>JAEOAD010000840.1:3678750-4905000 GCA_036365145.1 Orientallactaga sibirica
GGTTAGATACACATCTTCCTTTACTTGTTCACTGATCCACTGGCTCTGATTCTACACTTTGAATTGCTCTTCCCCAAAACTGCTTTTCAACTGTTTTATGATAATCACCATGACCCTACCAGACCTTCATGTCACCAGATTCATGTTCTGGCTCCTTTTTACCCATTCTTCATTCAAATGTATCATTCTTGTCACTCTCTTGAATATATTCTAATTGAAGAGTCAAATTAGTCCCTAAGAAGAGAAATAGTGGAGAGATGTTTACAGTAAACATAAAAACAAATTCTATTGATTTGGGCAGCATGCATTTCTTTTTAGGGCAATATATGGATGGCAAAAGAGAAATGAATGAAAGTGTACCACATGTAAGGGTAAAGCTACTAAAGCTAGGAAGGGTCAAATACCCCACAGGATATTTTTAGCACATTCATCTACAAAACTTTCAATTATAGAAAAACAAATATTGAAGAACTAAAGAATTTTTTTAATTCCACTAATGTCTCATTATATAAGCATGAAGAAGTAACTGTAGCCAATTTTAGAGTACTCTTGAATACTTGAGTCTTCTACAGTCTTTTTCTCAAATTTGTATTTATATCAACAGTTTTGTTCCCATTAAGGTAAAGCCATTAAAAAGCCATCCAGTGTTATGTACTCTGAAAGTCCCTCTTATGGTGACTATGTACCCTCCTTTCAAAGGCGCTGAGGCAAGTGAGTTATCACTTTACAAGAACAATGATGTCTGAACTTTCTTGGAAGGTCCTATTATCATATGAAATGATTCCACCCATCCTGAGGAAAGAAAGAAGGACTTTGGTCAGATTATTACATACTTGTGACTTCACCATGTCAACAAGTTTCAGAAGGGGAGAATACAGCATGTGAGTCCATAGATATGAAGCTTTAATCAGAGGTTCCTTGATAAAGGGGAGTTTCTGTAAGGCTAGCAATTATGTAATGATCAGATGAGTTGTTCATATATCACACTGAGGACCAGTGCTCAAAGTAAGAACTTGAAACTGTCACTATTAACCTTATGTTTTTGTCATCATCTCAAAATTTCTTTAATTTACAGACCTTCAAAGTCTTCATTTTTAAATCTTTCCTGGAGATATAACATTTCTTAGCCAGGTGTGGTGGCACATGCCTATAATCACAGCACTTGGGAGGCAGAGGTAGGAAGAGGATCTCTGTGAGTTCAAGGCTACCCTGACACTATATAGTGAATTCCAGGTCAGCCTGGGCTAGAGTTAGACCCTACCTCAAAAAAACAAGCAAACAACAATAATAACAACAACAAAACATGTCTTGATTCACATCTTGCCCATCACAAACTGTTATTTCATCTGACAAGCATATTTTTCTAGGATATCTCTTTGCCAAAGTTATGTAAACATATTTTCTTCCACAGTTATCTTCAGTTCAGTATTATTGACATAACATGACTTCAGAGTCCTCCAACATGTTGTATGGACTCTTGGAAACATTATTCCCATCTATCAAATGAGTCAACATTTGAACTAGGCTGGATCCTGCCTTTTATCTTTATTTTTAAAAAATTCTTAATTGTTCAAAATTCAGCTGAAATAACCAGAGAAAAACTAGGTTTAACATTATCCAAATTTTTCAAGTTCTTCAGCCAGTGAAGACAGTTGGACAATTACAGTTATGTCAGACACACAATATAGATATTCTAAAGTAACTCTACAGAACATGAGAGAGAAGGAGGGGGGGAGAGAAAGAGAGAGAGAGACTGACTCAAAAGGAGCAAGAGATCCTACTTGTCTATGTCCTCCCTAATCCTTACTCCTCACTCTAGCCAGTCATTTAAATCACCTTTGCTAGTGCCTTACTTGGCAAATGAGACTTAGATTCTGGTTTCAAAAAAGAGGGAAAAAGTGAAAGTTTGACATATTAGTTATTGGGATTTTTCCTAATCTTCCCCATGCTTAATTTTTTGTCTCTGTCTCTGAAACTTTACCTAGACTCCTTTGCATGGGTTACTGATTGCTACTACCAGTCTTGAAATATATTAAACTGTCAGTTTTCCTCCCAAACTGACCTTTAATCTTTCCTCCATGTTGCATATTTTCTGTTTCTTGAACAGAAACAATTATATACAGGAATACTCCCCAGAAGTGTGTCCTGGCCTCACATCCACCCACTCCTACATCCATATTCTCATCAGCAGTTCTGAATTCCTTCTTCACTGTGTATGCCTTTGATCTATGCTTTCTAGATCCATAGTTTCTGGTGTCTGAATGGCCTCATGATATGTATTTTCTTTAATAAATAAAGGTATGGTCTTAGGAGCAGGCTGGCTATGTTTGACACCTAGTTCTCTTTTCTTATTATTGAGAAATTTTAAATATTTTATTTATTTATTTAGTGTGTGTGTGTGTGTGTGTGTGTGTGTATGAACATGTACACATGTATGTGGGTGCCCTGTGCCTGCAACTCAAAGTGCTCCAGGTTAGGAACCATAGATGAAGGAAAAACATGCAGGATTTATCTTTCTGTGCTTGTGTGAGTTTACTTAGTATGATCTGTTACAAGTCTGTCCTCTTTCCTACAAATTTCACTATATCATTTTTCCTTACTACTGAGTACAATTCCATTGCATATATGTACCACATCTTCATTATTCATTTGACAAACCATGAACATGTTGGTCAATTCAGACTCTTAGATATTACAAGTTGAGCAGCTATAAACATAGTTGAGCAAATATCTCTACAGAGAAGACTGAAACCTATAGGGCACATGCCAAGTAGAGGAATGGCTGAGTCAGTTGGTAGCTCTATATGCATCTTTTTTCAGGAGTCTCCACATTGATTTTCATAGTGGTTGTATAAATCTGCATTCCCACCATCAGTGAATGAGAGTTCCTCTTTCCCTGCATCCTCCTCAACATTGACTGTCATTTAATTTGTTAATTATTTCCATTCATTCTGGAGTAAGGTATAATCTCAAAGTTGTTTTAATTTGCATTTCCCTGATGGTTAAGGATATTGAACATTTACTTAGGTGAGTATTAGCCATTTGTCTTTCTTCCATTGAGAATTCCCTATTCAGTTCTCTGCTCCATTTTTTTTTTTGAGTGGATTGTTTGATTTGTTTAATTGGTTATATTCTGAGTTCTTTGTAGATTCCAGATATTAAGCCTCTGTCAGTGATATAGTTGGCAAAGATATTCTCCCATTCTGTGGGTAGTCTGTTAGCTCTGATTATGGTATGTTTGTCTGTACAAAAGCTTTTTTAGCTTTATATTCCACTGGTTGAGTTATTGTTCAGTTTCCTGGGCTACTAGGGTATTGTTCAGGAAGGCTTTGCCCATTCCTATATCTTGGAAAGACCCTCTATGTTTCATTCAGAATTTTGAGAGTTTCAGGTCTTATATTGAGGTCTTTAATCCTTTTGGAGTTGATTTTTGTGCATGGTGAGAGGAGTGGGTCTAGTTTCATTTCTCTGCATGTGGTTATCCAATAGCATTTGTTGAAGATGCTGTCAAATCCAGTGTGGGTTGTTAGGTCCTTTGTCAATGATCAGGTAGCTATAGTGACTTGGATTAAGGGCTGGGTTTTAAGTTGCATTCCATTGGTCTATATGTCTGTTCTATGCCACTGCCATACTGGTTTTGTTGTTGTTGTTGTTGTTGTTGTTGTTTGTTTGTTTGTTTGTTTACTATGGCTTTGTCATATAGATTCTGATCTGGTATGGTGATACCTCCAGAGGTATTTCTTTTGTTCAGGATATTTTTGCATATATAGGGATTTCTACCATTCCATCTGAATGTTGAGATTACTTTTTCTATCTCTGTGAAGAATGATGCTTGTATTTTTATTGGTATTGCATTGAATCTGTATATTGCTTTTGGTAGAATTGCCATTTTCAAAATATTAATTCTTGGCTGGAGAGATGGCTTAGCAGTTAAGCGCTTGCCTGTGAGTCCTAAGGACCCTGGTTCGAGGCTCAATTCTCCAGGAACCACGTCAGCCAGATGGTGGCACATGCATCTGGAGTTCATTTGCAGTGGCTGGAGGCCCTGGTGTGCCCATTCTCTCCCATTCTCTCTCTCTCTCTTTCTCTCTTTCTCTGTCTGTCGCTCTCAAATAAATAAATAAAAATAAACAAAAAATTCTTTTAAAAAAATATTAATTCTACCTATACAGGAAGATGGAAGGTCTTTCCATTTTATCATGTCCTCCTCAATTTCTTTCTTGAATGCTTGTATGTTTATTGTTATTATTATCATTATTAACAACATATTTTGCATGCATACATCATGTGTTAATACCCTCTTTTCCAAAGACATGCCTCATTCCACTGGAGACCCTCCTCAGTGGGATTGCAGGTATTCCCTATGGGATTTTGGCTTATACTTTGTGTGTACTTCAGTCAGTTATTTTTAGGGGGAGGAATACCTCTGGGCATGATGTCTCAACCTCTGGCTCTTATGATCTTTCCACACCTTCTTCGGAAAAATGCCCTGGGCCATGGCCAGTAAGTTTTAAGTCTACTTCAGTGATGAACTCTTAGGAGCCCCTGGGTCTCTGCTTTGATAAGGGTTGAGTATCCTCAGGGTCTGTCTCCTTCTCCCTGGTGCTGATTATCAAGTTCAGCATGGAAGCAGAACCCTTTCTCATCTCTTTAATTCATCTGTGGTTCCAGCTGTGACTTGCCTGAAGTGTAAGGGGTAGTTTATCTCCTCCAGTCTTGCTACCTTCTAGAAAAGAAGAACAAATTCTCCAAGGAAGAATGAAGTCAGCATAGTTTAAATGGTATAAGCATTATTAATTTATAAAAATTTGATATATGTAACCCTTCTTTTAGCCAAAGACTAGTGAGAGCTTGACATTGGAGAGCATAATCTTTGTCTCCATAGGATTCTGACATGGTTCCCAATTCCAGATATGGGTTCCTTTACACTGAGCGGATCTCTTAGCCAATCAGAAAACTACTGGTTACCCACCAAGGCTGTGTGCCACTATTGCACTGCCATGTACATCCTGACAGAGTGTTTGTTTCTGAGCAGCTTAGACCTCTGTTTGCTCAGGCCATTGTTGGCCACATTCCCCTGTAGCTCATGTAGTGTTCTCCAGCAATACATGGGCTAATGGTCTAGGGTCTGGCTCTCTTCCAGATTTCAGCAAGTTCTCTCCATGCTCTGGTCCTAGGGGAACAAAATTTCCCCTAGTTGAGAACTACAGCTTTACATATATCGAAATGCCATCCATTCCTGGAAATGATTTCAACACCTTAACTCCCTACAGCAGGGAGATTCAAAGAAAAGGACTAGTGTTTTCACCCTGAAACCCCAAAGTCAATATAACAAAATTTTATACTATAAGAACTGAAAGCAGTTAGACTGCATGTGTTTCCTCTTTTGGAAAGTGGGATATAAGTCTCTCTAGTAGTGATTTGTACCAGTCAGCTAGGGAACTTGCATTAAAAAAAATCCAGATTCATTCCTCTGGTGTGGGACACAATATTTGAATTTCAATCAAGTTTCTTATTGCTGCTGCTACTGGTCTATGAACTATAACTGGGATAGCAAGGCTCTTGCCTAGACAATAGATCCTTCTAACAAACTTGGTAGCATCTAGTAGGTAAAGAGCAACTAATT
Organism: Orientallactaga sibirica; assembly: GCA_036365145.1. NCBI lineage: Eukaryota > Metazoa > Chordata > Mammalia > Rodentia > Dipodidae > Orientallactaga > Orientallactaga sibirica. Next base: position 3,684,377 of record JAEOAD010000840.1, read on the forward strand.
CTCTTGAGCTCACTATTTCCATGAGAAAGTAATGAAGTCAGAGCACAATTAGTCTTCTTGCATGGTCAACACCTTTAAACCTATTTAAACATTTGTACATTGCCCTCATACTCTATTCTTAATGAGGTTACTTGCTTCACATACTCAAGGAAATTTTGCCTTTACAGAATGTGTTTGCTACTCCAGAGATGTTTGAGAGGACTCTCCCTTTAAGTATTAAAATCATTAACCTCTTAAGAGGACATTCATTGTTGGACATAGTTCCTGCATACTCTTTGTTGTATGCACATATATTTTATTTATCTATATTAGTAAATGTAGTAGTTCTATATTGCTGAATAACACATTACCATACTTGGTGGCTTAAACCAACACTCATTAATTACCTCACAGTTTCCAAGACTCAGAAGCTGGTGAATTGCCTGGATTCTGCTTTTTTTTATTAGTTATGTAGATAGTGTGTATACAGTCATGCTGCTACCATATTTATCCTCCTCCCTGTCCTCCTCCCCTGAAGGGACCCTCCTCATTAGGGAATGAGGGTCATGCATTGTGGGGGTAGCCATCAGTCATGGGGGACAGGCAATCTCTCTGTGCCTAATGTCCCAATTTGTGACTCTAACAATCTTTCCACCCCCTCTTCAGCAAATTTCCCTGAGCCATGCTGGGTTTGTTTTAGATCTACTTCAGTAATGAGGTCTTGGGGCCTCTGTGTCTCTGGATATCTGGTTTGGAAGGAGTTGAGTGTTCTCTGTGTCTGTCTCCTTCACCCTTGTGTTGGTATCAGGTTCACCAGGAAAGCAGCACTCTTGCTCATTTCCCCAGTTACTCTTGCTCTGGGATGTGTTTTCTGTTTGTTTATTTCATTTCTGTTCTTTCCTTTCCTTTTTTTTTTTGTTTTTTTTTGTTTGTTTGTTTGTTTTGAGGTAGGTTTTCACTCTAGCTCATGATGACCTAGAACTCAGCTGTATCCCCAGGTTAGCCTCAAACTCACAATCATAATCTCACCACAGCCTCTACACTGCTGAAATTAAAGTCAGACACCATCGTGCTTGGCTCTGAGTTGTGTTTTTATTTTTATTAAGAATATACTTTTGGGCTGGAGAGATGGCTTAGCGGTTAAACACTTTTGAATAAGGACTTTTCGATTCTTTTGAGATACACAGGGTTGCATCTGGAGTTTGTTTGCAGTTGGCTAAATCTCTCTCTCTCTACCTGCCTATTTCTGTATCTCTCTCTCTCAAATAAATAAATAAATAAATAAATAAATAAATAAATAAATAAAATATTTTAAAAAAAAAGAATATACTTTTGATACTTTTTTCTTTTTGAGCAGTTGATATTGGCTAAATCTCAATACTGTATAATAAGGGAAGGACGATCATAGTATGGGAATGGAACTGTCATTGACTTGGTTACAAAACAGATACAAAAGAAGAAGAAACAGGAAAAGCATAATAGTACTACCAGGATAAACAGATCCTATGTTTTCGTAAGTTTAATTCATTTCCATAGGTATCTTTTAAGTAAAAAGAGAAGCAAACAATGCAAATGAATCTAAAGTGATGGCAAATAAAATACACTACATCTAGATATGTGTGTGAAAATGGCATGCATACAATTTAGAAAAAAAATAAATACATACATTAGTTTTAAAAATTGCAGGAATCACAACAAAGTCATCTAGTCCACACATGCCACAATTGGACATGTATGATCAAAGATAATAGCCAGAATAATGTATTTGTAACCACTGCTCACCAACATCCCCTTCTCAGAGTCACCTTCATATTCTAATTGTTTATAGATTAAAGCTACCTGTCTATTGATGATGTTTCATACCCCACTTAAAATCATAATTCATTGTGTGCTTCATAAAAGAGATAGTTTGTATAATTCTGCTGCATGCAAAGCAACAAATCATTCTAATTTAAAAATATGTATTTAAAAAGATCACTCAGGGCTGGAGAGAGGGCTTTGTGGTTAAGGCACCTGCCTCCTAAGCCTAAGAATGCCAGTTCCAATCTCCAGAGGTTCCAATCTCCAGATCCTACGTTCAGCCAGATGCAAAGGGCACAATGGCACACTTGACCACAAGGGGGCGCACGCATCTGGATTTCATTTGCAGCAGCTGAGAGGCTGCTGGTGCGCCCATCTCTATCTGTCTTCCTCTCTCTTTCTCTCAAAAAAAAAAATCACTCAGCTAAACCAGGAAGGCCAGGAGAATGGCTCAGTGAGCAAAGTGCTTACTCTCCCAGTGTGCAGATCTGAGTTTGGATGCTCATAAATGGTAGTGGGTGTGACAGCCCACATGTAACCCCAGGACTGGGGAGGTTGAGATGAGATCTTCATAGCAACCTGGCTAAATATACTAGCCCAATCCATGAGTTCAGCATTTAAGTGAGAGACCCAGTCTCAATCAATAAGGGAAAGATCAAGGGAGACACCAGGCTGGAACTTTGGATTCCACATGTACACGCACACACATACACACACACACACAAAGAAAGAAAAATATATACTGAGTCTCAGCCATGTGTAAACCACTTACGTGAGTTATCATTAGCAGTTAAGTCACTGCTTCCAGAAGCATGTCTACTACCATCCTGGAGCATTCAAGCAGCATTGCTGGAGAGAGGAGGATAGCCTGTGCCTTTTTATGGCTGTGAATCCTTACATTTGGTAAAAATGTCACAACTGGGTCATAACATGCAAGATATAACTTTTAATAGACAGTTCTTATATGTCAAACTTTGACAACCAAGTCAGTAAACTGAGAAATTAGGTATGACACATAAAAAACGCTAACTACTCTCTCAGGTCATATAGCAGGAAAACTGTGTTGATTTCCAATAGATTACCATGGTAACTTGTATTACATTTTAGTGTTGAGAATTGCATTTGCCATCTGTAAGAAATATGTTAGCTATCTGTCTCTACTTTTAGGACACATATTCTATTTTTAGAATGTGCTCGATGAAGAATAATATATCTAGAGTATGAGTTATACAAATTAAAAGTGGACATTTTAATGCCCTTAAAATGGGGTTCTCTTTTAATTCACAAAGAAATTCCAGTGGTATATTCAAGAAAGCACACAAAGCTCATTTTATAAAGCACCCCAAAATCATTATAATTAACTGAACTTTTATTATTATTATTTTTTATTGACAACTTCCATACTTACAGACAATAAACCATGATAACTCTCTCCCCACCTCCACTTTCCCCTTCACAAATCCGCACTCCATCATATCCCCTCCCTCTCTCCATTAGTCTCTCTTTTATTTTGATGTCATCATCTTTTCCTCCTATTCTGAGGGTCTTGTGAAGGTATTGCTAGGCACTGTGAGGTCATGGATATCAAAGCCAATTTCTGTCTGGTTGATTGCACTGTAAACAGTCCTGCCCTTCCTTTGGCTTTTATATTCTTTCTGACACCTATTCTGAAATGTACCCTGAGCCTTGGAGGGTGATGTTTCAGTGCTGAACACTCCACTGTCACATCTCAGCACTATGTGGTCTTTTGGGTCATCCCAGTGGTCACTGCCATCTGACAAGAGAAGCTTCTCTAACCAAAAGTGAGAGTAACATTAATATGTAGGTATGAACATTAAGTAAATTGCTTACAGAGCAGTTTAGTGGTCATAATGTATGCATTTAGCCAGAAAAGACCAGAAATTACATTTTTAGGCTCATGACCTCCCCCCACCATAAGTTTTTGATTAGGTTTCCAGTACCAGGCATGTATTCCTTCCCATAGAGCAAGTCTCCAGTCCAATTAGAGAGCAGTTGGTTTCCCCCATAATAGACATGACAGTATTGCACCTGTTGGGTCATTTGGCTGACTGACCAAACTTGAGGCTTCCAGTGTCCACTGCTTTCACAACTGATGGCTTCTGTCTCTCATTGGGCTGCATGCATTGCAGCTTTTTCTTGCTTTCTGTCAACTGGTCCACAGGGAGGAGGTTTTCACCTCAGTCCCAGTTTGATTTCTCAGTGACCTTGCCTAGGTTTGTGGAGTCTTCAACAATAGCATCTTATCATGTATTCCTGGTGTGAAACCAAGACGTTTGGCAATAGCCTATAATGTTTTGGGTGCCTCAGGGACCTCCCTAGCCAACAACTCACTGGAAGGCATCCCATCCATGGCACAGAAATTTTTCTAGTAACAGTCTATGGTTTCTGGGTATGCCATTATCAAAAAAGTAGGTTATCATATGGCTTATTCACAATATCCTGAATTCTGATTAACTCTGCCCACCTATTTTTTTACTCACTCTTTCCCCCGACCTCATTTAGGCTATTCCTCCCGCAGTAGTCTGTTTATGTACTTACATATATAGAATACCATCCCTAGGAATGAAAATTGACTGCAAAGAAGTTGGAACAGTTTCTTGGGAATATTTTAATTTTGACTCTTCAGTTACTTATTACCTGGAGCAAGATTCTGATACATTGTTCTTAAGTTTTATCATTTACAAACTAATTTCCCCTCAGCCCCAGTACAGGAATCTTGAAGGAACATAATAAACACTCTGCGACCAATAACACCTATGAGACCATTCATCAGATTTCCAGATTCTCAGGGTTGTGAGACATTTTGCTTCATTTTGCCAGTTGTAAATGAAAATTGAAGTGGTTGCTCTTCCCAGCAATTACTTTTTCTGGTTTAAGTGTTGGTTAAATTGCCTCAGAACATTAGTTCCTATAACTGAAAAATATACACGATATTTTTTAAAATATCTTATTTACTTATTTATGAGAAATAGAAAGAGGCAGATAGTTGGTACTGGGCAATCAAACCTGCATCCTTAGGGTTTGAAAGCAAGCACTTTAACCACTGCACAATCTCTCTAGCCCTCAGAAATGATATTTTTAAAAAAATTTCTTATGATATTCTTCAAAGTACTGACTTACTGTTGTAGTTAGCTCCATGTTGCTGGGATAAACATCCAAAGCAGGCACAGTTTACAGGAGCAAGGGTTTATTTTAAACTTACAGATCCCAGGGTAAAGTCCACCAATTGCAGAAGAGACTCATGCCATTCACAGATTTACACAGGGAGAGAAACACACACCAAAAGTAGGCACCCAGTAGGGAACATGCAGAAAACAGTGGGCAAAGCTCAGAAACTCTGCATTCCTTTGAACTAGGAATCAGATCCTCTCCCAGTGGTACCTTAGGGCTCCACTTCAGGATCCTCCCCCCATGACATCTCTTCCATCAGGTGGCTAGAAATCCAATTTAACACCCGAGTCTATTGGGGGTGTCTATTCAAACTACTACACTTAACAATGGTTGCCAAATTCATGCAAATAAAAATGAAAGAAGCAATTATTACAGCCTGAACTAAAGCCTTGTGTGACAGCTCATTTCGGTATCCCAGCATTCTGAAGGCTGAGGCAGGATGATTACATAAATTCAAGGCCAGCCTGAACTCTGTAGAGAGTTCTAGGCCAGCCTGGGCTACAGAGTAAAGCGCTGTCTCAAAAACCAACTAAACAAACAAACAAACAAAGAAAAGTTTGAGAGAATGAAACTTAAATTGTCTCTTAACTCAATTTGAAACTCTAATTCTAAAATGTCATGTAAAATGTTCCTCCAGTGAAGATTAAATAAATAATCATTGATTTTACTATTGGTAAGTAGACCTTAAAGAACATTCATCATATCATGGATTTCCAACAGGGAAATGCATCTTTTAAAGTCAATAATCTGTTGTGAATTGAGAAAATAAGGTAAAATTTACACTATTTTCCTCAAAGACATTCAAAACAGAGAAGAAAATTAAATTTCTGCTACTCCTATAATGGGAAATAAATCAGTATTTTTAAATTTTTTTCATTTATTAGAGACAGAGAGAGAAAGAGAAAGAGAGAATGGCATGCCAGGGCCACTAGCCACAGCAAACGAACTCTAGATGCAGATGCACCTTGTTCATTTAGCTTACTAGGGTAGTGGGGAATTGAATCTGGGTCATTATTCTTCACAGGCAATCTCTTTCACTGCTAAACCATCTCTCCAGCCCAGCGTATGGTTTTATTTTTGCTTTTTGCTTTAAAAAAATCTCTAAATCTGGAATTACCAAGATTTTGAGTAAAATCTGTCTCAAAAGAGAAGATATTACTAGTGGCTTTCACCAAACACATTTTAGCTGACTACTTACCTGACTATAATTAAGATATATATTAAACCCCTAAAGGAACAAAATGAAAATAATAGTAAGATTTTGAAGTTTATCAATGAATGTTTCGCATTTGTATACTATAATACAGTAAGTTTTTAAAAAGTGTGTTCTATAAATTTATATCCCTGATTGAATAGTGTACAAATCATTTTACTATTTTTCTGAAAGTTTCAATGTTTTGTAGAAAACATGGCTTCTGGTGATTATCTAAGCAGCCCAGATGTTCTGGGCTCTTTAAGCATCCCAAAGCATTCCCAGTGGAAGAACGAATTGTTCTAACTGGGACAATATATCCTCTGGTGGACGATCACTTTCAAAATAAGCATCACATCCCTTAACAAAAAGGGATAAAATTGCAATGCCACCTTCACTTTGACAATTTTCTCTCAAGAGGTTTTGTAATACTCCATCTGTGTCTATTTGTATAACATGTTAAGAAGGAAATTCCTAGTAGATGGAAAGCAAATACTTTTTCTTTGAAGAGATTTTCTTTTAGGTATCTGTGAAGTTTGACACCTTGATATACAATAGCCCTGCCTTCTAAGATGGTCACTGGAGGCCCCTTTTGTTCTTTATTACAGCAGTATGCTCCATCCTTGTCTGTTATCTTATGAAATCTAGGATGAAACAGCCCCACTTCATTCCTGTATATGTTTATATGCATGTGCTAATACATAATGATATGTGCAAATCCCACATATACTGTTTAGATAGAGATATGTCAAATAATGTTTTTATAGTCTGAAAGGGAAAAGTGTTGTGGAATAAGCCTCTATGTTAGTAACTTTGCAGATACATTTTGAAAATATATGCCACTTTGCCCCATGGCAGATTCATAGTTGTATTGTTCTAATTTTAGGAACCTTGCTTAACTGATATATAGACCACCCAAACACACATTTATTATCAACGGTACATGTTATTTGATTGGAAGAAAATTTACAAAAGATATACATTATATACTAGCTTAAAAATCAAAAGGGTTGTTTACTGCTGAGTAGCTTAGACTACGAGTAGTTTGGATAGATGTCGGGAAATTCGCGGAAGAGTGGGGCAGAAAGATTGTTAGAGCCAAAAGTTGGGTCATTATGCATACAGACATTGCCTCTTCCCCATAAGTGCACGACCCACATTCCCCAATAAGGAGGGTCCCTTCGGAGGGGGGAGGACAGGGAGGAGGATTGCGAAGGCACCAACATGAATGTAAAATTAAAATTAAAAAGTTTTTTATAAAGGGCTGGAGAGATGGCTTAGCAGTTAAGCGCTTGCTTGTGAAGCCTAAAGACCCCAGTTCGAGGCTCGATTCCCCAGGACCCACGTAAGCCAGATGCACAAGGTGGTGCATGCATCTGGAGTTTGTTTGCAATGGCTGGAGGCCCTGGTACACCCATTCTCTCTCTCCATCTCTTTCTGCCTCTTTTTCTCTCTGATGCTCTCAAATAAATAAATATTTTTTTAAAAAAATTAAAGTTTAAAAAAATCAAAAGAAATTTGCCTATTTTTCCATAATTTTTCATGTAATGATTTTCTCATAGTATGCCAGGCCAAGGTAATTGTCAAAAAACTTTGCACTCCTGAAATTCCCCAACACACACACACACCACCTCAAATGAGTTACCACCTATCTCATATGCAAAATATTTGTGGTTCAGACAGAGTGATACTTCAGTGCTCAATAAATATTAGTTTCTATAATTTGGGAGTGGGGTTGAGGGAGAGGCTCATTCTATCCCAGGATGACCTGGAGTTCAGTATGTAGTCTCAGGCTGGCTTCAAACTCACAGCAATCCTCCTACCTCTGTCTTCAGAGTACTGGGATTAAAGGTGTGTGCCACCACACCAAGCTAGTTTCTATAATTTCATTATTAAATATCTGCTTCTATGCCACATTCTATAACTAGACATGAGTTCACTTAAGAAATAATCATATTTCACCTATATCTACCACATTATTACTAGTGCTCAAATGCACTACACATATTACATAGAAGATACTTACTAGATAAGAGAAAATAAATGATTAATGAATTCTGTAAGACTGAAATAAACCCTTTCCTCCCATAGGCTTTAAGTATAACAATGAAGAATGATCCTTCTGGGCTGGAGACATAGTCTAGCAGTTAAGGTGCTTGCTTGTGAAGCCTAAGAACTACTGTTCAAATCCCACATATAGCCAGACTGAACAGTGACACAAGCATGTGATGCCATGCATACCCACAAGGGTTCAAACGCATCTAGAGTTGTTCTAAGAGGCTGAAAGGCCTTTGTGTGCTCTCTCTTATGTTCCTTACTTCAAGGGGGGTATATCTTACCATTCTTCTCTAGTTGGGATGGGGAAAAGTATACTCATGGGGGTGAGGGGATCTAGAAAATTGTACAGAGTATGATGCATTTTTCCTCTAGTCTTTCTTTTGTTTTCTGGTGATGCACTAACATGCAACAATTAAGTTAAAAAAGCTTCTGGGAACTTACTCTAACTAGGTACTAATAGTAGGTTCTAGCCAATGACTATATTTGCATTCTTTTTTTAACTTTTTAAAAATTTATTTGCAAGACAGGGGTAGAGAGAATGAGAATGTGTTCTCTAGGGACTAGTGCCACTGCAAATGACTCCAGACACATGCATCAGTTTATGCTCTGGCTTTAGATGAGTCCTGGGGAATCAGTCCTAGGAAGTTTGTGCCTTTTACTGCTGAGCCATCTCTCCAGCCCTATATTTGCATTCTTGATTGGCAGTAAGTAAAAGTTAATTGGATACATGTGCATATGTATGTTTGTATTCAGTTTATAGGTGATTTTTTTTGTCCAAATACTTAGTTATATAGATTAGACTGTTTTATTCAGACATTATCTTCATTTTTATTATGAGACCAAAACAGGACTTTTGTAAAGCTGATCTTACTTTTTTTGGAATTATATGAGTATTAATTCAGTTTCTTAATGTGTTAGCCTGTTCCCACCCTCCAAAAAAGTATAACTGCTTCTAAATGGCTCTGATCCATTGTAGAATTGAGTTGAACATCTTTGTAGGCTGAGCATAATTATCTTCCTGCCAGGAAAAAATAATTTATACTGCTCCAGAGAAATAAATATGCATATGAATTTATTTGTATGGGTAAGTCCTTATAAACTTTAGCTCTTTATAACACAATAAAAGAACAATTGTACTGGGTGAAGCTAATGAATAAACTGGGATCATTATCTTGTCTATCATGCATTTCCTCAACAACAAACTTGTATTTTATAGCATATAAATCATGGCAGAATATTTCAAAGGGCTTTATGTAAGGAATGAACCAGTTTTAGAATGAATTATGTAAAAGTAAGCCACCTAAAATCTTCAATAGTACTTTACATAAGATTTTATACATATAGATGTACAGAGATCAAACAGAGCTGCAAAATAAAAACTTCACTTGAGTTCAAAAATACATACAAAATTTTATTTATTTTGTTAAAATTTTATGACTTCAGAGATTTTTTAGCAGAAAGTATTTGAAAAGAATGGAACCAGGTGCAGGCCAATAAAAATATAGGATTATAAACTATACTAGGTAATTGCAGCAAGATTAGTATAACCCAAATGCATTTATTATTCACAATATAAGCCAATATACTAAGAGGTGGCATGTGCTTTATTTTAATTAGCTGTTTCTTTTAAAAGGGTTGCTTGTTCCAACTGTCTTGATAAGAAAAAAATTGTAGTCATTGCTCAAAATGCTTGTAGCAAATCTAGTTTTAAATTGAGGCAATTTGTTCAGAAAGCACTCTACTACTACAGCAATAATCAATGTGCTTTCCCTTAGACCGTACTGGTGCTTTCCAAGGACTGTTGTTAATAGCCTTTAACAAAATGACTGCTGGTGTCCTTACATGTAACTCTTTGGCATTTGTTTATTTGTTGTGTTTAACTAAATTCCACCTTTCCTTGGGGTTGGCCTAGAAATTTTGCTTTACAATTTTCAATATTGAGTCTCATTCACCGAGAGAGGGTAGAGTACTTCCTTTTTACCAAAAAACACAAGGGCTAACAGATTTTTTAAAGATCTACATTTTCTGTTTTAATTCTTGAATTCTGCTGAATTGGAATCTTTTTCTTTCTATTTTTTAAGTGCTGCCACTCCAGGAAACTTAAACTAGATCCCTTGTTTTTTTTTTTGTTTGTTTGTTTGTTTTGTTTTGTTTTTTTGTTTGGTTTTTTTTTTTTGGTTTTTTTTTGTTTGTTTATTTGTTTTTTGTTGGTGCTGAGGACCGAACCCAGGGCCTTGTGCTTGCTAGGCAAGCACTCATCCACTGAACTAAATCCACAGACCCCAGGAAACTTAAACTAGAGTTGAAAAGAAGATTCTGTTTCAAAAGGAAAATAACATTTTCTTGGGCAACACCATTCCCATTCACATAGTAACACAAACACAATATAACACTAGGGCCAAATAATTTCTTTTAACAGTGACAAAAGTTAAATTTTTGTAATTTTTTTCCTGATCTATTGGATAAGCAATAAGAAAGGTTCGTATTAATCAGCCTGTCCAGCTTAGAGCAGAAGAATGTGGAGTCTAAACAAAATGCACTGTTTTCCTGACTAACTAATGTCAAATGAGTAAATGCCGCCTTGCACACAGTTATAACATGTAGGTCTGTACGTGATAGCAAAAGGAGCTGGCACTGGTGGTGCCCTGTGGGGAATGACAGTTTCATTCCTGACCTCTTTATAAGGATGCTACCAGAACACCATTTTTCTGCATGTAGTACTACAGAGGCATCTGAGGGAAGATCTGAGCTATGCTCAGGCTTTCAGACAAATTAGAATCTTGTTATTGCAATTTCTTTGGACCATTTTTAGAAGTTTTTTTTTTTTTAATACGCTTATTGCTAGTAAATAACTGTGTGTGGCTCAGAAGAGCTAATCTTGCCCATTGTTCACTTTCTAATTACATATAACTTTTCATATGTTTGTTCTTTTAAAATGTTGCTCAAATTACATAAGATCATAGCTATAATTTTAAAGCTCCATCAACCTTTATCTCTTTTTTTTTGTGTTCTATTTCAGACAGTGTTGTTAGTTGTCTAAACAGAATATTCTAAGTAGCGGATATTATTATTTGAATGGCTCATGACATATAACAAAGGAAATAATCCACATTTGGCCAATTCTCTATAAATAAATATAACTTAATTTTGTACGTTTTCCTCTCATGCATTCATATTCAATTTCTTAAAATGTTGTCTGAAAGTATGCAGACACCAGAATTGTGAACACCATCAAAAGAAATGAGAGTATGTTATTAGCTTGTTGTAGTGTCTTCAATGACATTTCATAAGATACAACATGGTACAAGCTTGGGCCTACTGCTATGCCTCCAGCTGCAAAGGGTGTGCTTGGGGGCACTAGAGAAAAATTATTCCCTGCCTAGGAATTTATCTGCAGCAGAGATGCTACTCTGACTCCAACATTTCTTTAGAGCTCTCTCCACAGGGGCCTCACATCAAAACTTGTGATAAGAGCATTTTCTAAACAACCAAACTTTCAAAGAATTGAATTAAGATTAATAGAAGATCCTTACATACTATGTTATCAAACCCATGAGTTTCGACAAATGCCAACATTTATATATCTACATCTAAAACAAGATACAAAGGATTTCTTTCACCGCAAAATGTTCTTTCTTGCCTCTTTCCAAAATAAAAAATAAAAAATAAATACACAGTTTCTGGGTTATATCCCTATGAAATATATTAGTCTACTCTGATACTTCACGAGAGTCATCCAGTAGATATGCTTTTGTGTTAACTTCCTTTATCTAGTATAGTATTTTTAGATTTGATGAATGTTCTGTGCATTTATAATTTACTTTTTGCTTCTTGAGTGTAGTCTGTCTTGTGCACAAACACTGGCTTATTGATCATCTCCTGTTGATGGATTTTGGTTCTTTCCAGTTATGGAAACTCTTGTAGTCAGCTCCACATTGCTAAAATGAACATTCAAACCAGACACAGTTTATGAGAGGAACAGGTTTATTTCAGCCTACACATCCCGGGCAAGTTCCATCAATGGTGGAGGAATCAGGCGCCTTTTCATACATCCAAGCAAAGAAACACGACCCACAGACAGCAAATACCAAAAGCAGCAAGCAAGAATGCCAGAAACTTCTCTTTCCACATCTTTGCGATGGAATCAGACCCATCCACAATGACACATCCCACTGTAGCAGGAATTGGCCTTCTAGGGGCTGAAGTGGTAAATTCAATTTGAATAAGACACCGGAATGTATGTTGCCATACATTCACAATATCATGGTCAAATTACCACAACTACTATGAATAAGACTATCCTAAACAATCTAGACTTCTTATAGATACATAAGTGTGTATATATATACATATATATATCTTGAAGAAGCACTTAGAAGAATTAACCTTCATAATGTATGTTCATATTTTACTTTATTAGATACTATCCCCAAATTTCCAATAATGTGTCCACTTACTAGCAATGTTTGGAAGTGGAAGTTAAATGTTCTTCATAATGTTTCCATTTTCTTTTCTTATACAAGAAATTTTAGAGTTGTCATTTACAAGTTTTTAACATGTTAAGTTAAAAATCAGAATAAGTCTTTTAAAAAGTTACAATCTGGGGGCTGGAGAGATGGCTTAGTGGTTAAGCACTTGCCTGTGGAGCTTAAGGTCCCCAGTTTGAGGCTTGATTCCCCAGAACCCACGTAAGCGAGATGTGCAAGGTGGCACATGCATCTGGAGTTCCTTTGCAGTGGCAGGAAGCCCTGGTGCACCCATTCTCTCACTCTCTCTCTTTCTCTCTCTGCCTCTTTATCTGTCTGTTGCTCTTAAATAAATAAATAGTTAAATAAGTAAATAAAGTTACAATCTGGGCTAGGATTATGCTGCAATGGTATAGCACTTGTCTAACAAATGTGTTTGGTCCCCAGAACTACAGAGTATGGTAGAAATGCTTATCTGTCCCATAATATCCTATGGACTTTAAATTGGGTTGTTCTGGCATGCAAATCATCATATGGGCATAAGTTGTATTACTGTGCAAGCTTTTCTAAGTGTGATGGACCTTAGCTTGTTCTTCTACTGACAGAATGAGATGCAATGCACCTCATGGTATTATCTCCACACTTATCTTTTCTGTTCACATACTAGGAGGAAAACATTATTGTGGAGAGTATTTTGTATTCTGTTCCTGGTATTTGGTGTAGTTTCTCACAAGGTTTAACAGATAAAGTGGCTGGCATCATTTGTCATTTCATATTAATTTACTCAGCCTCCTTAAGTATTTAATTTCTCACTTTACTTTTTTCTTAAATTCATAAAATCTAATCTTTTAAATAAAATGTTTTCTTCAGTCTTCCATTTAATTTTACCAAATATAGAATAATGTACTTGATTAAACATTACTTATATGTATTTATTTCATTAAAGTGTTGAATTAGTAATGAAGGACAAAATAATGAGAAATGTGACTGGGATTATTTTTAATTGTTACCAACAAAAGATATCTTCATATACAAGCACAAATAAACATACACAAGAAGTTTTTGTGAAAAAAATGATAATTGTATTTTCAGGTTATTTTATACTGTACTGCATTATTCCCATCATTATTTGACTCCATTTATGAGGACATAAGGGTAAGCTTATAACCACAGAGTGTTTGTTATTGCAAAACCATGAGATATTTTAAAGTTCTTGATCAAAAGTTACATTAATTGTGTTGTGAATTAGATAAGGCACTCATTGAATTCACAGCTATGTTATTTTGGTGGTTTACTTTCAGAAAGATTTGTACTAAGTAGAAATTAAGGAAACTAGTACATTTCAGGGCAATTGCCAACTTTGGGAAATAATGATTCATCACTAATAACATATAAACTATGGCGATCAAGACCAGCATGTGTAAATAAATAAACACTTAGGTAAAGTGAGTTTCAGTATATATGTATGAGGGCTTATGATTTAAATACTACTATTCTAAAATTTGTTACAATCTTTACAAAGTCTAAAGGAAAAATGTGAATAATTCATTTCAAATTCAGTCTAGTAATAAAAATTATTTATTTGAGAGAGAACAAGATAGAGACAGAGAGAATAGGAGAATGGGCATACCAGGGCCTCCATCCACTGCAAATGTACTCCAGACACATGTGACACCTTATGCATCTGGCTTTTACATGGTACTGGGAAGTCAAACTCAGGTCCTGAGGCTTTTCAGGCAAGCACCTTGAATGCTGAGCCATCTTTCCAGCCCTTGTCTAGTAATTTTTCTTGTAACATAGATATTTGATAGCAAAAAAATATGCTTGTATATATCAAGTGCAACAAAAATTTCTCTTTTGTAGAAAATGCAGAATCGTTATTCTTCCCCTAATGTCAGGGGAAGAACAATAAAGAAAACTACAACAGCCTAATGAAGTAAAAATATTAGCAATATATTTAACTGCAATATCCACTTGTGGGCTTACATATTAAACCCAATTAAGCAGTCAGCCTTGAAGATTATTGTATTTCACCTTGGCATCACTCTATTCAGAAAATCTACATTAAAAGTCATATTGCCTCTTGCAGCAGTCAGCAGATAGCATTCATTAGACTATCTTCCCAACAGGCTACAGTGCCCTCTAAGAACTGCACTACTTGACCCTCTCCCTTCAATTTGGCCCCAATTTCCAGGTAAAAGGGCAAAATATTCACATTGGGTGAATGCAGAAGCTATCCTGGTATAAAAGCTTTGATTTTAGTTAAATTCAAAAGCATAAGTTACAGGATGTCTGCAAGGGATATGTTAGTTGCTATACAGAGGGGAACTCAATACTATTGTTTTCAATCACATATTCATAGTTTTTCCAGTCCAAGTGCAACCTGTCAACCAAGATGCATTTTTACCATAAGCAATGTTACTAAGCAACATACTTACTGCTTATCATTTATTCAGTTATCAAGGAAACAGAAGTGAAAGCTATAGAAAAGTAAATCTCTCATTCAAGATAGGCCTGGTGGTGCATGACTCTTGGGACCCTAGCATTTGGAAGACTGAGACAGGAAGATCACAAGTTGAAGGCCCAGCCAAAAATAGATAGTGAGACCTTATTTAAGAAAAAAAAAAAAAAACCTGGGGCTGAAGAGATGGCTTAGCAGTTAAGGCACCTGCCTGCTAAGCCTAAGAACCCAGTTCCAATCTCCAGGTCCCACGTTTAGCCAGATGCAAAGTGATGCAAGGGTGCAATCTCGCACTTGCCCACAAGGGGGCGTACTCATCTGGATTTCATGCACAGCAGCTGAGAGACTGCTGGTACGCCCATTCTCTATCTGTCTCCCTCTCCCTCTCTCTCTGTCTGTCTCTCTCTGTGTCTCTCTCCAAAAAAAAAAAAAAAAAAATTAAAAAAAAAAAACTGCCACAAAAAGAAACAGATGATTGTAACCCATTCTACACATCTGGTCTCATCTACAAAAATATGAAATCAAATTGAATTTGTGATTTTAATTGTGATTATTGACTAATTCCCTCTTCCTATTCTCTTTTCTAGAGCTGATGTACACAGTTGAGCTGGCTGGAGGGCTTGGTGCTATTCTCTTGCTCCTTGTATGCTTGGTGACCATCTACAAGTGTTACAAGATAGAAATCATGCTCTTCTACAGGAACCATTTTGGAGCTGAGGAGCTGGATGGAGGTAAGAGGAATTCCTTGTTTTATTGTTGCTTCTGAATATACTTATTTTTCCTGCCTTTGTCTTATTGTAAGAAAAGAATAGTTGCTGATATATTTTGATGTTCAAACTGTTCAATTCAACTTTATATGGAGATACATGTATGATGATTTAGAGGCAATAAGTAACTTTCTCTATAACTTGTAAGGCAACCCTTTTGCAAGTTGTATTTCAAAAGACACTTACAAATTATAAACACTAATTGCAATGCCATGAGTGCATTCATTTTCTCTTACCTTGTAATCGGTATAGAAAGGCCAGCTTTACTTTCCTGCAGGTTAAGGTGAGTTTCTTTTAATTTTGTACCCTAGTGCAGTCATTTGATGTGGATCTCAGTTTGTTCCTGTTTAGACTTATATCCAGTATCAGAAACTGCCCTATTTTCAGCATTCATCAAAGTCTCTCCCATCATACTTATCTATATTTAGACAAATTTTCATTCCAAGTGTGAACCAGCAAAAAGTATAAAACTACATTATTTCCATAGTAACACTTCAAAATAACTGTAACTTCTGGTTTGGAATGTGGCTTCTTGGTTAATACTTAGTTTTATATTGAGTTCTTCCATTTATTTTTCCCCTTTCTCCCGAGAAAAGTAAGACTTTAAAAAGGCATAATCTACAAGTGAAAGCTGAGCCCACACCTTCTTTATCCTTGGATATCCTATCAGCATACTTACCTCTTCTAAGGGAAATTAATAAAATAATCTTGGAAGTAAGGAAAGGCTTAGAATATAAAGAAGAACAGGGAAATGAAGATGAGCTAACAGGAATCTGGAGTGTAGCTCCGTGGCAGAGCACATACCTAGCAAGTATGAGTCCCTGGGTTTGATCACAATGACTTACAAAAGCAGAGTTTAATAGTTTGAAGTGATATTCTATTACCACAATAATAACAGATTCATTTAATAGCAAGTATTGTGTTGACTATTTAGATACAAAGAGATTCACACAACTAGAAAGAATTTAAACCCAGGTCTAAATAACTCTAAATCCTAAAAATTATAGCTGTTATTCCAGACTGGGAGATAGAGCACATTCTGCCAATTTCTTTCAAGTCATCAGTAATAATCTGCCATAGAAGAATTAAGATGTTTTTTCCAAAGTAGAACATGCCAATGCTTTGGCCTCTCATATTTTGTTCACATTTCTATCTTTCATATTATTATGTGTGTGTGTGTGTGTGTGTGTGTGTGTATATATATATATATAGATAGATAGATAGATAGATAGATAGATAGATAGATATAGATATACACATATATGTTATGTTTCAGCTTGATTTAGGATTTTCAATTTCTTTCTTTATTACACAGAATCAAACTTTTGAATCATCCTTACCATTCTATCTTAAACTGTGTTTATGAACACATAATCCCTAATTCCAAATGTACTGCTTCCAGTTCCATAATTTTAGTATTATTTTTCTAGTTACATATTGAATATATATTTCCACCAATCTAGATTCCAAACACAGCTTTTATATACCTGCTTCTTATACTCATTCCTCATCATTGTCCATTCTATTCTTCACTTCTTTGCATCACTCTCTGCCTCACTGGCCATAAACTTTCCTCAACTGCATGTCTAATTTATCAACAAGGTCAGTAAATATCACCATATGAAAATCAACTTTTTCCTCACCCTCAATTTCAACTATTTTGTCTATGCCTATTAGGTCTACTGACTTTCTTAGCTTCATTTTGTTCACTTTACTTCCTTCTCATTCTGACAGAATTATCTATATTTAGAGTTCTTGTGATTCTTTTTCTAAGTCTCTAACAATATAAATGCCCCATTTTACATACTAGAGTAAGTCAAACTGAGGCATCCTAGCTCAAAGACAACTGCTACCAAAACACAGCTTTCCTTACATTGATAGCATTGCCACACCCATAGGATCTGAACATGTTCCAGTTATAATGAAATGTTGATCTTTGGTCAAACACAGTGGGTGAGAACTAACTAAGCAATGTAATTATATATCACCCTCAAGGTTTTTGCTTGAAGGGTTTGTTGTTTTTTACTGGATGAGATAACCATAAGGGTTAGAGGTAAGAGTAGCTAAGTCATTTCTTATCACCATTACTCCAAAATAAAAATAAAATAAAGCTTTCAAAAACTGTTCTCTATATTTATTTAAAAACAGGCATATAGCTCATCCTATAAACTTGAAGAATTTTCAACTCTCGAGTAGGTGTGTATATTTCTCCCCAAAAATCTTTACAAAGAATTATCTCCTGAGGTAACTATGACAACATCTCAGTGGTAAGAATGGGAAATCCAACTACCAACATTCAAAAATATTTTTCACTGGGGCAGAGGACTATGGAAGAGTCAAGCCTAGTAGAGTTCTTCAAGGAGCAGTGGTCTTACAAAATACTTACAAGGATGAGATCTATCTGAAATATTTCAAGTAATGCATATGTATTGAGTAGCACCAATTTCAAAGATCATATGCCTAATAAAATGTCACAAATTTTTGCATTGGAATCCAATTTCTAACTTCTATCATGCTAATTAGAAAAATATCTAATTTCTATCACAAAACTATAGTTTAAATGCCTATAATAGCTGCCTTTGGAACATTCGTCTAAGTAGTAGCTGACCTTAATGACAAGGGCAACCTATTGTTTCTACAGTAGAAATTATACTAAGGCTGCACCATAGTCTATGCTGGAATAATTAGAAAGAAAATACCAACTCAGAACATCAGCCTCCTTTGCCCTTCCATGCCTCTGCCTGCAGTTTCTCTTCCATGTGTGTTCAATAGTTGTAGCTTTGCTATATATATGTATAAAACAGAGCACAAGGTGCTCTTTTCCCCTCTTAGCAGTTCAAGCTTATAAGGACATTATCATAACTAGCACGATTCTTATTGGAAAGATGAAGACAGGGATATTCTGTTCTGATGTTGGGAATTATGAAAAAGTATTGGGCAAAGTGAGTTAAACTAATCTTTTCAAATCTCTACCCCAACCTTAGAAAATGTGAAAATGTATTCCATGTCAGGTATATGAAATAAATTTGTATCTATGCAATCTTAGACCATACAGTTTAGTTTTTCATTCTCCTTCCATTACAAGCTCTCTCTTTATTCATAGATTCAGGAATTGTCATTATGTCTTTCAGTGAAATACAGTGTCTCTGTACATCATTTAGAAGTCCTACAGAGCTTGGGTTTTGTTTTGACTTTGTTTTACTAGTGGTGAGGATTAGATAAATTGCATGCACAGGAACAACCTGGAAGCTTTTGAATTCTAGAAAATGGACAGACAGTTATTGTGAGCATGTGACTTGTAATCACCTGTTAAGTGGTGTGTCAAGCCTTGTCTTTCACCTCCAGTGCTTCCTGCTACCTTTTACTCTCTTGTATTAACTCTTCCTCAGGAGATGGGAACATTTTTTTTTCTTTCCATTCCAGATAGGGCACCAACAACAGACCAAAGTAAGATTCCATAAGTTGTTTTTTTTTTTTAAAAAAAAAAAAAAGTAAACCAATGGCTTTATTGGGCTGACTTACAGAGCATGAATGATGTGTTACAAGACTGCAGGTGACCCCATCACTGCAACTCCCATCACAGAATATGATGTGACAGAAGCTTCATCATAGAGTCCTTCTATTTTTATGTGCTCTAGCATCTCCTAAGATCACTTGCAGCTGGAGGTGAGGATCCTGTCACCCTACCTTCCTCCTACTAGTATCATAGTCAATATACTCTGAATTCAAAAATAGTGATGAGCTGATCATATTATGTCCAGCAGAAAAAGCCATGCCATAACACTTCTGAAGATTTCCAACAGCTATGCTGTTTGCTGTTACCTTAATGCAAGGGAAGGAAATTAATCCCTATTGAATATCATTTTACTATATGATAAGGACTCATTCACCACTCAATTGCTTCAAAAAAGTCCTATTTTATTTCATTTTCTTTTATTCCAGTTCTGAGGATAGCACCTAGGGTATTGTACATGTGAAACAAGATCCCCTACTGAGAAATTCTCTAGTATCTAAGATGCTATGTTACAGATCAGGAAATTTAATTTCAAATGAGTTATATAAATATATGGCAGTCAAAATTTGAACTGAACTACTTTTTTTTTCCACTGTCTCACATCCTAATTAGTCAGTGCCAGATGTACTATGCCTGTAACCCCAACCCTCACTAGGCTGAGGCAAAAAAATTGGTAAATTTGAGGCCAATCAGGGTTATATGCATAAAGACATTAATTGGCATCACATTTAATTATATAAGAACTTATGGATTAAAATAATCTCAAAAGGTACTGCATGGTAAAACATGTAAACTAGCACAATATAAAATTTTAAAGTACTTATCTCAAGTAGTTTGATTTTATAAAAAAAATTCCAGAAGTTATCATAGTTGACTTGAAAAGTTCCTTAAATTATGGTATATTTGCCTAGCATATGTGAGGCTCTTAGTTCAGTCCTTATCACTACTAAGAAAAAAAAAGGTGAGAGTTATTAAAATAGGCATTCAATGTGAGAAAATCAGAATATTAAAATTATATATATGCAATGTTTACCATGACACATTACTTACTTCTGCAGAGTTTTTAATTAAAAAGGTATAACTTTAAAATGTGAAAAAGTGGCCAATTCACTTTCTGTGACCCTTCTCTACTCCAGATAACTTCTCAATAAAATTTGCTTAGTTACCCTTCAAAAACAGTGTGAGAAAGCATGTGAAGACAAAACAATTCCTAAAACATAAGAAAAAAAAATATGGCTAACATTTAAAAATCCCTTCTCATTCAAATTTTATCAATGATAATTTCTCACTATTGCAGTTTTTCAGAGATAATAAATTTTAAGATGATATAGATAATATATTTTGAGTCCTGGAATCTCATTTTAGTAACCAATTTGCTGAATGATGTCCTCTGTCACTAGTCAATTCCATTGATGTGACTTATAAATATTTGAGAGCAATAAAAAGAAAAAGAAATGACCAGCTAGATTCCAATAACATCTGACAAGTACTCAATAGGTGTTTAAAGGTTAAAAAGGACCAAAGATTTGGCTGTCAATCTCAAACCATTTCTATTGTCAGTAAATCTCTTTCCTTACCCCGATGCATTATAGTCACTAAGTTTATACTGAAAAGGGAATGTCAACTTACATTTTCTGTTTTATCAAAGGTGTGCTATTCTAAAAATAAATAAATCTAGGAATTCCTTGACTTCTCATTCCTCCTAAAGTGTATTAAGACTGTTAGATGGAGATCTCCACTTATCAGTTTTTCTACCTCAGCTGCAGTCACTATTTTTAGGCTCCAGGCAGAAGATAATTCAGAGGGGACACAATAGTAGAGCAAACAGTTAAGAGTTTAATTATAACAAGCAAAGACCAGAATACACTAATTAGATGTACAGTGGGCGGAGCCAAGCAGCAACAGCGCTGATCCTGAAAGACATAGGAGTGTCCTGTGATCACCTCCTCTGTGAACCCCTCAGGGTGGACACTTGCAAGAAAGGTGGGGCTTTTCTCAGAAGCTTATTTTACTCCTAGTTCAGTCTAACCATCTGCAAGAGGATGATGGGGTAGAAGTACCCCTAACATTGAAAAGTTTACTATAGGATAGGGTAACAGCACCCTCTACATGCTCCCCTGGCAAGAGAATCCCTGAAGTTGCTTTGAGTTCATATCGCTAGTCCACCAGCTATTGTTCTATGTGTCCCCTATCAGGCTCCACTACCACATCCTGTCTTCACAGCCCTAAGCTGGTCCATCTGGAGTAACCACTTGTTCTCTACATCTTCTTGTTCTGGCCTTCTGATCAATCCCTCCTGAAGCTAACTTCCTACCTACTAAGACTAACATCCTCTTATGTGTTAAAGAAAAATATGTTTATCACCTTCTGAATGTTTTTTTAGTCATTGTTTTATTCATTTATATATTCACTTATTTTTTACTTGTTTTGACACTTTCATATATGCATGGAATCCATACTAATGTAGTTTATTTTTTCCATATATCCAGTAAGATTTCTTAATGATACTTTAATATTTTATGGGTTTTTTATTTGGTTGGTTAGTTTTTCAGACAGGATCTTACTATGTTGCCCAGACTGTCAGTGTTCCAGAACACCTCCTTCCTGTGTCTTCCAAAACCAACCTTCTCAATATTTTAAGTTAGTGATTTGTATCTCTTAAATCCATTGAGTATAAACACTCTTTTTACTCTCAAAATTATTTTTATAAAACAGAAAATCCAATGGCTACTTTACTCAATATAAGGAGAAAAATCTGTTGGCTCTGTTATTTGATTTCAAGTAATAAAACAAAAATAATTCTTTAAAACATCTTCCATATAGGTAAAAGTTCCCTTCCAGAGCTCCTTCAGTGAAGTTGTTAGCTTCACACACATCTATTTCTACTTTGTGTGAACTAAACAGATTTGTGACTTTGCCCTGAAAGGTTACAATGATAGAATGACTTATAAAGCTGCTCAAGATTTTCACAAATATTTGGATTTTTAAAAAATATATTTTATTCATTTTTTTTTTGAGAAAGGAAAAGAGAGAGAGAGGGAGAGAGAGAGAATGGGCATGCCAACGCCTCTAGCCACTGAATATGAACTCCAGATGCATGCACCTCCTTGTGCATCTGGCTTACATGGGTCCTGGAGAATTGAACGTGGATCCTTTGGCTTTGCAGGCAAATGCCTTAACCGCTAAGTCATCTCTCCAGCTCCAATATTTGGATCTTAAGAAGTGATTTTACCTCTAAAGTCAAAATAAGTATTCTAAATTTAGTTATAGCAAAATCAAAATCAAAAAGTGCCCTACGATATTTAATGTTTAATAGCCTTGCAAAGTTTAAATTCTATGTTGAACAGTTCATTTAATCCTAAAATTTGAATGTTTTAATTAAATGTTTTAATTCAATTTGATTTGAATGTTTAAATTAAATCTACTAATTGAACAATATGTTGAAAATCATCAAGAAAACACAATAAAATTGGTAAAAATACTGATATTGGTAAACTAAGAAAATTGAATATATTTAGAATTAAGATAAACTATAAATTCTGATTTCATAATCCAAAAAATTAACAAATAAGAGAATCCAGTAAATCTTTTATTTTTTTATTCTTTCTTTTCACTTTATTGTATTTTACTTATTTCTTTTTCCATTTGTGCATTTTCTTTAATTTTTATAGTAAAGGTAGCAATTATTTCTTACCAACTTAGAAATAATTTTTGCCTGATAATTTTTAATTAGATATGGACATATTTAGTATGTAAACAACACACATTGGTACATCCTTTCCCTCCTCCTTGTCCATTTTCTGAAGAGGCCTTCCTCATTGGGATTGCAGGTTAACCCCATAAGGATTGTGGGTCATGCATTATCGGGGGCAAAAGGCAATGTCTCTGTGTACAATGTCCCAACTTCTGGCTCTAACAATCTTTCTGCCACCTCTTCCACAAAACTCTACTTCAGTGATGGGCACTTAGGAGCCTCTGGATCTCTGGTTTGGTAGGTGCTGACTGTCCTCAGTGTCTATCTCCTTCACTCTTGTGATGATATCAGATTCACTAAGAAAGCATCACTCTTGCTCATTTCCCCAATTCTTCTGTGGTTTCAGCTGGGGCCAGGGTGGAGTGCACAGGGTCATTTATCTCCTCAGGTCCAGCTCCCTTCTGAAAAAGAGAAGCAGATTCTCCAACAGAGATTGAAGTCAGCACCAGTTAAATGGGATAACCATTATTAATTTAGAGAGAATTAAAAGAGTGTAGACTGGGCTGGAGAGATGGCTTAGCGGTTAAGGTGCCTGCCTGCAAAGCCTAAGAACTCTGGTTCCAATCTCCAGGTCCCATGTTTAGCCAGGCTCAGTGATGCAAAGGCACAATGCCGCACTTGCCCACAAGGGGGCACAAGTATCTGGAGTTCGTTCACAGGGGCTGAGAATCTGCTGGTGCACCCATTATCTATCTATCTCCCTCTCCCTCTCTCTCTCTCTCAAAAAAAAAGAGTGTAGACCCCCTTATAATCTAAGGTTAGTGGGAGCTTGACAATGGAAAGCAGAGTCATTATGGTTTCCTTTCTACTGAGGAGATCTGTTAGCCAATCAAAGAGCAGTTGGTTACCCACCATGGCTGTGTGCCACTATTACACTTGAGTGAACATCATGTCAGGTTGTTTGCTTCTGAGTCACTTAGACTTTGAGTTACTTGGACAGATGTTGCTTAGTGCCTTCCATCACTAGATGAGCTAATTTTCTGGAAACAGGCTGGCTTCCAGATTCCAACCAGGTCTCTCCATGGTCCGTTCCAACAGTATATGGTGTCTTCCACAGTAGGGTCTTACCGTTAACCTCTGGTGGGTAATCAAGGGCTCTGACAGAAGTCTGTCTGGTTTGTTTTGGGAGATCCAAACAACAGCTCATTGTGGATGTAGACCACATCCTGGTATAGGGAATTACAGGCCAGTGCCCAAGGAAAACAAAGAAGAAAAAGACAGAAAAGAAAGAGAAACAGGAGAAATCTGAGGTTAGGTTTCATCTCACCCTCTCCAGGGACTATTTGAGAGAGACAGGCAGAGAGAGAGAGAGAGAATGAGCACCTCAGGGCCTCCAGCTGCTGTAAACAAACTCAAAATGCATGTGCCACCTTGTGCATCTGGCTTACGTGAAATTGAACCCTAGTCCTTTGGCTTTTGCAAGCAAATGTCTTAACTGCTAAGCAATTGTTCCATCCCTGATTTTTTTATTATTATTCTTAAAAACAATCAAGGGTTAGAGAGATTGTTTAGTGGTTAAGGCACTTGTCTGTGAAACCTAAGGGCCATGTTCACTCGTCAGGTCACACTTTAGCTAGAAGCACAAGGTAACACAAGAGCAAGGTCACATCTGCACACAAGGTGATGCATGCCTCTGAAGTTTGATTACAGTGTCTGGAGGCCCTGGTGTACCAATTTTCTCTCTCACTCAATCTCTCTCATAAAAAGGCCAATCTATTGAGCTTGCCTAAAAAAAAAAAATAAACTTTGTGATGCTATGTTAGAAAAAATAGCATAAAAAGCAAACATGGAGCCAGGTGTAGTGGTGCACACCTTTAATCCCAGCACTTGGGAGGCAGATGTAGGAGGATTTCTGTGAGTTAGAGGCCATCCTGAGATGACATAGTAAGTTCTGGGTCAGCCTGAGCTAGAGTGAGACCCTACCTCGAAAAAAAAAAAAAGAAGACATGGTAGTAGTCCTCAGGTATTTGAAGAGTTCATAAACAAAAGGGAGAGAGAAGAGTAATCAGAATTTAGTAGTCAGTTTATTTTACTGACATGGTACTTTTTGATTATTTTGGTCAGATTAATTAGCATGATGAGAAATAACTTTCAAGGTATAAAATAAATGGAAGTCAGTAAAAACTATAAGTTAGTCATTCTGTTTAATTATATTCTCAGGCCCTAAATCCAAGAACTGAATCTAAATGAAAAAATTATTACTCCAAGCTTGGTTTTAATTCTTTTCTCAATAACAAGTCAGCATAGTACACACAATCTAAAGTTCATTTGTCAAGCAAGGTGGCATGGTGCACTCCTATAATCCCAGATATTTGGGAGGCTGACATAGTAGAATCCTTCCTGCCCAGGAGTTAGAAGTCAGTATGATTCATTTATATTATCCTATCCTCCCTCCCTCCCTCCCTCCCTCTCCTCTCTCTCTCTCTCTCTCTCTCTCTCTCTCTCTATCCTTCCTTCACTCCCTCACTCAAAAAAATCATATCTCCACAGCCAAGCCAGGTACAATTTTCTCTCTTTGGGTAAAATAGCAAAACATGGAATTAATTAAATTTATTATTTAGAGGAATAGTGTACTCTTATCTAAAAATATTATCTAACCATAAAGAGTAAACATCTGAGCCAGGCATGATGGTGCACGCCTTTAATCCCAGCAATCAGGAGGAAGAGGAAGGAGGATCATGGCAGTGAGTTTGAGGCCACCCTGAGATTACATAATGAATTCCACATCAGCCTGGGCCTCAGCGAGACCCTACCTTGAAAAAAAAAAAAAAAAAAGCAATCATCTCCTATAATGTATAATCAACATCACATCACTTTTTTTTTATTGTTTTGTAGTGATTGAACTCAGGGTGGCACTGGTGGTTCATGGACTCTAGCACATACACACCCAGTACTCATTCTCTCATTATTCTTTTCAATGACTTTTCTCCTACTATTTCACAAAAATAAAACTCAAAATGTGACTCCCTGTACCTCTAAGCTAGTTCCAGAATAGTTGACATTATTGACCACTTGATGAAAATTGGACTGAAAAGAAAATTCAGTGGGCAAAGTGCTTGTCTTGCAAGCAAGTATAAGTGAATTCACATCCCCAGAACCGATGGAAAGATGCCAGGCATTGTCATGTGTACCTGTAAGCCCAGAGCTGGGGAGACAGCGAATTCCTGGGGCTCAATGGCTTGCTAAACTAACTGTTTTTCTTCACTAATTTAGTTTTAGGATGAGTTGTTATTTCTCTTTTAAAATTTTCTTTTGCTTTCAACATTTCCATGGGGTGATTGGACAAATCTATCTTATGGACAAGGAGCAGTGGATCCTCTCTCAGGCTCTACTTAGGATCAGCTGGGCCATCTGGGCTTTCAGAGAGCAGTGCGACAAAAGCCAGCATTGCCATTTGGGAACAAAAGGATCCTCAAGAGAAATTTTCTCAAAGAACAAAAGTAGAGAGCAATAGAAGAAAACACCTGTTTCTGCTTCTGGCCTTCATTCATATTCATATGCACACACAAGAATATATAGTCACATACACTCATGAAAGCACACACACACACACACACACACACACACACACACACACACACACACCTCACACACAAATAAGGAGAATATTAAAGGCATTTTTTTTTTTGGTTTTCCAGGAATGGGATATATATGAAAAACTGAAGGTTTTGCTGTTCTGTTGCTTTTCTTGTAAAACAGTGACTTCAAGTTTATTCTGTAATGTTTTTGACAGACAATAAAGATTATGATGCATACCTGTCATACACCAAAGTGGATCCTGACCAGTGGAATCAAGAGACTGGGGAAGAAGAACGTTTTGCCCTTGAAATCCTACCCGATATGCTTGAAAAACATTATGGATATAAGTTGTTTATACCAGATAGAGATTTGATCCCAACTGGCAGTAAGTTAATGATTTCATTTCCCTATTTGCTTGCATATTCGTGTGTCTGTGGAGTCATCACTTTTGCATAGAATTTTAATTTTGTTTCTTTTCTTGAAAATTTTTGTCTCTTAGCTTCTCAAAAAAAATTATTTTGTGTGTTCATATGGAATTTAAATTTTTGTACCCCAGAGAAAATCCTTCATTATTCTATAAAGCACCTTTACTCTGTGAAATTTAATATCCAAAGAAATGAAATGAGATATTCACATCTTGGAAATTATTTCTAATATGTAGAGGAAGATGCAACCTTTATTAAAAGTTACCATTCACTGCTTTCATCTTCTCAACATGTTAGCCAACAAACAATTCTCATGTGATGCATGAAAGAATTGATCAGAGCTTTTGGAATCAAATGACGAGTTCACTCATTCTGATACTTCTTTTCTCTTTGTAGCATACATTGAAGATGTGGCAAGATGTGTAGATCAAAGCAAGAGGCTGATTATTGTCATGACCCCAAATTATGTAGTTAGAAGGGGCTGGAGCATCTTTGAGCTGGAGACTAGACTTCGAAATATGCTTGTGACTGGAGAAATTAAAGTTATACTCATTGAATGCAGTGAACTCCGTGGAATTATGAACTACCAGGAGGTGGAAGCCCTCAAGCACACCATCAAGCTCCTGACGGTTATTAAATGGCATGGACCAAAATGCAACAAGTTGAACTCTAAGTTCTGGAAACGTTTACAGTATGAAATGCCTTTTAAGAGGATAGAACCCATTACACATGAGCAAGCTTTAGATGTTAGCGAGCAGGGGCCTTTTGGGGAGCTGCAGACTGTCTCAGCCATTTCTATGGCCGCTGCCACCTCCACAGCTCTAGCCACTGCCCATCCAGATCTCCGCTCTACCTTTCACAACACGTACCATTCACAAATGCGTCAGAAACACTACTACCGAAGCTATGAGTACGACGTACCTCCTACTGGCACCCTGCCACTTACCTCCATAGGAAATCAACATACCTACTGTAACATCCCTATGACACTCATCAATGGGCAGCGGCCACAGACAAAGTCAAGCAGGGAGCAGAATCCAGATGAGGCCCACACAAACAGTGCCATCCTGCCGTTATTGCCAAGGGAGACCAGTATATCCAGTGTGATTTGGTGACAGAAAAGCAAGGGACACCCGATCCCTGGGAGTTTGAGTGGAATCTGCAGTCCAGTGCCTGGAACTAAATCCTCGACTGCTGCTGTTAAAAACATGCATTACATGCTCTAGAACACGAGGAAAAACAGGGTCTTGTACATATGTTTTTTTGGAATTTCTTTGTAGCATCAGTGTCTTCCTGTTTTACCATGTCTCTGATCATTACATTTTTTGACTTTGTTTTATATGTCATTGGATTTGTAAATTTTCATTTTTTTTTAAAGAAGAGACTGACGTATAGGTAGAAAACCCTTTTTTTGCTTCACTAATTTAGTTTTAGAGTGAGTTGTTATTTCCTTTTTAAATTTTTCTTTTGCTTTCAACATTTCCGTGGGGTGCTTGGACAAATCTATCTGATGGGACAAGGAGCACCGGATCCTCTCTCGGGTTCTACCTAGGATCAGCTGGGCCATCTGGGCTTTCAGAGAGCAGTGCAACGAAAGCCAGCATTGCCATTTGGGAACAAAAGTGAGAGCGAGAAGAACCTTTGTTTATAGGAGGGCCCCGCCAGTCAGAGCCCTGAATCTCTTCCTTGTCCCGCCTCATTTCCCACCTCTACCCTTCTAATGGCAGCATGATGGGTAAACTCTGCAGAAGGGTAGGGGTAGGTCTAACTGTCTTAACATTTGATTCACTGCTCTTCAGAATACACTCTAGACCGAGAGATGTGCTAGTCACTTATCAGTGACCAATACAGAGTGCTAAGAAGAGGAGATCAAGGGCAAGAAAATGGTAGAGAGTGTTGTTTCCGTTTTTTTATGAGTTGATGTACCCTTCTATATCTATCTATCTATATATATATATATAAATAAATAAATAAATATAAGTATATATAAAACCGCAAAACAAAAAAACAAAAAGAAAAAAAACAAAAACAAAACAAAAACAAAAACAAAAAAAATCAAGCCCTATATTTGATCACTTCCTGGAAAGGCATGAATGTGTTTGTGGCTCTTTTTGTTTAATATTCTACTTCCTCTTTTCCCTCTATAATTTTTTTGCAAGTGAGATTATGTGCAAATACCAGGCAAGAAATTCTGAAGGGTGAATCAAGGCAAGTAAAAATGAAATTTACATTGAAAGCTTCCAAATGAATAGGAAGAACAGGATGTATCATTAAATATGTTTTGTCACCTTGTATTATACAAAATGTTATGTTCTAAAGAATCAAAAAAAAAAATCTGTGAAACCTATTGTGGGGTTCCCTTGTACTTAAATGTTAACTTGCTTGTACTTCCCTCTTCAAGGCTACATTCAGAACAAAGTGGTTTCAGTCTGTGAACATAAGCAACATTTATTAATAACTTAAATAAGAACTCAGGAGGTCAAAATATGAATATAAGTACAGATTAGTATTTTCAAAATAAACATTTACACAAAATAAGTTTAAATTAGATATAAAAATATTTAAAATAATTTTACTGTATAGAGAATTTAATTTCAATTCTGATTCTATCTTTCAGAAACAAAGCTAATGTTCCTAAGAAATTTATTACTTACCATTGAGTTTTAAGTTCATGTCCATGACATAACCGGCTAATTCATTTTCATGTTAGTGATGTAAAATCAATCACAAAAGAACTTGCAGAGGGCAGAATGGTTAAAAAGAAATGTTACCTAGGTAGATTTTAGTTTCAAATGTTAATCAATGTGACAAAAGCACTGATAACAGAACTTATACATTACCTGACTGATTCATTGTAGGAACTTTCATCCCCACCATCCTCTGTGGGCTCATGTAGCGACAACTCTATGCTTGCTACAGTCCTATGATCATATAATGAGAAAACAATTCTAGAGTTTTGGTCACAATACTAAGGTATGGGTGGGTCACATAAAAAGTGTAAACCGCAAGACAGTTCATTGAGGAGGACTACACAGATCTATGAATGTAGGACAGACAAGTACAAGCATCTTGTCACAGTGCACAGATCTCAGTTGTCTGTGGGACAAGGCCAAGGAGCCTTGGGATGTACATTGATTTTGATTTGCTTTAAAAAATGTTTACTTTCCTGACAACTTGCCTGGGTTCTTCTCTATATTATGTCTTTATTCCTGTGCTCCCCTTGGGTCTGTGTCACATTTTCAAAAACAGAACTGAAGTTGCAAGGACACGTAAAATTTTAAGGTCAGCTTTGCACATTGGGTTATTTTCAGAAACTGAGAAGGCCATTGTTTACTTTGTACTATAAACACCTGTCAGGGACTGGTGGTAGTAAACCTCATTGAACTGAATTCCAAATCCCCCAGTGCTCAGAAAATTGTAAATGTGGCAATGGCCTGTTTAGTTCTTTGTTAATTTTTAATTTCTTTAATTTTTAATTGCACGATGGATGTGTGGAATAAATGTAGAGGAAGTAATCAGACCACAGTCATGCTTTAGGCATCCATAGGTATTAATTTAGCTGCATTGGGAGTACATTTTTTTGTTCTCTTTTTTAGTGTAGATTTAAGCACTTTGAACAGCATGATTCAGGGATTGATGGGTAATATTTGATATTCTCACAAGTTAGGAAACGTTTATTTTTCCTCCGATGCTTTGTTATATTTAAAGAAGTGAAATAAATGCAAAAGAAGCTATCTATGGCTTTAGATACGTTACTCCCAAGTATTCATTTATCAGCTTCAAATGGGAACAAATGAAGGAAACTGTCCTGTGTTCACATGCTCTATGTTTAATAGAAGTTCTGTTGGAACTCACAATAAAATTAGAAAAGAAAATGCATTTCCCCTAGTGCTTAGGTTTCATCCTTCCTTTTTTATTTATTTTTGGGGGGTGGGGTTCTGGGGGATAAGAATATTCTAGCTGTAAAAACACATTTGAAAATGTGAATGTGTTAGCCAAGCTGGGGGCAAGAATGGACTTCCAGACTTGGACATGTGTGGTGTTTGGTATTGCCTACTTTTCATCAACCGCCTCTTGAGCTCCGAATGATACATTATGGATTCAAAAGTCCATCCCGTGCTTCAGTGTGACCTCAACTTGCTGCTTAGGAGCACCCTCTCGTTTATTATGGTGCTCAAATCTTTGATTATTTAATTCCTTCCCTATTCCTTCAGTCTTCTATGGGCAGAGATGACATGTATATGCTATGCTGCCAGCTGATTTAAGTTTAGATGAATTCTATGAAATAAATTCAAGACATGATGAATGAAGAGACCTGATTTTACTATATTTCTATAGCTAGACACATGATTTTTCAGTCAACCATTTGTAATTATTAGTTTCTTCATAGACTATCAACTTAATACTGAAAATATAGATGCTGATTTTTTCCATATTTCATGGTTAAGTATTTTATAACAAAAGCAAATATTAACTGAGAGCCACCCCCTAAAATCTGAATAAGCTTTGTTTATTCTGGAGTAGTCATTAACTTTGCAGATACTATTTATGTGAATTGCAATCACCATTTACAGGAAACATTCCTTTGTACATTGTGAACTATTTTCTGATTCCAGAATGCTGCCCTAAATCTCCTTTGTTAAAGGAGTTGTTTTTAATCTTATGTTTAATTTTCTCTCCCCCTCTCTCTTAATCTCTCTCTATCCTTCATTTTGTGTTGCTTTTCAGATGAAATTCAGGCCAGGCTGGCCTCAAACATACAATCTTCCTCGTGCCTCAGCTTCCTGAGTGCTACAATTATAGACATGTGCCACTACACCCAGAAGTTCTTCTTTCTTAGTTTTAGCTTACATCATTCATCCCAGAAGAATGCTTATTGAAATTCAAAAAATAGCATCACACTAGTGAAATAGCTGAATGTAACAAAGAGAACACACATACATGTTCAAGGAAAAACCCATATTGCATCTGATCTGAAGTTCCCTGGCTAATAATTCCATTTTGATATAGTTGATTTGCAGAGGTCAAATATTATTAACAAGGTTGGAAATTACACCTACAAAGTCATGTTCCCTATTGTGGAAAAGATTCTCTAACCACATAGACAATTATTCCAAAGAGATGATGATGCAACTGGATTCCACAACCAGAGAAGCAGAGGCTATTCTTGCCTTAATCAGGAATCCCTCCCACTTGATTATTCTAAGCAAAGAAAGGAACCAACCATCAAATTTTAATTATCCTTCATAGTAGGCCTTAAATTTGAGTTCAAGGATATGTTGGATTTATAAAATGGCTTATTGGAAATAATGAAGCACTTGAATTCTCTGATGGTATTGATGTACACATAGACCCATTTTCTTGAGTCTGAGTCTTAAGACCATTCATCATCCAAAAAGCCACTGATGTTTACTTAGATTTAGAGGATTTTCGCATAAAGTGAAACACATATAAACTTACATATCTTGCAGGCATTGTTATGCCTGTCATTCTTTATCTATATTCCTGAAAATGCAGGGGTGTTTTTGTTATTCAAACAAGAGGCTGTTCTTCCAAAGTGGCCTGACTTTATGGGAGAAATAGTACATAGTGTAGAAAAATTTAATCATATAAATACTCTATACCCATATAAATGAGAAATGTCTACTACTATTAGGATAGTGTACTCATTTCTGTACCTATTCAAAAGATACTTTGGAGAAATTTAAAAAATGATAGTTTCCCAACTCTGCCTTATTCCATTTAACTTTGATTTGTTTTTAATCTTTTCCTATAAACACACACACACACACACCCCTGAGAATTCACACAGTAAACAAATGATGATTTGATGTATTTTTCTAAAAGACCTAGTTTTCTTATACAAAGATATGGAATTGATTATATAGCTTCCTTTCAGTGATTTAAGTTTTTTCAACTTTCTTCACTTATACTATGACATTGGAACAATAGAGAAGCTTTTGAAAAGTGAGGTGGCAGTGATTTCAAGTTGCAGATTTTACTTGTGATTGGTAGCAAAATGGAAGCTAATGCTGTTAAGAGATTGAAATATGGCCATAAGAGATATAAGATCTGAATAAATTTAAGGAAAAAGAAAGAGGAGAAAAAAGAGGGTTAATCTGAATGCCAATTTGATGTGCCTTGTCATCCATCAATCAGACTCTGGTCACACCCATAGAAAATGCTTTGATGATGAAGAAGGAAATCAAGTTTAATTTTCTGTTGAGTATTATTGCTTCCTTCCAGGCTCAGAACACAAAATATTTCTCCATTATGAACATACAACATGTGCATATATATATGTATGATCTTATAAATATATATGCATATATGTAAATTCCCACTGATTATTAGTAAATTTCCCTCTAAATAGCCTCTGGGTCCACTGACAAACTCAGACTTCTGAATTCTTCATGAAAGTATGTCAAGTAAGTTACTATTACTGTTGTCTACCATTTACTCCCCTCATTTATACATCCCAGAGTACATAAATCTGAAGAATATTCTCTTTTTAACAAAAGCAAGCACTAAAAAATATTACACTGTGTTCCCTCCACTACCATATGAATAATCTTTAAAAAAACCTGCCCATCAATTTCAGAGTACTATATGTAATAAAAATGTGTAAATTTTTTCAATCTTCATAATCTAAATAATGTTACCTTTCAAAAGGCATGCTATGTCATTACAAAAAATCAATTTAATGTGAAATGACATTATTACATAGTGCATGAATATGTGGCAAAGTCAGATGGATCTCTCGTTACTAGTCAATGAGAGGTTAAATTTGGGGAGATCAGATGTGAATGTTTTAGGTTCTCAACTGGGAGGAAGACTTAATGTTAGGATACATGGGCAATTGTCCGTATTCCTTGTTAACTAGAATCCTTAGTATATTCTTTCCATCAAAGTAGTGGAAATATGTTCATATAATCTGCTATTGACTTACAAAAACTTTTATGTTTTCAAAGTTTGAGGGAACCCAAATAGGAAAGTGGATGTAGTCATTTTCCTCTGCTGGTGTTCAAGTCATAATTTATACTCAGACACTTTCAGATCTGTTCACAGTCAGTAAAAAGTGAATTTTACATAGTACTTCTCTTTAGTTTGACTCACCCTCTTTTGACTATGTACTATCTAGAATGTATGTAACTCATGTGTAGGTGATGGAGGCGCTCTATTTTTTCTTTAGAATAATTAACAATTATGTATTTGGTTTTGCTTTAACTAGCAATAGGAAAATAGACAAATACAAGTGTAAAAATGAGAAATTTTAAACTCGAATTATAATTTGTGTTTTATAGTCGTTTCATAAGTCTGTTGCTCTCTATGAGTATGCTCTCTATATATCCTGTAAAAATAAATTTATATGTTACATAGAAATTCAAGAAATTAAATTATTTATTAAGCTACAAATGTTTCTTCTGATTTCTACCTGATCATAGATGAAAATAAATTAAATAATGTGTTGTTGGAACTATGTAAGTATGTTTGTTAATTTAATAATTCTTATCATGCTTTTCCTTCCCTCTCTATTTTTCTGTACAAACTTCTACTTCTTAGGACTCTAATTCCTACTATGATTGTGAAGAAAGCATTTTTAAAAAATGCTTAGGTGGTTTTAAAGAAAAGGAAAGGAAAACCAAGTCCACTTCCAATTGTTTCTTTTTTTTTTTTCTCCTACACTATTAGATACGAAACACTTAAAATTCATTATCACATTAATGGTCTTTTCAAGGTTAAATTCCACAGGTTTCCTTCATAAAAACCTTTGAGAAACAGAAATGAAAGGAATGATAACATGTGAGTCCTTTCCTGTTTTCTTTCTGACTTCCAAATCGCTAGGCATTTTCTTTCTTTCTTTTTAAGGTACTACTCACATAATGACCTTAAAATACAATCCCCTCAAGTAATAGCTAACAGTGGCCAAGATCTTTAATCATCTTGTTTTTCTACTCTGTTTTCATCTATTTATAATGCACAAAGAAATGTCTTTGGCCTTGCTTTTCATTTTAAGTTTAAGATAAATAACCTTATTATTTACTTATTTGAAGGAAAAGGGAGGGAATGATGGTAAATCATCATGAGCATAACCAGGCAGCAACTAGAAGCCTCTGACAATGAACTGGCTGCATAAGCAGAATTCTTACCATAGGACAGCTTTCTAAGAAACACTTTTCAAAGATGAAGCAGACATACATCATTATGAAAATTTAAAATAATAGGTTCAAAAATTCTGTCAAGTTATCACGGGGTACATTTCAAAGTATTAAATATATTTAAAGTTTTATAAAGTCATTTCTACCTCAGTAAGGTTTTTAAATGTGAGGTAATAACCTCTATTGAGGAAAGTAAAGTACTATAATGACTATGACTCAGTGTATATTTCCCAGAGTATATTTGAAATTGCAAAGCACATATATGACACTTTATTTAAAATACCAGAAGAAACCACTATTGTTAAAGAATGATTGTTATTATTTGTGTACTTCAGAAATCTGCATAAAATCTAAGGAATTGTGAATTGTAGTCATATGATTGACAGGTTATTAAAAGACTGAAACTAATGAAATATCTTACTTATTTCTAGAAATTTCCTAATTAATATCATATGTATATTTACTAGCAAAATAGAGAATTGGGCAAATATTCATAAAATTATAATAGTAGTGATCCAATTACTTGTTGAAATAGGATTTGTGACATTTTTATATGGCTTCTGAGTTATTTAAACAAACCCTTTAATTACTTGTACATCTCCTATCAATATGTAATGTTCAGTGACTGATAAAATGCATTTTGTATTCAGGAAAGCAAGGTATAGTTTAGGGAGGAAAAAAACATGTCAGTATCAACAACAGCTAGTTTTTTGCCCGAATAAGGAATTTATATCACTCAGTGATATTTCAAATGTTTTTTGATTGTGAACAGGGGGAGACTCTTATTTGTATTCTTTTATTTTGGGTTTAAAATTTCTCAGAACTTTAAAAATATAAGTTGCACATCAGATTAAAGACTATACATACTCTTTGTGGTTTTACTTATAAGATATAATGATATACACTTATAGTATTAAATTAAAACTTAGGTATATAGCAATACAGGAAAGGTAATATAAGGCAAAATTGCCAAGACTGTTTGTGAATGACTTGCTTATTAAAGAACCACTGAAGCAATTGATTTTGTAACCTTTAGCAAACAAATAATATGAACAAATGAACACTGACAAAAGACAAAACATCACATTATACAGTGAGAAGAATATATCAAGTCCACATAACAAAGATAACTATAAGATTATGAAAAATAACTACTATCTAAACAAGGAAAAATTCTAATTTTTCTATTTTTCTTAGCAATAAAGAACTATTGAGAATTATGAAATTGAAAGGAAATCTGATCTCTGAATGTGAATCCTTTCTTAGGTAGTCTTGGGCTCAATGGAGGACCATTTGCCAATTTTCCTCAGTTAAATAGGAAATAGATTACTGACTATTATATGAATATACAATTATTTTAACATGCTTGGCATTGTGACAAAACAATTTGTTGATTAGTCCAGTGGCTCTTGTATAGCATACTTCTAATAGTTCAAAGTCCTGAGTACACTTAGAATCATTTCTGATTTAAAATAAAATCACCAAATCTCAGTGATTCAGATACAACTGATTGTTCCAGTATTTATCTCTACTGTTAATGTTTGTTTAGTAAATTCTTTAGGTTTAATCTAGAGGAATGCCAAAATTGACAACTCTAGAACCAAAACATATTGTTCTTAAATTCTTAAGCTTTAGAAAAATTGCCTGGAAATGACATTAAATATGAAAATTCAGTGCTGTGGTTGTAAGTTCAGAGGGCAAGGTGAGCATTGAAAGGCCCTGGGTTCAATACCCAGCACTAAATGTTTTTTAGGTGAAAATCAGATTGAGTCCCAATAAGACTAGAATGATATGCAACACTGATATTTAGAAGAAAAATCTGCCCCAAAAGATTCTGTAATGGAACCCCATCAACCACTATTTGGGAAAGAGGGATATAGGATTTGTGGTTTCTGTTATTGCAACTGTTTCTTTTGGAATGTAAAATTTACAATCACAGCACATGAATGTCACCATAAATTGAGTCTGCCCTGTGAAATAATTCCTCCCAAATCATAACATCAAAATTCACAATGAAAATCCAGCATTCAGGAGGCAGAGGTAGGAGGATCATTGTGAATTTGAGGCCAGCCTGTGACTAGAATGAGTTCTAGTTCAGCTTGGCCCAAAGACTCTACCTTGAAAAAAACAAAAGCAAAGGACAAGTAAACATCCAGTATTCAAAATTATACTTTATTTCACAATAACTGAAGTAAAAAGGGAGAGAACCAAGAAAGTGGAATCCAGCCTTGTCCCTCAACGTAAGACTTCAAAAAGGCACTATTTTGGGCCGGACAGATGGCTCAGTGGGTAACAGTGCTTGATACAGAAGCATGAGGGCCTGAGATCAAGGTAAAGGTGGCCATGACATTGTGGGCCTGTAATTAAGACTGAAAGGTGCAAGGGTATGAGAATCAATGGAGCTCAGTGGTCAGCCAGTTTAACCAAATAACAGCAAGTCCCATGTTCTATGAGAGACTCTGTCACTAGGAAATAAGGCAGAAGAGTGAGCATTAGAGGATACCAGACCCAAGATCCTCTTCCAACCTCTGCATGGGTGCATGGCTATGTACGTGCATATGCATATACCTGAATACCGCTCCCACACATACACAGCACATAAACACCACACATTCACCAAGTTATTAAAGAGCACCATTTAACAAAAACAGAAGCCAATTAAAAGTTGTGTTATTTAAAACACACCTTCCTACTAAAAGAATGTAGATATATTATCAATTTGTTTTATTTGGGGAAACTATAAAAAAATACCAAAGACATTGATTGTCAAAATAATATGTATAAATAATAAATTTGTTAAATTAGTTTACATAATTAACAATTCTGTTTCCTCAAATTAATCATAAATTTCATTAATAAACCCTATTGATGAGTTTTCAATATATCTTTTAGCATAAGAATAATTTTACAAGCAGTGCCTTTTGTTTCATGCTTGCAATTCTACCACTCACAAGGCTGAGGTAGGAGGATCTTGAGTTCTAGGTGAAAAACTGTGTTGGAAGAAAGGAAGGAAGAGAGGGAAGAAGAAAGGGAGAAAGGAAGATACTTTGTATAATGTGTTAAAGCATAGCTATCTGACTCAGCAAAACTAGTAAACTACAGGAAAAATTATTTTATTTGCTTCTTGTTCTGTGGAATATTTTTTGGGGTATTTTTGCTTTTTGGAGAGTCTTACAATGTAACACAGGTTGGCTTGGAACTTACTATGTAACACAAGCTGAGTTTGAATCATGCCTTAACCTCTCAAATACTGAGATTACACGTGTATAACATGTGACATCCATGACATTTTTATGATCATGTAATTCAGGAAACTGTTATTCTAGTAGATAACATAAAGTACAAAACTCTATTGATGTCATGCCAATATATTTAGCTAATTCCATGTTAAACGCTACATTTATATTATTTCATTAGATTGAACTCTACACAAAAAT
This sequence comes from Orientallactaga sibirica, assembly GCA_036365145.1. NCBI lineage: Eukaryota > Metazoa > Chordata > Mammalia > Rodentia > Dipodidae > Orientallactaga > Orientallactaga sibirica. The sequence goes on from JAEOAD010000840.1 coordinate 3,723,100, forward strand.
GAGCCAGGCATGGTGGCACATGCCTTTAATCTCAGCACTCTGGAGGAGGATTGCTGTGAGTTTGAGGCAAGCCTGAGACTAACTCCAGGTCAGCCTGGACTAGAGCAAGACCATATCTAGAAAAAAAAACAATAAAAAAGTGACAAGCTAACACATTCTTTATTTATTTCACCCTTCAATTACTTATTTGCAAATACAGTTCCATATATATAAACACTATTTTTGAACCGTATGTCCCTTGTTTTATGGTAAATGACTACCATTGTTGAAGTTATTTGCTTCTGTTTCTTAAGAATAATCTATTGGGCTGGAGAGATGGCTTAGCAGTTAAGGTGCCTGCCTGCTAAGCCTAAGAACCGGGTTCCAATCTCCAGGTCCCACGTTTAGCCAGATGCAAAGTGATGCAAGGACACAATGCCACACTTGCCCACAAGGGGGCGCACGCATCTGGATTTCGTTCACAGCAGCTGAGAGACTGCTGGAGTGCCCATTCTCTATCTGTCTCCCTCTCCTTCTCTCTCTGTCTGTCTCTCTCTGTGTATCTCTCCAAAAATAAAAAATAAAAATAAAATAAAAAAATTAAAAAAGAAAAATCTATTATGTAATGTTAAGATTCTGATGAGCCAATGATGTCATTGAACTTACATTCAATCTTCAAAGATGCCACCCTCATTAATTAAGAGAAAACATTCTTATACATGCTTCATGGAGTAGCCAAATCAGTTTCTAGATAGTTGATTTTAAGGTTATAAAGATTTCACTCAAAACCCACTGACTTCCATAGTCACTATAGGTCTTTTTAACACCTTGAATTTTATATAAGTAGAACATCTAAAAATAGTATAAAAGTATTGGATACAATATGTCATTTGATATTTCTATACTAAATAAAAAATATACCAATTTATCATCATAACCCATCCTTCACCACAGTTCAAAATGTTCAACTATGACAATAAGAAGCACTTCGTGTGCTAAAACAGTGTATGTTTAATGCACATGTTTCATATATACACACTATGGAACTACAAAAGCACACTATCAATACATTGAAATAATCAAAATACTTACGAAGAGTTTTCAAGGTAATTTGCTCCATCAGGAAATTACTCAGTGATTTTTTTTTTATTTGCACCAGCTGAAAATAAATATCCAGGTTTATTTTTAACTGGGTTTCTTTTAAGGACAGACATTATTTTTTTTTCATTAAAGAAGGGTCTGCTTTTTTGCCTTTCCCTATAAAAATTCTCCATTCCTACAATTTCACTTACATGGTAGCCCTGAATTATTTATTTACAAAGAATGAAGAAGGTATCACAATCATCAACTATCACAAGAGAAGTCTGTGAAAGCCTCAAAGTCATTACCATAAGTTTTCTATCTTTCGGTTGAATTGATTTTTCCATGGCTGTGAAATAATTTATTTTTCAGATTCCATTTAAATTACATCCTTAGCAAATATATGCTCAGCAAAAACTAACTTTAGATATACAGTTACTGGTAAGATTATTTTTTAAATTTCTCTTTTTTTTTGTACTGAGTGCTATCACTGAAGTGAAATAGAAACACAATAGAATTAAGTAAGTTTCCAGTATTATACCTTAAGTGTTCTGCACCCTGAGGTGTCCTTCCATTCATAGTCATTGTTAGAACAGGATTATAAATAACTGGTGTAGCTTCACAAGAACACTGGATAAGGGATGAGAAATCAAAAGAAAGGATAGAAAAGACTTCTTCTGTGATAACATCGGAGAAGTATTCTTTTGTGGAGATATAGCTAAAGACAACTATACATAAGACTACATAGATAACTGTAACAAGTATAGCGTACTTAGTGGTTGTAATTTTATATTAGAAGGAAGGAAATCAGTCACTAAATATGAATGCTGCATATGATAGCAATAAAGATAGTGATTTTTGTAATTTTGATTGTATTTGCCTTAAATTTTTACCATAAAGAATATATATATAACCCATTATATGTATATATATATATATATATATATATATATATATATATATATATATATATCTCAAATATAGATGGGGATGGTTGAAGGACAATGTTTAGAAATAGGAAAGTTCTGCACTGACTATACATTTTTTACATAATTTAATACACAATGGCAAAGTATATTTGCCAGATTCATGTACAGAGTATATGAGCACATGATAACATCAGTTTGTATAAGCACAAGGTGTTCCATGTTTAGATTACGAATTAATGACAACTTTTCATGTGACTGCTTTAAATTTTAAAAAGTTGAATGCTTAAATAAACATTTATTACTTGCCTAAGAATATTTTTGTATACTCTTGAGAAAGGTTTAAAAATGGACTTGCTTTATGGAGTGCAACTTTTAGAGTAAATAAACAGGGTATATGTCTAGTTTGTAAAATGTCTCTTTCAAGATTACTCTTTCATTGGTTAAATGCAAAGATATGATAACTTGAAATACTTCTTTTGTGAATTGAACATTATCACCAACCATAACAGAAAAAAAAGCAAATAAAGCAATGTGAATAAGTTGCGTATGCAAACTTCTTTTCATCAATGCCAGCATATCCTGAAAACAAAAACAAAAATAAGATCTACATGTTAGGAGTAATTATCATTATGGTTTATTATATGATGCTTGAACACATATTATTATTCTTAAAAGAAAATATGTAAATACTTTGCCTGTGGGAGAAAATTTATTCTTCATAATTCAGTCTAAAATTATATTTGTTTTCTTAGATGAGGAACACTAGACATGTTAATAGCATCTCATATATCTTACTAGTATTCATATCAAGTCTAGCACATGAAAATAGTTCTTAAGCATATAAGAAGTTCTACTTGTGACAGATAGTGAATGTAAGTTTCTATTTAAAATATTAGAACACTTATGAAAGACAAGTTTATAAAAATCCTGTCCTTATTAGTCTATATATGCTTCCTATATATGTGAGACTATATATATACATATGTTATATATACATATTTATGTAAATATACCATGTACACACACACATATATATATACACATACATATATATATAAATCCTACATAATATAACTATACAACTATACTTAGTTTAAATACCAGCTTTGACATCAATGAATGTGTGAGAGTATTTGGTGACTAAATAGTATCAACAAGTATAGATGTATGGATGTATTTGAAAGCTAAATAGTGTCAACAAGCCTGTAAATGTCTTTTGAAGATGAAATTGAGATGCGTGATCATTAAATAAGAATTCTCCTGCATATCTTCTTAAGCATAGAAACTGATTTTTATGTAAGTTCTATAAACTCCTTGTAATTGAGAAAAAATAGGAAGCAACAATTAAGTGGGACTCTTTAGTGGGGATGAGAGGTGACACAAGAAGACCAGAAAAGTATTACAATTTTTAAATATGAGGTAGATATTGTACTAAATCACTGTGGGGTATGACAGACCAAAAGAAATAACAGAGGCTGTTGTTTTCTTTATGTTTGGAAAACATTCTTCTAAGAGGCCAAGGGCATTAAAATGAAAGCCCAAAGTCTTTTATATCTCAGATGTTCCTATACCCACGGTAAGTATTATTGCTTCTTGATGATACACGGCTACTCTGTATGTTGAACATCTGTGCAAAATTTTGAAGTCATTACTATATCAGAGGAAATGCCAAAATCAAGAGTACATAGACAGAGTTGCTCAAAATCCATTACAGACATTTATTTGGTAAATCAAAACAACATTAGATCAATGAAATTAACAACAAAATCATTAACCCATAGACATTTAACCTCACACAATCCTTTTCAATCTCCCTTAATGCTCTATCCAGACAGCATCGCTAAATCAAATTTATTATTAGACTTTATTATTTCTATCATAATCTAAGAATTTAGGCAGACATGGTGGCACATGTCTTTAATCCCAGCCCTCAGGAGGCAGAGGTAGGAGAATCACTGTGTTCGAGGCCTGCCTTGGACTTCAGAGTGAGGTCCAGGTCAGCCTGGACTAGAGTGAGACTCTAACTCGAAAAAAAAAATAATAATAATGGTCTAAGAATTTAGATTAAACCTATAATATAGTATATTTCTTTAATTAATGGTCTAATTTCTGAGCTTCCTACTTTATATTTAGTGTTGGTACTTGGCCATACAGATATTTTTGCCAGTTTGTATTTTGGTTATACTATTCAAACTTTCTGTGATGATGTCAACGGATATAGTGAGTCATCTTGGGGAAGGACTTTATAGGTAGTACTTATATGATCCTCCAAGGTTAAGAGTATGAAGGCTGATGTGGTATTTTCTGAATCCATATCTGCTTAACAGATCTAGGATTAAGATCTAGGACTCTCTTCCATAGATTCATGCACCTCAGGTATTTAAGACACTCTCTTCAAAACAAAGGGCAATTATTAAAAGCAATCAAAAAGAAGAGAATGTTCTTGTACCTTGTAAACATAAATATAAAGTCATAATCAGGAATGCATTTGGGACATTGGGAACCATAAACAAAATAGAAAGTAGTTAATATCCAGTTTCCTGGTGCATTGCTCTCCAGCACTGAGATATCGTTGTGCTTCCCTGCCGGCCTGTCGTCTGCAAATTTTCTCCCCTACACATTCTAAATTCCTGATTCCGGAGGCACAAATGCCCTCACCTCCCCTAGTACAATTTTATACAGGGCAATGTAGCCATTTCTGATTCTCTGTGCCTGGAATCGAAAGGTTAACAAAAGTTCTTAGCTGTGAATTTGTAACTCTCAACCAGGTCAAAGTACTCTCCTTTTTTGTCTACCTTAAGTGTTGGAAAATAACATTTGTCTTCAACTTTTTATTTTATTTTCTTTGACAGAGAGAGAGAATGAGCATGCCAGGGCCTCCAGCTACTGCAAATGAACTCCAGATGCATGTGCCACCTTGTGCACCTGGCTTACGTGGGTCCTGTGGAATTGAACCTGGGTCCTTTGGCTTTGTAGGCAAGCGCGTTAACTGCTAAGCCATTCCTCCAGGCCTGTCTTCAACTTTTGAGTAACTTCTTTTTATAAAATAAGCTCAATACATCATTAGATTTATACATCTGAGCTGCTTGTATTCATAATTGAATGAAACACTACGGACCTCATTTGCCTCTTAAAATATAGACATGAAGAACAACAGAACAATGCCTGTAGGGCTTATTTTGATATTAGAAGAGACACTGTTTACTTTGCTCAGATCACGTGATTTGGCCTTTTTTTAACCTCCCTTGAAGATTATTTTTTTACAGAGCTGTTGATCTGCTTATTTAACCATACAGAATTCTTATGATCAGATATTAAAAATTGGTTGTGTTAGTGTTAAGTGAAAAAATGTATATCACATCTTTGATTCCACCTGTTCTTCTGAAAACCTGCTTAACTTGTAATTATCACTGATGTCCATGAATGTCTTTAACGTGTTGTAATGAAGAGCATTTATCCTCACATCTCTAAGTTTTCAACCAAACCGACCCCAAAGAAAGAAAAATCAAACCAGAACATAGAAATAGAATATGGACTTGAAATGCTCTTTCTGAGCCATAAGCCAGTCAGCATCTATGTGATTCTTGGGTATAAGGCCAAAGATTATTGTTCAATAGTGACCTTTGAAGTAATAGTCTCACCTCTCACTTTCTAAGATTTATAAGGAAAGCACTGGAAAGGAAAGGCTTCTCAAAGCCTGAGAGAAACATATTACCTTCATTTTCTATGACTCTGTAATAAACTACTACCCCACAAGTGAGTGGCTTATAGCAACCATCATTTTATTACTGCTTATGTGTAATCAGGAGGATCAGCTGAAGGCATCTGGAGAGTTCGGCTAGCTTCTCCCATGCAGTTGTGCTCATATTGGAGGTGGGATTGGTGCCCCGTGGTGGCTAAATTGAGATGCTAGGGTGGCTGTACCTCTCAACTTCCCGACGAAGTCTGGAACGTCTGCTCTCCACTTGGCTTCTCCAAAATTTAAATTCACTGCCATCTCCAGCTGATTACTAGATTTATTCTGTGGTAGCTTGATCTTCCAAATAGTGCAATAATGACGGAAGTCAGGCCTTCTTAGGGTTCAGCACGACTCCTAACACATTTCACTGAAGAACGTGAATCAAGTCAGAAGTAGCTCAGATTTGTTGTATGAGGAAGCCACGCGTGAGTTCTGACAAGCATGGCGATTGATAACCTTTGTTGAAGAGTGTCTGCCACAGAAGCAACAACAAAGATAGGATGTGTGGAGCTGAATCCATGACCTAGGTCCCAGCCCACACGTCATGGCACACCACAGAGTTGTTTAGTTACAGAAAAGAAGTCTATAGCTGCCATTACCATCTTACCCAAACTGTCTAACCTCAAAAGTTCCTTATTAGCACTATTTTTAAAACACACACACACACAGCAGAAAGTCCTCTATTTTCCCTCCTTCTCTCCTTCTTCCTTCCTTCCTTCCTTCCTTCCTTCCTTCCTTCCTTCCTTCCTTCCTTCCTTCCTTGTTTCTTTCTTTCCAATAGATAATAGTTCTTTCTTATTTTAGTCAAAAGTTGCCTAATAATCTTAAAAGAGAAGAGGTTGTCAGCTAATTGGGGAAAATTTCACACTGAAATTCAATTTTACTGATAAAAAACAATGCTAAATCGCCATTGATAAAGACCTTGAGCACCAATTCATACACAAAGATCTAGAGGCATATAAGGGTTAAGTTATTTTCTACCAGAAGACCTCAGAACTAGATACAAGCCACAAATACAATGTTCTAACCAAGAGGTCATACTAACTTTTTGTACAAGAATGGGGCAGTTGAAGCTATGTTGAATTCTCATTAGCATTTTTTTTGATCAAATGTATAGTTTCATCCTATTCACACCTTTTTTTCAAATGCAAATATGTGCTTAAACTTTAGCCACTGATCAGCAACTGGGAGAACAGAATGTTTAAAAATGCAAATCAGCAACTCTGAAAGTAAAGGATGAACCCGCTCTACCTGTTTCTTTCTTTCTTTTTTTTTTTTTTGTATATAGCTGCAAGTAGTAGAAAGTACAATTAAATGCAGTCTCTCTGAAGTCTTCAATCAAAAAGTATGTATTATAAACTGAACTACAAGTCTCTATGCTTTGAGAAGTCAGAGTAAACTACCATACCCTCCCCCCTTGAGAGATTCCAAATGGCATACAATTGCAGTTAAATGGAGATGTGCTCATACAGGTGAAGTAAAAAGTTTTGTTTGAAATTCACCTCAGTCCTTTTATTCTGTGAATGATTTTTTTTTATTCCGTTTTTTGAGGTAAGGTCTCTTTCTACCCAAGCTGGCCTGCAATTCACTATGTAGTCTCAGGCTGGCCTCAAACTCAAGGTGATCCTCCTACCTCGGCCTCCTGAGTACTGAGATTAAAGGCATATGCCAGGATCTGTAGATGATTTTTAATGATAATTTTATTGGGAACTTTAAAATATGAATATATAGCACATTTGTCATGTTCCCCTTGGGTTACCCTTTTATATGCCCTCTCTCCTGCCCCCATTCCACTGAGGACCCTCACTACTACTGTGGGGTCATGAATGCATCAGTCAGTTCCTATACTTTCCCACCGTGTGGCTCTTCCTTTTTCTCTCCCCAACTTCTCCAATGTTTGATGGCGAGTTATACGTCTCTTTAGTGTTGAGCTCAAAACAGCTTCTAATTTGCTGCTTTAATAAGTTTTGTGTCTCTTCAGCATCTACTGCTATCTCCCTAGAGGAGGTTCTCAGTTTAACAGTGAGAGAAACACTCATATTTAATCCACCACTTCCTCTGTAATGTCTCCTGGGTTCTGGCAAATGTGACAGAGATAACTCCTGTTGTGCTAGGCACTTGACTTTCACTTCTTGTCGTTCTTATGGGTAAATACTTTAGACCTGAATGGGGAATCTGAGCAATAGATCACAGATTATAGCTCTAGTGATCCCATGGCAAGACTGAAGTTCTGAAGGGTGTGAGAACTGTCATCTGACTGGGAAGAACCCACTGATTGGCTACCCTACATCATGGAGAAAGAAGTATTACTATGTTCTAATAATAACTAGAAGTGATCAAAGCATATGTTTTTCTGCTATTAGATTTCTAAAGAATGATTTCATTTTGTAATAGTCTATATAATGGGCTCTATATAGATATCAATGTCTTAGAATCAGCTTTACATATTATGTTTATGCAATTGCATCATGTATGCAACTGCCTGTATTTCCCACTTCATCAATTTTACTAAGTGTATTGACACTTTCAAAATATATTTGAATGTACATGGACTTAGTAATATGGGTTGAGTCACTAGTATGTCTCTTTTGGTTATATAATATATATTCAACTAACTATATTTTAATATATGTAAAATGTGATATTAAATTGGTAGCACTGTCATTTTAGAACAGAATATAAAATAAATTTAAATTATTTATTTTGTAGTGTAAATTATGAGAGGCACAAGAATTTGAGTCTTCCTATAAGTATCAACATTTTTTAAACCAATCAAATAGAATTTTAATGGTTTCAGGCTGAAAATTTAGTTTAAGTCATACAGTGCTTGGCTAGCATGCAGGAAGACCTGGGTTTGATCCCCTGTACCACATAAAACTGAGTGTGGTAGCACATGCCTGTCATTCTAGCTCTGGGGAGGTCCTCATACTTGGGAGATAAGAGGCAGAAGGATCAGAATTTCAAGATTACCCCTGGCTACATAGAAATTAAAGTCTAGCCTGGGACACATGACATGCTATCTCAAAAAATTACAATAGTTCCTGATAAAAATAAATTTCTCAAGTGGAAGGTCATGGCTAAATGTATATCATGAATTCAGAGGTCCCTAAGAGATTCTAAAATTGGGTTTGCCAAGCAGAAATGTTCTTTCATTGTGATTGTGCTTTCATATCAATGGAGGTTACCAAAGACATCATTAGGGACTTCCAAAGACATCATTAAGGTCATGAATTTATATTCTGTAAATACTCCAATTTTGATGTGTATATTAATGGCCTCTTGGTCTGTAAACTATATTTGTTTTTGTTATTGTTGTTTGGTTTTGTTTTTTTTTTTTTTTTCTTTTCAGCCTATATGTGGGGCATAGTCTTCAGTGTTTCCAACAAAACTAATCCATGTTCCTTCAAACACAAAGAATGAGCAAGACACCAATAACATTCTTTATGACATTAGAACAACTCACCCTTTATCCTACTGCTTTGAAGCCCTAGAAAATCCATTAAAATTTGACCCTCGGGCAGAAAAAAAGACAAAAAAGAATAAACTACTGCTCTCTTTGCTAATTCAACCCTGGAGATTTGTTCCTAAATCTAAAAGCTCGTGTTTAATTAAAACATAAATACCTTAAGCGGAGTAATTATGACTTTTATTAGAAATTAACACTGTGCTTAATATGAATTATCATATTGTTTTATGAATGAAATGGTTTACAATTAGAAGGAGATGAATCTGAAAGCAAACTATATACTGAGTAGAGGAACAGAAATATCAACAAGTTTATGCTGCAGGAGGGTGTGTTAGGTATTGATTGTTGCAGAACAAGTTATCCCCAAGAGTTAGAGGTTTAAAAAGTTCTCATTTAATTACATCACAATTTCTGTGGAATGTGGGCAGAACTTAGTTGGGACTTCTGTTTGAGTCTGTCACAGAATTGTATCAATCTGTTGGATGACTGAGAAAGATAAGCATCCAATCTTATATAGTTGCAGGCTAGTTTCTGTTACTTGTAGGAATTGAATTGAGTTGAATTGAATTGAATTGAATTGAATTGAATTGAATTGAATTGAATTGAATTGAATTGAATTGAGTTGAATTGAATTGAATTGAATTGCTTCGGTTTATCAATGACTCTTGATCAGAGGTTCCTCTCTTCTCTGGTACATGTGCAGCCTGTTTCATCAGAGTGGGATAACTATGATGAAAAGAGAGAGAGGGGGAAGTAAGAAGAACAGGTGGAAGAGGAGGAAATAGAAGGAGCAGGGAGAAGAGGGGAGAGAGAAGAGATTAGAAGAGAAAGGAGAGAGTAAGTATCAAAAGGTTACAGCCCTCTGTAACCTAATCATGCAAGTGACATTTTACCACTATTTTCATAGCCTATGCACTTTAAGAAGGTCATTATGTCCAGCCCAAACCAAAGAGGGTTTACACAAGAGTGAAAGTAACAGAAGTTGGAACCATTAAGGAATATTTTATTCTGTCACAAGGTAATTGGATGAGGAATAAAAATGGAGGTTTTGATATCAAACTTGTCTAAAAATTTTGCTGGGATTTTTCCAAGTGTTTTCTCAAATGTCATGGTTTTATTACCATAAATATTAATTCAAGAAAATAAACTTCATAAAATTTGGAACTTCTAGGAATCTGTTTCAACATTTACAAATTAAGGATAGTAATGTGAGCTTCAAAGGCTTGTCAGTAAAAAAAATAATTGAGAAAAACTTTAAAGGTAAGATTGTAGGTAATAATGCTAATTTATGTGGTGTCAATGTCCAAATATTTATCTAAAATCCCAGATATGATTAAAATGTTAAGAATATGGAAAACAGTATATCCTTAAAGATATATTAGGTTCTTAAGTAAATATTAAAAATATCTTAGCTCTAAACCTGAAATACAAAGCAGAAAAGTTTTTAAACCATGGGTTTTAATGGAGACTTAATGCTTCTTTACCTAGAGATTAATCACTGTAATGTAATCATTTTATAGCAATTAACCTCTATCTAAATAAAGGAGAAATGAGGACAAAGCAAATTCACTCCTCAATGCTTAATACATATTAGGGGTGTGCTCCATCAATGTTTAGTTGATAATGATATTTACATGGATAAGACCTACCTTATCAAACAAGATTCTTGGTAACATTTAAGAGGGGAAATCCATATACCTAAATGTAGGCAAGTGATCATTGTCTTAGTTCACTGCAACTTAATGATACTTCTTTATCTCATTTCTGCCTTCATTTTAGGCCAAAGACACACTTTAAATCCTCTATATTGTTACTCTGCACTGTTTGTTTTGTTTTGTCATTCTAATACAGAGACATTTTTAATTTATTTTAGGTTTGCTTACTTTATTATCACCATTATTACTCTTAAAACAACATCTTTTAAAAGCATTTGAGGGGGCTTGTGAGGTTGTTTAGCAGTTAAGGCATTTGCCAGTGAAGCCTAAAAACCCTGGTTTGATTCCCAAGTACCCTTGTACGCCAGGTGCACATGGTGGCAAATGCATCTAGAGTTCCTTTGCAGTGGCTGGAGGCCCTGGTATGCCCATTATCTCTCCCTCTATCTGCTTCTTTCTCTCTCTAAAATAAAAAAAAAAAAAAAATGTATTTAAAAAAGTTTCAAAACATGAATTTGAGCTCACTCACTAAGCAAATGCTGATTAGGTTTTATAATAGACAATTCAGTCCTATAAAAAAGATGTTTACTGACTCTAAGTCTACATGAGTTATATGATAAATTATATGAGTATAAACAAGATAAAAAGCTGTAAAAAGTAATCAATTTAAACTAGTTTGACTAACAAAAGAACCATTAGGTACCACTTGACCTAAGACCTGGAGACCAAATTTGATGTATGGATAGGGAATTTGAAAGAGTATATTCAAGTATAATTGTTAAAGTTTTGAAAACACATTATCCAACAATCTCACTCAGCAGTAAATCCTATGCATTATAATACCGACCTCTCAGACAATGGGTACAATAGTTATTGGGGTTACTAAATGCTTTCTAACTGCACTTGAGGCCTCCTCAACAAGAGTTAATTCATAACTGATTGTGTAAACCAGGTCAAAAGCCCATGGCTGGGGTGGCTGTAGGCTCTAGGAGGATATTTACCCCTGCTGTTTGCTAAATGACTGTGTTGTCAAAATGCCTTGTAAATATTTATAGGTATAAAATGGATTAGAACTTCTTTCAGCCTTTGTCAGAAAAGCTCTCTACTACCCAGGGGTCTGTAACTCTTAACTAGTAAAAGCACTGAAAGGGACTGGGAAGTGCCCAGCATTATATGGAACATTTATAGCATCCCCTCAAAAACAGCTCAGAAGAATAGGGTGCAAAGAATGTAAAAGCCGGAGGGTAGGGAAGAAGGCTGTGGAACTTTGTTGTCTGGATATGGCATGGCTATTGCACTCAAAAACTCACAACAGCTGTAATCACCTGCACAAGATAGGATCAGTCAACATTCTGTCATGGATTGAGCAAATGCTCATAAATTAGACCCTTCCCAGAGGAACTAATGGTAGGTAATGTTTATCACAGAAGGGGGAGTCATTCTCATCAGTGGTATATCCAATGGGAAATTGTGGGCCAAATAAGGGGTTCAGCAGTAGTGGTAGTGGCATAAGATAATTTTGGGTCCATATGATATATATATATATATGAAATTGGCAAATAATAAATAAAAGTAAATCAATAAACATGATGTTCATGGAATGAGCATGCGGTAAAGATTTAACAGTACCGAGAACACAGCAGAATAGTAAAACAGTTAAACTGACAGTTATAAAAAACAAAGACGTCAATAATCAGTATGTAAAAATGGAAGTTCAATTCAATTTGTAAGTCAATTTAAAAAATATTCTACAAGGCAACAAGACTATGTTATTTGAAATAACCTTTTGTCCCACATAGAAATTTGTAAGGTAGCATGTGAGTTCAGTGTTTGGACCCTGGCCAATAAAGAGTAAATCAAGCAAAAGTACAGGAAATTATATAATCCTTCACTATTCCTGCACATCAAATACACACAGTCATTCTTCCTCAAGTTATTCTAATCTCTAAGTTTTGGATACTTTTTCTTAAAAAGGATAGCTGGCATGAACATGAACATACATGTGCATTGCCAGAACATGGCCCATACATAAGACAATTGACAGATATAAGAGGCCAGATGGTAAGGACTATTTGACTTTGGGAACCAGCTGATCTTTGTTCTACCTACTCATTTCTGCCATTAAAGTGAAAAGGCAGATGTAGGCAAGAGATAAGCCATTATATGACAATGTTTCCTTAAAACATTTATATGAATGTTCAAATTTGAATTTTCCATGATTTTTACATGTGGCGAAGTATTAGCATCCCTTTGATATAATTTCAGTCATTTAGTAACATAAAACCAACTCTGTGGGTCCAAAAGAAATGATGGTGTTTCAAGTTGGATTTGACCAGAGTGGTTATTTGCCAACAGTAGCATGGAATAACTGAAGCAATGAAGTGATATGTTGGATCAGTGGAATATAAGATAAAAGAGAAGTTGAGACCAAGAAATATGTGACATAATTAATTCTATTCAGACATGAAGAGAGAAAGGTAAGGTATCAATTTAGGCATCAGTGGCTTTTTAAAAATGGCATTATAACGTTTTCATAACATTAATATAGAAATGCTTTATGAGGGGCACAGAATGGGAAGACAAGAGGTAGCCAAAACTAGGTTATAATTCTTCATTAACTGAGAGGTGGCCATGTGGTCCAAGTATAATGAAATTATCTGTTGATCATTTTTCCATAGATCAGATGTAGGGGGTGAAAATAATTTATACAGATAATCTGGTATAGGCATATGGAATGAAATATTTTATACTGAATGAAATATTTTATGTTGTATTAACTAGAATGATTTTTTTTTGAGCAAGCAATTTCCCTGAGAAAAGGGTCTAAAAGCCCTAAGTATTAGGACAAACATGCTTAGAATTAGAATTTCAGCCAGTATCCAAATAAGAAAAAGAAAGGGAAAGGGGGAAAGAGACAGGAGAAACAGGAAAGTATAAATGTTCTGAATTAGAACTCAGAAAAGCAGACAGGTGCATCAGTGAAGGTCTGTAAGCAACCATCCTGGGGAGAAAATTTAGAAATTTCCTTTAGTAAGGTAAGGGAAAGTGAGGGAAATCAGAAATTGATGAAATATCCAAAGAAAAATGCACATAAGAGGATAATTCAAATAAGGACAGAAACTGGTTCATTTGGTGAGGTGGAGGGATAGGCTACAGGTGGCTTAATGCAATTCAAGAAAAAAATGTCAATGACTCATAACCAGAAAATTTGGAAAATGAGAATTATATATTATAGCAGTCAGGTATTTTTCTTCATTCTGAAGTGAAATGATAGCTAAGAGTATAAAATGACATACAGTTCATATATACTTACTGATTTTATATTTGTATTTTTAATAGTTAGATACAGAATTAAGTAAATGATAACCGAAAGTAGCAATATATCATGTAAAAACTAATAAGGACTTGAGAAGAGCCTCAAAACCCACCTCCAGTTCTTGGAAAGCATTTTATAGTAGCATGAAATAGAGAACCTTTGTTACAATTCAGATTGGTCCTTTCATTAAAAATGTAAATTTTCCAATAGCATACAACAACTTAAGACTTTCATTTCTTCATGTACATAGTGTGGGTTTTCTCAAATTCAATGACACTATTTTATAGTTTTTAATATGTTACAAACAGATCTGGGTAATTGTAAACATTGTAGAGAAATATATATATATATATATATATATATATATATATATATATATATATAATCTTCCAGCTTTGGATCCAGTGTAAATTACTTTTCTCATCACTATGACAAAATCCCTGGCATAAAAAAACTTAAGGAAGAAAAGACACATTTCAGTGCATAGTACCAAAGGTTTCTGTCCATGGTCATGTAGCTCCATGTCTCTGAGCCCATTGTGATGATAACATCAACAAAAGGAGGAGGAGGAGGCTGTTCCTCTCACAAAAGACAAGAAACAAAGCATTTACACCCATGGTGTTACTTCCTGAAGCCCTTCCTTTTAACATTTGAAGATCCTTCAAAACCAGTGCCAATAGCTGAGCTTGTTGGGAACACATCATATTCAAAACTGTAACAAACTTAAAACTCTGAATGCAGAAGGAATTGGTTGAACATTGAAATGAAGACGTGTGTTGGTGGGGGGGGGGGTAGTGTTTCAATGTATTTCAGCATTTGAAAATCTAATTACAGTAGACCTCTCTCCAGGAGAGTGCTTTGAAAGACTAATGAACACAACTAATATTCTTTGTTGGTGTTGAAATCATATTAATTCAGAGATGGGTCATTCTCATACTGATCAGAAGTTCTAATTGGCATTGGCTACACTTTGACATCTAAAAAATTTTTAAAAGACCTTTATGAAATAAAGTGTGACAATTATTGGTCAAAGTAGACCAATAGATCACTAAAGCCATAAATGTTTAGAGAGTGACTGGAAAGTAGATCCAGATGGAATTACTACAACAATACCAGTGCCTGATGAACAGATCATTATTCAAAGCCTGGCACTGACAGTAATTCCAGCATATGGTAAAATATCACTGATTCTCAGGAGAATGGAATAGTCCACAGCTGTGAGTTGCTCTTGCTGAAAGAATGTACTTATGCACACAATTTTCCACCTGTCAGACAAGAGGGAAATGTGCACAAAGTGTTAAGAGACACTTTTGATCCTCACTGGATACACAGAGAAATAGGACTCCATGGTCACTGTTATATAATAAAGCAAATGATATGCCAGGCGTGGTGGCACTCAGGAGGCAGAGGTAGGAGGATTGCTGTGAGTTGGAGGCCAACCTGAGACTACATAGTGAATTCCAGGTCAGCTTTGGCTAGAACGAGGCCCTACATAGAAAAAAAAAAAAAACATAAACCAAATTTAGGGCACATTTTTAAATCTGATTTGAATTAATCCCCTCCCACGCTCTCCTTTCCTCCGTCAACCTTCTCAGACTCCACTAAACCCATACAGAATGCCCAAGGTAGAAGAGATATAGGATCAGCCTTGTCAACATTTTGTTCTTTTTCAATGTTAAGCAAAACTCCCTTTAAAGTTTCTAAATGAAATCTTTTGCAGGGCACAAGACTAAGCACAAAGTGAAGTTTTGGTAGCTCAGTGTATAAAATGCTTGCAACACAAGCTTGAGGACCAGCACCCACATAAAAGCCAGGCAGTCGTGTCAGCCCTGCTGTAATCCCAGAGCCAGAAGGCAGTGATAGGGGATCATTTGGCCAAATTGGTTACCTAGGCTAGTGAAATGAATGATCCCTGGGTTAAAGTAAGAGACTCTGCCTCAGTAAACAAGATGGACAGTGATAGAGGAAGAGGTATAATATCAACCTCTGACCTCTATTCTCATGCACACACACACACACACACACACACACACACACGTGAATACACATACATACACGGACACCAAACACATCAAAAAGTTACAGACTTTTCCTTGTTAAATGTGGTTCACTTGGATTAAGGATGAACAAAACTTAAATTAAGGTGCTCATTCTGAAAGAACTCAATTTTTCCTCAGGTAGGCCTTGGCAGTTTTGAAGATCATGTTTTCCCTACGTCTGACTGCATTAACACTCAGAGAAATGCTAATCTGTAGCATGTATGCTGCCAAACTCTGTCCCTAAGCGCACATGATGAATAAGGGACAACACTGTTTCCTGCTCATCCTGAGTTCGATATCAGAGTTCTCAGTATGGAATCAGGAATTTCAACATTTGTCGGTATAACTTGGAGGTCCCGTTCATGATGAAGTCCATTTCAGATCTATGAAGTGTTTCTGTTCACAGAAGCATATACACACATTAGTATGTATCCTCCACATGCATTACTTGTTCTATATCAATTACTCATGTAATCTGGCTATTCAGCCAAGGTGAACAAGTCATGAAGTCTCTGAATGCTCAACTAGAGGATTAAAGAGTCAGTACTTAGAATGTCAGCTGCTCCGCTTACTTAGAGGCTTGGAAGAAATGCATACTGATGGCTATGCGGCCATTTGGAGAGTCACCAGAAAGCAAGCCTAGATTTGTAGTCACCAGATTAGAATACTCAGAGGCTGACTGACTGAGGCAGCATCCTTTAGGGCACCAAACATTTTGCAAGTCTTCTTGTCTGCCTTACCTTTCAATTTGAGGCCCCAAATCTCTACCAGACCCAAGTTGTGTTTTTGAGCTTGTGGGGAGCACTAGAGCCTCCGTTTAAGCCAAATATAATTACCTTTCAGTGGGCAATCTTTGTTCTAAAGCTACCCATTCAATCAGCTCAGTGTTTCAAGAACTGTTTCCTTTCCACTCCTTTCTCAGGCATCAGGGATGAAATATGCTTTGAAAATCTTCCCTGTCCATGTTCCATTCCTCTTGTGATTCACCTTCTCTGGCATGATCACCATCCCTCTCAAAGAAAGCCCTTGCATTACGGACTCCATTTTAATGTTTATTAATTTATTTATTTGTGAGCAGAGAGAAAGAATAGGAACAGCAGGGATTCATGAACCACTTTGTACATGTAGTTTTACATGGGTACTGGAATGGAACTCAGGGTCATTAGGCTTTGGAGGCAAGTGCCTTAACCACTGAACCATCTTTTCAACGCCTGATTCCATGCTTACATTTGGTCCCTGTATTAGGATTCTCTAGAGGAACAGAATGGATAGAATGAATTGTATTAAAAGGGTATTTATTGGATTAGCTTACAACAGTCCAGCAATAGCAGGTTGCAGGCCCGAGGGTCAAGGAACCCAGTAGCTGTGCAGTCCACTAGGCTAGATGCCTCAGCAGTCCCAATCCAGCACTGAGTCCTGAAGGCATCCTGGAGAGACGCTGCTTTTCATTCCACCCTGGTCTTCAGTCCACACTGGAGAGCAGCAACACCAAGCAGCAAGTACCAAGCAGAGAACAGTGAGCAGCACCCACCGGCAGCCAGGTGGGAGGAAAGGATGCCTCTCTGGGGGAAGGGCTCACCCTGGGGGAAGGTTTCTTCCTAGAGGCAGCCTCAGAGACATGCTTATGAGGAATGTCTGTGGATTCCTAAACAAATCAAGTTGACACAAACTTAACCATCACAAGTCCACCTCTTGTCAACTTGACACCAAACCATATATCCTTACATTATACTTAATTTCCAAATGAAGACAGTAACAAGGTCATAATTAGGTCTGACATTATATAACTATCCCTCGTACAATCAGAAATGCACAGTCACCCCACACGCACAAAGCAAGTTCTTTGAGGAAGGCTTAGTCTCTAATATAATAAGTCAAATATAAATTCAACAGCAGTTAACTAGTTATATGAACTTAATTGGTATTAGTTACCTAATATAGAAATAGAGGAAGAACAAAAGAATTTTAATATTGATGCAGGTATGTACAAACAGTCTTAATAAGGTAAGACAGAAACACTCGTGACAATTACAGTCCACGTTTTTGTAAATAGTCCTGTGGCCTTAGCTGGTATTTGTAACTTCCTTCTTCTACTACCCATTCAGTATTTCCTCCACCTTCAGCAAGCACCTCAGCAGGTCTTGGTTATTTACCTGGAGGGGTGACCCATACCTTCATTCCTGAAGGATCTGGGCCATTTATCACACTGCCTTGACTGGGCTGTTGCAGTTGTCCATTGACTTTGATAACAGGGCATGGTAACACCAAGAAATGCCCTAGAGAATCCAGCACTCCAGACATACTCTTCCTGACCTCCATTGTGGAGGAGCAGTCCAATTTCCCCCTGGTAGTCTGGATCAATCACCCCTGCTAACATTGTAACTCCTTTCTCAGCCTGTGCACTCAAGGGCATCAGGAGCCCAAAGTGGCCAGGGGGAAATCTTAGCTTCCAGTTCAATGGAATGTTCTTTGTGCCTCCTGGTGAAAGCACTCCCCCCTCTGGAACCAAGACCTCTAGGCCAGCAGAGCGTAAGGTTGTGGGTACAGGAAACAAAAATTTGGCTAATGGGTCACTTGGGGTGATGGTAAGTGGTACCATTCCCATTTCCACCCCTTGATTCCTGGACCCGTGAATCCGGGCTATAGGAGAAACAGCACCATATATAGGATGCTGATTCAGAGCATATACAGCCTGCTGGGGGACACGCCCCCAGCCCTCCAAGCTATTGTCACCTAGTTGGCACTGCAGCTGTTTCTTTAAAAGGCCATTCCAGGGCTGCAAAGATGGCTTAGGGGTTAAGGCGCCTGCCTCCTAACCCTAAGAACAGTGGTTCCAATCTCCAGCGGTTCCAATCTCCAGGTCTCACGTTTAGCCAGATGCAAAGTGACGCAAGGGTGCAATGCCACAATTGACCACAAGGGGGCGCGCACATCTGGATTTCATTCGCAGCAGCTGAGACACTGCTCATGCGCCCATCTCTTTCTTCCTCTCTATCTCTCTGTCTCTCTGTCTCTCTGTGTCTCTCTCAAAATAAATAAATAAATAAATAATAAAAGGCCATTCCACCGCTCTGTCAAGCCAGCTGCTTCAGGGTGGTGGGGCACGTGGTAAGACCAGTGAATTCCATGATCATGAGCCCACTGCTGTACTTCCTTGGCTATGAAGTGAATTCCTTGGTCAGAAGCAATGCTGTCTGGAATTCCATGATGGTGGATAAAGGCATTCTGTAAGTCCATGGATGGTAGTTTTGGCAGAAGCATTAAGTGCAGAAAAAGCAAATGCATACCCAGATTAAGTGTCTATTCCAGTAAGGACAGTCCCAAATAACCAAACAACACATCAGCAAATGTTTTAAGGTCTATTGCAGGCCAATGATTTATAAATGAGACTATGTTACAAGTAATTTGCTTTTTAAAATTTTATTGATTTGCAAGCAGAGAGATATAGGGTGGAGGGGACAGAGAATGGCAACCCAGGGTCTCTAGCTACTGCAAACGAACTCCAGATGCATGTGCCACCTTGTGCATCTGGCCAATGTGAGTACTGGGGAATCAAACCCAGGTCATTTTTAACCTTAATATTTGATATTTTTCTAATAAGTTTGGGGGAGATGAATGAGATAATTAGAAAGACCATACAGCTTGGTTTATCTGGAACAGTGTCAGTTGATACCTGTGTTCCAGTTGTTCTGTCTGAGCTGCCTTTACTATCATGAAAAATGGTCTGGAAATCATGCACTATATGCTCTCCCTAGAGATAATGGATAATACCTACTAGTCACTCAGTTTGTAAAGTTTCAAATACTAACCCTTCTATGTCTAAAATAGTGGACAGTACCCATTAATATGGTGATATTATCATTCTTTCCTATGTTTACTTTATGCCAGAAATGTATGAGTTTAATTCAGCACAGTGCTTTATGCACAAGACTCAGATTTTTAAAAATAGTAAATACAATGGTAACACTTAAGTTTAAGTTTTATTTGAATGGCTAAAAGACTAATTTGAAAGACTGATTTTTGCTTGATTTTGTTGTTCACAAAGAACATTCATAATGGCTCCTCTACCATGACAGATACGTCCTCCATTGGGGATGGCATGCTTCCCTTGGGAAAATCTCTCTGGGCAGCTGCAGCCACAATGCAGGTTGCTGACTTTAGCTACATTCTGTTTGACAGACTGAAAGCTCACAGGTACCTGGAGTATACCAGAAAACATTTGTCTTTCTTAGTAGGACATTGGAATGATTTTAGTTAACTGTGCCAGTTTTTTCACTTATACATGTTTTAATAGAACATTTCTGCACTACAAAGTTAATATACCAGGAAATGTTTTGCTATGCATTTCAGAATTACAGATTTTTCACTTTATTCTTATTTTTAAATAAAACCACATGAAATACAATATTTGGTTGCTTTAACAAAGAGATGTCCTTTATTTTGCATGCTTTTCATGGCTGAAGGATACCATGCTTGTGTTCACTATTTCATAGTTCCCCATTTTACATTTTACCTGTGCCATAGCAAAGTCTAACAAAAAAAACAAAAGGTTAAGAAGGATTATGACAGACGACATTTGTTTGAAGGACAATGAAACAATTATTTCTGAAGTCTGAATCCACTTTGTATTAAGAAATCTCAGCTGAATACTACTTCAATCTCGAGGGGTGGGGAAAAAAGTGATACACGTTAAAAGATGAATGATCTGAAGTTCAGCTGCTGCCAAGAACACATCTCTGACTTTTCCCTATATTTAAATGCTTTCTTATACTCATAAGGAGGTTGCAACTGAACTAGCATGCACAATTTTATTTTGTTGTTTTACAATTTATTAGCCTTAGACAGCTCTGAATTTCCGCTTACAGCACCAAAACCAAAGTTATTAGCATTTACTGTGTAATAAAGAAGACATTTCAAAAGTGTTTTAATATTAGGAGATGCTATCACTGGTTATCATATATCTTTCCAATAGCTCTCCAATAAAGTTCACATCAATATCACTTATTATACCACAAGTGGAATTGCTCCACTATTGTGAAGTACAAATGATGTCATGTGACTTCTTTGCTTCAGGTTGACTAATGTCAGCTTCAATCCCCATATATAAGGGAAATATCACTAATTTGTGAGTTATAACCCTTCAAATCATTTTTAAAATCAGGAAATAAACTTATTCTCGGTATTTTTAGTTGAAGCAGATTTAATACAGGCAAACCGAGGCATCATCAACATTCTCAGAGCTCCTATCATCTGGGAAAAAATTATACAGGGATCAGAGGAGACTGCCACTGATGAATTCAACTGTCTATGATGCATGGTGGAGAATTTAAGGAACTGCCTAGAAGTTGTTGTCAAAACCCAGTCTGCTTCATCCCAATTCTTGCCCTCAAACCACCTTCATCATACACACACACACACACACACACACACACACACACACACATATGTGTGTATATATAGCAAGCCCATTCTGTGACATCACATATATATATATATATATATATTTCTGTGACTATATATATATATATATATATATATACATATATATATATATATATATATATATGTATGTATGTATGTATAAAGCCACTCTGTGACATCATTTAAGTGGAGGCTTCTGGTAAGAGGATCTTACCAGTATCACAAAATGAAGAAGCCCTCAAAAGATGGTCTCTTGTGTTTCTAATTCTCATAGTACTAGGCCAGAGTTTCTTAGCAGATAACTCTTTCCATACTTCTGCACTGCAAACCACTTGTAGCTGCAGAAAGACTCCTCCATTTACATGTCAAATTTTCTCCAGGCATGGAAATCTGGCACTTTCCAGGTGAGCAAGATCAGTACTGTGAGGATGTGCATTTCAGAATTGCCTCCTCGCTAAGCTTGGAAATTGTTCCATTTTGCACAATACCTGGCCTGTGGGGTTAGGTTCCACTATCTATTAAAATAGTTTCTTTTATTCCCTACTGCACTAGAAAGTGCTCAGGTCACATCCATCCCTATAGTCCAGTACTGGAAATGCACCACTGTTTTCCTTATGTCCCAATATCAAAGGTAATATATAAAGCAATTTTTAAATAACTTAAAGAACAAAGACTTAGATTCTTATGACAGTCTTTTAGACAATAACATTGATTTGCCTCCATTGGCCTCTAGGCCTCTCAACAAAAATGTCTCTTTTAAGGTAAACATTATGTTGCCACCTACAGGATAACATCTCCATCAGAGGCTTCAAACGCAAAAGCTGATTAGTCTCCAGTAGAGGACAGAGAACTCCCAGTCCTTGGGGAGATAAAAGCTTGGCTGGCCTCCTGTTGGGGTAAAAATCAGTTTGCATTTCTTCACAATGAGACTCCAGTGGCAAGAACACAATGCTGCTTCTCTGTAGATTAGTTCTTCACATGGAATTTGCAGTAATTCCCCCTGCCACACATCCCCTTGCTAAGGGATGGTCTTCCTATAGATGTGGAAATGAAATTGCTTGCGGATGGAGGGCTGTGCATGTCCTCCTGGAACCAAGCTGCTCTTAAATGAGAATGTGTAGCCCGCATATGACTATAACCACACGAGAACTCCCTTAGCTGAGAACCATGCCTCTGAGCCCCAAGAGGTAACAGTATGCAGTACCTTTGTATCTGTGTGCTATGCATCCATGTACTAAAGTTATTTGTCATTATTTTCTACACAATCCATTTGTGATGGTTTATGTTGACTGTCAACTTGACAGGGCTTAGAACCACCCACACATGCCTCTATGCATGTGTGGGAGGGATTATCTCAATCATGTTATTTGACATGGAAAGATCCACCTGAACTGTGGATGACACAATTCCACGAGCTGAGGTCTTGTATGAAAAGGAGAGAGCAGGTTGAGCAGCAGCATCCGTTTCTCTGTACTTCTCCCTGACACGGTTTCCCTGCCAGGATGGACTCTATGCTCCGGCTCTATAAGCTGAGATAAACCCTTCCTCCTTGAAACTGATTGTTGTCAAGTATATTGCCCCAGCAATGAAAAGTTGGCTGATACAACAGCAAAACACCTATTTGCATAAAACTTCCTTTGTATTACATGCCATGAGTAATCTAGTATATGAGAGGATGTGCATAGGTTAGTTGTAAGTGTATGCTATTTTGTATAAAGGACTTGAGTATTGATGGATTTGGATATCACAGCGAGTCCAAAAATCAATGTGCCATAAATACAAATAGAATGCAGTATAGCTCTTTCAATTTACTACATTTTGGGATCGTTTGTTATACAACAAAAGATAACCAGAATAACCAGTGCTCCTGGCTATTAAGCCAAGGCTAAGATGGGGAATGAATGTTAAGTAGGTCTACATATGAGGGAAAAGGAACTAGAGAAAATGAACTTTATAATATACTAGTCACTCCTAAATTGAAGACTGAGAATGAATAAGATAATTGTGTAACATGAGGGCTTGTATATTTTACCTATTCTAACTATGTTCATTGTTGTGTGAATTTTCTCTGATGTATTAAAAACTGCTATGAACTCCATGGCACAAAATGATACACATGTATGTCAAAGTTTCCATAAATCAGGAGTCTGACCACTCACCTAGATTTTCTTTTTAAAAAATATTTTTAAATATTATTTATTTATTTTTATTGGCAAGCAGATAGAGAAAGAAAGAAGAGAGACAGAGAGAACAGGCGCACCAGAGACTCCTGCCACTGCAAATGAACTCCAGATGCATGCATGACTTTATGCATCTGGCTTTAAGTGAGTACTGGGGAATCAAACTCAGGATGTTAGGCTTTGCAGATAAGTGCTTTAACTGCTAAGCCATCTTTCCAGCTCTTTATCTAGATTTTCTTTGCTCAGATACTCACAGGATTGGAATCAAGGTTCCAAAGTACTCAGCATCCTCTTCCTTGCTGGATGTTGATTGGCAGTTCCCACCACATGACTCTCTCCATGAGCAGTTTGTATCACAGCAGTTTGCTTCTGCAAAGCCAGAATGGAAGTCTCTTTGGATCAGATAATAAGTGGAACTATATAGGCAATGTTATCACAGAAGTGACATCCCATCACCTTTGCCATATTCTGTTTATTAGGAGCAAGTTAAAGGTTTTGACCACATTCAAACCAGTTTTTCATTACAGATGATAGGTACACAACAAGTGTCTTCTCTGACATTTATTCATCCAACAACTATTTCTTTGGATTCCATCTCAATCTAGGCACTCGATTAGGTTTAATAATTTCAACATTGAATAAAACAACAAAGCTCTTGCTCATACAGAGCTTATATTCTGGTGGGAGAAACAGTTAATCATGAAGTAGGTTATAGAAGTTAGTAAATGCCAGGGTTCAAATTAGCTATTTTACATATGCTAGTCTATGTGTTTCTATATAATTTTTTGTGTGGTATATACATAGGTGTATGCAGATGTGCAGACCCCATGTGTACATCTGCAGAGACCATAGAAGAATGTGAAGTGCCCTCCTCCATTGCTCATCTGCATGTTTCCTTGAGTCAGAATCTCTACAAACCTTGTTTGTAGCTACTATTTTTTTGGTCAGACTAGTTGACCAGCAAGCCCCCAAAGATTCTCCAGTCTCTATCTCCTACAGAACTGTGGTTGTAAGCATGTGTGCCCATGCCTAGCTATTTAGGGGGTGCTGGGGAATCTAACTCAGAGCAAATCAGATCCTATGAGGCTGTCATGATTGCAGGCCAAGAGTTCTTACCTGATGAGCCATCTCACCCTCTCCCCCGGCCCTCCATATTCTTAAAGTAACATTGGAGCAGAAACCTGAAGGAAAAGTGGGCAAGTAAGCTGTGCAAATTTCCAGACAAAGGTATTCCAAGTTGAAAGAAAAATAAATGCCAAGTTTCAGAGTAGGGGGCATGTTTAATGAATGAATGGACGATGGTTGGGCGAATGCTTGAATAGATATCAAATAGTGAACGAATTGGCAGAGACCCTGATATTCATGGCCTGAGTAATGCTGGATTGTTTTGAGATGCTTTATACAGCCAAGGATGAAGCTACAGCTGTGAATATTGTGCCAGCAAGTAGCCACTGAAAAGTCTGATGTCTAATACTAAGTTCCACTGAAAACAACATACAGAAATGCAATCTGGAAGTAAATATTTGAGGAAAAGCAATCAAAGCTAAGAAGAGGGGCATGTTGGGAAAATACAGAAAAACAATGTACCCTTTAATGCTTGACAACTTGAAGTGAGTGTGTAAGTAACAGTGACAGTACAAGTCAACCGCAGATAAAAGTGGAAAATTATCACGATATGAGGGAAAATGAATTCCTCCTGTTTTGTTTCCAGTTATATTCTGTGATGCCAATGATGGTGCCCAAATATTCAAAATATGCATGGAGAACATGCACGCAGAACAGTAACCATAGTTCTAGAGACACCACATCATTTCCTTGCATATCAAAACAAAAGTAAGAAGCCAATTTTAAAGAGTAACTTCAACCTGGACTTCAGTTTTCAGCTAACTGCCTAGATTCTCTCACCACTAGCCATTAATGACCAAGGGTTCAGACTACTGACTTAAAGAGTAGTGAAGTAAGCACTAAATTGGTGATGCCAGAGGATGCAATTATTTCAAACAAGTACCTTTAACCACAAGGCCACCTCTTTACCCCCAGGAAGAAATTATTTCACAATGTGGACACCACATAATTTACTAAAGCACAATAGCCACTACCTATGCCCTGCCCTATGTCAACCACATATTGCTTCTATATGTCAGAGAAATGCCTGAAAAGGTTGTGAAGTCTAGGGACCAGCATGACCATGACTCATGTATTATAATCAGCTGTCAAATAATCATACACTGAGAGTACTTCCCACTTCAGAAAAATGCAATTTGTTTGCTCTTTTGAAAGGCCTGATATTAAGATCATGGTGCAGTGAAAAGTGATGTTCAATACCTTTGGAATTTAGGCAAATCTGACTCACTGGAGGTATTTTTGTACCATGTACACTGAATCTATGGTTCCTCTGCCTTCCTGTAAGCCTGGTTTTCCAAAGAAACATCTAAGTTACAGATTTCTGGGACAGGCTTCTCAGAAATTCATATTTATACACCTGGAATCCACAATCTCTGTTTTCATCCAAAGTGATTCTGATGGGAATCATGCCCAAGAACCCTCAACCTATATGACTTGAAGGAGGTTTTGAGTGGACACCAAGAAGTGATTAAAAGAGGGTGTTCATTGAATTGAATGCTCTATATATTTTAGTAAAAGGTCATACTTTGGCCCCATATGGCAATTATCACTGGAATGTAGGTCTTAGAATGCAAGTTATAACTCAACATATGGAGGAACTCTGATGGCATTGAGAAGACAAGTCAAATACCAAGTGCAATGCTGAATAGGGTGCTAAGTGTGGAAGTCAGTTTGTTTCAAGAGACCATCTGGATTCCAGGTTTCACATCAGCACATTCAACATATCGTGGGTGGAAAATCATAGAAAAAATATTGTTATCTGTAAGAGCGTGTACAAAAATTTCCTTGTTTCAAGGCTCAGGGTCCACTGTGGAAGAGGGGGCGGAAAGAATGTAAGAGCCAAAGGAAGAGTAGGACTCCTTACAACGTGCTCCTCCAGACACAAAATGGCCTGGATATCCATGACTTCACAGTGCCTGACACTACCTACACAAGACCATCATAATAGGAGGAAAAGATGATGACATTAAAATAAAAGAGAGACTGACTGTGGGGAGGTTATATGATGGAGAATGGAGTTTCAAAGGGAAAAGTGGGGGGGGAGGGAGGGAAATACCATGGGATTTTGTCTACAATTAAGGAAGTTGTCAATAAAAAATAAATAAATAAATACTCTTTAAAAATGCAAAAACAGGGCTGGAGAGATGGCTTAGCGGTTCAGGCGCCTGCCTGCTAAGCCTGAGAACACCGGTTCCAATCTCCAGGTCCCACGTTAAGCCAGATGCCAAGTGATGCAAGGGTGCATTGCCGCACTTGCCCACAAGGGGGTGCACACATCTGGATTTCATTCACAGCAGCTGAGAGACTGCTGGCGCGCCCATTCTCTATCTGTCTTCCTCTCCCTCTCTCTATGTCTGTCTCTCTCTCTCTTTCTCTGTATCTTTCTCTAAAATAAAAAAAAAAAAAAAAACAAACAAACAAAAAAAAAAAGAATGTAAGAGCCAAAAGAAGAGAACTGTTTACAATACTGTCCTCCAGCATTTGGAAGACAGAGGTAGGAAGATTGCCAAGTGTTCAAGCCCAGCCTGTGACTATATAGTGAATTCCAGGTCAGCCTGGGATAGAGCGAGAACCTACCTCAAAAAAAAATTTTTATGACATTATTTTAAAGTTTAAATTTGTTTAAGAATTAATCACACTGGGAGGAGCAGCATGGAAATAGTGTAAATGCTTGGAACAGACAAATAAAATCCCCCTGTGTAAGTCATCAGGAAAAAAAAAATTCCTTGTCATTATTGCCAGGCCAATATAGTATAATGGTTATTTACATGGGATTTAGAATGGATAGAAAAATATTCTTTCCTAGACAAACTCTGCTAGTGCCACTCCATATAAACAAAAGTTACATGAAAGGAGAAACAAGACACAAAAAATTACATACAGCATTTCAAAATCTGATTGCCAGGCTGGAGAGATGACTTAGCAGTTAAGGTATTTGCCTGTAAAGCCAAAGGATCCCGGTTCTACTCTCCAGGACCCACATAAGCCAGATGCACAAGGGGGTGCATGCATCTGGAGTTCATTTGTAGTGACTGGAGGCCCTGACATGCCCATTCTCTCTCTCTCCCTCTTTCTCGCTTTCAAATATAAATATATATATATAGTCTGATTACCAACTATGATAATGAACTCACACAGATTATGTATTGATTTTCACTTCTAAATATAATACCAGATTGACAACAGTTACAAAAACAGAAGGTATGTCCAATAATATCAAGTCTGATCCCAATATGCAGAAGTTTTCCAAGAAGGATGCTGGAGTAAAATGGCCAAGATAATTAAAAGTACTTATAGAATATGAGCATTCAGTATCCTCTTGATCAGTATGTTTCATTGAGTGGTTATACAGAATGAAAAAAGGGGGCCACTGCTTCTCCACAGGCAGGTGTAGCTGGCTCCTCTGTCCCTCCAACATACTGCAGTCAATTCTGAAATATATGAGATGGGTAATATCCTTACTTCCTTTATAGATCTAGAGGCTGAGTCACAGTGAGATGTTATCTTTTCAAGGTCACATGACTAATAAGGGGTGAAGTTGGTCTATGGCCCCAAGGAGTCAAATTCTAGAGGCAGGACTCATAAATAATGCATTACAAACATTTATGCCCATGGGGCATTTAGCACGGCTAGCACGTTCCTTTTTGAAATACTCTCGGTTTTTCTAATATAACACATTTGACGGTTTCATATTTTGTCAGTCATTTCTTACTTTCTTTGACTACTTTACTGATTCCATTGTGTTTCCTGCCATCATTTCATCTTCCATGTGTATATTGCCATCTATTTGGTTTTTCAACACTACCTATACAAATAAGAATGTGGATATCCAGTCCAAGCCACTTTTATATGAGTTTATTGAATGTCTTTGTGAACAACTTCAAAGCCATCCTTGACATTTTTTTTTTCTACATCCACACCTGCATTCTGTGGGTCGCCAAGTCTGGTCTATTGCAACTCCACAGTTCACTACTATTTATTTGTTTACTTATTTTCGCTTCTCAGTCGACTTCCATACAAAAAAGTTAGTACTGGATGTTGCCTTTTTCATCTCCAAATGGAGAATTGCCCTGGGATGATCGTTTCCTTAAAATAAAATCCATTCAAATTTTGTATATTATCCAATTTAGTAGCTATACATAAATTGATATTTATCCCAATACAGTCATTTATATATATTAAAAATTAATATAGTTGATTTTAGATAAATTTTAGGCTGATACAAAAACATGGAAAAATAAATAGAGTTTATATGTATGCTTCTCGCAGCCTTCACATGTTTTCTTATAATTAATATCTTTTTCTAATGTGGTGTGTTTGTTAAAATGAAACTATATTTATACATTATTGTTAGCTTAGGTCCATAGATTTAATTAGAGCCATCTGTCTTTGTTATACAGGTCCATGGGTTTTGACAAATACACTATGATTCTTATCAATCATTATGGTGTCCTACAAAATTATTTTACTATTTTCCCTTAAAGTTCCTCACCACCTACATTACTCTTTTTAAATTCCCAACAACCATTGATCTTTTTTCTCTGCCTTCTTCCCACACCTGACTTCTCACTATCCCACCTCCACAAACACACTCAATTTCCAGGCCAGATCACAAGAACTAATATTTACAAAAACATCCTTTGGAGAAAGAGATCTAGTTTTGTATTTTTCTTCTCCCTCATAGAATTGTCGCACTTTGGGCAGGAATTTTAGAGATTATCGAATCCAGTGATCCTTCACTATTTTGTATGATTCATTCTTCTATTTTTTTATTGCAAGTCGGAGGAGGTAGGAGTGTGAACCAACACGGCATTTATTTTGCAAATACAGATGTTAAACTACAGAACTGAAGGCATCAGAACACGTGAACATACTCCAACAAACCATATAGCTTCTGGGCCTGTGCATACAAAATACATACTGGTGATTTCAGCATGTTCAGGATCATACATATTCTCAATAGTTAGAGGGCAAATATAGGGTTAATGTGATGATTAATTTGATTAAATTTATGTGACAACATGACTGGGCCACTGTGCTCAGATATTTGCTCATACATTCTTCTAGCTATTTCTTGTGAAGGCTGTTTTGGATAGCATTAATCTTTCAATGAGAAGACTTTGAGTAAAGTAGCATGCCCTCAGTAATGCTTATGTGCTTACTCACTGAAGATATGCAAAGTATGGAGGGACAGAATTCTCAGGCAGACAGACTTCACACTTGAACTGTTATATCAGCTTTCCAAAGGACTCTACTCTGTTGGTTCATTATACCGATTAGATTTTGAACTTGTCAACTCCATAACTGTGTGGTCCAATTCCTTAAAATAAGTTCTTTTTCTCTGTATTCCCTTATTCCCATTCTATTTGTTATGTTTCTCTCAAGAGTCCAAATACAATTTCAGCTAAGAAGCCCATGAAAAACTACAGGTCAAGAGCATTGTTTTTAAATTAAGAATTTGGATATTCATTTTTGTATAAATTATCATTTTAAAATTTATTTTTAATTAAAACGTTGTACACACACACACACACACACACACACACAGATTTATATATTGGAGAGAGCAATAGAGAGGCAGATAGAGTGAGCAAGCAAGAGAGAGAGAGAGAGATCAGGTACACCAGGGCCTCTAGCTACTGCAAATGAACTCCAGACACATTCACCAGCTTGTGCATCTAGCTTACGTGGGTACTAGGGAATCGAACCTGCAACCTGGGTCCTTGGGCTTCACAGACAAGTGCCTTAACTAATAAGCCACCTCTCCAGTCCAAAAGTTTGTACTCTAGCTGGCCGGCGTGGCGCAAGCCTTTAATCCTAGCACTTGGGAGGCAGAGGTAGGAGAGTCGCCTTGAGTTCAAGGCCACCCCTGAGACTATGGAGTGAATTCCAAGTCATCCTGGGCTAGGTTCTCTTTGGTGGGGTTGGTTGTTGGTATACATTGTGAAGTCCAAGAAACCTCAGTCTCTGTGGGGATGCGGTGGGGGGGCGGGGAATAGGTGCCTCAGGCCATTTCCCCCCACCCTGAAGCTCTGACCCCTTTCCACCCCTTCTTTCACAATGTTCCCTGAGCCTTGGTGGGCAAGTTAGAGATCTGACTTAGTGTTGAGTTCTCTGTAGCCTCTGTTTTGATGAGGTTTGTGTGTGAACACAGTGTCTGTCACCATACTGATGTGTATATACACTCTTATTATTAAACAGCAGTAGTGGAAGTTCTTTCTGGAGCCTGTTGGTTTCCTGTTCTAGGGAGTTGGTTCCCAGAACAAGATATGAGTTCCTCCCACTGAGTGGGTCTCTTGTCCAATCCATGAACAGTTGGTTACCTACATTGGCTGTGTGTCACTATTGAACAAGTGTACACTTCTTGCTCAGCCAGTTGATCTTGTATCTGGCAGGATCTCATGCTTATTCACTTTGTTGGCAACCTTTATTCTCCAGCAGATCCCATAGCACTTTCCAGTACTATGAGAGCTTCATCTTAGAAATCAAGAGACCTGGGACTCAAGGACACTGTTGTGTTTTTGTTTTTTAAACTTTGGGAAGCTTCCCTCATACTGTGTGTATCTGAGAAACCTCTCATTTGCAGTATGTAACAGCAGAAGACTAAAAGACAGATTTCTTAGATATGCACAACTTAAACCAAAGTAAGAATTAGTTCTTCCTCTTTTACATAGTGAATCAGAACTCATGAAGGAAACCAGGACAAATCAGTTTAAGACAAAATAAAAGATTTCATCAGTTCCTATTATATCATGGGAATGAATTGTGCCTACTCTATGTAGATTTTCATCAAAGTTATATTCCAAATCAATGGTGTGTTGATGGCATACTCGTGAGCATAACTGCCTTCAAAATCTTTTTTTTTTTTTTTTTTTCAGGAAAAAATTGAAGGTGAGGTGAGGTAAGGGATGAGATGAAGAACAGGGAGAGACTATAGGGGAGACAACACACTATGTTATTTTGAAAATAAATCAATATCTTTTAGTACATTAAAAGAATTTGGAAATTAATAAAGGTAATATATAATACTATAACAAGGATAAATCTGGCTCATTTATAATATAATTCTACTTGGCATCAAAACAACATATTCTGAGAAATGTCGGTATGCATTTATAAACATGAAATTCAGTTATGTTTTTGTACACCTTATTCAAGTAATTTGGAGGTAATTTCAAATAATATTTTAGTATATTTTCTTTTCCTTTTATTTTATTTGAAGTATTTTTAATAATTTATATTTTATTTATATTATTCTAATATTACATTCATATTGGTGACTCCATTATCCTCCTCCCTGTCCTCCCTCTTCCAAAGGGACCCTCATCAATGGGGAATGTGGGTCATGCATTGTGGGGGTAGTCAAGAGTTGTGGGGGATAGGCCAAGTCTCTGTGCATGATGCCTCAACTTGTGGCTCTAACATTCTTTCCACCCCTCTTCCGCGAATTTCCCTGAGCCACGTTGTTTTTATTGACAACTTTCATTAGCATAACAATATACTATTATCAGAATCTCCTCCCAACACCCTTGCTTTTCCACCACCCAAATTGCCCCTCCACTGAATCCATTTTTTTCTAACTACTCTCTTTTTATTTATTTTTATTTAATTAATTCTGGAAATATTTAGTATGGATACATCATGAGTTGGTACCATCCTTTCCCTCATCCCTGCCCTCCTTCTGCTGGGGATCTTCCTCAGTAGCGTTGCAGGGTTGCAGGTATTCCCCTTGGGGTTGTGGGTTATGCATTGTGGGAGCAGCAATTGTTGGAGGGAAGGCAATGCCTCTGGGCATGATGTCCCAATCTATGTCTCTTACAATCTTTCTGCCCCCTCTTCCACAAAATTCCCTGAGCCACGTTGGCTGTGTTTTAAGTCTACTTCAGTGATGAGCTCTTAAGAGCCTGTGGAAGCCGGGCATGGTGGCGCACGCCTTTAATCCCAGCACTCGGGAGGCAGAGGTAGGAGGATCGCTGAGAGTTCGAGGCCACCCTGAGACTACATAGTTAATTCCAGGTCAGCCTGGACCAGAGTGAAACCCTACCTCGAAAAACCCCCCAAAAAAAAAAAAAAAAAGAGCCTGTGGATCTCTGTTTTGGTAAATGTTGAGTATCCTCAGCACCTGTTCCTTCACCCTGGTGCTGATTGTCAGGCTCACCATGGAAGCTGCATTCTTGTTCGTCTTCCCAGTTTCTCTGTGATTTCAGCTGTGGCTTGGCTGAAATGCGATGGCTGGTTTATCTCCTGAGGTCTTGCTGCCTTCTGCAAAAGAAAAGCAGATTCTCCAACAGAGAGTGAATTCAGCACAGGTTAAATGTGATAAGCCTTGTTAATTTAGGGAGAATTTGGTGTATGGAACCTCTCTTTTAGCCAAAGCTTAGTGGAAGCTTGACATTGGAGAGCATAATTTTTGTCTCCATAGGATTCTGACCTGGTTCCCTTACTTCCAGACATGGGTTCATTTCCACTGAGCAGATCTCATAGCCAGTCAGAAAGCTATTGGTTACCCACCAAGACTGTGTGCCACCATTGCACTGGTGTGAACATCTTGTCAGGATGTTTGCTTCTGAGCAGCTTAGACCTCTGGTTGCTGGGACTGTTGTTGACCACTTTCCCCCAGTCACTCATGTAGTGCTTTCCAGCACTAGATGGGCTAACTGTCTGGGGTCTGGCTCCCTTCTCAATTCTAACCAGGTCACTCCATGTTCTGTGCCCATAGCATGTGGTGACTTCAGCAATAGGGACAGAAGCCTGTCTTGTTTTGAGGTCCTTTAGGTCTCTGATCAACAGCTCATTGTGGGCAGCAACCGCATACCAGAAGTGTGAGTTACCGGCCAGAGCAAAAGAATTTTTTTTAAGGGTTGGCTTCATCCCACCCTCTCCAGGGCCCTTCTTTTCAGGTGTTCTCCCTTACTCCTGTTGAGGTTTCAATCCTTTAGTCTATCTTCAGGGACAAAGTTTTCTAATGTACCAGTTCTTTTGGGGTTTAGTTTTGTGTTGCCTCCACACACACCCTTCACCTCCCCTGAAATCCTTCCATCCTTATCCTCTGAACCTCAATTTCCCATCAGGTATGTCAGTAATTTGAGCTGATCCAGTTTAGGGGCTGCAGGTGAATGAGACTCTCTTCTATTTTGATGTCATCATTCTTTCTTCCTATTATGCAGGTCTTATGTAGGTAGCATCAGCCACTATGAGGTCATGATTATCAAGGCCACTTTATGTCTGGAACACAACATTGTAATCACTCCTCCACTCCCTTTGACTCTTATATTCCTGCCACCACCACTTCCACAATGCTCCCTGAGCCTTGGAGGGGGTGATAGAGATGTCTCAGTGCTGAATACTCCACTGTAGCTCCTTCTCAGCACTTTGGTGAGTTTTGAATCACCTCAGCAAGTGGTCACCAACATCTGAAAAGGGAAGCTTCTCTAAGCAAAAGTGAGAGTAGCACTAATAAGTGGACATAAAAATAAGTATTTAGGCCTTATAATGTTCCCAGCCATAGGACTTTCATTAGGTTTTCAACACCAGGATATTTTACTTTTTAATGTGACTCATTTTGTAACATAAAATGTGGAGTTTTTCCAGGGTGGTGTCATATCTGTGCTCAAAATCCTTCCAAGTTTGTAGTATTTCAGAATTTGGTTTCTTGGATCAGGGATATTGAACCTGTACCCATGAGTTATAGTCAAATGGAAACAATAAGTCATGTTTTGGTAGACAGTTTGGGGCAAATATGATTTTTCGTAGTTTTCTAAATTGAATTGCATTTGAACTATTGGTGATCCCCACAGTGGAGTTAAGGTAGGAACTGAAGACAATGTAAAGGATGTAGGAGGATAAAGGTGAATGAATCTTACCGTGTCAGCCTGATCCTCATAGCTTCCAATTTAATGTAGCTTGCTCTACAATATATTCTCCCACAGCAAGCACTGGCTTTCAAAATAATTACACAGACCAAATGACTCCTAAGAGTGATATGATAAATACTCCACTACTTGGGTGTGGGTAACAATAATACATCTTCCTCAGAAAGGGATTTTTGGAAAATCAGTTCTGACATACTTTCTCTCTTGTTTTCCTTCTTAGCTCCTTAGTTTACAGAAAGCACGGTATGAGACAAAAGACATACAAACCTGGAGTTGAATCTGCCATTCATTCTCAGTGTTCCAGAAAAGTGGCATATTTTCCTACTAATTTCTCTCTTAACAGCAAAAATACAAACATGGACTGTTCAAAGGAAACTTCAAGAGACTCATAGAATTTTCAATACAGGTAAGAAAGTGTTAAGATGGAAGGGGGATGCATGGAAAAGTTTGCAAAATGTTCATGGATTGTATACTTCAATATTAATTTTCTTTAACAAATACTTGTGTAGGGTTCTTTATTGTGGGAAAGCTCTTCTAATTCATATTCTGCCAAGAATGACGAGCTGACTAGCAAGACATTGTCCCTCACTTCAGGGATTTTGTCATTTTGAAGAAAATAGCCAGTTAACTTATAATATAAAGGGATAAGCAATATATTATCTCAGGGATACAGGAAGAAATATGTAAAGAAATAACATTCAAGAATTCTTTCAGGCTGAGAAGAAACTTGAATGAATTTCATGACATAAAACTCCAGAGCAATGCAGACTTTTTAAAAAATATTCTTTATGTAAAATATATATATTTAAATATTTTTTATTGGGACTGTAGCGGTAGCTCAGTGGTTAAGGTACTTGCGTGTGAAGCATTAGGACCCAGGTTCGATTCCCTAGTACCCATGTAAGCCAGATGAGTAAGGTGTGCATGTGCACCCATGGTGCACCCATTCTCTCTCTCTCTTTGTCTCTCTCTGCTTGGAAATAAATAAAAATATTTTTAAAATATTTCATTTATTTATTTGAGAGACAGAGAGAGAGAGAGAGAGGAAAAAAATGAGTGTTCCTGGGCCCTCAGATCCTGCAAACAGGCTCCAGATGCATGTGCCACTTTCTGAATCTGGCTTTACATGGGCACTAGACAATTCAACTCTGGTCATTAGGTTCTGCAAGGCAAGTGCTTTAATCGCAGAGCCATTTCTCCAGACCCCAAGGTATTTTTAATAATGGTGGTTTTGTAAGATTATTATTAATTTTACATGGTTTGACTATCTTTGTTTCACTCTCTTGTTGCTACACCCCCCTCTTTCCTTCCTTTCTTCCCTTTGCTAAAGCTTGAACCCAGGTCCTTGAACATGATAGGCAAATGTATTACTACTGAGCTTCATAGCCCATCACTGTCTGGCTTTCTTTTAATTTTTTTTTCTTTCCAGAGATTTCAGGATACAGAATAGGAAACAAAATAGCACAAATGTGTATATAAGTGGGAGACCTGTTAGGCGAGATAAATTATTTCCTTTAAAACACATTATATTGTTACATTTTAAATGAAGCTAAATAGGTTTATAGAAATAAAGGCTGCTTATTCAAATGTTCATAAGAGAATTCCAAATAAATCCATATTTTTCATTCTTATAAAAATGGAAAATAAAGCTTGTCTGGATTATTATGTCTTGGTGATTATTGAATAGAGTTTTTGACTAACTTTTAAAATATAATTTTTCTTATTTAATATAATGAAATATCACATTTCAGAACAAAACATAAGTCAATTTCCAAAAAGTGCATAGAATTATTCAAGTAAAACAGAAAAAAAAATCATCTCCCTTTCTGCAAGGTATGCATTTAAAAACAGAAAATATTAAGTGTATTATTTGACATTAATTGAGTTTATTTCTTTTCTGTCCTTACATGTCTTAAATGACACATAACATTTGAAAATTTGTAAGGATAATAAGGCATGACTGTTTTCTCTTTTCTACACTGCACTGCAGGAAGCCAATGCCTGTGCTAATGGGACTGCAATGAAAGCATAGGCCTTCCTGTGAAATTAAAGTGATTGGACATTGTTCTAACTAGGATTAAAATTTTGCTTTTAAGGAGAATGTGGATGAGCTAGATATGTGCATACATTATTTTATCTTAAAGTGTGACAAATTGAGTAAATTAACTTCATGCTGAGAAGTAGAGATATTACTCAATTGTAGAAAATCTCATCCTGGGTGAGAATTATTGTACAATTTCTTCTGTGTTTTGAATGAGGCACTTCAGTGTGAATAAAAAGATACACATATTACATTCTAGAAAGGAAAATAACAACTTCACATAAGAAAGACTCAGTGCTATTGATTTTCTGTTATTTTTTTGCAATTCAAAAGTAGCAAGAGTGCAGATTGAAGAACTTCGTGCAAATCATAAGTTTTCATTTTCAAAACAATACACTTAACAATTACATTAGCAGTAAAGGGGCTTCTTTCAAGCTATTGTTCATGATGACTGTGTCTCAATCTAGAATTTGAAAGGGCTCTAATATTAGCAATCTGAACAACGTGAAAATCACCACCTAAGTTTATTGCAAACACAATTCTTTTCCTTTTCATAAGACCTGTGGAACCAAGTTAAGACCTGCAAAATAATAAGAAAAATAAGATTTTGAAACATATTTGTCAAGCACTGGACTGTATACAACATCTGAAAGGAATAAACCAATTCTAAAGATGCAGCCGAGTTGATCATATGAATACAAAACATAGACTCTAATATACATGTTTAATTAACATAATATGAAAAAAATGACCTTATAATGGACTAGCATTAACTATAGTTATTTAGAATTCTCTTAAAACATTAAATTGTCTTTCAAAAAAAAAAATAGAAGGCTTGGGCAAGATTTAGCCACTTTAATAAAATACAGTTTTCTATTAATTATACCATAAGAAATAAAAGAAGATGGCTCCTACAAGCACAAAAAACTGGAATTTGAATCCTCGGGACTCATGTAAGTGCTGTGTGGGCATGGTACCCCACCTGTAATCCCAGGGTTTAGTTGGCAAAAACAGAGAATACATCCCCTAGGCAAGCTAGACAGACAGATTAGCCGAATAGGCGAAGATCTAGGTTCAAGTGAGATACTCTGCCTCAAAAATAGAAATAAATAAAGGAAGACACTCAAGGTCAATCTGGCCTCCACATGCAGGTGCATATGTACCTGTATTCACCCATATCCACACACACACACACACACACACACACACACACACACACACACACACACACACACACACACACACACAACAATAGAAATATAATTGCATAATAACACAAATATTACAAGATCTCTAAAGCAGGAAATGTTGTATAGCGTCAGATATCTGTCTGTGTGCCTGCAGAAAATACTGAGGCAGGAGAGAAAAAGGAATGGTGATTTACTTTTGTTTGTTGTTTTTTTCTTTGAGACAGACTATTAGTATGTCCTCCAGGCTGACATAGTAAGAGCTGGTGAGCTTTTGTTCCTCTTAGCTCATTTGTCCAAACTAAAGGATTGTAGACTTGTGCCACCATGCCCAGAATTTCTTTGGAAAACTACTTTGAGTACATTCAGTGGATAAGGCATAAGCATAACGAGCAAGCAGACTTGTCACAACAGAATATATAATGTCTGTAAGAGTGACCTTTGGTTAGAACAAACTGCTCTTCAAAAACTTCAACACGGATCTTTGTGGGAAATGTTTGAGTGTTGTATATGCCACAAAGAATTTCCATTAAGTTAGTAGCAATGGGCTTCTGTCCTTGATAAAGCTCCAGAGGACTAACTGGCCTTCCTACCATACATAAATAGAAGACTGGGTAAACTGCATAAAGTAGAGCTTCAGACATAACACAATGCCTTCTGGAAATACCTAAGAGCAAGAAAATGAAGAAAGTAGACTTGGCGAGCACTTTTGCCTTTTTGCCAGCAGGCACTTTGGGAATTTGGTTCATTCTTAGAGGAAGAAACCAAACAAAATTTGATGGTTTCTTGGAGTTGAGGATCTTGAGAAGAATAGAATTTTATAACACAGTAGCCAAAAGGAGGGAGATAGGGCTTGAGAGATGGCTTAGCAGTTAAGGCACTTGCCTGCAAAGCCAAAGGACCCAGGTTCGATTCCTCAGGGCGCACGTAAGCCAGATGCACAAGGTGGGGTATGGATGTGGAGTTTGTTTCCAGTGGCTGAAGGCCCTGGTACACCCATTCTCTTCCTCCTTCCCCTCTTCTTTTCCTCCTCTTCTCCCCCCTCCTCCTTCTTCTTTCTCTCTCTGACTCAAATAACAAATAAGTAAACTAAAAAGAGGGAGATATCATGGGAAAAAAAAAAAGCTCTGGGTAATGACTATAGGGTTCCCTTAAGCCTGTGACTGGATATTAAGGACATATTGAGAGTGGAATTCTGAAACCCAGAGTACAGTGTGATCTGGGAGCCAACACTGAGCAACTTGTGGTAAGTTAAATGTGCGTTGAGTCATTTAGGTTATTCTCGAATAATTTGAAATTTTGGTCCCTTTTTAAGGGGGAAAGTGATGACTTTATTTTATACTGCTATTGGAATATGTAGGCATGAATTTCAAAATAAAAAGGCACATTGTAAAAATAGCTTTGTTGAAATATAATTAATATTCAATAAACTGTAATTATTCAATATGTGCAATTTGATGAGTTTGGCATTATGTACAGCTATGCTAAAAAGTCAGACACATCTAGTCTCAGACTATAGTCAGTGGTAATGCCCTCAGTAGTGCTTACTTAGTGAAGGTATGTGCAGAGATGTGAAAATTAAGAAAACTGAGCAAGCTTCATGCTAGCATTGAGATGGCTCTATTCACTTGTGCTTAACTTGAAACATTGGCACAGCCTTGCCAGCAAGGTAAATGAACCCTATTTATAAAAATCAGAAAATTGGAACTTAGAAAGTTAATTTGCTAAACGTACTACAACTGGAACCAAAAATTTATTCAAGATTCACAATTAATGCAGGCATTTGATCCTCCAAACCCCACTCTCATCCATCCAAAAGAAGCAGGTCCTATTACCATACTGAATTTCAGAGACGCAATGGAAATTGGCTTGCTGCCCTTAACCTAGTCACGGTATACAAGGTCCACCTAACCTAGCATCTAGGAATTTATCTCACCTTATCTCCCAATACTTGCTTTTCTATGAGGGTCAGTGACCATGGTTTCTGAATGTTACAGGAAGGAATATGGACACAGTATACTCTTACTTCAGACAATTGCCCTCACAATTCCTTCCAGTAACACACATTCCCAATATAGCCTCATGGATTTCTCACTTTCTCATTTCATTCAGGCTTCTATTTGAATATCACTTCCTCATGGAGAGCTGTCTATTTTACCAAAAATTCAAATCCTTCCTATTTTCTGTCATTTTTCATTGTTCTCCATAGCATGCCTATATACTAGATACTAGGACATAGTATGTTTTTAATATTATATCTCTCTCAACTAGAACTGAGCTTCGTGCGGAGGTTAAGGCTGTCTGTTTTGATCAC
This sequence comes from Orientallactaga sibirica, assembly GCA_036365145.1. NCBI lineage: Eukaryota > Metazoa > Chordata > Mammalia > Rodentia > Dipodidae > Orientallactaga > Orientallactaga sibirica. Next base: position 3,763,443 of record JAEOAD010000840.1, read on the forward strand.
TGTTCGCTTTTCAGTGACTAGAACAGGGTCTGGCACATACAATAATCTCAGTTAATGTAAATGGATACATGAGTAAACTTACTTTAGACTGATTAAAACTATGAATTCTATAAAACACATGTGTACAATTTCTCTTCCTACCATAATAACTAATCTGCAAAATCTATATGCCTTCCACAGAGCTGTGTATAAAGTACTAAAGTATTAGAGAATCAGGAAAGTGAGCTAATGGGTGATAATTAAACATAAAAGAGTGACCAATTATGTAAAAATCAGGCAAAGAATTCAGAGCAAACAAGCTTAGCATGCTATTGGGTTTAACAAAGACAATGGTGGAAAGAATTCAGGATTTCAGTTTTCATACACAGGATAAGCGTTAATGATAAACAAGGAGTTAAAGAAAATAGAGAAAACTAATGATGAGAATCAGGTGAAAGATTATTTGTGAATCTTAGAGAAAAGTAGCAATACAGACCTACTAAGGTACATAAAAGTGACTTGCCTTCTCATCATTAGTACAGAAGTTACTAGGAAGATTAAGACTATATCTGCAGATTCCTTGTAATCAACCACTACAATAAAGTACAGTGTAGAACAATTGCAGGAGAAAAGTCTCGGGGAAAAGAGTTGAAGTCCACCACTTTACTGTAATGTTATACAAGTTTCTTAAATCTCTTTGATTCTCTATTTTGCATATAATGGGGCTAAAGTGGTTGACAGTTGGAAGGTTTATGTGGTTGATAACTATACAACATCCAATAAGCTTTATTTACCATGGCTTCTTTGCTCAATAACAATAGTTTTCAGTGTATTATTGGTTATTCTAAGTATTGTTTCTCAACATAATTTCTATCGCATTGCTTATTGATAGCATTATGTGAATATTATGAGGTAAGTGAATATTTGCTAAGAAATAAAATTGTTGGCAATGAATAGAAGCAATAGCTAAGATAATGATGCAGTTAAATAAAGGATTCTATTTTATAACAAACTAACCCAAATGTGTTCATTGCTCTGTGGGTTCAGCTTGATGACATATCTCCACATGACACAGTGTTGTCTGCATTAACTAATGAAGCCATGATCAGCTGAAGATCCATGGAACCACTGATAGTTCAGATGGTTAGCTTTTGACCTGTTGGCAGGTCATTATCTATGACATGCATCTTGCACCATACAAAGGCTCAACATTGAAGCCCTTTTCAAGTCATTGCATGCATCCAGTATGCTACTATCTTACTGAGCAGAGCAAGAATTATAAACCTCATGTCTGATTCCAGTGAATCTAACTGCCCACGGCTTGAGTAACAAGCAGAGTAACCATTTATACAAGAGAGAAAACCATTCTTAGAAAGCTCTTTTAACTGAGCATATTTTTAAAATTTATTTATTTATTTAACTGAGTAGATTTAATACAGAAGGAAAGTTGGTGATGAAGAAAGTAAGAGATATCATGGAGATGAAGGGAGAGTGAATAAGATGCAGGATTATTTGGAGCCAGACTCAAACACATCTTCCTATAAAGCTACAATGAGAAATTAAACTATTAGTAAAAGAAGCTGTTGATTTTTTTTTTTTTGATGTTCCCTATCACATTTATCCTAGGCCCAAGTTCTGGAAACTTCACCATCATGTTCTCATCATAGGAGACTCAAGGCCTGGGAAGCATTTTTTTTTTTTTGGAAAGATACAGAGAGAGACAGAAAGAGAGAGGGAGAGGAAGACAGATAGAGATGGGCGTGCCAGCAACCTCTCAGCTGCTGAGAACGAAATCCAGATGCATGTGCCCCCTTGTGGTCAAGTGTGGCATTGCGCCCTTGCATCACTTTGCATTTGGCTAAAAGTGGGACCTGGAGATTGGAACCAGCATTCTTAGGCTTAGGAGGCAGGTGCCTTAACCGCTAAGCCATCTCTCCAGCCCCTGGGAAGCATTTTTGATGAGATCACCCAGGCTCAGTCTTCTGAAGAAAATTATAACTGCTGTGAATTCATGAGTGGAAGGGCCATGTGGCCATGTCATATACCAAGAGGACAGCCCTTTGCAGCTCTCCTCTCCATCCTCTTGATCTTACATTCCTTTGGCCCCTTTTTCTTCTAGGTTCCCTGAGCTATGAAGGCGATGATTTAGATGTCCTGTTTCAGGTCAATACTTCACCATCAATGGGGAAAAACACATGAGAACACACACCTCCCAACGTAGCTAAGGACAGTTAATTATTGTTAGTGTAGCCACTGGTAAATTTCCCATTCCACAGTAAATAGTCATCCATCCATGATCACGCAAGCAACCATATTGTAACTCAATGGGTGAAAAAAGGCATGTAAGCAAGGTGCAGAATTAATGGGGAAAAGGTACATTAATGGGAGATAGGTGGGGAGAAGAGAGAGTAACTGGGGAGAATAAGGTCAAAATATACATTCAAATACGAAAAATGTTTAAAGGAAAAAATAAATTAATACATGAGATATTTTATGAAAACCTTCATGAATTTCAGATAATCTTGTTTTGACCCTGTGGATTACATAAAAGGTGAATTTTACATATGTAAAATAATTTCCTCATCATGAATAAACTGGTGATTGGAACTGAGTCAAATTGAGATCCTACAGAGAGGGCTTCATTTAAAAAGAATAGTTAAAATAAAAAGTTCCTTTATATATAATTTTATATAAAATTATGTTTTGTTTATTAGATTTTAAAGGTCTCTTTAAAGTTAGGTGAAATTATGTTTAAATGCAATATATATAATGAAAAATTGTAATTATTATATAAATAATTTATTGTAATAAAGTATTGCTTAAGTGCCAAGAAAATCCCCTTCCTCAAAGGCAGATACTACTGTGTTTGTGTATCTTGCCTGAAAATTAATTTTCTATGCATACACATACACACACACACACACCTTGTCTTCATATATTTTTATGATGCTATTACAAAATTAGCTTTATATCTCCACATATCCAGTGAGTGTTTTTTGGTGAGGATACTTTACAAGCCCAAATCATATTTGCTGGAAATCATTTGCTTCCTCTCATTACCAATGATATTATCTGGGATTACATCCAAATAAGTATTTTCCTAGTCACTCAGCTTAATTGGCATTTTTCAATAATTTTGTTCGTTTAAAATATTTGCAAAGCTATATGAAGGTAGCTTAATATGTAAATATGGCAATTGAATTGAAATTATGAAGTCAAGAATCATGTCTTCAGCCACAAAACATTTCTTTTCATATCAATAGACAGTGGATTCTGATCAAATAGCTAGGAAATGTGGCATTCAACCACAATCAGTCCATTGACTGGTGGTTCTGGTTGCTTTATGTAGCTACATTTGAGAAACAAAATTCAAAGGCAAGGGTATTGGAAAGGCAATTAGTGCATTGACTGCATGGTTGTCTTTAAGACAAAATAAAGAAATAGAAAGTTAGAAAGGAAAAGAAACTTAAGAATTACTTTATTCATGAGGCAGGTTGGATTCATGCTGATTTTACCTGTAAGACACTAATATGTGTTTAAAAATAATGTATAATTCATGGCTTAAGGAAATTTAACACAGTAGAATCTATACTTAATAATACCAAATAATAAATAAATAATAGCAAGTGTTTATTCACAGCTAAAGAAATTTCTTAGGCTACAGATAGATGATCTCCGGTCTTCTGTTAAGTATGATTCTAATTTAAGAAAGTAAACCCTAATATAATTTTCACACTTTAAAATAGATTTATTTTCCTTCTCACCATGGATACATTGAATCAGTTCAGGGGATCATGAGATTTTATGGATTTGAAATAATGTATTTCTATGGGAATACTCCAACTAAACATAGTCTTTCTACCAAAAAAAAAAAAAAAACTGAGAGATTACCCTGAAAAATTAATATTTTTTTCACTTTAGGAATGATTCATATGACCTGTTATTGTCTTGAGGCAGGGCCTCACTGTAGCCCAGACTTATGTGGAGCTCATTGATTTTTTTCCCTTTGGATTTATTTATTTATTATTATTAACAAGATATTTTGTATGGATACATCATGGGTTGATACCCTCTTTTCCATTTTCCCTGCTGCCATTCTGCTGGGGACCCTCTTCAGTGGGGTTGCAGATATTCCCCATAGGATTGTGGGTTATGTGTTGTGGGAGCAGCAGACAGGTTTCTTTTGAGGGAGAGGGAATGCCTCTGGGCATGATGTCTCAGCCTATGGCTCTTCAATCTTTCCACCCCCTCTTCCACAAAATTCTCCGAACTGTGTTGGGTGTGTTTTAAATCTACTTCACTGATGGGCACTTAGGAGCCTCTGGAACTCTACTTTGGTAGGTGTTGAGTATCCTCAGCATCTGTCACCTTCACCCTGGTGTGGATTATGAGGTTCAGCATGGAAGCAGCATTATTGCTTGTCACCCTAATTCCTCTGTGTTTTCAGCTGTGGCTTTGCTGAAGTGTGAGGGTTAGTTTACCTCCTCTGGTCTTGCTACCTTCTGAAAAAGAACAGATTCTCCAACAGAGAGTGTCATCAGTAGTTTAACTGGGATACGCATTATTTAGGGAGAATTTGATGTATGTAGCCATGTTTTTAGACAAAGACTAATGAGAGCTTGACATTGGAAAGCATAATCTTTGTCACCATAGGATTCTTATCTGGTTCCCAATTTCAGATATAGGAACAGATTTCTTAGTCAACCAAAAAGCTATTGGTTACCCAGGAAGGCTGTGTGCCACTATTGCACTGACACGTACGTCCATTCTGTCAGGGTGTTTGCTTCTGAGTAGCTTAGACCCCTGATTGCTCATAACATTGTTGACCACTTTCCCCCAGTAGCTCATGTAACTTTTTCCAGCACTAGATGGGTTAACTGCCTGGGGACTGGCTCTCTTCTGGATTTCAGCCAGGTCTTTCCATTCTTCGTGTTGGCAGAAAATGGTGCCTTCAGCAATAGGATTGTTTTATGTTTTGCCTAAGGCAGGTAATCAAGTGCTTTGACAGCAATCGGTCTTCTTTTTGGTACCTGGTAGGTATCTCCAATCAACAGTGGAGCTCACTATTTAGCTCAAGGCTAGCCTCAAACTCAAAGCAATATACCTTTGTCAGCCTACTGAGTGCTGGAATCATAAGCATAAGCCACTTCCCCCAGCTTTCATATGACTTTATGCAGCAAATATATATATAGATATGTGTGTGTGTGTTATATTTGAAGTTAGTAAATATTTCAAAATTTAAAAGTTTATTATGTATTGGACAGTATGTTCAAAAGATTTAAAATATTCCCTTTTGTACATTTTCTTCTACAGATAAAAATTCTTAAGCTATTGTAACAATTTAAAGACACCAATTTTGCTTTGTGATTTATGATTTTACTCACAACTATTACAAAATATCTTGAGCTAGTCTACTCACCCATTGTTTTGTGGTCTTACCTTAAAGAATTTAGAAAGAGTGAAATTGAGGAAGACAAGGAACCTGACTAACATGTGCCTATATGAGGGTTGTCGTATCTTGTAGATCAATTATTCCCCATTATATTTCTATACAAGTGTATTCTTTAACTATTTTAGTACTATGACCTTAAAGAATTAATCAAATAGCACATGATTTCTCTCATATGCAGAGCCTACATTTAAATATAAATACAAAAATATGAGAGGGGAAGAGGATCAAGGGAGACAGTAGCAGTACAAATATGAGTATGGTACAAGTAGGAAAATGTCATACTGAAATAATAGAACCCATTATTTTACACCCTAACCCTGAACACCAATAACCAATTGCATACATGAGGATATTTCCAGAGTTATTCATCTATAATTAGGGTCATAGAATCTTTCTTAACGCTTTTATCCAGGCCTTTTAACTAATCTCTAGTACCTAAAAGTCTAAGAGAAAGACTGAAAATAACAAAAACAAAAGAGATAGACTATAATCTACCTATAGTCCCAGAAAACTTCCTGCCTCTGCCTCCCTTAGCAATGATATTACAAGTGTGTTCAACCATGCCTCAATTTTTTTGACAACTTCTGTACTTACAGACAGTAAACCATGATATTTCCCTCCCCTCCCCAATCCCCTTTAGACCTCCACTCTCCATCATATCCCCTCCCTCTCTCATTAGACTCTCTCTTAATTTGATGTCATCATGTGAGTACTGGGGACCATGCTCGATGACTATAATTTTTTAAAGGTTGTAATTTCTATAAGTATATCCACAAACTGTTGAACATTCAACAGTAGGGAGATCTACCATCATTGGAGACTGAATGTTAATTATGGTAATTCATTCAAGGAATAACATGGCAAAAGAGGATTTTACTCAGTATCCTGCTTTTGTCATTTAGAGATACCATGGCTATAATTAACATTATGTGAGCGGCTAATGTGTCCTACTTCAATACTGTGAGTTGTAGTTTCTTCATTCACAAATTACAGGTGATATTTACTGCCTTTCATATAAATGTGAATATATTAAGAGTTCAACACAAAGTAGAATCCATTAAATTTTTTCTTCCTTGGGCTAACATACATTGTCATATATTACATATAATTATAACATATAATGTTACATATGAACATAAATATGCATATATATAATCCAGCCACAGTGTGCATGTAAAATTATCTTCTGATATAATTTAAAATAAGAAAATATAACTTCATATAGATTATATTATTTTCTTCCTTTTATCTTCTCTTCCATCCTTCTTCTCTTCCTTCTCTCTTAGTCATTCCCTTCTTCTGTTCCATCCTGTTTTCTTTCCTTACTTGGTGGGTGTGAGGTATCTGCATGTGTATGCATATACATGCATCCCAATGTGTACTCATGCAGAGGCTAGAGAAAAATATCAGGTGACCTCTTCTGTCACTCTTCCACTTTGTTTCCTTGAAACAAAATCTCTCACTAAGCCTGGAGCTCATAAATTTTCAGGTACATTGGCTGGCCAATGTTAGCCTCAGAAATCTTCCTGTCTCTGCCTCCCTTAGCAATGGCATCACAAGCATGTGCAGCCATTCCTGGATTTTTTTTTTTTTTTGGAGAGAGACACAGACAGAGAGGGAGAGGAAGACAGATAGAGATGGGTGCGCCAGCAGCCTCTCAGCTGCTGTCAAAGAAATCCAGATGTGTGTGCCCCCTTTGTGGTCAAGTGTGGCATTTTGCCCTTGCGTCACTTTGCATCTGGCTAAACGTTGGACCTGGAGATTGGAACCGCTGGAGATTGGAAGCAGTGTTCTTTAGGCTTAGGAGGCAGGCGCCTTAACTGCTAAGCCATCTCTCCAGCCCCATTCGTGGCTTTTAATATGAGCACTGGAGTCCAAACTGAAACTGTCATGTTTGCATAGCAAATGCCCTTATTCACTAAGCCATTCTCCCAATTCCTCTTTCTTTACTTTATGTTAGATCTATTTACTTCACTGTAAATCATAGTAAAAAGGTATATAAAACATTTTTATACATGGCTATAATTTTTTCTAAATAATCTGATTTGCTTACACATTAATTCATTCACATACCTACTCTGTAACAAGTATTAAAAGTTTGTGAAGATGGAAATTAAAATTTATGCCTTCAAGAAGGTTAAGGTTAAATAACAGAATCAAGAAATCATCTATTATATTATACATGAAAAAGGGGTTAGAGTTATGCAAAGCATGTAAAGGAAGCAGATCGGGAGAGATATAGGATGGAAATGGATTTGTAATGATGTGAGGAATAATGAACAAAGAAGTACTTACTGTTACTAAAGGAGTGGAAACTTCAGATAAACTCCACCAAAGGAATATTAAGTTAACTAAAGAAAAGGAAGTGAGATATTTGAGAAAATGTGAGAATATTTGTGAAAGCATAACATTGTGAAGAAAAGATGCTTGTTCTGGAAAGATTTTTGTAGCAGACTGTATTTTCAAAATACAAGCACAAATATAGCTTACCAATATAGTTTGCTCCACATATTTTACATACTGTATCATTGTTCCATTAAAGAGATACTATGTGTCTCCTATCTTGAACATGGGTAGGCTTGTGGGCCATGCCTCTGATGTCATGTGACTTCAGAGGTCTACTACTCAGCTTCATGCAGCTATAAAGAAACATTGGAGATAAACACCATGTTAAAAGAAAGATTAATTTTAGCTCACAATTTTGTAAGTTTCAGTATGAGAGTGGAGTGCTCCATTGTGTTGGTCCTCAACAAGGGCAGTGCATCATGATAGGAGTGTATGGCAGAACAAGCAAAATGATTGCATCATGAATCAGGAAGCCAAGAGTGAATAAAGCAGAGTCATAATCCTCTTCTAGGGTATGCCTCCAATGCCCTAAGTAACTCACATAAGGCCCTACTGACTAACATTCCACAGAGTCTCCAAATAGTCCTACCCTAAAGACAAAGCCAACAACACATGGACAGTTGAGGGACACTACACATCTTCACACCATAGGAACAGACTAGGCCATCAAGGGTCATGCAGATGCCTCCATCTCTTTCTGAAAACATGTGTCTTGGGAGTACTGAGCCTCATGAAAAATATCTACGTTCCCTGATACTTTTACAATGAAAAGAGAAATGGTAGAGGTGACAGAGTGGTATTAGATGACCCCTTCTTTCAGCTTTCAGCTGCCCACAACATCCTAGCCCAAATACATGAATGAGTAAGCTTTTGAGATAGCATTCAGCCTTCCACACTGAAATGACTGGAACTTCATGAGAAATCCGAAATGAGAATTAACCTATGTCAGTCCATTCTCTGAAATGTGAGAGAAAGTACTAGGATTTACTAAATTATTGTGAAACTATTATTTCTCACTATTCTTGTTGGGTGACTTAGTAATAGGGAACTAATAAAACTATTTGTTAACTATCATCGCTTTTGTGTCTGAATGTGCAATGTTCTCTCTCTCTCTCAGGTCTCTGTGTGTACATGTTAGTATGTGAGGACCTTTGTGTGTACAGACACACATGTGTGGGCATGCATGTGGAGGACATTGTCCTCTTCAGTCACTCTCTACTTTATTAAGACAGGGTCTCTCACTGAGCTGGGAGGTCACTGATTTGATCAGCTTAACTAGCTAAGTTTCTAGTCCCAAAGATCCACCTGTCTCTGCCTCCTGAATGTTGGTATTACAAGCATGTTCTGCTACATGTGACTTTTCACATAGTGCTGAGATCCAAACTCAGGACCCTATGCTTGCGCAGTAAGCACTTTTCCAACTGAGAAGACTGCCTACACCCTGAATTTGCAATGTTTTCTCTCATTCTGTTTATTTGATGAAACACTTCCCTTGTCCACAATTTTCAGTGTGCCAATTATGAAAATGTGCATGTTTGTCTAGTGCAATGCCAAGCCCACTGATTGTATTCAATGTGTATCCAGTTTATAAATGCACAAGTGCTTCAGATAGCTTTGTATGTTTAAAGAGTGATTTAGGTGGGAACAACAGGAGATGATCCAGGAGAAGCAGGTTTGAGACAAATAATAAACATCCTTGTGTACTAACCTGAAGCATTTTACTTTATTTTTAGAGTTATATGGACACATAGAAGGATTTAGCCAGTTGAGTGCTAATGATCAGGTTCATCTTAGTAAGACCTCTATAGCAGTGATATTCCAGATAGAACAAGATAAAAATAAAGTGAATAGATAGATTATAGAGAAAAAATGGTCTAAAGTTGTGTTAGTGAGATTTCAAAAATATATAGTATAATATTAGCTATATAAAATATGCACAATATATTTAAAGACAGTCTTCTAAATGGACTTTCATTTACAGAAAAAGAAGTTAATTACATCTTGTATATATACCCCTTTAGGGAATTTTTTTTTAAGTTTCTTTATTTGATTTTGTATTGTCTTTATAATTACTGATTATTTCTGACAGGCATAAATCGGCCCCAGTAGTACCACATCTGAGAGATAAGTAACTGTCCCTCATGTATTAATTTCTTGTGATCTCAAGCAGTTAATAGACTTGAGCTAACTCATCATGCTAATCTTCTGGGAAATGAATTTTCTATCTGCTCGTACATTCTCTAAATTTAAACATCTTCTCTCTTTGAAAAATGTGTTTTTTAAGAAAATTGTTATCTGAAATTCATAATCTTTAAAAGTATGAGTAATTGTTCTCTACTAGACTTGTTAATCATGAAGCATGACTTATTTTACATATTTTCAATTGCTTTGAATGATCAATTCCATGAGATACATATGTGTGTGGTAGACAGGCTGTGGGGAGGGAGAGGAGATGTTGGTTACTTTTGGAAAGAAGCTTAATCTTTGAGCAAAGGAAGGTCAAAACAGTTCATAAGAAGAAGAAGAAGAAATTATACTTCTGCACTAAAATTTAGTATTACTGAACCTATGAACCAGAGTACATTGCAGGGATAATCCATAGGACTAGAGGGATGTGTCAGATGCTTCTGGTAGCATTTTGACAGCCTAAACCTGGTGCTAGATAGAAATACCATAGACTAAGTAACTTATATTTTTTTTTCATGGTTCTGAAGGTTGGAAAGTCAAGATCAAGACACTAGGAGATTATGTGTCTGCTGAGGGACCATATCAAACAGACAATTCTTATTGTGTCATCACATAGGGAAAGAGCACCAGCCCTGTTCTTATCCTATTCCAAAGAGCTCTTTCTACATTGGCTCTACTTCTTATTCCCACCTCTGTGGGTGTTAAGATTTCAACATATGAATTTTGGAATTACATAAACATTCAGTTAATAACACTTACCCAGTAGCTATTCTCATCTTTTCTATTACATTAGAATTCCAACATTTTAGGCCATGAGTCCAGATAAATTAACTACAATTCCAATTTCCTAACCATGTGACATAATTAAGGCTGAGAAGATGTGTATGAAAGTTTCTATATGGTCTTCTGGGAATTTCTTTAAGAACTGATCTACATAATTTATACAAACAAAAGGGGAAATGAGAGAGTGAAAGCAAGTGAATGAGAGAGACTAAGGAAATGGCTACTGGGATTATGAGCACTAGTAAATTTGAAATTTGCCTAACATAGAAGCAAAGTAAAAACAGGAAGGGTTTTTTTTTTTTAAATTTAATTTATTTATTTTTACTGACAACTTCCATAATTGTAGACAATAATCCCTAGTAATTCCCTCCTTCCCTCCTTCCCTCCTTTCCCCTACTTTCCCTTTTGAAACTCCATGCTCCATTATATCACCTTCTTCTGTCAATCAGCCTCTCTTTTATTTTGATATCATGATCTTTTCCTCCTATTATGATGGTCTTGTGTAGGTAGTGTCAGGCACTGTGAGGTCATGGATATCCAGGCCATTTTGTGTCTGGAGGAGCATGTTGTAAGGAGTCCTACTCTTCCTTTGGCTCTTACATTCTTTCCACCACCTCTTCCACATTGGATCCTGAGTCTTGGAAGATGTGATAGAGATATTTCAGTACTCAGCACTCCTCTGTCCCTTCTTCTTAGCACCATGGTGCCTTCTGAGCCATCCCAAGGTCACTGCCATCTGAAAAGAGAAGTTTCTCTAACCAAAAGTGAAAATAGCATTAATATATGGGTATGAACATTACAAGAAGTGCTTGCTGGGCACTTTGGTGAGCATAGTATATACATTTAGCCAGACACCAGCAGACGTTACAACCCTACAGCTCATGACTACTCCTGTTGTAGATTTTCAGTATCAGGGATGTATTCCCTCCCATGGAGTGGGCCTCCAGTCCAATTAGAGAGCAGTTGATTTCCCCCATAACAGACATGCCACTATTGCAGCCTTTGGCTCATTTGGCCTGGCTGGCCAAATTTAAGGCTGGTAGCATTCACTGTTGAGTATTGGTGGTTTCTCTCTCTCCCATTGAACTGCATACAGCATAGCTTTTTCCAGCTTTCTGTCAGCTGGTCTTCATGGAGGAGGTTTTCAGCTCAGCTCCAGCAGGATTTCTCAGCGACCTTGCAGCCCAAGTATGTGGAGTCATCAGCAATAGGGTCTTACCATCTATTCCTGGTGGGTAACCAAGGGCCTCAGCGATGGCCTGTAATGTTTTGGGTTATCAGTGACCTCCCTACTCCCAACAACTCTCTGGAAGGTATCCCTTCCCTGGCCCTGAAAATTTTCTAGTAACAATCTATGGCTTCTGAGTGTTCCATTGTCCAAAAAAGTAGGTTTTCATATGACTTATTTATATCCTCTTAGATTTTTATTAAGCCTCCCTCCACCTTTCCTTTACTCAATCTCTTCCCCTGACCTCACTTAGGCCTTTTCACCCCATCAATCTGTTGTTCTACTTACATATATACAATACCATCCTATTAAGTCCACCCTCTCTCCCTTTCTATTCCCTTTGTATCCCCTTTCAAGCTTACTGGTTTCTGCTACTGAGTTTTATTTTTACTCACATAGAAGTCCAATCATTTGGAAGCTAGGATCCACATATGAGAGAGAACATTTGACTTTTGGCTTTCTGGGCCTGGGTTACCTTACTAAATATAATCCTTTCCAGATCCATCCACTTTCCTGAAATTTTCATTTCATTTTTCTTTACTGCTGTGTAGATCTGCATTGTATAAATGTGCCATGTCTTCATTATCCACTCATCAGTTGAGGGACATGTAGGCTGGTTCTATTTCCTAGCTATTGTGAAGAGATAGGTGAAGCTCACTGACATTATGGCAGGCAAGCAACTTAAAGTCAACTGGTAGTATATGATAAACATATGCCCACAAAAGATCTCCATGCCAGCAACAAGACTACTTTGATCAAACACCTGAATGCCAGAAAGTAGAGAAGTTGGCTCATATAATCAACTTCTTCACCCTGTAAATGCTTGGGCTTTTATTGTATGGTAAGTATAGCTTCTGAAATTAATACAGCAAGAGAAAGAATTCTGTATAAGTCAATGGTTTTGCATATTAAGAATGGAGATTGAGGGGCTGGGAAGATGATTTATCCTGGATTTAACTTATTTACATTTCTTAGCCATGTCTGGGATATGGGAAGTCTTGAAATTGTTATCAATACAGATGTGTCCCTCCTGGGGAGAGAGGAAGTTTCCAACTGAAAGGCACCCTGGCAGGCAAAAGTGTCAGGTATTTTAATGCCCCAGCAAGTGTAGTAGCAGTTGTTAAATCCCCAGACAGGATGGCCTTTGATACATCCCAGGACTGGAAGGCCTTATCTTAGCTGTTATATTAGTCAGAGTGCTCTAGAGGAACAGTACCAATAGAATGAATTGTATTTTTTTTTATATAAAGGGAATTTATTGGACTAGCCTATGGCAGTCCAACAATAGCAGTCTACAAGCTTGAAAGTCAAGAAACCTGGTAGCAGGCTGGAGAGATGGCTTAGCAGTTAAGGCACATGCCTGCGAAGCCTAAGGACCCAGATTCGATTCTCCAGGTCCCAAGTAAGCCACATGCCCAAGGGGGTGCATGCATCTGGAGTCCGTTTGCAGTGGGTAGAGGCCCTGGTGAGACCATTCTCCCTCTCCCTCTCTCTCTTTCTGTCTATAATAAATAAATTAAATTAAAAATTTAAAAAAGAAACCTGGTAGCTGCTCAGTGTAGGTGGTGGGATGCTTCAGCAATCCCCACCCAGCACTGAAAGCCTGAAAATTTCCTGGAGAGCCACTAGAGACTCATCCAAAAGGAATTTTTCTTGATGTGACTTAATTCATAGAGTGCTTACCAAACATTCATGAAGCCCTGGGTTTGATCTCCAGCACCCTGTAACCTGGGCATGGTGGCTCCCTTTTATAATCCCAGTTTTTAGGAGGTAGAGAAAGGACAATCAGAAGTTCAGGATCATTTTCAGCTTCATAAAGAATTTTAGGGCTGGAAAGATGGCTTAGCTCTTAAGGCACTTGCCTGTGAAGCCTAAGAACTCAGGTTTGATTCCCCAGTACCCAAGTAAGCCAGATGCACAGAGTGGCACATGCATCTGGAGTTCGTTTGCAGTAGTTGGAGACCATGATGTGCCCATTCTCTGCATCTACCTCTTCTTCTCTCTCTCCTTATCTCTCTCAAATAAATGAAAAAAAAAAAGAATTCTATACTACTCTGGAATGCATAAGACTGCCTTGATTAAATAAAATTATAAAATAAAATTAAATAAATAAACTAGCCTGGATAATCTCTAACCTCACTTCTACCATATAACATGAGTCTTTGTCATTTCCTCATTGTACATTGACAGGAATTTTTTTCTTAAAGGATCAATTTGGAATTCAAAATTTTAAATCCTATAGGACTAGTTTAACCTTACCTTATACAAGGAATCATTTTATTTCTTTCATCTTTCATGAATGTACAATCTTATATGATAAAATTTATCGTATAATGTATCCTATTGTATCACTAGAAACACAATAAAAACAGACCACTTCCATAATCCCCCAAAGTTTTCTCATGTTCTTTGCCTATCAATATTCTCTATGCCCCTCCATGTTTCTGAAAACCATTTGTGATAGGTAAGTTCTGGGTCTCTGAGGTTGTTTCCAGGAAGAACTGAGCGAAGGAGGAAGGCCTTCCTCTAGATTGAGCCCTTCCCTAAGAATAGGTGGACTTCCTGGTAGTGGGCTTTATATAAGGAAGCTCTGAGCGAAAAAACAGCCCCTTCCTCCCACCTGGCTGCTGGGGCTGTCTGTTGGTGAGTGCCTTCACTTGCATGTGCATCTATCAGTTTGGTTATCCTGGGACTAGGTTTCCCCTGCCTTCCAGCATGGACTGAAGACCAGTGGCTCTCAAAGAAGTCGTCAGGCATCCAGCCACGTGGACTGAGCAACTACTGGACTCCTTGACTCTTAAGCCTGCAGACTGCTATTGTTGGACTGCCATAAGCTAATCCAATAAATTCCCCTTTAAATACAATTCATACTATTGCTTCTGTTCCACTCGACAATCCTGAATAATACACCACTAACGAGTTTTCTATCCTTTTATTTTTCCTTTATTATAGAGTATTTAAATCAATCCAGAGTATGTGATCTTACATGACTGGCCTTGACAACTTAGTACAATGCTTTAAAGTATGCCCATATTTTATATACATATGAGTGAAAAATTACATCTCTATATACTTATATAAGTAAATTTATGCAAGTTATTTGTTTTGCATTTTTAAAAATTTTTATTCGGGGCTGTAGAGATGGCTGGCTTAGAGGTTAAGGTGCTTGTCTGCAAAGGCTAATGACCCAAATTTGATTACACAGTATCTATGTAAAGCCAGAATCATAAACTGTCACATGCATCTGGAGTTCATTTGCAGTGGCAGGAGGCCCTGGCACACCCATTCTCTCTGTCCATCACTCTTCTCTCTGCTTGCAAATTAAAAAAAATAAAAATATTTTAAAAGTTTTATTTGTGTGTGTGTGTGTGTGGTGTTTCTGTGTGTGCAGGCTCCAGGGCATCTTACCTCTGCTAATGAACACCAGATATATGCACCCATTTTTTGTGTCTGGCTTATATGAAGGCTTGGAAATTTAATTCCAGTTTCGTAGGTTTTGCAAACAAGCAGCTTAAACCACTGAGCAATCTTCCCAGCTTCAATTTTGTTCTTTTTAGTGTAGAGTTCCAGTGCATGGGTTTCAAAAGGAGTGTTTCTCCATTCACCAGTATTTTTTTAAATTTTATTTATTTATTTATTTATTCGATAGAGTCAGAGAGAGAGAGAGAGATACAGGGCCTCCAGCCACTGCAAACAAACTCCAGATGCATGTACCACCTTGTGCATCTGGCTTGTGTGGGTCCTGGGAAATTGAACCTGGGTCCTTTGGCTTCACGGGCAAGTGCCTTAACTGCTAAGCCATTCCCCGAACCCCCCCCCCTTTTTAATTTGTATTGTTTCCAGTTTTTGTCTATTAAAATGAAGTTTTTATGAATGCTTGTTTGTAGCTATTTAGACATATATGTTTATCTCATCTAAGGGCAAGTATATTTTTCACTTATGAGACAAAAAGTGTGTTAAAATTGTTTAACAGGGGCTGGAGAGATGGCTTAGCGGTTAAAAGCTTGCCTGTGAAGCCTAAGGACCCCGATTCGAGGCTCCATTCTCCAGGACCCACGTAAGCCAGATGCATAAGGGGGCACATGCATCTGGAGTTCATTTGCAGCGGCTGGAGGCCCTGGCATGCCCATTCTCTCTCTCTCTCTCTCTCTCTCTCTACCTGCTTATTTCTGTATCTCTCTCTCTCAAATAAATAAATAAAATATTTAAAAAAATAAAAAAAAAAGAAAAAAATTGTTTCATATTCTAACCTGCAATGATTGTTGGATGTTCTTGCTGTTTTTGTTCTAAGCTTAGTCATTCTAATGGATATGTGCTAGTACTTTGTGATTTCAATTTATACTTACTTATTGCCCTAAAATGCTGGGCCTTTTTTATTGAACATTCTTATATTTTTGTATATTTTATTTTTATTTATTTATTTGAGTGAGAGATACAGAAATAGGCAGGTAGAGAGAGAGAGAATGGGCGCGCCAGGGCCTCCAGCCATTGCAAACGAACTCCAGATGCATGTACCCCCTTGTGTATCTGGCTTACATAGGTCCTGGAGAATTGAGCCTCAAATGGGGGTTCTTAGGCTTCACAGGCAAGTGTTTAACCGTTAAGCCATCTCTTCAGCCCCATTCTTACATTTTTAATTGAATGTCTGATATTATGTCTTACCTTTCTTATGTAGCTTGTCTTTTATCATTGATGGTAATTTTAATTTTTTCTTATTTTTATTAGATATAGACATATTTTGTATGTAAACAACACATGTTGGTACCATCCTTTCCCTCCTCCCTGCCCCTTTTCTGAAGAGGCCTTCCTCGTTAGGCGTGTAGGTCAACCCATTGGGGACTGTAGGTCAGGCATTATGGGGGGGAGA
Organism: Orientallactaga sibirica; assembly: GCA_036365145.1. Taxonomy (NCBI): domain Eukaryota; kingdom Metazoa; phylum Chordata; class Mammalia; order Rodentia; family Dipodidae; genus Orientallactaga; species Orientallactaga sibirica. The sequence continues at coordinate 3,780,285 of JAEOAD010000840.1, forward strand.
GGGAATGTTTCTGTGAAAAATGTCCCAACTTGTGGCTCTAAAAATCTTTCTGCCTCCTCTCCCACAAAATTTCATAAGCTATGCTGGGAATATTTTTTCAGTAGATTTTGTTGGTATTTAGAAATATTATTTTGTGTTGATTTTCCTTATTTCACTGAATTCATTAGTTTTTTGATTTAAAATAATTCCATGGATAAACATTAGATCTTTCATTATATGTCAAGAGTGGTTAAAAATTTTACAAAGGGTTTCTCAGTTTAAAAGAACAGAAACACTAGTGTGGGATAGGATGTGAAAGTAGAGGAAGGAGGATTAAAGCAAAAGGAAATTTATATATATGGGATTAAAAAATAAAATGGTAAATGTGAATAAAAGTTTGACAGAGCCCAATAATTTAATTTATACCAAATATATGTACTCACAGTATCATTATGAATAGAACAACTTCATATATTTTAAACACACATTTAAAAAGCAAACCAATAAAAACAGGTAACACTCTAGTAAAGTGAGGATAATCCAAAGTGAATGGATGAACAAAGGAAATCCTAGCACATGAGATTATAGGGGACACTTCATATTCAAACCACCACACTTCTATTATTTCTCTCTTTATGACTCATCCTGACTATGTTATTTTATCATTATTTATATTTTGAAATTAAGCTATTTGAGGAAGTAATTTAACATTTATAGAAAAATTTAAAGTATGCTAATATATATGCATATATATATATATATATATATAGAGAGAGAGAGAGAGAGAGAGAGAGAGAGAGAGTTTTTACCCAGCTTGCTCTAAAATCAACATGGCACACAAACATGTTATTTTAGTCACAACTTAAGAAACACCAGAATGAAATCTCATAAATATTTAATAAAATAGAAACTAACATTGAGATAACACTATTAGCTAAACTATAAACTTTGACTAAATTTCAACAGTCTTTTCACTGATGCAAAATCCATTCCAGAATCACATTATATTTTGTCATCATGTTTCCCCAGTTGTGTTATACTTTCTAAATATTTTCTTACTTTTTGGTTCCTTAATACTTTTGAAGATTCCTGGCCAGAAATTGCATAACATATCATTCAATTTACATTTGTCTGAAGTTATCTCTGGATTAGACTGTGGTTATAAGTTTTTGCAAAGAATACTTCAGTTCACCACATATGAGGGGTGCACGATATAGATAAGTCAGCATTTTCCCCTTTCTATATTCATTTGAAGCAAGTCACTGAATAGAATGAATTAGCATCTTTCCTGGAAGGAGTGGAGGATACTCAAATTTGTTCACATGTTTTTGTAAGAAAGATTTGCCTCTTCTCTCCATTTAATTATCAATTTTTTTCTGTCCTTTTTCCCTTTTAATAATTTTATTTATTTATTTTGATATTACATACATGTTTATTTAGAGAAATAACAACTATTCATAGCAATTTTGTGAAAATAGAGACTGCAAAAATATCCATAAATTATTGAATTCCTGAAAAATAATGCTTTCATAATACAATGAAATGCTACTGATTGATGCAAGCATTTATGTACATATCAGATGAAATTTAAAATAATGATAAAATAAAAAGCTGGGCCAAATGGAAATAAATATTTAACCTAACTGATGCAAAAATATTCTGTAATATTATACATTGAATTATTTTTAACAATGGATATGACATCTATTTTGTATAAATCCTACAAAATTACACATATAAATTTATACAAATAAGACTTCAGAAGTGGAAGAACTAAGCAAGAAGTAGAAAATTAGAAATATGTGAGGGCCAGTAAATTTCAAAAATGTATTACAAAAGATGAAAATAAAGATTTGTGAAAATGAATGAAATACTTATTATCTAGATTCATAGGATTTCATGGGTTTATACATGATAATAATAATTAAATTTGGGCTGAAGAGATGGCTCAATGATTAAAGAAACTTGCTTATGAAGCCTGGTGGTCCAGATTCAATTCTCTAGTACCGACATCAAGCAAGATACACAAAGTGGCACATACATCTGGAGTTTGTTTGCAGTGTGGGCTCCAATGTGCTTTCTCTCTCTTTAATAAATACATATAAATATTTTTTAAAAGTGATCAAGGGCTGGAGAGATGGTTTAGTGGTTCAGGCACTTGCCTACAAAGCCAAAGAACTCAAGCTCGATTCCCCTGGACTCATGTAAGCCAGATGCACAAGGTGGCACATGCATCTAGAGTTCATCTGCAGTGGCTGGAGGCCTTGGTTTGCCCGTTCTCTCTTTCTCTATCTCTGTTCTTTCTCTCAAATAAATAAATTTTAAAAATGTAATTAAATTATGTATTTCATATATGTACTTTGCTATATATTAGGTAAACCTGATATTTTATTATAAATTTTTCCTGTTGTCTATTTTTAGAGTGTTCTTACTATTGTTGACTGTTTTATGGAATATATACCATTTTAATTTTTAAATGTCATAATGTTGAAGATATTCATAAGCACACATGTAACAATGATTTATAAACAAAACTCTATAAGAAAATACTACACAAAAATGAATTGTTTGTACAAATGGCAATTCATAACATAATATACATGAATACAAACATCAAATAAATCTCATCTGGTAACCTTTTTTCTTTGCTATATTGCTAATTATCATCTCATTATAATCATAATGGATGCTGTGAAGTAAACTGACAATAAATACTGGTAAGTATGTGAGGAATGGGTAACCCTTATCCCCTGCTGATGTGACTACAAACTATTACAGCCATTGTGAAAATAGTACTGAAGTTTCTAAAAAACCTACAATTGAGGCCCTAGCACACCCATTCCTTTTTTTTTCCTCTCCCTCTCTCAAAGTAAAAAAAAAAAAAAGACTCATAACTTTGATTTGTGTCAGATATACTACTTTTGGGCATTTATGCAGAGGACACCGTATCCTATTACATAAATACACATACATGTTTTTTCCTACTATATTTACAATAGCCTGGTAATAGAACCAGCCTATCAAAAGAGAAATGGATTATGAAAACCTGAATGTGGCAGGGCTATTCATGAAGGAGGAAGGAAAATACTATCAAAGAAATAGGACAGCCAGGAGTAGTGGTGCACACCTTTAATCTCAGCACTCAGGAGGCAGAGATAGGAGGATCACTGTAAATTCAAGGCCAGCCTGGGATGACAGAGTGAAATACAAGACAGTCTGGGATAGAGTGAGACCCTACCTGGGGAAAAAAAGGGAAACAGGAGAGATAAAGGTCTAACAAATTTAAAGATTAACAGAAAATTCCAGATATGGTAATAGACCATCACAATTGGCAAATGGGGTGAGCCAAAAATGAATAAAAACGCATACATAACCAATTTTAAGACATAATAGGGGTAATGGAGATGGCTCACCAGTTGAAAAATTATGAATTAAGAAGCATTCCTTAGGAAACATACAAATTATTTGGTAATTTTAAATTTTTTATTAGTTTTCTATATAATGCATAGAGCCATGATGGTAACATCTTTAGCCTTCTCCATGCCATCCCCTCTCAGGGATTGTGGGTCTTGCATTGTTGAGATAGCTATCAGTTATGGGGGTGAGGCAATGTCTCTGTGCATAATGACTCAACTTATGGCTCTAACAATCTTTCCACCCCCTCTTCCACGAATTTCCCTAAGCCATGTTGGGATCATTTTAGGTCTGTTTCAGTGACAAGGTCATGGGAGTCTCTGTGTCTCTGGATCTCTGGTTTGGTAGGGGTTGAGTGTTCTCTGTGTCTATGTCCTTCACCCCTCTGCTGATACCAGGTTCACTGAGAAAGCAGCACTCTTGCTCATTTCCTCAATTATTCTATGGGTTCAGCTGGTGCCTTGGTGAGGTGTGATGGGCTGATTCTCTCCTCAGGTTCTACATCCATGGATAACCATTATTTTTAGAGTGAATTTAATGGGTGTAGGCCCTCTTGTATCCCACTATTTGTAGGAGGTTGATATTGGAGAGTGAACTCATTTTTGGATATGGTTCTGACTTGTTTTCCAGTTCCAGGTATGAGTTCTATTCCACTGAGCAGATCCTTTAGCCAAATCCAGAGCAGTTGGTAACCCACCATGGCCATGTGCCACTATTACATTTGTGTGAGCATCAAGTCAGGTTGATTGCTGCTGGGAAGTTTACATCTCGAGTTGCTTAGACAGATGTTGTTCATTTTTCCCCAGTTGCTCATGTAGTAACTTTTGCCACTAGAAATGCTAACTGTCTGGGAACTGTCTCTTCCATATTCCAGCCAGGTCACTCCATATTCCATCCCAGCAGCATATGGTGTCTTAGGAAATAGGGTCTTACCATTAATCTTTGGTAGGTCATTAAGTCCTCTGACAGAAATCTGTCTTCTTTTGGGAAACCTTGTAGCTCTCACTGATCAACATTCATTGTGGATGTTAACCACATGCTGGTACTGGGAGTTACAGGTCAGTGCCATGGGAAAAGAAGGAAGAAAAATATAGGTAGTATGAAAGAGAAGAATAAGAAGAGGGGGTAAGAGAGAGGAACAGAAGGTTGAGGGTAGTCTTCATCCTACCCTCTCTAGGCCCATGTTATTCAGGTATTCTCTCTAAGCACATGATGAAGGTTTAGCCTTTTAGTATGTCTTTCAGGTTATAGGATTTTTTGGTACCATTTCTAATTGGGTCCATTTTTTTGCCCCCCAGCCACTCTTACCCTCCCTTCCCTTCACACCATCCCTATTGTCCCATGTTAGAAATGTTTCTTAGGTGTGTCAGCATCTCTGGAAAATTCAGGTTAGGAGCCACAGATGAGTGAGACCATGTGACACTTACCTTTCTCTGATGGGGTGAGTTTGCTGAGAATGATCTGTTCCAAGTTTGACCATTTTTCTTCAAATTACATTGTGTCATTTTTTTCTTACTGTTGTGTAGAATTCATTGTGTAGATATTCCACATCTTAGTTATGCATTCATGTAATAATGGACATCTGTGTTGATTCTAGCTCTTAGCTATTATGAAATGAGCAGCTACAAACATGGTTGAGCTTTAGATCAGGTATGGTGATGCCTCCAGAAGTGTTCCTTTTGCTGAGGATATGCTTGGATATCCAAGGCCTTCTGCCATTCCATATGAATTTTGAAATCATTTTTTTCTATCTCTATGAAGAAAGATATTGGGATTTTTATTGGTATTGCATTAAATCTATATATTGCTTTTGGTAAGATTGCCATTTTCACAATGTTAATTCTTCCTCTCCAGGAGCATGGGAGGTCTTTCCAGTTTCTCACGTCCTCCTCAATTTCTTTCTTGAGTGTTTTTATGTTTTCATTGTAAAGGTCTTTCACCTCCTTTGTTAATGTTATTCCAAGGTATTTTATTTTTTTGATGCTATTAAAAATGGGACAATGTCACTTATTTTCTTTCTCTGTATCTTTGTCTTTTGCATATAGAGAGGCTAATGATTTTTGTGCATTGATTTTGTATCCTGCTACTTTACTGAAGGAGATAATCACCTTTAAGAGTTGGGGACAGAGGATCTCGGGTCACTTATGTATAGAATCATGTCATCTGTAGATAAAGCTAACTTAACTTCTTACTTTCCTATTTTTATCCCTTTTATTTCTTTCTCCCGTCTTATTGCTTGAGCTAGTACTTCCAGTACTATGTTGAAAAGAGGGGTGAGAGTGGACACCCCTGTCTTGTTCCTAATCTCAATGAGAAGTCCTTCAACCTCTCCCCATTAAGTATTATTTGGGCTTTAGGCTCTTTATATATAGCCTTTATTATGTTGAGATATAGACCATCCATGCTTATTCTCTCCAATATTTTGATCATGAAGTGCTGTTGTATTTTTTCAAAGGCCTTTTCTGCATCTATTGAAATAATCATGTAGTTTTTGTGTTTAAGCTTATTTATGTGGTGTATTACATTGACAGATTTCTGTATGTTGAACCATCCCTGAGTTGCTGGAATGAAACCTACTTGGTCCAGGTGGATAATGTTTTTGATGTGCTGTTGAATTCGATTTGACCAGATTTTGTTCAGGATCTTTGTGACTAAGTTCATCAGGGAAATAGGCCTGTAGTTTTCTTTCCTTGTTGCATCTTTTCCTGGTTTTGGTACTAGGGTGATACTAGCTTCATACAAGGAATTAGGGAGCTTTCCCTGTTCTAAAATTGTGTGGCACCATTTGAGAAAGATTGGTTTCAGTTCTTCCATGAAGGTTTGATATACTTCTGTTGAGAAGCCATCTGTTCCTGGACTCTTCTTTTTAGGTAGATTTTTGATTACACTTTCAATCTCTATGGTTGTGATGGGTTTGTTCAGGAGATTAAGCTGCTCTGAGCTTAATTTGGTCGGTGGTATGTGTCCAGGAATTCACCCATTTCCTCCATATTATCCAGTTTTTTGGAGTAGAGGTATTTGAAGTAAGTCTTGATGATTCTCCCAATTTCACTTATGTCTGTTGTGATCTCTCCTTTTTCATTCCTAATTTTGTTAGAGTTGTTTCTTTTTTTCTGCTTGATCAAATTGACTAGGGATTTATCAATCTTGTTTATTTTTTTCAAAAAAAAAACAGCTATTTGTTTCATCAATTTTAAAAATTGTTTTCCTAGTTTTCCAGTTCATTAATTTATGCTCTGACCTTAATTATTTCTTTCCATCTGGAGATTTTTGGGTTGGATACTTCTTGTTTTTCCAATGCCTTTAGGTGGATGGTTAGATTACTGATTTGGGATCTCTCTGTCTTTGTTAGGAAGGTATTTAGTGCAATGAATTTTCCCCTGAGGACTGCCTTCATTGTGTCCCATAAGTTTTGGTACATTGTGTTCTCATTGTCATTCATTTGTAGAAAGTTTGCAATTTCATTTTTTGTTTTGGCCACTACCCATTTATTGTTTAAGAGTGTGTTTTGCAGTTTCCAGGAGCTGGTTGGGTTCTTGGCACATCTTTTGTTGTTAATTTCTAGCAATATAGAATTATGATCTGATATCATGCATGAAATTATGTCAATCCTCCTAAATATTTGGAGGCTGGGTTTATGACCCAGTATATGATCTATTTTAGAGAAAGTTCCATGTGCTGCTGAGAAGAATGTGTAATCTGTGGAATTTGGGTAGAATGTTCTATATATGTCTGTTAGGTCTAATCGATCTATGGTGTTGTTGAGCTCTCTTACTTCCCTGTTAATTTTCTGTTTGGATGATCTGTCTATGGCCAATAGTGGAGTATTGAAGTCCCCAACTATGATGGTGTTGGTGGTTATTTCTGTTTTGTTGTCCAGTAGATTTTGTTTTATGAATTGCGGTGCACCTGTGTTTGGTGCATAAAGATTGACGATCGTGATATCCTCTTGTTGGATTGTTCCCTTGATAGGTAAGAAGTGGCCTTCTTTGTCTTTTTTGATTACTTTTGGTTTGAAGTCTATTTTATCTAATATAAGTATAGCTATGCCTGCTTGTTTCTTATATGTGTTTGCTTGGAATATCATTTTCCACCCTTTTACCTTGAGGAGGTATCTGTCTTTAGTGGTGAGATGGGTTTCTTGAAGACAGCAGATTGAGGGGGTCTAGTTTTCTGATCCTTCCTGTTAGTTTATGTCTCTTGATGGATACTTTTGCTAGGTAGAGTAGTTTGGCTTGGAAGCCATAAGTTCTTACAGTTTGCAGTGTTCCATTCCAGGCCCTTCTGGCTTTTAGGGTATTCATTGAGAAGTCTGAAGTAATTCTGATGGGATTTCCTTTATATGTAATATGTTGTTTCTCCCTAGCTGCTTTTAGGACTTTATCTTTGTGATTGATGTTTAGAGTCTTAATGATAATGTGTCTTGGAGAATTTCTCCTTTGGTCTAGTCTGTTTGGAGTTCTTTTAGCTTCTTGTAACTTGATGGGATTTACATTTGAAAACGTAGGAAAGTTTTCTTCAATTATTTTGTTGAAAAAGTTTTCCATTCCTTTGGTCTGTGTTTCTTCACCCTCTGGTATACCCATGATCCTAATGTTTGGATGCTTAAGGGTGTCCCACATTTCCCTTATGTTCTGTTCACAGAAATTTTTGAACTTGTTAAAATTTTTGGACTCATGAACTGTTTCTTCTGTTTTGTCTTCCAGTTCTGAGTTTCTATCCTCCACTTGGCTGACTCAATTCTTTAGAACTTCTATAGAGTTTTGGGCTTGTTCAATTTGGTTCATATTTTCTACTGCTTTTTTATGTATAGTTTCCATCCCTCTGTCGACTTCCCTTTTCACTTCATTTACTGATTTTTTTAATGCTTCTTGGAGTTCATCCTTGAATTTTTTTATGTCTTCATTGAATTTAGCCAGCTGGTTGTTGAGTACCTCATGTGTTTTCTATATATTGCTGTCTCTTTTCCCCATGGTAATCTCTTGTGGGTACTTGGGGCTAAGTTTATTCCTTCTACTATGACTTCAGACATAGGTAGTTACTGTGCTGATCAACCTCAGACAGGAATATTTCTCCTTTTACTGCCCCTCTCTCAGGACACATATCATTTTCCTACTCAGGGCACCTATAGTACATCACAAATCAGCCCTGTGTTAGTGAGGATCCTGAGCATGAGTGACTTCCCTGTGCCTTTCTCAATAGCAGAAAGCCTCTATACACCAGCATGTTTTTAATTCTTCCTTCAGTGGCAGGTGACTGTTGGATAAAAGCAGTGTCAGAGTTGGAGAGTGGGTTTTTTCTATTCATCACCCAGAAAGCAGCAATCCATCTTTGCCTACAGTGGAGTGGATCAGTCAGTTTCCTCTGTATTCCCCAGTGACAAGTGACATTTTTTTTTTTACCAAAGTACAGTCAAATTTTAGATATGGGCAGGTATTTTGACCTATCAACTTGCAGATATACTTTGTTTAATATCAGAGAGAAGATTTACGTGTGGTCAGGTTTGGCAGGCAAGTAGCAGCTGGACCATATTATGCACATGCAAGTCCTAGGAAATGGATGAACTTCTCAATAGACTTTTGTTTAACCTTTAAACAGTTCCAGACCTGCAGGCCTATATAAATAAGAGATCTCAGGCTTCTTGTCTGACCCTAGCCTTTCTTGTTAGTTCTATGGAAAAGTTCACAATACAGAACTCCCATGTGTGTGCAGAATGACATTATGTAAACCATTAAAAGGGTTTGTAAACCTTCATGTTATTACAGTTTGGATCTGAAATGTCTCCCATAAGGTCATGTTTTCAATATTTGGTCTCCAAGCTATGGTACTGTTTTGAAAGCTTTGGAGCCTTTAAAAGGTGGAGCCTGGCTGGTGGAAGTAGGTCACTACAGATGGGTAATTAAAGTTAAACTAGCTCCTGGTTCCAGCTCCAACCCTCTGATCTCTGGTGGATTCCAAGTAAACACCCATTAATGCAAGCTCCTGTTATCAAGGACTGAGCTTGTTCTCATCATCATGTTTTCCCCATGATGATAACTGAAATCTTTCTGAACCATGAGACAAATGAACCTTTTCTTCCTTTCAGTTGTATTTGTCAGATTTTTATTCACAATACAAAAGTACCTAAGCAGATGCTAAAGTATATTCAATCTTTAATAACTCAAAAATATTTTGCTCACAGGCTTGAGGAGATGACTCAGAAGGTTAAGAACACATATAACACAATCATGAGGATCTGACGCCATCTGAGTTCATTCCTTAGCACCCCACATACATATATGAGAGCTGAGAGTGACCACACACATCTGTAAGAACTATCTTTGGGTACAGAGCAAAGAAACAATCACTGGAGCTTGCTAACCGAAAGAATGGTGATAACAGGGATGGCAAGATGGCTTAGCAGTTAAGGTACTTGCCCTCAAAGCCAAAGGACCCAGGTTCAATTTCCCCAGGACCCACATAAGCCACATGCACAAGGTTGTGCATGTGTCTAGAGTGCATTCATAGCTGCTGGAGGCCCTGGTGAGCACATTATTCCCTACCTCTGTCTTTCTCTCTCCCTCTTTCTTCTTCTTCCTCTCTCAAATAAATAAATAAAAATTTTCAAAAAATATTTTTTTAAGTTATGGCCAAAACAGCAGCTCTGGGTTGAATGAGAGGCTCCTTAAGGAAACAGGCAGATGGGCAAAAAGAGAATACCCAATGTTCTCCTGTGGTATCTGCACACAAATGTGCATACACTATACAACATACTACATATACGTTACATACACACAGGCCAATTTATTTATTTATTTATTTTTGTTTTGTTTTTCGAGGTAAGGTCTCACTCTGGCCCAGGCGGACCTGGAATTAACTATGTAGCCTCTGGGTGGCCTCAAACTCATGGCGATCTTCTTACCTCTGCCTCCCCTGTGCTCTGATTAAAGGCGTGCTCCACCACACCCGGCTCCAATTTTTTTGTTTCACTTTTGTCTTACATGTTTTACTAACTGCCACCTCTCTCTTCCATATTATGTCAATGGTAAAAAATTCTTGAGTCCAAATTTTCCCCAAACAGGAGTATTTCTTCTATTCAGAATTAATTTCATATTCTCTTATAAGCTAGTTTTCTGAAGGACTTGGAGATGTGATTTTTGCATATTACTCATTTTTTTCTTCATATAATGATAGGTTCAATATTCTTTTGTAACTTTCCATATCCTAAAGCTGAAGCAGAAATCTTAATATCTCATCTTTATCAAGAGACTCAAAACATATCCCTAAACCAGACCTACAGATGGGAATTGAATACTAAATTGAAAGTGATGAAAATTGTTAACTATAAAGGATGAATCTTCATAGGTGGATGACAAATTTAGCCTGAAAAAAATTTCTGAAAATCAAATGAATTCCTTGGGATGCATTTGGAAATATGTCTATCCAGTCATCACAGGACACTCTTGGGAAGACTGAGAAGTAAGTTTTAAATATTAATGCATCTGAAATTGTGATGAGGGCTTTAGCCTGTAGAAAAATTAATTCTGAGATGATTTTGTGTACTCCTTTTTATACAGAGTGTATGTTTAGTAAATTTGTGTCTAATACCTACAAGATTCCAAAAGCTTTTCAGCTCTAAAGAGTGAGTAAAACATGGAATTTTCTTCATAAACCAGAGTTATAGTAAGAAGTATTTCAGAGACATTAAGAAATATAATTTTGTGGAATGAATAGTTTGAATAATTACTTTTATGTATCCAGGCAAATTAATTGTAGTATTCCCCAAACATGAAAGAGTGTTTTGCCTTTATGTATACTCAATAGAAAGGCAGTTTTCATAAGTAGAACTCAACACTTCTCTCTTTGTGTAGATGCCAATTCAATATCAAGATAACTTATTTATGATGCTCAATTATACTTAGTTTGGAAAATCCCAATAATATTAAAATGTTTCATTTGGCACATGGAATCTATTCTTCTCAAGATTTATTCTATATGTTCTAAAAATCATTGAATTATAGGAATTTACAAACTTAAAATATAAAAGAAATAGTGAATCATAGGAGATAAAAATTGGCTAGGCACCTTATGTTAACAGAACCCCAAAGTGAATGACTTTCTCTTAGCTAAATGTGAGAATTGTTTTTAGGCTGTAGGGGAAAATCTAGGTAATTTCACTTTAACATGCATCAGAAATGTCAGAAGAGTTTGACCTTTATTTGAGTAATCCTTCCAACCCTTCCTAGAGAATTAAGGCCCTTTCTTGAGAATGACGATTTCTGGTAAGATTGGCTTTTCCCAGAAATCCTGAATAAGACCCCTGCCTTCAGGACTGAATAGACTACATCAGTTGCCCATCCAGGGGGCTCACATAAAAAAGACAAGGATGATGCCCCAAAATTCCTGTAACAATAGTTTAGATTCAACATAGAAAGCCAAATGATATAATTGCCTAACTAGAAATCATATATATATATATATATATATATATATGATGTGTTGACATGTAAGTTCTTATATAGTATCAAAAGTCTGAAAGAGTTCAAATACCACCCATACAACTTGCTGATAAAGATACACCTGAATGCCTACCGTGGTCAGGGAGATCATCACCTTGATAGAATACTGTTCTTGTCTCAAAGGGGAAAAGATGGAGCTATATTTTTGATTCAGAATTTTAAGTTTGTCTTAATATCACCCTTCATTGTGGAAGCTTAATTATTATTAAGTAAGAAATATTATACATTTGTTCAGAATATTACAAATTATATGCTTGCCAAGTCCCTCAGAGGTAGCAAGACACAGAATGAGAATGTAAGTCCATGCAGCATGGTTCCAGAGTCTTTGTTTTGAATACTAAAGCTATTTGTCATACTGTCCTGGTGACATGCTACATATATACCCACAGAGGGAATTTATACACACCATAATTTCTCCATACCACACAAGATTTCCTTCCCTATACAAGGTCATGGCAAGAAAAAAAGACACAGCTTGAGTTCCTTGGTAGTGAACCTATATAATTCTCTTCCCCATTTAAAACATACTATATCTTGTACATAACTCTGCTGGATTCGCCATTCTGGATTTGTACCTGGATATTCAGGCATATCTTTAAAGGTCTATCTCTGTGACACAGTGAGGTATCTCATGGAAAACAGCAGGTCCTGAGTAAAGAAAGAGTTGAGAACATTTTCATCACAGGAAAGAAGTGGTATTAGTGAGAACATAATATCTATTGCTTCTTGAGAATGGATGATGTCTGAATGGGAGAAGAGAGAGACTTCAAAATGTAAAATAGTGGTTGTCCACAAAAATATTTTCATGGGGAAATCCTATAAGCATAGCAAACACTATTTGGTGATAAGCATGACACAAAGGTTAAATTTGAGATAAATCTCTATGATGCCAATGTTACCTGGAGTCCACATTCAACAGGTCCTCACAGTACAAGAGCATTATCACATGCCACAGCCATGAGATCAGAGTAAGGGTGAGTAGGTATGGCCATCAAGTTTAGCAGCAGTGAGACAGTGGAAATAGTTGAAGGACAGAAGGACAGTTTAGAACACAGCAGCTGGATCATGGACTGAAAATAGGAATTATTCTTATTTTCCCACACTGATACTTGAATGATCCTGAAATACCTACAAAGAGGCACCAAGGAACTGAGTTAGAAAGGCTTTAAAGAGGGCTTAAATTTCAGTGAGTTTTTTTTTATGGTAGAAAATTAGAGTTCTTACTCTGAAATTTTGGTCTCAAAATGTTTGCTCACAATCACTCTAGGGCTAAGGGCAATGAGAGGAGAAGAGGAAAAGGAAGAAGGAAAAAATGGAAGGGAAGTAGAAAAGTGGTTGTAAGTATGCACATTTAGATGTAAATTAGCTTTACTTTACAGATTGAGTAAAGTATTATCAATGGAATGGATCCTTAACAAATAACACAACAGGCATTGCTGTATTCTGAATAGCAAATGCTCTACAGCTTTCTAAAAGTCATTTGGCTATGCTTGCTGATAATACTCTTGCTGAGGAATAAAATGTATTTTTCCTTGAGAACTGATAATTATAATCTTTAAAATATATAAATCCCATGGTGAGCCCAAATAATTGTAATTGAAATGTGGACCTTGCCAAAACTGAGAAAATTAAAATGCAAACAAAATCTGTTAATATATTAAATTTTTAAAAGTAAAGAAAAACCAATTAACTTGTGGAAACAAGGTTTGATATTTAGAATAAGGAGATCAAATTAAGCAGATATTCCATTAACACTTGGAATGAAGATCATTTTGCCCAGCTGCCTCTCAAAGCTTCGCCTCACTGGGGCTAAGATTGCTGGAGAATAATGAAGCAAGTTGACTTTAAAGGCCACAATTGTGTTCCCTAAATGGTCTGCATGGAATGCCATAATCCCCCGCCCATGGGATCTTTAGAAGCCTAGAGGTAATTGGAAGGAAGACATGGGGTTGGTAATTAAATCACAACTCAATCTCTCTCTCTCTCTCTCCATATATATATATGTGTGTGTGTGTGTGTGTGTGTGTGTGTGTGTGTGTGTGTGTGTGTAAAATGTGATATATAAATATATAATTTACATAATTTTTGTCATTTCAGGAGATAGTTGAACAACTCTATTAAGCATAAAATGATATCAAAGTCGTAGGACTTAGAATGTAATTTCAAATCTTTTAGGCTTTACATTTTTGTATGATATCTAAATATCTGATGCATTACATGTCACCCAGGTAAGAATGACTGCCATTAAAAAACCAAATGACAACAAATACTGGTGAGATTGGGGAGAAAGAGAAAAATATTTTGGGATATTGTCTTTAAGATGTGAAGCGACCTTTGCATTCATGACCTCGTAACAGATCCTGGCTCTAGTTACTGACTGGTATGTTCGTTCACAAGACCCACAAAATATTGAGCCTGTCAACATTTTGACATGACTGAGGGAGGAAAGCAAGAACCGAGAACAACCAAAATCTGTCAGCAAGGCAAGAACAGATAGTTGACTTCCTGGCAGGAAATGAACCACTTGCATAGCAGCTAGAGCCCAGGTGAAACCATACAGAATTAGTAAGATGAGCAAGAGTACTGCTTCCACGGCGAGTCTGAAAACTTGTGCCAGGGTGATAGAGACAGACACAGAGTATACTCAAAGTGCACCAAAGCAGAAATCCTAAAGTTGCCAAGAGCTCAACACTAGACTAGACTTAAAGCTCACCTACCAAGGCTCAGTGAATTTTGGAGAGAGGACAGAAAGAATGTCAGAACCACAGGATGGAAGGGAATATCCAGAGACATTGCCACATCCCACAATGACTGACTGCTGCTCTCACAACTCATAACCCACAACCCCATGTTGTATATCAACAATACCACTAAAGAGGGTACCAACATATGATGTGTTCATGCGAAGTTACTACTTAATAAAATTTTAAAAAGAGGAACTAGTTGGAAAGAAGAAGTGGCTCAGTGGAATTGGGTTGTGCGAAGAGGGCAGAAAAGGCAATGAGAGATTATGTTCAAACCACAGTAAGTTCATGTATGGAAATTATCAATAAAGAATACAATAGATAGAGAATTTAAAATGCTAAATTGTTTTATTTATTTATTTATTTATTTATTTTTAGAGAGAGAGACACAGAGAAAGACAGACAGACAGAGAAGGAGAGGGAGACAGATAGAGAATGGGCGCGCCAGCAGTCTCTCAGCCGCTGTGAACGAAATCCAGATGTGTGCGCCCCCTTGTGGTCAAGTGTGGTATTGCGCCCTTGCGTCACTTTGCATCTGGCTAAACGTGGGACCTGGAGATTGGAAACTCTGGAGATTAGAACCAGCGTTCTTAGGCTTAGGAGGCAGGCACCTTAACCGCTAAACCATCTCTCCAGCCCTGTTTGTTTTGTTTTATGCCTGAACTGACCAACCAACTCAATCTAGGTTCACATGTACTTCCACCATCTTACTAGATTAGGGAAATTTTAAATGGCTGTTATTAGCATTGTGTTGTGTTGTCACAGCCTTTTTCAATGTGTTATTATCAGGAGTTCACTCTGACAGCAATTTCTGCAGACACACTACCATAAACAGGTTACGGTTTATCTGTATGGGTGGATGTGTTCTTACTTTACTAGCCACCCAGACAGGAGTAAATGGGAATATCAGATTTAGACCCTGGAGGAATGCCTGTCCTTTCCTAAGACTAGCTATAAAGTCTGTTCTCTGTTGCACAACCTTGAGATAACCATTAATGTTCAGAACTCCATCATGAGTGCCATTGCCAAATGACTATATTAATAAGGTACCTGAGAGAACAATCAGAGATGATGAGGCTTCCAGAGACGTATAACTGGCACTGACAAGGATAAAAGATATTCATCTTCTGGTTATTCTGGTTTCTTAGCAAAGAGGCAAGAAAATGAGTCAGGAAAACAAAAGCGTTATGAAACTTATTTGGTATCATTACCTCTCTTCCTTCCAAAGAACAAAAGGGCACTGAGTGAAGGAAAGATGTGGAGGTGCTATGGAATAATTTCTTGCCAAGTAATATATTTGTAGAGTAGACTGTTAAGATAAACACTTAATGAATACATTTGTTCTACTAGCAAATATACTATGATAGGCTTGGAGCTACTATAGTGAAAAAGTGTCAATAAGATCCCTCCTTTGGTGGAATTACAGACTATGGTGGGGTGTACACCTTTACTGCACAACTACTCTATTAAAGAGAAGCAAAATTTCATGGACATGTGTTATAAAGCAGTCTGATTTTGAATGACAGTCAATTAATAATCAAAACATGGCCACACTAAACCCTACTTCAAAGTGGAAAGAAAGCCAAACTCGGTTTTTTAATCATAGCTACAATTTGTATTTGCAACAATTCCATTTTGTGGTGTTGCAACTGCAAAGATTTGCACAATAACTAGCGAAAAAGTTCTCATTCTTTGTGAAAATTGATCTAGGAATGGAAAGTAAAGCAAATAGTGTGTGTCTCTTTAAGACATGCTATGAAATAAATTTAGAAATTATTCACATTAATTATGCATACTTTGGCATACAAATAACTTGAACATACTTTCAAACTTGTGCTTATTTCTTTTTTGGTGTGTGTGTGTGTGTGTGTGTGTGTGTGTGTGTGTGTGTACAAGCACTCTATGCATATGCATGCAGAGGCCAGAAGATGTCAAGTGTCCTCTATCAGTCCCTTTTTCCCCCTCCCTAACACACAGTCTCTTACTTAGCCTTACTTAGCCTAAAGCTTCCTATTGTTTGGTTCAATTTGCTAACAAGGGAGCCACAACTCTCCTCTGATCTTTGTCCCTTCAGCACTAGGGTTACAGGAATGGGTGGCAGTGTCCAGCTTTTTATAAGGATGGTAGGGTTTCAATTCAGTTCTTCATGCTTGTGCAACAAGCATTCTTACCTGCTGAACCATGTCTCCAACCCTGAGAGTTATTTCTTAAAGCTTCCTTCATTTAATGCCAGCCTGAAAATCACATTTTCTAGATTAAAAACCAGGATATGGATTAAATCAGGACCTAGATTAAAAATCAGGACAGTTAGTGGTTAGTATCTTGCTACTTAAATGTCTGCAGATACAAAAACAATTTGCTTTGTGAAAGAGAAAATGTAGTAGGTAAAAGTCTAAGTCCAAATGTTCTTGAGTTTCAGAAAAGTAACAATCTTATCTTTATTTACATATTCCATTTAAATATACCGAGCACCAGAACTCTATCTTAACCACTTTCTTCTCCACCTCCCCTTTTCCTTCAGGGTTCAAATCCAATCTCATTTTAGTGATATTGTATTCTATCAAGGAACAGGAAAGGACATTTCCTTAAGTAATGGATGAACGTTGGCATCTTCCAAGGTCATCTGTTCAATGGTTGTCACAGTTCATTGTCGTGTACCACTCCCAGCTTTAAGCCACCTCCAGTTTGGCTCTTTCTATGCTTCTTGCAGATATACAGAACCTACCGTTTTGTTGTTTACTATCTCCTAATGACAAGTTATTCTCTGATTCTACCTCAATCCAAGTTGCTGACATGTTCAGTGTAGAATTTGTAAATCTCTGATGTTAGATCATTTCTAGAGCCTTCTAGAAAAGGAATTCCAAGTCCCTGTATTCTTGGCTCTCTGGAACAATCTGAGATTTCCTCATATTGCCACCTTCAAGTTGAGAGTGAACTTCACAGAACTGTATGGTTCAAGCCTGATTCTTTATTCATACCAATTGTACAGTGCTTCCCTATTGATGTCATGTAATCACACCAAAGAGGGTATTCTTTAAGTCTTAATGTAGAAAGACTTGTTATAAATTATAATGTCACAAGTTTCTTTGTCACAAGCCCTTCTCACATCTATTTTGATTGATGCTCCATTTTTTAGACTCCTGGCTATGACATGAGTCACTAAGGAACACAGGAAATTGGGTAAGCCATTTGAGGAAGAGTAGCATAATAATAGTATTTTTAGTACTTTTAAGGTTATAAATGAGTGTATTCACAATCTCATACTATACAACAAACCAGAAATTTATCTGAATCTTTTAAGAATCTCAGTGTCTGGAAAGAGAAGTTTGACTCAAATAACATAAAAGATAATATTCTTCATAGAGTGCTATAAAACGTCATGCTTGTGCCTGCATGTCTATATTTATCAGGAGTTTCATCATCTTTATCTCTTTTGATGGAGAAAAGCTATATTCACAATTTGAAAGTTATTAGATTTAGATAGTGAGAATGTATCAAAAGTGAGCAGAAAAAAATTGCTTGGTATATTTTGGTTATTGTTGTTTATGATATTTTCCCCTCAACCTTTTATTTCCAAAGTAAAATACACTGTACAAGCTTTCCTCCCCAGATAGAAGAGAAAATGATGCTAACCTGTTGCTGCTGTGTGCCAATCATTCAATTATCATGCTTCTAGTTTTTTTAAATACTTTTTGACAAATTCATACATATAGTGGATTTTGATCATATTCACCCTCCATTATAGTCTGTTATCCTCCTTCCATGCCTGCAAAAAACTTTATTCTTCCTAACTACTCCCCCCTATTTCCACTCCATTTTTTATTGGAGACCCACTGAGTTTAATTAGGCTTTCTTAAATCAGCATGAGTGACTGGTGATTTACTAAAGCATGAGTAACTTACCGGTGTTTACACCCCTGAAGAAAGTGTCTCCCCTTCCCCAAACAATCATTAGTTGCTAATAGTTTCTCTCAAGAAGGGGTGAGACCTCATGATTCTTACTGATTCATAATGCAATGCTGACAGGGACAATCCTGTACAGATAACCACAACTGCTGTGAGCTTATGAATGCAACAAGCATGCCCCATCCAGAAGACAGCATTCCTCAACCCTCTTTCTCATTCTACAGCTCTTACATTCTTTCAGCTCCCTCTTGCACAGTGTTTCCTGAGCCTTTAAGGGTGTGGCTCAGATGTCCCCACAACAGCTAAGCTATCAAAAGTGGCTTATTTTATATACATTGGCTCTCTTCCATTGATGAGGGTCCCTTTGAAAGTGGGAGGACGGGGAGGAGGACAATGGAACCAATACTATGAATGTAAAATCAGAATAATATAAATAAAAATATATATTTTTAAAAAGTGGCTTATTTTCAGTACTTTGACTAGTTATGAGTTTCTGCATAAACCACTACTCATTGCAACTAAAAGCTTCCCTGAACTTCTTTCTGCAGATGGCAGTAACTATTTGGGAGACCCAAAACTTGCCAAAGTGCTTAGAATAAATGGCTGTTGACTGCTCAGCACTAAATGAGCCATCTCTAGCATGCCTTCCGAGGCTGAGGGAACATTGCAGAAGAAGGAAAAGAAAGAATGCAAGAGCCAGAGGATGTGGATAATTGCTTTGGAGTGCTGCTTTCCAGACACAAAGTGAACTTGGCATTCATGATCTCACAGTGTCTGTTATTGCCTTCACAATATTGCCCTTATCAACATTTTGCCACGTGATAGAAGAGGACAATGAAAAGAATGTCAAAATAGAAGAGGGATTAATAAGAAGGAAGGAAGGGGTTCATTGGAAGGAGGACAGTAGAAGATGGACCAAAAAAGGTAGTGGGAAGGGATTATGATCAAAATACATTATGTGTATGAAAATTAGCAAAAAAGAAGTTTCTCTGACCAGTATGAGAACAGCACTAGTCTATGGGTATAAATGTAATGGTTTGGATCAGAATTTCCCCAACAAACTCATGTGCTTTGAATGCTTGCTCTCCAGCTAGTGGTAATTTGGTAGGTGAAACCTTGCTGGAGGAGGCGTGTTGTTGAGGGTGGGCTTTGGGGTGTTAATAGACAGCTCCCTCTTGCAAGAAATTGCTTCACTCTCTTGCTACTCTTTTCCACTGGCTGTGA
Source organism: Orientallactaga sibirica (assembly GCA_036365145.1). Taxonomy (NCBI): domain Eukaryota; kingdom Metazoa; phylum Chordata; class Mammalia; order Rodentia; family Dipodidae; genus Orientallactaga; species Orientallactaga sibirica. The sequence goes on from JAEOAD010000840.1 coordinate 3,800,049, forward strand.
CAGAGGTAGTATCCAGTTTCTGCTAATTCCATTGTCCCCTGCCATCCTGAAGTTTCCCCTTGAGACTGTAAACCGAAATAAAAACTTTCCTCCAATTAGATGCTTTTGGTCAGATGCTTGTTCCAGAAAAGAGAAGATAAAGTATAAATATTTAAAAGGAGTTTAACAACTTGTCCACTTACCAAAACAATATCAATTCCCCCCCACCATGCCCCCCCACCACCATACACAGTGCCTATGACTTCTGTAGTCATGGGCTTTTAATCAAGTCGACACTGCCAGATATGAATTCCTTCTTGTGCAGTAGGCCTCAAATCCAATCAGAAAGCACTTTATTAATCCTATAATATTCATGCCTCTATTACACCAGTGTACACCTCTACCTGGCAGGTGAGTTGTGGAATATGCAGTTTCCATAGATAGATAAAATTGTTGATGTTGTTTCTCCCTGACTAGCCTACACAGCACTTTCTACAAGATGAATGCTAGCTAGCATGGTGCAAGCTTACTGCTCACTTCCAGCTTGATTTCTCTATGTCCTGCAAATATAGCATGTTGTGTTATCAGCAATAGAATTTCCCCGTATAATTCTGATAAGAAAGGAATTACATAATAATGACAAAATCTCAGAGCAATGAGATGATGGAAAGGATTATATCCTCTATGTAAAGTAGCCTAGGGGCTGGAGAGATGGCTTAGCAGTTAAATGCTTGCCTATGAAGCCTAAGGACCCCGGTTCAAGGCTCGATTCTCCAGGACCCACGTAAGCCAGATGCACAAGGGGGTGCATGCATCTGGAGTTCGTTTGCAGAGGCTGGAGGCCCTGGCGCACTTATTCTCTCTCTCTCTCTCTCTACCTGCCTATTTCTGTATCTCTCTCTCTCTCTCTCTCAAATAAATAAATAAATAATAAAATATTTTTTTAAAAAGTAGCCCAAACACTCAACCTGCTTGATTCTTATATCACTTTGTATTTTGAAAATATATGTAACCCATAAATATGATATTAGAATATAGACTTTATAGATTTAGGAAAATAAATAGGTCCATGTGAAATGTAAAGAATAAAAATATGTTCCAGGTGAATTGCTGATGTCCAGCTCTGCTGTGATATTGGTATTGATTTTGTCAAGACAGCTGAAAAGCAAGGATCAGATGGACTGTCTGAAGCCTGATTTGTTCAGTAGAAGGGGTCTAGACAAGGAGAGGTCCCATTTAGGAGTGCATTACTACCTATTTGCTAGGTCACTGGTTCCTTTTTCCTATTATTTTGTGCTATATATATTGTAGAGTGAATCTGAAATACAGCATCAAATAAGAACAATTTTTAAGAGAAGAGGAAAGAGAATAAAGGAGTTGAACTTTATGCTATGTTTGGGGAGCACCGTGATTCTATATTAGTTATTTTATTTGATTTAAAGTCTTATGAATTATACTTCCATGAGTTAAGGTGAAAATAGCTCACACTTGACTTTAAAAACAAGAGAATATTTTGCTGATTACCCTCCCATCCCTTGTGTGGTCTATTTTTATTGATACCCAATCTAATATCTCCTGGTGATAACGATGATATCTAATTTAAAAGGAAAGTAAGCATCCACAGCAGCATATAGTGTGAATTCATTCTAAATTGCTACTCAGAAGCAATTAAAAATGGTCTCCCCCTGGATTCTTTACAGCCAATGCACTTAAAATAGTTTCTTTGGCACTTTCTTCACAGTTTGATACCAGGCAATATCCTCCTTGAGCTGGTGAGAAGATTTTACTCTACCTTAAAAGAAAACAAAATTTAAAGTAAAAGTTTGAAATACAATCTGACAATAAAGAGGTTTTCAACTCTTGTCAATATCACATTTGTCTTTTATATGGGAGAGAAGGTCTTGGTGAGAGGGCAATTTTGCTCCCCGGGGAAAACAGTCCATGATATTGTCACAACAGGGAGCAGCTATTGACATCTGGTGGGTAGAGGCTAGAAAGTAGTCAAACATGTATAATGCATAGGACAGCACCCTCCTACCTCTTCAGTGCTCCCTTTGTTACCCCGTCATCAATCGAATTATTTTTGAGGCATACCTTTCATTTATTTATTTTTTTTCTTTATTAGTTATATACATACTCAGTGTGTAAACAGCACATGTTGGTACCATCCTTAGCCTCCTCCGTGGCTCCCCCCCTCTGAAGGGACCCTCCTAGTTGGGGATGCCAGTTATCCCCATGTGGATTTGGGATCGTGCATTGTGGGGGTAGCCATCAGTTATGGGGAGGAGGCAATGTCTCTGTACGTAATGTCCCAACTTGTGGCTCTAACACTCTTTCCACCCCCCTCTTTCTTGAATTTCCCTGAGCCATTTTGGGTTTGTTTTAGGTTATTTCAGTGATGAGGTCTTGGGAACCTCTGTGTCTCTGGATCTCTGGTTTGGTAGGAGTTGAATGTTCTTTGTGTTTATCTCCTTCACCCATGTGCTGATACTAGGGTCACCAAGAAACCAGCATTCTTGCTCATTTTCCCAATTATTCTACAGTTTCAGCTGGGGCCCTGGTGAAGGGCAATGGGCTGATTTTCTCCCCAGGTTCTGCCTCCATCTGAAAAAGAGAAGCAAATTCTCCAATGGAGAGTGAAGTAAGCTCCAGATAAATGAGATAACCATTATTAGTTTAGAGAGAATTAAATAGGTGTAGGCTCTCTTGTAGCCCCAGATTTGTGGGAGTTTGATATTGGAGAGATAACTCAGTTTTTGGATATAATTCTTGTTTCCCAGTTCCAGCCATGGGTTCCATTCCACTGAGTGGATCTATTAGCCAATTAAAGATCAGTTGGTTACTCACCATGGCTATGTGCCACTATTGCGCTTGTGTGAGCATCACATCAGGTTGTTTGCTTCTGAATAACATTATTAATACTCAATAACTAGTATTTCACTTTTTTGTTGAGATAGGGTTTCATTCTAGCCCACCTGGAATTCACTATGTTGTCTCAGGGTAGCCTATAACTTGTGGCAATTCTCCTACCTCTGCCTTCCAAGTGCTTGGATTAAAGGCATGCGCCACCACACCCAGCTCAATCACTAGTATTTCAAAAATGAAATCAGCTGTTGTATTTTTGTCCTTTTTTTTCTTTCTGATTTTTAAAATTTTTTAATTTTATTTATATTATTCTAATTTTACATTCGTACTGGTGACTCCATTATCCTCCTCCCTGTCCTCCCTCTTCCAAAGGGACCCTCATCAATGGGGAATGTGGGTCATGCATTATGGGGGTAGTCAAGAGTTCTGGTGGATAAGCCAAGTCTTTGTGCATAGTGCCCCAAGTTGTGGCTCTAACATTCTTTTCGCCCCCTCTTCCGCAAATTTCCCTATTTTTTGAGGTAGAGTCTCGCTCTAGCCTAGGCTGACCTGGAACTCACTATGTAGTCTCAGGGTGGCCTCCAACTCATAGTGATCCTTCTACCTCTGCCTCCCAAGTGCTGGGATTAAAGGCGTGTGTCAGTACACCCAGTTGAAATCAGCTACTGTAAAGGGAGCTACTACTTTGAGTACAAGTCTGTAGACTTCTCACTGGGATTCAGAGAGGTACAAGGACCTATATATCCTCATCAAGTATCTCTGATACTATGAAGAGAAGCCCAGGTTTTGAAATAGAAAAATGGAAAAACTGTATGCTCTCCATTAAAATTCCATTAGAATGGAGATTATATCAAAGACTTATGTAAAAATATAATTAATTACTGTTTATATAGATCAAAAATAATCACATATTGGCATATGGTTCAACTCTGCACTGTCATATCTTGTCAGATAGTCATGATGGGTATGTCTGATATGTATTTAAATCTACTGTAATAACCCTCAATGGAATCTGAACAGGCTTGTAAAGATTTAATAATCAATAAATCAGTACTCAAAATGTTTTGCAAACTATTTTGCCAACATACACAATGTTGAAATAAAGTTTGAAAACTTTAAAGATAAAAGTTTGATATTTCTTGAAATTTTAGGAATGTCAAGTATGAGAGCTTTAAAATCATCTGTAGAAAACTTCTCGTAACTGTTTCTACTAATGTTCCAGTTTTAAAGTAATATGGTAAGATCAGATCTCAAAGATAATTCACTTTTATTAGGCACTTAGGCTTTGCAGGCAATCGTCTGGGTGTAACTCCCAGGGGTGTGTGTGTGCGCATTTACTTTCTAGATGACTTAATTTATTTGTATTTATTATTTTATTTAAAGGTAGAAAATATATGTATATATAATTATGTATACATATTTAGTTCAGGACTCAAAATTCATCCTACTTTCCACTTTGAAATATACACGAGAAACATGTGTATTTCAAAGTGTCTCTGTGGCATTCTTTCTTCAGAGAGAACTATTTGGTCTCTAAACTTTCTCAGTCTGTTTTCAAAATGTTTCTATTTTAGCTTTATAATATTACTTAAGGTAAAATGGGCAGTGTTTAGCAAATTCGCAGGATTTATTTTCTTTTGTTTTAATTTTATTTAGTTACTTACTTATTTGAGAGCGGTGGAGAGGGAGAGAGAGAGGGGCGGGGGAGAATGGGCATGCCAGGGCCTCCAGCCACTGCATACACTCCAGACACATGAGCCATCTTGTGCATCTGGCTTACGTGGGTACTGGGGAATCAAAGCTGGGTCCTAAGGCAAGTACCTTAACCACTAAGCCATCTCTCCAGCCCTAGTTTTACTGTTTTCAATCTGTCACAGAATCCTAATTTGTAAAACACAATAAGGTTAAGTTAGTAGAAGAGTGAATTTTTTCAGAAGCCAATAAAAATAAAATAAAAATGTGGATTTTCTAACTATTCATTTTTACTTGTGCAAGTGTATATATGTGTATGGGTATTGGGCCACATCATATATGTGGAGGTCAGAGGACAAATTCAAAGTGTCCATGGTGCAATGTCTCTTGCCTGTGAGCTTCAAATTCTTGTGTTTCTATATTCCATTGCTGTAGGTATCTTGGGATCATAGATACATGTGCCACTTTGCATCTAGCTTTACACAGGTGCTGAGGAATTGAACCAAGACTGGCAGGCTTTGAAAGCAAGCATCATTAACTGCTGAGTCATCTCATCAATCCCAAATGTGGATTTTTAAAAACTGAATCAATAGATACAAAATTTATTATTCAGCCTGCATGGTGGCACACACCTTTAATCCCAGCACTTGGGAGGCAGAGGTAGGAGGATCACCGTGAGTTCCAGGACACCCTGAATGTGCATAGTGAATTCCTGGTCAACCTGGGCCTGAGCAAGAAACCCTACCTAGAAAAACAAACAAAAAATATGTTATTCAAATTTCCATAAAGGTTCCTTTTAGGAACTTTCTATATGTGTACTTTCTTCACAGATTGGTATCAGCTTGCAAATAAGAATTGTCTTTGAACCACATTTTAACTAGAAATAGGGTGAGCTCTGCTAAAATAACTAATTAGGTAATCTCGGTTTTTAAAACAATAAGTATGTTTGTTTGTTTGTTTGTTTGTTTCGCTCATGTAAAATCTAACGGTACTTTCCCAAATCTGGACTCTTCTGACTACTATGGCCTTGGTAAATTTCTCAGATATATCACATAGGAGCTATGTATTATTGGTATTTAGATACCAATATATTCTAGGAAAACTATAGTCTCACTTGGGATTCTGTTAAGCTAGATGTGTTGGAGCTGAATTAATTAACCCCCTTCCAGGGACACTCTGAAAGCCTGTTTTGCTTCCTTTCTGACCCTCCTCTTTTTCATCAGACTTTAACATCTTGGAAAAATACAAGACAATAAAACTGCTGAAGACACCATATGCTGTTGGGACGGAACATGGAGTGACCTGGTTGGAATCTGGAAGAGAGTCAGTCCCCAGACAGTTAGCTTGTCTAGTGCCAGAAGTTGCTACATGAGCTACTGGGGAAAATGACCAACATATGTCTAAGCTACTCGTGATCTAGGCTACTCAGCAGTAAACAACCTGATGTGATGCTCAAACAGGTACAATAGTGGCACACAGCCATGGTGGGTAACCAACTGCTCTTGATTTGGCTAATAGATCCACTCAGTGGAATGGAACTCATTGCTGGAACTGGGAAATAAGTCAAAACCAGGTACAAAAAATGAGCTCAGTCTCCAAGATCAAGATACCACCAAATGTGGGCTAGAAGAGAGCCAACACATATAAAATTCCCTCCGAAACATATATGGTCATCCCTTCTATCTAGTACTAACTTCTCTCTCCGTTGGAGAATTTGCTTCTCTTTTTCCCATAGACTGAACCTAAGGGGAGGATCAGCCTATCGCACCTCACCAGGGCCCCAGCTGAAACCATAGAACAACGCAGGGGAAATGGGCAAGAGTGCAAATTTCTCAGTGAACCTGACACCAACACAAGGCTGAAGGAGACAGACACAGAGAACACTCAACTCCTACTAAACCAGATATCCAGAGAGACAGAGGCTCCCAAGACCTCATCAATGAAGTAGAACTAAAATGAACCCAACATGGCTCAGGGAAATTCAAGGAAGAGGGGGTGGAAAGATTGTTAGAGCCACAAGTTGCATCAGTATGCACAGTGGCATTGCCTCTTTCCCATAACTGATGGCTACCCCCACAATACATAACCCACATTCCCCAATGAGGAGGATCGCTTTGGAGAGGGAGGACAGGGAGGAGGCTACCAAAGGCACCAACATGAAGGTAAAATTAAAATAAAGAAGTTTAAAAAAAAACTTGGCTCTTACCATAAGGCATTCTTTTTACATTTCCTGTTTACTCAATTTATTTTTTTTTTTCTGGTACTCAAGTACTTTCAAATACTTCCAGTTTTTTTTTTCAACTACTTTTCCTCCACTTTATGCACCTTCAAGAATATTAAGCATATATTTTTGACATGCCATTCCAACTCAAGATGTAAAAGAATATGAAAGACCAAGTGATAACAATTACAAACTGGATGCAATAATATAGACCTACACACATCTACAAAACTTTTGAATCACAGAAGGAGAGGTCTTAATGAATGGAACCCAAAGTGGAATGAGATTTTCAGTGGTGAAGAAAGAGCCAGAGGCACTTCAGTTCTTGGAAGAAAGAGCCTCTGAAGGGAGTGAGTTGTCAAAGGAGCGCATTTGACAGAGATGGAGAGACTTTCAGGACAAGGCTAATGCATCTGAGTTCTCAATGGCACTGTTTACTGGCAGGGTGGACTAGAACTTGGAAAGCTCCCAAATGTGAAAATAAATTACTTGTTTCCATCTAAGAATTTCCATTTCATGTCCTAAGCAAATTTCTGATGATGAAACATAGTTATAGAATACACAGCAGACGTAAGCCTGAAAGCTGTACTTCTGATGCTTAAATTTTAGTGCTTTTGTGGTATTAAATGAAAAGTACAGTAAAGCAACCAACAACCTAGTGTGGTAGTTTACACTGACTCCAGAACTTAGGAGACAGAGGTCAGAGGATCAGTGTGAGTTTGAGGACAGCCTGGGACTAGAGAGTGAGATCCAGGTTAGCCTGGATAAAGTGATTTCCTACCTCAAAAAAAAAAAAAAGCTAAAATAAAAAATAAAGAATACAGTAACAAAAAGTAAACTTATAAGGCAATGCTTTCCTAGATCCAATCTTAATGAGAATAGAAAATTCCTTTCAGTTGAAACAAATCCAATAGATGGCAAAGACTTGCAGGAACAACTGCTGGAGATGGAGGAAAAGGTCCTAGGGCTGAACTCAGGGACCCAGAGCACCAGAAAAAAACACGTATATGACATATACTGCCATGGAATTGTGAGACCTAGCCAAACAATGCAAACAGCACAGGGGGGAAATGATCCCCCTCTGGCTCTTGTGTTTATGGGACAACGGAGCACATAATACACAGCTAACCCTGAAAAGTGGCAAATTGGCCAATATCACTAATATCTCATCATTACGGAATACATGGAACTAGTTCTGGGCCAACTGGATGCCGTCATCTGCAGGAATAGTATGGTAAAATGCTGGGGAGATGCCAGAACAGGTCAGTCAGTAAATGGACCACCTACCTGGACTTGTGGCAGGTGATCCAGGAGATGGGCATTCCAAAGATGATATTTAGGCTGAATTTTAGGAAGCCAGATGAGAAAATGTTTACCTCTCAGATGAAGGATATAATTTTGGTGTCTTGGCCTACTGGGACATTCACATCACTTGCCGCTCTCGTACTGCACTATACTGGCAGACCTATTTATGTGGTGGCTGCAGCACTGGCCCTCCCTAGAATATTGTGCAAGTTAGGGAGTTGACTATTTATTGGACCCCACAGAATGCCCAAAGGGTAATTGTGCTTGTTGACACTGGTGCCTACACCACCCTTACCTTTGTAAATCCTTCCAAATTTAGCAGTCTGGTAGTTGCTATAGGAGGATATGGGGGCAGCAGATAATGCCCAGATAAGTCCATTTGACTTTGGTAATAGGACAACCCCTTCCTCATCACTACAGTGTATGTGTGTGTGTGGGGGTGGGTGTGTGGGTGTGTTGCCAATAGCTGAGTACATCCTGGAAGTGGATGTCCTGCAAGGCTTGCAAGTCACCATGGTGGAAGGGGACTTTTACCTCAATGTATAGACTATGAAAATTGTGGGAGAGGGCCAGCCACACCATGACCACAGGCCTTCCAAATAGTGACTGTGAAGCAGTATTTATTGCCACGAGGTCATGCAGAAACTGGGACTACCATCCAGAAACTGGAAGAAACAGGTATCACTAGGTTGGCCCATAGTCCATACAACTTCCTGGTATGGCCTTTCCAGAAGCCTGACCACTCCTGGAGAATGACTGTGGACTACCAATAACTGATCAAAGTTATATTACCATTGCATGCTGCAGTACCAGATATCACAAAATCATGGATCAATAGATCCATGAACTAAGAATTTATCAATATGTCCTAGGTTTAGCTAATTCCTTCTTTTCCATCGACATTTTGCCTGATAGCCAAGATCAATTTGCTTTGACATGAGAAGGCCAACAATGGACTTTCATTGTCCTCCCCTAAGGTTACTTACATAGCATAGCCATGGCCCCAAAATATGCCAAGGCTTGGTGGCCCAGTACTTGGCCAAGTGGGAACACCCCACGTCTGTTCATGCATATCACTATATTAATGGCATAATACATACATCTGATTCTCTTACCGATTTGGAGACTAGAGAAACTAGCCTTCAGGACACATTGGATCATGAATGCAGACAAGCTCCAAGAACCTGGATTATCTGTGAAATTTGGGTGTTGTCTGGTTGGTTAAGACAACAATGTTGCCTGAGGCTCTTATAGACAAAGTACAGGCATACTTGCAGCCAGAAACTGTGAAACAACTGCAGGCTTTTTGGTGGGTTTGTTGTTGTACTAGCACACCTATATACCCTATTTAGCTCAGACAGTATGGCTTTTATTTATATATATATTTTTTTATTGACAACTTCTATACTTACATACAAAAAAAAACATATGATATTTCCCTCCCCTCCCCCATTCCCCTTTAGAACTCTAATCTCCATCATATCCCCTCCCTCTCTCCATTAGTCTCTCTTTTAATTTGATGTCATCATCTTTTTCTTCTATTATGAGGGTCTTGTGAAGGTATTGCTAGGCACTGCAAGGTCATGGATATCAAGGCCAATTTCTGTCTGGGCAGTTGCATTGTAAAAAGTCGTACCCTTCCTTTGACTCTTACATTCTTTCTGCCCCCTCTTCCACAATGGGCCCTGAGCCTTGGAGGGTGTGATAGAGCTGTATCAGTGCTGGGCACTCCTCCATCCCTTCTTCTCAGCACTATGTTGCCTTTTGGGTCATCCTAGTGGTCATCGCCATCTGAAAAGAGAAGTTTCTCTAACCAGAAATGAGAGTAGCGTTAATATGTGAATATCAACATTAAGTGTAGTACTTTCAGGGCAGCTTGGTGGGAATAATATATATATTTAACCAGATAAGCGCAGGCTTTATACCCCTAAGGCTCATGACCTCCCCTGCCATAGACTTTTGCTTACCTCTTGACAAGAAACAGGGAAACTTGGGATTGGGCCCCAGACATAGAAGCTGTGCTCAAGGCAACAAAACACCTGGTAGCCCCACATGCCTCCTTCCAAGGAAGTGACCAACTAACCCTGGAAGAGTATAGTTGGAGGATGTGGCATTCCCAAAGGAGAAAAAGCTGCTACAGGATTCCAGTCCCAACTGTGGAAGGGAGCTGAATTGCAGCACTGGCACTCTCTTAGAGCAACTTGCTGCTGCTTATACAGCCTTGCAGGCCACATCAACCAGTACATGTGCAAACCACCCATTCAAATGAGTGCTGGGTCCAAACATAGAAGACCAAACCTTGTTCAGGAGTTGGACAGACCCCCACCTTGACAAAGTTGCATACTTACTTAAACCAACAGGCATGTTTTTACTCGAGCCCACTGTCCCACGAGTTCCAGGCAATAGTTGGAACAGTGACATAAGTGGCTAAGGACAAAGGTGAGGATGACATACCTCCTGAATAATCACAAACCCCAAGCCCATACGTGATGGGTTTGGGGCCCCCTCCCCAGGATGCCAGGTATATGCACGTTTCCTGTAATGGAAACCCATCCACATAGGTGGCAGTTGCTCTTTTGCCTTCTACCGAAACTTTTTGGTATGAGATGGGACAAAGACAATCCAGTCAATGGGCCAAATACAAGCTGTCTGGCTAGTACACAAGAAGATGCTTCCGCCATAATATGCACAGATGGCTGTGCTGTAAATCATGATCTGACTCTGTGGCTGCCCTCATGGGCTTCCCAGGAATGAGAGATAGGGAGATGACCCTTGTGGGGGAAAGATATGGGACAGGAATTATGGGAGATAGTTCCCCAGAAGCGGACTCCTATTCATCATGTTTCAGGGCACAAACCCAATCGGTCCCCTGGTAATGATGCACAGCAGACACTCTAGTGCAGGTATGTGCCAAAGGTATTCAACCCCCAAGTACTATAGAACTCTTACTACAGAAGAAATCTGGGCAGGCTGGAATAAAGACTGCATCATGTTGCATGACGATGGAGACCACAGCTTACCACTGAAGATGCAGGGTTATCTGTGCAACAATGTCCAAGGTATGTAGAGCATAGGTAGTCCCACCAGGGACCACAATATAATCCTGAACATGTGCAATGAGCTCTGGAACTCCTCTCTTCCTGGCAGGTGGGTCATGTAGGTGTCTTTCCTGCCCTCTGCTACCAGTTTGAGGTATCTCTCTCTTTTAATTTTTTTTATTTGTTTTATTTATTTGAGAGAGAGAAAGAAAGAGAGAGAGACAGCGAATGGGCGCACCAGGGCCTCCAGTTGCTGCAAACAAACTACAGACACATGTGCTACCCTGTGCATCTGGCTTACGTGGGTCCTGGAGAATCAAACCTGAGTCATTTGGCTTTGTGAGCAAACTCCTTAACTACTAAGCTATCTCTCCAGCCTCCCCTTTAAAAAATATTGTTATTTATTTATTTATTTATTTATTTATTTATTTATTCATTCATTTGAGAGAGATTGTATGGGAGGCATCTCTTTATAGCAGTACACAACTACTGGACTAGGCTTTGCTTATAAAGTCAGGACTCTATCCCAGTCTACAACTTTCCAGACTTTACAGCAACTGGCGTCCCATTATGTGATGGCTACAGAGATCCAAGGTGACTGAGACTTGGCCTTTGTTGGGCACCCAATCTTGGGCCAAGAAACAGAGCATGAAATGGATATCACATGTGCCCTATTGGGCCAGAAAATGATTATGATTGAAACATTTAATCGTCTCTTGAAAACGAAACTGTTTTTGTCAGACATTTTCTGCCAGTAACAAGAATCATCCTGTGAGTGGCATCATTCCATGGGCTGGGCTCCTAGACTTAATTGAAAGGAGAATGCTAACTGGGCATCACTATTTATTTTTCTCTAATTCACAACTGTAGATTGAATCTAACCAGCTGCTTCATGTTCTTGCTGGCTTGTCTTCTGCATCTCAGTGAACTGCGTCTCCTTGAATTGTAACTGGAAATAAACCCCTGCTTCCCTTTTTTTATTGATTTTTAATTTGGTTAGGTATTTTCTTTTTTGTTTGCTTATGTATTTATTTCAGAGAGACAGAGAGAGAGAGAGATAAGCAGATAGAGAGAGAGAGAGAGAATGAGTGTGCCAGGGCCTCCAGCCACTGCAAACAAACTCCAGATGCATGCACCACTTTGTGCAGCTGACTTATGTGGGTCCTGGAGAAACAAGCCTTGAACTGGGGTCCTTAGGCTTCACAGGCAAGCACTTAACCGCTAAGCCATCTCTCCAGCCACAGGTATTTCCTTATAGCAATAAGAAAAGTAGCTAATTATACACTTTCCATATTTCTTTCTTCCCTTCTTAACCACTGACATTGTTCCTTAGTTCTACCCCTTCTCATCTGTCTCTCCTTCCTCTGTCTTTTCCACATGTCTGCACTTAGGCTACATACAAAATAAATGTTGTGTAAAATTGCCAAATTAAATTAATTTCTTTTTTTTTGAGGTAGGGTCTCACTCTAGCCCAGGCTGATCTGGAATTCACCATGTAGTCTCAGGGTGGCCTCGAACTCATGGCGATCCTCCTACCTCTGCCTCCCAAGTGCTGGGATTATAGGCGTGTGCCACCACACCTGGCCTAAATTAATTTCTCATGAATCTAAACTATTCAACAAAGTAAGTCAAATATTTAATGATTTGATCTTTAGTTTAGATTAGATATAAATAATAGTAAATAAAATTCTATTTTATATGTATAATTGAAGTCTAAAAGTTTTGTATTCAGTGTGTAGAAAGCAGGTTCTGTCAACATTGCAATATGGAGATGTTTATAACAGTGGTATATAATGAAACTTCAATGAACAATCACTCATGCTTCAGAAGAATAATAAGGATTAATGAGTTGAGAAATTGTTTTTACTGCCAGTAACACTGGCCAATAAATATCTAAAATGACCATAAAATTTTAGTGTGATTGGCTCTGACTAAGACCTTCAAATGTTAGGTGAGGCACAAATGAGAAAATGAGAAGAATTTTATGTGAGTTATTGGCTTGTTTGGTTTCAGATCTTGTCCAGGTTGTCTAGTGCTGTGTAACAACCCACCACGACACTTCGTGAAGATTGACAATGCTTTACTTATATGTCTTCAGTTTTGACTTCACTCAGTTGAAACAGCTTGGGTTAGCTCAAAGGCTGGGGCCTACAAACATATAAAGGACCCCATCCTTATTTTCCAATGCTGATGTCTACTGTCAGCAAGAACTTCAGTTGGAAGTGTAAACAGGTTAAGTTATGAGGCATTTAAAAACAACCATTTGAAATGATTTCCTAGTATTAAATTAAATGCCTTCTGTTGGAGTATATGACCAAGAATTTAGAGTAGAGAAAAAGGGAAAGATGAAGGGAGACGGGGAGCAAGAAAGAGAGAATTAGGAAAAGAAGGCAGAAGCTTAATAATTTTTATGGATTCATGAAGCCAGTCCTTGTTATATTCTGTTCCTTAGAAGCAAGTCACTGAGGTCAGCCATATTCAAGGAAAAGGACATTTGATTCCACTTTTAATAGCATCAAAGAATTTGTTAGTGTTCTTATTTTATTTGCAGTACTGGGGATGGAACCTAGGGTCTTTTATGCTAGACAAGCATTAATATGTTTTAGAACTGATACAGTTTTCTTTCTTCTAGCCATTTGCTTGAATGCTCATTTCCAAGCCCTCTTTTTACCTTCTGCTCATCTACATTTCAAGATATTTATTTCTGCACATGATATTTCCCAGGACTGTATGCCTACTTATTTCTGCTTAGAAACAGTCAGTGGGAGGCACTTGATGGAATTGTGGGACAACAGTACAAAATGCTCAATGATATATGCACCTCTTTTTAAAAATTTCACAGCCGCCGAGAAGTCCCTTAGTATCTGTGCCCTATACTGCCATCTATTCTTGATCTCTCTACCAGCAGTGGTGGCAGCTGACTTCAATTGCTAGTCGATCTTCTGTTATTTTGTTAGTTTTATTTGTGCAAACCATATTTTGTAATTACTTCCAAGTATAAATTTTTCACATTTGTAAGCAGATACTGACTGGCATAGCTGTGATGAGAAGATAAAGAACAAAAATTATAAATAGAATAGGATTTCACTGGGTACTTGAAAACATGTTGAATCCTGTGTTCAACTATACATTGTTTTTTTCAGAATGATAGCAATGAAATAACAACTTGTCATTCCATTCATCATTTAATATGTTTATTTTTAATTGGTACCTAGTAATTGTACACATTTATGGAGTAAAGTGTAACATTTTAATATATGCATATAATGTATAGTGATTATAGTCAAGTGGTAATATTGATCAAGGAAAGGAGAAGTATAATTCCTTTTTTACATAATATGTAGCAGTTACTTTCTCATTGATGGGCCAAAACACCTGCCCAGAAGCAGCTTATGAAAGGAAAAAGTTTATTTCAGCTTATAGTTTTGAGGGGACTTGTCATGATGGCAAGGAAAGCATAGCAGCCAGGTATCACATCTTGTTATATAAGCTGAGAGAAAATAGCAAAAGTGAGTCAGATAGCACTGGCGAGGGGGGCTGGGTTATACAATCTCAGGACCTAGCCACAGTGACACACCTCATCCAGCAAGGCTCCACCTCCCTAAGGCTCTACTAGCTAGGGATCAAATATGAGGCTTTATATCTCATACACATGAAGCTATGAGAGACATTTCACATGCATACTACAACATCATAAAAACCCTTCACAGTGATAATGGTATTTTTCTAGTGCCTAAAACTCTTATTCCATCCACACCATGGTGCTGAAAAATATTCTTTAGTTAAAGTGAATATTTATTTGTTCCCTTTATGTTATAAAGGACTTCACTGTACATTAAAGTGAAGAGATTCCTTGAACTTTCAAAAACAAAAATTTATTATTTAACAGCAACAATGACAAAAAAAACTTTATGATGTTTTTGGAGGAAAGTGGGGGGACAATTTAGAGGAATTTGGATGCTCAGTGGGGAAGCATTATGGGAGCTATGAAGTTATACAACTGCTTCCTTTCCTCACATTATGGATATGGTTTATTTGTATTTTTTTAAATTGAAGTCACTAATCTTATGATTACTGTGCTGTCATGAATTTGTTAATAATTAAATTCCTTTGCTTGAAATATCTTTATTTGAACTGTAGTGTTTGAAATCTTCCAATCTGTGGATCTGTATAAATGTATTATTGAATATTATTCCAACAGCTCTCCTCTTTTCATTTTACTCCTCCAGCTGTCTCATTACTCAGTCCCTAAAACACACCATGTTTGTGGGGTTTTTTGGAAAGTGCATTGTTGATAGTGTATTCTTTTTTTTTTTTTTTTTGAGTCAGACAGAAAGAGACAGAGAGAGAGAGAGAGAGAGGGAGGAGAGGAAGACAGATAGAGATGGGCATGTCAGCAGCCTCTCAACTGCTGCAAATGAAATCCGGTTGCCTGCGCCTCCTTGTGGGCAAGTGCGGCATTGCGCCCTTGAGTCACTGCATCTGGCTAAACGTGGGACCTGGAGATTGGAACCGCTGGAGATTAGAACCAGCGTTCTTAGGCTTAGCAGGCAGGCTCCTTAACTGCTAAGCCATCTCTCCAGCCCAGATAGTATATTCTTTTTGTATAGATCACTCATTTGTATAAGAGATTTAGGGTTTTTTGATGGTCCTGTCATATAGGGTAGGTCGTGTCATGTCCGGTGGAGAAAGTTATCCCCTTTCTCTGTAATTGTCAAATTTATGCCCCACAAGATATCTTCTGCTTGGGGTAGAAACAAAGTCACCCCACAAAGTATATGTACTCACAAGTATATCTTTGGAGAAAGCTTATATATATCAAAGGATAGTAGGCATAGTCTTAAAATATGTAGTATACTCTAACAGGGAAGTTACAGCACCATCTCAGCTCCCCCAAGAGACCCTTGTAATCTCCCTGCTCTGGTTTCAAGCCCAGAGTAGAAAATTTATGGTAGTCTTCAAGTACATTCTGTCTTGTTCCATAAAAATTGATTAATAATGAGGGAATGGTTGAATATAAGATGTATAGGACCTTCCCCTCATTTTGTAAGCAAAAGGTGATATTAGAATGAGGCTGGTGTGATGGAGAGAAGAAAAGCAAGTTAGGAAGTTGTTGGGCATTGCTAAAAATGGGCTGGGACTGTGAGGAGGCTGGCCTGAACTGTTGAACATGGCCGGGAACCCTGGGCTGTGGTGTTGCAGCTAGCCCTATCGTCAAGAGTTCCTGGCAATGGTGACTGGCCTTCCCTACATTGTAGGTTGTAGTGTGCCCTGTCATTGCCCAGAGTGGGCAGAACTGGACCCCAAAAGGCTCTGACCACTCCACCACTCCATAAGTCAGACTTTGCCCCCCACAGTTCCTGACCTTGTGGCTAGCTGCACAAGAGACTCTTATGTGGATGAAGTCATGTAGCTTTTCCACCATCTCTCTCTCTCATCCCCCACAGCCCTTGAAGTCACAGCATTCCACCATTCCCCTTATCTTCTCTCATAACTCCTCCCCCCACAGCTTTGAAGTTACTAGTTCTTTGGCCACCTAGATGACAGCCCATAAACTATGCATCCGATCACTGTATAGTCCACATGCGCCATCTCAACCTTCCCCAAGTGTTTATAAACCCACTCTCCTTTTGAATAAATGAGTGCCGTCCATCAGATGGTCTCCCCTAAAGCAAACCTATCCTTTGCACTTAAGTAATTCTGTCAACTTTCTATGAATTACTAAATTTCAATACGCCATGTTTTTTGACAAGGAATGAAAGGTAAATCCAGGAATAGAAAAACTTTGTTTAATGAAATATCCTCTAATAACAAAGAGCAGTTGGGGCATGTAACTGTCATGTGTTACAGAATACCAACTGTCATTAAGGTCAAAAGATAAAATACGAATGAATTATCCTTAAAAGAGAAAATTAACCATTTTAATTTGGAAAAGATAAGCAAAAGAGCATGGAGGTAATTTAAATCAATACCTCCTTACCAGTTTGAAGAATATTAGGTCTCAGAACAAGCAGACCCAGACAGGGTGCCAGACTACATTCCGTGGTAGCATTGTTCATATTGTACTGAATTTGGAAGTATTACAGTTACCTCTTCTTTGCTAGGACAAACATCTGATGAGAAGCACTTATGGGAGGAAAGGGTTTATTTCAGTCTTTCAGATTGGGGGGATATTTCAACAGGGCAGAAGAATCTGTCTCATTTCCATAATCCATAGCAGAACCAGAAGCCAGCAAACACAAACAGCCAGAGCTTAAACAGGCTCTTTACATACTTTAGGGCTGGACTAAAAGATCTGCTCCCTCCACCCTCAGTGATAACTCCTCCAGAAAAGGCTAGAGACATAAGTTGCAAACTTAAACAAAAATACCTCAGGTTATAGGAGGGCATATAATAGCATTCAAATCAGTACCTCCTACCCCTGGCCCCTATAGACTCATGATCATCTTACAATGCAAATTGCACTTAGAACAACTTCAAAGGTCTCCATAGTCTTTACCAAATTTAATATTGTTCAAAAGTCCAAAATCTCATCTGAGATTCAAAACTGTCTTTTAAATGTTGAGCCCAGTAAACTGGAAAAATAGTTACATATTTCCACTAAATGATGGCACAGAGTAAACATTTCAATTGCAAATAGGCATAACAAGGAAAAAGACTAGACCAATGCAAAATCAATAACCAGTAGACAATGTCAAACATCTGTAGTTCCAAGCCTGACATATATAACTAGTGATGAAAGTCTATGGAGTACAATTCCTCTCTTTCACTTGGGCTGAGCAGCCTGGAGAAAATTCAATCCTGAGCTAGCAGCTCTCCATGATAGCTATTCCCCAGTACCAGTATATCCAAAATAACTTTGCTTTTACACTGCAAACCACAGCCCATC
The DNA here is from genome assembly GCA_036365145.1 of Orientallactaga sibirica. NCBI lineage: Eukaryota > Metazoa > Chordata > Mammalia > Rodentia > Dipodidae > Orientallactaga > Orientallactaga sibirica. The sequence continues at coordinate 3,818,038 of JAEOAD010000840.1, forward strand.
TTCACAGCTCCATACAATAACCTTACTTGGGAGACACAGGAGTTTCTACCCTATTTCTCATTGCTGCATCTCAGCAGCAGGTGGATTCAGTTCATCTTCATGCAATGGCCTTACTTGGTCTCCACCCAGGGATTTAAAACCTGCTTCACTTTGCCCAGGGGCCATTTCAAAAAAAAAAAAAAAAAAAAAAAAAAAAACCACAGGTTTCACATCCAGTGAATCTTTCTTTCCAGCATTCATTATACTCCATAATACCAGGTGGGCTACCAAATTTGTTAATCTGAGGCTGGGATAGAGCTTGACCTTGAAGACACTTTTCTTTCACCAGTATACCTTCAAGCCATCTCATTTCAAAATAATTTGCATTTGTACTATTTTGAGCCTTCTATGAGTTGATTTCACCCTTAGACATCTTTTCAATTGTCCCAGTTCACTGCAATTAGCCCACTCTTAATGGTGGTAATCAACTTAACAGTTGCAACTTAAATAACCTAAAACCAGTCCCTGTGCCTGTAACTTCCAACTTGATTGAATTTTTCCTGTGACAAACTGTACTTCGTTCATATATTTCTGTTCTATATCCTCTGTCAAGTACACCAGCCCATTACTTTTAAATTCAACCTTGATCAAAACTCTCTGGGCATGGACAGAAGAATATAGCCAGTCTTTCTGCCACTGGTCTAGTTCCAACAAAGTTCTCTTTTTCTCCTTTAAAAGTTCATAAGCCAAACCTTCACAGACCACAATTGTCTCTGCATTTAGAATTTACATACACTCACCAGAAGTGCCCATCAATCTCTGCTTACAGTACTATAAGTCTTTTCTAATACAAAGTATCAAGGACTTCCACATTCCTGCCACAAACACATACCCAAAAAACCAAAACTCACATGGTCAGATTCATCACAGCAACAGCCCCACTCTTGGTACCAATTTCATGTTTCAGATACCTTTTCTTTGTTAGGAAAAACATTTGACCAGAAGCAGCGAATGGGAGGAAAGGGTGTATCAGGCTTATATATTGAGGAGAAATTTCATCAGGGCAAAAAAAGCTGGCTCACTTACATAGATCCATAGCAGAGAGACATAGCCAACAACCAGCAAGCATGAACACCCAGAGCTTAAATAGGCTCTTTGCCAACCTTAGGGCTAGACCCAAAGATCCCCTTGCAGTAACATGTCCTCCAGCAGGTTGTTGGAGAATTTGCAAGCTTAATCAAAAAATACTTCAGGCTATGATGGGCATACATTTGGATTCAAATCACCACAAGAAGAATGAAAGACACAAGACACAGTTTCAGAGATCTGCTGAGGACAGGCACTGTATGACAGGGTCAGATTCACTGAAAAGAAGCCCTGAGAGGTCACTGCATGAAGCTATGAAGGTGACCTATAAGTTATTATGGAGACATCAAGATATTGGAGGTGTCAGGACCATAGAACATTTGCTAAGGAAATCTGTCAAGTTTCAAAGTGGACATGGCCCAGTGCTTAGGCCATGAGTGCTGCATTCCACAGAACTGGAAAAATAGGGCTGCCCAAGTCCTTTGGAGCCTAGGTATCTTCAACATGAGACCCAAAAGCTGGAGCTGAAAGTTTTGTAGTTTATTAGCCTTGCTGAGTTTGGGAGCTCACAGTTAAGAACTTAAATCTTTGGACTTTTGAACAGTTTTAAGACTTAAAGACAATGTTGATTTCTTTGAATTTGGAACTTAATGAATTTTTCATCATGAGGTGACCATGAGTCTATGGGGACAAAGGGTAAAAGGTTATGGCTTTTAATTAAAAGTGTTGTATTTGAGTGTTTGGTTGACAAAGATAGCCTTGTGATGGTAAATATTGATTTTTAACTTAACAGGATCTATAATCACCTAAGCAAAACCTCTGAGCATGTCTGAGAGGGGTTTCTAGATTGCAATCATTGATTTAGGAAGCCCATCTTAACTTTGAACAATACCATTTTATGAACTATGGTCCTGGTCTGTATAAACTAGAGATACCTGTATAAAACTGAGAATACCAGTATTCATTGTTCTCTACTTCATCACTATGAACTGAATGTGACAACCTGATATCAGCTCTTACTGGTATGCCTTCCTCACCCAGATAACATTGAACTGTAGGCCAAAATGAACCTCTGTCTCCTTAAACTGATAATTGTTGGATAATTTATCCCAGCAAGGAAAAAAAGTAACTAATATGTTCTCACATCAGTTTATAGTGTAGATTAGTGTGAGAAAAAGTGTAATGTAAAATAAAGTAAGAAATTGTTATCATATTAAGCAAGTGACATGATCAATACATACAACTGTTTTGTAGCTATTACCTGATATTACCTATTGTAAGAACAGTGAAGACAAGTTACAAATTTATTGAGTGGAGATAAATATACCCAGAGGTAAAACATAAGTGTTTAATTTTTTTTACTTTAATTTTCTTATACATGCATGACAACTATTGGATCATTAACAAATAATGGTGATACCCTTCAGGCTAGGAGCTATTTGTTAATGGAGAAAAATAATTTTACAGCTCCTTTTTATGAGAAGTTGTAAAATAATTTCTTTTAAGCTATTTCAATGAAGAAAGTAACCACAGCAATAACTTTTGAATTAATTCTTAAAATCTTTTTTTCTGAAGCATACTTGACATAATAGCCATAGCTGTGATTTCTTCTCATTTCTCCCTTCCTTCCTTCCTTCCTTCCTTCCTTCCTTCCTTCCTTCCTTCCTTCCTTCCTTCCCTCCCTCCCTCCCCCCTCCCTCCCTCCCTCCCTCCTTTCTTTCTTTCTTTCTTTCTTTCTTTCTTTCCTTCTTGTTTTTTGAGGCAGAGTTTCACTTTATAGCCAAGATTGGTACAGATCTCATTATGTATCCCAGATAGACTTCAGACTGAAGGCAGTTTCCTACCTCAGCCTCTAGAGTATTGGCATTAAAAACACTCTAGAGTCCTATTCCCAGGCAGTGAAGATTAGCACCCAGCCTGCTACAATGACCCTCTTTAGGAAATTTCTGAAGCCCATATCTTCAATCTCTATAACTTTTCCTGATTTGGGATCTCAGTGACTCAAGCTAGAACAGTAGCTAAGGTATATAAGCAAACCTTGGAGAACTGGGACCTCAGATCTCATGATATGGCTTAGCAGCAAGATAGCTTTTTGTCTGATAGGTACTTAGCTATGGACTGGTCCACCAAAGTATGGATGCCATCTTGCCTTCTCTAGCAAGACTAGAACCTGTGTCTGAACCAGTTTCATCCAAGATAGATGCAAGCAACAACTTCTCAGCAGCAGCTTCCTCTTTCTTCCTCAGCTTAGCAGTCCTGTGGGTTGGCCCTTCCTCAGTCAGCCTCTTCAGTCCACCAACCAATCAAGTCTCTCCCTTACATACCTGAGTTTGATGATGAGACTCATTCTAATTAAATATAATTAATCATATATAATCATATAATTAAAAATATCATTAATTATAATTATAATTTTATATAATAATAATAATAAATCATTTATAATCGTATAAATGGGCCTAACTACATATGTGACTCTCTCTTCATCTCTCTTGGTCTCTCTTGGCCCCTCTTTGACCTGGCCCTCTTGGCTCTTGGCACTTTTTGTAAACTCCTGGATTTCCTCACCCACCTTATCTTAGAGGGATCTTTTCTATGTCCTCTCCCCTTTCCCAGCAGGGAACGATTTCTTGTCCAGATGCTTTCCTCCTGCTTTGCTACTTATGTGATCTCTCTTTAAACTCTTAGCCTCTTACTCTCTCTTAATCCTCTCTGATCCCCTATTCAAGGGGGATCTTTTGGCTTGGGCTTTCCTGATATGCTTTCTCTCTCTCTCTCTCTCTCTCTCTCTGTGTGTGTGTGTGTGTCCAGACCTTCCTTATGTGAGGCAGATTTGATTGATCATTACTTTCATTTCTATAATTTCCGACCCATTACATGCAATGAGGTTGGCACTGTCATGAAGAATTTCCACACATGGCTGGAAAGATGGCTTAATAGTTAAGGCCCTTGCCTACAAAACCAAAGGACCCAAGTTCAGTTCCCTAGTACCAATGTAAAGCAAGATCCACAAGGTGGTGCTTGCATCTGGAGTTCCTTTTCAGTGGCTAGATGCCATGGTGTGCCAATTCTTTATCTCTATCTGCCTCTCTCTCATAAGTAAATAAATATTTTTTTTAACTTTTGCATAAAAAGAAAAGCCCAGAACCAGATGAATTCACTGAAGAATTCTCTCAGATTTTGAAGGCAACCTAATACCAGCTCTTCTCAAGGTAGTCCACAATATAGAAAGCAGTGTAGCAACATGGGTGGGGTTATGGACATTAGGAGATAATTCTCATTAGATCTTAGGGTTTGGGCTCTCAGTTTAGGAAGCATATTGCATATAGTTGTGGAGCTCTTTAGCTGTATATATACAATTAATTGTATGTGTACATGTAATTTGTACTTTGGTTTTCTTAATTTTCCAAGATTATAGTAATCTTATTAATAGTGATTATTTTCATAATAGGTGAAAATACATAGGCATGACTATTACTCAAACTCAACAAATCTGTAAGTATAAGAGAATGGCCTAGATAGTTGTTTGTGATGGGTGGCTAAAATAAGATATTGCTTCTTTTTATATTTTCAATATTATACAAAATAGTATTGTTTATCATATATTAAAATATATTATGTAATATTTGAAAGATCAAGTTTAAAAAGAAGGTCCAGCAAGAGGTTAAGAACATTCTGAAGACTCCATAGGTGAGTTCAATGGAAGTGATGCTACTTTAACAACATTTGATCTTCAGCAAGTCACTAAACTTCATAGGGCCTGCTTCTGTCATCTCTTACCCTACTTCACAGAGTTATTTTGAGCATTAAATAAGTTAGATTACATAAAATGTTTTAAGTGTTCCTGGCACACAGTGAATGTTATGTGTCAGCTATTATTAATATCTTTAGGGACAGAGATGGAAAGATTTCAGAGAAAAGTTTGGTGGAAAGAAGTGAGATGAATAATAATATTTATGGTATACCCACTTTTATGTGTTAAAATTATATTTATTTGAGCCAATGCAAACACATTGAAATAAGTCTTTATTCTTGTGGTAAGAAATTTAAAAATGAAAGGGCACTGTAAGAAGCCATGGGGGAATGAGTGGGGACGATTTCATTGCTTTTTTACATAGTTCTTTCTCTAGTATTTAAACTTTTTAAATGAGCACATAGCCACATATTTTAAACATTAAAATTATATTAAAAGTGATATCAACAAGATGGTATTATTTTCTCCACGAAAAGCAGTAAAGTGAAGGCAAGATTTCTACTATGCCACTGAACAATTGAGAGAGAGCAAGGGCCAGAGTGGATATGTCAGAGATTCCACAGAACATAATCTACCAGGAGGGCCTTGAAAAGAAAGTGAAGTGAAGTAGGTTCTACCTTTCAGTCTTTGCAGGAGACATCAATCCCGAACCAAAAGGGGCTTTCAATATATTGCAGTGTCAGTCTCTACTAAAGCCACAGAATCTGAAGCATTTGATTCTGGTCTATGATCCATTTGTAAACTGATATCCTAGGATCCTCTCCACCCATTTGTGGTCTCACAAAGCAGCCTAATAGACTTGCTTACTTATACTCTGGGATACAGCCAGATGGACTATTTCGAGTGACACAGGCAGCAGAAGCCCTGAAAAAAAAAAAAACCAGTGGTTCTGCTTACCTTCCAGAAGACCTGTAAAGCAATTTGACATTTTGAGGCCCTGAGACACTGCCGCATACCATGCCTAAGCTTACTCTTTTTATGCTCTAGCTTGTCTGTAGCCCTTGGATATTCACAAACACCCTAACCCAGCTACTGTGAACACTGATACATGTCTGCTCAGGCCTGCCAGAACAGCACCACATCTTCATGGCCCAACTTTATTGTTGCAGTCAGGTTAACATTGCTGCCAGATATCACCAGACCAAGAGCAGCTTGTGGGGAAAAAAAAAAAGGTTTATATTGGTTTACAGACTCAAAGGGAAGCTCCATGATGGCAGGGGAAAATGATTGCATGAGCAGAGGGTGGACATCACCCCTTGGACAACATCAGGTGGACAATAGCAACAGGAGAGTATGCCAAACACTGGCAAGAGGAAATGGGCTATAATACCCAGAAGCCCGCCTCCAACAATACACCACCTCCAGGAGGCTTTAAGATTCCAATTGCCATCAGCTTGGGAACCTAGCATTCAGAACTCCTAAGTTTATGGGGGACAACCTGAATCAAATCACTACATTCCACCCCTGGCCCCTGTAAACTGATAACCATCCATGATGTGAAATGCAATGCCTCTAGTCCAACTTTAAAAGTCCCCATTGTTTTTATCAATCCTAATGATGTTCAAACATCCCCATAATCCAACATCTTTTAACTGAGCCATAATACCAAAAAATCTCCCCCCAAAAACCCCATAATAAACACTCATATGCAAAAGATGGCATTGGTATAGCAAAGAAATATTCAAGCAATACAAGATTTGAACAGGGCAAACATCAAACTGTAGCTCCAAATCCAACAACTCTAACCAATGACAAGTCTCCAAGGCTAATAATTCTAACCAGAGACAAGTCTCTGTAGTTCTAATTCTGCCCCTCCACCTAGGCTACTCACAGTCCTAGAACACTACACCCAGGGTTGGCGGCTCTGCTTAGCAGTCATCTCATGGTACTGGCATCTCCACTAGGTCTCCATTGCACCTCAGAGTTCATCCCCATGGCTCCATCTGGTCTTCATGCAGGCATCCAGCAAACCTGCTTCACACTGCCAATGGCAGGTCCCAAAACACAAGACCTGTGTTGCAAATTCAATGACCCTCTCTTTACTGCATTTATTACACTTCATAATACCAGGTGGGGTGCCAATTTGTTAATCCAGGGGGAATAAAGCAGACTGAATATAGGACACTCCTTTCAGCATTCAGACCCCTTCAAAAAAAAAAAAAAAAAAAAACTGGATTCTTTCTGTTGTCCCAATGCAGATCAGCTGGCCCAATCTCAAAGGTTGTAATCTCTCACACAATTGTAGCTGAATGGGCAGAAGTTTCAGCTCGAAGATTTCATTTCTGTGCCATATCCCTCTACTCACATCAGTCTGTTTCTATGCAAAGCAACCCTGTACAAGTTCTCAGGACACATGCATAATAGCAAGACTGTCACACAAACTCCTTCTAGCTCAGTCCAGGCAAAGCTCTTTCTCACCCTCACAAACCAAACCTCACACTCCATAGTTCTTACTGCATTCAGGTCTTTCAACTCTGAACAGAATAGTCCATCAAGCTGTACTTACAGCACTGCAAGGTGTCTCTTAAGGCAAGGTTTCAAATCCTTCCACATTCCTCTTGAAAATCAGCCCCAAAAGGCCAAAGCCACACAGTCAGATGTCTAGCTAGCAGCAATGAAGATTAGAGATTTAAGGATGCCCTGACTCCATTTCTATACCACTTACCTCATGCCTAGATGAGCTTTTCAGAGAGGCCTTGCAACCTGAAGAAAATGATGTATACCTCACACCTACATCTGTACATGCCATGAACTGAAACACCTGTGAACCTACCATACCTAAGAGATGGCAAACCAGTTCATAGAGTGATCCTATACATCTATAAATAGGATCATATAGATATAGATATCTATCCTCTATATCTCTGGCCTTGGCCAGTTAGACACCCAAAGTTATCAAATATATGATTGTAGGGCTTGGTGATATGGATAAATGTGACTGCTAAGGTGATCAGTCCTCACCATGCAAGTGTGAGTATCTAACCAACACCCACGTAAAGCCAGATGCTGGGGTAGGCAACCATAACTCCAGCACACCTACATCAGGAAAGGATGCAAATATAGAAGAATCTTTTAAAATCTCACTGACAAGCAAGCATGGAAAATGAAACAGTGAACAAGAAAAAGAGGTGTAAGGTGAGGAATGACATCTGAAAGTTGTCCTCTGATCTCCACAAACATGCCTCTACTCACACACATATGAAGCACACATGCACACATGCCACATATACATACCAAGGCCTATTTGAGGGGCTGGAAAGATGGCTCAGCAGTTAAAGCAATTGTAAAGCCAAAGGACCCAGGTTTGATTCCATTTACCTACATAAAACCATATGCACAAGGTAGCACATGAGTCTGGAGTTTGATTACAGTGGCTGGAGACCCTAGCGTGCCCATTCACTCTTTCTCTCTCTCTCATAAATAAATAAATAAATAAATAAAATTTGAAAAGAACTATTTGATTCTAGCTAAAGTGTGTACACATACATTATTGCTGCCACCTAAAATCATGGTCATTGTAGCCTATCCAGTTGATTCTCTAAGACATATTGCCAGGAGAAAGTATTTTATTACAAAAGCCATCTTCCAAAATTAGTAGAGGCCCTTGGTGCAAAATGTAAATGAAGGACACAAGATCATTTAAAAGCAAAGTGACATCATATTTTCCAAAGGAACACACATGATTCCTGAGTAACAGACTGCAACAAAAAGCAAGCTGACAAATTTAAAATTATTTTAAGGAACTTCAGTGAGGAACAGGAGAATACAGACAGATGATTCAAACAAATTAGGAGAGTAAGCCATGATTTGAATAAGAAATTGAATAATTTGAATAAGAAATAAGAATTGAATAAGAAATTAAGCAAAGTGATAACAACCACAAAGGAATACCACATAGAAATCTTGAAATTGAAAAATATAATACATGTGATTTAAAACAAACACAATTTTGAGCCTAAAGAGCATATATACATATATATCTCAGAACTCCAGATGCATGCATCTGACTTATGTGGGTACTGGGGAATCAAAGCTTGGTCCCTATGTTTCACAGATAAGCACATGTCTCCAGCCCCAGATATGTTTCTTTGAATCCAGTCAGACAAAACCAAAGAGGACAAATGAGAAAAAGCAAAAGGGAAATGAACAAATATATTAAATAAGAGAAGAAAATGAATGAACAAAGCATATAAAATGAATGTGACACTATTAAGCAAATAAATATTCACATTATGGGTCATCCAGACTAGAAAGGAGGAAAGAATAGAAAACCCAAATAATAGCTAAACTTTTCCCAAATCTTGATAAAGATGAATGTCAAGGTGCAGGAAGTTCAAATGTGCTCCAGTTAAAGTTTACCCAGAAAGATCATCTTATAAAACACAAAGAGAAATATATGCATCAAGTTTAATTTAAAGGAATCACTATTAGACTCACTGCTGATTTCCCATCAGAAACCTTATAGGCCAAGAGAGAACTGGGTACTATATTTAACATCTTGGAAGGGAAAAAATTACTAACCAGGAATACTATATCCTCAAAAGCTATCCTTCAGAAATGAAAGCAAATTAATGGGTTTCCAAGATAGAAGAAAGCTTCAGGAATTCATTACAATCCCACAGGCCTTACAAGAAATCCTTCAGGGACTGTTTCAGGTAGAAATGGAAAGGTGACAATTGCCACCATGAAAACATACGTAAGTGGAAGACTTACCAGGAAAGCCATACATAAACAAAGAATCAAACTTCAATAGATAAAAATCACTGAGCTACAAAGATGAACTGTTCTTTTTAAAAAAAATATGCATTTGTCCTTTAAGCATTTTTTTGTTGTTATTATTTTTCAAGGTAAGATCTCACTCTAGCCCAGGCTGACTATGTATTCACTATGTAGTCTCAGGGTGGCCTCAAACTCACGGCGATCCTCAACCTCTGCCTCCCGAGTGCTGGGATTAATGGCGTGCACCACCACGCCCGGCTGTGAGAGTTATATATATATTGAAATTTGATTTTATAGACTCCCCTATTACCCTTTGTTGTCTTCCTTCTACTCCCACTGAACCTCTTTTCCCCTACTGCATGTTAATAGACATGTCATTGAAGGATAGCACTTCCTCTTCCCAGCAAAAACTGACTACCAGTTGCTCCTCATGGAGAAGTTGGTGTGTGAAGGAAGGCTGTGGAATGTTTTCCCCTGGACATGCCCAGGTCAATGGACTCATGAAGTCACAGCAACTGGGGTTACCTGCACAAGACCTGAACAAGATAGGATAGGCCTCCATTCTGTCAAGGACAGGGGAGGAGGTTTTGAAAAATCACCATTTTTTTTTTTAAAGCTAAACTCAATCCTTCTCAGACTATTTCAAACCCTTGAAAGGAAGGTAACATTTCTAAACTCATTCTATAGCCAAACAAAGATACAAGTCAAAAAGTGAAACTCTAAAAACTATATCCCTGATGCACATGGATTTAAAAAAACAATTTTCAGCAAAATATAAGCAAATAGAGTGTAATGGAATATTAAAAAAAATGCCCTGTGATTAAGTGGGATTTATCCTTGGAATGGAAGGGTGGTTAGCATTACAACTCAACAAACCTAATACCTCACATTAGCAAGATAAAGAAAAAATATAACTTAGCTCAAGAGCTGCAGAAAAAAATTGTTCAGTAAAATTCAATATCTTGACCTTGACATGATGATGGATGCCTATAATCCCAGCACCAAGGCAGAAGAATTGTGAGTTCAAGGCCTGCTTGGGCTATATAGGGAGACTGTTTCAAAAAGAAATCAAAATTTATTACTGGCAGAAACTCTTAACAAATTAAGGATAAAGGAAACTTATTTATCTCAACACAATGAAAGCCAACCACATATCAAATGCAAAAGCTGTTTTTTCACTTTTCCCAGTATTATGCAACTTACCACCAAAGGTTTTAGTCAGAGCAATTAGGCAAGACAAAGAAAAGCTCCAATTCAAACAGTAAAATAGGAAGTCATATTGTGTCTATATAATCCCAAATTCAGAGGATAGATAGAGACTTTACTAAGTGAGTTTAGTAAAATTACAAAACAAAATCAAAATGTAAAATTCAGTAACATTGTTGCATGTATATGTGAGTAGATGTGAGTATGCATGTCCATATATGTTTGAGTACAAGTCTGTGCGGCTGAGTATGCTTGCACACGTCCTGTGTCTTCCTGAATCACTCTCCAGCATATTCTTTGAGACAGTTTCTCACTAATCTTATAGTTCATGGATTCTTCTAGACTTGGTAGCCACAAAGCCCTATTGATTCTTCTATTTCTGCCTTGTCAGCACTGACATGATAGGCACGCATCACCTGATATTTATGCATGGGTACAGAGGAACTAAATTCAGGTCTTCTTTCTTGCATGGCAAGCACTTTACCCACTGATCCATCTCCCAAGCCTCCCTTGGTAGTATTTTTAAACTTTTTTTTTTTTTATTTTTTATTATTTTTTTGGAGAGAGAAACAGAGACAGACAGAGAGAAAGAGGGAGAGGAAACAGAGTTGGGCGCGCCAGCAGTGTCTCAGCTGCTGCGAACGAAATCCAGATGTGTGCGCCCCCTTGTGGTCAAATGCGGCATTGCGCCCTTGCGTCACTTTGCATCTGGCTAAACGTGGGACCTGGAGATTGGAACCAGTGTTCTTAGGCTTAGGAGGCAGGCGCCTTAACCCCTGAGCCATCTCTCCAGCCCCTTTGGTAGTATGTTTATACATTAATAACAAGTATATGAAAAAGAAATTGAGAAGGCAACTCCATTCACTCTAACTGCAAAAAGCCAAAATATATTAGATGCAACTGAAGATAATCATATTAAGTGAATTAAACTAGTCTTAGAAAGAAAGGTCATGGTTTTGTGTATGTACAGCTCCTACAACTTACATAAGTATATAAAATCTCTCTCTCTCTCTCTCTCTCTCTCTCTCTCTCTCTCACACACACACACACACACACACACAAACAAAACTATGTAGAGGAACAAAGGGAACAAAGGGGACTCATAGGAGGGAGAGAGAAGAGATAAGTGGAAGATGATGGGGTGAATATGCTCAACACTCAATGTGCACTTGAATGAAAATGTTTCCATCAATGCAGTGCCATGTATGGTGAATACATATAATGAAAATTTTAAATTATTTAAGAGAGAGGGTCAGATATAAGAGAGAGAGAGAATGACAGAGAAAGAGAGAGAGGAAATGGGCATGCCAGGGCCTCTTGTCACTTTAAATGACCTCCAGGTGCATGTACCACCTTGTGCATCTGGCTTTACATGGGTACTAGGGAATAAAACGTAGGTCCTTAGGCTTTGCAGGCAAGGGTATTAATCATTAAACAATCTCTCCAAACCCTATAATGAATTATTTTTAAAAAACAATGACAGGCCAGGAGGAAGTGGCACATTCCTTTAATCCCAGCACTCAGGAGACAGAGGTAGGAGAATGGCTGTGAGTTTGAGACCACCCTGAGACTACATAGTGAATTCCAGGTCAACCTTGGCTACAGTAAGACCTTACCTCAAAAAACCAAAAAAGTAAATAAATAAATAAATAAATAAATAAAATGAAAGAAAGAGAAAAAGAACAAAATAATGACATAAATAAAACAATATAAATAAAAGAAAATATATGAATAAATTAACCAGGGCCAAGGAAGATTGCTCAATGGTTAAAGATGTTTGCTTGAGCAAATTAACTAGGAAAGTAAATGATATCAAATGAAAATTATATCACATAAATGAAAGGAACTATAGAAGACACAATATAGAGGAAAGCATCATATGCTCAAGGATTAGAAGGATCAATATTATTAAAAGATATCTATACTACCCAAAGTGACTGAAAGAGTCAGCACAATTCCCATCAAAAAACAATATTCATACAGAGGCCAAAAGGACCTCAAATAGTCAAGTTAATCTTCTGGAATCCCCCGCCCACCAAAAAATAAAGCTGGGGGCATCACATTACTTGCTTTTTTTTTTTTTTTTTGGTTTTGCGAGGTAGGGTCTCACTCTGGTCCAGGCTGACCTGGAATTAATTATGTAGTCTCAGGGTGGCCTCGAACTCTCGGCGATCCTCCTACCTCTGCCTCCCGAGTGCTGGGATTAAAGGCGTGCGCCACCACGCCCGGCTACATTACTTGCTTTTTAATATTTTTTATTGATGAGTTCTATAATAGTAGACAATAACCCATGGTAATTCCCTCCCTCCCCCCACTTTCCCCTTAGATACTCCACTCTCCAACATACCCCTCCCCCTCTCAATCAGTCTTTTATTTTGATGTCATGATCTTTTCCTCCTATTATGGTCTTCTGTAGGTAGTGTCAGGCACTGTGAGGTCACAGATATCCAGGCCATTTTGTGTCTGGAGGAGCATGTTGTAAGGAGTCTTACTCTTCCTTTGGCTCTTATATTCTTTCCTCCACCTTGTCTGCAATGGGCCCTGAGCCTTGGAAGGTGTATTTGAGATGTTTCATTGCTGAGCACTCCTCTGTCACTTCTCAGCACCGTGGTGCCTTCTGTGTCTTCCCAAGGTCACCACCATCTGAAAAGAGAAACTTCTCTAAACAAAAGTGAGAGTAGCATTAATATATGGGTATGGACATTAAGAGAAGTGCTTACTAGGCAGGTTGGTGAGCATAGTATATACATTTAGCCAGACACCAGCAGACGTTACACCCCTAGGGCTCATAACTACCCCTGTTGTAAGTTTTCAGTATCAGGTATGTATCCCCCGCCCCGCATGGAGCAGGCCTTCAGTTCAATTAGAGAGCAGTTGGTTTCCCCCATAACAGACATGCCACTATTGTACCCTTTGGCTCATTTGGCCTGGCTGGCCAAATTAAAAGCTTCCAGTGTTCACTATGGAGTATCTCCATCAGTGATTTCTCTCTCTCCCATTGAACTGCATGCAGCATAGCTTTTTCCAGCTTCTGTCAGCTGGTCTACATGATCAGGTTTTCTGCTCAGCTCCAGCAGGATTTCTCAGTGACCTTGCAGCCCAAGTATGTGAATTCTTCAGCAATAGGGTGTTACCATCTATTCCTGGTGGGAAACCAAGAGCCTCTGCAATGGCCTCTAATGTTTTGGGGTATCAGTGACCTCCCTGGCCAACAACTCTCTGGAAGTTTTCCCATCCCTGGCACTGAAAAATTTCTAGTAACAATCTATGGCTTCTGAGTGTTCTATTGTCCAAAAAAGTAGGTTTCCATATGACTTATTTATATCCTCTTAGGTTTTGATTAGCCCTCCCTCCACCTTTCCTTTACTCAATCTCTTCCCCTGACCTCACTTAGGCCTTCTCACCTCCATCAATCTTTTCTTCTACTTACATATATACAATACCATCCTATTAAGTCCCCCCTCCTTCCCTTTTTATTCCCTTTATATCCTCTTTCTAGCTTACTGGCCTCTGCTACTGAGTTTTATTCTTACTTACATAGAAGTCCATTTATAGTTAGGATCCACATATGAGGAAGAGCATGTTACTTTTGGTTTTCTGGGCCTGGGTGACCTCACTAACATTACCTGATTTAAAAGCATATTACAGTGCTCTGGCAACCAAGGATACCTGGAACTGGCATAAAATGGATATACAGACATAAACAACAAAAGCAAAAATGGACAAATGTGATTCTATCAAATTAATAGCTGTGTGCACAGTAAAACAAAGAATCAAGTAAATGAAGAGATGTAATGAAGCCTATTTATCTGAGAAAAGATGAATACTTAGAATATATGAGAAACTCCACAGCAAAAGAACAACAAAACCTAAATACCTATTTGTAAATGGGCAAATGAACCAAATAGACACTTCTCAAAAGATTTATAAATAGCAATTAGAAGAAAAACACAATGTTCAGTATCATCAACCTAAGAGAAACACCCACACAAACCACAGTGCATTATTCCATTATCACAGAAGAATGGTTATAATTTAAAAGACACAAATACTAGCAAGAATGGGGAAAAAAGAAACCCTTATACACTGGTGGTGGAATGTAAATTATTATTACATACAGTAGTGTGGAGCTTCCTCCAAGAATTAAAAATAAAACTATTATACTATCCATCTCCTATAGTTTGAATCTAATGTCCCCTAAAGGTCTACGTGTTAAAGGCATAGTTCCTAGCTTGGCATTGTTACAAAATAGGAGAAAGTTCAAGAAGTGAAGTCTAGGCAGAGGTTTTAGGCCATTGGGAGTATGCCCTTGAAGGTGTCTATAGGACCATTCTTGCTTTCTCTTTCCTTTTTCTGGTCATGAGGTGAATTACTTTCCTCTGCTACATGACCCCATGATGTAATGTTTTGCCACAGTCCAAAAGGCTATGGTTCAAGTGAGCATGGATGGTGACCTCCAAAACCATGAGTGAAAATCAAATCTTCCTTTTTTAGTTATCTACAGTATTTTTAATAGTAATGAAAATCTGACTAACAGAACAACTCTCCACTGCTGAATATACTTAAAGGAAATAAAATCAGTATATGAAAGAGGTATTTGCATTCATATCTTTATTGCAGTACTTTTCCTAATAGTTAAGATATGCAATGAAAGGAAGGTTCCATCCACAGATGAATACATATGAATGAATAAAATATAGCACATATATTATGTATATGACATATATTATAGATAGCATGCATATGATATATATGTGTATGTTTATACACACACACACACACACACATATATATATATATATATATATATATATATAATATTTAGTAACATTTATTTAGCCATGAAAATGAAATTCTGTCACTTGTGATGGAATTGAAGAATATTATATTAAACAAGGTATGTAAAGATAATACATACTTTCACTACATGTTGAAGCTAATATGTTGATTTCACAGAAATCAGGTAGAGATTTATAGTAAATAGAAGCTTGAAAGGGAAGGTAAAGGGAGGACACAGGGCAATTAAATAATAGATAGATACTGAAATACAGTTAGACGACAGTAATAAGTAGTTGTGCTCTACAACATAGTAGGGTGATTATAGTTCACAACAATTTATTATCTTTTTCTAAAATCTTTTTATTTATTTATTAGCAAGCAGAGAGAGAAGAGAGAGAGAGGGAGGGAGGAAGGGAGGGAGAAAGGGAGACAAGAGACACATAGGGAGGTGAGAATTGGCGTGCCAGGGCCTCCAGCTACTGCAAACAAATTCCAGATGGATGTGTCATTGTGCATCTGGAATTATATGGGTACTGGGGAATCAAACTTGGATTTTTAGGCTTTGCAGACAAATGCCTTAGCCACTGAGCCATCTCTGTAGCTCCTCACTATCTATTTTATAAAGAGGCAATAGTGAGGAATTTAAAGGGTCCCAACACAAAAAAGAACTACAAATATTTCCAGAGATGAAAATGCTTAATTTTTTGATTTGCTCTTGAAAAATTACATCATATACTGAATTATCACTTTGTACCTTATAAATATGTAAAATTACTATGTATCAATTAAAATTGATAAATTTTGAATGCTTAAATTTAATGCATTTATACATATACTTCTCTCCTCAGTTGTTGGGATGTTGATAGACAGTGAGAACTAGGAATCCAGAAAAATGATTGAGTTTAAGAGGAGGCATCATAAAAAAAAAATCTCAATAGCACTCAGGATTCCTTGGACCATAGTTATAAACAGCCTCTTTATACTTTCCAGGATGACCATGGAAAATTTATGTCTACAGACAGTTGTGTTCCAGAAGGAAACCCCTTCAGTTTAAGCATATTTTTTCCAAATGAATTTGGGTTTTTAGAAGATAGATCCTCCAATGAAAGGTTTGACCCCAGACCACCTTTCCTCTTGTCTCAGTATAGCATAGTGTAGGAGGTTTCTCTTTAGTGGTGCTAATCTCTTTAATTACAGCTGCTTTTTCAGCATAGGCCTGGATGTTATCCTATCTTACTCCACATGAATTATTCCATTACATTTGAGTTCAGCATCATTCAAGTTTTCAGAGGCAGAGTGTGGCCAGTTTCTTTGACAGTGTGTAAAATGAGATATCTCTATCCCAGTCCTTGTTCTCTTCTGAACTTTTGTAATACACATCTCCACTCTTCGTGTCTTTCTTAATATTATTATTTTCCAAACATTCATCAGAATGGTCCATTGAGCTCTACTTATAGTTTTAGGGGCGTTGAACTTCCAGATAAGATGGTGGCATACTAGTCACAACAAAGCAGCATAAGGAGAGACACAAGCAGAAACACAGCAAAATACACTCCTCTACTGAAAAGTGAAGGTGTATAAGTTATTATGAACCACAGTAGAGAAGCAAAAGAGACCAAGATCTTCCAGAAAGGAAAAAACTGCCCATAATCCCACGGAGTCACCTGCAGCCCTGACCCGTGCCCATGCATGTGGCACAGAGTGGCAGGAGCAGAAACAAAGTGAAGGGATTTTCCACTCACATCAGCCTCCTCGCAAAGTCAATAGACCTGAAGAAGAAGACAGCAGGGACCAGCTGAGCAGCTCTGGTATGACTTCAGGCAACCTGCATAGCCTCCCATCCCCTAACCATCAGGGTCATGAACCTCCAAAGAACTCATGCAACACCAGCACCCACCCCAGCACCAAGAAAGATCAAGGTGGGCATTCAGCATTGGTGAAACTGGAAGCCACCCCAAAAGTTAATGGGGCCTACTTACACAAAGGCAGATATGCAGGCCTGTGCTGGAAGTGCTAATCTCCCTTTCCATGTCAGGAAAGGTTATATATTAGATTGGAAAGATCTGTTCTTGGTTGGCTTTACCCTTCTCAAATAAACTGTATTTTGGTATTGACTATGGTTACCTTTGAGGTTTCCTGATTTTTATGGCCTTTGTCTTTTTCTTCTGTCATTATTGGGAGCAGGGTCAGACTGGCCCAAGGCTGACTTAGACCCCATTTCAGACAAGAAATCTCAACCTCCTAGTTGATAGGTTTAAGGGTGTGGGGAAATACATACCCTTAGGGACTTTGGCTTTATTAGATTATCTGTTTATTTTAATCATCAATGCTTTTATAAATACTCTGTGCTGGTTTTGATTATCTGTGTGCATTGCTCAGTTGAATTTTAGAATTCACCAGTATTTTTTTCCCCTCAGTCTACTACAATACTTCAGTAGCAGAAAAACTCAACACCTAGAGTCACTTGTCCTACTTATCTTGGAATATAAGAGCTACACCTGGCATCCTAAACTCTTACACTGAAGATATATAAAGTCAGATTTACACAGTTAAGAACACTGTAGATAATTAGAAAACTCAAGTATCAAATTAAATCAAGATACAAAAATCTCAATATTATAATACAAGAAACACAAAAAATCAAGACAATAGTATTTAGTGGTGTTTCTTGCCCAAAGTTCCAAATTTTTCACATTATTCCAGGAAATGAGTTCTATAGACCTACAACCATATAGACATATATATTACAGAAAAAGCCCCAATTCTTGGTATCAACTTTTCGTATTGGTTACTTTCTCATTTCTGGGACATAATATCTGATGAAAATAACTTGAAGAGAGGAAGGGTTTATTTTGGTTTACAGTTCAAGGTTGTATTCTATCATGGTGAGGAAGGTATAGTGGCAAGAACTTATAGCAGCTCCTCACATTAGTTCACATAATAGCAAAGGGTCAGGGCACATTGATGAATGTTGTGGTTTGGCAAGCTCTCTCTTTTTATACAGTTCAAGACCCCAACCCTTGGCATTGGGTCCATACATTGTTAAGGTGTATCCTCCCACCTTAATTAATCTAATCAAGATAATCCCTCACAAGCATGTCCAGAGCTAGTTTTCTAGGTGATTCTAGGACCTGTCAAGTTGACAAGCAATATAAATAATCACAATATTCAAAGCCATTTTTGCACCTTAGAAGCTCTAAAACCCTATATAAGACATCTTTCTGTGACTTCCTTCATGATAGAAATAGAGACTAAATAAGGCACATGCAACAGGCCATGCTAGTTAACCACTGACCTTTTTAAAGGTCAAATGATAATAACTTAATTCACAAGAAAAAACACACAAGTTTAAATCCATGAGCCATCCACCAGTTTTATACCTCCTCTCCTCCTTTTTTACTTCTAATTCTGGAATGTCTAATTGTTTTTATTTCTTCCTTTTCCTCTTTTGTTAGGGAAAATTAAGAATTCTGCCAACTTGAAAATCTTCTCACAAATGTAGGAAAGACAGAAAACAGATTCCTCACTGAATAAGTATTTAATCAGATTACAAATTACATTTCAGAAAATCAGATAAGACAATATATAGGCAAAAAGAAACCCCACCAATTTTATGGAGCCAAACATTTATCATTCATAACTTACAAATTCTCTAGATTAATGATAACTCGTGTCCTTACAAGAGAACTTGACAGTATCCTTTGTTATATATGCTTTCCATAGTTCATCTACAGTTTGCTTGGTAATTGAAGTTGCCATTTATAGCACTGCCTTTATAAAAAACACACACATACACACACAAAAAAAAGTTTTCCCATTTCTATAAAAAGCAAGTGGTTCATTAAAATATGCCTATGTTACACTCCCATGATGACAGAACTATAAGGGTTCTCCTTATCTTGATGTTTACTTCTCAAAAAGATGATTCTGTTACATTTAAGAGAAGAACTCTTGAGGTATAAAGCTGGCAATGTCTTACCTACCTGTTTGAAAGATTTATAATGGTTATAGAAAGGATTCACATAACATGAAGCTTCTTTTGTACATACTGTCTGAGGGTAAAAGTCATCCATTTGTCATCAAGGAGAGTTCTTTTTACAAATTTCCTCTTATATTTTCAATGAATATTTGCTTAGCCCCTACTATGTGCTATGCACTGTATCATTATAGGCATATGAGGGTGAAGTTACCGACTGCAGTATAATAAGACCTGAAAGATTTGTAAGAAAGCATGCTGTAGCATGGCGAGGATGATAGATATAGGATGATAATCATAGTACTTTTTGGTTAATAAAACCAGAACCAAATTTGCTTGATTTTGTTTTTGAATTTTATTTTTAATTAATAACCCAATATTCTACACATATACATAGTACAAGTTTATATATGTATTATATATATGTGTGTATATATATATATATATATATATATATATATATATATATATATATAACCTATATAAGAGAAAATATAAGGTTTTGAAATATGTGTGCACTTATGCATTGTGGGATGTCTAAAATGATCTTATAAATATATGCATAGCTTCATATATATAACATTTTTCTGATGAAAATGCTTAAAAATCTACTTTCAGCTATCTTTCAGAGTACAATAGAGTTAATTAATATAGACATGTTACACAATAGGCGTTTGGAATGTATTGCTCCTATATAAATAAAATTTTATAAACTTTACCAATATCTCCATTCCCCAAGCCTCAAATTACAACTCTTTCTACTTTTATGACATCAACTATTTTAGCTTCCATATATGAATGAGATCATATGGTATTTGTTTGCCTTTGTTTGGATTATTCCATATAAAATAACAAACTGTAAGGTAGTAAGGACATTCTACAAAACAGCACATAATCTCCATAAAAATTAAAAATGGAATTACTATTTAATCCATAAATATTACCACTGGATATATAACCAAAAGACATGTAAGTAGCATGCTAAAGAAAAACCTGCACTCCCATGGTCATTGTAACATTCACAATAGCCAAGAAATGGACTCAGCTTAAGTGCTCAACAACTGATGATTAAGAAAATATTATGTGCATGGTATAGGCTTAGATATTAGCAGCCTTGGAGGACATTGGGGCTGGATCATACTGAAACAGCTTGTAAAACCATGAACTGGAACTGTCAGACTCATTAATGGTCAAATAGCATCTGAGTAAAATCTCAGGCCCTGGAAGGAGACATTATATCCTGTACTTCCAGGAAAGTTATTAATAGGTTACTATCTGAACCTGATTACAGGAGCATTGTACCTTTTAAGATTACTATCTAGTGGGATAATATCTCATGAGCCACAAGGACATACCACTACTCCTTCCCATCAAAGTCAATCCAATTGGATTTGTCAATTACCTGGATAGGATTAATCTCCTTAAGAACAAATTCCTGATCTAAAGATTTTAGAAATAATATAAAGCCTCCCGAAAAAGTGGATCAGGGTAGCCGTCTCTTTTTGTCATTGTCCATTCTCACACACTTTCCATTGTAATACATTTTGTCTCTCTTCTACATTATACTATGTGTGTTTTGTCTGAGTGCTTTCAATAGAGATCACAAGGACCAGGTAGCTGAACAGACTAAATAGATGGCTATAAATGTTAAGAAAATAACTAAAGTATTCACCCCTTTGAAGGTTACAAGCCGAGTTGGTATGTGCATCAGTTCTACTGATCTCAAGAACAAAACTATTTGTTCTATTTAAATTATTTTAGAGCATAAAAATGTAAAAAAAGGTTAATATATCCCACCATATTCACATAACACTCATATTCAAATATTATACAACCCCAAGCCAATCTTGTTATGAGAATAAATGTAAACATAAAATATAAAACTTTAGAAAAAACTACTACAGTGTAACTAGATCTAAAGACTTATTTTAAGAATTATTGTATGATTCACATTAAGAATTATCTAACTAGAGTCTGAGAAGATGGCTCACCAGAAAAGAGCACTTTCTATGCAAGTATGAGGTTTTGAGAGGGCCTGATTTGCTCTGAGTTCCATTCCCTAGCACCCAAGTAAATAACTGGGTGTGAGAAGCAGAGACAGGAGAATCACTGAAGCTGGCTACTCATACAGTATAACTGAAAAAAGGCAGCTCCAGGTTCTTCAGAGATTCCACCTCAAAGAAACAAGCAGATGATCAATAGAGGACATCTGACATTTTCCTCTGACCTCTGCATTTATCCACAGGGCATGAGCATGTGCACCCATATGTCAATAAGTATTTCTTGAATGAATAATAAAAGTGCTATGAAAATAATATCTCAGAGTAGCAATGAAACTCTATTTAAAAATCTCTTGGCTGCTTTCAATGCAACTGTCCAGACAGAAATTGGCCTTGATATCCATGACCTTGCAGTGCCTAGCAATACCTTCGCAAGACCCTCATAATAGAAGAAAAGGATGATGCCATCAAATTAAAAGATAGACTAATGGAGAGGGGGAGGGGATTAGAGTTCTAAAGGGGAATGGGGTAAGGGGAGGGGAGGATAGGGAAATATCATGCATTTTTTGTATGTAAGTATAGAAGTTGTCAATAAAAAAATCTCTTGGCTGGCAAGATGGTTCAGTGGTTAAAGGCACGTGTTTGCAAAGCCTGCTGGCTCAGGTTCTTTCTTTCTTTCTTTCTATCTATCTATGTATCTATCTATCTATCTATCTATCTATCTATCTATATCAAATGTTTACTTATTTACAAGCAGAGAGAGAGCTTGAGAAAATGGACATGCCAGAGCCTCTAGCTGCTGCAAATGGACTCCAGATGCATGTGCCACTTTGAGCATCTGGCTTTATGTGAGAAGTGGAGAATCAAACTTGTGTCATTAGGCTTTGTAGGAAAATGCCTTAACCTCTGAGCAACCTCTCCAGCACACACACACACACACAACTCATTTTCAGTAAGGTCCCTATTAACACACCTGTAATCACAGCATTTCAGGAAACTAAGGCAAGAGGATTACAAACTTTAGGCTTTTTTGACCTACAAAGTGAGTTTCAGGATGAATAAGACAGGCTACAGGGGCTGGAGAGATGGCTTAGGGGTTAAGGCGCCTGCCTCCTAACCCTAAGAACACTGGTTCCAATCTCCAGCGGTTCCAATCTCCAGGTCCCACGTTTAGCCAGATGCAAAGTGACGCAAGGGCGCAATGCCGCACATGACCAAAAGGGGGCGCGCACATCTGGATTTCGTTCGCAGCAGCTGAGACACTGCTCGCGCCCATCTCTGTCTTCTCTCTCTCTCTCTCTCTGTGTGTGTGTGTGTGTGTGTGTGTGTGTGTGTGTCTCTCCAAAAAAATAAATAAAAATAAAAAGTTTAAAAAAATAAAAAGACAGGCTAGAGTACTGGAGAGATAGTTCAGTGGCGAAGGTGCCTGCCTGCAAAGCATAATGTCCTGGGTTTCATTCCCTACTACCCACATAAAGCCAGATGCACAAAGTGGCACATGCATCTGGACTTTGTAGAGTCTGGGGGCCTTTGCACACCCATTCTTTCTGTCTGCCTCTCTTCTATCTGTCTCTTCTTGCAAATAAAATAAATAAAATCATTTTAAAAACAGGCAGAAGGATATTCTACCACTGAGAGAGGCATAAGGCCCTGGGTCCAATCTCTAGCTCAAAAAAAAATCTTATAAGGAGAAAGACTTATAAGAAATGTACAAGATCTACTTTAGGGAAAAAAATATCAAGGCTATATAAGATCATTTAAATGGGAGTCACAAGTAATCATAGATTTAAGAGTGAATGTTCAAAATATATCAACTTAATTCCTGAATCTAATGCTCATAAAAAACTCATGATATTTAGTAGTACATGGCAGCCTGATTTTAATGTCCTCTTCAATAGGAAAAAAAATATAAGAATTGCCAAAAAATATTTCTGGAGAAAATAAATAAAGAAATGATCAGACCTACCAGACTGAAAATGTTGTTCCAATATGTCACAATCTTGAAGAATTCTCTTTCATAGCTGATAAAATGAACTATTTCATCATTGGGAATAAAGTTGGCCTATTAAATGTTATAGCAACTGGTTACCCACTTGGAATAAACTTTTTTTTTTTTTTACTTCCCACCATCCCCACAAGTATTTCCAGAAGGCTTACCTTATAGACACAAGCATACATGGATTCACAAGTTTACATGGTAAGTTCATCAAAATGCCTATCTGTATATCTACATGGAAAAGATGCAAAGCATTATCAGAAGATAAACAATATTGAATCCAAAAATTTACCAAAAAAGTAAAAGAAACAGAAGTAATTACAAGCGATGGACTTTATAAATCAATTTATAAACAAGTTTGTAGAATTAATTTCTGCAACATTAAAAAAAAGAAATACCTTGTACAAGCACTAAGCAAAGATAACCAAACTAGTGGAAAATTGAGCATAAGCTATGAATAAATTAAGACAAAAATACAATATAATAATGTGTGAACTCTCACTAGTTTTTCATAAAAATACTTTGCATGAATATTCATAATAATATTGTTTATTTGATTTGAAAATCTTAACTTTAGAAATGTGTCATTCATTCTCATTATACTACTATTGCAGACAGAGCAATGAACAAAACAGATTCTTTACAAAATCATTTGAGATATGTTAAACACCTATGTAGTACAAGTTAGGAGTAAGAACATTACCAGTCACAGAGACTTTTGTTCACTTTTGAAATAAGCAGTTTTCTGATCTTGTAATAGTTCCCAGCTTACACCTCTTCATTCAATAAATGCTAAACCTCTCCCTTTCCTCAGACAATGCACTATGTGCTAGGGAAACCCTATTGAACAGAATTAGCTTAAGACATCTTCCTTTAGAGAATCAACACTCTAATAGAATAGGTAGAGAAAAAGCATTAACATTTGATTTTATAGATATAAATATACTAGGTGGTTTCATATGGACAAACAAGTAATAAATCCAAGGAAAAAGGAAAATTAAGGTAGGGTAAAGGGACTTGGGGACTGTGGGGTGGTGGTGGCTTTTTTAGAGTGACGTCATTTGAGCACAGACTTGAAAGAGAGAAGGCGTTTGCTACAGAGATATGGATGAAGAGAATGCCATGCAGAGTTAAAGAGACAAGAGGGGTTGATTTATGGTAAACAATACAGAAAGGCTTCTATGAAAGAGAAATTAATTGACCAAAACAAGCAGCAGACAAGATGTGAACAGTGTGATCAATGAGTCCCTAAGTGAATGAACATTAACAAATTGCTCAACCTTTAGAACCAATTTCTGTTTTTAATTTGTTTTTTTGAGTATCTGTGTTTAATACACGTGTGTATGCATGTTTATTTAGGCATGTGCAGGTTTAGGTGTGTGTGCTTATGTGTGCACTTACATGTGGAGGCCAAAGATTGACGTCAGGTTTCTTTCTCAACCAATCCCCTGCTCCATATTTTTTGAGACAGTTCTCTCATTGAACCAGGAGGGCCCTGCTTCAGTTAGACTAGTTGGACAAAGAAACCCAGGACCCTCCTATCTCTGCCTTCCCAATGTTGAGATTATAGGAGTGTGATGATTTATATTGGCTGTCAACTTGATAGGACCTAGAATCACTTGTAAGGCTATGTACATTAGGTTAGCCTTTGTGCATATATGTGAGGGGTTATTTTTATTAAGCTAATTCATGTGGGAAGACCCACCTTAAATGCTCAAAACACTGTTTCTTGTACTGTAGTCATGGACTGCATAAAAAGGGGAGAGAGAGAGGCTGGAGATATGGCTCAGCAGGTAAGGCACTTGCCTGCAAAGCCTAACAGTCTGGGTTCAATTCCCCAGTACCCATGTAAACCCAGATGCACAAAGTGGTGCATACATCTGGAGTTTGTTTGTTTGTTTGTTTGTTTGTTTGTTTGTTTGTTTGTTTTTGCAGTACCTGGAAGCCCTGGCACACCCATTCTCTCTGTTTCTCTTTGTTCTATCTCTCTGCTTGCAAATAAATAAATAAACAGGTAGATAGATAGATAGATAGATAGATAGATAGATAGATAGATAGATAGATAGATAGATAGATCTAGATAAGTACCAACATTCATCACTGTCTGCTTTCTCATGGTGCTGAATTTGATCTGCCTCAATTGTCTGTTATCATATCTTTCCCACCATGATGAACTATAACCTGGAACTGTAAGCTGAAATAAACCCTCCTTCCCCTAGGCTAACTTTTCTCAAGTATTTTGTCCCAGCAACAAGTTGGCTAATACAAGGAGCATGCCACCACCCCTGCATTTTATGTGGGTACTTATGTTCCAAACTCAGATCCTCATCAGGTCCTCATGCATGTGCCACTAGCCCTTTAGCAAGTAAGTAATATCTCAGACTCTCAATACAATTTCTTTATTGGAAAAGTTGACATAAAAGTGAAAATTCGAGCTGGGAATAGTGATGCATGTCTTTAATCCTAGCATTCTGGAGGCAGAGGTAGGAGGATAGGAGGATAGCTGTAAGTTTGAGGTCTGCCTGAGACTACAGAGTGAATTCCAGATTAGATTAGCCTGGCTAGAAAGCAAAAATAAATAAATAAATTAATTAATTAATTAAAAATATGTAATAATTATTTAACAAGTAGCTGACATGAGCCAAAGCTCTCCAAATGCTCTTAGCTACTATTATTCTTATAATAAACCTTTCATCATCCCGTGTGTATTTTAATATTTTCTGTCTACTTTTGTATGCCGTGACTACCAATTCTAGCCCCCCAATTCAGGACTGGATAATTTTCTTTAATAACTGATCATCATTTCCATGTTGCTGTCGTAGTAAGTTGTATAAGACATCACATTATGATATATGATTCCCACTTTGCTCAGCCTGTTTATATATTCCAAGTGACATACCTGCTCACCCTTCTCATTCTTGATTATCATAGAATTTTGCATGTGCTCACTATCTGATCCAGGTCTTTCACTCTCATATGCATAAGGACCACCGTGGGGATGTCTACCACTTTAGAATCTGGGGTAATCAGCTTCTATTTCCCTCTCAGGAATATGGGACTTTCTGTCACCTGATACAACATCATGATGTGGGATGTCCAGAGAGATTGCATTCAGACCAGCATTTGTAAAAAAAAAAAAATTCAAGGCAATTCTTCTGTTCCTGAAGGCACTCTAGACCTTAAAACTTCAACTCCCATCCAGTGGCTTCTATAGACTACTCAGTTTGTGTCAATGACTTGATGGAGATCAGCGCCCGGAGGTGACAGCTTGGGGCCCCTTCTAGGGCTCACTAGTCTACCAGTTTTCATTGTCTCCTCTCTGGTTCTCCTTTTCCCTCAGATGATAGAGCTCCTCTAGATTTTAGTCCAAAGAAATTTGCTCTGAGTTATCATCTTCCTTATTGTGTGCTTGAATCAGGCTTCTGAAATTCACAGAACAAAATTCTCACCTTTCTCTTAGAGGATCTTACCTTTTAGTAGACAATAGATTTAGTATAATTGCAGCAAGGATTTAACTAACCAGGAATACCAAGGGAAAAAGTGATCCATTAATAAATCTGTTGGTACTGTATTCACATCTAAACACGTTGAATGTGTGTATTGGTATAGTCTGGACAAGTTTTTTTTAGGTTGTTGTTCCAATCAGGTTCACATTGCTGGCAGAAATCACCTGAGCAAAAGCAGCTTTTGGGAAGAAAAGGGTTTATTTTGGTTTATAGACTTGAGGGGAAGCTCCATGATGGCAGAGAAAAACAATGGCAAAAGCAGAGGATGGACATCACTCCCTGGCCAACATGAGGTAGACAATAGCAACAGGAGATTGTGCCAAACACTGACAAGAGGAAATTGGCTATAATGCCCATAAGCCCACCCCCAACAATACACCACCACCAGGAGGCGTTAATTCCCAAAGCTCCATCAGCTGGAAACCTACTGTGGTAGTTTGAATATATGTCCCCCAATATATTCAGTGTTTTATTAGTTATAGTTTGCATCTGCAATCACCTTGCTAGAGGCGATGTCACTGGGGGCCGGTCTTAAGGTGTGGTAGTGGGTTTGAGATTCCATTGTAAAGATATGCAAAGTGTGCCTAATAGGAGTTCCTGAAGCTTGCTGTGGTTTTTGGCTGTACCTTTGCTCTGTGTGCTGTGTGCCTGGTTGGATTTTCTCTCTCTTTCCTGGTCCTGTGAGAGCAGGCCCCTTCTCTTGCCATTATGGAACTTCCCCTGGATCTGTAAGCTTCAATAAATAATATTCCTTCCTCCATAACTGTGCCTGGTCTGGAAGTTCATCTCAGCGAACCTGAAGCTGTCTGCTACACATACCATTCAGAACACCTAAGTTTATGGGGGACACCTGTATCAAACCACCACAGTTGTATTCCAAATCATTCAACAAAGATACTTTCAGGAACAGGGCATTATTGAATGGAAACTTTGATTTTTTTTTACCACTCTAAATTCTTTCAATGTTTTTAAATGGTAATTCTTAAATATTAGCATGAATCAGAATCACTTGGTGGCCTTTTTGGAACTCTGATTGCTAGGCCTTAACCAATAATTTGCATTTCTAACACTCTCTCAGGTTATACTGCTGCAGTATTATTAGCAAGACTATTATGGTGTTACACTAAAGCAGGGTGAAAACATAAATTATGTTTATAAATTTTAAAATAACTCTGACTCCTGAAGAGTCCCCACTGAGTCTATATTGAAGAATGGCCCACTCCCTAATGCAACACTTGTTCAATGGCATTGGGAGAATGGGTCTTCCTCCACACTAGCTCATGTGTAAGCAGAAATGAATATTCTTTCTACGAACAGGCTAAAGTGAATGAAATTGTTTCCAGTGAAATCATTGCTTTTTGGTTTTCATTGAATCATTCCCACATATTTTTGACAATGAAACAAAATATGGTGACACGTTTACCAAATGTTAAAACTTAAGAGAAAAATCAATAAATTAATAGTTTCTTTACATTCATCACTCAATTCCATCAATCTGACACATTTGCTTTGGATATTAACTGATCACGTATCAGTTTCCTGTCCTTATATTTATAGAGGAAGATTGGATTGTCCTTATAGCTGGTATAATTACAAAATGCCTTTTTAGAACATTAATGCCTCAGGTTCCAGTTTCCTCAATTTGTCCTATAAGGTAATGTGTGAGGCTCATTTTTTTTTCTTTTGAAAAGTTTTCCTTAGAGACTTGGCCTGGTTTCTATCTTTTATGGATTCCTCATTTGCTTTTCATGTTCCCACACAGTGTTAGATTTGGCATAATGCCTAAACTTCCTGATTTTTCTATATTCTGCCAGATAGAATTTTATTTTGAGGGAATTGCTTTTATGGATTAATACTTTTACTTGCTATTTTCCTTTGGTTCAGTGAATCTAACCAGTCAACTTACTCTTTTTACACAATTTTATTTGCTCACATAGCCAATTGTATATTCCAAATATATAGAATATATTCATGTCAATTTCTTCTTAAACATCTCTTCTAACAAGACTAAGACTTTCTGTCACTGGTATTTTCTTTCCATATTAGCTTTCATTTTTGTTTTGTCTGATCCACTTTTGGGTATGCATGCTGCAAGTGTCTCAAATCTAGCTTTGCCTCCTTGCTAGTTTTGTAGTAAAAACGGATAGCAGTGCTTAAGTGATGGAATCTTAACGGGAATGTTCTTTAATTAAAACTTCACATGGAAGCTGATGAGAATCTCTAATTTAGCGAGCTCTAAAACTCTGTTATTTTAATCATGACTGAGAGTGGCATGTTGTTTAAAGCTGTTGCAGATGTATTCTATGGGGGCTAATAATAAAGATTCTGGAGAAACTATTATTTTAAATCAAGATTTAGCATTAACACATTTTAGCCCTTTAAAACTGTTTTTCAAGTCTAGCATTTCCACACACACACACACACACACACTTATTGCAGTCTATTTGGACAGCTATAACAAAAAAACACATTCCTTCTTTTAAAAGAAAATAGTCAAAGCTTTGTTTTTTTTTTCTGTCTCAGTTTAGTTTCTTTACTTTTTTAAGATATGTAATTGGAATTTGTAATTGCTAGTATGTCAAGTTTTTATTCTCTTGCTTAAATGTAGCTCTAAGATTGCATTTTAGTCCTAACAGTCAGTATATTTATCAAAATCGATGAAGCCACTACCTTCTTTTTCTCATGTATCAAGAAAAAGTGAAAAAAAAAAGCATTTAGAAGATAGGGCAAAGCATCCAGAAGTGTAGTGTCATTAGACCCATGAATTGTTACACCGTTACACCGAGCTGCAGATGCATACACAATGTCACTTACTTACATGGACCTTGACACTGTTCCATAAGAACTCCTGGTAACCTGCACAAATCTCTAAAACTAGGCTGCAAACAGCAAAAGACTTTGTAGTTCCAGTAGCAATGGACGAAATTATGGAAAGGCTCATTTATTTCTTTTCCTTCCAGTATAATCCCATGCCCAATGGATTCTTTGCATTACAACCTGGTTAAGGATACCTGAACAAGGCCCACTTTTGTTCTCTTACTTCTCCTCCTCGAGAGCAATGCACAGAAAAATACAAACATTGCAGATGACTTCGTTTGTGTAAGGGTGTACCACTTTAGGCACAGGGTGTGTCCATTTAATATACTGACTGTCCACAGGTACCAGAATCTACCTAAAACACACACTATGTAAGAAGGTAACTGTGACCCAAAGATATGCTGGGAGAGTGAGTGTATTGGACACTCACACTAAAACAAGAATCATGAAGCCAAGTTGATGAAGCTTCCTAAGACAGTACCCAAAACTACCCAGGATTGTTATATTATTAAGTTTTCCGTTTTTTTTTTTTTGTTTTGTTTTGTTTAGGCAAAGAGCTTGCCTGTGCCTGTGAAAGAACATACCCTAGATGTGGGTAGGATCATCACAGGAGTGCTGTAACTAGAATGGTTTCGTTACACTATGAATTTACTTTCTATGTACAACCACAGATAGTGTTTAAAAATTTCCCCCTCCTGCATTATTTATTCACTCTGTGAAATTGATTTCCTGATTTAAAGTGCCCCTTTATGACAATATAAAACAGGGATAGCAGGGTAGTTGTTTTAATTCTTATCCACTCATCAATAGTTGATATTAGATGCATTGTTATGTCATTTCATAATTGGAAATTAAGCAAAGAGAGCTAAGAATTTCTCTTAGTAAAACAAAACTAACCTGATAAAATATTCAAAATGGGTTTTCAGTGGCTGGGGAATAACTTGTGAAAAAGACTGGGTACCCTTCAGTTGGAAACAGCTAAGACAAAAAATCTACCAGCAATATGATTCCTATATGCAAGATATATATTTTGGCAGATATGTAGCTCAGTATACTACATATTGAGGTGAGCATCACATGCTGAGTAGCAAAAGCTACTTTTCCATACATAACAGAACGCAAAGTAAGGGAAATCCAGGTGGTAGCAGAGTCTCTCTCTATCACCCCCACCAGGCTGTGCTGCTTGTCAGATTCAGATAGTTGTGAGAAGCAAAGCAGCCAGAGCTACATGGAAAATCACAAAAGCAGAACATATTGTCAAGTTGCAGCTGGCTGTGTGGAAAATAAAGTCCCTGTGCAGCAAAAGAAACAAAAATGAAAACTAGCTATTCTGGAATGCTATCTGCCCCCTCCTTACTTCTTGCCCCTCTTGCACATAGATGAGCAGAAGATCTGAACTCCTAAGACATTGGAATTTGCGATGTCACATCCAAAAACAATATTTTTTAAAGTGCAGTATAGTTAACATAATTCTATTTTAATCTTTAGATACAAAATATAATAATGCATAAAACAACGATAGATATAGATTGCTGATAAAACGAACACCCATATGACTACCACCGTGTCTAAGAAATGAAATGGTGTAGATTCCAGAAGTCACTCTCATCTTCCCTTCCTATGACTGTCCTTTCTCCTAAAGACAACAATTATTTTGACTAATATATGAACTACTTCCTTAATTTAATATTTTAATCAACTTACTAATTCTTAAATACTATATCTGAGTTTTGGATTTTTTTCAATCTTATTGAAATAGATTCATGTATATATTCTTTTGTGTCTAACATTATATTTATGGGTAATGACAAACTATTTTTCACAGAACTAGTGATCAATTTACCCTCTACATTTTATGAGAAATCCTACTTTAGCACACCCTCATGTTCACTTGATTGATCAGGCTTTTTCATTTTAGCTATTCTGGTGTCATATTGCACTTCAGTACATTTCCCTCAAGATTAGTGATGCTGGAGTTATTTTATAGGTCTGTTGTTCATTATATAAACCTGTTTAGGGAACTAAGCATTCAATTCTCTCACTTATTTTTCTATTGATACGTCTCTTTTTATTAATGATTCATGTTGATTTTAAGAAAGAATTCAGCCAGGTCTAGTGGTGCAGGCTTATAAACCCAGCTATTCCGAGACTGAGGGAAGAGGATTGCAAGTTCAAGTTCTGCCCAGACCATAAGGCATTCAAAGGCCAACCTGGGCAACTTATGAGACCCTGTCTAAAATTAACAAATAAAAACAGGCTGAGATATAGCTTATTAATACAGTTATTTCCTAGGTTCAAATCTTAGTATAACCCTGGCCCCTAACATATTCAGGGTAAGACCCTTCATCAGTTTTATGCATTAACATGTACATAATTCCATTATTCTGTTTTTTTAAAAAATATTTTATTATTTATTTATTTATTTGAGAGAGAGATACAGAAATAGGCAGGGAGAGAGAGAGAGAGAGAGAGAGAATGGGTGCACCAGGGCCTCCAGCCACTGCAAACGAACTCCAGATGCATGCACCCCCTTGTGCATCTGGCTTACATGGGTCCTGGAGAATCAAGCCTTGAACCGGGGTCCTTAGGCTTCATAGGCAAGCGTTTAACCGCTAAGCCATCTCTCCAGCACTATTCTGTTTTTTTTTCTTTCAACTCCTTTAATATTTTGTACGAAGGTAGCTATGCCAAATGAGCTCCAAGTCTTTCATGTACTTAAGGAGGTCAAAACTAGCCATATAGAAGAGTTAAAAGGAAAGATGTTTAGTGACCCTCAGTGTTCCAGCCATCCCAGTTGCAGCCACCAGACATGAAAATGAAAAATTGACAATAGGCTCTTCTCCAGCAGATGAGATGTGAAGAATAAGAAAAACAACCCTGAGTCTGAGCTGAGACCTAAGGTATAAGACCCAACAGAACCATTCCAGGCATCTCTAGCCATTGAAGCCTCCCCGTGATTCCAATTATTGGGAATGAACATCATGTCCCTGGTGACCACTGCCCAAGTGTTTGTTTCCTGATGTTAGTATGCTATGAGTAGATTGTTGTGCAGTGATATCTAACTAGAGCTGAACATTATATTTTAAATATGCAGTAACGTTCTGAAGGACTGGAAAAGGTGCAGGAGAACAGGGATTTGAGGAAAGAGACACATGAGCCTGATTGGAGAATATGCTTAAAGAGTGCTTGAGTGTAAGTAAAGTGACCACATCAACAAGGTTGAAGGAATAACTTAGGAGAAACTTAGCAAGATATTTGTAATTCTTTATTGACAACATAGGGAACTGAAGAGACATTGTATAGTATAATTGCATGTTAACATGAGACTGTGATAGTTGTTCATCATGGCAAGACCAGTTTGATATGACCTGTGGCTGTTCATTCTGAAGACTCTGAAGTACAGATTCTACAGTGAATCCAGGGCCACACCGAGCCCATATTAAGAAGGAAGGCAGACAAAAGAGAAATAGAATGATAGATTAGGTATTCAGCTATAGCACCTATACTATGTCTGAATGATTTGCCCTATGGAAAAACTCATATATTTAATATTTTTTTCATTTTTTTACACTCTCTATATGACTTATTAAGTTTTGTGCATATTTATGTATATCTATCTATATGTACATACATACATACATACATACATACATACATACATACATACATACATACTGGGGCTTGAATTCAGGACCATGAACATGCTAGGCAAAGCACTTTACCACTGATGTACACTCCAGGCCCTAGGAATATGTTACATTAGTTTGTAAAAAGCATTAGTTTAAGAATAACCTTGAAATCATGTTACAAGTAGTTCCTAGCAATTTTAGAAACTACTGAAACTTCTAAGTGGTCATATTATTACCATGGTCTCTATAGAGCTTTAGGAAGGGAAGACCGAAAAAGAGGTAAATAAATTTGGTGAGTATAGAAAGATATACCAGGGACATTGTTAGCAAAAGAAAACCAAGACCATATGATGGAGCAATGACAATGGGACAAAGTTGCCATTTAAATTTGCCCTGTTCCTTTCATTCACCAGCCTTAACAAATTTTAATTGCCATCATGCTCAGAGATTGCCTCCCTCCAAAAACTGACTGCTGCTCCCACAACACATAACACCCAATCCCATGGGGATTACCTGCAACCTCACGGAAGAGGGTCCCCAGCAGAATGGTGACATGGAGAAGGGAAAAGAGGGTACCAACACAGGATATATCCATACAAAATATATGTTAATAATAATAAACAAAATAAATTTAAAAAATTGTCTTTGAGGGCTGGAGAGATTGCTCAGAAGTTAGGGTGCTTGCCTGCAATGCCTAATGACCTGGGTTCGATTTTCCAGTACCCATGTAAAGCCAGATGCACAAAGTTGTGCATGCATCTGGAGTTAATTTGCAGTGACTGGAAGCCCTGGCATGCCCATTCTCCCTCTCTCCCTCTCTGTCTCTCCTTGAAAATAAATAAAGTGAAATGAGG
Organism: Orientallactaga sibirica; assembly: GCA_036365145.1. Classification (NCBI taxonomy): domain Eukaryota; kingdom Metazoa; phylum Chordata; class Mammalia; order Rodentia; family Dipodidae; genus Orientallactaga; species Orientallactaga sibirica. Next base: position 3,852,339 of record JAEOAD010000840.1, read on the forward strand.
TGAGAATTTAACAGAAAATGTATAATTGTCTGTTCCAACTGTCAATAACAACACAACAATTGTACTTCACAAATTGTACAAATTTTACTGACTTTTGTTATCAATGTATTGTTTGATGGTTTATCTCATAATGCTGGCATTTTGAACCATAACAAGTAAAAACTTTCTTAACCAGAAAGAATATATTCTTATTCTAAGTGATACATAACTTCAGATATCTTTAGAGGAAAGAACATACTTGAGTTCAATAATAAAATGTTTATTATAGTGCTGAATGTGAAAATGCCTCAGCCATGCTATTAAAAATGCATGATGAGAATCCTTGGTCCTTCAATACAGTGATGATAAATAAATAAATAAAGCCTGGAGGCAGAAAAGCCTAACCATATCATATAGTCAAGATATGTGCACAATAGAATCATAAAATAGAAAGTTCACAGTGAAACTCCAATTCCTATATAGATCTTCTCCTCTGAAAATATCTATCCTTTTTGAATTACAGCCATGGACAGCAGAAAAAAAGTCTTTTATTGTTTAGTTTTTATTTTTTTAAAAAAATTCTTGCAATAAATGGCAGACTACTAAAACTTTTATTGATGATTTCCATAAATATAGACAATGTGCCATGATAATAATCCTCTGCCAACACTACCATTTTCCCTTCTCAAATTCCCTCTCCATCGCATGACTTATTCTTTCAAGCAAGTCTCTCTTCTATTTTGATGCCATGGATTTTTTCCCTCTTATTATGCAGGTCTTATGTAGGTAGTGTCAGCCACTGTGAGGTCATGAATATTAAGACCACTATGTGTCTGAAAGATAGCATTGTTAGCAGTCCTCTCCTTCCTTTAGCTTTTACATTCTTTTCATCACCTCTTCCACAATGGTCCCTGAACCCTGGAGGGTGTGGTAGAAATATCCTACGTAGTACTGAACTTCTTCTCAGCACTATGGTGATTTGAATCATCCCATAGGTCACCACCATCTGAAAAGAGAAGCTTCTCTAACCAAACGTGAGCGTAGCATTAATATATGGCATGAACATGTGTTTAGAGGACAGTTTGGTGGTTATAATATATCAATTTAGCCAGACAATAGGAGTAGTTTCCCCTGTAGGGTTTATGACCTCCTTAGCCCTTTTGACTAGGTTTTCAGTAGTACCAGGTAGGAATTCCTTCATGTGGAGTAGGCTTCAAATGAAATCAGAAAGCAATTGGTTTTCCCCAAAACAGACAAACCACCATTGCACCAGTAGGTACATTTTGCCAGGCTGGCCTGTTATAAAGCTTACAGGGTCCACTGCTAGTTAAGAACATTGATGGACTTTTCTGCTCCCAAATGCTGAGTTCTGCATAGCTCTTTCAGCATCCTGAGAGCTAGTTAATAAGGTGGAGATTTCCAGCTCAGCTCCAGATTGATTTCTCAGTGACCTGCAGGCCGAGCATGTGAAGTCTTTGGCAATAGGGTCTTACTATCTAGTTCTGACGCACAACCTCCAATATTCTGATGGTAATAACCTTCAGTATTTTGGGGGTATCAGAGGCCTCCCTGGACAACAACTTGCTGGAAGATATCCCAACACTGGCATTGAAATTTTCTAATAACAATCTGTGGCTTCTGGTCACAATATTACCCACCTTCACAGGATACTTTAAATGATAGATTCCATGTATAGTCACTTTTGAGCTATTGTCATAGTTGGTTTTGAGCACCAAGCTCTCTAAAATCTGTTTATTATCTGAGAAAAATCACACTGCTTCTGATGGCAAACACTAGTATGGGAGGATGTACTTTCAAATAATTTATGCTGCATGGCATTCAAAAGTGATGTCATTATGGACAGTGATAACAGCATTACCAGGTTGGCATAGACTTACATGTTAAATGATACATATTCCAAACTAGAAAGTAGAAAGGAAAAAAAAACATATTTTACTACTGCAGAAGGAGAACTGAGGTTTTTCACTATCTATGTTTTATAACGTGGGCTATTTTCTTTACAATAGCCTGTCAGTCTATAGCCATTGAGTTCCAAGGGTGTAAAATTCATTACTTGCTATTTGAGGACTTGTTAAAACACATTATTGGAGTCTCTGCCCTAGGAGAATTTATTTTTTCATGAAAAGACACAACAATTTCATGTTCCTAACATGTGTGTGAAAGCCTATGTGTATGTTAAATTATGCACATGCTTCATTGTACGTTTCTTTCCTATATCTCCACTTTTTCAATAATTCAGTATAAAAGGTAGTAAACTATGGCCTGAGGGCCAAATCCAGGTAGAGACCTGTTTTTATACAGCCCTTGAGCTAACAATGTTTTCTTTTCCCTTTTACATTTTTAAAGAGTTTTTTAAAAATAAAGACAATGAAGAATATGCAACAGAAATGGTATGTGACCCACAAATCCTAAAATATTTACTATCTGCTTCTTTACAGAAAGTTTGTTGACATTGGATTTAGAGTAATACATGAAACTACTCAGTTTTGTCAAATTAGAGAGGTAGTAACTGGGATGGGTGTGAAATCTAGTGCAGGGTGACACTGAGTAAAGCTTAAAAAAGACCTCACATTAGAACTGAACCAGTCTTGAAAGGCCTTTCTGTATGAAAAACAACAAAAAAAAATCTGTTTGGAAGTCATACTTGTTACTATGGGAGGTTTCAATTGCTGATTTGCTATGTAACTGCATAGATCTCTATCATCTCTGATGGTGATGCAAGATTTCTGAAATCCATGGAGGGATTCCATATTCATAAAGATGGAGGCGATCTCAGGTCCATGGACTCAAAGTCTGGATCCTTGTCCAAGTTATCAAAAACTTGAAAATTCAAACTCAGAGAAAAGTCAATTGTGAATTAGAATGTTTAGACTATGGAGAGTTACAGAGGGAAACGAAGCTGGGGAAGCCTAAGCCAAAAGGAGTTCTTCCCCTTCCCAGGAAAGGAGGAGGGTAGATGGAGAAAGTCTCTTTAGCATCTGGCTGTAAAGTAGCTTCTGGGGAAGGAGCTCACACACACTTGGAAGGCAAAGCAGGACAGCTCAAGTCACAAGATTCCCTTCACATAGGGGATCATAGAGGAGTAAGAGAGGGTCAGAGGCTCAGAGCTCAAAGAGAGATCACTTGTGCAGCAAAGCAGGAAAGCACCCCAAAGCAAGCACGACTGGAAAGCATGTAGGAAAACTCCCAGGTCAAAAGACAAGAGGGGCCGGGCGTGGTGGCTCACGCCTTTAATCCCAGCAGCACTCGGGAGGAAGAGGTAGGAGGATCACCATGAGTTCAAGGCCACCCTGAGAATACAGAGTGAATTCCAGGTCAGCCTGAGCTAGAGTGAGACCCTACCTCAAAAACAAAAAAAAAAAAAAAAAAAAAAAAAAAAAGACAACAGGGAGAGGAGACCAAGCAGATGTCCCTCACATAGTGCAAGAGCCAAGAGCTTACCAAAAAAGGCCAAGTGCTAAACCGCACACTAGGGAAGAAGAGGCCCAGAGACAGTCACACTACTGGTTTGGCTCATTTATATGGGCCAAGCATCCAATTGGGATGAACCCTATCATCAGACTCAGAGACCTCATTGGTTGGTGGATTCAAGAGGCTGACTCGTGTGGGGCCATCCCACAGATGTGCCCTGGTGGTTTGATTCAGGTGTCCCCCATAAACTTAGGTATTCTGAATGCTAGGTTCCCAGCTAATGGCGATTTGGGAGTTAACACCTCCTGGAGGCAGTGTATTGTTGGGGGTGGACTTACGGGTGTTATAACCAGCTCCCCTTTATTCGTGTTTGGCACTCTCCCATTGCTGTGGTCCACCTTGTATTGGCCTCTGCTCATGCCTTCGTTTTCCCGTCATTAGGAAGTTTCCCCTCTAGTCTGTAAGCCAAAATAAACCATTTTTTCCCCAAAAGCTGCTCTTGGGTGGGTGATTTCTGCAAGCAATGCGAACCTGACTGTGACATGTGCTAAGGTGAGGAAGAAGCAGAAAGCACTGCTGAGGAACGTTCCTTGCAGCCATCTTGGAGAAGACTAGATCAGATGCAGGTTCTAGTCTTGCCAGGGCAGGCAAGGTGACATTCATATTTCTGAGTGCCCATCCCTAGCTATCATAAAAGGCTTCATTACTCTTAACCCATATTAATAGCACAGACTATTCAAGTCAAAGCAGTGAATCTGCTCACTTTTTCTTGCCACCACACAGCTGGTTCTCAATGTTTTAGTGTTCTGAATATAAGAGGTATCCACAAAAGCCTTGGGGTGCTTAATGACATTTAAGCTGTTAAACTCAAGTCTGAAATTAATTACATTACTACTGTTTGAATTTTCCAATGGGAGTAAAAGAAAAGAACAATATTTTCCCAGAATTCCTTGGTTTGTTCACAATTTCCTTATACATAGTGATGGGTTTTTTAAAGTTATCTTCACCCAAATATTTCATCTATTTTGACCGTAAGTAACCCCTATACACTCCTTGTTCTCCCACCTTTTAATTCTCATGCTGGGCCCCTTCCCTTTCCCAGATAATCTAATTTCTACTTTAATGTAATACGTTTATAAATTATAAATTATTGCATAGTCTAGTATCCCCATGTGAAAGAAAATGTGATATTTGACTGCCTGATTCTGGCATATTTAACTTAACATGATGATTTCCAGCTAAATTTATTTTTTCTACAAAGGATATAAATTTATACCGAGATAAATTCATGTGAATTTTGTCAATTATCCCAACACATCAATGAACTATTTTACATTACTGTCTCCATTTCCCAGATGATAAAAATGAGGCCCAGAGTGTAGGCAGATGTGTATATGTGTGATTTTTATACTTTTGGATACTTGGTCACCTAAAGTCAAACAAAAATCAAATAACTTATATTTTCTAATCACGATTCCACACATCCATGGGTGTACATTTAAGAATGATGCTGCATAGATTATCAGTCCACTAATTAATAACAGTATGACCTCAAATTGTATGCAGTGACTTGGAATGGAGCACATGGAAATACATGTGCCCATACACACAAGGATATGTACACAAATGATATACCAGATAAAATAGCATAATATATAAAATAGTTGAGAGCTGCTGGGGTATATAGTCTGAATTTTCATAAGCTCCTACAAAGAAATTTGTGCATGTGTGTTAATTTTAATCGACAGTAAATTTACATGGGCTAAAATTTCAAAGAGTGTTAGTCCTGAACTGACCATCAGCTGAAATACCTATTGATAGTTTTTTTCCTATCTTAGCTGAGATGTTAGAAATTTGCCTTACACCTGCACAGTTCAACCGGATTTTGAGATACTTTCTCATTGTTGGTACCAGAAGCAACTTAAGAAAAGAAAGGGCTTATTTTGGCTCATATTTTGAGGGCATATAAAACATCATGGGAGAAGGCAAGGTAGCTTGGTTGGGTACATTGCAATCACAGATTCAATCGGGAAGCAGAGAAAGAACAGCAAGTGGGGCCAGGCTATGGCATATCAATTCCTGCCCTCAGTAACCTACTTTCTTCAGCAATATTCCACCTCTCAACAGTTACACAATCTTCCAAAGCAGTGCTATTAGGTTTGGACCAATGGTTCAGACACATGAGCCTACAGGTCAGAGGTTCTGTCTTCCACATGAGTAACTCTGTTGGTGAGGGGTTCTAGAGAGGTTTTTATAATTTCTATTTGGTTTTTTGTTTCCTGTTGTATTATTTTGCATCATGTCCATCTTTTTTTTTTTTGAGGTACAATTTCAATTTTACTTCTAATTTTCTTGATGCTTCCTGGAATTCATTCTTGCATTTAATCAAACCTTCATTAAGCTTAATTAATCATTTGTTGAGATCTTCCATTTCTTGATTCACCTTCAGTTTATTCATATCTCTTTGGAGGGTTCTAACATTTACTTCAATGAAGTTAAGCCTACTGTTAAAAGCTGAATGCTTTAGGAGACGATCCTATTCTATTTCATTGATACCATTGTTGGTTCTTTGATGGTTTGCTCCTAGTTCAGCAAATTTTTTGATCAGGGTCTCAATGGCTGTGGTGTTTTCATTTTGGGAATGAATTTCTGATGATTTCTCTATGGTTTCATTGGAGGCTTCCATTGTAGGACTAGGCATCCTTGGTGGAGATCTATCAGTTTTCTGACTTTTGTTGGCTTTTTTGCATTGTTGTCTGCCCATTTTAGGAACATTTTTATTTTATTTTATTGAGGAGAAAGCAAATTTTTGTCCTTTTGCCTCTGAGTCAGGTGAATAGGGATGTTGGTACCAAGTGGCCAGACAAGATACCAAAGCAAAAGTCCCGATTCCACAGCTCACACAGGGACCAGGGCTCCCCAACAAGGCAAAATGGTACCTACCAATTCAGGGGACTGGGAGGAGCCAGGGAACAGGGGTCTGGCTTACTCACTCCAGACCACTGCGCCTGCCTATGGGGGATATTTTAAATTCAAAATAAAACTACTGGAAATTTGGCCAGATTTTGTATGGCTAATCTGGAGTACTTTTGAAAATTGAGTTTCTCCTTTTGGATAGTTTCCCTGTATTTCCATCCTGCTATGCTCATTTTGTCACTGTTCTCTCTTATTTGAAACCACTGTCCTATCCTAGTTTTAGATACTTTACCTGATACTGAATGCAACATGTTCTCAACAAAATGATGTAATAAAATGAAACATATCCAACATACCCAATTCTATTAATTTTATACAACTGTGCAGTCTCCATTAATTTGTGTCTGATTTTGGTTAATCACCAGTAGCAACAGGTATTGATTTACCTTTTTGTATACACACACACACACACACACACACACACACACACACATATATATATATAATGTGTGTGCATGTATGTATTAGAGGTTTTAAGATATAATTCATTTATTATACAATTCACCCATTTGAAGTATATAATTCAGTGGATTTTAATATGTTCTGAGAGTTGTACAACCATCACCACAATCAATTTTATAAAAATTTCATTTCTTAGAACAGACATTCCACGGCCTCCCACCTACCCTGACCATTCCATTAATTCTCAGTATGTGGCTGTTGTTCTAAATGAGAATGTTGTATCAGAGTCATTTGTCATTTAGGATGAATGAGACTCATCAACAGACAATGATGAAAACTGAAAATGTGGTATTCCTAAGGTGTACTTTTGAAATCCAGAACTCATTTCCCCTATAAAATTAATCCATAAACCCACCTCATCCAGAGAAATTTAGTGTGACCTTACTCCTATAACCTAGAATTTTGCCTACTGAGGCTTTCTGGTTTCTCTGTCATACCTTTCCTTGGGACATATTAAAGTCTGTTGGGTAGATATGCATTACAGAAACATTTGAGAGAGAGACACCACAGAGAGACAGACAGTCAGTGCCAGGCAAGAAGCATGTTCTGTGACTGACCTGGATGCATATTTATTTGCTTAATGTTGAAAGAGACATTAGAAATCTGGGGGAAAAAATCTTTTTTGAGCAAGTCAACAGAGAAGGCAGAACTTGTGAATGTGTGGCTGGATGCTAATAAGAACTTTTAACAAGAGTTTTTGTCTTCAAATTGTAACTTTAAATATATCCATAAAGTAAATCAACAACCTTTCCTCATAAACATTAGAGATTACACATTTTCATTTGGTTTCTCTAACTTTAAGAACTTTTTTGAGAACTTTTGAGAGAGAGAGAGAGAACAGGCCTGCCAGGGTCTCCTATCCACTGCAAACAAACTTCAGACACATGCACCACCTTGTGCATCTGTCTTAAGTACTGATGAATCAAACCTGAGCCATTAGGCTTCACAGGCAAGAGCCTTAACAGCTAAGCCATCTCTCCAGCCCATGCTTTCTCTAACTTTGAATGCCATCTTATCCCCTACATGATGATTTTCTTCTTTTGTAGATAGAGTTAACTATTGATAACATTCTAACCTTTTCTCAATCTTAGTGATACTTATAGAAAACGGAATGTGGTAGTTTGAATGTATGTTCCTTATAAACTCAGCTGTTTTATTAAAATTTGTAACTTGGACCTCCAGCTACCTGGCTGGCAGAGGTGTCACAAGGGGGGAGTATAGTGGATTCCAGGCCTAAGGTGTGTTTGGGGGTGGATCTGATTTCCAGTGCAAAGGTATACAGAGAAATTTGAGCTTTGGCTGTGACCCTGCTGCTTGTGGCTGTTTTTATGCTTGTTGCTTTTGGTGTTTGCTGGCTGGTGATGGTTTCTCTCTGCTTGGAACTATGGAAGCAGCCACTAATGGAACTTCCCCCTAGATTTGTAATATTGAAATAAATCCTATCCTCCCATAAACTCTATCTGGTTTGGATGTTCATCCCAGCAACGTGAAACAAACAACACAGAACAAACAACACTATGACATGTTGGGAATGGTAAGGGATTATTCAATGGAAATATTCTGTCAGTATCAGGCTGGATTGACTCTGATGTCTAAGGAATAGTTTCCTGTAAATCAAAGCACATTCTTAAAGGAGTGACCATTTATATTTTAAACAAAACCTTTTTTGTTTCCTGAGTTCTGACAGAGCCTCTTGCTTATCATAAAAGCAGTCTACAGCTCTCTGAAATTGATGATGCTTGCTTCATTGTGTATGTCTACAAAATAAACTGTTTCAGAATAATAATCATATAACTTTGTCAATACTGGTCACAGGCAGTTTACCTCACTGAAAACCTTGCATATATTTTTGTCAATAAATGGTACTAATTATGGCAATAAAGACTTGCTTATACCTTTCAATAAAGATGCAGAGAGTAAATTACCATCTAGTTGATGTGCTAGGGCCACAAACCTAGCAGTATTAAAATATAATTAAAAATGCTATTGCAAAGAAAGTTTTTTTCCCTACTATCTACTGTCAAGTCAGAAAATTTAAGTACAATGTTTGTAAACTTTGTGATATATATGAGAAGTAATATCTTCATACATATAGATCAGAAAATAATAGACAAAAATATTAGGTTCACAAGACAATTTATAACCTAGTTTATAATTTCTATAAATCTAAGGAATTAAAAGAACTTTTTGCTCACAGAATTGAAAAAATATATAAATTTAAGGAATTTCAAACAAAATTCTTCTACAACATGTTAATGTAAATAAGAATAATATACCAAATATAGTACGATCTACTACTATTTCACAAATTCACTTTTTAGAGGCAGTTGATAGAAACAAAACTCTCAATATCACTTTACTTTCTCTACTTTATTAAGATGATAAAGCCAGATTTTGTCTTGGTAAACAATTTAGAAGTGTGAAATGATATATATAAGTAAATAATAGCAATATAGAAAAGGCAACTTTCCTTCAGTAACATTTTAAAATCACATTATGGGTATGAAATGATGAGTAAGTAACAAAACATAGCTTGACCATTTGGAATGAATTATATACTTACTTGTGTTAATTAAAACTTCTTATTCACCATTGGAAGCTCATTTTCTATAAACCACAAATAATATTTGTCCTCTATAAGTAGTATATTTTAACAGATGTATGTCTAAGCTAAGAAGTCTCAAACAGAAAACAGAATTAATGACGAAAACCAGCTATTTTAAAAGATTACACTTTATAAATGCATTTGTTTTAAAATTTATAAAATGTTTAAACATACTAACATTTGTGATTTTCATAATTTGAACGTGATAAAAGGAGCAGATGTATTCTCCTCAATGTAAAAACAGTACGTTAAAAATAAACAAAAAAAAAAAATCAGAGAGTGATGTGAACATAGCTCTCTTTTGTTTAATCTTGGCCAGCCTTGGCTCCACCTGCTTGACAGAGCAGGGGTTGTTGGGCTCAGTGATGCTGAGGGGAAGGGTAAGTGCTAGTCTGTGGCTTTTTCTTTCTTTTTTTTTCTGTTCATTTTTTTATTGACAACTTCTACACTTACATACAAAAAAAAAACACATGATATTTCCCTCCCCTCCCCCCATTCCACTTTAGAACTCCAATGTCCATCATATCCCCTCCCTCTCTCCATTGGTCTCTCTTTTAATTTGATGTCATCATCTTTTTCTTCCATTTTGAGGGTCTTGTGAAGGTATTGCTAGGCACTGCAAGGTCATGGATATCAAGGCCAATTTCTGTCTGGGCAGTTGCATTGTAAGGAGTCATACCCTCTGGCATATAGGGAATGGTAAGTTGTGGAATATTGCCTTGTATTGTTCTCTTAGAGTTAGTTCAGTTCTTCCACTCATTTTCTGGTTTAATTTTTTCTGACTTTGCAAGGCTGGGATGTATGGAGAAAAGCCCTTTCTCTCAGTTTCCACTGCTCTTACTGGTTCTGGAAAGCAAAATGGTTAGGTGCAAGAACCCCTTCCTAGGGGCCAGCGTGAGCCACCGATTTTTAAATATATTTTATTTATTTATTTGAGAGCGAGAGAAAGAGGTAGAGAGAGAGAGAGAGAGAGAGACAGAGAGAGAGAGAGAGAGAGAGAGTGTGTGTGTGTGTGTGTGTGAGACAGAGAGAGAGAGAGAGAGAGAGAGAGAGTGAGAGACAGAGAATGAGTGTACCAGGGCTTCCAGCCACTGCAAACAAACTCCAGATGCATGCTCCTCCTTGTGCATCTTGCTTATATGGGTCCTGGGGAATTGAACCAGGGTCCTTTGGCTTTGCAGGCAAATGCCTTAACTGCTAAACCATCTGTCCAGCCCTGCCCCTGATTTTTTAAGGCTCCCAAATATTTTACCTTCAAGAAGTTTACTCTAATAAAGCCACATAAATAATTAAAAAATAGATACATAGAGTTATTTGTTCAAGGTTCAAATGCACATGAAAAACATAAATTTAAAACTCCAAGATAATGACCTTCAGTAACCTTAGAGAAAGTATTTAATATTTTAGAGACATATATGTAGCATGATGGTAGAACAATTTTGTCTACCATATGCATAGTCCTGCATGCCATCAACCTAGCACCACAAAATATTTTCAAACTTTCATTTATACACATATGTGTGTACACATGTGAATATAATCTTTTATAGACACATACATGTCTTTTGTATGAGAATGTATGTTTTACACGAGAGCAGAGGTCTCCTATGCAAATTCCCAGTACCTAAGTACTTAGTATGCTGGTTAGCCCATGGAAGATATTGACGTTTTGTTCATTGAGTTAGAATGGGATAAACTAAAATTCTGGCTGTTGAGAGATTGAAATATATCAAAAAATGGTACCGAAAAATTTCAGCCCTCAAAGAGATAATGATCTACATAAGGAATCCAGATTCTTAACATAATTATCATCCAGTGCAAAATGCAATAAGTTATGTGGCACATAATTCTAGGGATATGGGAAATAAGAGCATGGAAAATAGTTGCAGTCTAGGGAAATTATGGAAGGGACAGAATTATAAGACACCAGATCCTATCATCATTGTCTTTCAAGTTGTTTATTGAGCATATTCCAGTCTATTCAGAAAGCTTTATCTAAGAAGAAAATATCCCATTTCTTCTTAGCATCATGTTGATTAATCCAATTGAATATGACACTCTACCCTTTTCATGACTTTTTGATTTTATTATGTTGAGATTTTGTTGTTCATATCCATTTTCAGCATACTTAGGTTGTGTTACCTATTACAACTTCTGATGCTTTAGTATAAGTGACTCATTCAAATGAAGTTAATTGAAATATGATCACTGGGCTGTGGCATGTTCACATTTAGTACAGCATTTGGCATACAACATGCAAATGGTACAAAGGAATACACTCACTGGTCAAGTTATATTTCTTTATTGTCAGCTCAGTCAGCCAATCTGATCTCTTTATGTATGTAGATAATAAGGAAATAGTTAATTTAGTTCCGACAAGTACATGTGACTTAGACATTGATTGTGACCAGGTATATATTACTTCAAAATTCATGAAAATATAAAAAAATACTAGTAGTATAGAATTTAAAATATCATTCAAGAACTGTATCATTTAACAAGTCCTCATTTTCATGTAAATAAAGCTATATAAAGTATTTCCTTCAAAAAGTAAACACCATTCAACCATTTTTCTGTATGTCTTTTATTGACTAATTGTCATATTGATTTATTATGTGCTGCATTTAAAAAACAAAAGGCAAAAACTGTACTAAGCTTTAGAAAATGTGATGTTGGGAGTAAACCATTACAACTGAAAAATGCTTAATGCCTGTGATCTTGTTGTTGTTGTTGTTGTTGCTGTTAAAGTCTAAGTATAAACAAGGAAAGTGGATTTTACAATCAGTATTACATTGCACTCTTATTTTCACTTGTGAGTTGTGTTATCTTGGGTTACTTGCTTAATTTCCTTATGACTTAATTTCTTCATGACTAACCATTGGGTTATTAATGGATATTCCTTAAACCAAGATTTGTACGCAGAGACATGCATCCAATAGAAATGCATAAATGGTTATTTACCACAAGAAATATTCTGGGGCCAGGCATGGTGGTACATGTGTCTAATCCCAGCACTGGGGAGGCAGAGTAGGAGGATTGCTGTGAGTTCAAGGCCACCCTGGACTACATAGTAAATGCCAGGTCAGCCTGAGCTAGAGAAAGACCCTACAAAACAAAAAACAAACAAATAAACAAACAGAAGTATAATGGACACTTCATACTAGTACTATGCATAATAATCCCCAAAATACTAGTACCAAATGTCTATTGAGGATAGGATGAATAAATACACCATGACATAGCCATGCAGTGAAAAAAAAAACTGTACAGCAGCAAGCATGAACTATCTCCAATTACATGAAACACTGACTGAGTCTCATATTCCTGATGTTGAGTAGAATAAGGCTGACAAAGAAGAGGAGAAGATAATGTCTGATGCTACTCATATAAGTGTTATAATTGCTAAAACTCATATGCACTGTTTGGAGGTAGAATGCTGCTTTTTCTTGAAGGGGGAAGGTTTGGATGGTAAGTAATTAGAAAAGATGCTTCTGCAGTGAAGAACATAGTTCTTTGATCTTGTGGCTAGTTTTACATGTTCTCCCACTTTGGAAAAATTCACAAAAGTATAGAATTTTGAAATATCAATTCAAATATATTTTTAATTTATATGAAATATATTAGAAAATAAGTCATCATTTTCTTCCCATGTTTAATATGTAGACTGAGTCAAATAGCATTTATGAACATATTCATCACATGCTACACTAAAAAAGATCCCTTTCTAATATATTTATACTATACATAAAATATATTATAAAATGTATTTCTATAATCTGTAATTTCTATTTTCATTTAAAATATTATAGTGATACAGTGGGCTAATACCTTTAAGAATATAATTGTGTTTTTTCTTCTAGGCTGCACATATTTACAAGCAAAAGAAAGGGATATTCATTGTCATGTTGCTATCAATGAATTGTTCCTTTCTGACAATGTACACACACATAGCAACTGAATAATAGTACCCATCATTATCTAATAATGAGTGAACAGAACAAAATGGAGCTCATAATAGAAGAAAAACAAACTAGTCAGAGCTATAAGTCCTTCAATTTTTTCAACTGGCAAGAAAAAATATTGCTTGAAATTATGATTTGGCAATCCATCTCCAAGAAAATAAGATGAAATGACTTTCTGCATCACAAATTTACTGATCAGGGTCCAACAGATATAAACATTGTACTGAGGAGTTTCTTATGCCTTTCATACCCAAAAGAGAGAATTGTGGACTTTCATAGAACCTAAAATTTCTGACTGAGCATTTACTATTAATTACTTTAAATTAAAATGAATATTTTTAAATAAAAGAAATAAATATTGCTACTGTTTTCATGGGCTTTATTTAATTATAGTCATATTTGCTCACTAATGTCTGTCAATATTATTACATTTCATATATTTTCCAAAATAGTAAGAGAATTGAGGTTAAAGGGTTATCATGAAATGGTTGAGTTTATGAAGAAAGCATTATATATGAAAACTAAGCAGTATAGTAATTATAATCATGGACATATACTATATGCTTGGGTCTTTATGTTTTTGTGAAAAAATTCTGTGACACAAATATTTTGTGGCTCCTAGAATTGCTTTGCATTTACTTTTTTAAAATCAATGCAAATAGCTATACTAAGGTTTGAAGATCAATGTTGAACCTGCTTTCTGAAATCTTAAATAATCAGCTATTCCCCAGCAAAAGCAGAAAAGAAAACATTACAGGTCTATTGCAATTGATTCCTCTTAGAGCTGCAAAAATGTTTGTGAAGCAGCAACAGAAACAAAGGAAGAAAATCTAACACAATTAGATATGGCATTTCAGAAGACAGACTTGTTTATCTAAAGACAAAGTACCAACTGCAAAATCCTGCTTAACTAACTTTTACAGCAGCAGTCCCCCAGCCCAACAACTTAACCCCATACATTATAAACCACAAGAAAATCCTATTGCCTTTAGTCTAGGAATGAGGAAGAAATGATGACTTTCATGAGGTAAGGGTGACTCTAATGTATTGCTTCTTCTACCCCTGATCCTCCCAAATTAGCCTTGCTAATATTTACTTTTGAGCTATTTATATGATATATTCATCAAACACAGTGAATGAAATAGACAATGTTAGCAGCCATAATGTCATCTCTTTATTCCAGTTTGTTCTGAGAAATTCCAGGCATAGCAAGCAAGACTCTCTCTTCCTCTACATGTGTTAGCTAGAAAATAAATAGAATCATGTAGTTTTGAGAGGTTTGTGATTTTAGAAATACCAGCCTATTTCTCCTTAGGATGACAGAAAATAGGGCTGGGGAAATTACAGATACTCTTCATATGCCCCTTGGTCATCTTTAACTACTTAAGAGAGTCTTGAGCACTTGATTGGGTACAAATATGCCAAAACTGACTTGTTGAGATTATATCCAAGAGAAGAGCAATTTACGAAGGGAATTTAGGAAGGAGAGTGGCTGGTGGGGACTGCAATCATGGTATATAATTTATATTTATGGAAGGAAGTTGTCAATAAAAATTTTAAATTGTCCAAAAACATTGAAGTGTTTTGTAACTATAGTTGTATGAGTTAATTCTAATTGGAATGTTAAGTTATAACTATGTGGTTGTGTTATTTTTTATGTTTTTACCCCAAAATACATCAGAAAATAGTTCCCATTTTATCAGATTCTCAAAAAGATACATGAACCCTTAAAGTGTTCTTATTTCCTGTCATAATTCCATTAGCATATATTGATGTGCTCTTTGAAAATAGGCAGCACGCACTCAAATATTGTATAGTGTGTTATTCTAGAAAAATGAAAAAAAAATAGCAGATTTTACTGGCCAATCTCCAACAACATCTCTTAGTCATCTTTGCCTACTTTTGAATATGAGACAGAGTACCGCATGAGTTAGTATTCCTTGTGATGCCCTCAATTTATTTAAAAGAAATCAAGACACTTTTCCATACGCTAATGCATGAAAGTCATCTAGTAGCTCAGCATGTCTCTATCGAACATCTACTATATATTCACCAGAAGACTAGGATTTGGACAAAAACATGAGCTAACCTAGATCCCATCTATAAGCATCTCCCATAGTGCAGTGAGGTAGACAAAAATGCAAACAAACAATGACAGACATACGGCCTAAAGTACATGGAACAAAAAAGAGGAGTCATATTAATGACATCTAAAGAATGTTGTCTCCCGGATTCTCCAAGAATAGCTCCGCCTCTAGTGAGTTAACCTCCTGGATACTCCCTTTAAACTGGGCATACCTCCATTATAAAATTCTGTCATTGAGAGTGATACTTTTACACTTCTGCTCTCCTTCATTTGAGGGCAGGCTATATGTATGTGATTTGTTTTAATTAAATATATCCTGGCACAGAAAACCTTAAGAGAATGAAGGGATGGACAACCATTTCATGCAATAATACAAATAGTAAGTTCCACTTTGTGTGTGCATGTGTGTGTGTGTGTGTGTGTGTGTGTGTGTGTGTGTATGTAGTGTATGCATATTTATATGTACCCCATGTACCACGCAGGCAGAAGACAGAAAAGAGTATCAGGTGTCCTCCTGTATTTTACCTCCATGCTCTTTCTTTGAACTTGAGTTTCTCTCTGAACCCATTGTCAGTAAGACTGGATGACCAGCGAGCTCCAGTAATTCTCTAGTCTCTACCACAAATCCACCCTAGGACTGGGGTTACAGCCATGTGTGACCACACATAGCTTTTTTACATGGTTTCTGGGAATTGAACTTAGTCTCTTATGAATGCAGACAGGTGCTCTTACCCACCGAACCATTTCTTAGCCTCTCAGTTCTACATAAGTATTTGTTATCTACCAGGGGTACTCTTATATTTTCAACTACAATGTGAATTGTAACTTTTCTGTTTGTTTGCTTGCTTTTTAACTTTTTTTATTGACAGCTTCCATAATTATAGACAATAAACCATGATAATTCTCTCCCCACCCTCACTTCCCCCCTCACAAATCCACCCTCCCTCATATCCCCTCCCCCCTCAATTAGTCTCTCTTTTATTTTGATGTCATCCTCTTTTTCTCCTATTACAAAGGTGTTGTGTAGGTAATGTCAGGCACTGCGAGATCATGGATATCAAGGCCAATTGTTGTCTGGAAGAGTGCATTGCAAGCAGTCCTACTCTTCCTTTGGCTCTTACATTCTTTCCTCCACCTCTTCCGTAATGGACCCTCACCTTGGATCTTTTTCAAAAATCCGATAAATTGGGATTACAATATATGTTACAATATATGTTACAATATATGTTACAAAATATGTTACAGATAGCAAAAAAAATCTGATGATAAGAAAATTTAAGAAACTTGCCCAAAACTCAACATTTGACTTCATGGTGATGTAACTGCAATATCTTGTATATATGTGCCATACACCATGACATTGTCTATTTAAGGCCAAGATCAATATTTAATTGTTTATAATTAATTGACCATTTGATCTATTAAAGAAAAGTAAAGAAGTCCTATGCTAAAATAATAACTAGAATTCACTGGAAATACATGTGATAAGATTTTGGAAAAGCATCCTTTCTTTCTTTCTTTCTTTCTTTTTTCCTTCTTTCTTTCTTTCTTTCTTTCTTTCTTTCTTTCTTTCTTTCTTTCTTTTTCTTTCTTTCTTTCCTTCCTTCCTTTCTTTCTTTCTTTCTTTCTTTCTTTCTTTCCTTCTTTCTTTCTTTCTTTCTTTCTTTCTTTCTCTCTCTCTCTCTTTCTTTCTTTCTTTCTTTCTTTTTTGCTTTCTTGCTTTCTCGCTTTCTGAGGTAGGGTGTGGCACTTTCTGGCCCAGGCTTACCTTGCTTTCACTAGGGTGTAGTCTCAGGGTGGCCTGGAATTCACTATGTAGTCTCATGGTAATCCTCCTACTTCTGCCTCCCAAGTGCTGGGATTAAAGATGTGCTCTACCATGCTTGGTTGGGAAAGCATTTTTCAATTGTAGATCAGTAAATTTTCAGAACACTCATAAAATAGTTGTTATTATTGTTATTCCCACTTTATCAGGCTTAGAGGGGATGTATACCTTGTCTGAAGATACCAACAAATATTTAGTAAGCTATAATTCAAACTCATATTTATCACTCTCCATAACTCAAATATCTAATCACCATTTAAAGACTTTTACAAGGATGAGGCTCCTTGTAAGAGTCTTTTAAAAGAGGCTTTCCCCAATACTTTAAATTTCAAAAGTAAGATTATGAAAAAGTATGAATTATTATTTATCAATATATGTATTTTCTCAGTCTGTCATTCATCTATCCATAAGCCTTTGCTTACACATTGTGTTATTTATACAAGCATTCATTGTTCATATATTGACCAAATTACTCTCCTTTTAAAGTCACCAAATAATAATATTATATCACATGTCAAACATTGTGTAATTTTGCAGCTTTTTAAAAATTGTGTTTTGGAGAAGAAAAATGTGGTAACAAAAATCCATAGTGTTTGAATGGGTCAAGACATTAAGGAGCATGAAACTTCTTATCAAAGATTCTTCAGCTGGACTGGAGGTGCACACCTTTAAACCCAGCACTTGGGATCAGAGGTAGAAGGATAGCTGAGTTCGAGGCCAGCTTTGGTGAGTTCCAGGTCAGGCTGGGCAAGAGTGAGACCTACCTCAGAAAACAAACAGACAAAAAAATATTCTTTGGGTATGGAGATATTGCTCAGTGGTTAAGGCACTTGCCTGCAAAGCCTAATGACCCAAGTTTGATTCCTATAAAGCCAGATGGATAAAATGGCACATGCATCTGGTATTCATTTGCATCAGCTAGTGGCTCTGGTGTGCCCATTCTCTCTGTGTGTCTGTTTCTCTTCTTGCTGTCTCTCTCTCTGCTTCCAAATAAATAAGTAAATTATTTTAAGAGTCTTCAATAAGCATCCACATGCTTTTCCAAGAAGGTACAGTGTAATTCACTTAAATCTCATAAGTTGTCATCAATGATATTAACAGTTTCATTTAAGTCAGGATATTACTGGAGTTTCTCATCTTACATTTCTCTTTCAGCACTTAACATGAACATGTATATAAGGGATACACTGTGTTACATTTCCTATATTTTCCAGAAGGTCCTTCATTCTGTTAATGACATGATGAGCAGAAACTTAAAGTATGATAACACGGCCACAATAAGAACATCCATGACCTCACAGTGCCTGAAACTACCTACATAAGACCATCATAATTAAAAGAGAGATTTATTGGGAGGGGGAGGGGATATGATGGAGAGTGGAGTTTCAAAGAGGAAGGTGGGGGAGTGAGGGAAGAACGATGGGATATTATCTACAATTAAGGAAGTTGTCAATAAAAAATAAAAATAAAGAACATGTAGATTCTCTTTGAAACACTGAAAATTGAAGTGAAGGAAGTTTACTGAGATATGTCAATTAATAGATGACCACTTGGGAGTCTATAGGAATAGTGTCCACAAAGAGTTGTGAAATTAATATATTACACAGACCTTTCCTGCATTGGGAAGAGTAATAGGAAAGCCAGCTCACTATGAAAAAGTTATGAATTTGAATTTTATACTTTCCTTGTAGAGCACTGTATTTTATTCAGAGCATCATTTTACCATGGCACTCTGGGGGGAGGAGTGTATAATTAAGTATAGGCCAGTTTGTTCAGTACGAACAAGATCTTTATATTTTTCGTTTTACTTCATCATAGCTATAGGTACACTTCTAATATCCAAGTGAATAGCAATTAAAATTCAATCCTAAAATCAAGAGGCATTATTTCAAGTGTTCTATTTTAAAATCCACATAGAGACCAATCTGTACCAGGTTAGCTGAGAACTGGCTGCTCGTTATCCTATTTACAGGGCATGGCACATCCATGGACAGGAAACATCGTTCCTCTCCTTGCTGTGTGCATTATGTCCAGGACTTGTCTCCATTATGACTTGTACCTGATGAGTTGAGGAAGGTTCTAGCATCTGGACTTGTTGGAAAGTCTCACACTTTGGCTAGGCAGGTACAGAATGTTCATGTTCATTCTTCCTCATTGTCTCGTGTTCATATGTCCACTTAATACACATTCATGCAGCGTTAAGGCTGTAAACCTCCTATCCAGATGGCACACTAGTTTTTAAAGGAATATTTTCAAAGGTCCTTGCCATTGACAACAGTTTATTCCTTCCTAACATGCTTATTTGTGCTATCCAGCAATAGGAGGTAGCTATTCTGGGCAGTATAAACTTGGCAATTCATCTATAATTGTTGGCTTATTGAGCCAGTGGTATTTTCATTTTTATGACTACACTCACTTATATATTCTTGCTGATGAGTTTTCTGGTACCTAAATGGAAGCCAAGAGTATTTTCATGTTAATCAGCCTTTATTCTCTGCCAAAAATTCCATATGCTTTCTCATATGCAACATGACCAAGAAACAATTGAGCTTATGGATAATAAACCTGTGCACTGCCAATTTTTATTGAATATATACATACATACATATATAAAAATGTGTGTGTGTGTTCTATGAAGCCTACAAATAAGTGTATATCTCACAGAATTTTCATAAAAAGAACATATCTATAAAACCAATCTTCATATAAAGATAGATTATTACCAAGAGACCTCATTACCAAGAGACCTCACTTTTACCTGCTGTAGTCTGGGTGTAACCAGTAGCTTTTTTAAAGAAATATTTTTATTTATTTATTTGCAAGCAGAGAGAATGGGTGCACCAGGGCCTCCAGCCACCACTACAAAGGAACTCCAGATGCTAGTGCTACTGTGCATCTCACCTTACATGGGTACTGGGGAATCAAATTCAGGTTGTTAGGTTTTGCAGACAAACAGCTTAGGCACTGAGCCATCTCTCCAGCCCTATAACCAGTATCTTGACTTCTAACGCCATATATTAGTTTTGCTGTACTTGAACATTGTGGAAGTAAAGTATTCAATGTATGCACTTCTGGTTTTAGTTACTGGTCATTTCCTTGTGATATTTGTCCTTGTTTTTGTAAATAGTTATATTTCATCTCACTGCTCTATAGGATTTTATTGTAGAGTTATACTATTATATATTTACCATTCTGCTATTGGTGGAGAGTTGGGTGTTTTTTAAGTTTGTTTTTATTAGAAATGTAGCTAGACTTCAGGTGTAGAACATAGACAAATCAAGCTGGAGCTGAGCTAGAACTTTTGTGCCTCCTGACTGGCTTTCATAATACATGCAGATGTTATTCAGGGTGCTGGGGGAGAACATCACCAACAGTCTTACTCTGCTATGGCTACTACTGTGGTCCACAACTGATCTGTCAGGCAAGATTTTCCCACTGGTGCAGTAGTAGAATGACTGTTTGGGGGGTAACCAACCACTTTCTGATTGGATTTGAGGCCTGTTTCACAGGAGAGAATTCATGCTTGCTACTATAAACTGGGTTATAATTGCATGATTTAGTGAGGTCATAGGCCAATTAATAGTTGATGTGGGTGGAGAGTCATGTTGTTCACTGGAGTAGTCACTGATAAGTTGTGTATACTCCATACAATAGTCCCCCTACCCACCCATGCTGATGAAACATCCCTAATTTAATAACTTAATGGGTCACAAAAAAAGACCTGAAAAGTAAGATGGGGATTCATTGGGAAGAAGAAAGTGTTTATTGAGAACAGTATCAAAGAGGGTCATGGGATGAATATCATCAAAATCCGTTATGGGCACATATGAAATTGTCAAAAATAAAATTTGAAAAAGACCAGTATGTTGGGCTTGTCTCCACAATAAAAGAAAGAAAGAAAAAGACTGAAGAAATATCTTAGCACTTAAGCACATGGCTGTAAAGAATAAGGACTCATGTTCAACTCTCCAGGTCCCATGTAAGCCAGGCACACAGTGACACAAGCGTGCAATGTTCCACATGCGCATAAGGGGGTGTGTGCTTCTTGAGTTTGATTTCAGTGGTTGCAGGCCCTGCATCACCAATTATCTCTCTCCCCTCACATAAAAAAAAAAATAAAATAAAATTAGAACAAAATTAAAAAGAAATATGACTACTATGAACATTCTTGCCCAGGTCCTTTGGAATACATGTTTCTTGACCTGTCTCCATTTTTTGTTTTGTGATTTTTGTTTTGTTTTATTTTATTTTATTTTATTTTATTTTATTTTATTTTATTTTATTTTATTTTATTTTATTTTATTTTGCTTGAAGTAATGTCTCACCCTCACCCAGGCTGGCCTCAAAGTCACAGTGATTAACTCTTCTACCTCAGCTTCCAGAGTACCAGGCATGATCCCTGTTTTCCTCTTGCTGTAATATGAAGAAAACATATGAAATAAAATGAAAATACCTCTCTGAAAGACTTGGTATCTTAATAATTATATTCTGAATAGAAACAATTCCCTCTGCCACAGCACTTTCTCTCAGAAACCCAAACTCATTGAGTAACTTAGCAAAAAGGCCCCAAGACACTCCTGTTCCCATTTGAAAATCAACCAAATTGAAGTAAGGGATAAAAGTAAAACTTAGAATGAATATATGCAAGTTTAAAGCCATATAGAAGAGCACAGCCAAAAACACTCATTAAAATTACTCATGGACAAAAGAGATTTGCACTAATTAAAATGCCTAGTCACTCTAGAGTGGGTTAAGACAGAGGATTGACTGAGTACCAAATGGCTTCATTTTATGGCTTTTACATCAAACTTTTGAAATATGTTCAGTTAAGGAAATGAAAGAAAGATGAAAAAATCCTCAAAGGGAAACAGATAAAATACCACAGACCTGAGGAGATCCATTATCATCATTATGGCAGCATTTTCTATCACATTTATGAATTTAGGTAATTTTTATCACACTTGTGAAGGGACAATTGAGCAGGTGCCATTTTATGAGGTACTAATCCCATAGTGATTCCCAAGTGGAGGATCTGCACACAAGGGTCAATTATTATGAGTCTAATAGAAATGCTGTGAATGGAAAAAATGCAAAGTAGCATTAATCCCCTCATTGCTCCCTTGAGCAGAGTTCAGCTGTCAATTTTAGTCCTGAGGAGCTTGGAGACCACCACATGGCCAGAAACATTTCAAGTTTGTTACATCAAGGGCAGAGTGAGCTGAATATTTTTAATATTATTGTGAAAATCAGTTCCTAATCTTAAAATCATAATAATATATACAGCAGAAGATTAAATATTATTCCTATAATTAATCTATAGACTGGATTTTTTAGCATATTATCCTGAGTTTTTAACCTTAAAATTCAAAATGATTTCTATTTAAACCCTGTCTTGATTCTCTGGCTTCTATTTAAGCATTTATCTAACTCATTATGGGGCATTTTATTCAAGTGGCATAGGTTTTTTATTAATTCTTACATTTAGTGAAAATCAGAACAAACACATATCCTTCTCAAAATTGAAATTATAAATGTGAAATAGCACTATAATTACACACTTGCTGTGCAATGAGGCTAACATACATTTGTGTGATATTCACATATATCCCCTGTGATGTTTTGGATATTAAATGCCCTCCCTCCCCTAATCTCATATATTGAAGGCATGACATTCAGTGCAACAGTATCCCAAGGTGATTGGATCCTGAAGGCTCTGACCTCATAATTAGATTTCACTATGGACTCTTCACTTAATAATCTATTGAGAGGTGGTAGAAATGTTAAGATGAGAGATCTATGTTGCAGGTAATAGGTCATTGTGAGAAGGCCCTTGAAGTGTATATTTTATGCCATGTCCTTTGCTTCCTCCTTCACAGCTGTCATGGGGTAAGTACCATTGCTTCACCATGTACTCCCCATTGTGATGTTCTGCCTCATCACAGGCCCAAAGCAATCAGACCAAGTAACCATGCATTTAAACTCTAAAAGTATAATTAAAAGTGAATTTGTGCTCCTTTTAAGTTATCTCAGATATTTTCTCACATCGATAGAAAGCTAGTAGAGCTTTCCATCCAGATACAGGAAGAAAAGGCAGGAAATAGAGAAAGAATAATATTTATTGATGACAATTAATTATATATATATATACTATATATATATATATATATAGTAACAATCTCAATAATATATATATTCATCATATATATAATAATATATATATATATATATATAATATACATATATATATATACACAATACCACATTTTAGCCTTTAAATGACATCTCCATTCTGATTTGTTAAGCTCTTTATAGATTAGAAAGTTAAGGAGGGGGCTGGAGAGATGGCTTAGCGGTTAAGGAGTCTGCCTGCTAAGCTTAAGAACCGGGTTCCAATCTCCAGGTCCCACGTTTAGCCAGACGCAAAGTGACGCAAGGGCGCAATGCCGCACTTGACCACAAGGGGGAGCACACATCTGGATTTCGTTCACAACAGCTGAGAGACTGCTGGCAAGCCCATCTCTATCTGTCTCCCTCTCCCTCTCTGTCTGTCTCTCTCTGTGTCTCTCTCCAAAAATAAATAAAATTTAAAAAAATTTTAAAAAAGTTAAGGAGGGCTGGAGAGATGGCTTAGTGGTTAAGGTGCTTGCCTGAAAATCCAAAGGAACCAGGTTCAATTCCCCAGGACCCACATAAGCCAGATGCACAGGGTGGCACATTTATCTAGACTTTCTTTGTAGTGGCTAAGGCTCTGGTGTATCAATTCTCTCTCCCTCTCTATGTCTCTCTCTCTCTCTCTATCTCTATCTATTTTTTTCTCAAATAAATAAATAAAAAGAAAATATTGTTTTAAAAAAAGAAAGTTAACTATCATCAGTTTAAGGTTAATATCATTATTAAGGTTAATGCTGCTACCTGCTTAATGACAGATTCAGGAATAAAGGCAGTGTCTGCCTATCTGCAAGCTATATCCACCATACCACTTTGTCTTCTCCTTTTAAGGACTAATGTTTTGATAGTTAAGATCCTGAACATTCCATGGGAAAGTTTTAACTCAAAATTCTATATGCTCTTCTACTCATGTGCATAACATTTCTACAAGTTCAAGGTCATCATCTCTTTACTTTGTGCATTTGTATGGCTATAGCCAAATATCACAGTGAGTAATTTATAAAGAACAAAAATTTATTTTCTCACAGTTCTGGAGTCCAAACTCAAGGTCCTCCGCTTTCTTGATGGCATTTTGTTGCTTCATCCTCCAAAGAAAAACATTGTTTCATCACAGGGCAGAAAAAGAAAAGGCAAGTGAGAAATTAATGCTTCATAATCCCCTTTTATAAGGGCTTTAATCCAATTAGTGACATGAGGGACAGCCATATGATCTAACAACCTCTTTTGCCTCCCCCCACCATTATCATTATATTATATTGTCCATTAAGTTTCAACACCTGTTTTGACACTGGTAAATTTTTATTTGTTTCTGATTTTTTTTTCTCTCAACCGATGCCCACATCACCACAGAGGGATTAGCCAGTACTTTCTTACTACCTCTGGACCAAGAGCAATCTATTAAGGAAGAGAGATACTGTAATGTATCTTATCAGAACCAAGAAGACCTCTTGATTTTGTGTAGTCTACATTTCTATTTCCTTGTTCTTTGTTACTGGTATAATATTTGCTCTATATCTAATCTTTAAATCCAAATGATTTTCTATACTACTACCAGAGATCTTGAGACTCATAAAATAACATGTAACCATGGTAATGTCCTCTGAAACTTCTTCATGACTCCACATCTTCATAATTCTTCATAAATCAGAACAGAACTGTATGCCTTCTTGTCTTGTGGGTGCCACCCCTCTCCTATTCACCACAATTTTATAGTTTGACTATAAAATGTCCCCACTAGTGTCAAGTGTCTGTGAGGAAGTTTCCTACTTATTCCCCAGCTGATGGAGCATTTGGGAGATTGAGCCTTGCTGGAAGAGATATGCTGCTAGAGAGGACCTTGGGGTTGATTAGTCCAGCTCACTGCATGTTCAGAGCCAGCTCTTTGTTACTGTTCTCTCTCTGCTGTGGATGTGTTAAGTAAACTAGCTTCATCCACCATGATGAAGCTTTCCCTCAAAACTATAAGCCTGAATTAAATCCTTTCCTCTCATAAATTGCTTCTGGCTGGGTGCTTTGTCCCAGCAAAAAAAAAAAAAGGTCACTGCTACATACATCTTCACACCTTTGACCCTTGCCATTCTAAAATAGTGTGAATATTGCAAAATAACACTGAATATGACAAGCTCCTTCATTTGTACATTCCTTTACCCATGCAAATGCATCTATCTGAAAGACCCTCCTGCTGTTTTGTTCTAAGTAAATATAACTTTTCTTCCATAGTTCAGCTCAAACATTAACCACAAAGTTGCATTTATATGTTCTGCTATGCAATAGAATATGATAAAATAATTACATTAAGTTATGAGACTGTGGTTTATATTAAATGGTAAGCTTCTTGAAGAGAGGAACTATGTATGTCAGCATGTTAATATCTCTACCTAGAATGAGATCTTAAGCTCTGCTTCATGCAAGGTTATTGTTAGAATTAATGGAATTTAGCCCATGTAAATAAAGCAGAGTTCTTGTCATATAGTAAGTACTCAATAAGTGTTAATTGTCATTGTGTTGAAATAGTAACCATTTATTAATGAATAATAATTTTCAAAGTCCAACAATATGAGCATTATTGCAACAATATTTTAATATTGTTTTAATATAGAAATGTGCACAGGCCTGATTCAAAGCTTGTAGAAATTGAAGTGCAACATCTAGTAGGAGCCAGAAATGTTGGCAACTAGTGCCAAAAAGGAGAGCTTGTACATAGATAGCAATATGTGTGCATTGTAACTGTGCAGGGATCCCTGCTTTGGCCTTCCCAGCCCAAAATCTGCCTTTCTCTTTCACATTCTAAATCTCATGTAAATATCTCCTATGGGCAAGTGTAACCTAGACAAAGGAAATACTGCAAGTGCATTTCCAATGCAAGCAACTTGGCACCGTTGAAAGTCATCACATCAAGTATCAAATCTCCAGATACATAATTATAGGACTGTCCAATAACCCAGTGTTCTTTCCACTAGATTACACTTTCTATCTATGACAGTACAAATTGCAGTTCACTTTGGAAGTATTAATTATTAACGTTGAAATCAGTATCAACTCACTGGATATTGATGCCAGTCTTTCCAATAATTCTTCAATTTGCATTTGTAGTAGCAACATTTTTAAAGTAGTGAATGTGAAATTATTTAGGACCACCCCCCTTATTAAGTATGACATAGACATTTTAAAAATCATCTTAATACAAATCTGTAGACTATTTTACCTCTTAAAAATGAGAAAATTGGGTTGGAGGGATGGCTTAGTGGTTAAGGTGTTTGCCTGCAAAGCCAAAGGACCCAGGTTTGGTTCTCCAGGACCCACATTAGCCAGATGCACAAGGTGGCACATGTGTCTGGAGTTTGTTTGCAGTGGCTGAAAGCCCTGGAGCACCCATTCTCTCTCTCCACCAAATAAATAAATAAAAATAAAAATATTTTTTAAATGGGGGAGTTATTTTTCTAGTTCTTAGAGATCTTATCTTTGTGGAGAAAATTCTGCATTTTTCAGATCAGGTCAAAATCATACAATTATTGATCCACTTGGAGGCTTTGCCTCTCCAAGAGTTGCCCTAGTCTAGGACTCCAAATCCAAAAGAAACCACAGAACTTTTGCTTTCAATTTTATGAAAACCTTATTCTTTAATTGGATGCTGTATGTCTTAATATTAAAATGAGAGTGGTTTTAACCATGGGATTTAGAGACAGGAATATTTTTATGCAGAGGTAATTCTGAGGCTAGTTCTACATTCCTTTATTGCTAATTATATGCCATCAATTAAAACAGAAATATTTACTGATAATGGTCTACTGCAATTTTCAGTACTTAAATTAACATTTATAGAAATAGGTTTCATATTCACATTTTCATAAATACTTTGTTTTTGTTGATCCTCTTTCCCTTAAAAGTGATGCAAATTTTGCCTACCAGAGAACCTAGAGAGTTTTTCACTACCTTTAATTTAAATAGCTCCATCCAAATTGTTCCATATTGCTCCAAAATCGAGCAACTATAGAGAACATAATATCAAGTTGAGCCATGAGATTTTTGAAGAACCACCTGTAGGTTTCCTCAGCTTTTTTTCTACTTTTTTTATCTTCACATTACAAGAAAAAAAAACACACTAAAATAGTTCACTCCAATATTTCATTGTGATAATAAGTAATTTATGGCAAACTATAGCTCCTTAATCCATTTAAATTCACTTTTACCTAAACCATAGCTTTTTCTATTACCCTATTAAACTTGGTGAAAGAGGTAGCAGAAAAAAAAATGTGAAAGCCAAAGGAAGGGGAAGAGTTCTTTGCAATACTGTCTTCCAGACACAAAGTCATCATGGTTTTCATGACCTCACAATAGCTGATGTTACCTACACGGGACCTGAATAATAGGAGGCAGAAAATGATGACATCAAAATAGAAAAGACACTAGTTGGAAAGAAAAAAGAATTCAGTGGAGAAGGATATGTGAGGGGGGAAAGGCAGGATTATGGGAGGAGAATTTGATCATGGTATATTGTTTATATGTATGGATGTTGTCAATGAAAAAGTTAAAAAATTAAAAAATAATATATTTATTTCATTCACCCCACAGCTCTTGTTTTGCCTTTTCTGTAGAGGATTTAGTTCAAAAACACAATTATCAGCAGTCTCATAATGCTCTATACTGTGTATATGATCAAAGGTACATTAAAGATGTCACGGCTGATTTATTTTTGGTCATTTGCTTTGTGGAAGAGAGTAAATGTTCCTTTAATTTATCTAAAACTATTGTTTCCCTTGACAGGTGACAGATTTCAAGGATACAGCCTCTTCACCCCTGGCTAAATCTTCAACTGAAGGCCCGTAATTATGCAAACCAAATTCTCTATGGCACAATCAGGGTTGTGACTCATAGTGTATGTTTGCCTAGACAAAATGGCTAGGTTTCTAGTGATAGAAATCTCTCTGTGTGTGAAGATAAGAACTAGGTTTATGATCCAGTCCAGGGCTCAGGCTTGTCTTTTTTTTAGTAAGAGCAATGTGATAGTGAAGGCTTGAATACACTGCCAAAGTATGTTGAATTGAATACACTGCTCAAGTGGCGAGTATGTAAGGGTCCCACCAAGTGGTCTGGGGCTTCTTTTTTATAGGATTCTTAGTGGAAGGTAGGTCGGTTGCATAGTTTTGGCGGTCCTTTGGTTTGATTGACAGGTTTGAGTTATATAACTTATTCTGTACTGTGCATATTCCTTCCTCTGATGCAATCAGGGCTGTGACTCATAGTGTATGCTTACCTATGATTTTAATAATATATTCACCAAGTTGTACATAGGCATAAAATGGCAAATATGGGTTACTGCCTAAAATTTCACTTAGAGGACAAAGTTTGTCTTATTGCACAGACACCAAAATCAATCCTGAATATTGATCCAGGGCCTATCTATGAGGATATTTCAACGGGTACTGATCTTGAATAATGGTCGCTAAGGGGAGGAGAAAACTATTTGAATATATGGAGCAAGGTGTATGTGCATTTGGGTACATGTGGAGCTCCCAGATTTCCAACAAGTTGCTAGGTGTATCATTTACTGCCCAAGCCAAGCAGTGCTCCAGCTGACTAAACTATTCCTTATGCTTGCCTACCTCAAGAACCTTGGCGTGGAGGTCAATGTAAGGAATGTATAAAGAATAGCTTTGTGGGCTGGACAGATGGCTTAGCGGTTAAGGCGCTTGCCAAAGAAGCCTACGAACCCATGTTCAACTGCCCAGATCCTACATAAGACAGACGCACAAAGGTGAGGCAAACACAAGGTCACAATGCCAACTAGGTGGTGCAAGTGTCTGGAGTTCAATTGCAGTGGCTGAGGACCTGTTGCCAATTCTTTCTCTCTCCCTCTATCTCCCAGTCTCTCTTTTTCTCTGTCACGCATGTGTGCTCTCTAAAAAAAAGTAATAATAAAGAAACAAAACAAGAATAACTTTATGCAGAGATTCTTTCTGGAATCATATCTATGTACCTTTCTTGCTAATTCTGTCTATGCTAGTTATTAAATGAAACAAAAATATTTACTGATGATAGTCTAACACACCATTTTTCCAAAAGATGTTTTAATTGGTCTCTTGTTGTTATGGATGCTAGGTATGGAACTCAGGAACTTTGCACATGATAAGCAACTGCTTCACCACTAAATCACATCCCCAGCACAAAGATGTTTTAATTGGCTGATACATTTTATTTATTTTTTATAAGAGCAAGCAAGAGAGAGAGAGAGAGAGAATTGGCATGCCAGACCTTCTAGCCAGTGCACTCGAACTTCAGATGGGTGTACCACCTTGTGCTCATGCACAACCTTACACATGCATCACCTTGTGCATCTGGCTTACGTGGGTCATTAGGCTTCACAGGCAAGCACCTTAACTACTCAGCCATCTCTCCAGCCTGGTGCATTTTTAGTATTAAAAACACATGTACAAAAAATGAGCACAGTCTCCAATCAAGATACCACCAAATGTGGGCTAGAAGAGGGCCTACCCATATAAAATTCCCTCCAAGATATCTATGGCCATCCCATCTATCTAGTACTAACTTCTCTCTCCGTTGGAGAATTTGCTTTCTTTTTCCAGATGGTCAACAAACCTGAAGGGAGGATCAGCCAATCACACCTCACCAGGGCTCCAGCTAAAACCATAGAGTAATGTGGAGGAAGGACAAGAGTTCAGCGTTCTTGGTGATCACGACACCAGAAAAAGGCTGAAGGAGATAAACACAGAGAACATCCAACTCCAACTAAGCCAGATATCCAGAGACACAGAGGCTCCCAAAACCTCACCACTGAAGTAGAGCTAAAATGACCCCAATGTGGCTCAGGGAAATTTGTTGAAGGGGGGCGGAAAGAATGTTAGAGCCACAAGTTGGGGCATTAGGCACAGAGACTTGGCCTATCCCCCATAACTGTTGACTACCCCCACAATGCGTGAACCACATTCCCCATTGATGAGGGTCCCTATGGAACAGGAAGGACAGGGAGGAGGATAATGGAGTCACCACTGTGAATGTAAAACTAGAATAATATACATTAAAATAAATAAAATAAAAAAAACTGACTCTAAGGAAGAAGGAATGGGGATGAAAGACACAAAATTTTGACCATCTTTAAAGGTTGGAAATCAAAGAAACAAAATCCTGTGGCAGCTCCAGAATGTAGTACATAACTTTCTGGCACCTTGATCTTCGCTCTTTAAGATCCATTTTGAATTTCTATGCTATAGAACTGGAAGACAATAAAGTTGTATTTTTAAACTAAATTTGTGAGAATTTGTTTCAGTACCAGAAGAAAACTAATAGAAAAACAAAAGTATTTTAAAAGTTCCTTCTTTTTGTCCTTGTGATAATCAGTAAACAAATAGCTCACATTATTGAGTGTTATTAAAATAACAAGTGTTAATAGTAGAAAACTTTAGAAATCATCAAATTCTAGACACATTTTATACATGAAGAAAAAAAAGCCTGGGGATGTCTGTGATTTATTCATAAGTTTCAAGTGACAGAAAAGTTGTGCTCTTGGTTACATAGTGAGGAATTTATCATTTCAATTAATGAGAGACAGGATGAGCTTTGTAGTAGGGCAATAGAACTCTTGTCATTTGAAACTCACATGGTCCTGGATTTCACTGGGGTTGGTAAGACAATTTCATCAGCATCAGACATCACTTCCATCCATGGTGCTATCCAGAGGAAGAGTAAGAACAGTTTTCTCACACCCCATATTCTGGGATTCTGAGCATATCTAGTATGACAGTAACAGGGTTCAAACAGTAACATTGTCATTTAGTGGCTTGGCACCACTCCTTGGCCAAGTCACTTAACTATTTTGTGCCTCATTTTCCAGGACTATAAAATGGAATGAATACACTCTGTCTAGCTCATTGACTTCAAGAGGAGCAAATGACAATGTGTAGAGAATTTAGAACATTACCTTGCTCATAGTCAATATAGTAGATTGTGAATGTGTTTTGTCAGACTCCCCTGTATCTACATCCAGAAGTAGCCCCATCCATGGTGACTCTAGGCTAAGCCATGTGACTTGCTTGGCCATTGAAAAGTAATAATCATAGCACAAATAGAGACTTGATAAAAAACTAACACTTGTATATTGGGGGTTTATCTCTGTTTTGCTGCTGATGAACATGGCTGTAATATGACACAGCTGGAGAGGAGAAATACATTTCTTCTATTGTCCTGCCCAAGAGTCAAACATATGAGTGCCATCATCTATCCTAAATTAAACAGCCACCAGTTATCCCTTCAGCTGCCCAGAAACACCTGAATATTTTCAGTCCAGAGCAGTGGAATCATCCCAGATCTGAAAACCTTCCCGGTCAATCCATAGACCTGTGAGATAAGTAAATGATTAAAGTCACTCAATTCGAGAGTGGTTTGTTATGTGTCAAATCTCAATTAAGGCTAATACTGTAAACACTCCAGAAGATATAGTCTGTGAATATACAAAATGATGGAACCTATCATTTTGTATAATTACTACACACCAGCAAACAAAAAGTTATCTCAAAATATTAGTCAGAATGTGGTATTGTTTCCAAATCACCAGTCACCAAAACTGGAGCAGATAACTAAACAATTATCACAATAATTTGTATAGACCAGAGCCTTTCCACCCTGACTATGCATCCTTCAATGTAACATGTAATGTAATGAAACATGAGCAAGTGGCAGAGGTAATTCCAGTGGACATATATGATTTGGAGCAAATACTGGAAAGGAGTAGATAGATATGGGATGTCAGTCATCATGGCAATTACACACCTGAACAAATAGCTGGTTAATGTCACAAAGTGATATTTGTAGTTCCTCTAGATCCTGCATACACACACACACACACACACACACACACACGTATATATTCTTCTGCCATGCTGTGGGAGACTGTGATCCCCTCAGGCATTCACAACAAGTTAATTATTGGGCATATTGTTCAACAGCAGAGGGAAACTTGTTCATACTGTTTTTCTTTGAGCTGCACATATTCTGAGGCAAAATAGAAAACTTCAGATGCAATTACTGAGTTTTATTTTTCTTTTTTCCTTCATGCCCAGCAGCTGGTGAGTGTTCAGCATCAGATATGAGAAGTTAAGCTGAATAAACTAGAGGAAAACCTTCTTGAGAAAGCAAACTCAGCTTTAAAAAAAAATGCTAAGTTTGCCGACTCAAAAGCCCAGGACAGCTTAATAAAATTGAGCAGAGGAAAACCAATTAAACAGTCTAAACTGCTATTTGGGGGCTCAACAAAGCAACACAAATCAAAAGAGGAATTATTCAATTATTAGTAGCAGCTGGATTTTGTAAAATTCTCTCTGTTTTTTTAACCAAGTCCATCCCTCCTCTACCTTGCTGCTATTCCCCAGAGTGCCAAATTATATCATTTTCAATCTCCAGGACAGAATGAACTTTACTGTGAATTTTCCCATAAGGATATTCAACTATATCCTTATGCCCTAATGCTTAACTCCAAGCAACCCATTTCTCTTTTTAAAGGCCTGCAGGAGCTCATACCTTATCAATATCCTCAACCCAGTGGATAAAGCATTTTACAGTATGACTCCTGCCACCATGTCTTTCTTATGTTCTCCATTACTTTCCCTGCATGAAACTTGAGCTCTTGGCAAACTATGGGGTCATGGTCTCTTAGCAAATCCTGCGCTCTTCCATTTCTTGGTGCTGATGTGTTTCTGTACACCAACCTTCATTATAAATCTTCAATAGTTATATACCTGTTTTCAAAGCCAACCTCATATCACAACATTCCAATGCCATTTTTTTAAATCTTTTGTTTAAACTCACCAGCCACAGACAACCTGGAGTACAACTGCAGTCAAGGTTACTGAACATACTCTAGCTTTCAAGAATGAACATCAGAAGAAGCACGAGCTATAGGCTTGTTATGAATGAATCTAAGTAGGGTTTAAGGAAGTGGGTTTGGGTGGACATCTCTGAATTGGACACTTCCAGGAAGTAGGACTCACTTGATAATAAGTATCTTAATATCTTTATCTAAGAAGCAGAAGAAAGGAATGCTATAATTGTCATTGTGGATGAATTATGTAGTAGTCAACAGAGAATGATTTAATAACTTCGACCTAGCAGTCTCTTAGCCTCTGTGACTCTGCCCGGTAGTAATTTACATACTCTGTTTATATTTACTGTTTGTAAGCCCTATATACTGTTTATTTCCATTGGAAACATCCAAAATCTCAAGGTTGGTTTATTTTCTTCCTACATAACTAGTTCTCTGCATTTTCTCATAATCTCCATAATATATGCATTGAAAAGTGGTTAAGGCTCTTGTTTGCAAAGCCTAAAGACCCACCATGTTCAACTTTCCAGATCCCATGTAAGCCAAATGCACAAAGGTGAGGCAAGCTCAAGGTTTCACATGCCCACTAGGTGGCACAAGTGTCTGGAGTTTAATTGAAGTGGCTGAGGCCCTGGAACCCCAGTTCTCTCTCTCTCTCTCTTTCTCTCTGTCTCTCCTCACTCTCTGTCTCCCTCTCACTGTCTCTAAAAAATTAAAATAAAAACATAAAAAAAACTTCAGAGATATACTACATGGGCCCTCATAGGTAATTTCATTTTATTTCCAGTTGACTCTTAAATCTATCATATATCACATGAAAAATGCATTGAGTCCATTAACATTCCATTGCGAACAGGAGACTGGCTCACTCATGAGGTCTCACTCCTCCCAGAGGATCTATTGGCAGTGAATGATTGCTACAGAAGGGCAGTCATATATTTCATGGTGTATCCAGTGTTAAATTTCCCATGCCCCAGCAAACAATCCCACCTGTGTTCATGTGAACAACTCTAATTATTTATCTCAGGGGATAACAATAGAACATCAAAGTAGGAAGGAGACTAGTTGGGAAGAAGAACAGGTTTAGTGTGGGGTGGTATCAGATGGCAATGGAGAGTGAACATGATCAAAACACTTTATATACATATATGAAAATGTCACGAATAAAAAAATTCAAATGACTTAATCCAGGAAAAACACAAGCTGTTTTTAAGATGCAGTGTCTTGCAAAAGAGGAAACCATGAAATTTTCAAACCTGGAAATCTACATGGAAGGGTTCCATTTAGACAACTGTTCTCTACAGTTGACTACAATCCTAGACACTCACACAATGTAGGCTTTCTTGCTGTATCATCTGTGGCTCTACTTATAATCCTTTCCAGCTATTCCTACAGACTGAGTCTGAGTCCTGTTCATTGAAACCACTTAAATAAAGGGCTGAATGGAACAGTGGCCAAATATCAAACATTTTACGCACTCTACAATCTCTTTCACAATTACTCAACTTCATAACTGTAGCAAGAAAGCAGTAAGAGATAGCACATAAATCAATGAAATGTGGGTTGGAGAGATGGCTTAGCAGTTAAGCCACAGGACCATGGTTCTATTCCCCAGGACCCACATAAGCCACAAATACACAGTGGCGCATTCATCTGGAGTT
This sequence comes from Orientallactaga sibirica, assembly GCA_036365145.1. NCBI lineage: Eukaryota > Metazoa > Chordata > Mammalia > Rodentia > Dipodidae > Orientallactaga > Orientallactaga sibirica. The sequence continues at coordinate 3,887,327 of JAEOAD010000840.1, forward strand.
TGTATGCAGTGGCTGGAAGCCCTGATGCACCAATTCCTTTTCTCTCTGTCTCTCTCTATCTCTATCTCTTTCTCTCAAATAAATAAAGAAAGAAAGAAAAATATTTTTAAATTTAAAATGAAATGAGTTACAAAGTAGGATGGTTAATCTGAATTTGTCAACTTGACTGGATTTAGATATGTCTAAAAAGGGTCCATTGCAGAAGAGGAGGCAGAAAGAATGTAAGAGCCAAAAGAAGGGTAGGACTCCTTACAATGTGCTCCTCCAGACACAAAATGGCCTGGATATCCATGACCTCACAGTGCCTGACACTACCTACACAAGACCATCTTAATAGGAGGAAAAGATCATGACATCAAAATGAAAACAAAGAGTGATTGGTGGGGGAATATGATGGAGAGTGGAGTTTCAAGGGGGAATGTGGGGGGAGGGAGGGAAGTGCCATGGGATATTGTCTACAATTAAGGAAGTTGTCAATAAAAAAAAAAATGATAAAGAACATTTCTGGATGTGTCTTTGAGACTGTTTCCAAAGAGGTTTGGTTTGAGGTTCAACAAACTGAGTAGTGAAGACCCACCCTGAATCTGGGCAGCACTGACCAATAGGCTGGGTGTCTTGATGGAACTAAAAGCAGAAATGTGAAGCTTGTGCATGGGCGCCTATCAGTCTCTAGGTACTTCAGCCTCTGAATACAGACTTGCACCAGTGACTGTACAGTGAGTTTGAGTCTTCAGCCTTTGATGGGAGCTGTAACGTTGGTCCTTCTTGTTCTGAAGCTTTATTCTACTCAGAAAAAAAAGCAGCTGATTTCTTTGGCTGTCCAAACCGCTGACAACTATAGCAGAAGTGTTCAGTCTCTGATTATGCATGGCAATCTCATATATCCTTCTTATAACTATGAATATGTTCCATTCCTCTAGGGAACACTAGCTAACATACAACAAAACTTTATTTATAGGCTGGGAATGATGGTGCACTCCTTTAGTCCCAGAACTCGGGAGCCAAGGTAGGAGGATGGCTGTGAGTTTGAGGCCAGCTTGGGACTACAGAGTGAGTTCCAGGCCAGCCAGGGCTAGAGTTAGACCCTACCTTGAAAAAACAAAACAAAAAAATACCCTTTACTTATTAAACAAAAAAAAAAAAAAAGCAAGTGGTAAACAGGTTTTATCCCACAGAATAGTGTTACTTTTGAGGTCCATTCATTTCATTTAATCTCGAGCCAATGACCACTTCTGAGTTTGGAAAAGCTTATCTTTAAAATGGAAATAATAATACATGTGTATTATTTTTCTCAGTGTTTTGGATCAAATATCTAACCAAAGCAACTTAAATGAAGGTGTTGTTTATTTATTTATTTATTTATTTATTATTATTATTATTATTATTATTATTATTTTGCTTCAAAGTTTGAGGGTACAATCTAGCAGGGCAGGGAAGTCATCATGGCAGGAGCTTGAGGCAGCTAGTCACTCCAGTTCACAGTCACAAAACAGGGACAGATGGCTTTCTCCTCTTTATTCAGTTCAGGACTCCATCATATGGAATGGTGCCATCCAAAGTTAGAGAAGGACTTCCCACCTCAACCTAATCTGGAATCTCTCTCATCGACTTGCCCAGAAGTGTGTTTCCACAGTGATCCTAAATCCAATCAAAGTGACAATCCAGATAAACCATCACAACATGTAAGAATCAAAATGGAATATCGTTTTGTGAAAAACAATCTATTTAAATTGTAAGCACTGTATATTTTAGAGGATATTATTAATTTGTTATATATTTGGGGAGTAGAATAGTTAGTTAATCTTTCTGCAGCAGAATTGTGGCCCAGCAGTCCTGCCTTTAAGGGACCATTTGGTGCCCAGCTGTAGGCAGTGTGATTAGCAAGTGGCCTCCAGCTGGCTGCTGCTTCAGGATCAAACTCAAATGCTATGATCTGCCTGACTGAAGCCACACATATTTTTAAGGCAGATCTCAGGAATAGAGCAGGACAGAGATATAAAGGCTCAGGCATTTTGACCTTAACTTCAGTAGCCAGTACTCATTACAGAGTTTTTTGACCAACTGACAGGGCTTTATAGAACCTTCTTGTCAGTGCAGTTTCTCCCCAAACCCAATTATGTTCCTCCCTCATCCCTTCACTAGTCTATCCCCAATAAACACCCTGTATCCTAACCTCCATATCAGTTTGAGCCTCTGAGAAATATGTGTCACAAGGAAATCATAGGCACCTCTTGTGCTGCTGTTTTTTTAAGATGTATTTGTGGTGTGTGTATATTGTGTGAGTGTGTAAAAATGCTTGTTCAATGTGTTTGTGCAGGTGGCACTTGTGTGTATGGAGGCCAGAAGTCAATGTCGGCTGTGTTCCTCAGTCCCTCTCCACTTTATTGACTGAGGCAGGGTTGCTCAGCTGGCTGATTCTGCTAATCTAGCTAGCCAGCTTGCCCCAGGGAGCCCGTTTCTGCCTCCCAACCACGGGCATTACAGGTGGCCTTAAGTTCTAGAATTCTTAAATTCTGCCTGTTGCAGTCAGGTTCGCATTGCTGGCAGAAATCACCCGACTAAGAGCAGCTTGTGGGAAAAAAGAGGTTTATTTTGGCTTACAGGCTCGAGGGGGAAGCTCCATGATGGCAGGAAAAACGATGGCATGAGCAGAGGGTGGACATCACTCTCTGGTCAACATAAGGTGGACAACAGCAACAGGAGAGTGTGCCAAACACTGGCAAGGGGAAGCTGGCTATAATACCCATAAGCCCGCCCCCAACAATACACCACCTCCAGGAGGCTTTAATTTCCAATTGCCATCAGCTGGGAATCTAGCATTCAGAACACTTGAAGTTTATGGGGGACACCTGAATCAAACCACCACATTCCGCCCCTGGCCCCATAAACTGATAACCGTACATGATGTAAAATGTAATGCATTCATGCAAATTTAAAAGTCCCCATAGTTTTTATCAATTCCAATGATGTTCATACATCCCCATAATCCAAGGTCTTTTAACTGAGCCATAATACCAAAAATATCCCCCCAAAAAACCCCCATAATGGCACAGAATAAACATTCACACTGCAAAGGATGGCATTGGGCAAAGCAAAGAAATATTCAACCAATACAAGATTTAAAACAACCAGGGCAAATGTCAAACTCTGTAATTCCAATCCAACAACTACTTAGTGACAAATCTCCAAGTCCGATAATTCTAACCAGCAACAAGTCTCTGGAGTTCTAATTCCGCCCCTCCAGCTAGGCTACTCACAGTCCTGGAAAACTTCATCCAGGGCCGGCAGCTCTCCTTGGCAGCCATCTCATAGTCCCAGCATCTCCACTGGGTCTCCACTGCAACCCACGGTCCATCCTCATGGCCCCATGGGATCTCCATGCAGGCATCCAGCAAACCTGCTTCACACTGCCCATGGCCATTTCAAAAACACAAGACCGCGTTAAAAACTCAATGACCCTCTCTTTCCTGCATTTGTTATACTCCATAATACCAGGTAGGGTGCCAATTTGTTAATCCAGGGGGGAATAAATCAGACTTTGAAGAACAGGACACTCCTTCAGTCTTCAGGCCCCTTCAAAAGAGTCTGCATTCTTCCTATTGCCCCAGTGCAGGTCAGCTGGCCCAATCTCAAAGGTTGTAATCTTTCAATTGCAGCTGAATGGGCAGAGTTCACCCAAAGATTTCATTTTTTCTGTGCCATATCCCTCTGCTCACACCAGTTCATTTCTACACAAAGCAACCCTGCACATCTTCTCAGGACACGGGCATAACTGCAAGCGTCTCACACAAACTGCTAGCCCAGTCCAAGTAAAGCTCTTTCTCACCCTCGTAAGCCAAACCTCACAGTCCATAGTTCTTACTGCATTCAGGTCTTTCAGCTCTGACCAGAATAGTCCATTAAGCTGTACTTACAACACTACAAGGTGTCTCTTAGGCCAAGATTTCAAATCCTTCCACATTCCTCTTGAAAATCAGCTCCAAAAGGCCAAAGCCACAGTCAGGTGTCTAGCAGCAATCCCACTTCTCGGTACCACTTTACTGTTGCAGTCAGGTTTGCATTGCTGGCAGAAATCACCCGACTAAGAGCAGCTTGTGGGAAAAAAGAGGTTTATTTTGGCTTACAGGCTCGAGGGGGAAGCTCCATGATGGCAGGAAAAACGATGGCATGAGCAGAGGGTGGACATCACTCTCTGGTCAACATAAGGTGGACAACAGCAACAGGAGAGTGTGCCAAACACTGGCAAGGGGAAGCTGGCTATAATATCCATAAGCCCACCCCCAACAATACTCTGCCTCCAGGAGGCTTTAATTTCCAATTGCCATCAGCTGGGGTGACTAGCATTCAGAACACTTAAGTTTATGGGGGACACCTGAATCAAACCACCACACTGCCTTAAAAACAAACAAACAAAAAAAAAAACCATGCTTGCCTAACATTTTATATGGGTGCAGGGAATCCAAACTCAGGTTCCCACACTTGCATATCAAGTGCTTTATCCACTGAGCCATCTCCTCAGCATCACCTCCTTTTAAAATATTCTAAAAGATACTTGGATGTTTCGTTTTTATCCTTCTAAGAATATATGCAGTCCTTGCCTTTGGGCCTTTTGTGTTCTTTGAGGAAAATGCCCTTTGGTTAAAATCCCTGGTGGAAATATGTTTGGGTTTTCTAAGGGTCTAGAAGAAAAGAGAGGCTGAGAGGGATGTAGCTAACTCAGGGGCAATGGGATTCCTCTAAATCAGTGGTTTGGGATTCTCTGTTGTGTAAGCTATAAGACATGGCCACCATGAAGTCAAAATACCCCAGCAAATCCTCTAAGGGGAACATCAGCACTGTGAAGCTAAAAAAGGTTGGGCTTGGGAAATGATAATATTCATAGCAGCCCAGCTACTGGGCCTTCAAGACCTTTTCAAGGAAACATGCAGTTTTTGAACAGAAATAGGTCAGGATGTTGATGTTGCTGAAAATCAGTTGAATTTAAATTTGGAAGAATAAAGCAGTATGATATTCTTCATATGCTGTAGCTAATGAGTAAAATCATTTGAAATATATTTATGAATAAATACATTGCATGGTTTTGAGAAAATTAATAGAAGTTTTCAGGCAATTCTTGATTTAACCATTCCATGTTAGGCACCTTCTATATCCCTAGCATTCTATTGGCACAGAGTTATCAGCAGGGTAGATACGGTCTATATTGTGCTTTGGATATCGTTTGAGTGTATTGTTCAAAGGTTCATGTGTTTAGGGACCAGAGAGATGGATCAGTGGTTAAGGCACTTCCCTGCAGAGACTAACTACTAGGGTTCAATTCCCCAGTACCTGCATAAAGCCAGATGCACAAAGTTGCATATGCATCGGGAGTTTGTTTGCAGTGGCTAGAGGCCCTGGTGTGCCCATTCTCTCACTCTCTTCTTTCTGCTTGCAAATAAATAAATAAATAACAATATTTTAAAACTTTATTTATTTATTTATTTATTTATTAAAGAGAGGCAGAAAGGGGGTGGAGAGTGACAATGGGCATGCCAGGGCCTCTAGCCACTGCAAAAGAACTCCAGACACATGTGCCACAAAATAGTATTTTTTTTTTTTTTTTTTTTTTTTTTTTTTTCGAGATAGGGTCTCACTCTGGCCCAGGCTGACCTGGAATTAACAATGTAGTCTCAGGGTGGCCTTGAACTCACGGCGATCCTCCTGCCTCTGCCTCCCGAGTGCTGGGATTAAAGGCGTGCGCCACCATGCCCGGCCAATAGTATTTTTTAAAGGTTAATGTATTTAACATTTTGGGTTGAGTCTGTATGTGTGTGGATGGCATGTGTGTATTCGTGTTCATATGTGTGTCACATGTGTGTATATATGTTCATGTTTGTGTGTACGTATGTTTATGAGTACATATGCATTCATTTTGCATGTGTATTGAGACAGACTCCCTCATTGAACTTGGACCTCGAGAATTCCAGTAGACAAGCTGACTAGAGAAGCCCAGGGGTTCACTTGTTTCTGCCTCTCTGCACTGCACTGGGATTGAAGATGTGCACCACCACAGTTGGCATGTTTTTCCTAAAATTTTTATTGACAATTTTCATCATACGCATAATGAATGTTGATCATAATTCCTTTCCATTGCTTTTTATCCCCCCTCCCCTATCTCCCTTTCACTGAACCTCTTCTTTCCAACTGGTCCCTCTTCGATTTTGATGTAATTTGTGTTTTTTATTTTTTTGTTTTGGGGTTTTGTTTGTCCTCCTCCATCATCCATGCTGACATATTTATGGGCCCAATATCGTGCCTGTCTTGTGCAAGTGACAACAGCCACTGTGAGCTCATCAATGCACCAACTTCTTTGTGTGTATAAGACAGTGTTACGAAGCACTCCCCTCTACCCTTGGGCTTTTACATTCCACCAACTCTTCAATAAGGGTCCTTGAACCTTGAAGGGTACAATAGAGATGTCTCTCAGTGCTGAGCACTCCACTATCACTTCTCAGCACTTTGATAAATTTTGAGTCACCGCCATGTGAAAAGAGAAGATTCTCTAACCACAAATGAGAATGGCACTAATATATGGGCATAGGCATCAATATTTAGAGGGCAATTTCATAGGCATAATATACACACCCATTTAGCCAAACAACAGTAGTAGATTTTTCCCTAGAGCCTATGACCTGCCTAGCCATACGCTTCTGATTAGATTTACAATGTCAGGCACAAATTCACAGCTGGTATTTTAAGTGGATTCTGGCTATCAGAACTCTGTTTCTCATGCTTACAGAGCCTGCATTTTTACCGATTGAGTCATCTCCATAGCCTTTCATGTGTATAAATTTAATCTCCTTAATTAAGTATTAAGGAGGGCGTGGTAAAGACACATATGTGGTTTAGAGGTAGGGCCTTTAGAAGGTGATTAGAATTAGCTAGTTTTATGAAGATCCTCTATGATTGAGTAGTGGTGGCTTTATAAAAGGGATAACCCAGAAAATGCACATGCATGCACATACATTCCCTCGCACACACACCCTGATTCTTGCTCTATTATGCTTTGTACTATCTTAGGCATTATCCGGCAAGAAGGCCATCACCACTTTCAAGCCATTGAATCTCTAAAACTTTGATCTAAATAACTCCCTTCTTTCTCTATAAACTCCCTAATCTTCTGTTATTTTGTTATAGGAACAAAAGCAAACTAATTCAGCCAGCAAAAAAAAAAAAAAAAAAAAAAAAAAATGTTCACAGCCTTTTTTTCTTCTGCTAGTATCAGTGTATTATGGCTGGACAGCTGAATCCACAGGAAGCTGATAGAGCCTTCAGGGACTGAAGGGTTCATTATGGTTTCTTGCTGCTCTCTGGGAGACTGACTCACTTCAGTGTAACCAAAACACCTCAGAGGCTTCCCTTGCTGATTGCATCTGTGTATACTAGCTATTCTTGCATATATACACATGCACACTATCTACCTTCAGGCTTCTTCTATCTGAAGAAACATGTTTAACTCATGTGAAGAATGAGTCTGAGATACTGTGGTATGAGACAGTGATGAATGAATGAATATGGTGTGAAATTACTGTCTTGAAGCAGCCCTCAACAACTGGAGACAGCAGTTGGTAGATCAATGTCATGGCTTGCTTGTCCCTTGAATGGAGGAACTCATATGCTCCATGGAGATTTGCAGAAGGGTTTATCTATGGTTGTCTATATCAGTAATGTGCTCATTAATGCAGACTATCTTGGCTTCCTTCCTTTAGCTGCATTATTTTCTCATTCCTAGTCCAATGATTTTTCAGCAACTCCAAGTCAACAATGTCCATTTCAACTTTTGTATTGCAATCTTCTTCCAGGGAAAATAACGATTCATACCATCTTCAGACTCACTTCAGTCCCTGGGGCAGAAGGGGCACCATGTCCACTCCAGCACTGTACAGGCACACATGGCTCATTCACCAGGATCCTCACTGATAAATGTGTGTGTGCATTTATAGAAGCAGGCCACTAAGCAGTCTAATTAACATATGACTGAAAACGGCAGGCAAATAATTCCTTTATCTTCCCATAAACCTATTTGGACCAGGGTTTGTATTATTTGTTCTTCCTTCAGCAATGGGTATAATCTTCAGTATCAGGTAGGTCAACAATGATGGAAACTAATTGATTTCCCCAGAGTTCCTACTTACAACAAAACATGTCTTTTATTTTTTTTTAATATTTTCTTTATTGATTAGACAGAGAGACAGGGAGAGAGAGGGAGAGAAGAAGAGAGAGAGAGAGAGAATGGCAGCACCAGGGCCTCCAGCCACTGCTTTAACTACTAAGCCATCTCTCTAGCCCCAAACAGGCCTTTTAGGATCTTAATTACTTTTTTCTTTCTTTCTTTCTCTTTCTTTCCCTTTCGTTCTTTCTCTCTTTCTTTTTTGAAGCAGAGTCTAGCTATGCAGCCTAGACAGACCTCAAAATTGAGATGATCTTTCTTCCTCTGCTTCATAAGTGATAGGATTACAGGAGTCTTTTATTGTGATCAGCTTAAAACATAATTTTGGTTATTATTTAGTGATTAAAGAAATGGACTGCATGAATTCATGAATTGAGTGCCTCCAGTATTCTCATTTTACCCTTGAAATTTTGATGGAAAAGTTCCTAAATTGACATGGTTGAGAAATGCCTAAAGCAGAGGTCAGGAGACATTTTATGCAAAAATGTAGAAACTAAATATTTTAGGACCTATAGCCAAATAGTTTCCATTGCTATCAATCAAAATTGTCACTACAATCCAAATTCAGCCAGAGGAAATATGTTAACAAATGATCTTAATTCTGATAAAACTTTAATTATAAAAGTGGGCTGGATGAAAACCATACAATATTGTTTCGTAACCTCTGCACTAAGGCAATGCTATCAAACAGAATTTTGCAGAATAGAAATACTCTACAATCTGAGATATCCAGTGTGATAACCAATAACTAATGCTACTGAGAACATGAATTTTTTAAATTTAATTTGCATTTAAATAGGCACATGTGGCTAGTGACTGCCATATTGGACTCAATGTGGTATTGTTTTGCCAGTCCTGGCAAACTCTTGACCACTTAATCATGTTTCTGTCAACTGTTCTGCCCCAACTGCTTATTCATTGGGAAGCACAATGTTGGAAACAATGAAAATGAGAGCAACATGCTGTGTCTTCCCAGTAAACCTGACAGCCTCCTCTTTGCTGTTGGTGTGGTTGGCTGAGCATAATACCTATGGAGCAGACAAGCCATTTCTCCCTGGGCATGCTAAGGTGTGAGAAAAGCTTTTAGGGATGTAGTTCATGAGCTGCGATATCTCTGCCAATAATTCATACCTCACCAGGTGGTCTTGGATACTCCTGAAAATCTTGTCAAGGTTGGGGCTTAAGTTTTTTTCTTTCTGTTTCATTGGCCATTTTCACTTTAATAGCACTGTCAGCTTCAAAATTCTGACCTTATAATAATTGATAACTCAATTTTGGCAAGCTGAGCTTCAAACCCCTCCTCCTTTTTCAAGTTTGCTTTTCAAAACCAGCCTAACAGGGATCATTTCAAAGTATGATGAAGTGGGCATTTACCAAGCAATAAACCTGTGGATTTATGCTTGTGGGTTTCTCAAAGCAACTCTGTCACAAAACTGTGAAATCTTGCTCACAGCTCATTGAACTCTGACTGGATCAGGAATTATAGTTGACGCTCCAAACAGAAAGTAACATTTGTCACATTCCATGACTGTATGTTCTTGGGCTCTGGAAAATGGAGGGTGGCTTTAGCAAATTCATCCTGCTTGAACTGAACCCTTCACATCTTGGATCACAACATTTTAATATACATCATGTTTTAATAAAAAAGTACATGCTAAAACTTGATACATGTTCACATACTAAGCAGAGCCCTGGAAACAGTATACAGAACATTCCCACAAAAGGGGGAGGTGTCATCCTTGCTCCTGACCCTATAGGTCAAGTACTTCTTTTTTTATACATATATATAATCAAATCTATATCTAGATTCCCTTGCAAGATTCATTGAATCTCTTTTGCTATATATAGTTACAGACTTCATTCTCACTGGTATAAGCTATTCAATTATATGAATAGTTCATAATCAGTTCAACTCTAGAAAATATTTGCTATTTTGAATCAACTTTAAATACCTTTAATGGAATTCTCTAGCACATCTTTGATGCACATATATAGCACTTATTTTTTAGTGTCTACCTACAGGTAAAATTTCTGGCTGTGCATATACTCTAGGGACCCTCCTTGCCTCCTATAATGGTTGAGCCATTTCACACTATCACCTATGATGAATGTGGATCCTCACATCATGATCTTTCAATTCATTATAGGTGAAGTCACCGTGTCTTATCATGTTTTAAAAATGTGTGTGTGTGTGTGTGTGTGTGTGTGTGTGTGTGTGTGTCTTTATGAGGGTAGATAAGGAATTGATCCAGGCTGGGCAGGTTTTGCAATTAAACATCTGTAACCACTAAGGCATCTCCCCAGCCGTTATTGTGGTTTTAAGTTGCATTTTCTGAATGATGAATGAAGTTGAGCAGCTTTATATGTCTTTATCAGCCATTGGGATATTTGCTCAGTTTTTTGCAATATCAATTGCTTTCCCTCACTTAGTTTATCAACTTTGCTTTTAAATATATGACATAATTACAACTTCAAAAATAAAAGAAAACAAAACATATCACTACTATCTTTGTTACAGGTTCAGCCAGTTTCCATTTTCCCTCTCCCCATAGGGATGGCTACCATTTTGTTTTAAAATTACTTTATTAGTTTTAATGTTTATCCTACACGTCAAGAGCTCCTTTATGAGGAGGTCTTTCTAAACATTTATTAATTTTCAAGAGAAACTACCAGAAACTAATGATAAGGGCCCCACTTTCAACAGTCAGGAAAAAAGTCAGAAAAAAATTCCCTTTCTTATACTACTCATGCTGCACAAACAGCAGGTCAGATAGGTACAGTCATAAGACAAGAGGCATAATGGGCAAATCGCTCTAGATCTGAATGGTATGGCATTCACATGATATCTAATTCAGCTGTTCCATCAGAAGTAAAACACTGAGTGTATTAAAGATAAAGCTTAGAAACCAAATACTGAAGTTGTAAGTCAGTCTGTTCATCTTCTAAGCTATAAATCCTTTGAAGAGAAGGATTCATTGCCATTGTAGGGCTTACATAAGCAAGATGTATGATTTGCTACAGAAATGCTGAATTAACTGATACTGAGCTCTAAGCTTCTTACTCCAGTTTCTCAGATACTTGCCAGTAGTGAGTTGGACACCCAGGGAGGTACATTAACTCTTTGAGCCACCTGGGTAATATTACAGCACAGAAAATTAGTGTAAAAGAAGATTGCTTTCTCTATAAACATTCCTTTTTGCAAGCTTGCTTAAGTGCTAAACTTTCACTTTCAAGTAGAATCTGGATAACTTATTCATGAAACTTTGGAGTTCTGTATATGCACAGTGTTCCAACGGTCATACATCAAACTTTAGGAGAAAATCCTCATGTGTTGTAAAGGAGTGAATATACCAAACAAGAAACATTGGCAAAGGAGGTCTTTTGTCTCATTTACACGAGATATATAGCTTGTCAAACTCATAGAAAAAGAAGGTTGGACACTGGCTGTCAGCTGCTGGGGGAAAGAAGGAAATGAGGGGTGCTATTTAACAAGAATGGGTTGAGTTCCCTCAGATGGATGGTGGGGATTGTCCCACATCCATATGAATGATGAATGCCCTATGCCCCACAACTGTAAAGTAAAAATTGTTAAGGTAGTCAATTCTTATTATATAAATATGACCACAAAAAAAAATAGAAAGTACAATTTAAAACTGCTTTCAGGGCTGGAGAGGTGGCTTACTGGTTAAGGCACTTGCCTGTGAAGCCTAAGGACCCAGGCTCTATTCCCCAGTGTGGTAGTTTGAATATATGTCCCCCAATATATTCAGTGTTTTACTAGTTGTAGTTTGCATCTTCAATCACCTTACTAGAGGCAATGTCACTGGGGCTGGTCTTAAGGTGTTAATGGTGTGGGTTTGAGATTCCATTGTAAAGATATGCAAATGTGCCTAGCAGGAGTTCCTGAAGTGTGCTGTGTGACCTTTTGGCTGTAGTTTTGCTCTGTGTGCTGTGTGGCTGGTTGGCTTGCTCTCTCTCTTGCCTGGTCCTATGAAGAGCAGGCTGCTTCTCCTGCCTTTATGGAACTTCCCCTGGATCTGTAAGCTTCAATAAATATCCCTTCCTCCATAACTGTGCCTGGTCTGGAAGTTCATCTCAGCGAACCTGAAGCTATCTGCTACACCCAGTAACCACATAAGTCATATGCACAAAATGGTGCATGCATCTGGAGTTTGTTTGTAGTGGCTGGAGGCCCTGGTGTGCCCATTCTCTCACTCTCTCCCCCGCCCCTCTCTCTTTCTCTCTCTCTCCAGATATATACGTACATAGATAGATAGAGGTACATATATAGATAGATATAGCTATATGTCTGCCTCTTTCTATCTCTTACATAAATGAATAGGCCTGGAGAGATGGTTTAGCAGTTAAAGTACTTGCCTGCAAAGCCTAAGGAACAAGGTTCAATTCCCCAGTACCCACTTATGCCAGATCCACATGGTGGCACATGCATCTGGAGTTCATTTGCAGTGGCTGGAGGCCCTGGTGTGCCCATTCTATCTCTCTCTATCTGTCTCTTTGTCTCCCTCTCCAATAAATAAATATTTTAACAGAAAATTATAGAAATTAACTTATTGTAAATTTTCTTTTTTTATTGTTTTTGATCCAGATTCTCATTATGTAGCCAAAGCTATACTGAGCAAAATTTCATTTTCATTACTTGTATCTGTAAATGTAAAAGTTTTTCTTCTTAGAAATCATTCTTCTTATAATTCCATTAAGAATACTAACAGTATTTGGTGAAAATGGAATTTTTAGTGAAGAATTTAAGAATAATTTTGATATAATTATTAAACTGTCAATGTAATATCATATTTCCTGTGTACATACACAATTACACTTAATATGTCCCAGATTTGAATAGTTGATTATAAGATAGGTTTTGAAAACAATTAGGAATATATTTCTTTCATGTATGAAAAATATACTTTAACAATAAACCACTTATATTCACAGGTGGTCATGTGCATGTTTCAGTCCAATTTTAAAAGAAACTTAGAGCACAAAATTATCTTGACTGCTTTTCAGCCTTAGGGGACATGGTAAGAGAGCTTTTAGACTCATAGCTGATATGGAGAACCCCAGGTAGAAGTTGTATTCTTGAAAACTATTGATTTGCTTTGGGGACCTGAATTCTATCATGGAGTATATTTAAGTTATTTTCCCAGGAAAAAAAAATCTCCAAAAAACCCTTTTATTCCTCCCACAAAGGAAAATATCAGCAAATGAGTCACAGGTGAGTCAGAGAAGCAAGTGAACAGGTGTAATACTATGATTCCAGTGTCAGTAGACATAATACATAAATGAGAGATAGTTCAGCAAATACCACATGCCATAAGTCAGAAGAAACAATCTTTTCCCATTTATTTTAGTATTTCAACTAAGTACTAAGATTCTTAAGATACTTCTATTTTTTTTTCTCATTAATTCTAGGACTTGAATTGAACCCAGGGCCTCAGTATAATAAATATGTACTCTATCATTGCGTTATATCCTCAAGCACCCTGCTCAAAGTATTTCTAATAGTATTTTAAATAAGAACATTCATTGATGTTTAAGAAAATTAATGCCTGACAATCATTGCATCTTTATTTAGCTGGCTAATATATGATGCATTTGTCATATACTGATACATATTTATGATAAATGAATTATGTAATAAATATATTAACAAATGTTATTTACAGTTCATATATATACAATCTGAGTATTATGATTATGAAAATTCTAACACATCTTTAATTTGCAAACCGAAAATTCATTCAAAAATTTTAAGTCTGTATTGAGTAACTCACTTTGACAAGCCAAGACGTCCCTAAAATTTGTGGGTCCCTGAGATAGATAGAAATCAAGCTTGAATAGTAATAATAAGTTTGTCTTGCTACCTTGACTGTTGAGGGACGAGCTGGTCTCTGCACTGGTCTGGCTCCTTTCTTTTTTTGAGACAGAGACATACAGAGAGGGAGAGGAAGACAGATAGAGAAGGGTGCGCCAATAGACTCTCAGCTGCTGCGAACGAAATCCAGATGCATGTGCCCCCTTGTGGTCAAGTGTGGCATTGCGCCCTTGTGTCTCTTTGTATCTGGCTAAACATGGGACCTGGAGATTGGAACCAGCGTTCTTAGGCTTAGGAGGCAGACGCCTTAACCGCTAAGCCATCTCTGCAGCCCTGGCTCCTTTCTTTACTCCTTGCCTTTTTTCTGTTTCACAAGAGACCCTACTCACTAACAAAAGGACACTCGGCCCTTATGTTGAAACTCCATCCTCTATCCAACCTACCTGGTCTGTTAGCAGTCACCATTTAGCCAGACCTCTTACCTAAAGTGCATTCACCACCATTACCTATTCTCAAAGTAAGAAAGAGAGCTTTGGAAACTTATGTGGTTTAAAACAATTGGGAACACTATTAGTTCTGAATGGATCTCTCATTCATCTAAGTTTGTTGAGGACCCAAACAGTATGAGATCCAAAGTTGGATCTCTTCTTATCCTATTCTAACATACTTCTGTTACGCTGCCAGTATTGTAAGTAGGCAGATGTTAACAGGATTGAAGGTCTTTAAAAGAGGGTTTCCATTCCCTGATAGAAAATGGAGGAGGGTGAAGCTGTCAATCATGACTTGGCCACCCCTCACCCAAAAACATGCTAATGAGGTGGGAGAAATATATATCCTCTTAATAACATCATGTATTATATGCCAAGAATCCACTCCCTCAGCAGTTGCTCACAGATCCTTACTGCTGTCTTCCCACTTCTCTGACCTCTAATTCAGAAAATGTAACTTTATTTTGTCTCACAGTCTCACTGTGAAGTTTCATCATGGTATGGCAAAGGCTTAGCCTCACATCTTGTCATGCCAACTAGGAAGTAGCAATGAGAGTGAGATAACTCAGCTAATATCCAGTAGGGCTGAGCTAAGAAACAGTAAGGTCCATCCGCAGTGACACACATCCTCCAGCTGCATCTCCCAAAGGCTCCACCAGCTGGGATTGAGTATGAGGTTTAATCACAAACACACGAGGGTATGGAGGATGTTTTGCATTCAGACCACCACAATAGGAATTGATCAGAGTCCACCAGTAATTTCTGTTTTTAAAGTTTTCCACTAAATAGGGCTGGAGAGATGGCTTAGCAGTTAAGGTGCTTGCCTGCAAAGCCAAAGGACCCAGGTTCGATTCTCCAGGACCCATATAAGCCAGATGCACAAGGTGGCTCATGACTTTGGAGTTTGTTTCCAGTGGCTGAAGGCACTGGCATGCCCATTCTCTCTCTCTCTCTCTCAATAAAATAAAATAAAATAAAATAAAATAAAATAAAATAAAATAAAATAAAGTCTAAAAAGAAGTTTTCTGGTATATAAGCATTTTTTCATCTTTAGGGGAAAAATTTTGGCTACTGGAAGTTTTTCTTACATTATTTTTTCAGCTCTTCCATCACTTTTGGAAACATAGAAGCTGCTGTTTCCTCAGAATAAGTCGTAGTAACAAAGACTGAATATTTACATACCCATGAAAGAAGTGTCTGATACTATTTCTAAAGTTTAAGTAATAGTGTTTCCTTACTCATGAATTTAGGTCATCCATTACTATATTAAAATCAGCATGTGATAACTCAACATTTTTGGAAGTCATTAAATAGCCTTTCTATTGATCGTTGTCTTCTTTATTTCTAGCCTTTCAGTTCATCTACAATAAGGACAAGAAGGCTTTTTTTGAATGAAAGATGTTAGGTGAAGCTTTTTCTCTGAAGAGGTGTGAGATCTTTTTAGCTCAGCGAAGGCACCAAAAACAAAACAAATTAATGATTTTACAAAAGTACAACTTGGCACGCCAATAACTTACTGGGATTCCTTACAGAGCGCAAGTGAGGAGTTATTTCCAGGATTATGGCTGTTTCAAAGGCAGCTCTTTCACTGAAAAGACCTATCTCAACATGGATAGTGACCTTATGGAAGCTGATCCAAAAGTTCTCCTTTCAATTCCCCTGCCATTTTCTATATCCTCTAGCAACTCCCAAGATCACTGGTAGCTGGGGGAAGGGGAGGAAGGAACACTAGCTGGAATCTCAGGTGAGAGTCTTGTGACCTTGCCCTCCTCTGTTTATAAAGGTGTGTCTCTAGCTCCATTGCTGATGCAAGACATTTAGGATTTCAGGAAGGGTTCCCCCCAATTTATGAGCCCTAAATTTGGGTCCTGCCTTTAATAAAGAATTAATAAAGTGACTCAAAAAGATAAATTATGAATTATTAAATTTATTTAGGGAGAAATCACAAATTGGGGGTTATTTAAGGGTGAAATCACAAATAGGGGGGATTTAGGAAACATGCTCTCATATGGAAACACTGCATAGTTTATAAGGTTCATTTAAGAGAAACTGAGATTTGGGGTGAAAAACTGGAGTAGAGCTACAAACATGTGGAGGGAAGTTAAATTGAGGCTTTCAAGGAAAGACAGAAATAGGGCCACAAGCATGTGGGAGATAGAACTTAGGTGTATATGTAGGGATTTTAGAAAGATCATGCATGGCATCTTCCATGTGCTTTCTTTTTTTAATTTTTTATTTATTTTTGAGAGAGAGAAGAAGAGAGAGGGAAAGAGAGAGAGAGAGAGAATGGGCACACCCTGCAAACGAACTCCATATGTATGTGCCACCTTGTGCTCTGGCTTATGTGGGTCCTGGGGAATCAAACCAAGGTCCTTTGGCTTTGCAGGCAAGCGCCTTAACTTCTAAGCCATCTCTCCAGCCCCCATGGGCTTTCCTATGAAAAGATGTTAAGAAGGACAATTGTTAGGCTCAGCAGAAACTTCCTGCTGCTGCTTCTTCAGTTTAGCCTGTCTGTGTCAGCTGGCTGAGTCCATGAACCAATCACATCTTGTCATCTCCAGGGTCAGACCCTTGTGTCTGAATCATTCAGGTCTCTTCTTACACACTTGAGCCTGGTTATGAAGCTCATCCTGATTGGATGTCTGATCCACATAAAGGAGGTTCCCCTCATTCCCCGACCCCTTGCTCTTCCTTGTGATCTCTGTATGGACCACATGTGAATCTGGTTTTCACCTACACAGCCTGGCGGAGTAGTGAGGAGTACAGCACTGTTTCTTTACCTGGGTAGTTTTCGGCTTTCTTTCTATATGCGTTATGTTTTGGTATACCTTCTCAGTTTAATTACATGTATGATTTTTCTCCAATCTCTGAGCCTACCACTTGTGTTTCATCGAAACTATACATCTACCATGTGGATAGTTACTCTAAGCCCTAGATCTATCACGTGGTTATCTTTTCTAAACTCTGGGCCTGCCACATGTGTAATGTCTCTAAATTGAGGGTAACTATGGGTGTAAGTCTTTATTTCCCACCTCTCCTCTGAGTTTCCTGGTCTCTTCTTTGGTATTTTCCCTCTGATATTCTTCTTTAAGTCATCACCACTTAATTTCCTAACTTTCATCCATATGGAGGCTCAGGACAGATGTTTTGCCTCCCACATGAATGCATGCTTCTTCTACATCTTTCCACAAGAGCTTCTAGATCCTGTTTTCCACATGCTTATGAATCTGCTCCAACATTTTCTTAGTTCTCAATTTCCCTTAGATCAACCTCAAAATTTATGATTTCTCCCTAAATAATCTCAAATAATTTATAATTTATCCTTCCTTTTTTGATAATAGGATAAGGACCACAAATTGGGGTTCATAAGATTTGGAGACCTCTCCTGAACCCTCAAATCCTTCATCAAAGTTCCTCAAATGCTTAAAGCCTAAGGGTGATACCAAGTGTAGTTGTGAACCCCCAAAATCAGGAGGCAGGGATGGAAAGATCACAAGTTTGAAACTAGTCTAGTCTACAGACTGAAGCCCTGTCTTGAGACAACAGCAACAGCAAAAAAGCCTGAAGTTAGACAAGATTACAGTTTTGAGAGTTTCACAAACTTATCCTACAGGGGATTTTTTTCTTTTCATAAAATGTCTTCTTGGAACAAGTGTAATTAACGTGCCTCGAGAAATACTTCTGTATTCAACAACAAAAATACTTGGAAGATTTACCACCTACATGAAGAGTAGTTAAAAGTTTTCTCCAAATGGCCAAATTATATGAGGAGATTAGGGACTTAGGGTGATTTCAAGATCAACATTAAAAGGTGTGGATGGCTACTAAGCCGGGCGTGGTGGCGTACGCCTTTAATCCCAGCACTTGAGAGGCAGAGGTAGGAGGATCACCATGAGTTCGAGGCCACCCTGAGACTACATAGTGAATTCCAGGTCAGCCTGGGCCAGAGTGAGACCCTACCTCGAAAACAAAACAACAACAACAACAACAAAATGGTGCCAATGGCTACTAAAAGATGGAAACTGTCCTTAATCAATGCTGGCTACATGTAACAATTGAGCATGAGTATAAATATCTGTAATACAAACACCAGAGAGTCAGGTACTATGTACATGACATGACCTATAAAGGGCCTTGAAGCTCTTGGCCTGTGAATTTTTGGATATATGCCTTTGCCAGCTCTCAAGCCCTCTGTCATTTTTGGAGCTACCTTTCTCTTTAATAAACTGTCTGTATGTCTATTACCTTACTATTTATCTCTCTGATACAGTGCACTATTAAGAGACACATGAGCCTGAAAACTTCAGCATGTAGCTCATGTAGACCTGTGCCTACACATGCTGATTTCATGCATTACAAGATAATACTGATAATAATATCTATTATATATCCCACAGTGACTTTTGAAATAATTTAAATTTGCTTTATAGTGTAAAATCAGACAAGAAGCAGTAAGGAATAAATTGGGAATGGCTGTATTAAAATAAATTTCTGTTCATGAAAATAGTCTCTGGTCTACACTTGACCCACAGGCAACAGTTTACCAAACTCTGATCTGTATTATGGTCAAATAAAAAAAAGAAGAGGTGGAATCCAGTAAAGGAGAGGGGGAAACTTTACAGAAAAGAGACAGCTGTAGAGATAAAGGGGTAAAATATAATTCTTTTTCAAGACAGGGAAGAATTGAGTACCAGAGAATGAGATTGAGAAAGAAAGCCAGCAAGATAGCAGAGGCTTGATGTCTCTTTCTATGCTTCTAAGTCCTATAAGCCTCCCTGTTTATTGAAACATCCAAAAGGCCACATTCCTAAGACTAGGTAAAGGCTGCCCAGATGCCTCAGACCATGCACTTTCCCTGCATGTGCCTAACCTTATATAATATTGCTCAACCCTTCCACTAGCTGATTGCTTATATGTCCTACTTGATACCACCAACATAGACCCCCTATTTCTGCCTTGAGCCTCTACAAACCTGTCAGCATTGCACAGCCAATACAAAGTTACCAGGTACCCAGAAGTTTGACAGGCATAAAAGAAGACCAGTGCCAGGGCTCAGGGCACAGTCCTTGGAGGTGACTGCCTGGGCCAGTACTGGCCCAATAAACACTTTACTTTTCTGATCCTCCCAGTGCATCTGGTCAGTCACTTCCTGCCAACCTGGTTATCTCCAGCAACAATATGCCTGTGAAATGATTGCAGGCATATACACCATATGCAGAGAGGACAGTACACAGAAAAATAGAAATAAAGGCAAAGATCAACATACTGATCTTAAGCTACTTATGTATTTATAATTTTACATATGAAGTTATGAAAGAATATTGCAATGTTATAATACTTTAACCAATTTCCAACACTCAGTATGATATCCTCTTTGTGCCTAACTTTATCATTCTTTTATAAAATCCAGTTTCTTATCCTGAAAAATAGAGGATATTGCATTTTATTTGCCAAAAAGCTGGCTATATTTTCAAAAAGTTTCTTTTTCTTTCTATTATAGGACTTTAACTATCCCAAACTTGTAACACAGCTCTACTAAATATTACCTTGGGGATTTGGTCCACCAAACAGAAAACTAGATTGACCCTGAGAATCAGACCAGCGTCACTTATGACCTAAATATCCTTAGAGATCCCATTTCCTCTCTTGAGTCAGGGGAAGAATTGCTGGAAAAATACTTCTCGCTAGAAGAAGACCTTACTGAAACTGGTTGATTTCAATATGATAAACTTCAGCCATTGTTTGCATTGCATTGGCTGGTTCTCTACTCCCAGTGACAGAGTTTGCATGGACATCTGAATTGTGAAAACTACTGACAAATTTATCTTCGATATTTCACAGGGAGCAGAAAAAGATGTTTATGAATATAAGAAGCTTTTGTATGTTGTACTTACCTCATAGAGAAATAGTCCTGAAAGTCATATCTGACACCAAAAATTATGTTTTAAGTTATCCTACAGAGCCATTTTATTTAGGCAGCTAAAAACCAGGAAAGAAACCAGATTTCAGGGCTGGAGAGATGGCTTAGTGGTTAAGGTGCTTGCATGAGAAGCCTAAGGACCCAGGCTTAATTCCTCAGAACTCACATAAACCACATGCACAAGTTGGTATATGTATCTGGAGTTAAATGGCAGTGGCTAGAAGCCCTGGCTCAACCATTCTCTCTCTCTTTCTCTCTTATAAATAAATAAAATAAAATATTTTTTAAAAAGTAAAATAGATTTCAATGAATCTAATCTCTGCCAGTGAGAAACATATTCAAATAAAGCCGGACATAGAGAAGTGAAGGAGCATTGGAATTAAGAAAATAGTTATTGCTGGGCGTGGTGGTGCACACCTTTAATCCCAGCACTTGGGAGGCAGAGGTAGGAGGATCGCCATGAGTCCGAGGCCACCATGAGACTACATAGTAAATTCCAGGTCAGCCTGGGCTAGAGTGAGACCCTACCTCAAAAAATGGTGATTAAGAAGTGTTTCCTGCAAAAGTGAGCAAAATCAAAATTATCTAAATTAGAGAAGGATATTATCAATGTAAAAATATTATTTAAGGACAGTTGGCATAATGGAATGAAAATGAAAAATAAATAAATCTTGCATGTAACTCTACCATCTAGAGATAAAGCACTACAATTTTTGTTCTTCTTGTTTTTCATTTGTTGGGGTAGGGTCTTACTCCAGTCCAAACTGTACTGGAACACTATAGCCAAGGTTAGTTTGAAAGACATGGTGACCTTACTACCTTAGATTTCCAAGTGCTAGGAGCCCCATCCCCTGTATTTATCTTTTTTTTTTTTTTTTTTGAGACAGAGTTTCACTCAGTAGCCTGAACATTTTAGTCCTGGAATTATAGATATAAGCCACCATGCTCAGAAAGCATTAATATTTTAGTGTCAATTTTTGGTCTTATTTTTTCCTAGGTACACTAAACATATTTTTCATATGGTAGATAGTATTTTGTCATCTGAAGATTAAATTTGATAATCATATGGCGAACATGTTTGGTCAACTTAATCATCTTCTAAAATGTGATTTTATAGCAGTATATAGTCTCATAAAAATATTTATTAAATTAATTCCCTATATTAGCCATCATTTTTCCCCAGAAATTAAGAATTTTCAATTGAACCATAGTGAATATAGCTGTAACAAATTTTTGGTCTGAATATTTGGTTCAAAATTAGAATTCCTAGAGTTTGAGTCATCAGGTCAACCTTTAAGCTATCAACACACACAGACCAATTACTTCCAGTAAAGTATTCCTGTTTTAATCCTATAAATAATTTACCTGGGGCAACAATCACTTGAAAATCCTTTCAAAGTCACAAATGAGACAACATTAGTATAATTAGAGTCCCTTTAGTTTACATTTAAATTAAATAAAATATGCTTATTATTCATTTGGATTCTTTTTTTTTCCAGTATAAATAATTATAAGTTGTTTATTCATGCCCCAGACCAATAATCAATTTTTATAAGTAGTTCTATTATTAGTTTTTTTTTAATTCTGTATATGCTAGTGTAATCAAGGACTTTGCATAAACTTTTGTGTTTTTCTCCACCCCCCCAAAAAAAAAACAATTGTCTCAGAATAATTTCTCGTTTATTGCCCCAGTGGAATATTTCCACTGGAAAAAAAATTATATGTAGCATGTACTGAAACTTTTTATATGTTAGGATTATTGCCTAACAATTTATAGTATTTCATTTTCCATTCATTTCACTGTCCAACTGCTGATTTTAAAGTGTTATGTGATTGGCAATATGAACCTCACTGCCCATCAACACATATACGTTTCAAATTTTCATGAATATTCACTCATTCTGCAAACATATATTCAGCTCTGCTACTTGCTATGCTCTAAGACTCTTATTGCTGACTTACTCTTTTGTTAACAGTATAGCAACATTTATTATTTTGTAATGAAAATGTTTTTACCAGAGACAGTTTATAAGACTGTAAAAATAAAAATAAGACCAAAAAACGTACAATATAACCATATTGTCCTAGAAGTTCAGATTATAAATTTACACTTATAATATTCACAATAGATGGATAGTGTGTTAATTTTTTATTTTTAAATTTTCATATATAGACCACTTTGAATTGCTAGTATATGATGAAAATTTCCATTGTAATAAGTATTTCTGTACAACAATATTTTAGTGAAATAATTTTAATAATGTATTCATACGTTAGATATTTTGAGAATTTTACTGTTATAAAATATACCATAATAAATATCAAAATACATGTCTTGTGTCTGGGCATTTCTTTTTTAAAATTTTTATTTATTTATTTGTTTATTTATTTGAGAGAGAGAAAGAGTCAGAGAGAAAGAGCGGGAGAATGGGCGCACCAGGGCCTCCAGCCACTGCAAACGAACTTCAGATGCATGTGCCCCTTGTGTACCTGGCTTACGTGGCTTCCAGAGAGTCAAACCAAGGTCCTTTGGCTTTGCAGGCAAATACCTTAACCACTATGCCATCTCTCCAGTCCCTGGGTATTTCTTTAATATATAATTTTTGGAAGTAGCTAATCTATTTGAAACCTATGGATAAACTTGAATTTTCTCAAATTTCTAAATATTACATTGATATTAAAATAAAATGTTAATTTAATGTAATTTTTGTCAAGTTTGTGTCTTTAAATATTCAACTTTCTACTCATAAATTTCTCCAATTGTGTGAGTATTCTTGATTTAAAGCGTAATTTTTCTTTCATTAAATCTTTTGCAGGGCTGGAGAGATGGCTTAGGGGTTAAGGCACCTGCCTCCTAAGCCTAAGAACGCTGGTTCCAATCTCCAGCAGTTCCAATCTCCAGGTCCCACGTTTAGCCAGATGTAAAGTGATGCAAGGGCACAATGCCGCACTTGACCACAAGGGGGCACACACATCTGGATTTCGTTCCCAGCAGCTGAGACACTGCTGGCGTGCCCATCTCTGTCTTCCTCTCTCTCCCTCTCCCTCTCCCTCTCCCTCTCTCTCTCTCTCTGTGTGTGTCTCTCTCCAACAAAATAATAAAAAATAAAAAGTTTTTTAAAAAATCTCTTGCAGATAGACCTTTTACTTTTCTTTAATATTTGGTGTTGATATTGCCAAGAACATCAGTATTCTGTGATATTATATGTATGTGGTATAATATGTACTTTTTAAATAGCTCATCCAACCAAGCCCTATGGAACACTGAATATCCTCCATCATTGCTTCTCTGCCTGCAACTTCTTCCTCCTCTTCTCTCATTGACTTTTCTGATGCTCCCCTCCCACTCAAAGCAACAACAGTCTTTTGGTATTTGTGTTTCAACTTAAGAGATCTTCCAGAAACTATGGTTTTAGGTATTTTCACATAAATGTAAAAGATATAATGAGAAAGTCATTAATAAATAAAGTTCCACTGATTAGGGTAGGACAATGGATTCTGGCATGACTATGTGTGACTGATTTGGGATCAGAGGCCAATCCTTGATAAGATTTGCAAAAAATCAGAAAAGTCATGAGTATGTAGTGAAACTACCTACCTTTTGGATTCTTGCTTAAAAGGTGTTTTTAGATACATTAGGCATTCAGATACTGATGTTAATAAAGCAGTTTGCTCCATTATACCAAATTATTGTTGTTTTACAGAAAGAATTCATTTTGGATAATTAGTTTGTAATAAACTGCAGTATTGTGATTTATTGTCAAATTATTGTTATTTTACTAGAGTTTCTCCTCTTAAATTTTCATGTAAGTACATTTAAATGAAATTTATATTCCCACTGGGCATGGTGGCACTTGCCTTTAATCCCAGCGCTCAGGAGGCAGAGGTAGGAGACTTGCCATGAGTTTGAGGCCACCATGAGAATACAGAGTGAATTCCAGGTCAGTCTGAGCTAGAGTGAAACCCTACCTCAAAAAAAAAATTTATATTCCTAATCCCCTCCCACCACCATTCTATGTCCACCTCACACATTCCCCTCCACTGCAGTCCTTCTTCTTTCCACTCTCCCCTCTTCTATATTGATATCTCTGTCTTAGCTCTATTATCCAGGAAAACCAGTTGATGGGCCCATTATTATGCATGTCTTGTGCAGGCAACAATAGCCACTGTTAGGTAAAGAATACAATGAACACTTTGTGTCTGGAAGACAGCATTTCAAAACATGCCTCCCCATCCTTTGGCTTTTATATCCTTTCCACCACCTCTCCCTCTAAGATCCTTGAGATATTATAGGATGTTGCAGATAATGTCTCATTAAATGCTGGACTCTAAACTGTCAAGTCTTGTCAGCACTTTGATGAATTTTGAGTCTCCCCAGAAGTTACTGTCATCTGAAAAGAGAAAAGTCTCTAACCAACATGAAAGGGACACTACTATATAGGCATAAACATAAGTATTTAGAGTTCATTTTGGTGCACATAATATCTATATAGCAAAATCAGTAGTAACTTCCCCCCTAGGGCTTGGGACCTTCTAGGACCTTCTCAACCATAGGCTTTTGACTACGTTTTAAACAATAGGCATGGATTAGGCATGGATATTTATGCTACTGTTGCACTAGTGTGCACAAATTGTCTGATTGGCCAGTTGTATAACTTGAGGGACACACTCCTAGTTAAGATTTGCAATATATATATTTTATTTTACCCAAAGCAGGTTGTATAGAATCTTCCAGCACAATAACCGTGAGTCACTGTGGTAGTTTGAATAAATGGCCCCCAATATATTCAGTGTTTTATTAGTTTGTAATTTGCATCTGCAGCCACCTGAATGGAGGCAATGTCACTGGGCGGATCTTAAGGTGTGGTGGTAGGTTTAGGATTTCAATCCAAAGATATGCAAAGTGTGCCTAGCTGGAGCGCCTGAGGTATGCTGTGGTTTTTGGCTGTGGCTTTGCTCTCTGTGTTTGGTCCTGTGAAGGAAGGCTGGCTTCTTCTGCCATTATGGAACTTCCCCCGGATCTATAAGCTTCAATAATTCCCTTCCTTCATAACTGTGCCTGGTCTGGAAGTTCTCAGCGAACCTGAAGCTGTCTGCTATAGTCACCAAAGAGGAGATTTCCAGATCAGTTCTAATTTGATTCTCAGTGTCCTGCAACCGAAGTGACAGGGTGCAACCATCTCATTCTGGTGGCCAATCAAAAGTTTTGGCAATAGCCTGTACATTTTGGGAACCTCAGGGATGTCCCTGGCTAAAACCTTCATGAAAGGTATCCCACCCCTGACACTGAAACTTTTCAGAAACAACTTAATGGCTTCTGAGCATATTACCCAGAGGGTACTTCTGCTGAAACACTCTCTTTTTTACCTTGCATATAGATACTTTAAATTAGCTAACAAAGAAGTATGTTTCATATGACTCTCCATCTAACTCCCTCAACCCCACTTAGACCATTACTTTCCCGGTATTATACCCTTCTTCTTACATGGCTAATATCCCCTCCCCTTAAGCCTTCCTGTCTCCTATCTCTCTCATGCATTTTTTCTAGTTTTGTGGTCAGTAGTAATCACTCTGACTCCAACTCACATACAAACCTGAAAATTTGAAGTTAGAATCTGCATATGAAAGAGAAATGTGATATTTGACTTTCTGACCCTCAGTTCCCACACGTAATCTTTTCCATATCCATCCATTTTCCTGAAAATTTGGTATTTTCACTTTTATTTACAACTGAATAAAACTTCACTGTGTATATGTACCATACCTCATTATTCATTCATCAATAGATGGTGTCCAGGCTGATTTCACTTCTAGCTATTGTGACTAGAAGATCAGTAAGCATTGATGAGCAAGTATCTCTGTTGTCACATGTAGAGTCTTTGGAGTATATGACCAGAGGAGTGGCACATCCAGGTCATACATTAGTACTATATTTAGCTGTCTTAGAAACCTCCACACTGATTTACACAATGGCTGTACCAGTTTACATTCCCACCAACAATGGCAAAGTGTTCCTCTTTCCCCACCCTCACCAACATTTATCATCATTTGATTTTTTGATGATAAGAGTGAGATGGAATCTCAAAGTACCTTTAATTTGCATTTTCCTCATGACTAAGGTTGTTGAACATTCCTTAAGTATATTTTTTGTTCATTTGCCTTTCTTCTGAGAACTCTCATGCAGGTGTATAGCCCATTTTATTGCTCAATTTTGTATTGTTTATTTTTTGATATCTGCATCTATCACAGATATTAATCCCCTATCAGAGGTGTAGCTGGCATCTTTCTTGTTCTATAGGCTGTGCATTGCTCAGTTAACATTTTTTTTTTAATTTCACGAGGTCCTACTTGTTCTTAAGTTGCCTTTTTCCTGAGTGAATGGAGTTCTGATCAGAAATTTCTTGCTTATGCTTATCTGTTAAAATATGTCCCCTAACAGTTTAACTCAAAGTTTCTGGTCTGATGTTAAGGTCTTTGGTTCATTTGGTATAGATTCTTGTGCATGGAGAGAGATAAGGATCTTGTTTCTTTCTTCTACATACATCTATCCAGTTTTACTCAAAACCATTTTTATTAATGAGGCAGTCTTTTGTTCAGTGAATATTTTTGGTGTTTTTTTCAAAAAATCAGATAGCTGTAACTGCTTGATGTATACCTGGATCCTCCATTTTGTTCCATTGTACTTCATGTCTTTTGGGCCAGTTCAATGCTGCTTTTGCTAATATGGCTCTGTAACATACCTTCAAACCAGGTATAATGATACTTCTCGCCTTATTTTTGTTGCTCAGTATTATTTTGCTTGAGTTTTTCCCTGCATCCAAATTAATTTTAAGGTTCCTTTTTCTATTTCAGGAAAAAAAGGGCACTGGAATTTTGATGAGAATTGCATTAAGTCTGTAAATTGCTTTTGGTAAGATAGCTATTTTCACAATATTGATTCTTCCAGTACATGAATATGGGATGCCTTTCTATTTCCCAGTGTCACTGCAATTTCCTTTTTCAGCGTTTTAAAGTTTTAATTGTAGAGTTCTTTATTTCCTTGGCTAAATTTCTTTGAAGCTATATTTTGGAGGCTACAGTACATGGGATTGTTTCCCTGATTTCATGCTCAGCATGTTTGTTATTACATAGGAAGCCTACAGATTGTTGTGTGCTGATTTTGTTTCCTGCTGCTTTGCTGTAAGTGTTTATCATCAATAACAATTTTCTGGTACAGTATTTAGGATCTCTTATATATAGTGTAATATCATCTGCAAATAAAGTTATCTTCTTCATTTTCTATTTGTATCTCTTTTATTTTTGTCTCTTGTCTTGTTGCTGTAGCAATAGTGTACTTCAGTGAATAAGAGTGAAAAAGTGGATACACTTGTCTTGTTCCTGATTTTAATGGAAATGCTTCAAGATTTTCCCTACTTAGTATAATGTTGTCTAAAGGTCTATATGGTTTACCTTTAGTATTTTGAGATGTGTTGCCTCTATTCCCAGTTTCTTCTGGGCTTTTTTTTTTTTTTTGAGAGAGTCAGAGACAGAGAGAGAGAAAATGGGTGCGCCAGCAACCTCTCAGCGAGTGAACAAATTCCAGACACGTGCGCCCCCTTGTGGGCAAGTGCAACATTGCACCCTTGTGTCATTTTGTTTCTGGCTAAACTTGGGACCTGGAGAATCAAACTGGTGTTCTTAGGCTTAGCAGGCAGGCAGGCTCCTTAACCTGTAAGCAATCTCTCCAGCCCTCTTCGGGGCTTTTATCATAAAAGGATGTTGGAATTTATCAAATGCTTTTTTCACTTCTATTGAGATGGCCATGTGATAATTTTTATCCTTGAATCTATTTTTAGGGCATACTAACTTTATTAATTTGTGTATGTTGAACCATCTCCACATCTCTGGGATAAAGCCTACTTGATCCTGGTAAGTGATCTTTTTGATGTATTTCTATACACTATTCTCAAGTATTTTGTTGAGAAGTTTAACATCTATATTCATGAGGGAGATTATTCCGTAAATTTCTCTTTTCTGGTTGTGTCTTTATCTGGTTTATTTTGTGTGTGTGTGTGTGTGTGTGTGTGTGTGTGTGTGTGTCTTTATCTGGTATCGGGGTAATGCTTTATTCATAAGAGGAGTTTAGTAGAATTTCAATTTCTTTTTTTTTCTTTTAAAAATATTTTTATTTATTTGAGAGAAAGCATGAGCATGGGTACACTAGAACCTCTTGCCATTGCAAACATACTCTAGGAGCAGAAGCTACTTGGTGCAATTAACTCTACGTAGGTACTGGTGAATTGAACCTGGGCCAGCAGGTCTTACAGCAATCACCTTTTACTGTTAACCTATCTCCTCAGACCACAATTTTTCTTTTGGCTTTTTGAAACAGGAGCTCATGTAGCCCATGCTTGCCTTGAACTTGCTATGTAACCAAAGATGATCTTTTTTCCCTCTTTCTTTTTTTTCTTTTATTATCTTACCTTTCTTTTCTTTTTTGTAATTAATTATAATATTTATTTATTTAGTTATTTTCCATAGGTTATATTCATACCTCCTCACCTCATTTCCCTGAGGGCTATCTTCAGAAGGACTACTGGCATTCACTGTCAGGGCCTCTGTCAGTCTCTAGTGTGGGTTGGGGCTGTGCCTCAGGATATTTCTATCCAATTCCTAGCTATTGTGCATAGAGTGGCAATAAACACGGTTGAACAATTCTCTCTGAAGTAAACAGTAGAGTCTTTGAGTAAATACCCAGGTGTGGGATACCTGGCTCAGATGGTAGATCTATATTTTTCATATTTTTCCAAAGTCTCTATACTGATTTCCATAGTGGTTGTACAAGCTGGCACTGCCATCAGCAGTGAATAAGGGCTCCTCTTTCTCCACAGCCTCACCGACATTTGATGTGATGCCATTTGATTTTCTGATGGAATCTTTGTTTTAATTTGCATTTACCTGATGACTAAGGATGTTGAACATTTCTTTAGGTGACTAATGTCCATTCGTATTTCTTCCTTTGAGAATTCTCTGTTCTCTTCTCCATTTTTTGAGTGGATAATTTGATTGCTTTTATTGATTAGGTTTTTGAATTCTTTATATATTCTAGATATTAGGCCTCTGTCAGAGGTATAGCTGGCAAATATTTGTTATCCATCCTGTGGGTTGTCTGTTGTCTTTGTTTATGGTATGCTTGTCTCAACAATAGCTTGTTAGTGTCATGAGATCCTACTGGTTGAGTGTTTGTTAAATTTCCTGGGATTTTTGGAATTTATTCAGGAAGTCTTTTCCCACTCCTATAGCTGGGAGAGTTCTCCTTATTTTTTGTTCAATCATTTTTAGAGTTTTGGATTTTATATTGAGTTCCTTAATCCATTTGTAGTTGATTTTTGTGCACACTGAGAGAAGTGGAATGAAATTCATTTTTCTACATGTGGTTATTCAATTTCTTGAGCATCATTTGTTGAAAATGCTATCTTCATCAATGCTCAGTGTTGGCTCCTTTGTCAAAGATCAGGTACTTGTAGTTGCTTAAATTAAGGCCTGGGTCTTCTGAGCTATATGAAAGTTTTTTATTTTTTATTTTTTTTTATTTTTTTTTTTTTTAATGCCAGTACCATGCGACTTTTTGTTGTTGTTGTTGTTTGTTTGTTTGTTTGGTTTTGGTTTTTCGAGGTAGAGTCTCACTCTACTTCAGGCTGACCTGTAATTTACTATGTAGTCTCAGGGTGGCCTCAAACTCACAGTGATCCTCCTACATCTGCCTCCCAAGTGCTGGGATTAAAGGCATCCGCCGCCACAGCCAGCTTTGTTTATATTTTATTTATTTATTTGAGAGAAAGAGGGAGAAAGAGAGAGCGCTCCAGGGCCTTCAGCCACTGCAAACAAACTCCAGATGCACGCACCCCCTTGTGCATCTGGCTTATGTGGATACTGGGCAATTGAGCCTAGAACAGGGGTCTCTAGGCTTCACAGGTAAGCACTTAACCACTAAGCCATCTCTCCAACTCACTTTTGTGTTTTAATTGTATAAGTCTTTCACTTCTTTAGCTAGTTATATTCCAATATATCTAATTTCCTTTTATATTTTATGGAATAATATAAGAACCATTGGTATTAGCTCTTCTGTGAATTTGAGTGAAAATCATCAGTGACTTTGGGCCTGAACTTTTTTTAGTTGGGAGATTTTTTTTATGGCTTCTTTGACTCCTGCTTGTTATAGGTCTATTTCAATGGTTTATCTAATCTTGCTTTAATTTTCATAGGTCATATATATATCTAGAAATTCATCCATTTATTTTAGATTTTTACAGTATAGTGTTGTATATGATTTTAAGGTGTGTTCTTATGATTTTCTGAATTTCATTTTTATCCTTCTAATGGTACTCTTTTTATCTTTAATCTCATTAATTTGTGTTTTATTCCTCTTTCTGTTGGTTAGTTTTGCTAAGGGATTATCAATCTCCTTTATCTTTTTTAAAAATGTATTATTTATTTTATTAATTATGCTCATAATGTGAATACATTCATGTTGGTGCCTCCAATAGCCTCCTCCCTGTCCTCCCCCTCCGAAGGGACCCTCCTCATTGGGGAATGTGGGTCATGCATTGTAGGGGTAGCCATCAGTTATGGGGAAGAGGCAATGTCTCTGTGCATAATGACCCAACTTGTGCCTTTAACAGTCTTTCCGCTCCCTCTTCTGCGAATTTCCCTGAGCCATGTTAGGTTAGAACCAACTCTGTTTCATTTCTTTTTAATATTTTATTTTTATTTTTATTTATTTATTAGAGAAAGAGAGAGAGAATGGGCACACCAGGATCTCTAGTCACTGCAAACTGCAAACAAATGCACCAATTTGTGCAACTAGCTTACATATTGTTTTTTTGTTTGTTTGTTTGTTTGTTTGTTTGTTTGTTTGTTTGTTTTCATTCTTCGAGGTAGGGTTTCACTCTAGTCCAGGTTGACCTGGAATTCACTATGTAGTCTCAGGGTGGCCTCGAAGTCTCAGTGATCCTCCTACCTTTGCCTCCCGAGTGCTGGGATTAAAGGCGTGTGCCACCATGCCTGGCGCATATTGCTTTTTTGTTTGTTTCCATTTCATTAATTTCTATCCTGATGTCCATAACTTCTTTCCATCTACTGATTTTTGTTTTGGCTTGTTCTTTTACCAAAGCCTTGAGGTGCATCATTTAATTATTTATTTGTGACCTCTCTAATTTCTTAATGTAGACACTTAGAACTATAAATTTCCCTCTTAGTAACACATTCTCTGAATCCCATAAGTTTTCTATGTAGTATTTCCATTCTTATTTGATTCTTGATTTCTTCCATGACCCATTCATCATTTACTGATGGATGGTTTAATTTCTATGACTCTATCTTGCTGTTATTAGTAGTTTTTTTTCCCATTATGATCAGATAGAGTACAAGGAATTATTTCAGTTTTCCTGTATTTGTTAAGATGTGCTTTGTGTCCTAATTTATGGTCTTAACCGCTAAGCCATTTCCCCAGCCCTTTATTTATATTTGTATTTTAAGGAGATTTACTAATTCCTTTAATCTTTTTTTTTACTTAATTGTGCTGTGTGTTATTCTATTGAAAATGCATGTTTTTATTTGTTTTTCCAATATACTTTTAAAAATTATTTTGTTTATTTGAGAGAGAGAGGGAGAGAGATAAAGAGAACAAAAGGCAGATAGAGAGAGAAAATGGGTGTGTCAGGGCCTCCAGTCACTGCAAATAAACTCCAGACATATACACCACCTTGTGCATCTGGTTTACGTTGGTTCCGAGGATTCGAGCCAGGATCCTTTGGCTTTGCAGGCAAGTGCCTTAATACTAAACCATCTCTCCATTCCCTACAATGTATTTTTAATAGAAATGCTGCATATTATATTTATCTTTCCCCTCATACATTAATACTTTGTTGCTTTCTTGAATTTAGTTTTTCAAATTGTAACAGATCTCCCAATTATTTGTTTCGATATCCCATCCTCTTGCCAAATGAATTTCATAAATTTCCAATAAGAAGTATATATGTACCATCTCTATTGAAGCAGGGTAAAGGTATATAAGTTAATTCTTCCAATATACTATTTATATATTACATTTGAGCAGAAGCATGAAAAAAACCACTTTTGTGTGTTTGGGTCTTTCTTTTACTCACTGAAATGACAAATATGTTTGTATAGTGTCTGATCCTTCAAAATGATCCTGGATGGAAGAAGACTCATTGACTATTGGAGCCTAAATGTAACATGAGTGAAAAGAATACCATTTGTCATCCTAAGACATTTGCAATTAGGGGGACATTTTTACCACAGCATTATCTGATACAAGCTGAAAATGCTAGAATCCTGACTTTTAAGCAATCAACTGTGTGGTTAATTTATCCAGATGCTTCATCTTTAGCCAGAGAAAAAAATCCCAAGTATTTGTTTTTACTCATTCACAGACCTGCCTAATTGCACAGAAGAATGTAAATAATAATCCAAACCTATTATATTTGGAGGACAAGGAAAAGGATGACTCAAATTTTTAATCTCTCATAAAATGTATCCTTTTATAGAATATTTACAACAGCATCTATTTATCTTTCTACAGTTCACAAGGGATACATATTATGTTACTTATGTATTTCAAAGTATGTTTTACTTCCTGATGCCAATTCTCAAATATTTTTATTTAGAAAGAATGATATAGATATTAAGTTCCGAATCAAAGCTGAAGTCTAGAAGAACAAAGGTATTTAAAGTAAGGAAAATTTGTCTTATTTTTATTCATAATATATGCTATAATACTAAGATTTTTGACTAGTTTTGCCTCTACTGTTCTAGGCTACATATGTAATCAAAATTTATGTGTAAAGTTTAAAAACATTTTATCTTCAGGTATCATCATCAACCAATAAAAATCTTCTTCGAATCCAGTTCACACATACCATGGATATCTAAATTAAAAGGAAATATCAAAACTAAATGCAGACAACATTATTTTAGTATGCTTTCAAAGGTGAGACTATCATGTATTTTAGGATGTTTCCCAAATTCTTGTTTAAATTCTGTCTTTCTTTTCCTAAGAAAATATTTTGGTTATTATAGCTTTTGTTACTATTTCTGTTTCATTTTTAATCTGTTCTTCAGTTACACAATTATCTTCACTGACCAATTGTAGCTCTCTGGACCCTACATTTATTAATTTCTCATAATTCTTTATTTCCTCTCAGTGGATAAAAGTCCCCAGGATTTCCCTAATTTGAATGGTTTTATAGCATCAATTTTCATCATTACTGTTTACAACAATTGTAGTATGTCAAATAATTTTATTCTTTCATTAACATTTTAATTTTAAATTCTTTCATCTATTTTGACATTTTTAAATTTTAATTTTACTTATTTCCATTTGTTTGATATTTGTATTTATTTATTTGCAAGAAGAGGGAGATGGGGAGAAGAGAGACAAACAGAGAGAATGGTCATTGCAGGGCCTCCAGCCGCTGCAAACGAACTCCAGATGCATGCACTACTTTGTGCATTTGGCTTTATGTGGGCACTGTGGAACTGTACCCGGGACATTAAGCTTTGCAGGCAAGCACCTTAACTGCTGAGAAATCTCTCCAGCTCTGATTTTTGATATTTTTTTAAATTTGTACTTTCTATTTTTAAAATATTTATATCATTTGTCTTCCCATAGTCATATTTTATTAAAAATTAAAAATAGATATATATCATATCAAGTGATACCTTTCATTATTAATGACGGGTATAAGATTTTCTGCTGGATTTTGTCTTCTTATGTCACTGCTCAATTCCTAACCTAGGAAAATTCATTTTGACAAACTATTTCATTGATTCTTTTATGCAATCTCATACACCAAGTCAGCATAAAAATTTCAATGTTTTGTATGTGTATATTATACTTCCCTAGTTGCAAACATGCAACAGGTTCATAATTTAAAACAAGAGAATGGAAATAAGATGTTAAAGTACATTGTTTTCTGTATCCCTGTCACCTGTGCCTCAGAGATGTCCCAAGTATACCCCCACATCTGGCTGATCTCTTCTTTAAAAGTTATTTTAATGAGTTTAGTTTGTAAATAATGCTACTTTCCATGTTGGAAGTTTCCAAATCATATTGCTAGCTTGTTGTTTTCATTCTAGTTTACAAATTGATTACTTCTGGGTGGCATGATATAATCAAAGGGAGAAGAGGACAGGGCTCAGTGACAACTGTAGCTCCATTGCTAATTAACTGTACAAGCTTGCCAGTGTCATTGTGTCTTTCCTGCTTCACTTTCCCCACATACAAAAGATGGGTAACAATGTCTGCCATACTTATCTCACTGGGCATATGTTATGAGACTCACACATATTCATGTGTGTCCTACTCATAAAGTGCTATATTCAATAACAGGATAAGACATGAAACCTCTATAATTTATTCCTTCTCAGATATATGCTGTTGGACAGGCTCCATGACACTTTTTATCCCTCAGCTTTCCTATCTGAAAAATGGGATAATGTTCCCTAGCTTCTGGGATAGTGTGTGTGTG
Source organism: Orientallactaga sibirica (assembly GCA_036365145.1). Taxonomy (NCBI): domain Eukaryota; kingdom Metazoa; phylum Chordata; class Mammalia; order Rodentia; family Dipodidae; genus Orientallactaga; species Orientallactaga sibirica. The sequence goes on from JAEOAD010000840.1 coordinate 3,922,305, forward strand.
TGTGTGTATGATTGCACCAATGTCTCTTGGCACTGTAAATGTAAAGCCAGTTGCATGTACCACTTTGTACCACTGGCTTTATATGTAGGCAGGTATTAAGGAATCGAACCTGGACCACAGATTTTGTAAGCAAAGGCCTTTAACCTCTGAACCATCTCCCCACCCTAACTTCTGAAATTTGTATTAAAACTAAATGAATGGGGCTGGAGAGATGGCTTAGTGGTTAAGGTGCCTGCATCCTAAGCCTAAGAACCGGGTCCCAATCTCCAGGTCCCACGTTTACCCAGATGCAAAGTGACGCAAGGGTGCAATGCTGCACTTGCCACAGGGGCGTACACATCTGATTTGTCACAGCAGCTGAGAGGCTGCTGTGAGCCCATTGCACTGTCAATGTCTCTTGGTCTCTCTGTGTCTCTCTCCAAAAATAAAAATAAAAATAAACTATTTCTAGCTGTCCAGTTGCAGTGGCTGGACCAGTACCAGTTTGTACTGTTTTTCCGCATCCACGCCAACACTTATTTTATATGTATGGAAGGCAGGGATTAACATTTTTTTAGATGTTTATAACCTGGATCCACAGCCCATTTTTAACTGGGTTTTTGAATTCTTGTTATTCTGTTTTTTGAGTTCTTTGTATATTCTTATTAACCAGATGAATAACTGGAACCATCTGCCCCACTGTACCTAAGGTCCCAGTGGTTGATTAGTGCTTTTATTCTCTGAAATTTATATTAAAACTAAATGAATGGGGCTGGAGAGAGCAGAAAAGCTTAGACCAGCCAGTGGTTAAGGTGCCTGCATCCAAAGCCTAAGAAATAGTGGTCCCAATTCTCCAGGTCCCACTGAACAGGGTGCAATAGTGGCGTGTCTACTCTTGGGGTAACCAACTACCCAGATGCAAAGTGAAAACCTAACGTAGGTGAAGAGTTGCAATGCTGCACTAAATGTATATATTATTCCCACAAGCTGCCCTGGGGGGCTACACTAAATCTGGATTTCTTTTCAGATGGTGATGACCACTGGGTTCAAAGGCAGCAGCTGAGAAGAAGGGATGGAGGCTGCTGGCTGAAACACCTCTGTCACATCCTCCAGTGGCCCATTCTTCTATCTGTCTGACCTCCTGCAGCTCTGCCTCTCTCTCTGTCTTTCTCTGATGTCTCAAATTAGAGAGAGACTAATGGAGAAAGGGAGGAGATATGATGGAGACTGGAGTTCTAAAGTGGAATGGGGAGGGGAGGGAAATATCCAAAAATTAAAAATCAATAAAAATTAAAAAAAATAAAATAAAATAAACTAAATGAATGGTTCATGAAAGAAGACAACATATATTTTAAATGTGCCTTGCTCTGACATTTAGTCTGCACATGATTGTGTACTTTTACTTCAGTCTAGAAGGAGATGCCTAGAACAAATTAGCCTTCAAGAGAATTCTGACCATCCTATGTCAAAGTCACTTTCAGCTTTGCTATTTGCTGTGTAGTGCCCAGAGCACGAACAGCCACATTGATTAGGAGGTTTTCAGGAATCCAGAAACTTGGGCTCCAGGTCACACTTATTAAATCAGAACATCCATTTTAGCAAGATCCTCCAGCGACAGTGATGATTTTGAAAATCACAATTGAACATCCAGTTGTTGGGAATGTGTTGAAAGAGAGCAGTGCACACCCCATGACCTACAATGTCATTCCCTCGTGTTCATTCTCCTTTGTCTTCCTCCTCTCTCTTCACTGTTATGCTATGAAAATGAAATAAACCAAAGAAGAAAATAGTAGAGCAAGAAGGTGAACAAGCTCTGAGTCTGTCCATGAAGCAGCTCCTGCCTTTAAGTTTTCACTTACTAGTTGCCTCTGTCTTCGATAACACCTTTAAAGTGGACACCTTCTTCTCCACCCTGCCCATCTGTTCTTTCACTCACAGCATCTGTCAAAGGAACATGTCCAGGTTTTGGTCTTTAACAACTAGCAGTCCACACTTCTGAAAGTTTGAGCATTGCCTATGAATGAAAGTTAAGGCCAGCTTACTTCAACCCAAGATCTATAGACTTTTGCTATCAAGAGAGTCATCTTGTCAACACTTCAAATGGGGAGATTTGTATACAAGTTGTTCCATACACATTCACATCTCCTGAGTTGCAAAGATATGTCAAGGGAATGAATGTGTGGGAAGGTTATAAGGAAACTATTTTCAGACGAAGCCTACAATTTTATTTTGTTAATCTATTTCTTTCATTAAATTTCTCCTTTTTAAATGGCAACTAGTCTCTTAAACATAGCATTTAAGTTTTGATTTATTTATAAGCAGATGTGAGAGTGCTGCTTGATTTAGATGTCTTTGGAGGTATCTGTGATTTTAGCAGGAATACATAAGCTGATGTTGAGGCCTCTCACACAGCATTTAAAAATTTGTGTGTCCCTTGGAGATAGAGGTGAGGGAATTATTGCTCTTTACTGCATACTAACAGCCTCAGTTTTGCAATTTGTAATTAAATATCCCATCGTCATCTTGAGAGGCTGATAGAACTGGTGCTCCTCAGGCAAACCTTGAGGAAGTTATGGCAAATAAAGCCTAAGAAGATGGCCACCTGGGAAACTGAGATAACTAAATAGTCATGCCCACCAGGGCACGAAAAACAGCAGTGTTTGTGAGCATTTGAAAGAAACACAATCCAGTCATTGCTAAATAAAATCAAGGTTGAATAATGGATGCTATTCATATGATCCAATTTACAAAATTTAGAAATGTAAATGTATGAATGAATAGATTTAAATGCCCAAAAGGAAAAGAAAAATGGAATTTCCGACAAGGAACCAAGGATACAATAACTGATATTAGCTTGAATGTTATGCACTTTGTACACATCTCAGGATAGACTTTATTCCTGTTGTAGATAGATATACATGTATGCTCTCCTTAGGTCTTCAGGATCAAGGTAATCTCACTGTTAATTGGCAAAGTTCTCAATTTGTTCATATTTGCCACTTCTGGCTGTTGGGAGGACAAAACCCCCAAGGAGTGAATTTCTTTTGTACTTTTCACTTTGACAACAATATGAAGAAAGTTCAAATGAATATTGGAAACTTTCTTCATCAGAAAAGGAATGAAGATGCCAGGCATAGTGGCGCATGCCTTTAATCCCAGCACTTGGGAGGCAGAGGTAGGAGATCACCGTGAGTTGGAAGTCACCGTGAGACTACATAGTTAATTCCAGGTCAGCCTGGACCAGAATGAAACCCTACCTCGAAAAACCAAACCAAAACAAAACAAAACAAAAGGAATGAAGATGATCTTCGAATAAGAAAGAGGAAAAGGGAACATGAGAGGGGTAAAAGAAAAAAGAAAGAAATTTGCATAACTAGATACGGTTCCTAACAATTCAGCTCATACCTTCCAGAACATCATTTGCAATTAGCACTGACTTGTGATTGGACTATGTGTGCAGCTATCTTGGTAATGTGACTCAATTATAGCTGTAAGGTGAAATCTTGTAACGCCTCTGTACATAGCTTTCAAAAATTCTCTTTTTACAATGTGTGTGTGTGTGTGTCCCTCACCCTTCTACCTCATTTAAGGCAGGGTCCCTTGCTCTGGGTTAGCACTCCCCTGTTCTTTGCTGCTGTGTTTGTCAAGAGCTTCTGAGAAATTCTACTGTCTCCATCTCCCATCTTGCTGTCAGCTTCAGGATACTGGAATTATAGAAGCCTGCAATGGCCTCTGGCTTTTTTACATGGATTCCAGGTATCAAAATTACATACTTCAGCTTAATCAGCAAGCAGTTTATCTACCATGCCCTCTCACTATCTCCAAACATTCTCTTTGAACATTTTTTTTGGAAAGATCAAGATAAAAAACAAATTATGTATTCTCAATTTAAAAGTGATAAACTCTTATTATAGAATGTTTAAAAATAGAGATTCAAAAAGTAAAAATAAAATATTATTTTTACTAAGAAAAAAGCCACTACTGTTAATACTGACTATTAAGTGTTTTTCTTTCAGTACAAACATTAATATGTAGAAAATGTCTTACAATATACCAGTTTTCTGTAAAATATCTGGTAAAGATATTCTTTAACAGAAATTACTTTATTGTGGCATAATTTTAAACAGATAAAAACACACAAAGGGCTAGAGAAATGGCCCAGCAGTTAAGGCACTTACCTGCAAAGCCTATCAACCCGGTTCCATTCCCCAGGATCCACATAAAACTAGATGCACAAAGTGGCACAAACATCTGGAGTTCATTTGCAGTGGCTGGAGGCCCTGGTGTAGCATTCTCTCTCTCTCTCTCTCTCTCTCTCTCTCTCTCTCCTTACAAATAAATAAATGAAAATATTTACAAAAACACATAACACAGAAAAAAATTCTAAATATTTCTTATCAAAATGCTCTCTCCATAGCATATTTTCCCCTAAAAAGAAAACAGTTATTTCCTCACTTGTTCACACTTTTACCTTCAGGAGATGAAATATAATTTTGATAGATATTGGTTATTGTATCTCTGGTTTCTTTGGTCAAGTTTTCCAAGTTTGTCAACTTATAAACAAACTTTCAGTTTCATTCATACCATTTTGTATGTCTGTTTTTGTTTCCATCAATTTCTTCTTTTTTTCCTTTCTTATGAATTATTTGAGTTTATTTTCTGTTTTTGCTAGCTTATTGAAATATATATCTAATTTATTAAGTTTATTCTTTCAGGATGTACACATTTAAAATTACAAATGTAGCCCTATCTCACCTGTTTTAAACTATAATGTTATTACTTTCAAAACATTTTCTAAATTCTAGTATCAAAAACTTTGAAATGGGTTGAAATAAATAATCACAAAATAACACTTATTTTTATTTTTTAGTTATTTGAAAGGAAAGCATGAGAATGGATGTGGTAGAGTCTCTTGCCACTGCACATGATCTCTAGATTCATATGCCACTTTGTGTATCTGGCTTTATGTGGGTACTGGGGCATAGGAGCCTATGCTGTCCAATCTTCCCAGCCTTCAATTTATGTTTTAAAGGAATGAGAGCTCTTCAGATATTGGTTCAGTTTTCTTTTCTCTCTCTCTCTCTCTCTCTCTCTCTCTCTGTGTGTGTGTGTGTGTGTGTGTGTGTGTGTGTGTGTGTGCATGCAAGCACACGTGTCAGGTAAAATTTGCTCATCACAGTTAAATCTTGTGCAGTCTTGATGTTTTCTATTTATTTATTTATATACTACTTCTATGCCTCTTAAGCTCCCATTCACATTTTATTATTTTTATATTCTTATTCTTTTGGTGATTTTTTAATTTTAAAATTTTTTTTAATTTTATACATTTATGAGAGAGAGAGGGAGGGAGAGAGACTGAGTATGGGCATGACAGGGCCTCCTGCCACTGCAAATGAACTCCAGATGCATGCACCACTTTATGCATCTGGCTTTATGTAGGTACTGGAGAATTAAACACAAGCCATTAGGCTTTGCAAGCAAGTGCCTTTAAGCACTGAGACATCTCTCCATCCCCTCTCTTCATATTTTATGCCTAAATAGAAAACAAAATATGCTGGAAAGATACTAGTGGAACAATATGCTGAATAAACAATAATATACTGATTTTTTGTTTAGTTATTTCTGCTGGTAAACTTCTCCATGGTGTTCTTAAACTTGAATATTTCATCATTCTTTTCTAGAAGTTACACTTGATTATTTTTCATCTACAAGGTACTTTAATAGTATTGCTTACTTTTTTAATATTTCCAAAATTGTAATTTATGTTGAAAATCTATTAAGCATAATAAAGCTCCTCGTTCTGGCTAAGATGAAATACCCAATGCCAGTGTACACTTGCAACTTAAAAACTGGACAAAATACACGAGAATAAAGTCTGCAGACATTGTAAAATAGGCAACTCAGCAATGTGATCCCTGAGAAGGAAAATAAAAGAGGTGGTTCAAGCTTACTGCCTGGAGAATATTTAAAGGAAACAGTATAGTAAGAATCTAACCAGAGCCTATATTGTAGCTGAGTTGGGAGAGACAGTGATAAAAATGTAGAGAGGTCTATGTGGCTAAAATTTACAGAGTAAAATAGCAGAAAGGGGAGCATTAGCAATGGAGACCATTCCAGAGATCTAAAGAATTATTTCCTCCAATCTTTATCTGAATACTGTGTATGAGAGACTATCAAAAGCCAATGAGATATCCATCAGACTGGACAGAGGTAGCAATCCCTAAAGCTCACACAGGACCTAAATAGTTTATGTGTACACCAACATGATGTAAAGCCTTCACCATTCCCAAAGCAACAGGAATTGTACTCAAAATAACAGAAACTTAGTAATAGGGAAAACTTAGTCCCAGAGTTCAAATTTTATAACAGCACTTTGGGAAGGCTGAAGTGGAAAACAGTATCAAAGTACTTTCCTAGAATGTGTAAGATGTACATGGCTTTAAGTTTGACCCACAATACCTCAAAAAGCCTATAAAAGTCAAATTGTTTTGAAACAATTTAATTGGCCCAGAAGGAAGTAAATGTCAAAAATATTTCCAGGATTATAAAAAATATCATGTTGTCAAGAAGGTAGGGCTGGAGAGATGCCTGAGAAGTTAAGGTACTTGTCTGTAAAGCCAAAGGACCAGGTTCAATTTCCTAGGACCCACATAAGCCACATGTTTGCAGTGGCTAGTGGTCCTAGCATGCCCATTTCCCCCTCAAATAAATGAATGAATTTTTTTAAAAAAATTAAAAATAAGGTAAAGTCACAATAACTTTAATCTAATGAAAATTAATAGGCCTGGGAGGAATCAGAAAAATATGGTACAGGATGAGGAGATAAAATTAACCAATATAACTAGATGCAGAAATGGCACAGATGAAAAAGAGATATGGTGGCACATGCCTGTATTTACATTTATGAGGCTATTAAGAGTAGGTATATTAACCTGACTAGTGTATGCTACATAGAAAATTCTGTGTATAGAAAACAAAAAAGAGGAAGAATAAAAAGAGGAGGAGAAGGAGGAGTAGGATAAAATTTAAAACAATAAAGAAAAATTCAGTAGATAAGGATATGAATGTTCATAATAATCATATTCTATGCGATTAATAATGTAGAAAATTCATCAATACATTAAATAGAGATAGAATACTGCAGAATTTAGATACTAAAATTGAATAACTTAGAGATTAAAAGCCTCTGAGATGAAATACACATTGAATGGAATTAGAAGATTTAGACATTCACTACAAAATAAAAGATTACTGATGCTGAATAATGAAGCAAGAGTAACTATCTGTCGTGGTTTGATTCAGGTATTCCCCATAGCATAGGTGTTCTGAATGCTATGTTCTCAGCTGATGGAAATTTTGGAACTACAGCCTCCTGGAGGCAGTATATTGTTTGGGGCAAGCTTATGGTTATTATAGCCAGTATCCCCTTGCCAGTGTTTGGCACACTCTCCTGTTGCTATTATCCACCTTGTGTTGGCCAGGGGATGATATCCACCCTCTGTTCATGCCATCATTTTCCCCTGCCATCATGGAGCTTCCCCTCAGGTCTGTAAGCCAAAATCAACCCCCTCTTTTTTTTTTCTGAAAAGCTGCTCTTGGCTGGGTGATTTCTGCCAGCAATGAGAACCTGACTGCAACAGTAAAGTTGATAACAAGGAGTGGGGTTGCTGCTAGATGCCTGACTGTGTGGGTTTGGCCTTTTGGAGCTGATTTTCTAGAGGAATGTGGAAAGATTTGAAAAATTGGCCTAAGGGATGCTTTGCAGTGCTGTAAGTACAGTTTGATGGACTATTATGGTCAGAGTTGAAAGACCTGAATGCAGTAAGAATTATGGACCATGAGGTTTGGCTTATGAGGGTGAGAAAGAGCTTTGTTTGAGCTGGGCTAAAAGCAGTTTGTGTGAGAGGCTTGCTGTTATGCCCATGTCCTGAGAATTTGTGCAGGGTTGCTTTACATAGAAATGGACTGGTGTGAGCAGAGGAATATGGCACAGAAAGAAATCTTTAGGCTGAAACTTCTGCCTGTTCAGCTTCAATTGTATGAGAAATTATAGCCATTGAAACTGGGCCAGCTGACCTGCATTGAAGCAACAGAAAGAATGCAGTTTTTTGAATGGGCCTGAATGCTCAAGGAGCATCCTTTTCTTCAAAATCTTCTTTATTCCCCCCCCCCTGGATTAACCAATTGGAACTCTACCTGGTATCGTGGAGTACAAGAAATGCAGGAAAGAGTCAATGAATTTGCAACACAGTCTTTTACCTTGGAAATGGCCATGGGCAGTGTGAAGCAGGCTTGCTGTATGCCTGCATGGAGACCCAATGGATCCTTGAGGATGAACCCTAGGGTGCAGTGGGGACTCAGTGGAGATACTGGGAGCATGAGATGGCTGCTAAGGAAAGCTGCTGGCCCCAGATGAAGTTTTCCAGAACTTTGAGTAGCCTAGCTGGAGGGGCATAATTGGAACTCCAGAAATTTGTTGCTGGTTAGAATTCTCGGACTTGGAGTTATGTCACTGACTAGAGTTGTTGGATTTTGAGCTACAGTGTTTGATGTTTGCCCTGGTTGTTTTAAATCTTGTATTGGCTGAATATTTCTTTGCTTGCCCAATGCCATCTTTTGCAGTGTGAGTGTTTATTTTGTGCCATTATGGGTTTTGGGGGGATTTTTTTGGTATTATGGCTCAGGTAAAGATTATGGGGACATTTGAATATCCTTAGGATTGATAAAAAAAATGTGGGGACTTTGAAAGTTGGACTGAATGCATTGCATTTTACATCATGGATGGTTATCAGTTTATGGGGGCCAGGAGTGAAATGTCATGGTTTGATTCAGGTGTCCCCCATAAACTTAGGTGTTCTGAATGCTAGGTTCCCATCTGATGGAGATTTGGGAATTAATGCCTCCTGGATGCAATGCATTGTTGGAGTGGGCTTATGGGTATTTTAGCCAGTTTCCCCTTTCCAGTGTTTGGCATACTCTCCTGTTGCTATTGTCTATCTTATGTTGGCCAGGGGGTGATGTCCGCCCTCTGTTCATGCCATCATTTTCCCTGGCATCATGGAGCTTCCCCTCAAGTCTATAAGCCAAAACACCCTTTGTCCCCATAAACTGTTCTTTGTCAGGTGATTTCTACCAGCAATGCGAACCTGACTGCAACACAAGGGAAACAAAACTTAAAAACTATAGAGAGCCTCAATAAAGTACAAACAATTATACATGGCTAAATACATGTGTAATTTGAGTCCTTAAGGAAGAGGAAAGAGGGTAACAGAAATATTTTACTAATGGCATATTGTTTTCCAAATTTGATTTTTGAAATATAAATATAAATCATAGATTCTCGATAAGTCTCATCTAAAAGAACTATAGATAATACTAAGTCATATTGTAAAGCAAATTGTTCAAAACAGATATGAAGTTAAAATCATGAGAGCATCTAAAGGAAAAACAAAACTCATTACAAATAGATGGACAAGGAAAATGGGCAGACTTCCTGTAAAAACAATGGGAGCCATAATATAATGGAGACATGTCCTTCAAAGAACAAAAGAAAAAAATGTCAAACATCATGGCATTGATGTGAGGAGAAACATTTAGCTGAGGCTCTGTATTCAATGTAAAACAATATCTACTATAAGTTCCAACTAAGATAAGCTCCACTTTTCCCCAAAATTTTAGGGAATTTATCCCCCTCTCCTTATTGAGTCATTGATAAATGCAAAGTTATATTGATAATTGTCTAGCAGAATAACATATTCAGGCTTTGCATCTCTTTCTGGAAACTCATATTGTCTTATATTTTCTATCTGGTTATTTCATCTTCCTGGAAAGAATTTTGTGTATTTTACCTTATTTTCATTGAGTGGATGGCCTGAACAATCTAGCCACACCCTAATTCTGACAAAGCATCCAGTGATTTTCATAATAATTTTCTCCATGTCATTATAATACTGGTAACATTTTATTACTTAAAAGCCATAATATATCTAATCTAATTGTTCATTTTCATGATATAGAATAACACAATAAAGAGACGAAGCCACAAAAGGACACAATATATGGAAAGCAAACAAAATAACATAGGTGCTACTCTCCATTGCTCTGTACTGTAGAGTTGCCTTGTACATTGCCTCCATTGTCCTTCATGGACCTCACTAATGCTGTGAGGGGAAACAATCTGAAAATCTGATGGGGGAAAGGGTAGTTTCAATCATAAAATTAAAAGTTCCTTTAGTGTCACTTATTCCCCATTTTATGTTAAAAATAAATCATAATTGAATTTATCAATTTTTTTATCATCACCAATGGGTCATATTGTTAAAAATTGAATCATGCACACTTGTTTTGTAGTAAAAGTGGTTGAATATTGCAGAGTTTGCCAATTATAGGTTCATCTTCATCTATTAGATGAATGGCCTTGGTAAAGTTCAATTAATATTCTGTGTCCCTATTGTTTCATCCAAGAAGAAAGGTTAATAATAATATGTACACTATAGTGTTACAATCAGATTTGAATGAGTAAACTTACAGCATGTTTACAAAAGTCCTGGTGCATAGGAAGCAAATGGGTATTCACTCTATTACGGCAAGACTTCATTATAAATTGAATGTTTACCCCATCCATTGTCCTCAAGTGGACACAATAAAGCAACATAAACAAATAAAATAATGAACAAACATCACCACTTCCTACAACTGGTTTACAAGGAAGATATGTATATATAAGTATATGTATACTTTTCCAAGATAGAGTCTCACTATAGCAGAGGTTGACCTGTAATTCACTATGTAGGCTCAGGGTGGCCTTAAATGCACAACAATCCTCTTACTTCTGCCTCCCAAGGGCTGGGATTAAAGACTTGTGCCACCATGCCCTACAAGGAAGCATAATTTTCCTTCAACATCTCCACTTGTGTCACATGGAAAGTCAAGGACCTGCTTTAGTTACGTGAAGTTGTACAGTAATGTATTTCATTTTTGTCATTATACAAATTTGGTGCTCTGAATTAATAAAATCTTTTGTGTTCTTTCTCCACATGTCTTCTGCTCTAAGGAAAAAGTGGCCTAAGGGGCTCACAGCTAGAGTTACTATGAAAAGCTAGGCAAGCAGAGAAATATTTATGCTACTATAGCATTTTGCAGTTACACAACACAATAGTACCTTAAGGCCAAATGTTAAATCCTATTGTTTAAAAGGAGTACCCCAACTTTGCCTCATACTGCTTGTATCTTTGCAGTTTTCTAACCTATCTAAGAGGTTCCAATATTTTCTTGGTTCAGGGTGCCATTAATTTCTTCAGTCATTCTTTGTGGTGCTCATGACCAAAAAATATGTAATAGTACTTAGTATTTATGAGGTAGCTGTGTCCAAACAACCTAATAAGTATTTATATCCTAACAATTTATCTGATTTGAAAAATGACTCTTAAATTGTTTTTCCTTGCAGTGGTGGTGATCCAACAGAGATATATGCTAGGCAAGGGCTCTACCACAGAGCTACATCCCTATCATTTCATTTGGATTCAAATAATCACAGTTACTTACCAATGGTATGTATTTCACTGTGGCTACTACACAGATTATCAAACTGGATTATATCTGACACTACCACCTTAATTTCCTGTTTGACATTGATTTTTCTACAGCACCTGCTTTTGATTACAACTCTCATAATTCAAAGATATGATTTCAAAATGAATGTAATTCTCCCAGTGTTCTACACATATCACCTAGTTTTCCTTGAAGTATTACATTATCTAATAGTGCTTCGAAGTTTGCTGCATATCTTAGCACACTAATATATGGGTGATATACAAGGGCTCTATAATACATCCTATATTTGAAGTTATTTCAATAGTGGTCAAATTGCTTTATGTGGATCTAAACATCACTTTGTACCTTTCAGTTTATTTTTATTGAGGAGACTAGATAGTGGTATCTAATGCAAAATTGTAACAATTAATATAAATATAAGCATAAACAGAATTTATTGCACCTAATGAGAAAGAGAGAAAAAGGAATCATGTGATCCTCAAGATATTTCATATGTTTAACTAAATCATTTATACTTAAGTGATAAGATTATATCATTGACTCATTGAACTTTGTTTATATCTCCCCTGTCCTTATAAGATCTTTCACAGCCCAAGATCCCTTTCTTTTTCCTGCTCATCTCCTGTCTACTTCTAATATTACATCTCTCCTCCAGTATCCTTGCTTCCCATACTTGAGTATAATCATCTCACCACCTTTCTAATAAGCTATACAATTTCTTATACTTTTCTTTTTCTTCTCTCCTTTTTTTTTTTTGAGTTAGGTTTCATGCAGTACAGGCTACCCTCTAATTCACTATTCAATCAAGGATGACCTTTATCCTCCTATTTCCTCCAAATGCTTGGATTACAAGTATGTATCACCATGAACAATTTCACATCTTTATCAGTGTTGTTTCTTGTCTGATAGAATAAATTTCTCCTGTTCTTCATTGGGCAATGTGCCCTTATCTTTAAATCCCAGATCAAATATCTTCCTTAGTAATATATTTTGCTGTCTTGACTCCAATTACTTTTCCATTTTCAAGAAAAGAAATCATTCTTTCCTCTATCTTCTCATAGAACTCAGTACATATGCATGCACTTCCTTTAGTCTTATATAAAGGAAGATCCACTGGGATCAATAAGTAGACAGAAAGAGAAAAAAAGATAGACACACAGATCAATAATAGAGAGATAGGCATACTAATAAAGGGATTAGGCTTTCCATGATTATGAGCAAGATTGTTTAACAGTGTATATTAGGCTGTTGTTTCTATGGCTGGCACCAAAGATTAAAGCCTTCAGAAAAATCAGAACTTACCCTACCATTAGATATTGAGGTGCTTGCCTCTGCAATGGAACAGTGTGCTTCCAGAGGACAGGAATCATATTTTGCTCATAATATATCCTCTGTGTTTCCTACACATCTGACACATAACAGGGAGTCACACATTTTTTTAAATTAAGAATAAATGAATAAATGAATTTGGTCACGACTAAGGTAATAAACAGAAAAAAATGTCTCCTATATTTTCCTAAGCAATAAATTGGCATGCTTTGTGTAGTCCAAGTCCTTGGGAATGAAATTAACAGAAACTATTTAAGCCTACCAACATTTTATAAGGTATGTGCATGCATAGAAATTTTACATTGGCAAATTTGTTTATAGAGGTGGTATCTAATTGGAGGACTTATTACTTATAAATTGAGTCATGATTTTTCTGGACATATGTGACAAAAATATATATATATTCTTTCAAACAGGTTTCAATTAAATATTAATAATGTCACTTGGCTAGTTAATTGACAATTGAATGGTTAATTTCCAACTAATTGTTCAATTTCCTTTCATTTTTTGAATTTTATTTATTTTGAATTTCTTTTTTATTTAATATTATATAAATTATAACAATTTATAGTCTTTTATCCTCTTGCCCCAGCTCCCATTACCCTAGAGGCCCTCCTCAATGGGGTATTCACTGTGGAGTCATGAAGGCCTCAGTCAGTCGTCCCTGTGAAGTAATGGGGGACCATACTATCTAGTTGCGGTGGACAACCAAGAGCCTTAGAAATAGCCTACATTGTTTGGGTGGCATCTGTGACTTCCCTTACCAAGAACTCACTGGAAGGTATCCCACTATGGGCACTTGAATATTTTGTTCTGTCTATCTATCTATCTATCTATCTATCTATCTATCCATCCATCCAATCTCAAAGAAGCACATTTCCATATGGATTATTCATAACATCTTTCATTTTGATTAACTCTCCTCCTACCCACTCCTCTTATTGTGATCATCTTTATGGAAGCAGATCCAACTCTGCTGTTCTGTAAATACAGATAAGACATACATTTTCCAGAGGAGGGGATATAGGAGATGGAGGGGTAGAGGAAAAGTTAATAAAAATGTAACATGTTAAGCCATATGGAAATGTACTTCTTCGTTAGCTCATAACGTGTACGTTAAAAGAGAGAGACAGGTAGGACAGAAGTATATTGTGGAAGTGGATACTATGCTCAGAATCCATAGATTGTTATTGGAAAAAAATCAGTACCAGGGTTAGGACACTTTCCAGTAAGTTATTGGCCAGGGAGGCCCCTGATGCCCCCAAAACATTACAGGCTGTTGCCAAGGCTCTTGGTTGCCCACCAGAACTATGTGGTAAGACCTTTCGGCTAAAGAGTACACATGTTTGGGCTGCTGAGAAATCTAGATATAGCTGAACTGGAAGTCTCCTCCTTGTCTAGCTGTCAGGGTGCTGGAAAGACCTACGCATCCTGTTGGGGGAGAAAATTTATCAACAATGTTAACTACCAGTGGACACTGCAAGCTTTATGGCTGGCTAGGCAAGCAAAATGTACCAACTGGTGCAATGATGCCATGTCTATTATGGGGAAAACCAACTATTCTTGCTTGTATTTGAGGCCTGCTTAATGAGGAGGATTTCATTCCTGGTACAGACAATCTAATCAAAAGCCTGTGGCTGACAAGGTCATAAGCCCTAGTTGGGAAACTGCTACTGATGTCTGGGTAAAAGCATGTATTATGATAACCAAACTACCCTCTAAATACTTATGTTTTCCTATATAGCAATGCTACTCACACTTTTCGTTAGTGAAGCTTCTCTTTTCAGATGGAGGTGACCACTGGAGATATTCAGAACTCACCATAGTGCTGAGAAGAAGGGACGGAGGAGTGTCCAGCACTGAAACATCTCTATCACACCCTCCAAGGCTCAGAGTCTATTGCAAAAGAGGTGGAGGAAAGGATGTAAGAGCCAAAGTAAGAGGAGGACTTCTTATGATGCTGTCTTCCAGACACAGAGTTGCCTCAATATTCATGACTTCACAGTGGTTGACATCACCTACTCAAGACCTGCATAATAGCAGGGAAAAATGATTACATCAAAATAGAAAGAAACTACTTGGAAAGAAGGGATTGAATGAAAGGAGGAATTTTGAGGGGGGGAAGAGGATGGTGGGAGGGGATTATGATCATGGTATAATGTCTATATTTATAGAAATTGTCCATAAGATGTTAAAAAAGATAGACATTTTCCCATTGATATTGACTGAAGGTTAGGCAGCTTTACTGCATACTTGTTGACTCCTTACAAAATTGAAAAAAAGAACAGGAAGAAGCCAGGCCTGGTGGTGCATACCTGTAAGCCAAGCACTGAGAGGCTGAGGTAGGAAGAATGCAAGTTCCAGGCCAACTTGGGGCTATCTTATCCTGTCTCCAAAAAAAAAAAAAAAGAGAGAGGGTAGAGAGAGAGAGAGATAAAGAGAGACAAAACACACAGATGATCCTTCGCCCCTTTACATTTGTTGATTATATGAAGATACATGGTAACTTTGAGAGAAATGACAATCATACATCCAAAATGTAACTTTACTCAAATTATGACTTTAGAAAACACATTTTAATTTTTACATGCAATTGTTTTTTGTTTGTGTTTTAATTATTCAAAATAATTGTAGTTTTAATTAGACAAGTCAATCTTGTAAATACCTAGAAAACTTTTCAAAAATTCTTAAGAAGCCAGGCATGGTGGCACACGCCTTTAATCCCAGCACTCGGGAGGCAGAGGTAGGAGGATCACTGTGAGTTTGAGGCCACCCTGAGAATACAGAGCAAATTCCAGGTCAGCCTGGGTTAAGAGTGAGAACCTACCTTAAAAAGTCAAAAAAAAAAACTCTTAAGAAGTAAATATATTCCCTAATGGTCTTTCCTATGTATCTTCAAATAACAGGAGAAAGTTAAATTTTAATAACTGAAACAGTGTGATGTACATATGTTGTAAGACAATCATTCTTATTTTCACATTTATAGATAATAACATTTAGGACAAGACAGGATAAATGGCTCCTTAAGACTAAACTATTACAAACACAGGATTTTAGCTCAGGATTATAACCAGTTAAAAATGAGAAAGCTGGGCTGGAGAGATGGCTTAGCGGTTAAGGCGCCTGCCTCCTAAGCCTAAGAACCCGGTTCCAATCTCCAGCGGTTCCAATCTCCAGGTCCCACGTTTAGCCAGATGCAAAGTGACACAAGGGCGCAATGCCGCACTTGACCACAAGGGGGCACACACATCTGGATTTCGTTCACAACAGCTGAGAGACTGCTGGCAAGCCCATCTCTATCTGTCTTCTCTCTCTCTCTCTCTCTGTCTCTCTCTGTGTCTCTCTCCAAAAATAAATAAAATAATTAAAAAAATTTTTTTAAAATGAGAAAACTTTTATCACCTTCATTATGCTGTAATGTTTCCCAATCTATGATTGCTATACAAGAGCTTAAATATTTAGAGTGAATTTCAGAGAAGTACATCAATTCCTTTCCAGGTGCTTTGCATTAATCTTATGCACAATCATCTTTTTTAATTATTATTTTTATTTTTATTGACAACTTCTATACTTACAGACAATAAATAAACCATGATATTTTCCTCCCCTCCCCCATTCCCTTTCAGAACTCCACTTTCCATCATATGCTCTCCCTCTCTCCATTATTCTCTCTTTTAATTTGATGTCATCATCTTTTTCTTCTATTATGAGGGTCTTTCAAAGGTATTGCTAGACACTGCAAGGTCATGGATATCGAGGCCAATTTCTGTCTGGACAGTCGTACCCTTCCTTTGTTCTTGCATTCTTTCCACCCCCTCTTCTGCAATGGATCCTGAGCCTTGGAGGGTGTGATAGAGATGTTTCAATGCTGGACATTCCTCCGTCCCTTCTTCTCAGAACTATGTTGCCTTTTGGGTCATCCCAGTGGTCATTGCCATCTGAAAAGAGAAGCTTCTCTAACCAGAAGTGAGAGTAGCATTAATATGCAAATATGAACATTAAGTGTAGTGCTTTCAGGGCAGTCTGGTGGGAATAATATATACATTTAGCCAGACAAGAGCAGGCTTTATACCCCTAAGGCTCATGACCTTCCCTGCCATAGACATTTGATTAGTTTTTTTCAGTACCAGGCATGCATTCCCTCCCATAGAGTGGGTCTTCAGTCCAATTAGTGAGCAGTTGGTTTCCCCAAGAGCAGACATGCCATTATTGCACCTGCTCAGTCATTGGGCCTGTCTAGCCAAACTTGAGTTTTCCACTGTCCACTGTTTTCACAGCTGATGATTTCTGTCTCCCATACAGCTGCATACAGTGCAGCTTTTTCCAGCTTTCAGTTGGCTGGTCTACAGGGAGAAGGTTTTCTGCTCAGCACCAGCTTGACTTCTCAGTGACCTTGCCTATCAGACAAGAGATGGCTTCAGCAATAGGGTCTTACCATCTGTTTCTCAAGGGAAACCAATGGCCTTGGCAATAGCCTGTAATGTTGTGGAGGCTACAGGGACCTCCCTGGTCAACAACTCGCTGGAAGGTATCCCATCCCAGGTCACTAAAAATTTTCTAGTAATAATCTATAGCTTCTGGATGTGCCATTATTCAAAAAAGTATGTTTACATAAGTTTTATTCAGAATATGCTGAATTTTGATTGACCCTCACCCACCCTTCTTTTCCACATTCTCTTCCCCTGGCCTCACTTAGGCCTTTCCCCTCCCTGTAATCTGTTCTTCTACTTATATATGTGCAATAACATACACTTAAGTCCTTTTCTCTCCTCCCTCCCTTATAGCCTTTTACCAGCTTACTGACTTCTGCTACCGAGTTTTGGTTCCAGCTCACACATAAGTCTATACATTTGTAGCTAGGATCCGCATATGAGAAAAAACATGTGACATTTGGCTTTCGGGCCTGGGTTACCTCACTTAGTATTATCCTTTCCAGATCCATCCATTTCCCTGCAAATAAAGATGCGGCACATTTACACAATGGAGTTCTATTCAGTGATAAAAAAATGAAATTATGAAATTTGCAGGGAAATGGACAATCATATTTTATTCATTATTTGATTCAACACATATTTATCAAATATCTATTATATGACAATCACTTTTAAAGTAACTAAAAATATAGTGGTGAACCAAATTTACTATTCTTATTGAACTTCCTTTCTAAAAGATAATATACAAATAAGCACAAAACATACAAATGTTATACAGTATCATGTAATTAAAAAAATAACAGTGAAGTTGTGAACACTTATCAGGTGGTCAAATTGAGATGTGTAAATTAGAAGGGGTGATGGAAGCACCCATAAATATACATGGTTCAAACAATTAGTTTCCAAGTATAGGGAATTAAAATAAAGGCTATTCCAAATCATATTCTCATCTGCATTCAACTGCACTAAAAGTAGTTATTAACTGATGTTGCTAAGAAATAGTCCTTGAAGAAGCCTGGAAAAGAGCAAGATTCTTGGGTAAGAATAATAAAAAGTCTTTCAAGAATTTCATTAGGATGCCAGTATTCTCCTCCAGTACCATTTTGTCCAAGTGTGCAAACTCTGGCTTTCCACATTTAGATATTTGAACACAGGGCCTTGCACTTGTTAAGCAGGCACTCTGTGCTGAGATAAAATCCCAGCCTTAGTGATATTTACTCTCCAAATTTACAACTTGCTTTCCTATTGACCCAGTCCTAAAATAAGATACTCTTAATAAACAATTAAGGTACTTTCTACTTCTGTTCCAAATGACAGTCATCTGAAGAGTTAGATCACTTTTTTCCTTCCATATTCATTTTTTGTGGTTTTTTTTTCAAGGTAGTGTCTCACTCTAGCCCAAGATATCCTGAAATTCACTCTTTAGTCCCATGGTTGCCTTGAACTCACAGTGATCCTCCTACCTCTGCCTCCCAAGTGTTGGGATTAAAGGCATGTGCAGACACACACAGCCACATTCTTAATATTAGTACACAAAACCATATATGATGCATTAAACATTTTTCTCATCATGAGTATGTTTAAAAGAGATTAGCAAGGAACAGCAAATGTAACTCTGCCACTGCAGCAGAAATGAGTTTAAAGACAATTCATATTTTAATGTTGTTAACTAAAGAAATATAGCAAAGTAATCAAAACTGGTGAAATATAAAGTCAAATTACCTGTATTCAAATCCAAGATACTTTGGTAACTTGCCTGACTTGCTTTATGACTCGAGATAATAACTATACCTTTGTGTTCCTCAATGTGAAGGAGCAACTTGACTGCGTAAGAGTCATAAGTCCGTTCAAAAGACTGAATAATATTGCACTCAGGAGAAATTGGAAAAGGAGCTGAGACATATCCCTTAGACATTATAGTTTTCTTCAGGCAATGCCTTGAAATAAGCCTATAGGTATGAGCCATTGAAGACAAAGAACATAGCACATGGGACATGGGGACAAAAAATAAGTAAAGAAGGGCATCTGGATACACTACCAACAATATCTGACACATAGCCCTTTCTTAATGGATGCATTATTTATATAATATTCTATTCTTTAGCATAAAATTAGAGACTTCTGCTGATAGTACATAGGAAAGGAGCCATTCCATAATGGAATATATTGTGTATTTAAAAATACTACAAAGAGGGCTGGGGAGATGGCTTAGCAGTTAAATGCTTGCCTTGAAGCCTAAGGACCCTGGACCGAGGTTCGATTCTCCAGGACCCACGTAAGCCAGATGCCCAAGGTGGTGCATGCATCTGGAGCTCGTTTGCAGTGGCTAGAGGCCCTGGTGCACCCATTCTCTCTTTCTCTCTCTCTCTCTCTCTCTCTCTCTCTCTCTCTCAAATAATAAATAAATACATAAATGTTTTAAAAATACTCTACAGAAAAATAAATAAATAAATAAATAAAAATAGTACAAAGAGTTGTATTATATGAAACTGCTACTTGAATCAAGACTGTATTGTCAGAAATAACCACCCACAATTTTCATACATGTATATAATGTATCTTGATCATAATATCCTCCATTACCTTTTCTTGTGCCCATTCTCCCCCTGAACTTCTTTCTTCCAATTTTTCTTTTATGTCTTTTTTTTTTCTTGATCTTTTCCATCCATGATAGAATGCTGATGGTCCCAATACTGAGTAGATCTTTTGCTGGTAATAACAGTCCCTGTGAGGTCATCAATATAACGGCCCCTTCATGTCCAGAAGCTAGCATTTAAAAGCACTCTACTCCATCTTCTGGCTCTTGCATTATTTCTACCCTTCTTCTTCAATGTTCCTGATTCATGAAGGGTGTAATAAAGATGTTTCATTTATTTCTAAACACACAACAGTCATTTGTTCTTAGTACTTTGATGAATTTTGAGTCTCCCCAGTAGTCATTGCCAACTGCAAAAGGAAGCTTCACTAACCAAAGGTGAAAACGTCACTATAGTTTAATTAGATGTGTTCATAGTACATTATGATACACATTATTAGAGGATAGTAATTTTTGTTTCTACTTTGTTATTTTAGCTAAAATATTTTATTTCCTTTTAAAATTATATACAAAACAAAATTATACATATTAACAGAGTAACAAGCATAAATGTATACATTGCATAATGTTTACTTCAGGTTAAACATATTTATCTTTGCAACCATTTATTGTCTCTTGGTAGTGATGTTGGTCATTTGTTATATAATATTTATTGAGCAGCTACTTCTGAGAAGCCCTAATAATAAAATATGACAAAAAATAAAGCTGCCCCCAAATCCACTAGTAAAGACGTTTAAAGAATTAAGTTTAATATACTCTTAAAGTCAGTGTATAAAAACATCACACAATGTCAAACGGTGAAAGCACTAAAGGTTGGCAACAACTTTCTTTGTCTTGATTTAAGAGAAATGATCATTGGTCCTGATCTAGGTCAGCCCACTAAGACTGAGTTAGATTCTTGCTCCTTGTAACAACTGCCCTAGAATTCTTCACATGATCCTATAGTCCTTTAATTGCCTATTTTCCTGATTAAACCCTGAATTTCTTGAATTCAGGAGTCTATGTGATCACGTTTGTATTTCTGGGTCATAACTGGCCTTAAATAAATTTTTAACTGAATTAACTAATTAACTAAACTAAAGAATGAAAGGGAAATTTTTCTTTGAAACCATTATGTATAAATTTAGATTCAAGCTGCTATGTGAATCATATATTGTCCAGCTAAAACTCTGAAGTTTTGAGTGAAATAGAGCGATTAATCTAATGGCATGGGTTTACCACAACCTTGTTTTCTTTTCCTAAGCTCCAGACGTGCAAGCATCTATGTACATCTACCATGCTAAAGGGCATCAGAGACAGAGAGAAGCTAAACTTTTCAGATCAACTTAAAGATGTCCTAAAAGAACAGAGTGTTTCCTGTTTCAAGAGAAAGGGGTCTTTAATCATGTGTTGGATCCAATTCTGGTAATTTTGCCTTAAAAATCATCTAGAAGGTTATTATTTACTGTCCTGGCAGTGCCATTAGATAACTGCTGTCTTAACCCTTTGCAAGCAATTATGGTAAGCTTTAAAATCAAGTCACAGTGCCAGGGTGTGATCTTCCTGCTTCTCTGACATAGATTTGCTTCTTGCTTTTGAATCCAGGTTTATGTGGCCCGTGGTGGATTTTATACAAATTATTGAGGAATACGAGTGTTATATTGTTGATTTTCAGGTATACAAGTATTTTGCGTTTTTGAAATGTAGTCTAAACTTCCAGCTGCATATTAGAGTTGACTCTAGTAGCTTAACTATTCCAATCATGGGGTTAGCTGTAGAGATAATCATCCCACCTGGTAAGTTCAATAAACTCAGTTTGCCCCATGTGCCTCTTTACATGGTTCTAGACAAGTGTTGGTTTGGAAGACAGATGCTTTCCTGAAATTTTTATTTAATGACTCTAAAGGGAAATTTTAAGTTGAGAAGAACCAGATAGTTCTTCTTTCCTTTTCCTCCCAAATAATCAGAATGTAAGTTCCAAAAATGTCTGGAGGCACAATATTCTCAAGTAGAAGCAGACATGACTGATGTTTATTCTTAAGAAATGACTCTCTGACAAGGTGTTTTATCCCAGGAAACTGCTCTCGGTAGATCAATATGGCACAATATCAAATGAAGAGGAAATTCAACTAGTTTATTCTCTCCTCACTCTCCTTTCACGACTGAGTCCTTCATCCTCTTCTTTCTTCCTCTGTTATCTTGAGCACCATCATTTTGACCCTGCTGTCCTTTCTTGCTTCTAAGCTTGCTTTCTGTGAATCCCTCTTTGACTTCTTTCAATTCTTGTTTTTCAGGAGAACATGAAAATGTTCAAAAGAAACAATGGTCTAACTTTCCTAAGAAGTTAAATGTGATCATTCCCCTGTGGAAGCAACCCGCTGTGATGGTGTTTCAAGCTGTGGGGGCATCTCCTATATAACAGAGTTCAAAGTTGTTGAAAAAAATAATGAAAGTTCCAAAACTGGAGCTTACAGATTGAGTTATTGTGCAACTGAATGTTAGCACAGGGGTTTAAAATGCAATTAACACTTCTCTTATACATATCTGATAAGCATGAATTGAAATGCATACCTCAGAATCTATAAAATGGTCTTGTTTCTTTTTAATAAAGAGAAATATAATTATACCAATAAAGAATTAATACAGTGCAAATATTCTTCACTGGATCATGTACACATATAGCCTGCAACACTTCTTACTATAACAGACCAAAAAAAGTTAATTATAAGGATGGCCAAATTTTGTACAGAAATAGGTTATAAGCTATTCAGAAGATCATCATATCTTTATCTTTTCATGATTGTAAAGCCACCCTGGACTACTGGATTTTTTTTTCTTTTCTTTTTTTTTCTTTTTTCTTTTTTTTAATTTGAGAGAGAGAGGGAGAGAGATAGATAGATAGAGAGGGAGGGAGAATGGGAGTGCCAGTGGCCTCTCAGCCACTATGAACAAACTCCAGATGCGTGCGCCCCCTTGTGGGCCTGCTTGCGTCACTTTTTTTTTTTTTTTTTTTTTTTGGTTTTTCGAGGTAGGGTCTCACTCTAGCTCAGGCTGACCTGGAATTCACTTTATCACTTTTTGTGTCTGGCTAAACATGGGACCTGGAAATTGGAACCCATTTTCTTAGGCTTGGCAGGCAGGTACTTTAACTGCCAAGCCATCTCTCCAGCCTGGATTTTTTTTTCTTTTTCTTTTCTTTTTAAACTTTTCAATCATGTGTCTCCCAACTGTATGACTTACTTGCTTTTTACCTCCATTCTAGCCCTATGTGTAAAAGGATATGGCTCTGTAATCCTCCTGTTGCTCTAGTGGAATTTATTTGAGTGCTAACGTTTGGCAAATAGCATCGAACAAAGGATAACCAGGAAATGCACTCTTCTCCCCACAAAGCTGGATTTAATTACCTCCATCTCCCTGTCCCCAATTCTGCTCTTTTGACAATTTGGCATCGTTTACTGCTCTAGCTCTAACTGTTTCTGTCACTGGGTGAGATCTGCTTCTTCAGTGATGCAAAGACCTGCAAAATTTTGGTATGCTTCAAGCTGGAAAAAAATCAATCCCTTGGCCCCAATTAATGAAAGGGGTCTGACCACCCAACAAAAACAAATATCAATACATATTTTGTAGCGTGGTGCAAGAAGGAAATCTGTCCAAATCTTAGTACTTATATCAATCAATTCTGTTTTTTCCACATCTATAGTCTATATCAGGTATTTTAATTCAAGTCTAGGCTCTCCTGAAATTCTTATCTTACTATCATGAATTTTTTATGTAACATCCCATCCTGAGTGTCAACTACTGTGTAACACAATGGAGGAGAAGAGAACAACAAATCGTTCATGCCTAGTTTTTGAGCTTTATCCAATTCCACTTCTCAGACACAAGACTGCCAAAAGCAAAAACCTATGCTTCTGCTTTTAATTAATCCATAAAAGCAACATTTTCATATTGTTTTTTAAACAAAAAAAATCAATTTTATTTTAACTCACACAGCATTTTATGAAAACAACTGTGGATACATGATTTTGGATATATATAACCTAAAGGTTTAAAAAATCATTTGTGAAACAAAAAAGAAAGGTGAGGCAATAGAACCACTTTTCCGTTTAGATTTTTTCTAACCTGAAAGTTTACCCAATTTATTACTGAAAGAATATGGTAAATGTAGTTAATTACCTTTGAAGGTACTCCTTTTGGTTTGTGTGTGTGTGCATGTGCATGTGTGTGTTTGTACATTATATTGACTGATTTGCAATTTTATATATTATATTTGAAGAAATCTTGCCTTTCAATTCTATGTTAAAAAAAAAAAAACAGAAATTCAGTCTCTTTTCATACATTCATTCCTGTAACTCTAACGAGGGTGGGAGGGCTTGGTATCAGGATCACTGAGAATTATAAGGGTATAGTGACATCTACAGGCAACATGTATACTTTTAAAGAGGACACAGGATTGGACTAGCAGGTTTCTTTGCCCCCTTCTCTCTCTCTCTCTTTCTCTCTCTCTCTCTCTCCTTTATCCTTCCCTTACATTCAAATTCCTGGTAATTAACAAGAAAAGTTAGATTAATTAAGCTAGAGCAATGGGCGTAAGAGATCTTGTTAAAATTGAAATTCATGTAATAAATGGGCCTTTGTTTCATCTACATTGCTATACTTCATTTTTCTTCATTTTTGAAGTGGGAATACCAGTCTGATTGACAGTTCATTTTGAAAAACTATACAAGACAGTTATACAAACTTGACGGAAGTAGTTATTTAAAAATTCATAGAATTAGAGATTATGTGAATTAGAAACTCAAAATGTATTTTTTTTTTGGTAGTACTAGGGGGCTAACTCAAGGACTCCAAAGTGTGCACTCCACAACAACTGAACTACACTCTGAGCCCCTCAGAAAGGAATTTCTGGCTCTCAGTGTTTAAAAAGATAAAACCGGAAGTCAGTTCCAGTATTTCCAACTCAGATTAATATTCTACTCTTCCTTTTCTTCATATAACAAGAGTGGAGAGAGGCTAGGAGTGTTAGCTCATGCCTTTAATCTTAGCACTTGGGAGGCTGAGGTGGGATGATTACCATGAATTTAAGTGAGTTCCAGGTAGCCTGGGCTAGAGTGAGACCCTGCCTCTAAAACAAAGACTGGTCAGAACAGTAACAGCAAGGAGTAAATAATCAAATGCCATGGAATTATTAGCTCAGTGGTGTTTGTGATGGTCAATTGTATATATCGAGTTAATTGAGTCTATGAATACCCAACTAGTTGGTAAATCATTATTTCTAATATTTCTCTGAGGGTGTCTGATGAAGTGATTCACTTTTTTTTTTTTTTTTTTTTTTTTCGAGGTAGGGTCTCACTCTGGCCCAGGCTGACCTGGAATTAACTAGGTAGTCTCAGGGTGGCCTTGAACTCACTGCGATCCTCCTACCTCTGCCTCCTCAGTGCTGGGATTAAAGGCGTGCGCCACCACGCCCGGCATGATTCACATTTGAATTAGGAAAATGAGTAGAGATGACCCTATGCATGAATTCTTTTCTGAGGGGAAACTGATTAATGTCTGCTCTGCCAGACAGGGCACACCCAACAAATTACAGGCCAATACCACCAGAGTTTACCTTGGCAACCCAATGAGTTTATTGGTCTTCTTGACAGATTGGTCAATGGGTTACTTATAGGAGCATGGAGACACCAAAGCAGCTGCATTGAAAAATACCATCCAACATGTATAACAGCCTCGCCATGAAGGATATGTGGTGCTTCCTTTGATCTTTCATACTCTATAAACTCTGTCTTTCTGTGAGGCCGTGAGACATCATGCATCATTGGATACAGCTGGCACAAGATTTACCTGAGATCTTGGGTGAAAGTCTATATTCTTCTGTGGGGTAACATTATCATGTTTAATCTGAAGAAACATTTGTATGCAGTCCCAAGTGCTTCTAATAAAGGTGACAATAGTTGTTGTTCTTGGAAGTCCACCTCACACAATAGTTAGACTCTGACCAGTAAGGGTAAGGTCCATTCAATCTACTGAAGATTCCCACTGAACAGCAACAACAAAAGGCAAAGAACACACACATAGTTACTTCTGCATTACTGAGAGGAAATGTCTAACATAAATTCAGAGCTGAAGAGATGGTTCAGTGGTTAAGGTGTTTGCCTGCAAAGCCTAATGACCCAGGTTTGATTTCCCAGTAATAATGAAAGCCAGATGCACAAGGTGACTGTTGCAGTGAGGTTCATATTGCTGGCAGAAATCACCCGACCGAGAGCAGCTTTGGGGGAAAAAAGAGGAAAATGATGGCATGAGCAGAGGATAGACATCACTTCCTAGCCAACATTACGTGGACAATAGCAAAAGGAGAGTGTGCCAAACATTGGCAAGGGGGCACTGGCTTTAATACCCATAAGCCCACTCCCAATAATACACTGCTTCCAGGAGGGGTTAGTTTCCAAATCTCCATCAGCTAGGAATCTAGCATTCAGAACACTTAAGTTTATTGGGGACACCTGAATCAAAACACCACAGTGGGGCACGTGTCTGGAGTTCATTTGTGATGGCTAGAGGCCCTAGCATACCCATGCTGTGTGTGTGTGTGTGTGTGTGTGTGTGTGTGTGTGTGTGTCATAAATAAATAAATAAAATATTTTTTAAAAGAAATATAAGATAATTGGGATAGAACTTTGTGATTTTGCTGATTTTTTTTTTTTAGCAAATAACCATAAATTAACCATGAATATTGGGCAACAACTTGAAGTTTTGTAATTACGTATAACCACATGATAGAGCAACAACCCAAGGATGTTAAAGTTTGGAAAAAAAATAGATTTTATAGTAGATGCCTGTCAATCACTAACAAAACCTGAGGTTCCAATTCTGATGATGGATTTTTGTTTCATTGATTTTTTTAAAAGCGTTTTGAATATCCTATGCAATTTTTTGCAATTTTCTCTGTTGGGGTCTTTCTTAAGAGAAGAATTATCACCAACAGTTTAGGCAAAGCCATGCAGTAATCATTACCTATCTTTTTCTTCCTTCTTTTTTCCTTGGTGCTGGCCTGGAATTCCCAGTATCAGCATGTGGTTAACTTTCACAGTGAGCTGTTGATCAAGGAGACCTACAAGGTTTCACAAAAGAAGACAGATTTCTGTCAGAGTACTTGATGACCCACCAAAGGTTAATGGTAAGACCCTACTGCCAAAAACACCATGTGCTATTGGTACATAACATGAAGTGACATGGCTGGAATCTGAAAGAAATTCAGGCTCCAGACAGCTTTAGTGCCAGAAGGTGCTACAGGAGTGACTGGGGGAAAATAACCACCATCTGTCCAAGAAACTCATGGTCTAAGCTACTCAGCAGCAAACAACCTGACATGATGCTCACAGAAGTGCAATAGTGGCACACAGCCATGGTGGGTAACCAACTGCTCTTCATTTGGCTAACGGACCTGCTCAGTGGAATGGAACTCACAGCTGGAACTGGGAAACAAGTCAGAACCATATCCAAAAATGAGCACATTCTCCAATATCAAGTTCCCGCAAATTGTGGGCTACAAGAGGGCCTACACCTATAAAATTCTCTCTAAAATAATAACGGTTATCTCATTTTGGGGGTTCTGACTTATCTCTCCATTGGAAAATTTGCTTCTCTTTTTCAGAAGGACACCAAATCTGAGGAGATGATCAGCCTATCGCACCTCACCAGGACCCCAACTGAAACCATGGAGTTATTGGGGAAATGAGCAAGAGTGCTGCTTTCTTGGTGAACCTGGTATCAGTACAAGGGTGAAGGAGATAGACACAGAGAACATTCAACTCCTACTAAGGCAGAGATCCAGAGACACAGAGGCTCCCAAGACCTCATCACTGAAGTAGACCTAAAATGAACCACAACCTGGCTCAGGGAAATTTGAGGAAGAGAGGGTGGAAAGATTGTTAGAGCCACAAGTTGGGACATTATGCACAGAGACATTGCTCTTCCCTGTAACTAATGACTACCCCCACAATGCACGACCCACATCCCCAAACAAGGAGGGTCCCTTTGGAGAGGAGAGGACAGGGAGGAGGCTATCCAGGGCACCAACATGAATGTATGCACATTATGTGCATAACTAATTTTTAAAAAAAACAATGCATAGTCACTAGATGAAGAAAAGGAGAAGAAATAATTCATGGAGATGACTTCTTTTGTGGTACTGAGAATCCTTACCCAACTGCAAACTGAAATGAACTAACTAGGAGATAGAGTTCAGTCATTGTTCATTGGTGGCTTGTGTAGGCCAAGTTGAGTTTGTTTTAGATGTCTTCCAAAATTGCCTCATCTGGAATAAACAAAACATAGTTTGAAAACAATAGATATCTCTGAGTGGTGGTAGTTGTTTTTTTTTAATTGTGCTTTTGCTATTTTTAAATATTTTTATTGATTTATTTATTTTCAAGAGAGAGAGAAGAGAGACAGACTGAGAATGACAGGGCCTCTAGCCACTGCAAAAAACTCCAGATGCATGTGCCACTTTGTGCACCTGGCTTTGTGTGAGCACTGGGTAATTGAACCTGGGTCACCAGGCTTTGCAAGAAAGCACCTTGAACCACTGAGCCATCAGCCCTTGCTGTTTTTTAACACCAATTAAACACAAGATGGCCATGTAGATTATATACATTATATATTTACTTGTGATGTGGGTTTGCTATAACATTTATGACAGCAAATTACAGGTCCAGATCAAGTGTTTGTGATCTAGAGAGTTGGGCTTTAAGCTCTGGATAATATCCAGTATTTCTTCAAGCCAAAGTTGGTAGAACTATGGTTTCTGTGGCTCAAAGATCTCAATTGAAGAAAGTCTATGTCAGCTATATGGAAAACAAAATAGAGTCCAAAGGAGGAGTAACCAAAACATCTTTTAAAAAATTTTTTCTTTGCTTTTTTATTGACAACTTCCTTAATTGCAGACAATACCCCTTGGTACTTCCCTCCCTCCCCCAACTTTCCCCTTAGAAATTCCATTCTCCATCATATCCCCTCCCCCTCTTAATCAGTCTCTTTTAATTTTGATGTCATGATCTTTTCCTCCTATTATTAGGGTCTTATGTAGGTAGTGTCAGGCACTGTGAGGTCACAGATATCCAGGCTATTTTGTGTCTGGAGGAGCACGTTGTAAGGAGTCCTACTCTTCCTTTGGCTGTTACATTATTTTCACCACTTATTTCACAATGGACCCTGAGGCTTGGAAGGTGTGTTATAGATATTTCAGTGCTGAGCACTCCTCTGTCCCTTCTTCTCAGCACCATGGTGCCTTCTGAGCCATCCCAAGGTCGCCACAATCTGAAAAGAGAAGCTTCTCTAAACAAAAGTGAGAGTGGCACTAATATATGGGTGTGGACATTAAAAGAAGTGCTCATCAGGCAGTTTGGTGAGCATAGTATATGCATTTAGTGTGACACCAGCAGACGTTACACCCCTAGGGTTCATGACTACCCTGTTGTAGGTTTTTGGTGTTTTTTTTTTTCCAAAACATATATTGTTGATGACAAATTTCATTAAGTATCTTAAATCCAGAACGTTATCAAATATTCAACAAATGACACAAGAGATGTTAAAATATAAATTAATAAATAAACTTTGCTGTAACCAAAGGAGCTTATTTTTATCGAATAATGCTCCAGGATCACATAAATGATGTAGGGAAAATGTCTGTTTGCGTAGCTCTGTTGGAAGGCATGGGATAAGGAATGGTAATAGTGTAGTTAAGGAAAGTTGTAGAGAGGAATGGAAGTGGTAGGTTCTTTTCAGTACTTCAGTATTAATTGTAAGGGAGTAATCAGTAACAGGATTTGTAAATCTCATTTCTAAAGTGGGTTTTACCTTGTTCTGGCAATAAAAATCACCTGGGGGTTTATGAAGACTACAGACTTTCAGGCCTGGGCTGGAAAAATGGCTTAAGAGTTAAGACATTTGACTGCAAAGCCTAAGGATCCATGTTCAACTCTCCACATCCCAGTAAGCCAGACACACAAAGGTGAGGCAAACACAAGGTTGCACATGCCCACTAGGTGATACAAGCGTCTGGTGTTCAATTTCAGTGCCTAAGGCCCTAGCACACCAATTTTCTCTCTCTCTCTCTCTCTCTCTCTCTCTCTCTCTCTCTGTGTGTGTGTGTGTGTGTGTGTGTGTCTCTTCTAAAAAATTTTTAATTTTTAATTTTAAAATGAGATATAAAGAAGAGAGACAGAGAGAATAAGGCATGCCAGGGCCTCCAGCCACTAAAAATGAATGAACATTTGATGCATATGCCACTTTGTGCATTTGTCTTTATGTGGGTACTAGAGAAACAAACTCAGATCATTAGGCTTTGCCAATAAGCCACTTAAATATTAAACCATTTCTCCAGCTCCCATTCAACTTGAATCAAGAGGAACTGTGTAATCTAGATTTTTTTCAAAAGGAACTTTAAATAACTGGTGAGAATCAGAATTTGGATTCACACTGTAACTCACACTGATAGCTTATTAGCACTTCATTAAGAAGTGTCAAACTCTTAAAATCTAAGGTTTTCCAGGAGATTAAAAATTTTTTCCATTTAAATTTAATGTACTATTCACAAGTTCAGGGACACCCTGGAACATATTAAAATGATCATTTTCAAATGCTGATCTATCCTCCACTAATAAACATTTTTTAAAGCTGGCTATGGACATTTATTAAAATACAGCACTCAAACTGTCCAAATTGTGTCAGAGTGTATAAAATAAGATTGTCTAAAAATACTAGTTGAATCCTGCTAAGGTACTAATAGTATTTTGAAATTTTGGTAGGCAAGAATAAAAACAGGTTTGGGTTCATAGCTGATATTATTTCTCCATTAATTTTTAAGACTTTTCCATATTATTTATTCCTCTCTTTCCACTTCCATATTTGTTTATATAGCCTTAACTGCAATTGAACGTAGTTCTTACCTGTATGTATTTGCATTTACATGTAGATTGTTAATTTAATTATTTAACACACAACTTTCCTTCAATTTCAAATGAATTTCCAAGAGAATTTCCAGAAATTTCTGTAATATCAAGAAGTATTTTTTTTAGATATAGAAGTATTTCTATAAGGATTTAATGGATTTTTAAAACTGCAATTATCCATTCAGAGAAGTATATAAAACTAAGTTGTGCAATAGAGTAGCTACTAGTCACATTAAATTACTTGATTCTTTGATATTTATTTGATTTATATTAAATTAATCAAAATTAAAGAAAATCACAATTTCAATCCTTCAGTTTTAATATACTCATTTCAATTTTAATTATCATATATAGCTCTTATATTTGATAGAGAATCCATCAATGCAGAAAATTATGTTTGACAGTATTGATCTTTACAAATTTCTTCCTTCCTTTGAATCATTTTTCTGTTTGCAATAAATTAGACAGACAGTATAAGCAATCCCTATGTATCCTCTCCCATTGAAAATTTTTTTCTCCATGGGAGGGAATTCATGCCTGATATTGAAAACCTCATCAAAAGCCTAAGGCTGGGAATGTCATGGGCCCTAGAAGGGAAGCTATTACTATTGTTTGCCTAAATGGATATGTTGTACCCACTGAATAAACCTCCAAATATTGTATGTTTAATGTTCTAATGACACCAAAAAGTGATTTCATAGACATGAGTGACAACTACATAGACCACCATGTTTGGGGCTAGAGAGGGTAAATATTTATGTCCATAGATAGTACTGCTCTCACCTTTGGCTAGATAATTTTTGCGTGTGTTTGGGGTGTGTGTGTATGTGTGCGTGCACATGCAGATGACAGTGGCTACTGGGGAACTCAAAACTTATCAAAGTGCTGAGAATATGTAACTACTGAGTACTCAGTGCTAAATAAGATGCATATAAAACACCCTCCAAAGCTCAAGGAACATTGCAGAAGAGGGCATAGGAAGAATGTAAGAGCTACAGGATGGGGAGTAGTGTTTAGTGTTGTGGATGGCTGTCTTCAGGATATGACATGCCCATTGCATTCATAAACTCACAGTGGCTGTCCTCACCTGTAAAAGCCCAAATCGTGTAAGCCAATCTAATAAATCCAGTTTATATATATTCAATTCACTCTATAGCTTCTGTTCCTCTAAAGTATTCTTACTAGTGAAGTTACATTTATCACTGTGTATGAACCAATATTGTTACATCATTTTTAAGAATGTTCCAAGTGGGCCTCATGTATGCTAAGCAAGTACCTTGCCACTGATCTATAAAGACAGATTTTGTAATTTTAAATTTGGAGACAGGTTCTCACAAACTTGTCCCGACTGGCCTTGAACTTGTAACTATCCTGTCTCAGCCTTCTGAGTAGCCAGGATTGCAGACCAGTGATACCAAGCTAAGCTAAAGGAATATTTTGGTGCTGCATAGTTCTTTGGGCTTTTCCAAATGCATATTGTCTATGATTATAGTACAATGTCACTCTTCTGAAAATCCTCTATTCTCCTTTATTACTAGTTACTGACTTTTAAAAATATTAATCATGAATGGATATTGCATTTTGTCAAGTGCCCATTCTGAATCTATTGATATGTCTATGTACATTTTTGTCCTTAGTTCACTGATACAGCATGTTATTGTAATTGGTTATCACATGCTGAATGGAATCAATCCCATCTGGTCAATTTCAATACATTGGTCAATTTGATAAACTAGCATTTTATTAAGGAATTTTCCATCTATGTTCTTGTGAGGTATTGTTCAATCGTTTTCCTTTCTTGTGATGTCTGCTGATATTGTTTTAGGAAAATTATGGCCCCTTAGAATGAGTTAAGTGTTATCCAGGAAAATTTTTGAAAGAAACCATAGAAATATGGTATTAATGGACCTTTATTGTTTTCTAAAATTCACTAGTGAAAACAACTGTCAACTTGTATTTGGTGTTAAGAAGGATATTAATTATGGATTCTCTATATCTAATAGATCAAAAACATTTAGGTTATATATTTCTCCTTTTATGAATTTTGGCAGATAGTATCTTTCAATAAACTACTCCATTTCATCAAGGTTATCAAATTTGCGGGTAGAGAGTTGCCTAAAATATTCCTTTTTAAAAACATTTTTATGTATTTATTTGCAAGCAGAGAAAGATAGAAAAAAGAGATACTGACAGAGAGAATGGGTATGACAGGGCCTCCAGATGCTGCAAACAAACTCCATATGCATGTGCCACTTTGTGCATCTGGCTTTATGTGGGTACTAGGGAATTGAACCCAGGTCACATTCCATGTGATTCTGTTTTCTTCCCTCTCTTCATATCAATTTTTCTTTTACAAATTATAGTGAGTTCCCTAGAGTTTACAATAGGCCTTTATAACTCACCCAATTGCTTTCTAATTACACAATACTGCTGCTTTATCAATAGGCAAATGCCTGAAGCCATATCCAATCTACAGTCTTCATAAATCCCAGGGTACCTAGGAACAGCCTAACAGATTTTTTATGACAATGTTATGTTGTCATGTCAAAAGATTGGACACCCCTGCCTAGAGTATTTTTAATTGCTCTTCTCATCCCTTGTTAACATCAGTGCTATTTCCCTTACATGTGAGCTACAATTAATGTTATTATTAGTTTGAATAGAAATTACTTGTCTTTTAATACATCTTACAATTTTTGCTTAAAGTCACTAATGCTGCATCAGTAAAAGGATATGAAGTATATAAACCTTCAATGTGAGGTTTAAGTTCATCTGTATAGTTGTTGGCTGTGTTTACTGTTTGTCGTAACTGCAGTATCAGAGGCTAAAATATTCTCTGGTGTCCTTGGCTTTGTTCCCTTATTATTTTGAGCTTTCATAGCAAGGCCTTAAATAGATTCTGAGGCTTCTAGCTCTTTCAGAGGCATTATGCTGCCATTGTGTATGTTTTACCATTGATACAGTGGCAAGCTGTGGCATGAAGAGAAACATTTAAAAATTCTATGATTAGGTCTCAGATTTTTAGCAAATCTTGCTCTATATGGATGGCTATAGCAAAAACTTGAAGTCTGTATTTCTTTTTTTTCCAAATTCAGTTAGGTTTGGGGAAGACCCCAGATAGTAAGACACTAGTAAAATAATTTCCCAGAGGACAAGGCAATGTTGGGGAGACCAGAGGCCTCTAGGGAGATTTTTTTAAAAAATGTTACTTTCCCCCTTGCTCTTTCTGAACTCAGAGGGATTTTTTTTTTCTATTTACCAGTGAACTTAGTGGTGATCATAAAGGTAAAACTGAGGAAAGTGTGGGGAACTCACTAAGGAGAAGCCCCTATAGACTTTTAATCCTTGTTTGTCTACAGTGAGATCCCAGCAATTCAATTACACTTTAAAGTTTGTCCACCAATTCTGGCTCCAGCTGTGGGCTTCTACCTCCGGTAAGCTATGATTCTCTGTGTCTCATCTGTCAGTCGCTCCAGTTTGAGGGATAGCAGTTTGCTTTGTGACATCAGTTCTCTGATACATCAAAGACTTGTTGATGTTCACATTGTTCAGCTTTTTTTTCTTATGATGACAAAAGAGAGTACTTCCAAGTGCTGCATGAGTTGGAACAGAAACTAGAAGTCAGAATGATTTCTAATTTTTTTAACAGCAGATTTTATATTCTGACTTAACAAGCAGTTTTTTATTGCAATCTTTTTTTTCTGTTTGTTTTTTTTCAAGGTTGAGTCTAGCCCAGGCTAACCTGGAATTCTCTATGTAGTCTCAGGCTGACCTCCAACTCACACAAATCCTCCCTCCTCAGCCTCCCAAGTACTTGGATTAAAGGCCTGTGCCTCCATGCTTGGCACAGCCTTTCTTTCTTTATTTTATTTTTTTAAGAGACAGCTAGTGCGAGAGAGAGGCAGAGGGCTCGCCATGACTTCAGCCACTGCAATTGAACTCCAGATGCTTGCGCCACCTAATGGGCATGTGCAACCTTGTACTAACCTCATCTTTGTGCATCTGGCTAACATAGGATCTGGAGAGTCAAATGTGGGTCCTTGAGCTTCTCAGGCAAATGCCTTAACTGCTAAGCCATCTCTCCAGCCCAGCCTTTCTTTCTATTTGGACATGTCTTTCCAGTATGATGATTATTATATTTAACCCAGTGTGCTACTGATTAGTGTCATATCTATTACCACTGAGCTCTAAACTGCTAGCCAGTTACATATCTGTTTTCAAAAACTGTATTTTTTTTTTGGCCATGTTGGATACTAAAAATCCCTAGTAAACTCAGGAATTGGCACAATGGACTACTTCTGGCAATGGGGACAAAAGGTGGAGCTTCTGAATTTCCAATTAGCATTTTAATCCCTTTGGTTTTAGTCACAACAAGATAATCAGAATTTAATTGAGACTTGAATGTTGTTTCCATTTGAAATTACAATAGTCTGTAATTGCTATGTTATGAAAACATATTTTCTTGGCTAGTCTACTCCAATATGTAAATAATTTTTGCTATGGTAAGAGGTCTTTGGAATGGATTGTATTGGGTCCACCCAAAGTTTTTAATTTTTTTTTAATTGAGAAGTTTCAGCTTTATAGGATATAAAAATAAATATCTTCAGTTTATCTAAATAATTTTTAAAGAGTTTATATTTTTAAAATTTATTTATTTGAGAGAAAGAGAGAAATAGGCAGGTAGAGACAGAGAGAGAATGGGTGCACCAGGGCCTCCAGCTACTACAAATGAACTCCAGATGTCTATGTCCCCTTGTGCATCTGGCTTTCATGAGTCCTTTGGCCTTGCGGGCAAGCACCTTAACTGCTAAGTCATCTCTACAGCCCCTATCTAAATAATTTTTGTGGCTTTTATCTTTATTATTATTATTATGATACAAGGCTGGCCTTAAATCCAAACTTGATATATAGCTAAGGATTGGCCTGAACTTTTGATTCCCATACATGCTAGGAAGTGTGTGCCATGGTTATGGTTAATTTCTGGTTTACAACCTGTCAGGATTTAGAATCACTATGGAAACAAACCTCTGGGAATGTTTGTGAGGGATTTCTCTAAGGTAGGTTAAATAAAATGGGAAGACACACCATAATGGTGAGTGTCATCCTTCTATGCGCTATGATCCTGGACTGGATGAGAATAAGGAGCCATGTTCATTCATTGCTCTCTGCTTCCTTGTTTGAACTGAATGCGACCAGCTGCCTCAAGCTCCTGCAGCCATGATCCACCCCCAGGATGAACTCTAACCTCAGACTATAAGCTAAAATCAACTCTTCCTTCCTTAAGCTGCTTTTTTCCAGGTGTTTGGTCAGAGAAGTAGGAAAAGTAACTAATAAAGTCACCATTCCTGATCTATGTAGTGCTGGGGATTGAACCCAGGGCCTTTGTATTCTAAACAATCACTGTACCAACTGAGGTACATCTCCTGTACCCTAATTCCTATTTTATATAATACTTAATAGATCTTCCTTAGTATGACAGCAATATGACAAATTATGAAGATTACATAGCCTTGTGTTTGCTATTGATCATTAAATTTAGCTTCAAGTAAATGCTTTGATTTCAGTTATTTTGAGTCATATGATTTTATTTATCTTAGGTCAATTCTTTTTTTTTTTTTTTTTTTTTTTTTTTTTTTTGGTTTTGCGAGGTAGGGTCTCACTCTGGTCCAGGCTGACCTGGAATTCACTATGTATTCTCAGGGTGGCCTCAAACTCTCAGCGATCCTCCTCCCTCTGCCTCCCGAGTGCTGGGATTAAAGGCGTGCGCCACCACGCCTGGCTATCTTAGGTCAATTCTTAAGTGGCAATGCTAACTTTTTTGGAGCTTGTGGTAATAGAGTAGAATCTGACACTGAGACACCTCTTTCTGCTCTTTCTTTCTATCTCACCTCTTTTTGAGTCGGGGTCTCTCTATTGGCCTGGAATGCACCTATATAGGCTAGACTGGCTAGCCAGTGGACCCCAGGGATCTGCTTGTCTCTGCCTCCCAAGTGCTTGGGTTACATTCACTTACCACCACAGTCAGCTTTCTTACATGGGTACTGGGAATTCTACTCTGGATCTTGTCCTTGTGAGAGAAGGACTTCAATGAATGAGTTATGTCCCCAACCCTCAAACTTACCTCTTTATTCGTGCTTTTATGATTAATACTGACAAATTAAAGTTTTCCTGGACATGGTGTTTTCTCAAACATTCATCTGTTCAACAAACATATATGTAAGTTCTTAGTGGACCTCAAAGAAGTCTATTATGCTGTTTCTTGGTAGGTGATGCCTCCAAGTACCAGAACTTCCCACTGCTACTTGCTGTTGCATTATTCTCACTTGGAAAATAGCTCCCTTTATTGCAATATTAGAAAAATTGCTCTAACCTGATGACCTAGGCAATGACCACTGGAAACTCATACATTTTCCCATGTTAATCTAGCATTGGAAGGACATACAGAGACTTCAAATTCTACTCCATAAGAAGTTTAAATTGTCTTTTCCTTTCCTTGATTTGTCTTATTGTTTTGCACAGAAAAGTAATACCATATTAGATAGAGTTCTCCAGAGAAACAGAACCAATAGCATAGATGATAGATAGATAGATAGATAGATAGATAGATAGATGATAGATAGATGGAAAGATGGATAGATAGATAGATAGATAGATAGATAGATAGATAGATAGATAGATAATAGATAGATAGATAATAAAAGTTAATAGAAAAATTATAGAGCTGGGTATGGTGGGACATGTCTTTCGTCCCAGCACTTGGGAGGCAGAGGTGGGAGGATCACCATGAGTTTGAGGCCAGACTGGGGCTAGAAATTGAGTTCTAGGGCAGCCTGGGCTAGAGTGAAACCCTTCCTTGAAAAACCAACATATATATATATATGGAGAGAGAGAGAGAGAGAGACAGAGACAGAGAGACTAAGAAGTCCTAATATATGTCCTCTGCAATCTCGAGTGCCAACAAATCTGGTAGAGTAACTTTGGAACTGTTTTATTGGAAGAATTTGCAAAAGTTTGAAGATACTAGGTAGAGAAGTTCCAGAATGTTGTAAGCAGATCTTATTTGGTTTTCAAAGGATATTAGAATATCAGAATGCTTGTAGGAATGGTAGCAAAAAAAGATGGCAACAAAGAGTCTACTGAGAACTGAACTACAGCCAATTTGTGTTATATTCCAGCAAAGAATTTCTCTGTGTTTTTAACATGTACTGAAACAGTGTGTGAAGCTGAGTTTTAGAGGTGAGGGACATATTAGTTTGGTGCAATTAGTCTTGTGGTAGTGGGGATTCAACCTAGGATCTTACACATTATAGCAATATTATCAGTGAGACTCATCCCCAACCAGAGGCAGTGTTAAGAAAGGTTTGGAAAAACATTCAGTCTGGCCAGAAAATGAACAAGTTGAAAATTGTGAGAAAGGAACGTGTGGCTGTTGAAGAGATTCAGATTGTCACCCATCACAGGTTTGTGATGTAAAACAGTAAATTCATTTGATAGACTTTCCTTTGCTAAGAGTGAACCTTCAGGTTCCCCCACTCACAGATGGTGACCCAGAGAAGTGTCTTCCCAGGTTTAGCTCTGCAAGCAAGCACTCAGAAACTGTTGGAGGGATGGATTGTCCAAAGGGGCTTGGCTACTGCTCAAGCTGGTGGCAGGATTTGGTATTATTCATGTGAAATTGGTTTTAAACACATGTAGAATTCAAGAGTCAGCATAAAAGCTTCCACCCATATTTTTTAAGGAACGCCTGGAAGGCCATGTAATTTGGAACCTTGATGAATGAAGTTGTATGGGTGAAATCTAAGCTACAAAAGAGATTTAAGGTTATTGGAGATGCCACTTATGTGGAGTGTCTTCTAAGGATGCAACAGGCAATAAGTGGAGCCATTTCAGGAGAGAGGCCATATAGGATACAAATCAAAAGGCCATAGGGGAGTTGATGTACAATCCTGTTGGAATTCACATCATGATGCCACGTGTCCTGGATGCTAGACATGGAAGTACAAGATTTAATTTTTCTCCTGCTGTGCTTAGGTTTTGGTCCTGCTTTGAAACCACTCTTCCTTTCTGTGCTTCATTTTTTATTTTTTCCTTTTAGAATGGGAAGGTTTACATCACTGTATCATGGAAATATGCATTTATTTTATTTTTTATTTATTTATTTATTTTGGTTTTTTGAGGTAGGGTCTCACTCTGGTCCAGGCTGACCTGGAATTCACTATGTAGTCTCAGGGTGGCCTCGAACTCATGGTGATCCTCCTACCTCTGCCTCCTGAGTGCTGGGATTAAAGGCATGAGCCACCACGCCCAGCATTTTTTTTTATTTTATGTGGGCACACAGTTAAGAGATTATCTTAAGCCCCAGTAGAGACTTTGAACATTTGAACTACTGTGGAATCATCAAGACTATGGGGACTCTAGGTAATGTGCTGTGCCACAACAAGTGTGTCTTTTACCTGTTTGGGCGACTCAAGGATTAGAAAGAAAAAAAGGCAGACACAAAGAATAGAGTGAAAGCTGGAATCAAGTGATCTGCGGGCTCTTATGAACATACTACAGCACTGCCTAACCAGCACTGGTTTATTTTATACACACTCTGAAAAGCTTTGACAACAACTTTCTTTTATCAAATATAGAAAAAGCATGGGAATGGGAGACAAGGTCAGACAATGTAGGAATGAGGCAGCTGCAGACTGTTTTTCTGCACATACTGTCTTCTGCACAAGGTCAGGTCCATACAAACAGTGCAAGAGGAGGGATTAAGGAGGGGCTGGGCCCCACTCTACTTTCTGTGGTTCAACTGAAGGTAGACATGGCTGTGTCGATGGCAGTGGTTTTTACTGGTTGTGGCTCTCTACATGACTGTGTATGTGTTGTATTATGAGGCCATATTAGTCTTTTGAGGACAATCTTCATTGTAAACTGGACTGGAGTTAAAATCACATAGGTTATTGTTGAAGCATACTTTTGGATACATCTGTGAGCACATTTCTAGAGGAAATAAAATTAGAGTGGAAGATCTTTCCTGAATGTGGGTGGCACCATCTGCATCGTCTGGGGGTCTGGATACAACAAAATGGGAGAATGAAAGAGATACCTACCTCCAGTATTCTTTACACCTCTCTAATTCCTGTCCTGACATGTTGTGAACTGTTCTGATCTGTCATGCTTTCCTTGCCATAATGGATTGACACCTTAGACACCATGAGCTAAAATAATCAATTTATCACTTAAATTTTCTTTTATTAAATATTTTATTTATTTATTTGCAAACAGAGAGAGTGAATGACAGACAGACAGAAAGAGACAGAGAGGGAATATATATATGCCAGGGCCTCAAGCTACTGCAAACAATCTCTAGATGCATGTGCTGCTTTGTGCATCTAGCTTTACCTGGGTACTGGGGAATCAAAGCTGGATTGCTGGGGTTTGCAAGCAAGCACCTTGACCACTGAGAAATCTCTCCAGCCCTAAATTTTCTTATGTTAGGCATTTACTCACAGTAATGCAGAAGTAACTATCTGCATGTTCTTTGCTTTTTGTTGTTGCTGTTCAGTGGGAATCTTCAATAGATTGAATGGTCCTTGCCCATACTGGTGAGAGTCCATCTATTGTGTGAGGTGGACTTCCAAGAACAACAACTTACTTATCTCTCTATTTATACATACATATATACATATATTTAATTTTTGTCAATTGTTTTTTTTTCTATTTAATGTAAGATATATTTATTGGAAAAAGCTTCACACTGCAACACATCCTGGTCAAGAACTTACTGCTTGGACTGGCCTTGGACTTTTGGCAATCCACTTGCCTCAGCCTCCTAAGTGATAAGTTTACAGGCATGAGTTATCATGCCTCACTTTAATTTAAGATTTATTAAGCTTCAGAATCTAAGCTTCAACCCTTGATATTTAGCATATTTACGAATAAGAGTTTTTCAAGGTGGAATATATGACTAAATGATAATTTGTCTAACAAACTTAAGGCCCCAGGTTCAAATCCAAGTATTTCTAAAAAGTGAGTATTTGGTACTTAGTGAAATGAATAGAAAATCCCTGATTTTTCCTACATTGGTATAAGAATTTTCTTCGAAATTTGAAAGAATGCAACATTAAAATAGTT
Source organism: Orientallactaga sibirica (assembly GCA_036365145.1). NCBI lineage: Eukaryota > Metazoa > Chordata > Mammalia > Rodentia > Dipodidae > Orientallactaga > Orientallactaga sibirica. The sequence goes on from JAEOAD010000840.1 coordinate 3,963,251, forward strand.
ATCATGAATGGAGAAGCAAAAATTGAAAGTATAGATTGGTTTGTTTTGAATATAGGACCTTGCATGTGTAAAAGGCAAGAACTCTACCACTAAGCTATATCCCTAGCCTGATTTTTACTTTTTTTTAAATTTTGAGATTGGGGGGTGTCAATAATTTGCATAAGATAGCCTCCAACTTATAATACTCCTGTTATTATGACTGTAGGTCTGCACCAGCAGTCCCAGCTAGGGTGATCAGTTCTTGATTTATCTTATTTTTAGTTGTTCTGCTTATAAAATTAAAATATTATAAAATATGCTTGGCTTACTCAACAATGTAGCATAAAATTGTAATAATTTAAAGCTTTTGTTCACTGACTTTTATAATACCCAAATATTAATCAAGCCTGCCAAGTGTGTTATAGAAGTTACCTTCTTGTTGTTGGGACAAAAAAAGTGACCAGAAGCAACTCATGGAAGGAAAAGGTTTATTTATAACTCACTATTTTAAGGAAAAGCTTCATCATAGCAGAGAAAGAATACATCTGGGGATCATATCTCCACATTAGCAGAGAGAAAAAAATAGAGACAAAAAGTCTGCCATGTCAAGTGGGAATAGGTTATAACACCCTATGGTCTGCCTCCATTGACACATGTCCTCCAGCATAGTTCCACCTCCCAAGGCTTCACCAGCTGAAAATTAAGTATGATGCTTAATCACAAATACATGAGGCCAAGAGGGACAGTTTACATTTAAGACACCATATTCTACCCATGACCACCACAGACTCATGGACATCTTATGATGCAAAATGCATTCAATCCAACTTCAAAAGTTCCATATAGTCTTTACTAGTCCCAACCCTATTCAGAAGTTCATAATTCAGGGCTGGAGAGATTTCTCAGTGGTTAAAGCTACTTGCTTACAAAACCTGAAAGCCTGTGTTCAATTTCCTAGTACCTATGTAAAGTCAGATACACAAGGTGGCACATGCATCTGGAGTTTTTGTTGTTGTTGTTGTTTTTTAGAAGTGTCAAGAACCCCTGGCATGCTATCTGTCTCTCTCTCTCTCATAAATAAAGACCTTTTTTAAAAAGTTCAGTCCTGCCAGGAATAGTGGCACACGCCTTTAATCCCAGCACTTGGGAGGCAGAGGTAGGATCACCATGAGTTCGAGGCCACCTTGCAACTACATAGTGAGTTCCAGGTCAGCCTGGACTACAGTGAAACCTTAACTCAAAAAATGAAAAAAAAAAAAAAGGCTGGAGAGATGGCTTAGCGGTTAAGGTGTTTGCCTATGAAGCCTAAGGACCCCAGTTCAATTCTCCAGGTCCTACATAAGCCAGATGCACATGGTGGTACATGCATCTGGAGTTCATTTGCAGTGGCTAGAGGGCCTAGCACACCCATTCTCACTCTCTCTCTCCCCCCTCTCTGTCTCTAATAAATAAATAATATTTAAAAAGTTCAGTCCTAAGTCTCATCTGAAACTCAAGACAGTCTTTGAACTATATGCCCTGTAAAAACAAAATACAAGTGCTAGTTTTAATCATATAGCCCCCATAAACTTATGTATTCTGAATGGTTGGTCCCATCTGATGGCAAATTGGGAGGTGGTGCCTTGCTGGAAGAGGTTTGTCACTCTGGGGTAAACATTGAGGTTTATTACCCCTAACTTGCCAGTGTTAGATCAGCTCACCCTCCTTCTGCTCTTTTCTACCTGCTATGCCAAAAAGGTGATGTTAAGCCTCTATTCATGACATGATTTCCCCTACTTCATGAAGCTTCCCTTCAAGACTATAAACCAAAGTAGAAACCTTCCTCCCATCAGCTGCTTTTGCTTGGGTGCTTTGTCCCAGCAACTAGAAGGTAACCGAGCACACATATATGATGGCACCGATTAAACATTCCCATTTCAAAGTGGAAGAATAAGGGTAAAACAAGGAAATATTGGACAGATGCAAGATCAGAAACCAGTATGGGAAACATCAAATCCTGCCCCTCCAGATCTCGAACCTGACACCTGTGATGGAATCTTCTGGGTTCAAAATGACTTGGGGAACTACACTTCAGATATGTTGTTTGCTTCTATAGAAGAATCTGACACCCCCAACTACCCAAACCAAAGCTGGTAGCTTTCCTTACAGCCATCCCATACTCCTAGAATTTTTAAAATCCTGAGATCTCCACCATAACTTACAGTTCCTGCAAATTAAAGCTTCCAAAACTAGTACCAAGGGGTGACACTGTCAAATTTGTTTATCTAATGGGGTATGAAGCTTGACAAGGATCAGGAAATCCCTTCAGCATTCTTCCTTCAGGTTCCTTCCTTTCAGAAAAAAAATCAGCACTCCTCATATTATCCCAATGCAGAGCAGCTGCCCCATCCTCAATTGTGGTGATCTCTTAATCAATTACAACTGAAGCACTTGCAGCCTTCTGGGACCCAAACTTGTTCATGTTTCTTTCTGTACCATATTTTAATTTTTTTGTGTACTTCTCCTATATACTCTACTCTGCCAAACATACCAGTACATTACTTCTAAATCCAACATTGCTCAAGTGCACAGGACATGGTAGAATGCAGCCAGCTTCTCTGCCAGAACACCACACAAAAAACCTCCAGCCCAGTTTCTTGCAGAGCCCTCTTTCCCCTCTGAAACCTAATAAGCCAATCCTCCAGAGTCCAGACTTCTCTGTGCATTTTGATTTTTTTTTAATTCTCACCAGAATCAAGCTCTACATACAGAATTGTAAAGCTTCTCTACTCCAAATTTCAAATCCTTCCATATTCATCTCAGAAGACAATTCCACATGGGCTGGTTTATAGAAGCAATGGCCACACTTACGAGTACAAATTTTCTTCAGCATTATCTTCTCATTGCTGGGAAAAAACACACAACCAGAAGCAGCTTATGAGAGGAAAGGATGTGTCTCCAGCTTATAGTTTCAAGTGGAAGCATCATTATGGTGGGGAAATCATGGCAAGAGTAATCATCTATGTGACATATCTCCTCATCAGCCTGGAGGAAGTAGAAAGAGTGAGCCCTCTGTGGAAAGTGTAGATTGGTCACAATACCCTAAGGCCCTCCTCCAGTGATATACTTCCTCCAGCATGGCCCCACTTCCCAAAGTTTCCAACATCTGGGCTTTGGTGTGAGGGTTCATCACAAGTACACGAGGCCATACAGGACACTTTATATTTAAATCATTACACATATGCTCATTGGAAGACTCTATGTTAGTAATGACGATGGTAAGAATAAAAGATAAAATTACTATAAATAGAAATTTAGAATGAAGAGCAGTTCTTTTATAAATAAAAAGAAGGCAAGATTTCATTGAATTTACAAGGCAAATAAAGAGGACAAAGAAGAGATGAAAGCTTGGCTTGGTGACTCAAGCCTTTAACTCTATTCCTTGGGAGGCTGAGGTAGAAGGATTGCCATGAGTTTGAGGCCAGTTTCAGCTAGATCGTGAGTTCCAAGCTAAGTTTGGGCTACAGTGAGATTCTGTCTCTGTGGGGTTCGGGAGTGGGATAAAGTTCCACATGAGCGTGTCAAATGCAAATATTCTTAGTTAATAAAAGTTGGTACTTTGAGCTGGGCATGGTGGTACATGCCTTTAATCCCAGTACTCAGGAGGCAGAGGTAGGAGGATCACCATGAGTTCAAGGCCACCCTAAGACTACAGAGTGAAACCCTACCTCAGAAAACCAAAAAAAAAAAAAAAAAGTTGGTACTTTGGGAAATTTTAAGTCCCTGGGTGAAGAGAAACTTAAATGAGGCTGAATGGTGGGCTGGTTAAGTTTATAGAAGTGGTGACCAGATGCAACCAGACTCTCAGATATGAATTTAACATAGATGAAAATCTCAGGCTGGAGAGATTGCTTAGCAGTTAAGGCACTTGCCTACAAAGCCATCAGACCCAGGTTCAATTCCCCAGGACCCACATAAGCCAGATGTACAAGGTGGTGCATGAATATGGAATTTGTTTGCAGCAGCTGGAGGTTCTGGTGCACCCATTCTCCCTCTATCTGCCTCTTTCTCTATCTATCTCTCAAATAAATAAAATAAATATACACTATCTACAAAACTAATAAATTAAAAAAATATATAAGTTCATCCTGGAATGGGCAATTGTTCTTTCCTTTAGAGATTGTAATTGAACCAAAAAAGATTTTCCCCTTGAGGTAGTGAAGGACTGTGCCCTGTGTTTCTGGGTCAGCATGGTCAAGACCACTAGAAAGCAGATATGGTGGCATGTGCTTAAAATCTCAGCACCTGACAGGCTAAAGCAATGAGGATTGTAAGTTTGAAGACAGCCTAAACTGTATCTCAAGTTCCAGGACACATCAGCCTACCGAGTGAGATATTCCTCAGGAAAATTTTAAGCACTTTAAGTCATATGCAGCTGGAAAAGACACCTCTACATAGAAACTGTGGTGGTTTGAACGTAAATGCTCCCATAGCCTCAGGTAGTTTTGACTAAGCTTAGTCCCAAGTCTTTGAGAGGTGGACCCTTTGTAGGAGGTATATTGCTAGGGATGGGCCATGGGGTTTAGGAGTCTAGCTTACTGTGTGTTCAGAGCCAGCTCCTGCTTGCTCTCTATGTGTCTCTTCTGTGGATGTATAAAGTAATCCAGCAGTCTCTGCCATGAATAATCTTCCCTTTGAAACTGTGAGCCAGAAATAAATCCTTTCCTCCCTTAAACTGCGTTTTATCTGGTATTTTGTACAAGCAACAAGAAGGTAACTACAACACACACAGAGCAAAAACTAATCCCCTAATGATAATATATTGCATAGTTTTTCTTACTTAGGCAATATCTTGTTGGTTTGCAGTTTCTTTGTGGGTTTTTTTTTTTTTGGCTAGAAAATGTAATCAGCCTCAGAAGTCTAGTTATGAGCATCACTGGCACTAGAATCCCAAGTTCAATTATTTTTTAGCCCACACAGTTCACTGAATGCCCTTCGTGTTCCTTGTTTCAAATTTCCTCATACCACCTTCAAATATATCTATAGTCTTATGGAATATGATAAAGTATTGTTAATAGTATTAATAAAATATATATCATCCCCTTACATAGTCTTAGACATATCTTGCTAAATTATTAAAAGATATTCTGCTCCCATGGAATGAAATAGAATATATAGACAACCAATTAAAGGTATTGCCATAAATGAAACTTTCAATAAAGAGAGAAAGATGATACATAATCACAACATTATGACAAACATACATAACTCAAGTGTTTTCAAATTTCGATCCATATGATCATCCCATATAGATCATGAAAGAGGTAAATCAAATAAACAGATGTAATAAAAATCACACAGTGGGGAAAAGAGAGCACTTTTCTTGTCCTCTGTATTTTTCCTCTAACCGTCTATCTGTATCATGCTTTAGAGTACCTTCTCCTTTTGATTATGTGTGCGATTTATCTTTGAACTCCGAGTCTTTCACTATTTCTTAATCCTCTTTGGTCTTTTTTCAGTTTGTTTTTCAAGATAGGGTCTCACTCTAGCTCAGGCTGACCTGAATTTCATTCTGTCATGTCAGGCTTGCCTTGAACTCACTGTGATCTTCCTACCTCAGCTTCCCTAGTGCTGGGGTTAAAGGCATGTGCCAGGCTGGAGGGATGGCTTAGCAGTTAAGGCATTTGCCTGCAAAGCCAAAGGACCCTAGTTCGATTCCCCAGGACCCACAGAAGCCAGATACACAAGGTGACACATGCATCTGGAGTTCATTTGCAGTGGCTGTAGGCCCTGTCGTGCCCATTCTCTCTGTCTGTCTCTCTCTCTCTGACTCACATAAATAAATAAATAAATAAATAAATAAATAAATAAATAAATAAATAAAAACTTTAAAAATACAAAAATAAAGGCATGTGCCACCAAGCCCAGCTCTCTTTTTAGTCTTTTATTCAGAGAGGATCTTTTTGGCCGGGCGTGGTGGCGCACGCTTTTAATCCCAGCACTTGGGAGGCAGAGGTACGAGGATCGCCGAGAGTTTGAGGCCACCCTGAGAATACACAGTGAATTCCAGGTCAGCCTGAGCCAGAGTGAGACCCTACCTTGAAAATCCAAAGGAAAAAAAAAAGAGGATCTTTTGGTTCTTATGCTTTGCCTTCCATGTGTGGGTGTCTCTCCATCTTCCCTCTCCCTTTCCAACTGAACAAGGATAATCCTCCTCTAGCTCAAATATTTCAGCGAGTTTTCTCAATGGATCCTAATTTCCCCTAAATCAATCTCTGGTTCATGATTTCTTCTTAAATAAATTCAATAACTCATAGAAAACACACAGTGGTTGTTGGAAAGGAGGACACATCACTGTATTGTCATCCCTGTCCTACCTATGTTGGGCTTCATGCCTGGCACAGAAATATCCTTATCTTACATCAGAATCCCTGAATATGGACCTGAAAGTTTGTTGTAGGAGAAAATTTTCAGAAGATTATAAGGGTGGAACATTTTCCAAGAAGCCTTTAAGAGACAAGAGAAAAAGGAAAACCATGAACGAATTTTTATAATATACCAACCCACGCCCCAAATACAGAGCCATTGGGAGATCTGCCCAGACTTGTTGTCCACAACAGAATGCCCTAGGCAGGTCAGTCATGCTAGGCTTTCTTCACGGAACAGAGAGAGGACATTGGCCTAAGGGTGTAACTCCGTTCAGCAGAGCTGAATGCATAAGTTTGTTAGATAAGCAAAGAGGCCTCAGAATATCAAATATTTGGGAATGAATTATAATGTCTCCTACAACACTGATTCAGCTGAGCCCGAGGTAGAAAGTGGGGAGTAGACAGGGCAACAGAAGATGACTATATTCAAGGTACAAGATACACATGTATAAAATTTCACATTGGTACCTATTATTTATTCTAAACTATTCACTGAAAAGAAAAAGAGTTAAACTCACAATGCACGATCCACATTCCCCATTGATGAGGGCCCCTTTGAAAGTGGGAGGACGGGGAGGAGGACAATGGAACCAATACTATGAATGTAAAATCAGAATAATATAAATAAAAAATATATATTTATTTTTTTAAAAAAGTTTGATCAGAAGCCGGGCATGGTGGTGCATGCCTTTAATCCCAGCACTCGGGAGGCAGAGTTAGGAGGATCACCGAGAGTTCGAGGTCACCCTGAGACTGCATAGTGAATTCCAGGTCAGCCTGGACCAGAGTGAGACCCTCAAAAAAAAAAAAAAAAATGTTTTATCAGGGTACTAATGTTATTTGGGGGAATACAAATTCAAATAAGGAGAAGAGCACAGGAATTTTAGAAAAGCTCATGGAGGAACTAGCTAAGGTGAAGTGCCTGCTCATTGCCTGCAAAGGTGGTCTCATAGAAGGAACTTGCTGGAGCTAATAGAGCAAGCCTACTTAAGCTAAGATACTCAGAATCTAACCACAGGGAAGTGTGGGATGGTGAATGATGATGAGGACACCACTTCCAGAAAAAGAAAACCATCTAGAGACCAGGTTAAGTTGTGACACTTGGATATGTTAACATGATTAGCTACAATCACTGCCCCCTGAGCATTTTCAGCCTCCCAAAGCAAAGGCTGTCACTTTCTATAACCTTCTGCCACCTCACTTCTTTATTTCTGATCAGAGGAAGAACTTCTGCCACTGTGTACAGAGGGTGGTACCAAGTTCTACATGAATCCAAGATAAGGAGCCTGAGGGACAGTTCATGACTCCAAAGGGCTCTAACTGAAAGGACTGCCCTGACTTATCAGCACTCTGTGTTCCATCAAAGCAACATACTGAAACTCTCTGAAGCTGAACCCCCTCAGAGTTGCAAGGAACCTTTGAGATGTCCAATCACATTCACTGAGGGGAATGGCTCAGGGGCTGTAGAGAGTTGATATACTCTGAGCACTGAGGATGCTCAGACAGTAGAAGATACAGAGTCACACTGTACATCAAAGGTAAGTGTAAGGCTGATCAGAACAAGAACAGTGTAGGGTCTTGGCTTACTCCTTTCATGGGGAAAGGAGGGGAGCATTGTGAATGTGAATGTGCTTTTCACCTCCTGAAGGTTCTCATAGTATCTCATTTTCCTGTTCCAGGTATCCCAGTCATCTTGGCTGCAACTCACACTCCTGCCTGCTGTTTCCAATTAAACCATCATGCCCAGGGGACAGAAGAGTAAGGCTCGTGCTCGCAAGAAGCGCCGCCAAGACAGAAATGTTGCCCATGGATTCAAGGATGTTCAGACCAGTGCAACAGAGAATAGCAACTCACCTGGCCACTCTTCGCAAGCTTCTGGAGCTGCTGTACTAAGCACATCTACTGCTGGCTACCACCAGAAGTCTGAGGGAGCTGTGCCCACCACCACTGCTGGTATAGGTAATGCCCCACAAAGTTGTGGTAAAGGGGCCAACAGCCTAGGGGAGGAAAGGGCCAGTTCATCCAGAGAGGCCCAAAATAATAATCTTGTAAAAAGGAAGGCAGAAATGTTAATGGGATACATACTATGCAAGTACAAAATGAAACAGCCAGTGTTGAGGCGAGAAATGGTGAAAGTTGTCCAGAAAAAATTCAAGGAGCATTTTCCTGATATCCTTAAGAAAACCTCCCATCTCTTGGATATGGTTTTTGGTCTTGAGTTGAAAGAAATCCAGCCCAATGGTAAATCCTACATGATTGTCAACAAGTTATATTTTCAGGAAGATGGAAATATGAGCAGTCACCTAGGCTTCCCTACCACAGGGCTTGTGATCCCTGTCCTGAGTGTGATCTATTTGTATGGAAGCTGTGCCTCTGAAGCAGATATCTGGCACTTCCTGAATATGTTAGGAGTCCATGATGGGATCTTACACCTTATCTTTGGTGATGCCAGGAAGCTCATCACCCAAGACCTAGTGAAAGAAAAGTACCTGGAGTACCGGCAGTTGCCCAATAGTGTTCCCCCTAGCTACGAATTCCTGTGGGGTCCACAAGCCTATTCGGAAAACAGTATAATGAGAGTCCTGGAGTTTTTGGCCAAGATCAGTCAAACAGACTCTTAAGACTACTCATTCCATAATGAAGAGAGTTCAATGGAAGATAGAGTGAAAGCCAAAGCTAACAATACAGCTGGGCATGGCAAGGCCAAGGGGCATTCAAAGGCCAACTCCACTCATACTACTCACTAGTGAGATCAAAGGTAGATGCACCCATTTCTGATTGAAAAAGCCAAAGTATGACTGTGTTCTGGTTATAGTCCATAAAAATTTCAGTGACTGCTATAAAATGTTTACTGGAGGACAGAATATAACTAATAAATCTTACAGAATGTGCATTGATTTTTGTTTACCAAGTTGAGTGTGTACAGTTTGTTTTTTGCAAAATAAACATTGGAATTTCACAAGTAACTTTAGTAGACTATAGCAAAATTTCATGGTACTGATAGATAAAAATTCTTGGAAATAGGAAAAAAATATCTAGTTAGATATTTGAGAATGGAAAATATATAAAAAATAAATTTCCTGGCTTGCTTTATTTTCTACACCTTTTCTTTTCGACCATGTCAATCATATTTACCTGCATTTGCTTATGGTGATAAACGATGCATGAGAAATTAATTCATCATGAATCAGATTTCTTTCTCAAGGTTCCTGCTTTATCCAAACATCAACTGAACATTTGCTGTAGGAAGTCAGTGATGAAATATATACCACATCCTAAAGAAATAAGTGAAGTGGGATGAAAACCATTTTCCAGTTTTCATTGTCATGTTGTTTTAAGCAGAAGTTTTTCATAATCATCATTATTATAACTATTGTTATTATTTGCTGTACAAAGATTATAGTCTTCTGTCTCCTAGGACTACTTTCCCTGAGGGTTCTCCTCAGTGGGGTTATTGGTATTCACTGTAGGGTAATTCAGACTTCAGTCAATCTATGGAGGGGCTGGAAGCAGTTTTTTCCAGTTTTATTTGTGTTCTATAATGCTGTATATTCTGTGGAATCTTCTAGGTAAAACTGTAAGAAAAAAATTCCCAGGTGAATGGATAATAAGGTGTCAAGTCAAAATTTTTCACATTTGTAAATACCTCTGACCTAATAAATCCATAAAAGTAAGGTACAGCTACAAAGGCAGTGAAGTCAACACATATCTTCTGTATCTTACAAAAAGGATCCTTCACTTTTCTATGCAGAGTATAAGCCTAAGGACTCATGTTTTACTCTCCAGATCCCACACGAGCCAGACGCAAAAAGTTGAGGCAAGTGCAAGGTCACACATGCCCACTAGGTGGCACAAGTATCTGGCATGCAATTTCAGTGGCTGAGGCCTTGGTGCACCAATTCCTTCCCCCATCTCTCTCTCTCTCTCTCTCTCTCTCTCTCTCTCTCTCTAAAATAAAAGAAAAATTAAAAAAAGAATTATAGAGTTTTGGAGTTCTCAGAGGAAGGAATACAAAGGGCAAACACACACTTAAGAAAATGTTCAGCATCCCTAATCATTGCAAATGCACATTTAAGAAAATGTTCAACATCCCTAATCATCAGGGAAATGCAAATTAAAACAACTATGAGATTCCACCTTACCCCAGTAAGGATGGCTAACATTTAAAAAAAAAAAAAAAACAATGAAAACAAATGCTGGCGAGGCTGTGGAGAAATAGAAACAAGTCTTCACTGCTGGTGGGAATGTAAAATGGTTCAACCACTATGGACAGCTATATGGAGACTCCTGAAAAGGATGACCATAGACCTACCAATGGATCCAGTTATTCCCTTATTGGGCATTTACCCTAAAGGCTCCAAGCCTCAGATCAGAGACATTTGCTCAACCATGTTTATAGCTGCTCAATTCATAATAGCACAAAGCTGGAATCAACCCAGGTGTCCATCACTAGATGAATGGATAACAAAGATGTGGTATATCTACACTATGGAATTCTATGTAGCAGTAAGGAAAGATGACATAAAGAAATTTGAAAAAAAAATGGTCAAACATGGAACAGATCATCCTCAGTGAGCTCACCCAAGCACAAAAAGATAATCATCACATGGTGTCATTTATCTGTTGCTCCTAACCTGACATGACAGGCGGCCAAACCTCATAAACACTCTGAGGCCCAGACAAAAGGGAGGGTGGGAGGGAGGGAGGGTAAGGGTGGGAGGGATAACAAGGGGGGGAAACAAATTGGGACCCCAAAGGAAAAGATGCTATAAAACCCTTTATTCTGAACAACAGGTTAAAACATTGATCCTTCAGCAGGCCCACAGAGGGAACACCCGAACCACAGGAACCTGGAGAGAGCATCATGAAGGCTTGTCCTGCTTCTCTCTCTCTTCTCTGTCTCTCTCTCTCGTTCTCTCTCCCTCTCCTCTCTATACTCACTTTCTCTTTTATATTATCTATTTTTTTCCTCCCTCACCTTCCTAGGTGCAGACTTATAACTCCCAGTGCCAGCACGGGGTGAACTTCCAGAATGAGCTGTTGATCTGAAACACCTACAAGGTTTCCCAAAAAAGACAGACTTCTGTCAGAGTTCTTGGTGACCCACCAAAGGTTAATGGCAAGACCCTACTGTTGAAGACAACATACATGTGTGAGACCAAACACAGAGAGACCTGTTCAGAATCTGGAAGAAGGTCAGTCCCCAGACAGTCAGCTAGTCTAGTACCAGAGGGTGCTACACAAGCAACTGGGGGAAAATGACCGACATCTGTCCAAACAACTTGCAGTCTAAGATACCCAGCAGGAAACAACTTGACGTAATGCTCATACAAGTGCAGTAGTGGCAATCAGCCATGATGGGTAACCAACTGCTCTTGATTTGGCTAATAGATCCACTCAGTGGAATGGAACTCATTGCTGGAACTGGGAAATAAGTCAAAAGCAGGTACAAAAAATGAGCTCAGTCTCCAAGATCAAGATACCACCAAATGTGGGCTAGAAGAGAGCCAACGCATATAAAATTCCCTCCAAAACATATATGGTCATCCCTTCTATCTAGTACTAACTTCTCTCTCCGTTGGAGAATTTGCTTGTCTTTTTTCAGATGGACAATGAACCTGAAGGGAGGATCAGCTAACCACACCTCACCAGGGCCCCAGCTGAAACCATAGAGTATTGCGGGGGAAGGGCAAGAATACAGCGTGCATGGCGATTACAACACCAGATAAAGGCTGAAGGAGATAAACACAGAGAACATCCAACTCCAACTAAGCCAGATATCCAGTGACACAGAGGCTCCCAAAACCTCATCACTGAAGCAGAACTAAAATGACCCCAATGTGGCTCAGGGAAACTCGCGGAAGAGGGGGCAGAAAGATTGTTAGAGTCATAGTTGGGGAATTATGCACAGAGACTGGGGCCAACCCCCCAGAACTCTTGACTAACCTCACAATGCATGACCCACATTCCCCATTGACGAGGGTCCCTTTGAAAGAGGGAGGACAGGGAGGAGGACAATGGAGCCAATACTATGAATGTAAAATCAAAATAATATAAATAAAAATATATATTTAAAATAAATAAATAAATAAATAAATAAATAACTATGAGATTCCACCTTACCCCAGTAAGGATGGCTAACATTAAAAAAAAAAAAAATGAAAACAAATGCTGGTGAGGCTGTGGAGAAATAGGAACAAGCTTTCACTGTTGGTGGGAATTTAAAATGGTACAACCATTATGGAAAGCTATATGGAGACTCCTGAAAAGGATGACTATAGATGTACCAACAGATCCAGTTATTCCCTTACTGGGAATTTACCCTAAAATCTCCAAGCCTCAGATCAGAGAGATTTGCTCAACCATGTTTATAACTGCTCAATTCATAACAGCTAAGAACTGGAATCAACCCAGATGTCCAGCATTAGACAAATAGATAACCAAGATGTGGTATATCTATACCATGGAATTCTACATAACAATAAGGAAAAATAAAATAATGAAATTCGAAAAAAAAGTGGTCGAACATGGAACAGATCATTCTCAGTGAGCTCACCCAATCACAAAAGGATAATCATCACGTGGTCTCATTCATCTGTGGCTCCTAACCTGAATCCGCCCGAGATGCTGCCATACCTAATAAGTACCCTGAGGACCAGACAATAGGGAGGGTGGGATGGGGAGGTGGTTAAGGGTGGGAGGGAGCAAATGGGTGGCAGGGAGGGTAAGGGTGAGTGGACAAAATAGGGACCCAAATGGAAATTGTACCATAAAATTCTATATTCTGGACAACAGGCAAAAACATTGATCCTTCAGCAGGCCTGTAGAGGGAACACATGAACCACTGGGAACTGGAGAGAACATCATGAAGACCAACCTTAATCTTTTCCTGTTTCTCTCTCTCTCCCTCTCTCTCTGTCTCCCTCTCCTCTTATACTCTCTCTTTTATATTACCTATCTTTTTTCTTCCTTCACCTTTCTTGGTGCTGAGTTATAACTCCCAGTAGCAGCACTGGGTTAACTTTCACGAGGAGCTGTTGATCAGAGAGACCTACAAGGTTTCCCAAAAAAGACAGATTTCTTTCAGAGTTCTTGATGACCCACCAAAGGTTAATGGTAATACCCTATTGCTGAAGACATCATACCTGGTTGAGACAAAACATGGAGAGACCTGGTAGATATCTGGAAGAGGGTCAGTCCCCAGACAGTTAGCTAGTCTAGTGCCAGAGGGTGCTACACGAGTGACTGGGGGAAAATGACTGACACCTGTCCAAACAACTCACAGTCTAAGCTTCCCAGCAGGAAACAACCTGATGTAATGCTCAAACAAGTGCAATAGTGGCACACAGACATGGTGGGTAACCAACTGCTCTTGATTTGGCTAATAGATCCACTCAGTGGAAGGGAACTCATTGCTGGAACTGGGAAATAAGTCAAAACCAGGTACAAAAAATGAGCCTAGTCTCCAAGATCAAGTTCCCATCAAATGTGGGCTAGAAAAGGGCCTACACATATAAAATTCTCTCTAAAATGACTATGGCCATTCCATCTATCTAGTACTAACCTCTCTCTGTGTGTTGGAGAATTTGCTTATCTTTTTCAGATGGATGACGAACCTGAAGGGAGCATCAGCCTATCGCACCTCACCAGGGCCCCAGCTGAAACCATAGAGTAATGCGGGAAAAGGACAAGAGTTCAGCTTTCTTGGTGAACAGGACTCCAGAAGAAGGCTGAAGGAGATAAACACAGAGAACATCCAACTCCTACTAAGCCAGATATCCAGAGATACAGAGGCTCCCAAAATCTCAACACTGAAGTAGAACTAAAATGATCCCAACGTGGCTCAGGGAAATTCGCGGAAGAGGGGGCGGAAAGAATGTTAGAGCCACAAGTTGGGTCATTATGCACAGAGACTTGGCTTATCCCCCATAACTCTTGACTCCCCCCACAACACATGACCCACATTCTGCAATGATGAAGGTCCCTTTGGAGGGGGGAGGACAGGGAGGAGGATAACGGAGTCACCAATATGAATGTAAAATTATAATAATATAAATCAAAAAGAATTATAGAGCTTTTTCATGTGCCCAATTTCATAGGGCTAATAAGTGAAAGTTGAATTGACCTCAGACTGTTCCATACCTCCTAAGTTGAAGCATATGCTGGAGCTCTTACTTCTGTTCTCTCTCTCTCTCTCTCTCTCTCTCTCTCTCTCTCTCTTCCTTTATTTTTCTTTTTGAGGTACGGTATCACCCTCTAGTCCAGTCTGACCTGAAATTGACTATGTAGTCTCAGGCTGGCCTCGAATTCACAGTGATCCTTCTACCTCCACCTCCTGAGTGCTGGGATTAAAAATGTGTACCGCCATGCCAGAGAGACTGAGAATGAATGAGAGTGTCAGGGCCTCTAGCCACTTCAAAAGAAATCCAGGCAGATGTTCCACTTTGTGCATCTGGCTTTATGTGGGTACTGGAGAATTAGACTCTGGTCATTAGGCTTTGCATGCAAGCACCTTAATTAGAGCCATCTTAAATACAGCCAACTCTGTAGCCCATCTCTATTATCTTATAAGTACTCCTAAATGTATCTTAATTGATGCAAAGAATGACCATGTCCTCAAGGCACTGGGTTAGAATACATTGCTCGAGCAAGACATATAGCAAAATAAATTAAATGTGTAAATAATAACCTATTGGATATTAAATATGTGTAATTATTTACATTTGAAAAACTGTATAACTTTGTTGCAGTTATGTTCTTGTTGCTGGGACAAATACCTGACCAAAAGCAGCTTATGGGAAGAAAGGGTATATTTAAGGCTTAAAGATCCCAGGAGAAGTTTCATAGTGGCAGAAGAAGCTGACTCACTACATCCACATCAGCGAGACAGGAGCCAGAAACAGCAAACATGAGCTGACTCTAAACACCTTAGGGCTGGACTCAAAATCTCCCCAAGTAACACACCTCCTTCACCTCTTCCAGTAGGACTCTGCCTGCTAGAGACATAAGTAGGACGTTTAATCTAAAAATCTGAGACTATGGGACCATTTACATTCAAGCCACAGCAAACCTCAAGTGATAGGCCATCACAGAGCACAAACTACAGTCAATCATGAAAAGTTTATGCAGGGAGTTTTATGTGCAGTTTACATAACAGGAGGATGACAGTTGTAAAGAGAGGAAAGGGGGCATGAAGGGGCATGACCTACTGTCACTCATGAGATAACAAGGCAGAAAGGTCTGTGTTTAGTGGACCAAATTAGGTGCAGGTGTTGACTGAGGCTAGGCCCTTGATGAGTACACTGAGGAAACTCGGGCTTTCACCCATTCTAACCCCTGAACAGTGAAGCTCCTTATTAACTTTCTTTTACTGTCAATCTCCAGAGTCCTCCCCTGACCAGAAGAAATACAAATGGCTAAGAAATATCTTTTAAAAGTGATTATCATCTACAATCATCAAGCTGCCCTGAGATTCCATTGCACTCCAATCATAATTTCTAGAATAAAAAATAATGACAACAAATGCTGGTGAGGATGTGAAGAAAGATGAACTTTTATTCACTGTTGCTGGGGATGTAAAATGATAGCTACAATGAACATCAGTACAAACATTTCTCAAATGACCTAGTTATACCACTCCTGGGCACATGCCCTAAGGACTCTACACTCTACCTCAGAGATACTTGCTTAGCTATGTTTATTTCTGCTCAACTCACAATAGCTAGGAAATGTAATCATCCCAGATGACCATATTATGAATATGGCATGCATACATACAATGAGGCTTTATTCATGTATAGAGGAAAACAAAATTAGGAAATTTAAAGAAAATGTATGAAACTAGAAAAGGTCATACTGAATGAGATGAAACAGGCTCAGAAACACAAAAGCCTCATGTTCTTTCATCTATATAGATCTTCTCTTCAAATTTCTGGGTTAGTGGCATTAGTTGAAGTGAGTGTTGGTAGAGCAATGAAGCTACAAGGCACATAGGGAAATGACTTGTGGGGGGATAGTAGAACACATGGGACACAAAAGTAGAGGGGGATAATAATAAGAATGAAAGAGTTAAAAGTGGTTGGGGCTGGAGGATAAGGGAGAGAAGTGGATGGTGATAGGATGAACCAAAACTAAGGACATATGAATAAGCCATTTGGAAACATACAACTTGGAAAGCTAATTTAAAATACCAATTAATTACATAGTTAATTCCAGGTCAGCCTGGACCAGAGTGAAACCCTACCTCGAAAAACAAAAAAAAAAAAAAAAAAATACCAATTAAAACAAAATGTCTTTGAATGAAGGTCCCCTACATAGATGTATAAAGCTACTCCAGAATACATAGGTTATTAATTGTAAATTCCAGACACAGAAATGAGTTCCCTCCTAATATGTTGTTGGTCAGGGAAGTTACATTGGCCCCTACAACAATTGAGCTTATTGTAATTGCTTTTGGTTGCCTGCCAAAATGAGATAGGAAGTCCTTATTGTTAAAGACACCACAATTTTCAGTTGCAGAATATACAGCAACTAAGCTGGAATTGAGCTGAAAGCTTCCCTCCTTGAGGGCTACCTTTCTTCATTATCAGTAGGAGATGATATGGAAGCTGCTTGGATGCAAAAGACATCAATAGTCCTAATCAGCTGTTGACCCTGTGTACTCCATAATTGACCTGTCAGGCAAGACGTGCCCACTGACCCACGGTTGGCATGACTATTATGGCAGTAATAAACCACCTTCTGATTCCATTTGAGGCACACTCGTTAGGAGGAATTAATGTAAACCTGGCCAAAAGCTTTGGGCTAAGGGCATAGGCCCTAGAAGGCAACCTGTTACTGTGATTATACTAAACTAAAGGCATGTCAAACTGCCTTGTAAATTTCCATAGTTATTCACATAGGCTAATATTGCTTAAAGTGTTGATTTCAAAAGTTCCTTATGGGCTAGAGAGATGGCTTAGCAGTTAAGGCAACTTGCCTATGAAGCCTAAGGATCCGTGTTCAACTTTCCAGATCCCACCGAAGCCTGATGCACAAAGGTGAGGCAAGCGCAAGGTCACACATGCATACTAGATGGTGCAAGCATTTGGAGTTCTATTGCGGTGGCTCAGGCCTGGCACACCAATTACCTCTCTCTCTCTCTTTCTAAAAAAAAAAAATTAAAAAATTCTTAACTACAATGAGCAGTGGTTAAGACCAAGATGTATAGCTTACAAATAGGGAACAGTAAGTGACGACTGTGCTCTCAGTCTCAAACAGGTTATGTAAACTACCCCTTCCAGTACTCAGGGAACATTGCAAAAGTGGGGAGGAAAGAATGGAAGAGCAGTAGGATAAGGAGGAGGGCTATGAAATGCTGTCTTCTGGATACATGGCTGTGGTAGTTTGAATGGATGTACCCCAATAGATTCAAGAGTTTATTAAAGCTTATAACTAGTTAGGTCTTGTGGCTGGAGGAAGTGTCATTGTGGAGGATCCTAGGTGGCCAGCCATAAGGTGTTAAAAGGGGCATATATGAATTTCAGCCTAAGGTATGCAGAGTGTGTGAGCATTGCCCAGGGTTCTCAGAGTATGCTTGCTTGTGGTGCTGGTGGTGATATTTCTCTCTGCATGGTCTTCTGAAACAGGCCAACTTCTTCTGCCATTATGGAACTTTCCATGGATCTATAAGCTTCAGGAAATCCTGTTCCTCCCATAAACTGTGTTTGGTTTGGAGGTTCATTCCCAGAGACATAAAACTGACTGAAACAATGGCCATCACACAGAAAAATGTACAGTAGCTGTAGTTTCCTGCACAAGATTGAGCTTGCCAATACATCACCATTGAGGGGGGGAGGATACCTGAGACCATGCACTTCCTAGAGTAGCTAATGGCAGCTAATGTTTCCTGGGATAGGTTCAGGTTCATCAGTGGTGGAGCCCCTGGAAAGTTTCCCATTCCACAGTAAATAACCATTCACCCACCAACCCTAATTTAACTCCATGGGCAAAGAACAAGAAGGCATAAAAGTAAGATGTGGATTACTAGGCATAAGAAGGGTATTAGTGAGTCGGGCATGGTGGTGCATGCCTTTAATCCCAGCACTCAGGAGGAAAAGGTAGGAGGATTGCCATGAGTTCGAGGCCACCCTGAGACTACATAGTGAATTCCAGGTCAGCCTGAGCTAGAGTGAGACCCTACCTCGAAAAAAAAAAAAAAAAAAAAAAAAAAAAAAAAAAAAAACGTGGGGTATTAGTGGAGAGGGAAGGGATAAGAGAGGATAATTGGGGAAATAAAATGAAATGTAAAAAAAATAGAAATAAAAGTTCATACATGTATAAAACTTCACAATGATATCCCAATTTAGTATATTCACAAATGAAAAACAAAGTGTCGTTTTAAAATGCTTGACTAGGGCTCGAATATTATAGGGAGGAATGGGAATTTAAATCTCATGGCTAGCCTGGGAATTTTACAAAGACTCCAGGAAGCACTAGAAAAGTGAAATGCCTTCTCATATCTTCTGGAGGTGCAGACTTGGCCTAGTAGAATAGGTCCACTCAAGCCTAGGCACCTGATACCAACCCACAGTGAAGTGTGTGACGCTGAGAGAGGTTTAGGGCATCATTTCCAGAAAGAAGGGGACCACTTAAAACCCTGGCACTGCTTGGAGATCTGAACATATCTGAGTGTTTAGCCATAGTCACTCTTCCCAGAATACTTTTAGGCCCAGAAAGCAAAGGGAAGGGCCTTAACTTTCACCACTCCCGTGTGTGTGTGTGTGTGTGTGTGTGTGTGTGTGTGTGTGTGTGTGTTTGCAGTATGTGTTGTGGGTTTATGTGGTGTTTTCACATGTGTGTATATGTGCACACTCCTTGTGTACATGTATAGAGGCCAAAGGAAGACATAGGGTGTTCTCTATTGATCTTATGCCTTATGTCCCTGAGACTAAGACGGACAGTGAACCTGGAACTTTTTTTTGTTGTTTGTTTGTTTGTTTGTTTGACTGGCTCAGCAGAAAGATCCAATTATCCTCCTGTCTCCACACATCTCAGTGCTGGGTGGGTTACAGAATGTGCAAAATCTAAATTACCAATTAAGACCACAGAATATTCTACCAAAACTGAGAAATGACCACTGGAAAATGTTTCCCTTCTAAACTCACATTATGTGGTGTTACTTCTTTGTGACGTAGACAATATTTAACCTTCTTCTGCAATGAAGGCAACTTCTACGACTTATGTTACCACAAGGAACAGCTGGGTCCCTTTACCAAAGCAACAATAATACAAGGTAAGAAGTCTACCCAAAACCAGATGTTCAGCCAATGTTTGCATAAAGTACCACCCTTCAGAAAGAAATACGATCCATAATAACTTAATTTCTAATTCATGCTTTAATAACAGAAGCAAACAGAAACATAACTCCCACATGTATTACATAATAAATAATATATGAGTAACATAAACCAAAGCTAAATCACTTTTCCGCCTATACACAATACTCAAAAATTGTACTACCAGCCATATATTCAAGTATATCTCTATTCAAACAACATGTTATTTATGTATAGACTAATTGCTAAACACAAAATTGACATCGGTATTTCACAAGAAGAAAGATCGGGATCACTCACAAAGGTAAACACCACTAACAGTACAGCGTATGACATTTACTACTTTATAGTCAGAACTCTAATAAGCATTGGGTTTGTTAGCACACATCTTAACATTTATCAACAACCTATTTGAGTAAAACAAGAAGAGGTATGAGAGGCCTCCACAATGAAAAAGGGAGAGAGAAATTTGCATCTCACTCCTGGACAGGATGGCACGCCTTGCCCTTAGAACGTGCCTTGCCCTTGCCCTTGCCCTTACCGCCACCCTTCGCTGCAACTTTAGCTTGGCCTTTCTCTTCCTCTTCCCACCAAGCCTCTTCGCACAGGGGTGGCCCTGGGTTGATTTCAGGGAAGAACTCCTTGACCTTCTTCAAAAATTTCACAACTTTCTTCTTGCTGGTTTCAGAATGGGCACGGGGCCCCCACAGGAACTCGTAGCTGGCAGGATCGCTGCCAGGACCCCATGGTACTCCAGGTACTCTTCCCGCACAAGATCCTGGGTGATGAGCTTCCTGACGTTCCCGAAGATGATGTGCGAGACCCCGTCATAGATCCCTATGTTATTGAAGAATTTCCAGATCTTCTCCTCGGGGGCACTGCTGCCATGTATGTAGATGACACTCAGGACAGGGATCAGAATGCCCATGGTGGGGAGGCCCAGCGAGCTTCTCTTGCTTCCATCATCCTTGAAATCTAGCTTGCTGACAAGGGTGTAGGATTTACCACTAGGCTCGGCTTCCTTCAACTCAAGGCCAAAAATCACATCCAAGTGATCAGAGGCTTTTTTGAGAATCTCGGGAAATTTCTCCCTGAGCCTTTTGTTGACAACTCTCACCATTTCTCCCTTCATCACGGGCTGTGCCATTTTGTACTTGCACAGGATGTAATTAACCAGCACTTCTGACTTCTGTGTTATGAGATCATTCTTTGGGATCAAAGTGGGGAAGGGAGCCCGGGAGGAACTGAGCATTCCCTCCCCTAGGCCCTTAGCCCCCTTAGCCCCCTTAGCCCCCTTAGCAGGCCCCTGGCCGGCCTCGCCTGCACCAGCAGTGGTGGTGGGTGCAGCTCCCAGAGACTTCTGGGCGGAGCCAGCAGTGGATGTGCTGGAATCGCCAGCTCCAGAAGCTTGAGCACATGGTGAGGATGACTCTGCTTCCTGCGCTCCACTGCCCTGAACATCTTTGAGCCCCTGGAGCCGATCTCTGTCATGGTGTCGTTTGTCACGAGCACGTGCCTTACTCTTCTTTCCTCTAGGCATGACCAGGGACCGTAGGCAGGAACTTAGGTAGCAAGGCAGGGGGTAGTGACACCTAGATGGGGAAAAGGAGATATCTTGAGCTTGTTCACCAGGTTAGGAGCACGTTGGCTTTTACCAATACTCGCCCCCCCCCTCACTTTCCTGCTTTCTGTGAGACAGTGCTCTAAGAATCCACACCCCTCTTCTGACCAGTGTGTATGTCTCTTGAAGCTCCCTGTCTTCTAGTGATGGGCCCTGCTACTTTCACTCGCAGTAGCACTGTGATACACTGACATATCAACGTTTCCTAAGAGCACAGATAGATCAGGAGAGCTTCAAGTAGCTTCAGTCTACCGCCCTTACAGGGTTCATAGAAGGCAACTGTGTGAATCGTTGTCAGGCTCGGGGTCTTTGCAGCCCTCAGCATCCCTGCCTTGGTTTAATGTGCAGTCTGACAACGTCCCTTTCTGCATACTCTACACAACAGACTAAGGACATCTCCTTCTGGATTGACATAAGAAATGAGGGCCATACTGAGGAGATGGCTTATCCTTTTGTTTTCTGAGTCTGAAAAGGCCCTGGGAAGGGACTGTGGCTAATTCCGCCTAGCTATCCAGTTTTCTGCAATAGGACAAGGGCTTTATATGGCTTCCTTTTTTTTTTTTTTTTGAATCAATACCCTCAGCTTGATTACCCAGTTCGAAACATTTCATTGTGGTTAGGTATCAACTAGCTAGGCCTATGTGAGCTAATTCAACTAGGCCAATCCTGCCCACTTTGAGACCTCTTGGAGAAATGTGAGAAGGGTATCTTACTCTGAAAACATCTCTTATATTTCTAGGGTAGCCAAAGATTCAAAATCATATCCTACTCCAATAGCATTAGTAGCTTGATCCATCATTTTTTTTTTTTTTTTTTGGTTTTGCAAGGTAGGGTCTCACTCTGGTCCAGGCTGACCTGGAATTAACTATGTAGTCTCAGGGTGGCCTCGAACTCTCGGCGATCCTCCTACCTCTGCCTCCCGAGTGCTGGGATTAAAGGCGTGCGCCACCACGCCCGGCTTTGATCCATCATTTTGAACTGAAACTTTAAATCTTTTTTTTTTTTTTTTTTTTAGTGCAAGGTCATTATACTAGCCAGAGTATGAGTGTTAAAATTGTTATAAATATTTTTATTTATTTATTTTTCAAGCAGAGAGAGAAAGAAGGAAGACAGAGAGAACGGGTGCACCAGGGAGTTCAGCTCCTGCAAACTGAGTCCAGATACATGCACCACTGAATGCATCTGGCTATACATGGGTACTGGGGAATTAAACCTGGGTCACTATGCTTTGCAGGCAAGTACTGTACTGAGCTATCTCTCAAGTCCCCATTGTTACATTTTATACATTTAAAATTTTAATTATGATCATACTAGCCCTCATTGCCCTCTGTCCTCATTCCTGTCATCCTTGCAGTTGCTGGATTTCCACGACCCTCTTATTCTAACAGTACATGTGGATTTAGATATAAGCTTTAAGTCATTCATATGTTTTTTTTTTTTTTTTTTTTTTTTGTTTTTCAAGGTAGGGTCTCACTCTGGGCCAGGCTGACCTGGAATTAAGTATGTAGTCTCAGGGTGGCCTTGAACTCACGGCAATCCTCCTACCTCTGCCACTCGAGTGCTAGGGTCAAAGGCATGCGCCACCACGCCCGGCTCATATGTATTTTTCAAAAAAAAAATATTTTGTTTGCGCTGGAGAGATTGCTTAGTGGTTAAGGCAGTTGCCTCCAAAGTAAAGGACCAAGGTCCGATTTCCCAGGACCTCCATAAACCAGAAGCACACGGTGGCACATGCATCGGGAGTTTGCTGGCAGTGGCTGGAGGTCAGGACTCACCCATTCATTCTCTCTCTCTCTCTCTCTCTCTCTCTCTCTCTCTCTCTATATATATATATATATATATATATATAGTGTCCAGATGTGCACACCACCTCTGTGCATCTGGTGTTATGTGGGTACTGGGAATTGAACCCAGGATGAAAAGCATGCCCTTTAACTGATGAACCATCTGCCCAGCCCTCATTTATTCTTTCTCTAAGTTCTCATGTAATCCGTGGAGGCCTCCAAATTGCTATGGATCCAAGGATGAACTTGACCGGTTCACCATCTTGCCTCCACATCCCACCTGCTGGGGATGTAGGAGCTGTGCCCAATGTCTGCTATTTTATGCTATGCTGGGGAATGAATACAGGGCTTCATGCATGCTAGCAAACAGGTCGAATGGAACTGGGTCTCAGGCAACATGTTTGTTTTTGAGACACTGTATCCATTCGGGGATTAAGATGGCCTCCAAGCGTCACGAGAGTTGGTCTATGGCGTCGTCTGTTCCCCTATTTGAAATACGTAGCCTTAATTTCGTTTTTAACCCCATTCTTTGATTGATTATTGACTGCTTTTTCATGGTTGTGGGGTTCTTAGCGCCGTAATTAGCCGGAGGTGGCTCCGGGCTTGTCCACTTTGGCCTCTGTGTTCCAATTGGGCCTTGTAGAGCGCAGACCTGGGGCCCGACGAGTGTGAACACGACTTTGTGCGCAGGTCACAAGCGTGAACACACCTCTGGCTAGAGGCCCACTTCTCACCACTCAGGACCAAAAGTCTGACTTTAGTTGTGGTCCAGTGGCTCGCCATCTGCTCAGAATCATGGCTCCTTTCGGGTCAAGATCTTTCCCAGACTGAAAAAGCCAAAATTCCAAAACCCCACCTGACCCGTTGACCAAGGTGAACCAGCCCACCCAGGAGAGGAACCTCGTACCAGAGGAACCTTTGACGCTCTGAGGGAAATGTTCTTCTTACCTTGCTTTCAGACGGCTTCTACCACTTGCAGGCTGTCTGCTGACCGGAGGGCACCCCGCGGCTTCTCCACGCTGGCGTGAACGAACTCCTGCTCTTCACACAGGAAGACGGTGTAACAACATCCGGTCGGGGCAGGCTCTGATGATTGACAGCAGGGACCAGAGGCTAAGAACCCGGATGTTGTAGGGCCAGCACCTCGGGAAGCCTGCAATTCCTCCCACAAATCCTGTTACCTAGCCTCGGCAAACACCCACACCTTTCTCAAAGCATAGCTAACAGTACTCCTTGCCCACAGCCTCTCATGGTTGACAATACACCATTCCCCTCCCCGCCTTGCGGCGCCCCCCTCTATAGCTCTCTGCCACCCCCACCGTTTCCCAGGTCATGGTTCTTAGAGCTCCATGTCTAAGCCTCTCATGACTGACAGTAGTGTTCTGGGTCACCATGTTGCATCACTCTCCCTTCAACCTTGGTCTTCCCCCAAATCTTCGAGCGCTCAACCCAATGTTTCATGCTCCCTCCCTTTTAGAGAACAACGTCCTAGAGTCATTTGTACTGTGCTGTTGTCCCAAACCTTCAAGGTAGAATTCATAGGGAGCAAAGTCCCACAGTTCTGTCTGGTTATCTCAAAACCAGGAATGATTTCTTGGATTTTGGCAATCTTCGCTCTACTGATCCAAGTTCACCAGCATCCAAAAGCCACTTCCCTTTACCCAGAACCTAGAATGGTAGTGTGGATCTGCTACCAGTGAGGACAGTGTTCTCCAGAACCTCACAGCGCTCGGAAGGGACGTGGTTGTCTGGTCGCTCCCTTCTGGGGAGTACTGTGGCAGAGCCAAGGTCTTCACTCTTGTGCTGACCGAAGTCCTCGAGCCTCCAAAAGCAACCCACACTGTTCTCAGTCTCACAGGAGATGATCTGGGCAAGCCCCCCAGAATCCTCAGAGTCTCTCAGCGATGGTATCAGAGGCAACCGGCTATAAACCACTCGCTTCAGGACAGTCTCTAAGCTTGGCTTTGGTTTCACAAAGAAGCCATTCTTTTGTAAATTTTTATTTATAATTTAATTATCTGTTTGTTTATGACAGAGGGGGAGGGGAGGGAGAGAATGGGCACACCAGAGCCTCTAGCCAGTGCAAAAGAACTCCCGATGCATGTGTCACCATTTGCATCTGGATGACATGGGTTCTGGGGAATTGAACCTGGGGCCTTAGGCCGGCAGGCACCTTAACTGCTAAGCCCTCTTTCCAGCCCCCAGAACCTTTTCTTGCAGAACTATGCTCTGGCTCACTATATTGTATTCACCTGCTAACACAGACATACCCGACAGGAAAGCCAGGCATCCAGAACCCTGTCTGCTGACTGAACAGAGTGAATTCTGTCCATTGTGGGATTCCTCCTTCTACTGATTGGAGGCCACCCGCTACAAACATAGCCTTCACCTTCCTCAGGTTCTTGAGTGTTAGTTCAGGCATGGCAAGAAGGAAGACTAACTCTTAGACCTGGTGACTGACACTAAGTCCTCAACCCGGTCATGAAGTGTTTGTTTTTTGTTTTGTTTTTTTTGTTTTGTTTTTTTTGTTTTTTTTGTTTTTCGAGACATGGTCTCACTCTGGCCCAGGCTGACCTGGGATTAACTATGTAGTCTCACGGTGGCCATGAACTCACAGTGATCCTCCTACCTCTGCCTCCTGAGTCTTGGGATTAAATGCATGCGCCACCATGCCCGGCATGAAGTGTGTTTTTTAAATTAATTTATTTACTTATGAGAGAGGGAGAGAGGCAATGAGGCAAAGAGTAAAGGAGAGATGGATGGACAGAGACCAAGAACAGTCATGACAGGGCCTCCTGCCACTGCAAACAAACTCCAGACACATGCTCTACCCTGTATATCTGTCTTTACATGGATACTGAAGAATTGAACCCAGTAATCCGGATTTGCAAGTAAGTGCCTTTAATTGCTGAGCCATCTCTCCAGCCCATGACATGTGTTTTATTTGTAAACATTTTATTATTATTATTATTATTATTAATTTAGTCTTCCTCTGTCAAAAAAAAAAAAAAAAACAAACATAAGTTGTTCTTTATCCTCCTTGGCACGATCTCTGCTCTGATTAGCTCTTTTCTTCCCTTAAATCTCGCAAGTGGAATTTAGTGTGGGTCACATTAGGGGAGGAATATTTGTATCCTGCAGCGCTCACAGCAGACTCAGCATTATAGCAGACAATACTATGTGTGCTATCCCAAAGTGCACACTCAGGACCTTCATCTGAAGATATATAACTATATCTATATGTATGCAGATATAAATATATCTCAAACCTGCGGGCCTTACCACTGCTTAACTGAGGTCATTCTCTGATGCCAGTGCTTTCATCAGCTGCAGCTGCAGCTGCAGCTGCAGGAGAGAATGCACTGGAGAACATAGTGGCTGGAGCATTCTAGGCTTGATAAGATGTGTGAACCCTTCTCTGAATGAGTCTGTATATTTTGGCATGAGTACAAAATGTCAGTGTTCACTCATGAAGGGGGAGTTCATTTTTCTCTTGTGTCTTAAAGACTTCTTAGAAAATGTGACTGCTCCAAAAAAAATCCTGTCAAAAGTGCCTACAGCAATATTTCAGGGAAGTGAAAGGAGGGGATGGGAGGGAAGGGAAAGATTGTGTGTGTTTGGGGGCAGGCGGGGGAGGATACATGTTAATGTGTCATGAGTCATACTGTCTCGTAGAATAACCCATTCATTTACCCAGATGTCAACACAAACATTGTCCTTGGCCCATGTTTGGAAATTGCCAGGAGGCAAGAGAATGTTATCCATTTGTTACTCCCCTTCCCTTCAGTTTCCGTTTCTGTTTTCTTCCTTCCGTTTCCTTCCTTCCCTTCCCTTCCTTTTCCTTCCCTTCCCTTCCCTTCCTAATCTTCCCTTCCCTTCCCTTCCCTTCCCTTTTTTCTTCTCCATTTGAAATTTAATTTTTCCCTTCTCTCCCCTTTACTGACTTTCCCTTTCCTTCCCTTTCCTCCCCTTCCCTAACCTTCCCACAGTTCATTTTAAATCCCTCAGTGAGTTATTCCTGAGGCTCCCCTTCCTTTCCTTTCTCTTCCCTTCCTTTCCCTTTCCTGTTTGCCTTCCGTTCCGTTCCCCTTCCCTTTTTATATGTTTGATATCGTCCATTGCAGGAGAAAGCAGGACAGATTTGCAGGGTTGTGGAGATTACAACTGGGGAATGTGGTCTCTGAGACTTGTCCTGATGCCACTTTGTCTACAGATTGCTTTCAGAGAGCTTTACATTGCTTGGGTCCTACACACACAGTAAAATGTTGGATACAGAATCAACCCCAGATTGAGAGATGTCTTTTTCCAGAGAGAGGTCCTTCATTTTGAGAAAGAGAATAGAAACATTCTTAATCATTGCTGGAATGAATATGAAGACAGAATCTTGAGACATAGACGATTGTCAAAGAATGTGAAACAAGATTACTGGGGGCTCAAGGCCAGGGCAAGGCAGGCTGCCGCAGCTGAAGTAGGTTGTTGCCTTTTGACATGTTCTTGTCTCAAGATCAGTGTTCTGTTCTTTCAGCAATGATTAAGAATGTTTCCCTATTTTAGAAAATGAAGGAGATGTGAAAAATGGAAAAAAGACATGACAATGAGGGGATAGCACTCATAGTATTGTCTGCATAATGCTGAGTCTGCTTGTGCAGCGCTGCAGGACTACAAATAGGACCCTCCCTAATGTGACCCACACTAAATTCCATCTGTAGATTTAAGGGAAGAAAGGAGCTAATCAGAGCAGAGATCATTCCCAAGGAGTAATAAAGAACAACTTATGTTTGCAAATTTTTTTTTTGACTCCTGAAGACTAAATTAATAATAATAATAATATAATAAAATGTTTACAAATAAAACACATGTCATGGGCTGGAGAGATGGCTCAGCACTTAAAGGCACTTAGGGGCAAAGGATTACTGGGTTCATTCTTCAGTATCCAGGTAAAGACAGATAAGGGGTAGAGCATGTGGAAGGAGTTTGTTTGCAGTGGCAGGGAGGAAAGGTCATGACTGAAGGGAAGTCTCTGTCCATCCGTCTCTCTTTACTCTTTGCCTCATTGCCTCTCTCCCTCTCTCATAAGTAAATAAATTAAGGGAAAAAAACACACTTCATGCCGGGCGTGGAAGGGATGCATTTAATCCCAAGACTCAGGAGGCAGAGGTAGGAGGATCAAATGGAGTTCATTCTCTTGAGACTACAATTAATCCCAGGTCAGCCTGGGCCAGAGTGGACAATGTCTCGAAAAACAAAAAATGAAAAACAAAAAAAAAAAAACAAAACAAAAACAAACACTTAACGGGTTGAGGACTTAGTGTCAGCCACCAAGGTCAAGAGTTCTCTTCCTTCTCCCATGCCTGAACTAACACTCAAGAACCTGAGGAAGGTGAAGGCTATGTTTTAGGGTGGATTTTTTAGAAGGAGTCACAATTTTCAGAATTCAGTCTTTCAGTCAGCAAGACAGGGTTCTGATGCCTGGCTTCCTGAGTGAACATGTCATTTTGTAGGTGAATACAATATAGTGAGCCAGACATAGTTCAGAGAAAAGGTTCTGGGGGCTTATCAGGGCCTAGAGTTATGCTGCCAGCCACTATGTTCCCCAGTTCATTCTCCCCAGAACCCATGTCATCCAGATGCAAATGGTGACACATGCATCGGGAGTTCTTTTGCAGTTAAGAGGCTCTGGTGTGCCCATTCTCTCCCTCCCCTCCCCTCTGTCATAAACAAACAGATAATTAAATTATAAATAAAAATCTTCAAAAGAATGGCTTCTTTGTGAAACCAAAGCACTTTGGGAGACTGTCCACACAGTGGTTTATTGCCGGTTGCCTCTGATAATGCTGAGACTGCTGAGGATTCTGGGGCTTACAAAGATCATCTCCTGTGAGACTGAGAACAGTGTGGGTTGCTTTTGGAGGCTCGAGGACTTCGGTCAGCACAAGAAAAGACCTAATCAGAGCACAGTACTCCCCAGAAGGAGGATAAGACAACCACGTCCCTTATGGTTTTTGAGGTTCTGGAGAACACTGTCCTCACTAAGATTACACTACCATTCTAGGTTCTAATAAAAAATGGTTTGGATGCAAACTTGGATCAAAATTGCCAAAACAAGAAATGGGCTGGTTTTGAGATAACCAGACAGAACTGTGGGACTTTGCTCCCTATGAATTCTACCTTGAAGGTTTGGGACAACAGCACAGTACAAATGACTCTAGGACGTTGTTCTCTAAAAGGGAGGGAGCATGAAACATTGGGTTGAGCGCTCGAAGATTTGGGGGAAGACGAAGGTTGAAGGGAGAGTGATGGAACATGGTGGCCCAGAACACTACTGTCAGTCATGAGAGGCTTAGACATGGAGCTCTAAGAACCATGACCTGGGAAACGGTGGGGGTGGCAGAGAGCTATAGAGGGGGGCGCCGCAAGGCGGGGAGGGGAATGGTGTATTGTCAACCATGAGAGGCTGTGGGCAAGGAGTACTGTTAGCTATGCTTTGAGAAAGGTGTGGGTGTTTGCCGAGGCTAGGTAACAGGATTTCTGGAGGAATTGCAGGCTTCCCGAGGTGCTGGCCCTACAACATCCGGGTTCTTAGCCTCTGGTCCCTGCTGTCAATCATCAGAGCCTGCCCCGACCGGATGTTGTTCCACCGTCTTCCTGTGTGAAGAGCAGGAGTTCGTTCACGCCAGCGTGGAGAAGCCGCGGGGTGCCCTCCGGTCAGCAGACAGCCTGCAAGTGGTAGAAGCCGTCTGAAAACAAGGTAAGAAGAACATTTCCCTCAGAGCGTCAAAGGTTCCTCTGGTACGAGGTTCCTCTCCTGGGTGGGCTGGTTCACCTTGGTCAAGGGGTCAGGTGGAGTTTTGGAATTTTGGCTTTTTCAGTCTGGGAAAGATCTTGATCCGAAAGGAGCCATGATTCTGAGCAGATGGCGGGCCACTGGACCACAACTAAAGTCAGACTTTTGGTCCTGAGTGGTGAGAAGTGGGCCTCTAGCCAGAGGTGTGTTCACGCTTGTGACCTGCGCACAAAGTCGTGTTCACACTCGTCGGGCCCCAGGTCTGCGCTCTTCAAGGCCCCGATTGGAACACAGAGGCCAAAGTGGACAAGCCCGGAGCCACCTCCGGCTAATTACGGCGCTAAGAACCCCACAACCATGAAAAAGCAGTCAATCAATCAAAGAATGGGGTTAAAAACGAAATTAAGGCTACGTATTTCAAATAGGGGAACAGACGACGCCATAGACCAACTCTCGTGACGCTTGGAGGCCATCTTAATCCCCGAATGGATACAGTGTCTCAAAAACAAACATGTTGCCTGAGACCCAGTTCCATTCGACCTGTTTGCTAGCATGCATGAAGCCCTGTATTCATTCCCCAGCATAGCATAAAATAGCAGACATTGGACACAGCTCCTACATCCCCAGCAGGTGGGAGGTGGAGGCAAGAGGGTGAACCGGTCAAGTTCATCCTTGGATCCATAGCAATTTGGAGGCCTCCACGGATTACATGAGAACTTAGAGAAAGAACAAATGAGGGCTGGGCAGATGGTTCATCAGTTAAAGGGCATGCTTTTCATCCTGGGTTCAATTCCCAGTACCCACATAACACCAGATGTACAGAGGTGGTGTGCACATCTGGACACTATATATATATATATATATATATATATATATATATATATATATATATATATATATATATAGAGAGAGAGAGAGAGAGAGAGAGAGAGAGAATGAATGGGTGAGTCCTGACCTCCAGCCACTGCCAGCAAACTCCAGATGCATGTGCCACCGTGTGCTTCTGGTTTATGGAGGTCCTGGGAAATCGGACCTTGGTCCTGTACTTTGGAGGCAAGTGCCTTAACCACTAAGCAATCTCTCCAGCCCAAACAAAATATTTTTTTGAAAAATACATATGAGCCGGGCATGGTGGCGCACGCCTTTGACCCCAGCACTGGAGAGGCAGAGGTAGGAGGATTGCTGTGAGTTCAAGGCCACCCTGAGACTACATAGTTAATTCCAGGTCAGCCTGGCCCAGAGTGAGACCCTACCTCGAAAAACCAAAAAAAAAAAAAAAAAAAAAAAAAAAAACATATGAATGACTTAAAGCTTATATCTAAATCCACATGTACTGTTAGAATAAGAGGGTCATGGAAATCCAGCAACTGCAAGGATGACAGGAATGAGGACAGAGGGCAATGAGGGCTAGTATGATCATAATTAAAATTATAAAATGTAACAATGGGGACTTGAGAGATAGCTCAGTACAGTACTTGCCTGCAAAGCGTAGTGACCCAGGTTTGATTCCCCAGTACCCATGTATAGCCAGATGTACTCAGTGGTGCCTGTGTCTGGACTCAGTTTGCAGGAGCTGAACTCCCAGGTGCACCCGTTCTCTCTTTCTTCCTTCTTTCTCTCTCTGCTTGAAAAATAAATAAATAAAAATATTTATAACAATTTTAACATCATACTCCGGCTAGTATAATGACCTTGCACTAAAAAAAAAAAAAAGAATTAATTAAAGTTTCAGTTCAAAATGATGGACCTTGCACTTTAATCCCAGCAAAAAAAAAAAGCCACCCTAGACTTATAGTTTTCCAGGTCAGCCTGATGGAGTGAGATCAAGCTACTAATGCTATTGGAGTAGAATATGATTTTGAATCTTTGGCTACCCTAGAAATATAAGAGATGTTTTCAGAGTAAGATACCCTTCTCACATTTCTCCAACAGGTCTCAAAGTGGGCAGGATTGGCCTAGTTGAATTAGCTCACATAGGCCTAGCTAGTTGATACCTAACCACAATGAAGTATTTCAAACTGGGTAATAAAGATGAGGCTTTTGATTCAAAAAAAAAAAAAAAAAAAAGGAAGCCATATAAAGCCCTTGTCCTATTGTAAAAAACTGGATAGCTAGGCAGAATTAGCCACAGTCCCTTCCCAGGGCCTTTTCAGACTCAGAAAACAAAAGGATAAGCCATCTCCTGAGTATGGCCCTCATTTCTTATGTCAATCCAGAAGGAGATGTCCTTAGTCTGTTGTGTACAGTATGCAGAAAGGGACGTTGTCAGACTGCACATTAAACCAAGGCAGGGATGCTGAGGGCTGCAAAGACCCCGAGCCTGACAACGATTCACACAGTTGCCTTCTATGAACCCTGTAACGGCGGTAGACTGAAGCTACTTGAAGCTCTCCTGATCTATCTGTGCTCTTAGGAAACGTTGATATGTCAGTGTATCACAGTGCTACTGCGAGTGAAAGTAGCAGGGCCCATCACTAGAAGACAGGGAGCTTCAAGAGACATACACACTGGTCAGAAGAGGGGTGTGGATTCTTAGAGCACTGTCTCACGGAAAGCAGGAAAGTGAGGGGGGGGCGAGTATTGGTAAAAGCCAACGTGCTCCTAACCTGGTGAACAAGCTCAAGATATCTCCTTTTCCCCATCTAGGTGTCACTACCCCCTGCCTTGCTACCTAAGTTCCTGCCTACGGTCCCTGGTCATGCCTAGAGGAAAGAAGAGTAAGGCACGTGCTCGTGACAAACGACACCATGACAGAGATCGGCTCCAGGGGCTCAAAGATGTTCAGGGCAGTGGAGCGCAGGAAGCAGAGTCATCCTCACCATGTGCTCAAGCTTCTGGAGCTGGTGATTCCAGCACATCCACTGCTGGCTCCGCCCAGAAGTCTCTGGGAGCTGCACCCACCACCACTGCTGGTGCAGGCGAGGCCGGCCAGGGGCCTGCTAAGGGGGCTAAGGGGGCTAAGGGCCTAGGGGAGGGAATGCTCAGTTCCTCCCGGGCTCCCTTCCCCACTTTGATCCCAAAGAATGATCTCATAACACAGAAGTCAGAAGTGCTGGTTAATTACATCCTGTGCAAGTACAAAATGGCACAGCCCGTGATGAAGGGAGAAATGGTGAGAGTTGTCAACAAAAGGCTCAGGGAGAAATTTCCCGAGATTCTCAAAAAAGCCTCTGATCACTTGGATGTGATTTTTGGCCTTGAGTTGAAGGAAGCCGAGCCTAGTGGTAAATCCTACACCCTTGTCAGCAAGCTAGATTTCAAGGATGATGGAAGCAAGAGAAGCTCGCTGGGCCTCCCCACCATGGGCATTCTGATCCCTGTCCTGAGTGTCATCTACATACATGGCAGCAGTGCCCCCGAGGAGAAGATCTGGAAATTCTTCAATAACATAGGGATCCATGATGGGGTCTCGCACATCATCTTCGGGAACGTCAGGAAGCTCATCACCCAGGATCTTGTGCGGGAAGAGTACCTGGAGTACCGGCGGGTTCCTGGCAGCGATCCTGCCAGCTACGAGTTCCTGTGGGGGCCCCGTGCCCATTCTGAAACCAGCAAGAAGAAAGTTGTGAAATTTTTGAAGAAGGTCAAGGAGTTCTTCCCTGAAATCAACCCAGGGCCACCCCTGTGCGAAGAGGCTTGGTGGGAAGAGGAAGAGAAAGGCCAAGCTAAAGTTGCAGCGAAGGGTGGCGGTAAGGGCAAGGGCAAGGGCAAGGCACGTTCTAAGGGCAAGGCGTGCCATCCTGTCCAGGAGTGAGATGCAAATTTCTCTCTCCCTTTTTCATTGTGGAGGCCTCTCATACCTCTTCTTGTTTTACTCAAATAGGTTGTTGATAAATGTTAAGATGTGTGCTAACAAACCCAATGCTTATTAGAGTTCTGACTATAAAGTAGTAAATGTCATACGCTGTACTGTTAGTGGTGTTTACCTTTGTGAGTGATCCCGATCTTTCTTCTTGTGAAATACCGATGTCAATTTTGTGTTTAGCAATTAGTCTATACATAAATAACATGTTGTTTGAATAGAGATATACTTGTACGTATGAAATTTTAGTAGTAAAATTTAAAGTATGGAAGATATCAGCAAATGTTAAAGTTATCATTTCTCAGGCTTTTGCCTAAGATGGACTGTTGTATCTTTCTCATCAGCAAAAATAGTTTGTTCAGTTCTTGTTTTTGTTACTCCTTGTAATCTTTCTTATCCTGCATATAAAATATATAACTGCATTTGCTTCTAGTATTAAAATATATGTATGAAAAATTAAGTCATCATGAATCAGATTTCTTCCTGAACGTTAGTACTTTATCCAAACACTAATTGACCATCTGCTCTTGGGAAACTTGCATACTTTGTACTCTAGATGTTTAAAGAGAAACACCTGTTTCACATGCAAATATTGACTCTCAGTGATGCCCACATTGTGTAAGGAGTTGAAGTGTGGTTTACTTCCCAGGGAAGTAACCAACACGTAATTGGTGATTAGATGGAAAATATGTTTTTGAGTTTTCACTGCTTAATAATTTTTGTGAGAATATTCTCTGTATTTAGTTTTTGAACTGAATTTTCCCATTGCGTATAATCTTAAAAAATTATTCAGGAGGGAACAAAAGCCCAGGTTGATTGATGATAAGTCAAAATCCTGACCTTTATGTGTCTCACTATTAAGTATAAGTAAACATGGTATAGCTACAACAACTATGCATTCAACACTTATCTTTACTGTCTCTTTAAAAATATTTTTATCTTTTATTTATTTATTTGACAAGAGAAAGAGGGAGAGAGAGAGAATGGGTGCTCCAGGGCCTCCATCCACTGCAAATGAACTCCAGATGTGTGAGCACCCTTGTGCATCTGGCTAACATGGGTTCTGGGGAATCGAACCTGGGTCCTTTGGCTTTCCAGGCAAATGCCTTAACCACTGAGCCATCCCTCCAGCCCTGCAGTATCCTTTTCAAAGGATTTAAATACACTTCTTATCATAGAGTTTAAGGATTCTATAATTCAATCATGTGCACAATTTTACAAGGCTATTATTTGACACAGTTAAGACTAGACTCCTTTTCTAGACCCCTCACTCTTCTACTCCTAATATGAGACACCTTTTTAGGCTCTTTCCTCAGTTGTCTTCAAAGTATTCACCAATGTTTCTTAATTTATATAAACATGATAATGTGATAAAAGTTCTTACAAGGATACATAGCTTGACCAACAAGAGTGAAAATAAATACATAATTACTGAGATGAAAGATCAAATATTCAGCAGTATTGGGATTGTTTACATTTGCAATGTTATTGAACCTCTAATATTAAGACATTTCTCAAGTCCCCAATTCGTTCATGTTGGGGTGGCTTTATCATAGAGGGAATGGTTAGATTGCATGTGGCTCACTTTCATCCTGAAAGAAATAGAATGGTCAAAAAGGAGAGTTTCTGGCTCAGGATGGAGTGCAGAAAAAGCACTGTAGAGAGTTGCATAGCAGAAGTTACAGAAGAATTTAATAAGTGGTAATGAATATGTATATTTATTAGGATTATTTTATTCTATTATTTATAGTTGTTCTCTACAAGAGTTTCACCACTTCACATAACACTGTAAATGGGAAGACATTTTCCACAAGATTTGAAGAGGAGAACTTATTTGAAACTTGGCTGAGTGAGGGATTTCACAATAGTATTTAATTCTAGAAAGATTGAATAAAGATAGGTCAATTCAGGGTTCCTTTATCATAGAACAGTTATGTAGCTTCCATGCGGGTTTGTGTTCACTTGAAAACTGCAAAATCTACTGAGCGTGGACATCTTTAGTTTAGAATATATCCCTTGTGGCAGAAATTACATAAGAATACATACAATCATGTAAGATATTTCACTTTTTCACATTTATTCACTTTTTCTGAGTATCCTGGGCCGCAGTTGCAGTTACCTTTGTAACACCTGATCCAGAATAAGCTGATGGAAGGAAAGGGTTTACTTCAGGTTTACAGATTCCAGGGGAACTTTCATCATGGTAGTAGAAGATGCTGGCTCACTTCATACATCCACAGAAGAGGAGAAAAGGAGAACAGCAAGTACAAGCTGACTCTAAACACACAGTTTTTAGGGCTGTACTCAAGATTCACTCCCAGTGACACACCTACTCCAGCAGGGCTCTGGCTGGAGAAGACTAAGCTTAATCAAAAATACCCAAGCCTCTTGGTGGCAATACATTTACATTTAAACCTACCCCTGGTCCCCAAAGACTCATCATCTCAAATAAATAAATAAAAGAGAATATTCTCTAACCAGAAGAGAGAGTAGCATTAATATGTGAATATAAACATTAAGTGTAGTGCTTTCAGGGTAGTTTGGTGGGAATAATATATACATTTAGCCAAAGAAGGACAGGCTTTATACCCCTAAGGCTCATGACCTCACCTGCCATAGACTTTTGACTAGTTTTTTCAGTACCAAAAAGACAACAAGTGCTGAAAAGAAGGGACGGAGGAGTGTCCAGCACTGAAACATCTCTGTCACACCCTCCCAGGCTCAGGGTCCATTGCGGAAGAGGGGGTGGAAAGAATGTAAGAGCCAAAGGAAGGATACGACTCATTATAATGCAACCGTCCAGACAGAAATTGGCCTCAATATCCATGACCTCACAGTGCCTAGCAATACCTTCACAAGACCCTCATAATAGGAGAAAAAGATGATGACACCAAATTAAAAGAGAGACTAATGGAGAGAGGGAAGGAATATGATGGAGAGTGGAGTTCTGAAGGGGAATGGGGAGGGGAAGGAAAAATCATGGTTTATTGTCTGTAAGTATAGAAGTTGTCAATAATTAAATAAATAAATAAATAAATAAATAAATAAATAAATAAATAAATAAAAAGAAATAAAAAAAGAAAGTAGGGGGCCTGAGTGCTAAAGAAGTATCCTGCTCTTCAAAGTCACTTTCCCCCCAAATTAACAAATATGCTAGCTCTCCTTCTACTATGAGAGGATACCGAGTGCAGGAAAGAGGATATCATTGAATTTGCAAAGTGGTTTTTGGAAATGGACCCTGGACAATGTGTGTCAGGGTTGTTAAAATCCCTGCATGGAAGCCTGATGGATCTATGAGGATGAAACATGGTTTGCAGTGGAGACTTCAGGATTTTGGACATGCTAGTACTATAGAACAGTCAACAAGGAGAGTTTCTGGCTCAGGATGGAGTTTTCTTTTTATGAGAGTGAGAGCTAAAGAGACAGAAAGAGAGAGAGAGAGAGAGAGAGAGAGAGAGAGAGAGAGAGAAAGCATGTGCCAGGGTCTTCAGCCTCTGTAAAAGAATTCCAGATGCATGTGTTACCTTGTGCACCTGGATCACATGGGTCCTGAGGAATCAAACCTGGGTCCTGTGTCCTTTGGATTTGCATGCAAGGTGCCTTAACCACTAAGCAATCTCTCAAGCCCCAGGGTGGAATTTTCTTTGGGCTGTGGTGAGCCCTACTAGAAAGGCAGAAATGGAACTCCAGAGATTTTCTATGACCCTCAGATGGACACATAACTGCAGGATTTGTTATTTGCCCTGCTTGTTTTAGACCTTGCATTGGTTCAATCTTTCCTTGAAATGCTACCA
Source organism: Orientallactaga sibirica (assembly GCA_036365145.1). Classification (NCBI taxonomy): domain Eukaryota; kingdom Metazoa; phylum Chordata; class Mammalia; order Rodentia; family Dipodidae; genus Orientallactaga; species Orientallactaga sibirica. The sequence continues at coordinate 4,000,738 of JAEOAD010000840.1, forward strand.
TTTGCAATGCAAAAGTTTACTTTGTACCATTATGTGTTTTGGGTTTTATAGGCTCACAGTTAAGAGACCTTCAGATACACAGATGTTTGAACAGTGTTGGGATTTAAAAAAAACCAAACTATGGGTACTTTTAAGTTGGCCTGAATGCATTATATTTTAAATCACAGATATCTGGTCATGAGTTTATGGGGGACGGAGGGGAATGTTTTAGTTTGAATCATCAGATTTCCCCCTAAAACGCATGTGAATGAGTTGCACTGAATGCTTGTATCCCAGCTGATGTCAATTTGGGAGTAGGGGCCTTTCTGTAGGAGGTGTATTGTTGGGGTGGGCATTGTGGTGGTATGGTCAGCTCCCACTTGCCAAAACTCAGGTAACTCTCCTATTGCTATTGTCCACATGCTGTGCCAAGGATGTTATGTCCAACCTCTGTTCATGCTATGCTTTCCTTTGCCACAGAGCCTCCCCTTGAGAATGTAGGCCAAAATAAATATTTTCCTCCTCCCTTGGGCTTTACAGATGACTCTTTTAGGTACTTGCTTGAAAAGTCTGATGCCTGGGTTCAGTTCCCCAGTATACATCTAAAGCCAAATACACATGCTAGCAGATGCATCTAAAGTTTGTTTGCATTGGCAAGAGGCCCTGGTGTGCCCATACTTTCTCTCTACCTACTTATCAACTGCTTTTGGTCAGGTTCTTTCTTCCAGAAACTAAAAGATAACTTCAACATTCATCAACTTCAAGGTATGCCTCTACTGACACACCTCCTTCAGCAAGACTCTACCTCCTAAAGGCTCCACTATTTGGGGACTAAGTAGGGAATGGGGGACATTTTACATTCAAGCTACCCCACCTGATTTGTAGAGTGGGAAGTGGTCTCAGAAACAGAACTCCAGTGACTAGTGATGGAAGCCCCATCTAGCAAATGTGAGAGATTGACTCACTTAGAGGTGTCAGTATGATGATACCAAGTATATATGAGGAGACCTCCCTGGTAGAATAGATTCACATAAAACCTGGGCCCTTTTTACAGACATGATAAAAAATGATGATGGTAATTTCACAGATCTTGTTCACTTCCTTCCAGAGCATCACAGAGAGGTGTAGATCTGACAGAGCGTTTTTAGAGAAACTTCAGCAACCTGAGACCTCTCCAACATGAAGCTATTCTCAGCCTTTTCCTGACAAAGTAGTACACAACTTCACCCTAACCAGTCTCCTTTTGTGGGTAGTTTGTGTTCAATGTATCATGGAAAACATCCTGGAACTCTAAGAAGTGATCCAGGCCAGTCTGAACTGGTTTTATGTGCATGTACAACAATGAAAACTATTTCCTCAGAGTGAATTTCATGTGAAAAGCCCTATTTATTTAATGCCTATGCACGATTGAACATACATTCTTAAATTATAGGATGTATATCCACATTAAGGCCCAAGTTTCCATCTGTCAGTGAAAACAAAAGCATACATGCTCAGTCCCAAACAAACTAGCTCTTCTAAAACTCATAAAAGAAAATGCAGAGCAATATCCCAGGGGTCTCCATTAATCTTGCTTCAGAGCTCTGCTTCTTTGCAGTGAATCAACCCTGTCCTTTCACCTTTAAATAAATTCCCTTGCTCTCTTGCTACTTGTGTATGCTTTTTCAATTCTTTGTAAAAGACACAAATAACATGGTAAACAACTAGTCCAGAAAATGACCACCTGTAACAAGCATTCCATCCAAAGCTGCCTCAGGTCATCAGAGGCAGTAGTTCCACGTTGTGCCTCAAAACACTGAGCTAAACAGATTCCTTCTACTGACATCTATCTAACAGAGAATTTGAGTAGTTCTACACACTAAGATGAACTTCATTTCTTCTTATGTAATATCAGAGATTTGAGGCTCTACAAATGAAAGCATATGTTTGAAATAAGGAAAGATTGCCAGTTAATGTCAATGGTCAGGTGGAGAACACTGAAATGTGTGGACCATTTAGCCCATATCAGTGAGTGTCACAAAGACTCCTAGGTCTTGCCATCCATCAAGGACTCTAGGCAGAAATGACATGCATAGAGGCCTGTCATTTCCCCCTGAGGTTAATAGGGTAGAGGAAGCTTTGAGTTTAGGCATGTATGCAAAGAAATACAGGCAGGGATATTAGAACTCCCTCTACATTGGATTAATGACACTTATTTACTACCCTATGTTGATCTGCCATTCACAAAGCCACAGTCTCCCTGCCGCAGCTTTCATTCTTATAAGGTCAATGACAAGTGTGTAACCAGAGCATGTCTTCCTTACTTTCTACTTCTTGTTAAGCATAGGAAAGCATAGGGCACAAAACGAAGAGATACCTCACAGTCAAAAGAAAGAATGCTGGAGAGATGGCTCAGCAGTTAAAGGCACTTGCTTGAAAAGCCTATTGATGGCCCAGGTTGGATTGTTCAATATACATGTAAAGCCAGGTGCACAAAGTAGCACAGGTGTCTGGAGATTTTTTGCACCAGCATGAGGTCCTGGTGCACCCATTCTCTCTTTCAAATAAATAAATAAATAAATAATTTTTTAAAGGAAAATTAATTCCTTTCTTCACAGAAGCAAATCATGTGACCTAGATGGGGACTAAAGTGATTATTCACCTCTCAACTGAAGATGCCTTTTTGAGTGAGAAGCCAAGTTTTATGGACTATTCTGATGAGAGTTAGAATATGCTAAGTGCAGCAAAAATCGTAGTTGAAGGCTTGGCTTATGAACTTCTAAAGGGAAGGAAAGGTGACAGAAAACTTTGTTGGAACTGGACTACTGCCATAAAGGATGGCTGTGTTCTGCTGCCCATTCCCAGGGAGTTTGATCAAGGTTAAATTTATAATGGACTGATATTCTTGCTAAAGATATGGGACAATAATATTTAAGATTTAAAATTAGAAAAACTCAAACAAATTTAAAATTAGAAAAACTCAAACAAATTTAAAATTTACTGCCACAAAGTCTGGTTTTAGGTTGGTGAAGCTGTTATTGTCAAATACATCAGCAATTTTAAAGAAGATGGCCCAACTGCTGTACATTAAAACAATGGAGAGAATGTCTGAGGTAATCTCACTCCAAAAAGACTGAATAATAAAAATACAAACTCTTTTGACAAGAGTTGACTAGAGAAAAAAACCTGGTCTTCAACATTACAATTTATGGCTGTGTCCTGCATACCTGATATTGACTTTAGAAACATAAAAAATAAATAGAGTGATAATGAAGTACACATGATTCCAGGAGCTGCTGTTGAGATGCAACAGATAGGCAGGGCATGATGACCCTGATAGGCTGGCAAAGCCATTGTAAGATGGACTGTGGTTTGCAGTAGAGACCTAAAGAAATTTAGATATAACAGGACTGTGCAAGGGATACCATAGACTTCTGTTGTCTGGGCATGGAAGTATTCTCTGACTACTTAGCACAGCTGGAGGGGAGGAACTGGAAAACCCAGAGACTATCAGTCACTGGTTATGATATCAGACTTGAACTACAAAATGTTTATGTTTGCTTGATGGTTATTGAATTTACATTGTTCCAGACTTTCCTTGCTATGCTTTATAACAGTTGAAAATGTTTACTCTATATGTTTAAAATGTATAGATTGTTTTTATTTTTCAGGACTCACAGCTTAGAGACTATCATTTTTTATATAAATACTTTAAAAAATATTTTTATGTTATGTATTTTATGTATTTATTAGAGACAGTGAGAGAGAGAGGGAGAATGGGCACACCAGGGCCTCTAGCCACTGCAAACGAACTCCAGATGCATGTGCCACCATGTGCATCTGGCTTATGTGGGACCTGGAGAATCGAAGCAGGGTCCTTAGGCTTTGCAGGTATACACCTTAACTGCTAAGCCATCTCTCCAGCCCTTAGAGACTATCTTAAATCTCAGATGAGACTTGGTGACTTTAGAATTATCATAAGTTGATAAAGACTATGGGGACCTTTGAAATTGGACTGAATACAATTTACAATGTGCAATGGGGGGGGCAGGAGAAGAATGTTGTAGTTTAAATGGATGACCCCTAATGTATTCAGGATTTTATTAAAGCTGGTAATTTAGATCTTTAGCCACCTGGCTGGGAAAGAGGTCATGTGGGTGGATCCTAGGATCAAGCCCTGAGGTGTGGGGGTGGATTTGAAATTCTAGTCTAAAGATACACAGAGTGCGAGAGCTTTTGCTGGAGTTCCTGAGTATGCTTGCTTAAGGTGTTAGTGGTGGCTTTTTCTCTCTGCTTAGATCTGTGAAAGTGAGACCAACTTCTTCTGCCATTATGGAACTTCCCCTGAACCTGTGAGCTTCAAATAAATTCCCTTCCTCCTATAAACTGGGCCTGGATTGAAAGTTCATCTCAACAATCTACACTTATCTTCTAATAACCATTCTTTAATGTCACATTGCTTTTAGGTAAGAGACCCATTTTCAAGAATATCAGTAGAAGACAATCTTCTGCAGGGTTATAGTAGTCACAGGAGATCTTTATTTTAAGTAACATGAGCCTGTGTGTGTACATAAATCAGGACTAGGAAACAAAACACAACAAAATGTTGAGTAGTTCACAGAGGTTAATCCCTGTTGATTAAAGAATTACTAAATCCAGTCATATCTGAGAGTCTGAACAACTAATTTTTCAGTTTTCAACAACTGGAGAACTTAGGTCAAAGAAGGCTAAGACTAGATGACTGAAGAGAAGAGTGAAGACCTGTTCCATATCAATGTGAGATTTTATAAGAAGAATGTAACAAAAACTCATCCATTTCCGTGAAGAATGTCATTGGAATTTTGTTGGGGATTGCATTACATGTGTAGATTGCTTTTGGTAGGATTGCCATTTTCACAATATTGATTCTTCCAATCCAAGAACAGGGGATGTTTTTTCATTTCCTAGTGTCTTCTGCAATTTCTCGCTTGAATGTTTTACAGTTCTCCTTGTAGAGATCCTTCACGTCCTTGGCTAGGTTTATCCCAAGGTACTTTATTTTTTTGATGCAATTGTGAATGGGAGTAATTCTCTGATTTCATCCTCTGTGTGTTTGTTGTTAACATATAGGAAGGCTAGTGATTTCTGTGTGTTTATTTTGTATCCTGTTACATGGCTGTAGGTGTTTATCAGCTCTAACAGTCTGCTGGTAGAGTCTTTAGGGTCCTTTATGTATATAATCATAACATCTGCAAATAGTGATAACTTGATATCTTCCTTTCCAATTTGTATCCCTTTTATGTGTGTCTCTTGCCTTATTGTTATGGCCAAGACTTCCAGTACTATATTAAATAAAAGTGGGGACAGTGGACACCCTTGTCTTGTGCCTGATTTTAGTGGAAAAGCTTCAAGTTTTTCTCCGTTTAGTATTACATTGGCTCTGGGTTTGTCATACATAGCCTTTATTATGTTGAGATATGTTCCTTCTATTCCCAGTCTCTGTAGGACATTTATCATGTAGGGATGATGAATTTATCAAATGCTTTTTCTGCATCTAATGAGATGATCATGTGATTTTTGTCGTTCAATCCATTTATATAATGTATTACATTTATCGATTTGTGTATGTTGAACCATCCCTGCATCTCTGGGATAAAGCCTACTTGGTCAGGGTGAATGAACTTTCTAATATATTCTTGTATTCTGTTTGCCAATATTTTGTTGAGAATTTTTGCATCTATGTTAATGAGGGAGATTGGTCTATAATTTTCCTTTTTTGTTCTATCTTTGTATGGTTTTGGGATCAGGGTGATGATGGCTTCATAGAAGGAGTGTAGGTTCCTGAGACAGCTAAATATAGATCTTCCATATAACCCAGTGTAGCAGACAGCTTTAGGTTCACTCAGATGAACTTCCGGACCAGGCAAAGTTATAGAGGAAGGGATACTTAATGAAGCTTATAGATCCAGGGTAAGTTCGATGATGGCAGAAAAAGCTGGCCTGCCTTCACAGAACCAAACACAGAGAGAAAAAAAAAAACACAAGCCAAAAGCCACACAGCACAGCACACTTCAGGAACTCCAGCTAGGCACACTTTGCATATCTTTAGATTGAAATCCTAAACCACCACCACACCTTAAGATCTGCCCAGTGACACTGCCTCCAGCAAGGTAGCTGCAGATGCAAATACAAACTAATAAAACACTGAATATATTGGGGGACATCTATTCAAACTACCACACCCAGCTATACCACTCCTAGGCATATATACTAAGGACTTGTTTCACTACCTTCGAGATACTTGCTCGACCATGTTTATTGCTGCTCTATTCACAATAGCTAGGAAATGGAACCAGCTTTGATGTCCCTCAACTGATGAGTGGATAATGAAGATGTGGCACATTTACACAATGGAGTTCTACTCAGCGGTAAAGAAAAATGAAGTTATGAAATTTGCTGGAATAGGGATGGATCTGGAAAGGATTATACTTAGTGAGGTAACCCAGGACCAGAAAGCCAAACAGCACATGTTCTCTCTCATATGTGGATCCTAGCTACAAATGATTGGAGGTCTATGCGAGTAAAAATAAAACTCAGTAGCAGAATCCAGTAAGCTAGAAAGAGGATATAAAAGGAATAGAAAGGGAGGGAAGGGGGACTTAATAGGATGGTACTGTATATATGTAAGTAGAAGAAAAGATTGATGGTGGTGAAAAGGCCTAAGTGAGGTCAGGGGAAGAGATTGAGTAAAGGAAAGGTGGAGGCAGGGCTAATCAAAATCTAAGAGGATATAAATAAGTCTTATGGAAACCTACTTTTCTGGACAATGGAACACTCAGAAGCCATAGATTGTTACTAGAAAATTTTCAGTGCCAGGTATGGGATATCTTCCAGTGAGATGTTGGCTGGGGAGGTCACAGATACCCCCAAAACATTATAGGCCATTGCTGAAGCCCTTGGTTACCCACCAGGAATAGATGGTAAGACCCTACTGCTGAAGACTCCACATACTTGGGCTGCAAGGTCACTGAGACATCCTGCTGGAGCTGAGCTGAAAGCCACCTCCATGTGGACCAGCTGACAGAAATCTGGAAAAAGCTATTCTGCATGCAGTTCAATGGGAGAGAGAAAACACCAGTGAAGATACTCAACAGTGAACACTGCAAGCTTTAAATTTAGCCAGCTAGACCAAATGAGCCAACGGGTACAATAGTGGCATGTCTGTTATGGGGGGAAACCAACCACTATCTAATTGGACTAGAGGCCCACTCCTTGGGAGGGAATACATCCCTGATACGGAAAACCTACAACAGGGGTAGTCATGAGCTCTAGGGGTGAAACGTCTGCTGGGGTCTGGCTAAATGTATATACTATGCTCACCAAACTGCCCAGTAAGCACTTCTCTTAATGTCCACACCCATATATTAATGCCACTCTCACTTGGTTAGAGCAGCTTCTTTTTTCAGATTGTGGCAACCTTGGCATGACTCAGAAGGCACCATGGTACTGAGAAGATGGGACAGAGGAGTGCTCAGCACTGAAACATCTCTATTACACCTTCCAAGGTTCGGGGTCCATTGTGGAAGAGGGGGCAGAAAGAATGCAAGAGCCAAAGGAAGGGTAGGACTCCTTACATACAACATGCTCTTCCAGACACAAAATGGCCTGGATATCCATGACCTCACAGTGCCTGACACTACCTACAAAAGACCATCGTAATAGGAGGAAAAGATCATGATAGGGGAAAGTGGGGGAAGGGAAGGAAGTACATGGGATATTGTCTACAATTAAAGAAGTTTTCAATTAAAAAAAAACTTGTCCAGAACACTAGGGTCCCAAAGAGTACAGCATTCTTTTCAAAACTTGAAGTCCTCTTGTTGCATAGCCTGATGAAAGATAATGAGGCTTGAGACATAAAGCAGAGAAAGCCTGAGCCACAGTGGCCATCAGGGCTGTATAAGTGCCATAAACAAATGGGCCAGATTCTCCTACATCTAGTGAGTGCTCAGGCAAATAGTTCATTTTGATTGAAATATGTCAAACTTTCTAAGTAGCAAAGAACCAAGTTAGACTAATGATAATACGTTGTATTTTTCATTTTTATTCTATTTTAATAGCTTGAAGCATTGTGGGTCCCTGTCTGCTTGGGTGCACCAGCACCCCAGAGACATCCAGGTGGCTGTGGGGATCAGGGTCTTGGGTGGCCGTGAACACGATGGGAAGAAACACCTGGGAGACTGCATCAGAGAACAGCTCGTTTATTTGCCAGGGGAGTGTACTTATAAGTGTTCATGTAATGGCGGGAAGAGGCAAGGGATATGGGTCACAGGGGAATTGGCTGTGGGAAGGCAGCTGGCGAATACCTCATTAACATATAGGGACCTTTGGTAAAAGGTCACATGGCTACAGGGAAACTGGAACCTAAGACTTTTCAGGACATCCAAGAGTCCAGGGGTGGGGTGGATAGGAGTGGCCCCATTCCTGCTGGTCTCAAGGTGTGATTATCATGGTCTAGGCCTGATGCAACCTCTTGCAGCCTGGGGCCCTTATCCAAGCCTGACAGCTCAGGCATGCTTAAGCTCCAGCGGCTTGGAGTCCTTAACTGCTCCCGACAAAGCATTATTGTCTTTAAATTTCTGATACATTTAGAAATGTATTTCAGAGTCAGGTGTGGTGGTGCATGCTTTTAATCCCAGCACTCAGGAGGGAAAGGTAGGGGGATTGCCATGAGTTTAAGGCCAGCCTGAGACTACATAGTTTATTCCAGGCCAGCTAAAGTAAGATCCTACCTCAAAAATTAAAAAAAAAAAAAAACATGTATTCCATCTAATAGTTTTATTTAAATTTGGTATCTGTGATTAGGAAAAACATGGATATTCATTGACTTCATTTTTCATTTAAAATATAAAATTTTGTTATTTTGAGCAATACACTGAGAATCTGTGGATATCCTTCATGGCCCAAAACAAGTTAACATATCATGTAAGTAAGGATATCATTGATTTGGGGTAAATTTAATGTTTATAGAATTATATTTTGATATATTGATAGATAATATTTTTTGTATAGGTAAGTAATTTAAGACATGAATTAGCATGTCTAATGATGCAACTTTGTTCATGTTAGACTCACTTTCTAAAGACTCAACAACTTACTAGTTAGCACCATGAAATTATATCAAACACTCAAATGAAAGAACATATTGTATGTGAATGGGCCCCCATAGATTTGTCAGTATAATATATTGTACTCCAGTTTATGGCACTATTTGGGGATGTTATCAACTCTTTCAGTTTTGTGACAAGCTTGGCAAAGGTAAGGTAGTAGTGACAGTGAATGGAGGTTTTAATTCCACTTGTGTACTAAGCTCCCTATTGTCAGATGACAGAGACATGGGCAAGGATCTTCCCCCTCCAGCTATCATGAACATGAATCACTCCTGTTGACATGTATTCACTGTTTTGATGGACTGTATCCTTTGAAGTTTAGACCACAATGACTTTTTCCTATTCCAACTTCTTTCTCAGGCATTCTGTTACAGAAATAAGAAAACTGAGTAACATAAAGATTAGTGTCAGAAACGGGTTCATTCTTATAACAAACTGATCATGTGGTTCATAGACTCTTGAAACAGTTATGCAGGAGGAATGGGGAAGAGTGTAGAGATATGGCACTATTCCATCCTAGAAGGTTGTATGTAAAGCTTAACAGGCCGTACTGGTGAGATTTCAGAATATCATATTTCTGGCAGAAATGAACATAGTTAAGCTGGTTTCATGAGGCTTCAGAAGGGACATAGTACTCTATTAGTATAGTATAGTATAAGAATTAGTATAGATGTGATTGACATGTACATGCTGTGAAATAATATTTATGTAAGATATGTCCACTGGGTTTGAGGGTAACCAACTACTTTCTAATTGGATGGAGATCCACTCAACAGGAGGGAATTCATTCCTGTTAATGGAGCCTAATTGAAGGGCTATTTTGGGGAAAGTCAGAAGCTGTAAGATGGAAGATACTACTGTTGCTTGACTAAACGTGTGTCATATACATCGAATTTCCCTCTAAATGTGCATGTTTATGTGCATAGATCAGGGCTTCTCTCACCTTTGCTTAGGGCATCTTTTGGCAGACTGTAGTGACTACTGAGAAGATTCAAAACTCATCACATATGAGAATATGTGACTACAGTCTGCTCAGTGCTCAAGGAGACATCTATATAACCCCCTAGGGCTCAGGGAAGTAGGAGGTTTTACCTTCTTCATAAGAGGTGGAGGATGATAAGGAGTACTGTGAATGCTGTCTGCTGGAAATGACATGACCATTGCATGCATGACCTCACAGCAACTACTGTCGCCTGCACAAGGCCTATAATGATGGAGAAAGTTATGAAGCCTCAATCCCTCCCTGAGTATTTATTGGCAGTTAATGGTTGGTCACATGAAAGGCATTTTCTGCAATGATAAAGTCACTGGTAGAATCCACACACTTTGGTAACCAATCTTCACTCATGCTCAAGAAGGAAATCCTAATTAAACTCAATGGGTCACACTCACAAAAAAATCATCAAAGTAGAGGAATAACTGACATGTTACCATCAATGCTAACCATCACTGGGGGTCAGGACCACCTACACAAGTTTTTATACCAGTTGAGGAACAAAGGCCCTCAGAGTCTGCTACAACTCTTAACAAAGGGTGACAGAAAACATCCTTAGTTGGCAAAAGAATCTGGCATTGACCCTGTGGTATTGTTTCACCTAAAATGTTAACACAAGGGATATAGGGGACATGGAGGTTTGCACCCTCATTCCAGAAAGCTCCTGATTTCAGTGAATGGGCAGCAGTGTTGGTTTGTCTACATGGAGACACTGAGTAGGCTGTGCATGAAGCTGGAAATGCAAATTCTAAGTTTTAATGAAAATGATATACTGTTGGAAATAACTGTTGCTGGTACTATTTTAAAAAAATCAAGACTGGATGTGGTGGTACACGCCTTTAATCCCAGCACTTTGGAGGCTGAGGTAGGAGAAATTTCATGAGTTTGAGGCTACCCTGAGATTACAGAGTGAATTCTAGGTCAGCCTGGGCTAGAGCAAAACCCTGCCTTGACAAAAAAAAAAAAAAAAAAACTGGGGGATGGAGAGATAGTTTAGAGGTTTAAGGTGCCTGCCTGCAAGACTTAACAACCAGGTTCAATTCCCCAGTACCCACGTGAAGTCAGAATCAGTGGTGCATGCATCTGGAGTTTGTTTGAAGTAGCCCTGACATACCCATTCTCTCTCTCTCTCTCTCTCTCTCTCTCTCTCTCTTTCTCTCTCTCTTCTCTCTATCTCTGTGTACTTGCAAACAAATAAAAATAAATAAATCAGGGCTGGAGAAATGGCTTAACAGTTAAGGTGTTTGACCACAAAGCCTAAGAACCCAGGTTCAATTCCCCAGAACCCATGTAAGCCAGATGCTCAAGGTGGCACATGCATGTGGAGTTAGTTTGCAGAGGTTGGAGGCCCTGGCACACCCTTTCTCTCTCTCTCTCTCTCTCTCTCTCTCTCTCTCTCTCTCTCTCCTTTCTCTCTCAAATAAATAAATGTCAGAATATGAGGTCAGGCTGGCCAATCACACAGGTAAAGAATGGGGTCTTGATGTTTCCTGAACATACAAGCTACTTCCACCTCCACCATACTTTCCTAGCATGATAGACTGTGTTCCTTGAACTATGTGCCAGAATAAATCCTCCCTTCTCTAAATTGTTTCTGTCAGGAATTCTTTCACACTGAGAGCAGGCAGCAGGCTTAAGGTTTCTTAGCCAAGCTCCACTGGGTGTTTGGAGCTAGCTCACACTTACTGCTTCCTCTCAGCTGAAACAAGGTATTTTGGGAAGATTTAGGAACCTTTAGGAGCTAGAGGTTTGCTGGAGGAAGTGTGTCACTGGGCTCAGGCCTTGAGGTTTTATAAGCTGGACCCACTTCCTATTCTCTCTGTTTCTATTTCCTCACTACAGAGGTGATATTTCCCGTTCTTGTTATGCTTTCCCTACTATGATGGACCTCCCCTTGAAAATACAAGCTTTTCCTCCTTAAGCTGCTTCTGGTTGGTTATTTCATTCCAGCAATGAGAAAATAACTGATATATGCATAAATAGATTATATATGGAGAAGCATCTTTTAGCGAATTAAAAGAATAAAATCATGCCATTTGCAGAAAAACTGATATAAATAGATGTCATGAGACTAAATGAAAGAAGGCAGAATCATAAAGACATATCACATTTTTTCTCACATTACCAATCTAGATTTTAAAAGACATTAAGGTAGAAGTGGAATTATTTGTGAAAAGGAAGGCGACAGAGAAAGGGAAAGAGTGATGGTAATAAGGGGTTGAGAGAGCTCCTGGTTGCTTCCCCCTGCTCCTGGCTTGGGGCTGCCTGGACCCTGTGTGCTTGGTGCTGAAGCAGGTCTTTTACTCCACCTTCCTGATTAACCTGCCCCTGGGTCCCCAACTCCTGGATCCCCTGATCCAAAGGGTGCACATGTGGAGTAAGTAGGCCAGATCTTCTGGTTGGTTCCCCACCTTGCAGTTCCCTGGTCCTGGTACCGCTGCTATTGCCTTGGGGTGGACTTGTACCTGCTTGTGTGCTGCAGAAGCTGGCCTTTTGCCCTCACTTTCTGATTGACATGCCCATAGTTCCCCAAATCCCTATTCCTCTGAGTCAGAGGGTATCCCAGCCACTGTAGGGGTTAGCCTCTTGCCCCAGGCTCCCCAGTTTCCTAACTCCTCGTTCACCAACCCCTGGTTCCCTTGTGCTGAAGAGTGTTTGTAAGTGGAGTGAGTAGGCCAAAACTCCCAGCTCTCCACCTCCCAGTCCCACAGGTACCTTTGATGTATTTGCAGTCTCCACAAACTCCACCTCTGTGGTTATAACCCCATCCTACACATTTAAAACAGAACACTCACTGAAGATCCTACAATGACAAAAATTTACTTCCTCCTCAATAAAATAAGACTTTTCCTTGACATGGGTAGAACACAATGCAAAAAAAAAAAAAAAAAAGTCAGAAAACAGAGATTTCCAGCAATGTCAAGCTCCCACCAGTGTTTGGCTAAAAGAGGGGTTATATCCATCAAACTCTCCCTAAATTAATAGCGCTTATCAATTTAACCTATGCTGACTTGACTTTGCATTGGAGAATTTGTTTTTCTTTTACAGAAGATAGTGAGACTCAAGGAAATAAACCACCCGTCACATCTCAGTCAAGGCCCAGGCAAAACCACAGATGAAGAAGAGAGATGAGCCACAGTGCTGATTCCATGGTGAGTCTCACAAGCAGTGCCAGCCTGAAGACAAATGCAAAGGATACAAAGCAGAAATCCAAAGGCTCCTAAGACCTCGTCACGAAAGTAGTCTTAAAACACGGCCACCAAGGCTCAGAGAATTTTGCAGAAGAGGGGGCGGAAGGACTGTAAGAGTCACAGGTTGGGATGTCATGCCCAGAGGCACTGCCTTCCCCCACTAACTTACTGCTGCTAACACAATGCATAACTCAAAACCCTATGGGGAATACCATCAACCATACTGAGGAGGGCCCCCTGAGAGTGGGGACAGAGAGGAGGGAAAAGATGGCATCAACACAAAATATATTCTTAATTAAAAAATGCATTTTTTGGTTTACCAACACCACACACTTCTATAAAATCTCTCAACAATTTTTTTCTGGAATTTCCTTTTAATATAATTTTTACAAAATATGTTCTTAGTAATAAAAAGTACACTAACAACAAAGGGCTGATAAGAACAAAAACTTTACATACCTATATGAAAATAACATAATGAAATTGATTTTATATACATAATGAAGACAACAAAGTCTGGGATATAATACCTGCATACCTGAGATATACCCTGCATTTCTTTGTTTCTTTCTCTTCCCAATATGCCCAATGGTGTGGGAGAGGGTTAATATTGATTGTCAGCCTGACAGGCTCTTTAATTGCCTGGTAGACCAACTTCTGGGCATGCAAGTTAGCTTGTAGATTGGGTTAATTGAGGTAGAAGATCCACATTAAATAATGGGGCATCATCTCATGGGCAGTGTTCATTGACTCAATAAATAAGAGAAAGTGAACTGACCTTAGGCAATCATCTATGTGTTTTGTGACTGTGAATGCAATGTGACCTGTTATCTCATGCTCCTGCTTCAATGACTTCATTGCCATAATGGACTTTATCTCCTCAAACTGTGAGTAAAAATTAACCCTTCCTCCATTCAGTTGCTTCTTGTGAGATATTTGGTCACAGAAACAAGAAAACTTACAAATATAGAAAATAGTATCAAGAAATGGGACCATTGCTGTGATGAACTTAACCATGTGGTTCTTAGGTCTTCAGGTCTTCAGAACTGGTTTGTGGACAAATACAGGGGACTTTGGAAGTTTGGGTTAGAAAACGATCAAATTGTATAAACAGATCTTGATGGGCAATTCTGATGGGAGGTTGGAAGACCTGATTTAAAAAAAAAATAACAGTGGAGGCTTGGCTAATGAATTTTCAGAAAGAAGCTAGGATTATACCAAAAACTGGGCCAGAGCTGAAGCTTGTTTTATATTCTGGGGAAGAATCTAACTTCATATTGCTCATGTCTTGAGAACTTGAGTAAGGCATCATTCAAAATAATGGAGTAGTTCATTTGACAGTGGAAATTTAATGACGGGATTACTTTCAAACAGTATTATGGTTATTGCTCCCTATTCTTATCTAGTTATATAGTGTGCAAGAGAGAGCAAAAAGTGAAGGAGGAATATATGGAAAATATGAAGTTTAACGAGTGAGTTTAAAGTTACAGTCAGGCAAACTCAAAAGTAGCTATAGTTGTTAGAGACCTGACCAGACACAACTTAAGTAAGGAAAGTATTTTTTTTTATGGGTTACAGTTATAAGAGGATACGGTACATTACAGTGGGGAAGGAAAGACAGGCTGGCTTATCACATTGCACTCAAAGGCAGGAATCAAAGAAAAAATGAGAAAGTAGGTCTGGTCCAGTCAATAAAACCTCAATGACCACCCCAGTGTCCTATTTCCTCCAGAAGTGCTCTACCTCATGAAAGTTCCACAACATTCTCTAAGACAACCACAAACTTGGTACCAAGTATTAAAACACATGTGCTTATGGGAGACATTTCACACTAAAAGCACAAGTCTATTGCAGTTACCTTTTCTTTGCCGGGACAATACACCCTACCAGAAGAAGCTATGGCCTGCATGTATCAGGATTCCAAAATGAGTACCATGTGGGTGCCTCCATCAAATTTGTAAATCTAATTGAAGTTTGACCTTGAGGATCAAAAAACTCCTTCAGCATTCTCACCAGAATAGCACATCAAGTTTTGTTAACTGCACTGCAAGGTTTCTCTTGTCCTAATTTCTAAATCTTTCCATATTTATTCCACAAACCAGTTCCAATTTCCTCAATCAAAATGGTCATGCTACTACAACAAGGGCCCCAACTTTCAGCACCAATATTCTGTTGCACTTACATTCTCATTAAGTAGGTTATGGGAAGAAAGGAGTTATTTCAGCTTACACTTTAGAGAGGACATTTCATCCTGGTGGGGAAAACATGGCAGAGCAGGCATCTAGGCCATCACTTCTACTCACAAAGCAGAAAGTAAGTCATTTGAGTGATCTAGCTCTGAGCACCCAGTGGACTCAACTAAGAAAGCTCAAGGCTGGGCCACAGTGACATACTTCCAGCAAGGCTCCACCTTTCACAGGCTCTACTACCTGTGTACTAAGTATGAGGTTTTATCACAAATACCTGAGGCTATGAGAAATAATTTACATCCAAACCACCACAGGTGGTAATCTCTTAAACAATTGCAGCTTAAGGCTGCAGTCTCTGTGCCTGAGACCCAAATCTGCACACATTTCCTCTGCCAAAAACATTAGTTCATTTTTTTTTAGATTCAACTTTGCCCAAATTCTCAGAACACATGCAGAACATAGGCAATTTCTACACCTTAACAACCCAAACTGTTTATAGTGCAATCCAGCAATGTTCTTTTCCCCCTCTGAAAACTCATATGCTGAGTTTGCATAGTTCACAGTTCTTTCTACAGTTAGGTCTTTCAAAATCTCACCAGAATGGCCCATTTAGTTATGTCTAAAGCAATGCAAAGCTTATCTAGTCCAAAGTTCCAAATCCTTCCATATTCATCCCACAAATCTGTTTGAAAAGACTAAATCCAGATGATCAGGCTTATCACAACAACAACCCCACTTCAGGTACCAATCTATTGCAGTAGCCTCCTTTTTACTGGGAAAAAGATACCCAACCAGAAGCAGCTTATTGGAGGGAAGGGTTTGTTTCAGATTAAAGATTCAAGCCAAAGTGTCATCATGGCAAGGAAAGCATGGTTTGAACAGGAAATTGGCTGTCAGTGTCACATATCCGTAAGAAGGTAGTGGTCCCAGGCATCTAGCTTGACTATACAATGGGCTGGATTAATAAACCTCAAGGCTTGTCCCCAAACACACACCCCTCAAGAAAGCCTTGAACTCAAAAACACTCCAAACTTTCCAAATTGCCACTTGCTGGAGATCAAATTTTCAAAACACATGAGGCTACTGGGAACATTTTATATTCAAGCCACCACAACACCATTAAAGTGAACCCTGAAATTGTACACTGAAACAAAAGGAAAGGCATCCTGAGGACAAGACTCTATCCATCAAAGGTTAAATGTTGTAAAAGTGCAAATTAATTTGAAAGGAGAGAGCCTAAACTCAGAATGACCATGGAGGTCCAAAGTGACTTAGATACCTTTCTAATTGTTGGAATTAAGTACTTAACCTGAAGTCATTTAAGAAAGGAAAGGGTTTGTTTGTTTTTAGCTTCCACTTTTGAGAGGAAGTCCATCATGGTGGGAAAGCATGACAGGAGCTAGAAGCTGGCTTCACATTATCACAAACAGCAGGAAGGAAGTAGTAAGAAAAAGAACAACAGGTGGAGTTCGTATAAAAAAAAATCTCAGGTTTGCTCCCAATGACATACTTCCAGTATCAAGGCTCCACCTTCTAAACATCCCTCAAGCTTTTCAAAGAGTACCACCATCTGTGGATTAAGTATTCGCACCCATGAGTTTATTCAAGCTACTGCATTTCTCCCCTTTTCTCCATAGACTCATGGCCATCTCATGATGTAAAATGCATTCAGTCCAACTTTAAAAGGCTCCACAGCCTTACAAGTCCCATTACTGTTAAAGTCAAAAGTCTCACCTGAGATTCAAGGCAATCTATTAACTGTGAGTTCCATAAAATCAAAACAAAATTTATATACTTCCAACAAATAATGATATAGAACAAATTCTCTGAACTAGGACAATAGGAAGGATACCTCAGGGTAAGAACCAACACATTGAAGACTCAAGCTAGGAAGCATGTGAATTGTTTGAAATGCAAAAGCCTAAAGGGAGAATGTGCAAAGACAGAATTACCTAACTCTCCAAGGCAGCATACAGAGGCTGCTACAACCGTGGTGCAAGGCCAAGCTTCTTGCCAGTCTAGTAGCAGAACATGGCAAAGCAGCACTTAGTGCAGGTATCGGAAGCATGAACAATACAAAATTGAAGAGTTCTTGGATCCACCATGGTTCCAGAAAACCACTGATGCTAAACAATGTGAGGTAGGGTAAACGTCCCTTCAAGGAGGCATTATGAGGCTAATGCATGAAAGCTGTGAATGTGAACCTAAATTTGGGATGGAGAATCCAGGATTTTGTAGATGCCAGGACTATTGGATGGCCACCAAGAATGCTTCAGGCTCAGGGCTTAGGAGAAAGGCAACAGGCAGGACAACTTAAGAGACATAGCTACCAAATCCTTTTGGAGCTCAGAGGATATCATCATAAATCCCAGCTACTAAACATGGAGCTGCAAGATTTTACATTTGCCCTGCTGAGTTTTGATCTTGTTTTGGCACAATGCTTCCTTGCTATACTTCCATTCCTCACTTTTGAAATGGAAGATTTATTCTATATCATTATTTATTGGAAGTATATAAATTTTGTTTTGATTTTATGGGCCTCATAGTTAATATATTGCCTTGAATCTCAGGTGAGAATTTATACTTTAGATATTTCAACAGTGATGGGACTGGTAAGGCTATGGAGACTTTTAAAGTTGGACTGAATGCATTTCACATCATGTGATGGCCATGAGTCTATGGGGATAAGTGGGGAAATGTGGTGGCTTGAATGTAAAATGTACACTATAAACTCATGTGTATGAATACTTAATCTACCAATGGTGGTACTCTTTGAGAAGTTTGTGGAATGTTTAGAAGCTGGAGACTTGATACAGGAAGTATGTCATTGGGAGCAAGCTTGAGCATTACCCACCAACAGTGCTGGTATAGGTGTGGCCAGCAAAATTTCTAGTAATGAGGCCAAGGACCAAAGGGAGACCTGAAAGAATGACCTTCTAAATAGGAAGACAGAGATCCAAATGGATTACATGCTCTGCAAGTACAGAGTGAAACAGCCCATCTTGAAAGGGGAAATGGTGAAAGTTATTGGTGGAAGGTTCAAGGAGCAATTTCCTGAGATCTTTAAGAAAGTCTCCCATTGTTCGGATGTCATTTTTGGCCTGAGTTGAAAGAAGACAGTAAATCCTTAGTGCTTGTCATCAAGCTCAATTTCCAGGATGATGGAAGAAATAGAAGCCAGTTGGGCCTCCCCACAATGGGGCTTGTCATCCCTGTACTGAGTTGATCTACCTAAATGGAAGCTGTCCTGAATTTGTCAGGCACCTATGATGGGATCCCACATATCATCTTTGGGGATGCCAGGAAGCTGATAACTCATGATATAGGTTAGGAAAAGTACCTGGAGTACTGGTAGGTTCCTGACAGTAATCTGCCTACCTATGAGTTCCTGTGGAATACACGAGCCCATTATGAAACCAGTAAGGAGAAAGTCCTAGAATTTTGGACCAAAGTCAATGAGCTTGTCCACAGTCCCTACCCATCCCCATGTGAAGAGGCTTGGTGGGAAGAGGAAGAGAAATCCCAAGATGAAGTTGCAGCCAGGGATGGCAACCAAGAGCAAGGGCAAGGCCAAGGCACATTCCCAGTGCAAGTCCCGCCATCCTATCCAGAGTAAGATGTAAGAAAGATTCTCATCTTTTTGATTGAAAAGGCCTTTAATCTTTGTTCTGGTTATGCTTTAAAAAGCTGTTAACACATGTTTATTTTCAGTTAGCATGTAAACAGATATATGCCATAGATTAGGCATTTATTGTTGTTTACCAAGTTTAGTGGGCAAGGGGGTTTACTTGTTTCAAAATACAAGTTTGAATTTTAGAAATAACTTTGATTGTCTATGGTAAAATAACATGGCATTGAAATATGAAACACATTGAATTAGAAAAGACAATTAAAATTCTTGACAGGAGAAAGTAGACAAGAAGAAAAATTTGATGAATTTTTGTTTTCTTTTTTAAATCCATCTACTCTTTCTTTTCAAACATGTAAAAGATGTTGCTTGTACTTGTTTCTGATGTTAAATAATATAACCCTGGAGGTTCCTGCTTTACCCAAACATTAATTGGACATTCATTCTTAGACTTCAAACATGGTACTGTGGATATATAGTCAAAGAGGCCCAGGTCCTGCAAAAATAGGCTATAGGAGAATTTTTCACTATGGAAGAGGATAAAATACATCTCCTCCCCCAAAAGAAAGTTTAATTATTGAGAAAACCCAAGTGTATGGATAGTGTTGAGTCATCAACATCCTCATATTTTTAAATGTTTTATGCTAATAAGCCCATACAAGGCAGGTATAGCCATCAAACTATACATTAAACACAATAAGGACTATCTCTAAGGATTACAGAGTTTTGTAATGGGTCCAGTTTCAGAAGTCTACCTAAGTGAAATATCCATAGTACGTGTGTCAACTTAGGAGTGGAACCGTATGGACTACAGTCAAGTCTCAACTCCTACTGTAGTTTTCAGTATGCCTAAATGTATCTTAATTGACGTACAGAATGACTTTGTCCCCAAAGCAATGGATTAGAAGATATGGCTTGATAAGAGGTATGTGAAAATAGTTTGAATAATGAAAGATCAAATGTTCAGTGACAGTGTGATTATTTACATATGCAATGATATTTTTTAACCTCAAGTAATAAGGTATTCCTCAAACTCTTATCAAGTTAAATTGATCTGGCCAACAACATGGGGGAAATGCAGATTCCTTCCATTACCATTCATCTAGGAATAAAAAGAAGGAACAAATTACTTTAATAGTGTTTGTATTCATTTATTTTAGCTAAGTATCCTGTTGTTCTTACATTTTTTTCCGTTCCCTCTTCTACGATATTCCCTGGGCCCTGCAAGGGGGTGGTGATAGGCATGACTAGTTCAGTGCCAGGCACTTGACCTTTTCTTGTGATTTTAATAGGTCTTTGGTCTCCCGGTATTCACAACCATCTGTGAAAAGTAGGTTCTTTATCCAAGAGTAAGAGCAGAATTATTCAACATGGATAAACATATACATTTAGAACATGTTTTGATGGACATAACTTCTCTATCTCGCCAGAGAACAAACAGTGTAAGCATCCCGCTAGGGTCTATGACCTTCCTAGCCATAAGCTTTTGTCTTGGTACTCAGTACCAGGCATGAATTCCATCCTACTAAGCTGGCCTCATATCCAATCAGAGAGAGCATTTGATTGCCACTTAACATATGCAGTGGTGGGAAAAATCTTGCCTGGCTGGATTATTTTATAGCCTTCAGGATTTGCTGTTTATTGATCAAAGATTTTTTTTTCTATTTTTTGACATATAAAGTAAGCTTAAATAAGAATATGAAAATAACTGACAGGGTTGAGTAAAGGAGAAAGAGTTAATACTCAGTGAGAATATTATCGACTACATATGCAAAATCAGATAGATTCAAAAGATCCAAGACTCAGAAAATCATCTTTCTTTGTTCTTTCCTTCAGAGAGAAAACCTTTTAGAAATATTTTTTCTCTGGTTGGCAAAGAATAGATCATGTGTTCTTTGACAAAGAAACATTTATCTTGAGGTCCCTATACTTTTTTAACAAAGTGAAACATAAGTTTATAATTTTATGAAGACCACATGTTTCTAGACAAATATGAAGCAAAACTGAGCTTGATAATGATGAAATCATTTTAGTGTGAAACTTCAGAGAGCAACACAATTAATCCAATAGTATAAACTCTTATGAATATGAAGTTTATCATGTTATTACCAATATCAACTAGTAGAAGACTAATTGACCAAGAGGATCATATTCATGCATGTTAATATTTTGACATATTTATTCCATTTCAGTCAAACTTTCTCATTTCTTTCATGGATTTTTTAAAGCTGTTATAATAATCTGTGAAAGTCAGCTTTAAAAATGTTTTAAAGGGCTAGAGAGATGGCTTAGCGGTTAAGCACTTGCCTGTGAAGCCTAAAGACCCTGGTTTGAGGCTCAATTCCCCAGGACCCAAGTAAGCCAGATGCACAAGGAGGTACATGCATTTGGAGTTCGTTTGCAGTGGCTGGAGGCCCTGGCGAGCCCATTCTCTCTCTCTCTCTCTCTTTCTCTCTCTCTCTTCCTGCCTGTTTCTGTATCCCTCTCTCAAATAAATAGAGAAAAATAAAATATTTTTTAAAATGTTTTAAAGTGTTACCTGAGAGTAACAGACACACATGTAAAGCCAAGTGGTTAGATTTCATTTATATGTATACATATGTATGCATATATAATCAAATAGGAAGATATAAAATTATGCTCAAAGAACAATAGTATATTGC
Organism: Orientallactaga sibirica; assembly: GCA_036365145.1. Taxonomy (NCBI): domain Eukaryota; kingdom Metazoa; phylum Chordata; class Mammalia; order Rodentia; family Dipodidae; genus Orientallactaga; species Orientallactaga sibirica. Next base: position 4,022,507 of record JAEOAD010000840.1, read on the forward strand.
TCATATTTTTTCTGAGTATTAATTATAGTTATATATCTTAACATGTGCCTGGTCTTAAATATTTTATAGTATATGAGTGTTTTTCAGTATCCTTTGACTATTAATTGGAAAGTACTTGGAGGAGAGGAGGGGATAGAGGAAGGTTAACCAAAATTAAGATGAATGGAAAAGCCATACAAGAAACTCTAAAGCTGGAGAGATTGCTTAGTGGTTAAGGCACTTGCCTTTGAAGCCTAAGGACTCATGTTCAACTCTCCAAATCCCACATAAGCCAGACGCATAGTGATGCAAATGTTAAGGCCACACGAATGCACAAGGGGCTCACGTGTCTGAAGTTCAATTGCTGTGGCTGGAGGCCCTGGTGTGGCAATCTCTCTCTCTCTCTCTCTCTCTCTCTTTCTCTCTCTCTCTCTCACAGGAATAAAGGCAATCTGTTGGGCTTTCCTCAAAAAAAATCTGTTACTTTGGAACAAAACATTTAATTCAATTTAGTAACCGGGCTTCCTTTCTTGTTTTGCATTCCCTCAATATCACAGCCCTGTGACAGAGATCTCTGGTCAAAGTTGTTCAGTCATATCTAATTTCCCTCAAATCTTTCATCATGAGACAAGAGTTAAGACAAGGACTCCGTGAGGACCTGGGAGGATCCACTACGTAGGCTCATTCCGAACCTTAAGAAAGGTAATTTCAGTACCAGTGTCTAGATGGAAATGTGATGACCTTAGATGAGGACTGATAGACTCAGACACATCTGTAGGATTCTACAGTGATTGTGGCCCAGCTCCCCATTGATGCACTTACTGAGAGAAGTGTTTTACCCCGACTGCCAACTTAGAATTCTCAGAAGGAAGTATATTGACATGAGATGAACTAGTTCAGATAAACAGGCAAAGGAGTTTCAAGACAGGTCATTTGTCATGATGAACATGTGAATGTGGACTAAGTGTAACTTCAGAAAAACAAACGCAGGAAGATATCATAAAATTCCCTCTATTATCTGTCCTAAGAAGTTCCAGGAAGAGACTGCAGGCTGATTTCTGACTGGAAAGACTCAGGGAGGTGAGGGATGTGATGTAATAGGAGCAGCCTCAATTTTATTGATGGAGGAGATCTAAGAATATGAAGACTGTGTTATGAGAAGATGCTCACCAGCAGAGGGGATGGAGGACTCTCATAACCAAACACTAGCTTTGAGTTCCCACGTCAAACCAAGTTAATCTTGTTTCTACCCATGAAAGTCTCTGAAATCAGAGTAGTAATATCTAATAGGCAGGATCCTAGTTCTACAAAGGAGAAATTTTGAATGAAACCTATATACAGGAGACTGAGGGGCTGTCCTTAAAACAGGGATGCTCAGAGTCCTGCCTCTGCTTTCAAGCCTGAGAACCTTGGCTGTTGCTGTCACGTGACGCTTGCTCAGCTCACTTCTTTTGATATTTAGAAAGATGTGGGCTTCATTTTGAGCCTGTGGGACATAGGTCAGTATAGTGACGAGTCTCTTGGCTCTGCTAGACAATCAAGATGATGACATAAGAATCAGCGACTCCAGAATGGTGCGGACATGTAACAATCCACCCCTGCTGACAGCTCTTGGAAACTCTGGGCATCCGTAGCTGGAGGTAGTTACTTCTCATTTCCGTTGCGCAGAGGAAAAGGGCCTGAGACGTGGCGTCCTGTCCGCAGAAGGTGAATTCTTCGGGCTGGTCTGAAATCAAGGTAAAATCCCTGAATATGAACATAGTGGACAAATCTCACGCACAACAGAATAGGCAGGCCTCACAAAATGTCCTTCTTTACTCCCGCCCAACGTCTCTAATCCCGGGACCTCCCTCTGATGTAGCTCTGGAAGGTTCTGGGCCAGAACTGTCACAACTGAATGAACGGGCGCATCATGGTTACTTAGAAGGTCTTTGGGAGTGGAAGGAATTTATCTAAAAGGGGAAAAGTCCAGTTCACAGAGAGAGGGGCCTTGACCCTAAAAAGAGTAAAAGTGGCTGTAAGTGCCAGTGACAGGCAAACTGTCATCAAAAGAGGGGGGTGATAAGGTGATATGAAATTAGATAGAAGACTATGAGATTGGAACATATTGAGACAGAACGGCAAAAAGACACACGTGATATGAAAATGGAAAAGAGGCCACAGCAGGAGTTGGGATCAACAATGATACAAGAGGGGAAGGGGGATGGGGTAAGAGGGAAAGGAAACGAGTTTGATTTGAAAAGCGCCATGATGAAACATTCTTTGTATGCTAATAAAGTTTATCTGGTGTCTTTTATTTATTTATTTTTATCGTTATTATTATTTTACAAAGGTAATAGTCTTATATCTCCTGTCCTGCCGTCCCTTTCCCTGAGGGCTCTCCTCAGTGAGGTTATTGGTGTTCACTGTCGGGGTAATTAGGCCTCAGTGAGTCTGGGAGATGGGAGCTGTACCTCAGCATGTTCCTACCCACTCTGTGGCTCTTAGAATCTTCCCACGCCCTCTTCCACAATGGTCCCTGGACCTTGGTAGATCTGTTTTTAACAGTCTTGTTTAGTAGTAAATTCTCTGTGGTCTCTGGGTTTCTGCTGAGATGTGTTTTGATTGACCACAGGGTCTGATACAGTTTTCCCAGCTAGCCATGGGATAATAAATTAAAAAATAATAATAATAATAAATTAGAAAATAAGGGGCCACACAGAGAAAGACCCCTGTTGTTACATTAGGGAGCCTCCAGCAAGGAACACACTGACTTCCCCTCTAGTGATTCTGGAAGAAGTGAACTTTAGATTGAGACTTGCAGACTCGTCTGGAGAGGGATTATTCTTAAACCTGTGTAGAACTCAGGGAGCCAGATTCCACAACAGTGGGGGCTAAGAGTTCCATTCCTGCTCTCAGAGCATGCTTGTAAGCATAGAATAGAATCCCACAGACAGGAATCAGTTTCAGTGCCTGACAGTTGACATGGAGGCTACTCTGTGTTTAATGATGAGAGTAGCACTGGCATCATATTCTGGAGTTCTTAGGCCAGGGCTGGAAGGACTAGGATCCTTGTGACTTCACCCTGAATGGTCCTACAGTAATGAAGGCTTTGGTTTAAGGGCTAACTGTCCCAGTTCCACAAAAAGAAAGGAGTCACAGGCCATGACAATAGATATCAAAGTAGATATCATGTATGAGGAATAAGACAACCATTTTAACCTGGAACATAGGGGAATATATAAAGTCTTCCCTCTATATTCAGCCCTGATAAACAAGGTTAGAGCTCTCAGGATGAAGTGGCCCCTCATTTATTTAAGGATATGGTCTTGGTATAATATAAACTCTTTGGTTTAGTTAAAAAGTCCACATTCACAAGTAAAATTGGTTCCTACCAAGAGTTGAGTTGGTAATGAGGATGAACAGACAGCCTCCTCCCCAAAAGAAGTGATCTACACACAGCCTTGTGCCTTCTTCTGAGAAAGACATAGAGATCTTGGCATGGTGGTATACTAAGCCTCATTCACTTCTTTCTCAAGCATGTAAGGAAGGTGAGGCGATCACTTTAGCAGGCAGAGGATTCCCAGTTAATGTCAGGAAGCAGAGAAGACACTGACAACTTTGGGAGCTATCTACCTATTACAGTTAAGACAGAACGAGACTTTCCTCCTGCTTAATCACTTAGTCCAGAGAGACGGCAGGCAGTTCTGGCCTGAATTTTATTCATTCATTTATTTATTTATTTAATTTATTTATTCTTTTTTTTTTTTGAGGTAGGGTCTCGCTTTAGCCCAGGCTGACCTGGAATTCACTATGTAATCTCAGGGTGGCCTCCAACTCATGGCTATCCTCCTACCTCCTACCTCTGCCTCCCGAGTGCTGGGATTAAAGGCATGTGCCACCACACCTGGCCTATTTATTTATTTATTTTTAGAGAGAGAGAGAGAGAGAGAGAGAGAGAGAATATTGGTGTGCCAGGGCCTCAGTGACTCCAATTGAGCTCCAGAAGCTTGTGCCACCTAGTGGGCATGTGTTACCTTGTGCTTGCCTTGCCTTTGTGCATCTGGCTTACATGGGATCTGGAGAGAGATTGAACATAATGCCATCTCTCCAGCCTGTGAATTTTTTAAAATTATTTCTCAGATGTCTCATGGAGTTGAGGGTCTTAATATGAGTGGATAGGCACTCAGGGAAGACAGTGGGAGAATAATATGTGTATTTACTCAGAGTGGGAAATCTCCAAAGTCCCATCCCTCTCTGCCCTAGAAAAGTCCAAACAGAGGTTCTGGGATGTATCACTCCCTTATATACCCCTGGAGAGTCAGGGAGGTGAGAAACTTGTTCTAAAGCTGGAAGAGTCAGATGGGCTGAGACAGGAGGCCAGGCCTTACCTGAGTGAGAGCCAAAGAGACCAGTGACCCAATAACAGTGAGGGTCCCATAAAGGACATAGATGTCTGGATGTGGTCATGCTTCCTTTTATCTTGCAGTTCTAAGAGATGAAAATCTCAACTGAATACAAAGAGCCTTGAGCAAGGAGAGATTTCAACGTGCCTGAGTAATTCAGGAAAATCTCTCCCCATATCTGTAGGGGTTCCTACAGAATCTCTCTTTATGCCATTGCCATGAGACCTCAGATTGAGATTTTTAGGCAGAAGTCACTGTCAGCTCCTTTTCAGGATCAACAGAGCAGTGCAGTCTTATTCTTACAGCTCAGCAGGGGGAGGAATTTGAGGCTCTCCTGAGAGTCAACCTGAAGATCTTGAGTGAGGAGCATAAGCAAAGCCATATATCACAGGGCTGCAGCCTACTAGATAACTTTCGGACCCTGAAGAACAATGGGTCAGTGTGACTATATACAGGCATCCTCACATCCTCCATTAAGTGTCAAGGAGGATTGGGTGTGGGCCTCCTCAGGTCTAGAAAGAGGAGTACGGGAGCTTTAGGAGGCATCATATTGCCTATAGGTGAGTACTGAAGGCACTTACCTCTCAACCCCAATTTAAGGAAACAACAGAATCTGGGGTTATCCTGGCACTCAGACCTTGAAGCACTAGAGCAAAGGTATCAGCCAAGACTGATCCTAATTTCTTTGCATCAGGCCTAAGGGGTTGGCGAACCTGAAATTAACAGCAAAGTCAAGAAGAAGAAGGGTTTCTGACTTTAGATATAGACAAGATGAGCCATGTATGGTGGCGCATGCCTTTAATCCCAGCCCTCGGAAGCAGAGGTAGGAGGAATGTGAATTCAAGGCCAGCCTGAGAATACATAGACGTAGAAAAGATGAGGAGTCTGAGTAAGTACTGAGAGCCACGAATCACTAGTGAGAGAACCTCACAGGACCATTCACAATGCCTCTTTGCAGGGACGATAGATAGGAAGAGAACCTCCAGCATTTTCTTTTCATTGGTACTAGGGAACTTTGGGTTACTAGCTTCAGGGGAGCACAGAAAAGAAGTGCGTGATAAGAGTAGATATGCTGATGGTATTTGAGAGCTGAGAGAGCTCTGTTAGCCTTGCAGGCTCCAGCCTAGACTCACTGTAACTTCCTATACATATGTCCAGGGAGTAGGTTGACCAAGCAAAAGGCTCCCTGGGAGCCTAGAAGAGTGCTGTCATAGAAATCTATAGGAGCAGCTCCCTTAGCTCTGTTGTGAAAGACCTCACAAGATCTCATAACCTCTTATCCAGGTCCCAGGAATACTTGCTTTCCATCTCATAATCGTGCTTGCTGTCCCTCCCTGTTCAGAGCCATCATGCCCCGAGGACAGAAGAGTAAAGCCCGCGCTCGTGAGAAACGTCGCCAAGTCCAGAATCAGTCGCAGGGGCTCATCGATGTTCAGGGCAGTGCCGTAGAAGAAGTGGAGCCGCCCTCTCACTCTGTGGCTGCATCTGGAGATGCTGTCCCAAGCACATCTGCTACTGACGCATCCCAGATGTCCCAAAGAGCTATACCCACCACCACTGCTGGTAAAGGCATTGCCCCTAAAAAATCTGGTAAAGGTGCCAAGGGCAGAAAGGAGGAAAATGCAAGGGCTGCTAGTGCCTTTCTCTCCGCTGAGAGCCAGAAGAGTAATCTTGTAGTGAAGAAGACAGGAATGCTGATTCAGTATCTGCTGTACAAGCATAAAATGAAGCAGCCCATAACTAGGGGAGGAATGCTGAAAGTTATCAACAAAAGGTTCAAGGAGCAGTTCCCTGAGATCCTCAATAAAGCCTCTGAGCGCATACAGTTGGTCTTTGGTCTTGAGGTGCAGGAAGTCAAACCCAATAGTAGCTTCTACACCCTCATCAGCAAGCTAGACCCTGGCAATGCAAGTCTGATTAGTGGCTTACCCTTTCCCCAGAATGGGCTTCTGTTGCCTCTCCTGAGTGTGATATTCTTAAATGGCAACTGCGCTTCTGAAGAAGAGATGTGGCAATTCCTGAATATGTTGGGCATCTATGATGGGATCTCACACTTCATCTTTGGGGATGTCAGGAATGTAATCACCCAAGATCTAGTGCAGGAAAAGTATCTGGTGTATCGGCAGGTGGCTGACAGTGATCCTTCTAGCTACGAATTCCTGTGGGGTCCACGAGCTTATGCTGAAACCAGTAAAATGAAAGTCTTGGACTTTTTGGCCAAGGTCAATGAAACCATCCCCAGGGCTTTCCCATCCTATTATGAAGAGGCTTTAAGAGAAGAGGAAGAGAGAGCCCAAAATGATGTCACAGCCAGGTGTGGCACTAAGGCCAAGGGCAAGGCCAAGTGCCAAACCTGATGACTTCTTTTTCCCCTAGAGAAAATGAAGAGAGTCTTTTTGTTTTGGAGAAAGGTTTACTATCTTATAAGTAATGAGAGGCTGAAAGAGTGTGCAATACTTTTGTTCCTGTTACACATTAGTAACTTTCAAATGTTTTTCTTTTGATACATTATTTTGACTCAGAATCCATGGTGATGAATGACATAAATCACATTTCTTTTTGTTCTAGAATATGTAAGTGTAAGAATTTTGGTATTCTGTAATACGTTCTAAAATTTCATGAATATCTTTTTTTGGGGGGGTTAATGAGCTGAAAGACATGAGTTTAAAATGTAGATTTTCTTTTAGATGTGTGAAATAAGCTCACAAAATGTAATTTGGTTCTTAAAAGTAGAAGAAACTAAAGCAAAATATGTAAACTGTTGTTTTGACTTACTTTTTAAAAATTTTGGTAAAATTCAATGAAAATATATGCATTTTTTAATTCATTCAAAAGTTCAGATAAAATTAAATTGCAATAAATTATATTCCTTGCTGAGTGTCTCATTTGTTCTCATTAATTTGGCATCTGCTTTTTTGGAAGGCTATGTGCTACTAGTGGCAGGGTTAAAATAAAACTCTTCCCCTGCCTGTACAGTTTAGAGTCTAAGAGGGGTTGTTACATAAGAAAGGTGGTATAAGACAGTCTTAATAAAAAACAAATAAAGAAGGAATCGGGATGGGGGCAGGGAAATCTAGATGAGAGCTGCTCAAATATAAATTCCCTGAACCAAGGCACTCTGGGATTTGGGACATCGCAAGTCACTTGTTGGGAGGTCATTTTATATTAACTCATTGTAGATGGTGCTGGGATAATTGTGAACAGATGCCAAACTCTCAGATGTTGAGCCTCACAGTGGAAACACTAAACCTGGACTAAAACTACCCTTACCAGTTGTGTAACTATGAAGCAGAAAGATTTTCTGCCTGGGGTAGAAATAGAAGAGGTCCTACTTGTCTGTCCCAGTGCAGCTGAGCACGGGGGGCGGGGGGGGGCAACCAGTATTTTATGTGTTTTTCTCCCATCCAAGTACTAACCAGGCCTGACCCTGCTTAGCTGCCGAGATCAGACGAGATCGGGTGCGTTCAGGGTGGTATGGCTGTAGACTTATGTGTATTCTCTTCAGAGAGTTTCTCAAAAATGAAAGTGATATTCTCTTGAAATAAAGTCTGAAGAAGTTACTGGGGTGGCACTCCTTACCCTGAGCTGAGAGAGACATACTCTATTCCATTAATTAGGTAAACTCCATAGGAGGCTTAGATTTTGTGGATGATGAATTAAGTGAAAATACAGATTTATTTTTTGTTAGATCAGAATTGCTGGACTTTGAGATAAAGTTTACAAGCTTGGAGTTAAGTCGTGGATAAAAATCCCTGTCCTTGTGTTGGATAGATTCTTCACTGAGGAAAATTTACTTACTGTTAGGTCCTTATCAGCATTTTGGCTGATTAAGTTTGCTTTCTCCAAGAGCACTGCACATTCTCTGACTTCTGGATAAAATGAAAACATTCCTAGAGATAAGAGTAGTCACTTCTAGTGTGAAATGTAATCATAGTAACAATTGCCATTGGTCAAAGACCCAATATTTGCAAGTCACTTTTCCAGGTAATTTATTTACATTATATACATTGCAACAATCCTACAAGATTGGGCTTACCAGATTTTCTGGGCAGATAGAGAATGAAAAATATTTTCAACTTCATCTAGCTAGTAAATGATAGGGTAAGATCAGACTCAAGTTTCAAATTTCTCTAGACACCACACTGCCTTGTTTGAGCAAGGATGGCTCAAAATACATAAATCATTAAATGTAATAGAACACATAAATAGACTCAAAGAAATCAGTTGATCATCTCAATATATCAGAAAAGGCCTGTAGCAGACAGCTTCAGGTTCGATGAGATGAACTACCAGACCAGGCACAGTTATGGAGGAAGGGATATTTTTTATTGAAGCTTACAGATCCAGGGGAAGTTCCATGATGGCAGGATAAACAGCCTGCCTTCACAGGGCCAAGAAGAGAGAGAAAAACCAACCAGGCGCACAGCACACAGAGCAAAACTACAGCCAAAAGCTACAGCACACTTCAGGAACTCCTATTAGGCACACTTTGCATATCTTTACAATGGAATCTCAAACCCACCACCACACCTTAATATCCACCCCCAGTGACATTGCCTCTAGCAAGGTGATTGCAGATGCAAACTATAAACTAATAAAACACTGAATATATTGGGGCCATATATTCAAACTACCACAAGGCCTTTGACAAAATCAAACATGTTTTCATGATAAAAGCCTTTTAGGGACTAGGTATGAAAGAAGCATCTCAATATAATAAAGGATATATACAATAAATCTGTAGCCTATATTATACCACATGTAGAAAAACTCAAGCATTCCACTAAGATCTGGAACAACTGAAGTGTGCCAACTATCTCCCTTGTTTTTATTTTATTTAATTTTTATTTTTTTATTTTTATTAAGGACATACTTAGTATGGATACATCATGTGTTGGTATGATATTTTTCCTTGTCCCTACCCCCATTCCACAGGAGGACCTCCTCCGTGGGGTTGCTGGTATTCCCCATTGGGGTGTGGGTTATGTGTTGTGGGAGCAGCAGTCAGTTATGCCAGACTGCTCATCCTCCTTTGGAATTTCCCCTACCTATTGCCATGCAGAGTATAGCTAGTTCCTTTGTATCACCTAGTGATATCAGTGATGGATTCTGGGAGAACGGCAATGTGGACCATTATGAAAGTTCGTTGCATTCTTGCCAGGTATCAGAGCTGCGAGCTGTCTTGAAGCCAGCTTGAGGCAGACATTTATCCCCTGGTGGACAGTGGACATTCTCCACTGAAGTTAGGATGATGAGAATAGATGGGGTTAGTGAATGATGACAGATATTTACTAGGGATGTGATGATGATTGAGGGTAGCCAAGAGTGCCAGAGAATAGTGAAGGGGCTTGTTCAGCTAGCTACAAGGAAAGACTACTGGGAAAGGAGATAGATTGGTGCTGATTATTTAGTAATTCTAACTCTGGGCTAGAGATCAGGTTTAATTGTATCAAAATGGTTCACATGAGGATATAGACTAAGGTAAAAGCTAACATTGTGCACATATTGGCTTATATTCTACAGGATGAAATATCTTTCACAAACTTTGCACTTCTGCAGTAGCATCTATCGGAGTAGACTGAATTCTGCTGTAGATACTGCCCTCCAAATTTGCTTTTTGGTTTAACAGCACCATGGAAATGTGTGTCCCCATTCTGCCATCTCCAGTATACTTTATCATCTCATCATCTGATTTCAAAAACATCATTGCCCAACTCACTCTCACCTGGCCATATGGCAGTCGTTCATATCAAAAATTAGATAAAAGTGATAGAAGGAATAAAAAATATCAGCTAGTGAAATGGCTCAGTGAAAACATCACTTGCCACACAAACATGAATGCCTTAGATGGCCAGAGATGGCATGAGCTTTCTCCCCAGCACCTACACAAGAAGCTCAGTATAGCTAGATATGCCAGCGTAACTCCAGCCATGTGTGGAGCTGAGACAGGAGGATTGCTGGGGCAGGCTGGTCAACCAGTCTGACTCAAAAACAAGAATAGCAGCTCCAGGTTCAGGGAGAGACTCAATCTCAAGGAGACAAGGTGGAACAGTGATAGAGGAAGAGGGCCATTGTTCTCCTCTGGTCTCTGTACACAGACACACAGGACATGACCAAATGCATGTAGACATGCACACACACACACACACAGTGCTATACATGATGACATATTACATTGCAATATACAACACACACACATGAGCATGTGCTAAAATCCACAGGTGAGAGATCTCAATCCTTTTTACAGAAGACAGAACCACTGATCACCCACCCTCCATAGCCTGAGCTCCATGATTCTTTCACTTCTCAGTAAGTCTGCGTTCAATAGCCCCTATCTATCCAAGGAAGTCTCTCTAAGGCTTCCTCTTGTGCCCATCTCACACGCAGAGGCTGTGGCAAGCTGTCACTAGGCTCCCTGATTATTTTGTATTTTCAGGTTCCAAATACTAGGCCTCCTCTCAAATGGCCACTGGCCATAGGACTGCAAGATATGGAGTTAATGAATGAATTTCTTCTTCAATGCTAGACACTGTCACCCCAGTGTCAACCACTAGCCTCCATATATACATTTCAACCTCTAGCCTCCAGATACACACACATTTCTACACATTTGTACCCACACACATACAAGCACACACAACACACATACATAAACACTCAAAAAAGGTAAATAGACTCACAGAAGCTGTAGTTTCCTGCACAAGATTGAGTCTGTCAGCATTTCAATATGAGTGTGGGAAGGGTTCATAAAGACATCATACCTCCCAGAGTAGTTAACGGCCTCTGATGATACAGAAGTAGCCACTGTCACACCTGTAAGAATCATAGGTTTCAACTCCGGGGGCTAGGCTGCCAATCTGCTGCCACCAGGGCTGCCTGAACTCTGCTGGCTTGTCTTGTGATTTAGGCTTTTCAGGTTCCCTGTGGGAGAGATGAGAATGAAGCTGAGGACTTTTTTTTTTTTTTTTTTTTTTTTTTTTTTGGTGTTTCAAGGTAGGATCTCACTTTAGCTCAGGCTGAGCTGGAATTCACTCTGTAGTCTCTGGGTGGCCTCGAATTCATGGCAATCCTCCTACCTCTACCTCCCGAGTGCTGGGATTAAAGGTGTGCGCCACCATACCCGGCTTCTTTTTCCTTTTTTTCTACATGTCATTTGTGAATATTAACAGTTTTGTCATATTTTTCTTGATTCCTTATACTCTTAATCGCTTTAGTTATTATTACTTGTCACTATACCAAACACCTAATAAAAAGAAAATTAAGAGGATTTATTTTGGCTCACAGTTTAAGAAGGGAAACAGACCATCATGGCAGGGAGGAGTGGAAAAAGGAACCTGAGGTGACAGGTCACTAGCAGCCACAGTCGGGAAACAGAGTGATAAATCCTGGCACTCTGCTGACTTGCTCCCTTTTCCATCTTTTATTCACTTTGGGACCCCAGCTCCTGGGACAGTACCATACACACTTAGGATGGGTCTTCCCTCAGTTAAACCTCCCTAAAAACACACTCACAGACTTGCTGAGAGGTATGTTTCCTAGGTGATTCTAAATTCAGCCAAATTGACAATAGAATTAATGATCACTCCCTACTCATTTCATTTCTAATCATAGAGAAGAAACATAAAATTTTCATTGTACCCCAGAAGAAACCACTTTCTCTTTTAACAATTTGATTGACTAGACTGGAGAGATAGCTTAGCTGTTAAGGTGCTTGTCTTCAAAGCCTAAGGACCCATGTTCTATCTCTCTCCAGATCCCACATAAGCCAGATGCACAAAGGTGACACAAGTGCAAATTTGTACATGTGCACTAGGTGGCACAAGTGTCTGGAGTTCGGTTGCAGTAGCTGAGGCCCTGGAGTGCCAATTCATTCTCTCTCTCTCTTTCTCTTTTACTCTGTCTATCAAACAAATTAATTGACTCATTTTTGACATCTTCATAAATGTAAGTATTGTATTTTGATCTAATCCCCCCTAATTACTCTCTTTTATCTCCTCCCATTAACACCCTTATTCTTCCCCATCAATCCCCATATTACTTTCATGTCTTTCTTTTTTTGGACTGAGTTCAATTAGGGTTGCTTGCCTGATCATGGTTGGGAGGTTATTGCTATAATACTGGTGACTTAACGGTTGGTTATAACACTGAACAAAATGACCCCCACTCTCCCAGCAACTGTCAGAGGCCATTAACTACTCTAGGAGTTATGATGTCTTTACGAACCCTTCCCACATTCATGTTGAAATGCTGACAGACTCAATCTTGTGCAGGAAACTAAGTTTCTGTGAGTCGATTTACCTTTTTTGAGTGTTTATGTATGTGTGTTGTGTGTGCTTGTATGTGTGTGGGCACAAGTGTGTATAAATGTGTGTGTATCTGGAGGCTAGAGGCTGACATGTGTATGTGGAGGCTAGTGGTTGACTTTGGATGTCTGCCTTAATTGCTCTCCACCTTATTTACTGAGGTCGGGTCTCTCACTTGAACACGTGGCTCACCCATTTGGCTAGTCTGGTTATCAAGCTTGCCAGGGGGATTCTCTGTCCCTGCTTCACAAGTGCTTGGATGACAAGCTGATTGCCATGTCCATCCAATATTTATGACGGTGCTGGTGATTGGTTGGAACCCTAGTCCTCATGATTTTTGCAACAAGTACTTTATCCACCAGGCCTCACAGCTCTTCCATTTACTTTTTTTTCAGTATTTTTAGAATTTAGAATTTTAATGCACAAACATACAATAATTTGATCATAATCCCTCCCCTCCTGATAGCTTCTATAAAGCTCCTCTCCCAGCCCCATTCTATGAAGCTCTTTTTGTTGCATGTGGTCTTCCTCTATTCTGATGTCTCCCTTTACTTGTAAGAGTTTCTCCTTGTCACTGCCTCTGAGAAACTTGATCATAATTGATACTTGATTATCCCTTTCCTTCCATCTTGCTTGAAGAAATTCTTCAAGATTAATATTTTGAGGACATAAACTATATTGATAAACCTCAGAAGTGAGATGCAGTATGTATGTGGTGTGAGAAAGTTGATAATCTTTGGAATTATATTCCAAAGATTTATTGACTTTAACATTGCCTGGAAAGCTAGTTAGTGGTACATGCCTATAATTCCAGTACTTGGGAGGTTAAAGTAGGAATAATGCTCTCTCTCTCTCTCTCTCTCTCTCTCTCTCTCTTGTGTGTGTGTGTGTATCTGGGCACCCACTTTGTTTTTATGAGGCATGGTCTCATTCTAGCCTAGGCTGAACTTACACTCATGGCAATCCTCCTACTTCAGCCTCCTGGGTGCTGAGAATAAAGGTTTGGGCCATTATGCCTGGTTTCCAGTGTTTATTATTTTGGCAACATAGCAGTTCAGGCTCTTATTTTATAATTTACTAATATATTTTCTCTACTGGTTTTTATATTTTTAGTTTATGTACATATAACTTATTGCATCAGATAGCAAACAGAAGCTCCCAGGCTATGGGTTTGAAAAACATTTGTCAAAAACAGAGCTCAGTGGTCTGCCATCCTTACTTCCTGTCCAAATACCCTCTTTCGGTCCATCACTCATTTATTGCTTATTAAATAGACTGTGAGGACTAGCCTGGAAAGTGAACCAGTAATGAATGACACCCAACATTCTAAACAATGAACTTTATAGTTAAATGTTGGTATTATAAAGATTCTTTATAAATTGGCACCTGATTTTGCTAAGATGAAAATATTAAGACCTGTCTAATTCTTGGAGAAATGAGGCAAGATAATTTAGTTAACATTTATATCATCACCTCAAGATTTCAAGCCAATCTGTGTTGCTGACATATTATAATGTGGATTTATGCTGTGAAAACAATTTCCAGTTTAAGTCAACTCTTCATTTTGTTGATCTGATGAGTACTCTTGCTAGCTAGAGCCAAAGGAAAATGTGGATTTCTCATTGAATTGTTATAATCAAAAGCTCCTACAACTTTTGGACTTGTTTACCCAATTAACCCACATCTGAAAATTTATAGAAAGATCTTTATTTTTCTAGGTTGTCTTACATATGACATTGTTATGACTGTCCCATCATTCACTCAACATGCTACTACTTTAGCTTCTGTATTAGGCAAGAATAGATTGAACTATGGTAGAGTGACAAGCAAATCCTGAAATTTCAAGATCTTTGCACAACAATGCTTTACTTTGTGATGGCATTGCATATTCAGTGGGTCTCCGATATGGAAGATCATTAGGAATTTATTTCATACTATCACTACAAACTCAACTTGACAGATACTTGACCATCTTCCAGTTCCCTGCTCAGTGAGGCAAGGAAGACAGGCTACAAGTCTACAAAGAGTGTTTCTCTGAATAAGACATGCCATTGACTTCATCACCAGTTTCGTTAGCTGGAACTACTCATATTTCCCTTCTTAGCTGTATGGGGACTCAGAAATGGACTTTTCCTTGTGTCTAAGATGTAATAAAAAACTGGGTTAAGTGAGAATATCACCAAGTCTGATACATTTTCAAGACATTAACCTATCCTGGTTCTTCTGTTTATCAGACTGTATTTTTTTCATCTCCTCAATAGACTTTCCATCTCACCCCTTAACTATTTCTATCTTACAAATTACCACATTTAGTACACTAATCTTTCCTCTCCACAACTGTCCCTAGGTAACTGCTAGCTAATATACTAACTTACAGATCTATTGTCCTAAGTGCTGGTTTATTCACAAACTTTAAACACAAATCGTATTATGACTGGCACATGAGTATTTCTATTTCAATATGTAAACTTAGACTCATCAGTCTCTACCCAAACTGTTTCTTCTTCTTTTTCTTCTTGTCCCAGTTAATGATAACATCATGCTTCAAGTCAGAGTCACCTCTATCATTTTCATCTGTTAAATTTTATATGGCAACACAAGGCTATGGTGCTGACTCATAGTCAAACATTAGTCAAGATGTTATGAAGGGATTTTTAAAGATATGAGTAATATATAAACCATTGGATTTTGAATAGAGCCCATCGCCCTCCATTAGGTGTGTGGTTTTGTATAGCAGTTGAAGAGACTAGAGCAAAGACAGGTTTCTGTAAGAAGAGACTGAGCTTCAAGAAGGCAACATAGAAATGCTGTCCATGTTTCTAATCTGCCTGCTGTGTCCTTGAAGACTTGAAACTTGACAGAATAATAGCAACACTTGTCTAAGTTTCCAGGCTCATGGCTTCTATTATGTATTTCAGAATTGCAAGCTCCTCACAATATTTTTCTCTTATGTGATATTCTTCCATTTTTATTCTAATTAGTTAAATTTACAGCTGATATGGATGAGTATCAGCATCTTGAACTTAATTTTGGTTTTTGATATTTATGTTTTCTTAGTGTCTTCACTTTATATTAAACTAACTTTGGGCTTTTCATATAAATCTAGCAATTATTTCCTGTTTGCCTGCAACTAAACGGTGAAGGGGTGAATTCAAATAACCAAAGTTTTTAGAGCATATCAAATTTAAACCAAGATATTTGTTGTTGTTTTTTTTTTGCATATGTAATATGAGGGGTGTGTGTGTGTGTGTGTGTGTGTGTGTGTGTGTGTGTGTGTGTGTGCTCATGGAGGCTGGAGGAGAATATCAGGTGTTATTCCTCTATCACTCAACTGCTCATTGCCTGGAGATGAAATCTCTACCTGAACATGGTGTTGCAGTTTTCATGAGGTCCAGCAATTTTGTCTCTGCTCCTCACAGAACCGGGGATACAGATATTTGTGGCCATGCTCCGCTGTTTACATGGGTCCTGGAAAATCAAACTCAGGCAGTCTCTGACCCTCTCAGACTCTCATGCTTTCAGTAAGCTCTCTTACCAACTGAGTCATCTCCCTAGCTCAGACCAAGAGGTTTTCTATGCATGACTTTAATGGCTGTCTTGTGAGTAGAGTGCATTTTTTTGTTTGTTTGTTTGTTTTGTTTTGGTGTGTGTGTGTATGTGTGTGTTTGGTGTTAATGTGTGTGTATTAAAGTTTATATGTGTATGAGTGCTTATGCATGCATGTGTGTGTGGAGGTCGGAGGAGTACAAACCACCTTCTTTTGTGACAAGGTCTCTCATTGGCCTGAAGCTTACTCATCAGGCTGGACTGGCTAGCTAGGTAGCTTCAGGGATCCTTCTGTCTTATTCTCCCCAATACTGGGATTTCCTGCGCACACCAAAACACCGAGCATACTACATGGGTATTGATGATCACACTCAGGTCCCCTGCTTACAAGGCAAGAACTTTAGCCACTAAGTGACCTCCCTAGCCTGTAAGTGCATTTGTTTTGATGCAGGAGTATTGGCTTTTGCTAAAAAGGCCTTCTTTTCAACTGGGAGGTTCCAGCCAAAATCTTGAAATAATTGGAGTATTAATTAAATTTCTCCTGATGACATGACCAATATGTTTAGTTTAAAAAAAAACCGTATGTATGTATGTATGTATGTATGTATGTATGTATGTATTTGAGTATATGCATGTATACGTATCACACACGAGTCACTTTGCATCAGATGTATGTGGGTACTAGGGAATTGAATCCAGTCCAACAGGCTATATAAGAAAATACCTTCAACCAGTGAACCATCTCTGCAACACCGAGTTTGTTTTTAATCAGGTACCTAAAGTATATTAAATCGATATCAACTTTCACTTTTGCCACTCCTCAACACATTTCAATCTGTCCATATTTCCCTAACCCTTCCCTCAAAACCAATTCACCACCATCTCCAGGGATCTTACAAGGGATAAATCCAACAAACTTTATGACTACCCTCACAATGCATGACCCACATTCCCCATTGATGAGGGTCCCTTTGGAAGAGGGAGGACAGGGAGGAGGATAATGGAGTCACTATTATGAATGTAAAATTAGAATAATATAAATGAATAAATAAATTATTAATAAAAAAGAATAACAGCTTACTCAGGAAAAGTTAAAGAGAAATAAACTTTTGACACGCATTTATAGCTTCAAAAAATGCATGTTTACTTTTAACAAAATATATACCTAGTACAGTGCATTTGGAACTTCTTTCAAGTTGAATGCATAAATTAAGTCATCACCCTTATTTCTCATACTCAAACATGAAAGGTGATAATTAAACCAGGTTAACTGAACCACTGTTAGTAATGTGCTCTTTTTCCCTAGTTTCCCTACCCTACAGAAATATAATCAAGAATCATAAATCAGATTTGTCTCTTTAAAAAATACTTTGTAAATATATATGTACTAAATAGCCTAATAATAACAATTAATTTGTACCTTGAGTTGTACGATTATATATATCATTTTATGAATGCAATCATTTATCCATCTTAAACAAAATTTTGCACAAATTAGAGTATATTTCAGTAATATGATTATTTGGCACTAACATAATACTGTTTTATTGATTATATGCTTAAAATGCATTTTAAAATGTGATGGAAAAGTTCCTTCCCTGTGCTCTTATCAATATTTCTCAGCTTTTTGCTGTATTTATTCTTTCAGATGATTTTTAGAATTACTTTGTCAAAATCTAAATAAAAATCCATTGAGATACTGTGTGATTTTAATGAGGAACATTTGTCTAAAGGACAACTATATGCTAGTCAGTTATTTTAAGTGAAATACCTTTTTATTCTTTTCCTATGTTAGAGGACCTGAAATGGTTGTCTCCTATTTTTTTTACCTTTCAAAATAAATTTTATTTATTTATTTATTTATTTATTTATTTACGAGAGAATGGGCATGCCAGGACATTCAGACTCTGCAAACAAACTCCAGATGCATGTGCCATCTTGTACATCTGGCTGTCCTTGACTTTGCAGGCAAGCACCTAAACCACTCCAGCCCTTTAAAAAAAAAAAACTTTATCATTGACAGTTTTCAATGTCCCTCTTCTATAATAACAACTTTCATTTAACCTCCTCCATTATCTGTGATGACATGTTAATCGTCCCAATATTATGCATGTCTTGTACAGGTAACAACCACAGTTGTGAGGTCATGAGTGTAAAGGTTACTTTGTGTCCAGAAGATGGCATTTCAAAGCACTTCCCCCACTTCCCCACAATTCTTTGGTTCTTACAGTCTTTCTGCCACCTCTTCAAGTATGGTCACTGAGCCATTGGAGGATGTGGTAGAAACCTCTCAGTTCCTGTGGAACACTCAAATGTCAATTCTCAGCACATTGATGTGTTTTGTGTCTCCTTGGTAGTTACCATCATCTGAAAAGAGAAGCTTCTTAAACCAAAAATGAGAGCACCACTAATATATGGATATAAGTATAAATAGAGGATAATTTGGTTGGCATACTATGTCCATTTAGCCAAAAAACAGTAGTAGTGTCTGTTCTAGGGCCTATGACCTTCCCAGCCATAAGTTTCTGGCTAGTTTTTCAGTACCAAGCATGAATTCCTTTGTGTGGAGCAGACCTCAACTCTAATCAGAGAGCAGTTGTCACAGATAAAATGGCCTGTGTGTGGACAAGCACATTGTAAGGGGTTCTATCCTTCTTTGGCTCCTGCATTCTTTGGGCCATCTCTTTCACAATGGACTCTGAGCCTTGGAAGGTGTGATAGAGATGTTCACTCCTCTGTCCCTTCTTCTCAGCGCCATGGCGCCTTCTGAGTCATCCCATGGTCACCACCATCTGAAAAGAGAAGCTTCTCTAACCAAAAGTGAGAGTAGAATTAATATATGGGCATGAACATTAAGAGACGTGCTTACTGGGTAGTATGGTGAGCATAATATATGCATTTAGCCAGGCACCAGCTGGCGTGACACTCCTAGGGTTCATGACTGCCCCCATCATCCAATTGTTTGACTGTATTTATTTATTTTTTTTTTATTTTTATTTTTTTGGTTTTGCAAGGTAGGGTCTCACTCTGGTCCAGGCTGACCTGGAATTAACTATGTAGTCTCAGGGTGGCCTCGAACTCATGGTGATCCTCCTACCTCTGCCTCCCGAGTGCTGGGATTAAAGGCATGCGCCACCACGCCCGGCTGTTTGACTGTATTTAAATAATTATGTGTATACTAAATTACTTATTTTAAATCCCCCTCAATGTGTTCAGTAACTATGTTTCCCATATTCGTGGCTGGATTCAACAGCATCAAACACAGTACCTAATCTAGACTAGGTGTGTAACAACCATTTGTTGAATGAATGAATGAATGAATAAATGAATGAATCCATGGATATATAGGTAGATGGATGAATTAATTAATTAAATGTAGACTTAAAATTTCACATTTTGACCTACACACTAGTGGTAATACTTCCATTTTTTTTTTTTTTTTTTTTTGGCCATTGGCTATCAGTATAGCTGAAAAGGTATTCATAGCAATATCTTTGTTCATCCATGAATAAGAGAAACAGTCAAGTTATAAAAAACTGACAATTTAACAGCATTAGCTAAGACATTTTTTATGTGACCATTCAGAATAATGAAACAAGGGAGGAAAATCAAGTTAATTTCCTAGAATAAGAAATCAGCCATGAAAATGAAGACTTTGAAACAATTCTCCACTGTCTAAAAATGAACAGAGATTGAAATGCAGGTCTTTTAATTTCTGTTCAGTCTTATTTATTCTCAAGTGCCCATCTTGAATTCCCCATAGCTCAGTGCTCACATGCCCACTCAGTTGTAGAGGGAATAAATACCACTTGTAATTTTCCTCAGGCCAGTTAAGAACATGAGTATAATGTGCTCAGAAGCTATAGATTGTTACAGAAAAACCCCAGTACCGGGGTGAGATACATCCCCATGAATTGTTGGTCAGGGTGGTCCCTGGTTTCTCTCCCAAACAACTCAGGCTATTGCCAAGTGTCTTGATTGCCCACCAGAACTAGATGGTAAGACCTTACAACTGAAGACACCATGTACTTTGGCTGTAGGACACTGAAAAGTCAAGTTGGAGCTGAGCTGCAAGCCTCTTCCTGTTGACTAGATGTCATAGTGCTGGAAAGTGCTGTGCACCTTTAGGGGAGAAAAGTCTTCAACAGGCTTAACCAGCAGTGGACCCTATAAGCTACGTGATTGGCCAGCTAAATAAAATGTGTCAGCTGATGCAATGGTGGAATGTCTGTTATGGTCATCAACAGCTCTGTTATTGGATTTGGGGCCTGCTCAATGGGAGGGAGTTCATGCCTGGTACTGAAAACCTAATCAACAGCTTACGGCTGGGGAGGCAATAAGCCCTGAGGGAGCTATTTCTGTTGTTTGGCTAAATGGATATATTATGCCCATCAAATTTCCCTCTAAATATTTATATTTATGCCCATACATTAATAATTCTCTCACTTTTTAAAAATTTATTTTATTTTATTTATGAGAGAGTGAGAAAGAGAGAGAATGGGCATACCAGGGCCTTTAGCCGCCTCAAACAAACTCCAGACACAGGCACCACCTTATGTATCTGGCTTATGTGGGCCCTGGGGAATTGAACCTGGGTATTTTGGCTTTGCAGGCAAGTTCCTTAACCATTAAGCTATCCCTCCAGCCCTCTCACTTTCGGTTAGAGAAACTTCTCTTTTCAGATGGTGGTGAACACTGGGGAGTCTCAATATTCATAATAGAACTGAGAAGAAGTGACAGTGGAGTGTTCAGCACTAAGTGAGACATCTCTTTCACAAAGTCCAGGATTCAGAAACCATTATGGAAGAAGCTGTGGAAAGAATGTAAAAGCCAAAGGATGGGGAGGAGTGCTTTGGAATGCTATCTTCCAGACACAAAGTGGCTATTGCATAAATGACCTCACAGTGACTGATACTACCTACACAAGACTTGCATGATATGAGAGCAAAAAAAAAAATGATGACAACAAAATAGAAGAGGGACTATTTAGTTGGCAATAAGGGGTTCATTGGAGTGAGGCTCCTGGAAGGGAAATAAAGGATGATTGTGGGAAGGGATTATGATGATCCATATACATTATGTAAATTATGGAAGTTGTCCAAAAAGTTTAACAAAAAGAATATGAACATTGGGCTGGAGAGATGGCTTAGCAGCTAAGGCACTTGCCTGCAAAGCCAAAGGACCCAGGTTCTATTCCCCAGTACCCACATAAGCCACATGAAAATGGAGGCACATGTGTCTGGAGTTCATTTGCAGGGGCTGGAGGCCCTGGTATACCCGTTCTCTTTCTCTCTCTCCCTCTCTCTCTCTGTCTCTCTCTCTCTTTGCCTCTTTCTCTCTCTCATAAATATATAAAACTCTTAAAATCCAGTTAATTTAAAAAAAGAATATGAACATAAACATGGGGCAGTCAGAATTCATTCCAAGAAACATAATCACTGGCAACAAGTCAAAAGATTTATTACAGTAATTTGACCTAACCTAGAAGTCAGAATTAACTCACTGTTTCCTCCATGTATGGTACTGAGCCTGGAATCATGAGCCAGGAAGTGAGAAGGTACAATGACTGTCAAGTGCAGGAAAGCAGAACACTCAAACCTTCAAGGAGTAAGCGGATCCTGCATCTGTGTCTCAGGAATGTATGCTGGCCTCTAGGACATTCCTGTATGTAGCTTTTCACACTTGACTGAAGAGAAAACTATTGCTCTTGCCATCAATGTGCACTTGCTTCTCACACAGAGCCTGAAGCTGAAGCAACAGCTCTAGTGAAAGCTGGAGAGCTGTGGGTTTGGCTCCTTTCCTGATTAATAAAAGAGCCAGCACAACTGTGTGTGAGCTACAATAGAGTACAACTGACATCGACCTTCGAAAGCAAACCTAGATAGCCCTTCACTTTTGTCTTCTAAATCCCATGCAAGTCGCTCTTGTAGTCATTGTTGCCTGAAAATATACAAGGAAGGGAACTCTGTAGGATGCATGAGTGAACCATGCATTATCATTAGACTTGAGACAAATACCATTTAAAAAAATATTCCTTCACTATTTTATTTTGTTTTGGGAACTGTAGCAAATTGTAGAGAAGAGACATACAAAATTCCTTCATAAAAATGAAATGAATCCAGGCATGGTGGTACATGCCTTTAATCCCAGCACTCAGGAGGCAGAGGTAGGAGGATCTCCATGAGTTTCAGGCCACCCTGACATTATATAGTGAATTCCAGGTCAGCTTGGGCTACAGTGAGACTCTACTTAGAAAAACCAAAAATAAAAAAAAAATGCAATGATAAAAAGATGCTTAGAGCAAGGTCACACAGGCTCAAAACGACAAATGTTGCTTGTTCTCTCTCATCTGCTCTTCTTACTGGGGAACAGCTTGAGTTGATTATAAGTTGGTGTAGCGGACAGCTTCAGGTTCACTGAGATGAACTTCCAGACCAGGCACAGTTATGGAGGCAGGGATATTTATTGAAGCTTACAGATCCAGGGGAAGTTCCACAATGGCAGAAGAAACTGGCCTGCTTTCACGGGACCAAACACACAGAGAGAAGCTAAAAGCCAAAAGCCACACAGCACAGCACACTTCAGGAACTTCAGCTAGGCACACTTTGCATATCTTTAGATTGAAATCCTAAACCCACCACCACACCTTAAGGTCCACCCAGTGACACTGCCTCCAGCCAAGTGGCTGCAGATACAAACTATAAACTAATAAAGCACTGAATATATTGGGGGCCATCTATTCGATCTACCACAGTTGGAGTGAGCACCAAGAGTATTGGCATGGAACTGCAATGAGTCTAGGAGAGTAGGGAAGCAGGGAGTGATGAGAGGAGTGGCTACTTGACAGGCAAGTGGAGGGACAGCATACATGGGGGTGTAAGGGTCTTGGGGTAGATAGGGTTAAGGGAGGGTAGAAGAAAATTGCACAAACCTAATGACAGCACAATAAGTAACTTAGAAACATCCCTCCTGCTTAGCCAATTTAGAGGTGGGAGGGAATCACCCTGGCAGAAGTGCTCTATAGAGTGGGGAGAAAGCTTAATCTCAAAACTCTGGGCTGTGGCTGGAAATCCCAGTGCCAGAACTGTGTTACCCACCCACCCCCTAGTGAGCTGGTGATCAGCGAGACCTATGAAGTACCCAAAATAATGCAGGCCATTGTCAAAGCACTTGGTTACTGCCAGAGCTAAATGGTAAGACCCTATTGCTGAAGACATCGCTGGCTGTGGACACAGGACATTGAGAGATCACTCTGAAACTTCGAAAGAAGCCATCTCCCTGCTAGCTAGCTCTCATAGTACTGAAAAGTGCTGATACTGACCACTAACCGTGCAACCAAGCAGGAGATCCTGCAAGCTATGAAATCAACCAGCTGGATAAGAAGTACACACCTGTGCAAGAGCGGCGCTCAGCCTACGCAGACAACCAACCTCTCTCTGATTGGATATGAGGCCAGCTCAGTGGGAGAGAACTCATTTTTTTTTTTTGGTGGGGGCTGATTATTTTTTTCTTTTTTTTATTAACTATAAACTTTATATGGACACATCATGTGTTGGTACCATCATTTCCTCCTCCCTTCCCCCACTTCTCTGAGAGCCCTCCTTGGAGAGATTGCTGGTATTCACTATGGGGTTGTGGGTCATGAGTTGTGAGAGCAACAGTCTCTCATTTGGGGAGGAGGGACAATGGCTCAGGATATTTCCTCCCACCCTGTGGCTCTTACAATCTTCACACCCTTTCATCAGCACCCATTAAGATCGCTCCAAATTAACAATGTTTATCCCCTTTAACCTATCCTGATCTCATTCTCTATTGAGTAATCTGTTTTTCTTTTTCAGTAAGCAGTGAGAAACAATCAATAGAACAAGAATAAATAGATGACTCCTGGTAGGAGATGTACCACTCCTCACACAGCAGCTAGGGCCCAGGTGAAACCACGGAAAACTGGCAAGATGAACAAAAATGCTGCTTCCATGGAGAGCCTGACAATGTGCACCAGGATGACAGAGACAGACACTGAGGATGCTCAAAATTCACCAAAGCAGAATTTCAGAAGCTCCCCAGAACTCAACACTAAAGTAGACTTAGAGCACACCCACTGAGAATTTATTCTTGATACTGAGAAGTCTATAGATAGAAAGGTCATAGACTCTAGAGAGACGCTCCCACTGCTTTTGACTAAGAAGAGTGGCTATACCCATCAAATTGTCTATTAATTAACTATGTTTATCCCCTTTAGTCCATGCTAGTATCATTCTTGGTTGGAGAATTTGCTTTTTAAACATGGCTCTAAATACCTGGGAGAACAAAGATTCATTAATACTACAAGAAATGATATCTATCTTGCCAGCAGGAGACAAGTCATCACATCTGCCAGGGTCCAGGAGATATTACTATGGAAGTGGTGATTTAAACATGAGTGCTGCTCTCACTACTAGCCTGACAACCTGCTCCAAGGAAATGGAGGTAGACACTAAGGCCACTCAAAAATTCATCAAAGCAAAAATTCAGAGGATGCAGAAAGCTTAACACTAAAGAAGAGTTATAGCACACTCACTAAGGCTCAGGGAACATTGCAGAGGAGAGGGTGGAATGATGGTCAGAGCCACAGGGTGGGAAGAACTATCCTGAGACATTGTCAGCGCCCACACTGAGACTGACTGGTACATTTATGACCCCACAATGAATATCAACAACCCCAGTGAGGAAGGACCTCAGTGGAATGGAGTCAGGGAGAGGGGATAAAGAGTATAATCTGATGGGAATATGACCAACATGTCATATGTCCATACAGTAAAGTTCATAATTAATTTTTAAAAACTAAAAGAAGAAAAATCAAATGAAAGGTGATAGAGAGATTATACCTATAATAAAACTATGATTATAATTCAAATATCACCTAATTAAAAATTAACTGTGCTGAGGTAAAAAAATAAAGTACATGACAATAGGAGAGAGAGAGACAGAGACAGAGGGAGGGAGGGAGGGAGGGAGGGAGGGAGGGAGAGAGAGAGAGAGATGTTTAAGAAAGTCCCAATGGAGCCAGGTGTGGTGGCGCACGCCTTTAATCCCAGCAATTGGGAGGCAGAGGTAGGAGGATCACCGTGAGTTCAAGGCCACCCTGAGACTACATAGTGAATTCCAGGTCAGCCTGGACTAGAGTGAGACCCTACCTCAAAAAACAAAATAAAAAAAATTCCCAATGGGGAAAGCAAAGGTGTAGTTTGTGGCAAAAAGCATTTGGAGGGATTTAAACATTTCTGAGCAATAAAAACTGACAGTAATTTTTCTGTACATGACAAGTTCTGACAGCTCAAAAAATTCAATACATTCATACTCAATTATTTGTTCTCTCCCAAATTTTATTTCATCATTTGAATAGTTGTCACTGGTTTGTATATGGATTCTGGTAGCAATTCATAGAGCATTGGAAGTGTAATGTTTTGGAATATCAGACTTGCATGATAGCATCTTTCTATTTTAGACTTCATTCTCATGATCTGAAAAGTAGTGTCCATGGTCCTTGAGGTCTTTCAAATTCTTCTTCGGTAACTTTGTTCCCTGGCACTTTGTATTTCCTGAATACAATGTGAACCTTCCAGAATTCTGGGATTCTGTTTTGAGAAGGTGGTCATGAAGGAACAAGGTTGAATATTCGGAGGATATGATTAGAAAAGAAAGGCAACTGTTGTTGCTTGGTTTTACACAGCCAGGTGGCAGTGTTGCTTCTTGAAAGACAGCCATCAGAGGTTTGTAGGGCTGCAATTAGGGCTGGGGTTTGACCCTTAAGTATTCATTTCATCCATTCAACCAAAGCCAGTCTTATCTGCATCTAAGTCCTTCAAGTTATGTCACTGGGGCAGCAACAGTCTGATCCTTTACTTTCTTAAGTGTCTAATTATTTTTCTTAAGCACAACACTAATTCCCTAGAGGAAGAACATGTGCCTGAAAGAAAGACTGTGTAAGCAAGAATTAAAACATAATTCCTTGCTGTCTTTCCAGTAGAAAGACTCATTATCAGGGATGCAATGGCAGTGTCTTTGCAACAGATTCCATGGAAACAGATTTGAAACCTACAGCAAAAGAGCACAAAAAGGAGATTAGTCCCATTCATATGACTGCAGGGTAATTAGTGAATTCCAGATTAATCAGATACATGCTAGACAGCAGGGCGATTTTGCTAACAGACTGGGACAATACAAAATAATTGTGTAATGAAGTGGAGATGACTATAATGTGCACCATTGCTCCTGGGATTGTACAGAAATCCATTATTTAGACAGACACTGTATCTTGTGGACAAGAGATCTTTAAAACTAGAAATTTTCTTAACTTGCTCAACTAATTCTGCTTCATGCTTCGATGGACCAAGGATTGAAGGGTAGAATTGGAGAGGGAGTGATTTTAGGAAACTCTTTCAGGGTCTACTCTGAAAACTGTCATTAAAGATGGAGGATGGATTCTCTGTTGCTCTAGGACTTTGTCAAACAGCACCTTATCTAATCCCCATAAAAAATAAAACCCTATCTTATAAATAGATCCATACTAGTTGGCTAAGCCCTCTTTTGGTTGGTTACTCATCTCGCCTGCACTTCCAGGTTCCTGCCCTGGGAATCTTCCTACTCCCACGTGGGCTTTCTTCTCCCTCCTGTCCTCCACATGGCAGGAGCTTTCTTCTGTACTTTCTTTGTATTCCTCTTTAAATCCCTTTTTATATTTCAGGCCCATGCTCACATCCCACATGGATTCTTGGGCCACATGGCTGTATGCATTTTCCTGAATAAAATTGTAATGGTTCATAAAACCAAAATAAAAATAAAACCCTATCTTAAGCAGAAAGAACAGCTGCTATTCTCACTTTTCCCACCGGTGATGAATTTGAGGGTCCAGGGGGTGAAAGGTTGAATGCAGAGAGTAAAGAGTGTATAAAGACAAGTTTTTCTTCCATTACTGATGTGAATGCCAGTTACCAGGTAGCCATACACAGGTGACAGCTGAGAAATCTTTGATTTTGCTCCAGCAGAACGGAAGCCACCATGCAATCATTAATGGGCACATCATGGGCTTCATGAATATATTTATGACCAGGTGAAATTCTCAGAGATAAATAAGTGGAAACAGTATCCACTGCTTTCAAAACGAGCAAATCATTGTGACAGGAAGTTCGACTTAGGCATGAGAGATATATGGGCATCGGTTTGTATGGCTAGATTCAGGAACCATTCAAATAGCTTCTTGCTCTCCCTTGACACAAATACAAATAGATCTCTGCCCTGCCTATTACACTCACCCAAGTTGGAGAGTATACATAGGGCCAGAGGTAAATGAAGCTGTCCTTACAGAGCCTCACAGAAATGCTAGACAACATGGATGGAATAGAATATTTGGCAAAAGGAGAGGGCAAACAGACAACAAAATGCCAGGCATTAAGATTGAATTATGAACAATCTACTTTAACTTCCCTGTGAGGAATAAGCATGTAGAAAAAAAAATCACAGCAACAAAAATAGCAAAATAATAAATCTACTGCCGAGTTTAACAGTGTTGGCCTGTAATCCCAGCCACTCAGGAAGTTGAAACAAGAGAATAGTCAATTTGAGGACTTCCTGGTCTACAGAGTGAGTGAGTTCAAGGCCAATCTGGGCAACTGAGTGAGATTGTGACTAAGACTCAATGGTAACAATGGTGCCAGTGGTGTAGCTCAGTGGTGGAGTTCTTGCCTAGAATGCAAGAGGCCCTAGGCTCAATCGCTGGTACTAGAAAACAAAAGTAATTCCTTAGGCATCACAATATACTACACTAGTTGTTGTGAAAGGCAGAGGAAAAGCATTGTCCTAGCATACAGGCGTTTGTTTATAGCTTTTCCTGGAAGGTAACGTGTGTATACAAAAAGCACACCTGACTGTCTCTGGCAGTTCAGTATAGATGTGAAATGACAGATCTCAGAGCAAGATGTGTCTGAGCCCAGCAATGCTACAGAATTCTTTTTTAAAAACTTTTTCCTTTAATGTTTGTTTTGTGACTTGGGATCAGACAGGTAATTTCTTGGGTTTACAGTAGTATATAAGAGAATTGTAGTTGGAAGTTATTTTTCCCTCAAAACTGAAACAAAGATATAAAGATAATCTGATTTCTCTGTCATTTTTCCAATATCTGTAAACCACAAAATAAACCCAACTCAGTGTCCATCATGGGTGAGATACCCTATATTTGAATAATATTTAAAACATTTAAAAATCACATGTATATTTATGGTTTCCATGTATCCTCATAATTCCCCTTCACTGTCATAATCACATTGATGCTTAATAGATGGATGTGACATCCGAGGCCCTTGTCCTACTAGGGATAGAGACATAAGACAGACGAGAGAGAGAGAGAGTGAGCTAAAGAGAGATGGTAAATTTAAAACCATTAATCTGAATATTTTGGCTGGTGTGATGATGGAGCTATTCACACTAAATGAACCCAGAGGAGTTAACTTCTTATGATCCTATTCTTTGTCTCTAATGCTTGGTTTGAGCATTGCTGAAAGCTTCCATTGAAATATCACATGTAGGAACTAGGGAGATAGCTCAGTGGGTAAAGTACATGCCACACAAGCATGAGGACCTGAGTTCAGATCCCAGCGTCTATGTAAATACCACATGTGGTCGTGCACACCAATAATCTCAGCACTGGCAAGGTAGAGAAAGGGAATCCTTGAGGCTCACTGGCTAGCTAGTCTAGCCAATTCGGTGAGTTCTAGGTTCAACAAGATACCCTGTCTTAAAGAATAGGGTAGAAGGCAATAAAGGAATACACTCAATATTGACCTCTGGCCTCTATATGCACATAAATACACATGTGCCCTCTCAATTACACACATGGAAAAAAGTAAATGTCACACGTAGATAGGCTTTAGGAACAGTAAAGTTCTAACACAAATGTATATCATTAAAAGAGTAGCAAATAATCTAAATATTTGATTATTTATTTGCAAGGAGAGAGGGGGAGAGAGAATAGGCACACTGGGGCTTCCTGTCACTGAAAATGAACTCCAAATGCATGTGCCTGTGCATGTGGTTTCACATGGATACAGGGGAATCAAACCCTGGCCATCAGGCTTTGCAAGCAAGTGCCTTTAACTGCTGAGCCATCTCTCCAGCCAAGAAGCAAATAATTTTAAAACATGAAGAGAACTGCTAATGTAATAGTAATAATAACTAGGTGTGGTGGTGGTTCATACCTGTAATCTCAGCATTTGGGCAGTAGTGGAGGCAAGTAGTTAACCATAAGTTTGAGTCTAACCTGGTCTATATAGCAATCTCAGGCCAGACAGGGCTAAATAGCAAGACCCTGTCTTAAAAAATAATAATAATAACAGAGCTGGAGATATGTCTTAATGTTTGAGGTGCCTGCCTGTGAAGCCTAAGAATGCTTGTTCAAATCTCTAGGTCCCACATTTAGCTAGACACAAAAATGACACAAGTGTGCAATGTCGCACATGCGCACAAGGGGGCGCCCACATCTGGAGTTTGTTCACAGTGCCTGAAAAGGCCCTGGCGTGCCTATTCTCTCTCTGCCTCTTCCTCTATCTCTCTGTCTCTCTCAAAAAAAAAAAAAACAGAATGATAGTAATATAGATTCCTTACATTGATTACTTACTATTTCCAATAGCTAGCATAAATACACATACATATACAACATGAAATTGCCATTAATTTCCATAAAAGTTTTTGAAGAATGAATTATTATTCCACTTTACACATTGGGAATTTGAGGTTTAATGCTTCTTAATGAATTAATTGAGTTTATATAGCTAGAGCCCCAGATGAAGATGACAGGTATTGTTTCTGTGACAGTTTTGTGAGATTTCAAGAATAAAGAAGAAAACAGTGAATAGGCACTATACATATTTGGTCATTCAATGTAAGATGTGATTGATTATCTGGATTGTTAGGAAGAAATGACTAAGATAATATACTAAACATAATAAAATTACAGTTTTATGTGGATATTGTACTTTAAAATAACATTGCATTTATAATAAAAAAAAGATGTAGCTGGGGTAGGGATGTATCTCAGCAGTAGAGCACTTGTCTAATATGCTTGGTTCGAGCATGAGGGCTCTGAGTTCAATCCACAGTGTGTGTGTAGTGTGTGTGTGCACGTGCCTCCCAAGAGTCATCAGTGTAGGAAATGTAAGTCAAAAGATCTAAAACAGCATGTTAGTTGAATGAACCAATTGAAACAGCTAGTGTATAACATGGGTACTGAAGTCAATAAGATTGTGTTTGTAAAGTAACTAGATGATAATGATGGTCTTCTGCACTACAGTAACCATTTTACTATTGATACATCTCATAACATTATGGTATAAACATCACATGTATACAGCAAGGCTTATTTTCTTTATTTACTATATTATTTGTAGGTTACCACACACGATGGCATTTACCATGACATTTTCATGCATATGTGCCATTATACTTCAGCAAAATTCATTTTAAGAAGAAGAGAGGATGGAATGGGGAGAAGCTGGTCAATGGGTACTAAATTATATTTAGATGTAAAGAAGACATGCGATTGCATGAGAAAATGAATATAGATAATGATAGTATACTGTATATTTCAGAAAGCCAGGCAAAAAGGGTTTTGAATGTTTTCACCATAGTGGAATGAGAAATGTTTAGGGAGATAGATGTGTTTACCATGATTTAAACATTACACAATAGATACACTTATCAGAATATCACATTATATACATTTTTATGCATTTGTTAAAAGTAAAATAAATAGATGAGCATGGGAAAAAGGACCATGAGAACATGCTGAGAAAAATACCCTCTATATTACAGATAGATATTAATAACTAAAAGCACATATAGGCATTTTCTTGAATAACTGGATTAAGTGGGTTAAAATTACAAAATCACTTCATTTTCCTTTTACAGATGCTCTATATCATATGTTCCTTACTTCAGTTTAAGAGGTTTTCCTACCTGAGTACATCTCAAGGTTGTTTATAGTCACCCATAGTTGGGAAACGGTCACAAATACAAGCATTAAAATCCAGCATAATCTAAATACAAATCTGAAGCCGGGCGTGGTGGCGCATGCCTTTAATCCCAGCACTTGGGAGGCAGAGGTAGGAGGATCGCCGAGAGTTTGAGGCCACCCTGAGACTACATAGTTAATTCCAGGTCAGCCTGGACCAGAGTGAGACCCTACCTCACCAAACCAAATAAATAAATAAATAAATAAATAAATAAATAAATAAATAAATAAATAAATAAAAATACAAATCTGAAACCCTCTTTCAATTTATAGACTCCTCTTTTTCTCCAGCCTAAGCTGGAGGACAGGAACAGAATGAGGAAAAAGAGGTAGAGAAAGAGAACATCATTACGAGCAACATGCACTGTGATTTGACCCTTAGGCATGGAGTTAGCAAACTCACATGCGCACCCCTTTCTGTTGACCAAAGCAAGTAACGAAAGCAAAGTGTTTTCCAATGTGGGGGAAAGCAACATGGCTCTGTTGCTTCAATGCTGTGTTTCAAGTGGCTTGCATGCTTGGAGGATGAGGAATTGGGGATTTCATTACAATTAACTTCCTCTAAGTGTTTTGCTGTTTCTTTGGTGCCAACTTTCCAAAGCCGTCTCAGTACACCGTGGGTAAGTCTTCCAAGAACAGATTAGTACTCTCTCCTCAGCTCTTGTTTCTTGTAGTAAAATACCATAACTCTTTGGACTTCACTTATCCACAGTAGACCAACCTTTGAGGTGGCCTCTTTAAAAATGTACCCCATCCAGTTCCATTTTGAATCTCTCTTCTGGACCATGTGATACTTTTATTTCAATCTCACCATCAGTGGAAGTATACCTTAACCCCCTGGGGCCCTGTTTCCACAGCTGATAACAGTTACACTGAGTGAGAACAGATAGTAAATCATAAGTTTCTTCTCTAGTAGATATAAAATGCTGTAATTATTTTATACATGCTTTAAATATATTTTCTTTTGATAGACATGTTTGCTTATTTTGTTGGTCACCACCAGTGTAGATTAGGGGTGTTATGTAAAATTAAAATTGTTTTATTAGGGCTGGAGAGATGGATCAGCTGTCAAGATTCTTGCCTGAAAAGCCTAACAACCTGGGTTTGATTCCCCAGTACCCATGTAAAGCAAGATACACAAAGTGGGGCATGCATCTGGATTTTGTTTGCAGTGACTGGAGGTCCGGATGTGCCCATTCTTTCTCTGTCTGTCTCTCTTCTCTCTCTCTCTCTCTGCTTGCAAAACAATAAAAATGTCTTTAAAAGTTGTATTAGTAACTTTCCATGTCTAATTCTAAAATTGTACACATATACATTGAGTCATGAAAACCTGTTCATTTTCTCATGCTTATTAGGGAAGCAATTCTTCAGAAAAGTAATGGCACATATAGCCTAAAATACTTTGAATTGAATCTGTTCTGTAGATATTTGCTTCATATGCCATCTCTACTGGTGCATCTAAATGGTAAATGTGGTAATGTGTTCTCTATGGGTGAATGCATTTTTAAAGTTTCAGTCAAATTAGTATGACTATTTCATTTTCTCTCGTGCTGGTCTCTCATACACACCGCTTTTGTTTGCTTAGAATTTACATACTCAGTGCATTACTTATTATTCCAAAGGTCATGAAAAAAGATAAGCTTTATACTTTATTCTTCACAATTAATGCATAGGAATTTACAGAAATTCAATATCAAATGAGCTTGTGTTTGTTTTATACCCAAAGTAGACGCACTGAACAAAATGTTCCAGGAAATGCAACAATTGTCTACTGTGCAAGGCCATACATATACTTTTCCCCTAAATGATCCCTTATTAAAATATTTTCTTGTTTTTTGGAGACAAGTTCTCATGTAATTCCAGACCAGCCTCAGATTCTTCTATACTTGAAACTTACCTGAAATTCCTGATTTTCCTATCTCCACTTCCCAAGTGCTAGGGTTTGCAAATAACCACCATTATATCCAGCCTTTCCTTTCCACTTCCTAACTAGCCAGAGACAATGCACTTCTATTGATGTCATCTGTGACATGGTAAGGGTGGCTGCCATCAATATTGTATCCCACAGACCAGGAAGACCCTAAGACCTCCTTAACAGTTCTAGAAAGCTTTTTGGCTAATGACTAGTATTGATTGCATCTTTTGGGTAAAGCCAACAGCCTTGCCTAAGGTAGTACTTCCACAAAATATTTTGGTTTACTCTGTCTCTCAGAACTCTGATGATCAAGACAGAGGCAAGAGCCAGTGCCTTAATTTAGACTTGTTCTTCTCAGTGGTCAGATTTACTGCAATTTTGAAGTCTTTGCCATTATTTATTGCCTTAGCATGTCATTACTGACCCTTTTTTTGAAGACAGACCCAGAGGCCAATCTTGGAGAACATATTAGACTTGATACACATCTCTCCTCTGGTGTACCTCCAGCATAATCTTTTGATCTCCTTCTGGTTCAATTTAGGCAGCATCATGAAGGCCACTAGTGTCAGATGAACCTGTATGCAGGATGATGGAAGAAATTGGTACTTTTTCTTTTATAAACTAAAAATAGCATGAGGATTAAGAGGTATCTTTTCCATGTTCCAGAAAACTCTCCTTTACAGGCTATGATTAAAGTTTACAAATTTACAAGTACTGTTTCTAGTATTTCAAATTAAAATCATATTCAAAGTGGGCTGCTGTGATTGTTTTATGTTATCATTTCATCATCATATTTTACAGGAGTTTGAAGGTTCCTATCAAAGTCTACCTTTTCTATAAAACCATTCATAATAGGCCTAATCCTCTTATGATGAAGATTTTGCTCCATTATCTATAGCTTTGATAATTTCCATTGTTTACAATTGTTAGATAGTTAATCACGACTAATTGGGAATACAAATAAATTATCCCCAGCTAAACTGTGCATGTATTATCACATTGTCTACTTCTTGCATACATGTATACAATCAGTGTACCAGGAATGGTTGGGGAAGGTAAGAATAATGTGCTTCAAGAACTTGAGAAAGATAAAAGCTTGAGTGTTCTGCCTCAACATGCATCATTTCAGCATGTTTTAAGAACTATTAATAAAACAGGAGTATCTTTTATTCTTACTGTGGATTCAGCATACTGGGAGCCATTTCCAAGCAGAGATTTGATCTACGGATTCATTGAAACAAGTGTCATTGTGAGTTGCACAATCATTTATCTTCTGTGTGGAGTTTCTCATGTCTTCCAGGTAGAAGCTATTTTACAGTATCTCAAAGGGTAAATGAACTGAATCTTTGGCCACAATTTCAACATTCTGTGTGTTTACTGTTTGTGTTTAATTCTAGTCTTTATGATTCAGTATTACCATTCATTATTGTCACTCATGCTCACCATAAACCTCAATGATCACTTGCATTTGTTTGACAATCCCTCTCATGTTTTCTGATGTTTTTTTCTTTCATACATTTTGGCCATCTCTGTGGGTTTTCACAGTTTGTTTTGAGCTCACGGTCTATTGGATTTCACTTTTCTTGTGTTATTCCATTTTTTCCTATGGATCTTACAGAATTCTTATGCATATTTCAGTCATTATTTTACTTTTTAAAATTATTATACTTTTGATTACATATCCAAGAACATGTATAAATTGGTTGATTAAATTAATATATAGAATTTTATTTGATTCATATAAATAAATACCATTTATCAATTATGGCTTAATGGAAATACTTGTAAATTATTAGGTATGATTTTACCTGATGACTTAGCTTGTGCATGAAAACTAGCTACCACTACACCTTAAGAAGTGATTCTAGTATGTTTACATATCTGTGTTATGACAAATCATTTCAAATGGTAAAGATTTCTGCAGTATTTTTCTCTTCCATCATTTCAAATGATTGGCCAGTTTGTTATTTTGCCTTATGTATCTTTACAAAAATAGGATACCTAAAGTCATTTTCTTTCTCTGTGCTTTGTGAAACTTCAGTCCATTAAATGATATTTTTATCTGCCCCACAGTACATATTTGGGGCTGAGGTTGGTAAAGGTTCAGCAGTTAAGGGTCCTGCTGTGAACAAGGACCTATACATAATTTAAAGGCTACCCTCCAGAAAGGTGAGAATTCTCAGAGCTATGGTTTGTGATTGTCTCAGCAGGTCTGCATCTCAGGCACGGAGCTTCCTACGCTCACCAAGTATGTTACAATCAAGTCCAAAAAGCAACCAAACTACTAGAAATGAACCAAGCCTAGCTGAGACCCAATACAAGCTGAAATAGCATTTCCACCAGCTTTGTGGAATGGAGCTTGAATTTGGATTCAGGTTTAATTTTATTTAAGGTAATAAGTGAAAGTTCCTTGCATATCTTAACTTGTCAAGTATCAATCATATCTATCACATGTGCAGTTGAATCTGAAGCTGCAAAGAATTTTCACGGTGCAAGTAACTGCATCCAGCACCAAGTATAACCCCTGCCTTCTACAACTGACTGCTACCACGATTGTCTTCATCTGCATCAAGCATTGAACATGCCACATATGTTTGTATGTATCAGCACAAGAGAAAGCAGATACCACTTCTTTTCATATCTTGTTTAGAACTCCATTTTATGCCTATCCCCACTGCAAGAGAAGAAGTCATACACAGTAATATATCTTAGTTATATGCCAAAGAAGACGTCAATTTGTGACCAGATAGCCAGTCTCTTCCAGTATATGTCCTTCTTGCCACTGGATATTGGTTTTATGCTCTTCCCCACATAGGGAACACATTCTTCCTCTCGTCAGGCAAAACAATTTAAATCCATTTTTTTTTGTTACTGCCTGCAGCTGATCAACATTCTTCTCCATAGAGCAAGATATCAGTAGGATATGCAGCAATAACTCAGGGACAGAATAAATGCTACAAAAGCACTCATTCAGAACAGAAAAAAGAATAGAAAACACTCAGCAATCACCAATCTATAGTAATAATGAAATCCTGCTAGGGTGAGACATGTTGTGATTAGACCCTGAATTACTATAGAGTAAAGTTCCCTGGTTCAGGTTTACTCATTGAATTTCCTTATCAATTTTTCTGGCAAACATTTACATCCATCATTCTTAATTTGCAATGTCCACTTTTTGTCTGTATAAAAAGTAGTGATAAATTACAGTTATCTGGGGAGTAATTGGAGTGCAAAAACTCTTTATATTTTTATGACATTTTAAAACTTTCACAATTCTCTTGCTCACACTTAATTTAACAGCAGTTTATATCTTAGCAACTTATCTTGTGTGTTTTCAAAATATTTGATTCTAGTAGAAACAACACTTTCTATTCATACTTATTTCATATAAACATTATTTATTTCAAGTATAAAATTACAATAGCAAAAATAGGTTTAAATAGATCTGCCATTTAATGCGGTAGATTTTTGGTAAACATATAACTCAAATGGTCTGTACTGAGAAAGACAGGGCCTTCTAGATACGCCTTCTAGACAGGCATGTTCAATTTATGCTGGGAGTCAGTCCAAGTGCTTCACAGAGGGAATGTAGGGCTTCATTTAATCAGGAGGGTGGTTGATAAGGAGAGCTTAATTAAGAGAATGTTTGTGTAATTTATGATCTCAGATTTTACAGAGCCTACCTGAAGCTTTTGGCTCTCATTATTTTGTCTCTATTTTGAAATAGTTTAATGTATGAAAGAGATAGTGTTGGATGGCCCACAACAGAATGCAAAAAGAGAAAGGTCTCCCAGGGTCTGAGACTATGGAGAAAACAGAGCATAGCAGATTGTGGAGACAACAATCAACACATCATTTGGCAGAAAACATTTAGGGATTTGTTGAGCAGTTAGTAAAGACTATGCAACTTCCAGATTGTAAAAAAATTATGTTTCGGTCAGCCTGAGCTAGAGTGAGACCCTACCTCGGAAAACCAAAAAAATATATATATATATATATATATATATATGTTTCAAGCAGAGCAGACAAGCCACAAAGAAGGCCACCAGGGCCTCATTGTTCATAGATCACTATTCAAGAGAGGAATTTAGCCCACATTGGAAAAGGGGAGTATTGAAGAATAGTTGGTGTTGAATATCCTACTGGCCCTGGGGGTTTATGCACTTGGAGGCCATTCTTGATTTGATTTAAAGAAATTAACAGTGCCGGGCCAGGTGAATCTTTTTTTAAAGTCTCTGTTCCTATTAGCTGTAACAGTTGGCATCACATTGCCCCATGGTGTGATTCAAAGAAAGGTTTTTGGTTTTAAAAAGATAATTGTTTAATTTGTTGCTCATCTAAGGAAGAACAATCTATTCCATTCGATCACAAATTCTTATTAAACTCACCACAGAAACAGAAGACACCATGGTGTCCTCCAGTACGGTATCTTCCCCTAGGAATTGTTAAGGGTTACATTGGCTATAATTGATTTTTCATTTTATGAGTCTATGCTATGATATCACCACATTTTCAACATAACTTGTATATTGTTCATTTATTTTACCTTTCCTGAAGAAATTTTACCAAAAAGAACATAGGCTGTCTTTTGTAAAACACCTATGCATTCACATTTCTGCACGATAAAGTACATCAACTTGTGAATCCATCCCAAAATTGTCACTTCATACTTTCCCCACTTCCAGATGTTTTAAAGCAAATCATCTTTGCACAGCACTGCAAATTCTCCAACTAATAGTATAAATTTTACCAGAGAACAAATGTTTCTGGTTTTCAATTCAGATAGTGCAGAACTAACTCTATCCGTGACTACACTAGTGTTTATTACTGAAAGTCATATTATCGAAAGGAACAAAAAATTTTGGGAGTTGGTGTTTTCATCATTTTGTGTGTTGATGCCTGAGGTTTAGAATAATTTCAAGGCACTGTTTTTCAGCTTTGAAGTTCCCCAAATATTTTCAGTTGCTATGGCTCTTCTTTTTCTGTGAAATGCACGGAAACATGGAGATTCTCTTTAAATACTCAGTTTTTATATAGTAGATGCTTCATTTAATTACAATGTCAGATAAACCTTGGAGCAGGTAATAAGAGCCTAATTAATACAAGTGAGATAACAGTATTTCTTCTATGGCTTATATTACTATAGAGTATCATCATACAATGAAGATTTTTTTTTGTCTTTTTGTAATCTCACTTTTCTGAATTTAAATAGGGCATATAGAAAAAAATACCAGGGACTACCAGAGGCTACACTCTGAAATGAGCCAGATCCAAGCTGGGAAGCATGAATCAGTTGTTGGGATGGCTAGAAAACCCATCCTGTTTCCCACCCCAAGAAGGAATAATCTTGTAGCCTTTCTCTAGTATTTTTCTTCCATCCAAGATTTATACTGAATCAGATCGAGATTTAAGCCCAATCCTTGTTTAGAGGAGGACAGAGCTTTTTCACAGCCCACCAGAGACCATTCAATGAAATAGAAATTCCAGCAAAGGGCTGAAGAGATGGCTTAGTGGTCAGGTGCTTGCCTGTGAAGACTAAGGACCCAGGTTCAATTCCCCAGTTCCCATGTAACCCAGCACAAGGTGACACATGCATCTGGAATTCGTTTGCAGTGGCTAGAAACCATGACATGCCAGTTCTTTCTCTCTCTATCTGCCCCTCTCTCAAATAAATAAATAAATAAATAAATAAATAAATAAATAATTAAAAAAGAAATTCTAAAAGCTGGGTGTGGTGGTACACGCCTTTAATCCCAGCACTCAGGAGGCAGAAGCAGGAGGATTGCCATGAGTTCGAGGCCACCCTGAGACTACATAGTGAATTCCAGGTCAGCCTGGGCTGGAGTGAGACTTACCTCGAAACCCACTCCCAAAAAAAAGAGAGAGAGAGAGAGAGAAAGAAAGAAATTAATTCCAGCAAAATTTGTCGAGTGATTTTGTAGAAGTGGATGGTGTTGGTAAACCAAACAATGCATTTTTTTTTATCCAGAAAAAGATCACAAAAGACATTTGACTGAAATAGCACTTAATTCCCTTAGTCACCCTACTCCAAACACCCCAACAGTCTAAGAGTTTCCTTCCATTCTCCAGCATTCAGTTTTGTACTTCATGTGAATTTTCCTCCTTGGGGAAAAAAGGAATGAACAACAACAAACAACAAAAAAAAAAAAAAAACTAGACATAGGATTGGTTTAAGAACCTAAACTAAGAGAGTACAAAGAGCAGTAGCTGGTAACTTGGTACCTCTCAGACACTCAGTTGGTCCGTGCCCTCTTGAGCCATATATGGGTTCTTGGGTTTGTGCAGTAGAAAGAGAGACCAGGCTCCACTAGACAGATATGGCTCAGGATCATATTATCAAAACTTCAAATTGAGTCACCTTGTCCTAAAGGTGACTTATTAAATCTCATCACAACATCTTTAAGGGCATCATGGTTTCCAGTCTGAGAAGTAACTGAAGTCATTGATGCTGAGATGGACATTTTGAATAATGGCAGGAGCTTCTGATAGTTTGGAGTGCCTATGTCTGTAGTTAATAAATAATAATAAATAAAAAATAAATAAAAAAATTAATTAATTAAATAAATGTCCTGAACAAGCATGACCCTTCAGAAAATATCTTGCTCATGTTTGGTCAGGTTGCTGGTGACATTCCTGGATGAAGGGATAAAGATCAATCAATTCCTTGCTGAACCCAGCTAAGCTGAGCTTGAAGGAAGAACCTTGGTATTGGCTAAAGAGCTGAATGGCCTAATGTGTGGCTTTTTCATGTAAGTAGAAAGAACCATACATTATTTCTCCTTTGGCCTATTTCACTTAGGTTGATGACCTTCAGCTTTA
Source organism: Orientallactaga sibirica (assembly GCA_036365145.1). Classification (NCBI taxonomy): domain Eukaryota; kingdom Metazoa; phylum Chordata; class Mammalia; order Rodentia; family Dipodidae; genus Orientallactaga; species Orientallactaga sibirica. The sequence goes on from JAEOAD010000840.1 coordinate 4,062,515, forward strand.
CCCATATTTCTATACATTGATGCATCCTCTGTTTAAAAAGGCTTAACATTATATATGCATATATATATATATATATCTATGTGTGCATGTATATAGTACATATATACATATATATGTGATACACACATATCTATCTTCATCCACCTATCAATCTATCTATCTATCATCTATCTATCTATCTATCTATCTATCTATCTATCTATCTATCATCTATCTATATACCCTACAATTCATCTGTAAGTGGACATGTACGTTAATTTCCACATTTTTAGCTACTTTGACTCGTGCTGCAATGAATATAGGAGTCCAAATGTCTCATCACTTCATATCAGAAATCAAATCACTTGTGAAGAATATACACGTGACCCAAATCTGGGAACATGTAGGAGAGGGGCACTCTAGGGAGTCTAAGAACTTACTGGAAAAGTAATCCACTGGTTGGTAGCCCCTGGGTCTGCAGTAAAGATGAGAGACAAGGAGAAGCAGGTCTCCATGTAGTGATGGGGTTAGGGTTTGCTGTGGTTTTCGATTTGAAAAAGCATTCTCTCTCCATAGTACAACACCATGTTCAAAGTCGTGCATTATCCATTTTATTTCTTTTAAAATTAATTTATTGTTCTTGAATATTAAGATATAACCTTTCAAAAAATTCAACTGGCAACTAAAGTGGCTCTCTTAGGTAATTGAGGTTCCACTAGGAGCTTAGGGGAGTAGCTAAAGTCTGCAGTGTTAAAAGGAAACCACTGTGTATGCATTGCCAAGGTGTCTTTTTGGACTTGAAGAAGGCCATCTGGAGAAACTTGACACACCAGAGAGATTACAGTCCTGGAGCCAGAGAAGCTGCTGTCCCTGTCAAACAGAAACAAAGATTCCCCATGCCCGACTGCTTTCAGCTGCTGCCAGCTGCTTGCACTCTGAGAAAAGTAGGAAATAGGTTTCCACTGGAATCCCAGAATGCTGTCAACATACAGAAGAGAAGGACATGACATCTAGAATGGAAACAATTTGTTTGTATCTACATCAAAACTCAACATTCATCCATGTGTGGTGGTACATAACCTTAATCCCAGCACTTGGGAGGCTGAAGTAGAAGGATCACTGGGAGCTTAAGGCTAGCCTGGGGCAACAGAGTGAGTTACTGGACTGGAGTGAGATTATCATATTTATTTTTATTTATTTATTTATTTGAGAGAGAAAAATAGGCACAGAGAGAGAGAGAGAGAGAGAATGGGCATGCCATGGCCTCCAGCCACTGCAAATGAACTCCAGATGCAAGCGCCTCCTTGTTCATCTGGCTTACGTGGGTCTTGGAGAGTCAAGCCAGGATCCTCTGGCTTTGCAGGCAAAAGGACTTAACTGCTAAACCATCTCTCCAGCCCAGAGGCTATAATGTTTTTTCTTCTAAGCAATGCATAGAAACAGGGTATAATTTTCTGTGTAAATCTCTAAAGTTTTTAATTTTGCTGATTTTACAATGAAAAAGTTAGTTTTGGCATCATTCTCAAAGTAATTTAAAGGAAAATCACATTAATCTTTGAGTAAGTATGATCCCACTTAATATCCTTTCTTCCACTCATTAATTGCAATAAAGCAATGTGATATCTTCTTGATCCATTAGTGAGAAAAAGAAACACCAAAACACAGGAATGTGATTTTATTCACTCGTATGCTATTCTTTGATGTTATAAAATGTTAAAAACAAAATAGGAAGTATAGTGGAGGGGTAGAAGAAATTGTCTTGTTGTGACAGATAATGCAAAGGTTCATCGGAAATAACTTTGAAAAGTAGAAATCTGACTATCAGATTCATTTTTAGGAAGAAGGGGGCAACATAAGACTCAAAACAGGAGAATTCTTTAGAAAAATAGTAGACCTTTTAACACTTTAAAATAAACAGTGATACTGGCTTGGACTGTTTTAATAAGTGGTCTATGATATTCCAATTATGATGTAGAATTCATTCATGATATTATTATTAATGCATGGTAATTATAGAGAATAATGAGTTTCATTTTGACATTTGCAAATATGCATTTAACATATTTGTTGGAACCCACAGCCCATTTGGCTAACTACTCCCCCCTTCTTATCCTGATCCACTTGCTCTTTTCTATTAGATGCCTTTGTAATTTCATGATTTTTAAATCTAGAATTTACATAAGAATAAAAAAGTATGATACTTGACTTTCTAAGTCTGCCTTAGTTTCTTTAAGATGATCTCTAGTTCCAATTATTTTTTCTCCAAGTGGCACAATTCTCTTCTTCTTTGTAGCTAAATATACTCTATTGTGTAGATATGCTATGTTTTATTTATGCATTTATCTGTTCATGAATGTGTAGATTGATTCCATAATTTGACCGTTGTGAAAAGTTCCTCAATAAACATGAGTATTCAGAGTGTTCAGGTGTCTCTATTAATAGGCTGAATGACTCCTTGAGGTATATAATATTGGGTCATATGGCAGTTCTATTTTTTGTTTTTTTTAATGTTTTATTTATGTATTTGAGAGAGAAAGAAAGAGGCCAGATAGATAGATAGATAGATAGATAGATAGATAGATAGATAGATAGATAGATGATAGATAGAATGGGCACACAAGGGCCTCTCCTTCTAGCCACTGCAAATGAACTCCAGACACATGTACCACCTTGTACATCCGTGGGAACTGGGGAATCATCGAACCTGGGTCCTTCAACTTCATGGGAAAGTGCCTTAACCACTAAACAGTATCTCCAGGCCTATTTTTAGCTTTTTGTGGTACTGCCACACTGCTTTCCACTGTGGCCAGACTAGTTCGCATTCCCTACAAAGAATATTTAAGAGTTTCTTTTCTCCCAGGTCAGCAATATACAACCATTAGATGTTTTTGTATTCTTTTTTTTTTTTCCAAGTAGGGTTTCACTCTAGCCCAGGCTGACCTGGAATTCACTATGTAGCCTCAGGGTGGCCTCGAACTCATGCGATCCTCTACCTCTGCCTCCCAAATGCTGGGGCATGGGCCACCACGCCCAGCTAATGTTTTTGTATTCTTAATGATAACCATTCTGACTGGGGAGGGATAGAGTTTCAGTATAGCTTTTCTCCTTTTGGTGGGGGGTTGCTTATACATATAGTTTTTGTGACAGTATGTCAGTATGTAGCCCAATCTGGTTTCAAAATCACAATTCTCCTGCTTCAACCTATCAAGTGCTGAGTTTATAGGTGATTCCCAAGCATTCCTGGCTTTTAATGTAATTTTGGTTTGCATTTCCCTGAAAGCTAAGTATATTGGATGTTTTATTGTTATGAGGCATTGGGAGTTTAGGAATAGAGTCTTTGGGGTCCCCCCCCAAGGCCAGCTCAGGAGGGACAATAGGGTGTCTGCCGAATTGGGGTGAGCAGCGCAGAGTCACGACACAGACTCCAGGAGTTGGGTGAAAGCGGAAGCAAGAATCCACAAACTCGTTTATTTAGCACAATGCACATAGGGTTTAAGGGGTTGTTCATCCTTGCATGGGGTGGTCCCCTTTTGGTGACCAATGACAGCCTGTCTCTGGACAGGACATCTCATAGTAGGCTTCTCGGGAGCATGCGGCTGTAACTGTTGTCACATCAAGCCTGCACAAAACACCATTTTTACAGAAGCCACTTCCTGTTTTCTTCTGCCATGCAGTCTGGCTAGGACCAGGCCTGTATTGTGCCATACAAGAGTCCTCAAACCCCAAAACTAAAACTAAAACTAAAACCCCAAAGCTAAAAATAGGCCTGGAGATATTGTTTAGTGGTTAAGGCACTTTCCTGTGAAGTTGAAGGACCCAGGTTCGATGATTCCCCAGTTCCCACAGATGCACAAGGTGGTACATGTGTCTGGAGTTCATTTGCAGTGGCTAGAGGTAGAGGCCCTTGTGTGCCCATTCTATCTATCATCTATCATCTATCTATCTATCTATCTATCTATCTATCTATTGTATTTTACCAAAGAATTGAAGAATTGGGCAAACCAAAATGAGAAGGATAATTATTAAATTATTATATTTATTTGGGAAGTACAAAACCAAGGGAAGGAAAATTGATTCACTCACATGATCTGAGAGCACATTTGGTGGGCCTGGAAGAAATATGAAAAAGATTTAGACAGAAAAGAAAATACAGAGAGCTCCTGCAGTGTGAAGGGAGGGAGCAGAAAGACGTCAAGAGTTGAATGGGCAGCTAAGAGAACCCTTGCCCCTGGTAAGGATCTATTTATGATCTTATTGTTGCGGGCCCTGCTTTCCTTCTCAGGTGAGCCAGAGTGAGGGCTGATTGGTCTGGGGTAGAGGCTGGCTCAAGAAGAGGCCAGCCATGATATAACCAACCACAATGTCAGGATCAGATTTACAGTCTAGGAGAGGAGAACTCTCTCCCAGGGAAGGCCTCAGGTTCTTCAAAAAACACAGCCTTTAATCCCAGCACTCGGGAGGCAGAGGTAAGAGGATCACCAAGAGTTGGAGGCCACCCTGAGACTACATAGTTAATTCCAGGTCAGCCTGGACCAGAGTGAGACCCTACCTTGCAAAACCAAAAAAAAAAAAAAAACAGATCTAGGGAACCCCTTTAGGCAAGAGATAAGAAGTCAGATCATTCTTTGATCTCTAGCAAAGTGGAGATTGTGAGGGCAGACATTCCTGCCTTTACTTTTGGGGCCCAGTCACCCTAAACTACCTAATAAAATTACTTGATTCCCCGTCATTATCATATGTTTATTAGATCTTTGTCTTTTTTCATTTGAAAAGTATTCATTTCCTTGGCAAATTTGTTGATTGGATTATTTCTTCATTTGGGGTCTATTTTTTTCAATTCTTTATATGCTCTGAATGTTAATGCCCTATCAGATGAGTAGCTGCAAAGGATTTTCTCCCATTCAGTAAGCTATTTATTTACTCTTTTCATTGCTTCCTGAGCTGTGTAAAAGTTTTGTTAATTTTATGTAATTATATTTATCAGCTCTACCTATTACTTTCTGAGTTATTGAAGCACTATTCAGAAAGTCTTCGACTATGCCTGTATTTTGAAATGTTCTCCTCTTCCAGTTTCAGTTTCAAGTCTTCTTATATTAAAATCTTTACCCTACTTCCCGCCCCCCAAATACCTAGTGCAAATTGTTGTGGGAAAACTATACTCAACTGTGAAAATGGTTTTAAAAATCTGGTCAAAAGCCGGGTGTGGTGGCTCACACCTTTAATCCCAGCACTTGGGAGGCAGAGAAAAGCAGGCCATTACATAGTTTATTCCAGGTCAGCCTGTCACAGTGCTCAAACCAAAAAAAAAAAAAAAAAATTGTCAAATTTTTTTATTTTTAAGCTCAAAGTTTTTTTTTTTTTTATTTTTAGCATGATGAGCCATGTAACATGCTGGAAATTTTCAATTACCTATCAAACATTTCTAGTTTCCAAACTAAGTGTAATTAAAATAGCACCGGGATGGATTGATGGCTTAGAGGTTAAGGCGTTTGCCTGCAAAGCCAAAGGATCTGGTTCAACTCTCCAGGAACCACATAAGCCAGATGCACAAGAGGGCACATGCATCTGGAGTTTGTTTGCAGTGGCTGCAGGTCCTGACACACCCATTCTCTCTCTTTCTCTCTCTCTTTCTCTCTCTCTGCCTCTTTCTCTCTCTTAAATAAATTATATATATATGGATTTAAAATAGCACCACTGACTTGCTACCTAAGTTGGTATCTCCAACGAGGACAATCAAAGCATCCTCTTGGCAGTTTAAGCTAAGTTTGCTAGGTGCTGGGCAGCTGGAGTTGTGAGAAGTGACACAGGACCCAATTTCTTCCTGACAAATAGGACATGGCTGGCACCTAGGATACTTAAGGTGCTCCTCTTGATTCTTCCCAGCCAATCCAATATTCCATAGTCACTGTGAGTCTGAGGCCAACCTGGTCTACAGAGTGAAAGCTTGTCTATAAAAAATAAACTAGAAAAACATAGTGTAAAGGGACTCTACAAGTATGTGTTGTCTAATTACTAACCTCAAAGAGCAGCTATACAATTTTCATTTCTAACTATCTCATAATTCACGTGAAAATAAACAACTTGCAAGAGCAGAATAAAACATTTTTAAAATGAAAAATGTTTTTTATTTATTTTGTTTTGATTTTTGAACAGGGTGAGATGGGATCTATCTAGTTTAATTCTACATGTGGATATCCAGTTTCCCCAGCACCACTTATTTTATAAAAAAAAAAAGTCTGTCTTTCTTCAATGTATGTTTTTAGGATTATTGTCATGAATTGTATGACTTTAACTGTATAGGTATGTTTCTGGGTCCTCTATTTATTGGTCTATGTGTCTGTTTATGTGTTTGTGCCATGCTGGTTTTGTTTTTATGGCTCAATAGGATAATTTAATATAAGTCTGGTATGATGATAACACCAACATTGCTCTTGTTACACAGGATTGTTTTGTGCTTCCATATGAGTTTTAGAATTGTTCTTTCTATATCTGGAAAAATTCCATTTTTAATCTTATTGGGGAATACAATGCATCTGTAGAATGTTTTCATTAATATAGTCATTTTCACAATATTAATTCTTCCCATCCATGGGCATATGAGGTCATTCATTGCATCTTCTAATATCTTTGTTTTTTGGGTTTTTTTTTTTTCACTTTTTAAGGTAGGGTCTCACTCTAGCCCAGGCTGACCTGGAATTCAATATGTAATCTCAGGGTGGCCTCAAATTCATGGCGATCTTCCTACCTTTGCCTCCTAAATGCTGGGATTAAAGGGGTGCGCCACCACGCCCGGCATGATTTTTTTTTTTTTTGATGCTACATAGTTTTCATCACAAAGGTCTCCTTGGTTAAGTATTTTTTAATTTATTATTTTTATTTATTTACTTATTTGACAGAGAATGAGACAGAGAGAATGAGAGAGAGAGAGAAAGGTAAGGAGGGAGGGAGAAAATGGGAGCATCAGGGCCTCTAGCCACTGCTACCAAACTCCAGATGCATGTGCCCCCTTGTGCATCTGGCTAATGTGGGTCCTGGGGAATAGAACCTGGGTCCTTTGGCTTTGTAGGGAAATACCTTAACCACTAAGCCATCCCTCCAGCCCCTTCTTTGTCAAGTTTATTCTCAGGTATTAATTTTTAGGAAATTATGAATGGGGCTGTATCCTTCCTTTCTTCCTTCTTTCCTTTTTTTTCTCAGTACAGGAGATTGAAGCCATGGTTTTGCACATGCTAAGCAAACTCTTTCACAGTAAGTTAAATTCCCAGCTCCTCCTGATTTCTTTCTAAGTTAGTTTGTTATTGTATATAGGAAAGTTTCTAATTTTGGTATGTTGATTTGGTATCCAAGGTAGAAATTATTCTAATGACTTGAGTTGATAGCTTGTACACTTACAGAGAAGAAAAGAGATAGCAATGCCTTGCTGTTCTGAAGCGCTTAGACAAACTCTGAAAGGCTTCTGAGAATTTATATTTCATTTTTTCAAACACATTAATATCTGTTCAATAATGTTGGAGAAGGATACAGGATTCATAAAGAAGGTAAACTATTTTCATTTATGCTTTTTTACATTTATACTTTAAGGAAAAAGAGATAGATATTGGCCATTGAAAGGCCTCTCATCAGATTTTGCATCTGCAAATTTGGATAAATGTTCTAGCTTTGGGCATGCTAATATACCTGGTATACATATGTTAAGACAGTATTTATTAAATAAATTAACATCTTGTATGGAGAAAGTGGTAATGATGGCACAAAAGGCCTGGTCCTAGCCAGACAGCATGGCAAAAGACCAAAAGTATTCTGTAAAAATGATTCTTTCTTGATGACAACAGATTGAAGTACGGGATTCTGTCCAGAGACAAGCTGTCATTGGAAAAACAGTCATCTACTAAAACCCTAAACTTCCTGAATAAACAAGTGTCCACTTTCACCCAACTCCAAGTGCTTATTCAACCCCATCTGGCCTTGGGGGGACCCCAACAAGTGGTAATGATGGCAAAAAAGCTTTAGCCCCATTGTGGGATAGTACAAATGATTCTTTCATAGATTGAGTAGTTCTCTGAGAAAAACAGTCATCTACTAGCTAAAGAATACAAGTGTAATACAAGTGCTTATTCAACCATCTGCTTTACTTTTACCCCATTGTTACAGTCATGTTCGCATTGCTGTCAGAAATCACCCAACCAAGAGCAGCTTATGGGGGAAAAAGGTTTATTTTGGTTTATACACTCAAGGGGAAGCTCCATGATGACAGGGTAAAATGACAGCATGAGCAGAGGGTGGACAGCAACTCCTGGCCTACATCAGATGGACAATAGGAACAGGAGAGTGTGCCAAACACTGCCAAGGAGAAACTGGCTATAACACCCATAAGCCCATCCCCAACCATACAACACCTCCAGGAGGCGTGAATTCCCAAATCTCCATCAGCTAGGAACCTAGCATTCAGAACACCTAAGTTTAGGGGGTACACCTGAATCAAACCACCACATCAGAGGTTCAACACAGAGAGCAAAAAGAACAAGGAAGGTAGAAAGAGAAGCACTTTATTTCTAGTTAAACCATATTCAAAACGCAGTTGTAGCCAGGCATGGTGGCACACACTTTTAATTCTAGCACTTGGGAGGCGAAAGTAGGAAATTTTCTGAGTTTGAGGCCAGCCTTGGGCAACAGAGTGAGTACCAGGTCAGTCTGGGCTAGAGTGAGACCCTACCACAGAAAAAAAAAAAAGAAAACAGGTGTGAGGAATTCTTATATAGATGTAAAGTGTGAATATGGGGAACAGAGAGTGAACTATATTATATGTCTTCCCATCATATCTTATGGTTCTTGATGGCAACAGTATTGTGTCCATGTATATATCTGACGTTGAACTCCCAGATACTTTATTTGCTTCCTTCCTTAACTAGAAGCCCTCAACTAAGTTTATGCAATTTTTCCCATTTTGAAATGGTAAAGATCTGGTATAAATGGCCATCAATCTGCAAAAGCAGGGGTTGTTTTTTGTTAAAATTCATTTATACTTTTGTTCCTATGGATGGAAATTCTAGTTAAGTGCCTTCAGATTAACTGTCAGCAGATGGGTTTATTGGGTTGCATTACTTGTATTCTGGTATCATACAACCCATTTTCCATCCTAACCAAAAAGAAAAGAAAGTCAATAAACAATAATAGGAGTGCTTTACTGTAGATCCAAGTTAAAGTTTCCTAATGCTGTCTAAATTATAACTACCTTTCGTCAGAATCAACATCTTGACAGCATTAAAAGCTAAGGTTTTTCATAATTTACCTTGCTGGCCATAAGCATGAAGGAAAACCAGAGCAAAGAACCACACAGGGGCTTTGAAGCAAGAAGTCTTGTAGGAACTCAGAGGAACTCAAGTGAAGAAAATGTAATTGCATGCATGCTGACATCAAAATGATTATTGAAATACAAGTCCCTACCTATATCCACAAAGAAAGAACACATTTAGAGAACAAAGAACAACCAATACACCAAATTACAACTTCCTGGCTTTTTATTGGCATGCAAATTAAGCAATGATTAAGGAAAAAGTCCTACCTACAACATTTTCTATGTACCTTCTAGTGTTTCTGGTGATTGACCTTTCAAATTATTACTCACTTTAACTTCATATATCTCAGGCTGAAAATTTGTGATACTCACTTTCAATTTCCTTCTTGTGAGGAACTTAGCCATTGCTTTTACTATTCACTAAAACTTAGTGATGTTAAATCATATTATTTCAGATAGTGTCTCATGTAACAGAGGCTGGCCTTGAGCTGATTCTCCTACCTCCATCTCCCAAGTGCTGGGATTACAGGCTGACACAAACCACACCAGCTAATTATATAACATTTGAAAAGTGGATGTTAATTTGCATACAAAGAAGTATGACCAGGTATATAACTGATCATGCTTCACTTTTTATTTCCTATAACACTGTATCAACTTTGTTAGAAATTTTAATGTATCTACCTAGACTAAAATCAAATCCTCTATATTTCAGTGATTCAGGGTTTTGTAAGGAAAAGAAACAGTGCCAGCATTTTGAATAGAGATGATTCGCATAATATTGCTAATAAGCAATTATTACCTAAGTACAAAAAGGGGTAGTAGAAGATTCTAAAAATTTTACAGGGATAGCAAGTTCTACTATCTAGCCTGAGTGGAATTGACAATGTGATAATAATTTAGCAGCCACAGCCTGTTCCACCAAGACTGGGTTTCAAATTTCCTGAAAGACAGCCTACACAGGCAAAGACACTTAACCAGAGGGCACAAGTCAGATTTGGTGGGTCCGTGAGTAAGTAGTGTGTGAGTATGACTAGCTAGAGCTGATCCTTGAAGGACAATAGGTTTCTCTGCTACTTAATATGAAAAGAATAGGGCTGGAGAGACGGCTTAGCGGTTAAGGCGCCTGCCTGCTAAGCCTAAGAACCTGTTTCCATTCTCCATGTCCCACGTTTAGCCAGATGCAAAGTGACGCAAGGGCTCAATGCCACACTTGCCCACAAGGGGGCGCACGCATCCGGATTTCGTTCACAGCAGCTGAGAGATTGACTGCTGGCTCACCCATCTCTATCTCTCTCTGTCTGTCTGTCTGTCTCTCTCTGTGTCTCTCTCCAAAAATAAATAAAATAATAATAATAAAAATTTAAAAAAAAAAAGAAAAGAATACTAGAACCTTCCTGTTTTTATTGCCCTGTAGTCTCCCCTGAACATCTTTCTTTGGTTGAAGCCAGCCATATGCTTCCCTCTTTAAAAGAAAATCAAAGAACGGAGGATAAGAATTGAAAAATTCATAATTAGCACCCACACACTAATGCTCATGAGGAACCTAAATGAGGAGTGTGTTATGGTTCATGTCTAAAATGTCCCCAATAGATTTATGTTTCCAACATTCAGTCCCCAGCCTGTAGTGCTATGTTGAAGGCTGTAAAGACACTCGCCTAGCTATATACGGGCCTTTGAAGGGTAAACCAACCATTGATTTCAGCTTGCTTTTCCTGCATCCTGTCCCCAGTCACATGATGTATCTCTACCACACACTTCTCACTGCATGGATAATGTTGTTATGGACTGAAAACCATAAACCAAAACAAATCATTATCACAGCAAGGACAGAAGTAACTAACACAATGTCCATTTTTCATGTAATTGGCACCATTTTTATACATTAGCTGCCATTATCTAAACCAACTCACATGTTAATAGAAGCCCCAGATCATTAATATAGAATAGATATCAGACTATAAATAATGGCGTCAGCTATGGTGAGGTTGAAAAAGCACGTCTTGAAGCTGAGGAGATGACTCAGTGGATAAAAACACTTGATTTCAAAGCCTGTCAGCCTGTTTTCAATTCCCCAGCCACACAAATAAAGCCAGATGCAGAAAGTGACACGTGTCATGTTTGTTTGCAGCGGAAAAAGAGCATGTGCGTGAGTGTGTGTGTGTGTGTGTGCGCGGCGCACACACACACACACACACATCAAAATGCAAAAGAAAAAGCTTGCCTTCCTTCCTAAAAGTGAATTTGATTCGTAGATGATATGTCTGGAGTATGCACGGAGAGCCAGTTTGTAGCAGATGTATGGAGACACCACAATGCTGTGTGAAATATATAAAACTAGTTTCAATTTTTTGAAAAATATTAATATTTGCAAACACAGAAAGACAGAGAGGGAGAGAGACAGATAAAAAGAATGGGCATGCTAGGGCCTGTTGCCACTGCAAAAATCCCTCCAGACACATGCACCACTTTGTGCATCTGGCTTTTTAAGTGGGTACTGGGGAATCAAACCCAGGCCATAAGGCATTGCAAGAAAGTGCTTTAACCACTGAGCAATCTCTCCAGCCCTTAGTTTCAGATTTTTTTTTTTTTTTTTTTTTTTGATTTTTCAAGGTAGGGTCTCACTGTGGTCCAGGCTGACCTGGAATTAACTATGTAGTCTCAGGGTGGCCTCGAACTCTCAGCAATCCTCCTACCTCTGCCTCCCGAGTGCTGGGATTAAAGGCGTGCGCCACCACGCCCGGCTAGTTTCAGATTTTTGAGGAAACTCCATACTGATTCCTACTGTGGATGTACAAATTTGCACTCCCACCAGCAGTGGATAAAGGATCCTTTTTACCCTTTGCCTCACCAGCATTTGTTGTCATTTGAATTTTTGATGATTGCCATTCTGACTGGAGTGAGATGGAATCTCACAGTCATTTTAATTTGCATTTCTCTGATGGCTAAAGTTGTTGAGTGTCTTTTTAGGAGTTGTTATGTAGAGTGCTCTGGGGGTTCAGGAATTCAAGTCTGGGAGAGATGACTCTTAAAGGACATATAACCACTCCCGAAGGTTATGTTTGTGAGAAACTGCACCCTCCCTTCCTGAAGGCTGACAGGAAGGAAGTTCCAGAGACTCAGGAAGTAAAATAAGTCTGGGAAAGGGTTACAAGATGCAACCTTAAGGCTATATAAAGGGGAAACATCTGGGGGTGAGAGGCTCTCTGTTTGAGCTGCCTGCAGGTGGTGCAGTGTGCTCCAGAGACGCAGCTTCCCTGAGTCATCTCTTCTGCTGAGGTAGGCTTTCTGGTGATGTAGCTGCCTTTGAGTCAAAGCAGTTATGGGGAATTCATCACCCAGGATGGGATGAGACTTCTCGAGGTGTGGCTGTGTTTCAGTCATCTATTGCTCCTGTAAGCATCCCCCCATCCTACTCTGTAAGTAACCCCGATAAACTCATTGGTTCACCAAACTGTCTTTGGTGTAATCGTCCTTTGGTCTGGTATATGGTCTGTTGTTTGTGCCCTATCTGGCGAGAAGGCATGTATTTGCATCTCCCCAGGGAAAAGAAAAGTTTTCCATGGTATGTTTTTATTAGCCACTTATATTTCTTCCTTTGTAAACTCTGTGTTTAATTCCCTGCCACGTTTTTGGAACGGGTTGCTTGACTTTTTTATGGCTTATCAGTTTTTGAGTTTTCTGTATATTCTGGATATTAAACCTCTGTCCGTTGTATAGCTGGTGAAAATTATCTCCCATTCTATTGACTCTGTTGATGGTTTGCTTAGCTATACAATATCTTTTTAGTTTCATGAGATTCCAGTGGTTGAGTTTGTCTAATTTCCTGGGCTACTGAGGTCTTTATTCAGAAAGTCTTTCCCTATGCCAACATCTTGGATTGATCTCCCTATTTTTTCCAGTCATTTTAGAGTTTCAGGTCTTATATTGAGATCCTTAATCCGTTTGGAGATGATTTTTGTGCAGGATGAAAGAAGAGGGCCTAAATTCATTCTTTTACATGTAGTTTAAATGCAGTCTTTTCTCCAGTATGAATGTGTTGCCTCCTTGTCAAAGATCAGGTAGCTGTAGTTACTCGAATTTAAACCTGGATTTTCTATTCCATTCCACTGATCTATGTGTCTGTTTTGTGCCAGTACCATGCTGTTTCTATGACTATATCTTTGCAGTATATTTTCAATCAGGTATGGTGTAACCACCAATAGCATTCCTTTTGCTGAGGATATTTTTTGGCTATCTGAGGCCTTTTGCACATACATATGAACTTTGAGACTATTTTTTCTAACTCTGTGAAGAACGTTGTTGGAATTTTGATTGCAATTGCATTGAATCTGTTTATTGCTTTGGGCAGGATGGCTATTTTCCCAATATTAATTCCTCTAGTCCATGAGCATGGGAGGTCTTTCCATCTTCTCTTGTCTTCCTCATTTCTTTCTTGAGCGTTTCTATGTTTTTCATTGTATAGGTCTTTCACTTGTTTGGTTAGCAGTACTCCAAGATATTTACTTTTTTTGTGAAAACAGATCTTCTATCTAATCCAACGATACCACTCCTGGGCATATATCCTAAAGACTCCACTCTTTACTACAGAGATATTTGCTCAACCATGCTTTTCACAGCTCTATTGACAATAGCTATGAATTGGAAACAGGCCAGATGCCCATCAACTGATGAATAGATAATGAAGATGTACACATGTACAATGGAATTCTACCCAAGTGGTAAGGAAAAATGAAATTTGCATGAAAAGGATGGACTTGGAAAAAATCATGCTAAGCGAGGTCACACAGGCTTAGAAAGACGTACACTGAATGTTCTCTCTCATATGAAGTTCCTAATTAGGAGCATCTTTATTTGATTGTAAATTGTAGTAAGCATCAGTAGCATTGGCAAGGAACTAGAAGGAAGCTAGGGGAGAGTGGAAGCAGAAAGGGATGAGGGGTATTTTGCAGACAAATAGAAGGACAGAATACAGGGGGTGGAAGTTTAATCCTAACATTATAGGCTCTGGCTGGTAAATCCCAGTACCAGTACTGGGTTCCCCTCACAGTAAACTGTTGGTCATGGGATCCATGAGGTACCCCAAACAATGCAGGCCATTGCCAAAGCACTTGGTGACACAGCAGACCTAAATGGTAAGACCCTTTTCCTGAAAATTACATATGTGGTCACAAAACATCAAAAGATCATGCTGGATCTGAGAAGGAAGCCAGCTCCCTGATGGCTAACCCTCTTAGTGCTGGCAAGTGCAATGGGAGCTGCTGGGGGGTGGATAAAGTCACCAATAGCATGAACAAACGGAAGATCCTGCAAGCTTAAATATCAACGAGCTGGGAAAGATGTACACAGCTGTGCAATAGTGACACAGAGGCTATGTGGACAATCAATGGCTCTCTGATGGATATGAGATCCAATCCATGAAACCATGGGAGGGAATTCATACCTGGTACTGGGAACCAAGTCAGAATTCTTTCTTTCTTTCTTTCTTTCTTTCTTTCTTTCTTTCTTTCTTTCTTTCTTTCTTTCTTTCTTTCTTTCTTTTTTTTTTGGTTTGGTTTTTCCAAGGCAGGGTCTCACTCTAGCTCAGGCAGACTTGGAATTCACTATGTAATCTCAGGGTGGCCTCGAACTCATGGCGATCCTCCTACCTCTGCCTCCTGAGTGCTGGGATTCAAGGTGTGCACCACCACACCCAGCCCCCAAGTCAGAATTCTATGGATAGGAAGGATATAGACTAGAGAGAAGCTACCACTGTCTTTTGGCTAAGAAGAGAATACAGTATACCTATCAAAGAGTCTCTTAAATGACTATGATTAGCCCCATTGACCCATGCTGCTCTCATTTTTTGTTGGAGAATCTGCATTAGGAAAGGATGGTAGTGAAAACTGGAGAGAACTAAGATCCATCAAGGCAAGAAAAGATAGCCAACTGCCTAGTACAAGTCATATCGTCTCTGCCACATCTTCCAGAACCCAGGAGATAGTACAGTGGACATGATGATTTTAATAGGAATACTGCTCTCATTGCTAGCATGTGTACCTTATCTAGGAAAAAGACATTAGACACTGAGGAGACTTAAACTCATCAAAGCAGAAATTCAGAGGATACAGAGAGCTCACTACTAAAGGAGACTTATGCACACCAAGGCTCAGAGAACATTGAGGAATAAAGGGCAGAAAAATTGTAAGAGCTATATTGTGGGAAAGAGTATCCGAGGTACTGTTCCCATCCTGACAGAGACTTAGTGCTGCATTTATGACCCCACATTGAATATCAGTCATCCCACTGAAAAGGGCTTTCAGTAGAATGGGGGCAGGAGAGAGGGGTTATAAGAGTATAAGTCAATGGGAAAATGACCTATATACAACATGGTCATACAAATTGCAGTAAAGTACATAGTTATGTTAAAAAAGAACGAATAGGGGCTGGAGAGATGGCTTAGCGGTTAAATGCTTGCCTATGAAGTCTAAGGACCCCGGTTCAAGGCTCGATTCTCCAGGACCCACGTAAGCCAGATGCACAACGGGGTGCATGCATCTGGAGTTCGTTTGCAGTGGCTGGAGGCCCTGGCGCACCCATTCTCTCTCTCTCTCTACCTGCCTATTTCTGTATCTCTCTCTCTCTCTCTCAAATAAAAAAATAAAATAAAATATTTAAAAAAAAAAGAACGAATTAAACTAGATGATGAAGCTATTTATCTACAAATGAGAGGATTTTGTTGGCATTTTTTGTTTTGTTTTTCTTTTTGCTTTTTCTTTCTTTTCTTCTTCATTTTAAAATACTTTTTATTTTATTCTTTTTTTTAATTTATTTTTATTTATATTTTCCAATTTTACATTCATAATGGTGACTCCAATATCCTCCTCCCTGTCCTCCCTTTCCAAAGGGACCGTCATCAATGGGGAATGTGGGTCATGCATTGTGGGGGTAGTCAAGAGTTATGAGGGATAGACCAAGTCTCTGTGCATAATGCCCCAACTTTTCTTAAAAATATTTTGTTTATATTTATTTATTTATTTATTTATTTATTTATTTATTTATTTAAGAGTGACAGAAAAGAGGCATAGAGAGAGAGAGAGAGAGAGAGAGAGAGAGAGAGAATGGGCACACCAGGGCCTCCAGCCACTGCAAATGAACTCCAGACACATGCAACACCTCGTGCATTTGGCTTATGTGAGTACTGGGGAATTGAGCCTTGAACTGGAGTCCCTTAGGCTTCACAGGAAAGTGCTTAACCGCTAAGCAATCTCTCCAGCCCAGTACTTTTTATTTATATTTGTTTATTAGAGACAGAGAAAGGGAGAGAAAGAGAGAGTGAATGGGTATGCCAGGGTTTTTAGCCACTGCAAACAAACTCTAGATGCATGTGTCACCTTGTATATCTGGCTTATGTGGGACCTGGAGAATCAAACTTGTGGCCTTAGTCTTCGCAGGCAAGCGCCTTAACCACTAAGCCATCTCTCCAGCCCTTCTTCTTTTTTAAAAAAGGCATTTGAAACTTCCAGACCCATGTTATTTGTGAAACCACAGATTAAATGAAAGGGATTTATGCACTTAAACATTATCTCCTATAAGGCTCCCATGAAATAATTCATTATGTCTAATAAGATATACACACACACACATACACACACACACACACACATACACACACACACACACGGGTTTTGGGCTAATTGAAAGCAATCATTTTTATCTTCCATTGGAATAAAAGGAATGAAAGTTCCCTGTGTTTTAATATTCTACATGTTATGCTTAATTTGAATTAGGATACATTTTCAATTTTGTCAATTCCTTTGTTTAAAACTTAACTGGAAATGATAATGGTAGCATCAGACTCTATGACAATTACTTTGTGGAGGTAAGAAAAGAAATAACCATTTAAACATTGTAATTATACCAATAGTATTAAATCCTCTGTGAATGTTTTTAAATGTCATATTCCTAACATTAATTACCTTTATGCACTGAGGCATGAAATGGCTTCAAAGTCCTTAACTAAACAAGGTATTATGATTAAATTAGGAAAGGTAAAAGGCCAGACCTAAGAGCCACAAAAATAATTGGCTACAAAAGGTAGAAGTATATTTTCTACAACCATGTTTGTTATTTTCAAATTGGATTTCATTTATTTCATGTGACTTTATTTTTCTTTGTAATTAATGTGATTTGGTAACAATCAAATATACATATTTATATTTAATTTATTTTTCTATTATTTTCAACCTTTATTAATAGGTACTTCCACTTTGTTGAGTGTATTGAAAAAAATCTAGTTATAAACTTTTATTACAAATTAAAAATGAAGTTCTTAAAATTTTTAACTTGATGAGATATTAAACAATTTTAAAGGTGTACTGGGGAAAACCAGGCTTAAATAAAACACATTTTGTCATTATCAAAAAGAGACACCTTTTGGTAAAAAATGATAAAAACCATGCGCTGCATAAAGAATACAGGTGGTTGTAGCTTATCTGATCAATGGGCAAAACCAAGCAAAGTCTTCTGCTCAAATTTACTGACCTAAACACAGATGTCATCACCTAATCATATAGAATCCCATGACCAGAATAGAAAAAAAAGTCTAATTCAGCATCACTGATCTATAAAACATTTATGAAACTTAATGAACAAGCATTTGTCCAATTCTTAGATATTATCTTGAAACAAATGGTAACCTCTTTTTTTATACATATAACTTATTAACTGGTGTGATGATGTCCAAGCATCTGATTCTAAGGCTTCATATGTGGGGCCTCTTTACTTATATGAAGTCATTTTTTAAATTTTATTTTAGAGAGAGCAAGCAAGAGAGAAACAGAGAGGAGACATAGAGAATTGGCACGCCAGGGCCTAGCTACTGTAATCGAACTCCAGTTGCTTGTGCCACCTAGTGGGCATGTGCGACCTTGCACTTACCTCACCTTTGTGCGTCTGTCTTATTTGGGATCTGGAGAGAGATCAGACATGGGTCCTTATGCCTCGCAGGCAAGTGCCTTACTGCTAAGCCATCTCTCCAGCCCTATGAAGCCAAATTTTAAATGGGCATATACATATATATGTGAATTTCATCAGGTGTATATGTTGACCATAGGCTGAGTACTTATGAAAATCATATTAATGAATATACATTAATAACAGGATTTTAAAACAAGTATTGATTACAAGTTTCTCTTAAGGCACTGAGAAAATAAAATGACAAGGGAAGTTTGAAATCTTGACTCAGAAAATACACATTTATTCTCTTCAGAGAAACAGCTATCTCACTTTTATTTTAGTGGCTGTATTCCACCATATATCACATGACTGCAAGATGAAACAGACAAGATGAAAGAAAATTATAGCTCTATAGCAGGTACCATCAACTAATGACATAAAAAGACAGCAGCAAAAATGTGCAGCCACTGAAGCTACACAGATAGAACTCCTAAGTAATTACAGCCACAGTGCCCAGTAGCCATGGAGTGAACATGTTTGGATTCAACAAATGGAGATATATATATATATATATATATATATATATATATATATATATATATATGTTATTTTTGCCTGCACTGAACATGTGCAATTCTTCTCACTTGTCACTATTCCCCAAACAATCAGTGTAGCAACTATTTACAAAGCATTAAAATGTATCAGGTCCTTAAAATTGTGTAAAGATGATAAAGCAGAGGAGAGGATGTGGGTAGATACTCCATAAATAATATTATGCCATGGTGTGGTGGTTTGATTCAAGTATCCTCCATAAACTTAGGTGTTGTGAATGCTAGGTCTCCAGATGGTGGCAATTTGGGAATCGGAGCCTCCTGGAGGCAGTGTGTTGTTGGGGGCGGGCTTATGGGTGTAATAGCCAATTTCCCCTTGCCAGTGCTTGGCACACTCTCTTGCTACTGTTGTCCATCTGATGTTGGCCAGGAGGCGATGTTCAGCCTCTGCTCATGCCATGCTGTTCCCTGACATCATGGTGCTTCCCCTCAAGTCTGTAAGCCAAAATAAACCCTTTCCTCCCATAAACTGTTTTTTTTATAATCTAGCTCTTTTGTATATTTACGACTTGTGTCAAGCATGAATTCATAGGGAATAGGCTGCAGGAGTGAGGTTCTTTACCATTTGTTGTCACAAAGTGTGCTTCTCTGGGCGGAGTAGGCTGCCTCTTCAGCTGCACCTAGGTTCCTTTCTCTTTGGCCTCTTTTTTCTTCTGATCATTTTCCTTCACCTGTCTCAGGAAGCTGTCTCGGCTCTTAGAGTGATTATTATACTCAATATGCACATTAATTCTCTTGGAAAGAATCGTGCCCTTGACTTGCTTGTTCACAACACTGCCAACAGTATGCTGAGTAACACTGTAGACTCTTCCAGTCTTCCCATGCTAACATTTATGAGGCATTCCTTTTTGGACAGGACCCATTCCCTTGATGTCTACAATATCACACTTCTTGTAGATTTGCATATGCATGACCAATGGACCAACTCCATGTTTTCTAAATGGCCTAGAGAACATGTACCGGGTGCCTTTTCTCTCCCTTTGTGTTTGCTATTTTGGCAAATTACTGGAAGATGGCAGTTTTGGCCAACCATAAACTGCTTTTGGTCAGGGATTTTCTGTTAGCAATGAGCAGTGAACTGCAACGCACGGCATATGAAGGACTGCAGTGAGCATCTGAAGATTTCAGAATCTGTAAGGATCTTGAATTAATCCTATTTGGTATCAAGGAATTACTGCATTTTTAATTTCTCTTGGCTTCTTTTCAAAGAATTTCTATGTTTGTGAAGCCCTTTTACCTGCCTGCCTCCATCATTCTAAATACTTCCTATATCCAGATAAAATTCCCTACCAATACTTTTCTTCTCCTCCTCACTATAGAAAAAAACCTCCATTTTGTTCAATTTACTTCTACTTGGTGACAAATATCATTGGAATGAAAAGAAGGGGAAAATAAATCTAACTTAGTAATCATGACTAAGGTAGAGCTCTCTGTGATGCTATTAGAAACTTTAAAGAACATTGTAGCTCAAAGTCATTTTCACAGTTAATATTAGCACCTCAGGCAAGTGTGTACTTGCATCCAAACATTTGCCCTGTGCTAAATATAAACTGTCTTCCATCATCTGATGAAAGAATCCTTGGAACTTCCTCATGACAGCCAACAGTTATACTTCCAAAGATTTCCCATCTTAGCATATGCTTACCAGTGCTTGGGAAATGTATAAGCATTTTCTGGGACTTTGCCCTTACTATTTTGAAAAAGTATTTATTAAATTTTTTAACGTAGGGTCTCACTCTACCCCAAACTGACCCAAACTGACCGGGAACTCACTCTGTCGTCTCAGGCTAACCTCGAACTCACAATGATCCTCCTACCTCTGTCTCCCAAGTGCTGGGATTAAAGGTGTGCACCACCATGCCCCGCTTAAAAGAACTCATTTAAAAGACATGACAGTTAGAAAGGTGAGGGTTAAATTTAATACAAATGAGGAAAAGACTTAAATCATTATATATGCCACTAGAAGACCCTCCTTACTCCTGTGTATGGATCAGTTGTTTGATATTTAGGAAGATGATATTAATGAATGTAAATTAATAACTGGATGTTAACATGAGATTTGATTGCAAGTTTCTTCTGAGATACAAAGAAAATAAAATGCTGTGGTGGTTTCAATGTGAATTGATGTCCCCCAGAGCCTGAGATATTTTTGATTAAGTTTGCAATTTAAGTCTCCAGCAGTCTGCTGGAGGATGTGTCACAGGGGGATCTGATCTAAATTCCAGCTCTAAGGTATGCACAGAGCCAGATTGAGCTCTGATTGATCCTGCTTGCTGACTGTTTGGTGGTGTCTCTCATCTATGAAGCCATGAAAGTGAGCTAGTTTCTTTACCATTGATGGTGGTTCTCCTGTATGCTATAGAGGGAAACAAACCCTTTCCTCCCATAAGCTGCTTCTGGTCTGATGTTTGTCCAGCAATGCAAAGGGAACTGCAACAGATTCCAAATGGAATTTGAAGTCATAAAGAATAAAATAAGACAGGCTTAGAGATGGCTCAGTGGTTAAAGGCTCCTGCTTGTAAAATTTGCTGGCCTGGGTTCAATTCCCCAGTACCCAAGTAAAACCAGATGCACAAAGCAGTGCCTGAATATGGAGTTCTTTTGTAGTGGCAGGAGGCCCTTATGTACCCACTCCCTCTCTCTTATTGTCTCTTCTCTATCTTTTTGCAAAGAGATGGCTCAGCAGTTAAAGACACTTGCTTTCATAAGTCTGAAGGGCTTAATTCAATTCCCCTGTACCCACATAAGGTCAGAGGTACAAAGTGGAGCATGTGTCGAGAGTTTGTTTGCGGTAACACTAGGTACTGGCATACCCATTCACATTGTCTCTCTCTTTCCTTGCAAATAAATAAAGAAAAGTATTTATTTTTATTTTTATTTTTTTTTTTTTTTGGTTTTGCAAGGTAGGGTCTCACTCTGGTCCAGGCTGACCTGGAATTCACTCTGTAGTCTCAGGGTGGCCTCGAACTTACAGCAATCCTCCAACCTCTGCCTCCCAAGTGCTGGGATTAAAGGCGTGCACCACCACGCCTGGCATAAGAAAATTATTTTTAAAAACATTTTAAGAAGAGTTACGAGAGAGTATTCACTAGAAATTAATGTGAGTGGGTGCTGGAGTTGCTTTTGTATTACCAAAAGCAGTTTATGGGAGGAAAGGGTTTATTTTGACTTACAGACTTGAGGGGAAACTCCGTGATGGCAGACAAAAGAATGGCATGAGCAGAGGCTGCAGATCATCTCCTGATCAATATCAGGTGGACAAGGGCAGCAGGAGAGTTTGTCAAACACCGGCAAGGAGAAGGCTGGCTGTAACCCATACGCCTGCCCCTAACAACAGACTTTCCCCAGCCAGGCTTTCAATTCCCAAATTGCCATCAGCTTGGAACCAAAACCCATCCAAAACCCACGAGTTTATAGGGACACCTAATTCAAACCACCACGATGGGTTTGGATAAAGGTCCCCAAATTTAAGAAAGCACAGACCAGGAGAAGAGTCAAGTTTAAACAACTGTTATGGCCAGAGAAAACTCCAAGATCAAGGTTGTTTTCATTACCTTCTCATCGTTGGGAGAAAACGCCAGACAAAAAGTAGCTGGTGGGAAAAAAGTCTCAAGGGGAAGCTTCATGACGGCGGAGGAAGTCATGGCATGAGCAGGGGCTGGACGTCACCTCTGACGCAGCAGGAGAGTGAGCTAACGAACACTGGCGAGCTAGGAGCTAATAGTCCTCAAGGTTCACCCTCAGCAACACACCTGCTAAAGCAAGGCTCCACTTCCCATATTGCCACCGGTGGAGTATCAAGCATTTAGAACACATGAGTTTGAATGGGGGAGGGGGATGCCTGATTCAAACCAACACAAATATCAACCATATACGGGCTGTTCTACTCCCTTTACCTTTTTCTTCTTAGTATCTCCAAGCCCACAGATGTTCACTAAGGTAGCAAGATGTGAATGTGGGAACAGAAGCGCAAAATGTGGTAGTGGGTGGGGCATACGAAGCCTCTGCTGTCAGATTCCAGCTAATTAGATTCCAAAAGTAGCAGATGAGGGAAAAATATTTACCCTTATAAAGTCAAAATCATGACTTTACTTTCTCTCCATGAAAACAGTAGGTAGAACTCAGAGGTTGAATGAAATAATGAAATCAAAGGGCAACAATAAATAATATTTACTTTCATTACCATTTAACTGACATATGATCCCTCTCATTTTAAATCTATTTTTATTATTAGAAACAGAGAGAGGAGGGAGAGGGAGGAAGGATGGGCACACCAGGGCCTCTAGCCACTGCAAACCAACACCAGACACATTCGCCACCATTGGAGTCTGGCTTACATGGGATCTGGAGAATCGAACCTGGGTCCTTGGGCTTCATAGGCAAGTACTTTAACCGCTAAGCCATCTCTTCAGCCCTAGTCTCTCCCCTTTAATTATGAATGGAGGTAGAACCACAGTCCTGGCAGTACCTGTGCAGGAAAGAAGAGCATAGCAGGTCTGTGAGTAGTAGCCTTAGAATGGCCTATCTATATGACTGACCTTTGGCTGACATCTGGAAACTTCTAATTCAGGACTGCTAACTCTTACAGGTGACTTACTGTGCCCAGACTGTACACATAAGGTAGCTTGCATTGGACATTTGCTTGCTTTTTGTCTATGTGGAATTTTTTTTTTTTTTTTTTTTGGTTTTTCGAGGTAGGGTCTCACTCTGGCCCAGGCTGACCTGGAATTCACTATGTAGTCTCAGGGTGGCCTTGAACTCTCAGTAATCCTCCTACCTCTGCCTCCCGAGTGCTGGGAGTGCGCCACCACACCCGGCTTGTCTATGTGGAATTTTGATCCATGCTAAAATGACCATCCTGAAACTGCATCTCAAAAGATTTCCTTTAACAGATATGTCACAGTCAGATTGCTTCCCTTTTATTTCTGGGATAGGATTGTACCCTGTGTGACCCTCTCATGGGAAAGTATAGAAGGAGGCCGGCAAGTGAATTTCTCCACATTCTGAATGTTTTCCCCCCTACGTGATCCTTGTATCTCTTTTATAAATTTTAGTGAGTTCAGCCATATGTGGAGGGCTGGGAGATCCATCGGCAAATATGTGAAATGGGAAGTTAGTCTTGGGGACACCCACACAGTGATGTCAATAATGGGATTTGGTAGAATGATCTCAACTCACTGAAATATAGTGTCATTTGGTAAACAGAGGGCAGTAGAAAATGATGACACCTTAGCATGTGGGATGGCTATGGAATTAACCATAGTATAACACAACAGAACTGTTGTCTGTGGTCAGAGGTACAAATGACCTATGGGATTTGTAAAAGATACATCTATCACCAAAATAATTGGCACTTTGGATTTCTTAAATTAAATCATTTCAGACGTGGAGCATTGATTCCTGTAGCAGACAGCTTCAGGTTCGCTGAGATGAACTTTCAGACCAGGCACAGTTATGGAGGAAGGGATATTATTTATTGAAGCTTACAGATCCAGGGGAAGTTCCATAATGGCAGGAGAAGCGGCCTGCTCTCCACAGGGCCAAGCAGAGAGAGAAAAGGTCAACCAGCCACCACAGCAAACAGAGCAAAAACTACAGCCAAGTTGGGCGTGGTGGCGCACGCCTTTAATCCCAACACTCGGGAGGTAGAGGTAAGAGAATCGCCGAGAGTTCGAGGCCACCCTGAGACTACATAGTTAATTCCAGGTCAGCCTGGACCAGAGTGAGACCCTACCTCGCAAAAAAACAAAAAACAAACAAACAAAAAAAAACTACAGCCGAAAGGTCACACAGCACACTTCAGGAACTCCTGCTAGGTACATTTGCATATCTTTACAATGGAATCTCAAACCCATCATTAACACCTTAAGACTGGCCCCCCAGTGACAGTGCCTCTAGCAAGGTGATTGCAGATGCAAACTATAACCAATAAAACACTGAATATATTGGGGGCCATATATTCAAACTACCACAATTCCCTTAGTGAGAACTGTCACAGGCCAGGTCGTGAGTTTGCTCCTCTCTCTGTCTGTCTGTCTCTCTCTTCTCTCCCTTCTCTCTCCCTCTCCCTCCCTGTCTCTCCTTCATACACTTATCCAAACATTATGCATGGTGGGTGAATCAATTACTGTAATATTTTGTTTATTAATATTATTAATATTTTGTTTGTTTAGAAAGCACAGACAAGGAGAGACGAGTCAAGTTTAAACAACTGTTATGGCCAGAGAAAACTCCAAGATCAAGGTTGTTTTCATTACCTTCTCATTGTTGGGAGAAAATAGCAGACAAAAAGTAGCTGGTGTAGCAAGCATAAAAACAGGTGAAATCTGTTCCTAGAGCTGAAGCAAAGATTTAGATAACACAGAGGGAGAAATGAAGAAATAAATTTCTAGCCCTTTACTCAGCATAGCTGTGGCTGGAGCTCCCAGCCCTCCCCTTCCTTCCATCGCAGCTTGGTTTTTCTCCAGCTGTGGTGTGAGGTGAACACTGTCAATGGCAGATGAACTGCTAAGGATTTGAGTAAACTTGTAATGATTAAAGGAGATTTTAAATCACAGCTTTGGATTTGTGGCTTGTAATTTCATATGCTGGAGCAGTCCTCTCAATCAAGGAAAGCTGCAATGAAAAAAAAAATGCCAGAAGAGCATGACTACTGTGGTAGTTTGAATGGGTGTCCCCAATATATTCCAGATTTTATTAAAGCTTGTAATTTATATCTGCAGCCTTCGTCCTGGGGGAAGTGTCACTGGGCTAATCCTAGGGTCTGACTCAAAGGTGTGTGGGTGGATTTGGAATTCCAGTCTAAAGCTATACAGAGAGCCTGAGCTTTGCCTGGAGTTCCTGAAGTGTGCTTGCCTGTGCTGGTATGGCTGTTTTTAGCTTTTCTCTGTCTCTCTGCTTTTCTCTGTAGAAGGGGGCCAACTTCTTCGCCCATTATGGAACTTCGCCAAGATCTGTAAGCTTCAAATAAATTTCCTTCCTACCATAACTGTGTCTGGTCTGGAGGTTCATCCCAGTGACCTGAGGCTGTCTGCTACAACTACCTCCCATTAAATAAAAATGAAAGCCGGGTGTGGTGGCGCACGCCTTTAATCCCAGCACTCGGGAGGCAGAGGTAGGAGGATTGCCGAGAGTTCAAGGCCACCCTGAGACTACATAGTTAATTCCAGGTCAGCCTGGACCAGAGTGAAACCCTACCTCAAAAAACCAAAAAAATAAAAAAATAAAAAGAAAAATGAAGCCTCTTTCTTTGTTATTTTCATTATGATGGTGCTGACCTTTAATACCTAGTCCCCAAGAGTCTATATGCTAAACTGAAACCAGATACCCCTTGGAGTAGCACAAAGAATCATGTCACCTGGAAATATCTTCATGATTTCATGCCTCTGGTTCTCACCAAATCCACCTCCTCTGCAAGTCTTTGAGCTCCATGGGAAGTTCCTACACTGCATGGATAGAATCTAGTGATTCAGTAATCTCTTCAGTTTGTAGCAGACTTTGAGAAAGACAAGGGCAAAACTAGATGACTCCTAGTATCTGCCATCTACTCTCTGCTTATATATTCTGCTTTTATTTGTTTTTTTATTTTTTAAATATATTTTATCTATTTATTTATTTGAGAGAGAGAAAGAGGGAGAGAGAGAATGAGTGGGCATGCCAGGGCCTCCAGCCACTGCAAACAAACTCCAGATGCATGTGCCACCTTGTGCTTACGTGGGTCCTGGAGAGTCGAACCAGTATCGTTTGGCTTTGTAGGCAAACGCCTTAACTGCTAAGCCATCTCTCCAGCCCTGCTTTTTTAAAATTCTACTTATGTCAATTTAATTATGTGCCTGATTGATTTCCCTTCCAAGCCTACATTCTCTTTATCATTTTTGAAAATATTAATTTCTCATTTTCTAATATTATTTTTCCAAATTTTGCATGAATATGCATGTGGTGCCCATACAGGTGTGTAGGTGTGTTTTGTATGTGTGCACGCACATGTGAGGAAGGATGCACGTGTACATGGATGGGAGTGGGAGGGCAGAAGGCATCTTCCTCAATTGCTGTGCTCTTTAGTTACTGAAGCAGGGTCTTGCATGTATACCCAGTCCTCGCTGATTTGGCTAATCTAGTTAGGAGCTTGGCCCAGGAACCCACTGTAATGCTGGATTTATACCACGCCTACCTGGCCATTCAAGTACTGCTGGGGATCTGAACTCCTGTCCTCATGCTTGCATGGCAAGCACTTTATCCACTGAGCCAGATTACCAGACCCTATTGTTGATGGTTTTTTTTTCCCTTCTTTTTTACTTATTTATTTTTTGAAACGGGATCTCATTTTCTAGCTAGGCTGACCTGACACTTTCTGTGTAGCCCAAGATGGCTTCAAACTTGTAATCTTCTTGCCTCAGCCTTCCAAGTGTTGGAATTATAGGCATATGTCAGTACACCGAGGCTAGATTCTCCTTTAAAAATTATTTATTTGTAAGGAGAAAGAGAGAGAGAGATAAATGGGTACACTAGGGTCTCTTGCAACTGCAACCAAACTCCGGATATATGGAACTCTCAGTGCATCTGACATTATGTGGACACTGGGGAATCAATCCCAGACCATCAGGCCTTGGAAGCAAGTGTTCTTAATCACTGAGAAACATCTCCATCCCAGATTCTCCTTTTTCCTACAACACTGAACAATAGTCTATATGTGTATATGTGTGTCTTGTCACACTGGATCCATTCATCCATATGTATATGGGACACAGCTCCTTTGATTTGTGCCACAGGTGGGCAGATTGGAATTGAAGCTCTTGGTATTAGTAAGTTATGTAATTGTAATTGCTATTTTTTTCCTATAATTTTGTTTATTATAGCCCCTCAAAAGGGAGACAATATTAATGTGCCGCTTAAGACACACGTTTGGAGTTTTAGATAGTAGGATTTGGAAGGGTGTTGTTCGGTTTTATTAATAAGCTCTTATGGAATCAGATTCCTGATCCTTTTGGAGGGAATAATTTTTGCCCTGATGTGCATATATTTTATTATTTATTTATTCATGTGTGTGTGTGTGTGTGTGTGTGTGTGTGTGTGTGGTTGTGTGTACCATGGTGAGCATGTGAGACCCAGAGGACAACTTTGTGCTCTACCTTCTTAGAGACAGGGATTTTATTTTTCTGCTTCACACATACTTTCAGACTGAAAACGATTATACTAGCTGGCCTTCATGCACACTTTTGAATCTCTTGGCTCTGCCTCCCATTGTTGTAGGCATGCTGGGATAATAGATATATGTGCCACTTTTTACATGGGTGCTGGGAAATGGAACCTGGGCTGGCAGGCTTTGTAAGCAAGTCTCGTTCAGTGCTGAGCCATCTCCCCAGCCCATTTGATGTGCATCTATTTATGTGCATCAGTTTAGACCATCTGAACTGAGAGGGAAAACAGTGCTTAGGTGGCCACCCAGCTGTCTACCTCTACAGTGTCTGCCTCATTTGCTAATGCTGAAGAAAAGCCTTTGGCTTTTCTAGAACATTGAATTTACAGCTCCTGATTTCCTGGACCTGGCTGTCAGCTGAAACCCAATACTGTCTCCTATGGGTTAGTTCAATTCCAGCACAGAGCTTGCCTGAACAGAAAGCAGGCACAGACTGAATGGACTAAGTAAGTCTTTTGACTGTTGCAAATTGAAGTCACCTTCTCTACAGGATCATAATCCATAAAGTATTATTGATGCTGGCTGCTTCATTTGGATTACTGTGGATGCCTCAGGGAAAGAGTTTATTTTCTCATGGGACTATTTGAAATGGAACTTCTGATTTATACTGTTTCTGATGCAAGAGCCTGCTTGCTTCTCTAACCTGGGATTCCTGCTGAAATCTGCACTTTGGGACAGAACATACCATACAAAGTGAGACCCCTCTGCCTACCAAATTCATCAGCAGAATATTTCACCACTGTCAGCTTGTGCCCCACTTTCTGGATTCACTTCAGTTTGCAGCAACAGACAGAAGAGCCTCACTCTACTTGTCGTGCTTTTCTTCTGCAGCACACCTCTTATTATGTCTGCTTGCCTCCCTGCAGATATCCCCAGAATGGAACTAACCTTTGCTCTAGCTACTCAAGGGATAAATACCAGGACAATAGGCATAACGAGGTGCATAAACCCATTAAAAACATTCCAAAAATTAAAACTTTATCTAGACAGTTTCTGGAATATAATGTGCTTTACTTGTTCAGTCCTTCCAAATGAAACGTCCGGATGAAAGAAAAATGAAATGGCTAGGACACACTGTAATGTTAAGAGCACCGAATAAGATTCTGATTTGTGACATTTTTTTAAAGGCTTCAGGGATGGATGGATGGCTTAACGGCTAAGTCGCTTGCCTGCGAAGCCTAAGGACCCAGGTTCGTTTGCCCAGTACCCATGTAAGCCAGATGAACAAGGTGGCTCATGTGTCTGGAGTTCGTTTGCAGTGGCTAGAGGCCCTGGAGTTCCCATTCTCTCTATCTGCTTCTCTCTCCCTCATAAATAAATAAATAAATAAATAAATAAATAAATAAATAAATATTTTTTAAAAAAAAAAAGGCTTCAGAATTAGGCTTAGGAACTGGCATATGGAAATAGTGATGTTTTAGGAACTTCAGGAAACTTTCTAGTCTTTTCCAAGGGAACTTCCCATGCTGCCTCTGTTAGCTGTAAGAACACAGACTCCTGGACTTAGACTGTATGTGGCACCATGACTGGGGTGGGGGGGTAGGCCGATTCCTGAGTAGTTCCCACACAACATCTTCTGAAACCATCCATACTCACCAGCCAGATGAAACAATGTCAGTGACAAAGGGCTTTCAGGCTACAAGCTCAGGCAGCCCCTCTGGAACCACGGAAGTGAATTACATCCATGGGACTGAGCACCCTGGGGCAGGACTAGATCACCAGCCATAGTTAGAGACCCTATTTGTCTTCAGGGGACCACATGAATCCTCTTGAATTATCATTTGTGTGTGTGCGTGTGTGTGTGCGCATACACACACATACACACATACGCATAAACACACCCTGACCATGATAATACTGTCTCCGCCTTGGAAATGGTCAAGCCAGCTTCAACTTACTGGCCAGAGCTGTTTTGGGGCCATGATAAAAAAGATTCAGAAGGAAGAAAGAAGGTAACCACTTGGATGCCTAAGATGGATCATATTAATTTTAGTGGGATTTACTTTAGCTGTTCAGTCCAGGCCTCCTAAAGAGCATAAGTGAGATAAATTTTACAGGTAGATCTCCTATTGCTGTGTGGTTCCTACCAGTTAATGATGCCTTGTCAATGGGTCAAAAATATAGACTGTATAAAAAAGAGTTAATGCAATAGATATGGGCGCTGTCCTTTGAAGGACTTATTTATAAGGTGGGCACTTGGCTTATATCTAAGAGCTTAGATTTAGGAAGTTTTCTCCAAGTCTTTCATAACTTATGAGGGTGACTCACTGTCCCCAAATTATTTGTGCAAATAATGTGCTTCATACTGGACACCCTTTTACTGTATGTTTAGAATTTTGACATGTGCTAAGTGGAGAAGGCCAATCTGAACATGAACAAAAACCATAAACTTGGGCTGGAGAGATTGCTCAGTGGTTCAGGCGCTTGCCTGAAAATCTCAACAATCCCAATCCTGATATGCACCTGAAGCCAGATGCACATTGGTGCATGCATCTGGAGTTCATTTACAGAGGCTGGAAGCCATTGCACGTCCATTTCTCTCTCTCTTTTCTCTGTCGCTGCCTGCTTGCAAATAGATAATATTTTTTTTTTCTATATCATAATCTCTGAGTGTCAAAGGTTTTCAATGGGCAAAACATTGCACATATGTTGCTAGGTCTTCATTGCTGGGAGAGTAATGCACCTTGTGTGACCTTTCCTTGAAGGGAAAGAGAAGGAGGAGGCTTGCATGTGAACTCCTCCACACTCTGCCTATATCCCTTTCTCTTATGATCCAGCCACATGCCCTTACTATATCAGTATGATAATTCCTAACCCTGAACAAAACTATCTGCTGAGCTCCATGTGACTAGTAAATCTCTAAATGGGAGAATCGTCTTGGGGTCTGCAACACAGTCAAAATAGCTCATATATTTGCTTATTATATTAGAGATGCAAATATATTAAAATTTCAATTATATTGATCAATGCCTTTAAATTAAGGAAGGTATTACATTTGCCACCAGATGATTTCTTACTTAATGTGTTGATTAAAAAATCACATAGATTATTTATTATGCCACATATAAAGTATTTTAAATATTTTAACATTTTAATATTATTCTTTGATAGATTTCATTTCCTGTGCAATCCTATGTGTTTTATGTGCTACATCACTGTGACAGCTTGATCCTGAGAAGTTGCCCACAGGATTCTCCAGACTGCCAATAACAAAAAGATGTTTAACAGTCCTTCCAAACTACGTACAAAGCCGCACACCAGTATCCCAGCACTTGGATGGCTGAGGCAGAAGAAATGCCAAAAGCTCAAGAGCAACCTGGTCTACATCGTGAATTCAGGGACAGAATGGGCCACAGTCACAAGGAATATACGTGTGTGTGTGTGTATGTGTGTATGTATGTATATGTATATATATATATATATATATATATATGTCCATATATATATATATATATGGACATGACTTGTTACCCTGTATTAGATTTGCTAATTACTAATAAACAACATATTACATAAAAGAAAATGGGCATGCATAGCCCTTTATCCCATATCAAGAAAAAGAATGTGTTCCATGGATTATACGTAAGGAACAGCTGGTGGCAACAATGAAACCAATTCGTAACTACCTATCATGGATGCCCAATATGACAGTTACCAAGACAGTTTATGTAAAAGATGAGGCATAATTAAGGTTTTATGATTCATGTTGAACGTTCTGCATCTCTTCTTTATAGAATATAAGCTTATTGTGTAACTTTGCATAGATAGATACATTTACTCATGTCTACACCAACCTATAGTTTTGGGGAGATAAATTCATTTTTGCCTATACCAACCTATGGCTTTGGGGAGCAGCATTATCCACCCATGTGAGGTACTTCTGCTCAAGCTTTTTAAAATTGTTTCTGATTTGCTAATACAGATTTCCATAAGGTTTTTCATGCATTTTTAGTCTTAGTTTAACCTTCCTTCCCACATATTCTCTCAATCCTCCTACCACAACCCACACGTAACTCTTCCCACCCCAAGTTTACTATACCCTCCTTCTCTCTTCCCCCCACCTATGGCCCCTTTATATCTTCCTGGCTATTGTGGAACTTTAAATCCATAATTTTAGACTGAATAATATCAAAACTGTGAAAAAAATATTTTACTTTCTGAATGCCTTCAGGACATAGATTGCCTCTTGCTTTCCAGGTGATGCAAAAAACTGATCTCGATACACTTGATGAAAGTGGAAATGAAAATAGGCAAAGTCATCCTTCATTGTCACTACCACATGGTAAATTAAACATCATGACATTATTTATGAACATACTTTTGGTTTATATTATCAAGATTTTAAAAAGGTAATTTTGAAAATGTTCTTAAATCCTGATAAAACTTTTTTTTTCAGGGGCTGGAGAGATGGCTGAGCAGTTAAAAGGTGCTTGCCTCTCACTAGTCTTTGGCTAAAAGAGGGGATACATATGTCAAATTTCCCCTAAATTAACAATGCTTATCCCATTTAAACTATTCTGACTCCCTCTCAGTTGGAGAATCTGTTCTTCTTTTTCAGAAGGAAGAGATCTGAGGAGATAAACTACCTTGCATTTCAGCCAAACCACAGCTGAAACCACAGAGGAATTGGGGAGACAAGCAAGAGTGCTGCTTCCATGGTGAACCTGATAATCAGTGCCAGGGTGAAGGAGACAGACCCTGAGGATACTCAACACCTGCCAAAGCAGAAATCCAGAGGCTCCTAAGAGCTCATCACTGAAGTAGATTTAAAACTCACCCACCACGGCTCAGTGAGTTTTGGGGAAGTGACACAGGTTGAGACATCATGCCCAGAGGCATTACCTTCCCCCCCAAAAAATAACCAATTGCTACTCTCACAACACATAACCTACAGCCCCATGGGGAATACCTGTAACCCCACTGAGGGTTGTCCCCAGCTGAATGGGGGCAGAGCTGAGGGAAAAGAGGCAACCAACACATGATGTACCCATACAAAATATGCTGTTGATAAAAAAAAAAGGCACTTGCTTGCAAAGCCTAACAGCCTGGGATCGATTCCTCAGTACACACATAAAGCCAGACACATAAAGTGGAGTCATAAGTCTGGAGTTCATTTGCAGTGGCAGGAGGCTGTGCCAATTCTCTCTTTCTCTCAAATAAATTAATAAAATATTTTAAAAAACATTTTTAGTCAAAGAAATGATTGATACACTTAATTTTATTAAAACTTAATATAACAAATTTTAATTGAGCAAGGTTCAAAGGAAAGAAAGGCTATATTTGTGAAAATAGCTTATCAGCATAGTACCATATTCATCTCTTAAAGATTACAGAGGTATGTTATCTGTTAACAGAGAATGTTTTACATTCTCTGTAAGTAAAGTATTTCTTTAATTGAATACAAATATACTATGCATGTAAAAATACAAGAAAGTTTGTTTTCACATCTGACACTCTTCTGCCTACATACAGCTAGCTCTTCACAAGGAAATTCACATGTGGCCTACACGCCTTCACAGCTTGGTACAAAGCATTTCCAGCATCATATCATCCATGCTGACTGTGCCAATGATGGGCCTGAAGAAGAGTTCAGTGATGACGTCAGCATTGATGAACCTCAGCAGGAAAAGCGCACTGTTGAGTTCTGCGAATCTGGTGTGGCACTCCCTTCGAGTCATGTTGATGTGTTCAGTGAGGATCTGCTGGGTTCGCCACTGAAGGTCCTGAATGTACTTCACACAGTGCAGGCCTGGCAGGTCTGGAGGGAGAAAAATCTCTGTTAGAAACAACCCACCATAGAGACATTTACTAGCTTTTAAAATACATTCATTTTTAATCTCTTCCTCATTAAACATGCACTCAAGTTGCCTGTTAAAAGGGTTGTCTAGAGCAAGGATAAAATGCCCCAAACAGCTGTAAGTTTTCAGAAGCAACACGTCTAAGAAGAAACCATCATGCTATTATTTCTGTTCAGTAGTCACTGGGATTGTACACACATTTTAAAAACACTCACTACAAGTCAACAAAACCATGTTATTTAATAACAATTCAACATAATTGAATCATTCCTCCAGTTCACTCTGTGAAAATGTAAAGAAATTAATGCTACTGCAAGCAGTGACGAGTCTACCTTTTACCTAAGAGAATAATGACAAAGTTTTTCCAGTTGTCAAATATTTTCCCATTCTTTCTGGAAATTTCCCAGTCTTATACCAATTCAGCTGATGATGGTCAACTTCACAGAGTCTCTAACACTGGATTTTAATTATTGATCTGCAGGCTAATATTATTCTTGAGGCCCTTAATAATTTAAAACCTAATGCTGACCATGTACCCTATTGTTTCATGATTTCCATTTGGGAGAAATTTTTAAAAAGGTAATTCAAATGAATATCCCAAAAGCCTCTTTAAAATATTAACATAAGTTTTCTATATAAAAGCATTTCCTTAGGGCTATTAAAAGAAAAAAGTAAAAACAAGTGTAAACATGAAAACATCTGATTGAAACATGGTTCAAAAGTAACTTTTCCAATAGAAAATGCATGGCCACCTCGCAATGTGATACCTGAAGAAAACTAACTTTAAATATACTGCAGATGTGAAAGATTAAGTGCATGTAGTTTTGGAAAGCTGAATGATGAGAGGAGGCTGTTTTTTAAAGTATTAATGAAGGAAAATCATCTGATCTTCCATGATAGTAATGGGCAAAATCAACAGTTTGGTATCTGGTCGAGTGATGTCATTGCCACCATCATTTTCTTTCCCCTTTCTACAAAATTCAGAACAGCATTTTAACAGCAATGTTCAAACGTCATAGAGCAGCAGAGTTGGCGTTCTTTAAAAACAGTGGTGGTCAGTAAGCATTATAATTGACAAATTTCAGATCAACAAAGGAAACCACAAAATAAAGCAGTGCTTCTAATGTCGATAACAATTCTCATAACTACAGTCCATACATTAATGTCCTCTATTAACCAAACTTGAGACACTGTTGGATTGTGTGCAAATCCTACTGTTGACACTCCTGAGTTTAAACCTGTGGCTTATGAAAGCTTTGTTTTGTGAAGCCCTCATTACTTTTCTCGGCTCTCACACCACAGTCCTCCATTACACCCCCTTCTCAAAAAGAACGCTTCCTTTTTTGTTAAGCTTTATGTTTAAAATCAGGCTCCAAAGTAACAGGTTTCCTTATGCATTTTCACAATACTTCCTTTTGGTTGACATTCCTCTCAAGCTCCCCCCTCCCACATCCCAGCCCCTCCTCTCCATAGTTTGTTCCCTCCACGCCTCAAGGTTTGCCTTCAATGTTAAGCCAGGAAAAGGGCAGATAGTCCCCATCGTTTTATGTATCGCCCCATCTTTAGCTTATCGCCTTACGGTCAAACTCATGCATGTTTGTATATAATTTTTTTAAAAACCTGTGTGCATATTTAAAACATATCGATTTAAACTTGAAGAGTTTATGTGCAACGGGCAAAAACTGTTGAGCTACACTAGTGGATTGGAAAAAAAAATTTTTTTAAATAGTGATGGAATAGGCGTGTCTCATGAAGACAGAAACTTTTTCTTAGTAACAAGATAAAAGTACCCAACCAAAGAGAAAACTACCAAGAGCCCCACCGTGTGCAGCTCACTCACTAGGACTTTTAGAGTATGTCCCGAGCTGTGCAGACCCAGTCGTGATTCTTCCCTTATTTCTGACACCACCACCACCATCGCTGAGCTTTCAGCATTAGGCAGTGCCTAGCCCCATGCCTTTCTGACCTAGGAAAAGCCCGCTGGGAGCAGAGGCCTTACCTGGGTTAAAGAGCACGCTCCCCTTAAGGTAGGCGTACTCCTTGGTGTCGATGCTCAGACTCAAACATTTGCCTAGGAAGCTCCTGATGGCTTGCACCGCTGCAGCCGAGGGCAAGTGGCCAGCCTCGGAAGGCAGAGCCAGATGTGGCTGCGGTGTAGACGGGGCCCCTGGCTGATGACCCTCGGTCTCCCGCCGCCTGGTGGTGAGGATCTTGTGCAGCATGCTGGGCTCGGAGATCTCCACCGTCTCGAAGTACAAGCGGTCTTGGGCGAGCTCGAGCAAGAGGAGGGGCGCCCAAGTGCACCGCACCAGAGCCAGCTGCTGATCCAGGGGCAAGATCTGGAAGCAGGGCAAATACTTGACGAAGCGCAGCGTCTTCAGCAGGCACGCCGAGGCCGTCTCGCACACCACCTGTGGATTCTTGAGGGCCACCGGCCGCTGAGCGACACACAAGCTGTCCCACCAGGGGGCCCTCGGCTGCGCCTCTGAGAGCGCTCTGCTTGGGTTTGCGCTCGTGGGCAGGCTGCAGGCGACGCTGCCCAGCCGCAGGTGGTCCTCTCTGCACACATAGCTGCGGCACAGGATCGCCATGGCCTGACCGGCCGCCAGCCCCTCTCTTCCCCTCAGCCTCTGCGCACAGTAGGACAGCTGCAACCACGCGCCTCCGCGACGGGCCTCGGGCGCTTCCGGGACCACGTGCGTTTGTTTGGCACCCGTGAGCAAGCTGTAGAGGATGCTCCCCTGCCGCGGGTGCTCCTCGTTACAAAAGCAGCAGCGGTACAGGAGCGACATAGCCCTTCTGCCCTCTGGCCCCTCCCCGCCCACCACGGTGGGCTCAGCACCGCACGAGCAGCCCCAGCACGGAGCCCCGAACCGCACCGTGGGTGTCTCGGGCTGCGTGTGCGTGGGCCTGGAGCTCGTGAGCATGGTGTAGAGGATGCTACCCTGGCGCGGGTGGTTTTCACCGCACAGGCAGCAGCGGTACAGGAGCGCTCCGCTTTGCCCGCCGGGCTGTCCTCCCCTGCCCACGACGGACTGGGCACCGCAGGAACAACCCCAACACGGAGGAATCCCCAGCCGCTCCTGGGGCGCCTCGGGAGCCGTGTGCTTTTGCTTGGCGCTCATAAGCATGTTGTAGAGGATGCTGCCCTGCCACGGGTGGTCTTCGCCTGCCATGGCCCGCGGCTCCTGTAGCCCGTTCTGCCCACTGGCCGCCGCTTGGGACCTATTTATACTGAATGCGCACGCAAGCGCGTCTGCCTCCTCCGCCCGGGGAAGGGTGCCCAGGGGAACCGGGTGTTTTACGCTTGCATGTGTTCGCTGGTGACCTAGGAAGTTCAAGGGGGCAAATACTCCTTAGAAGCTATAAACTGAAGAGGGACGTCAGTTTACGATTATCAGGGTCTCCCTTCCTTCCTCCCTTTCCTCATTCCCTAGCTTCTGGCAGCAGAGATGTGCCCTCCCGCCTGGGGCAGAGAGTTGGAGCACTGTTCCAACTCTTTCCATCGGACGCTGGCATCTTAATTTCCTTCCTTTATTGGGGAGCAGGGTGCTTAGAAAAGTGAAAAAAAAAAAAGTCTATTTCTATGCCAGCTTTTCTAACTCGTATTTTGTATACGAAAGATAGGAACGTCTCATTTTGTGAGACCTTGAAAAATACTCTGAACAGTATTATATGGGAACTATGTGAATTTTAACGAATTCCCCGGGGATTCATATGAGCCTTAAATGTGGTAGTCTTCTGTGGTAAGAATTCAGTGTAATTCAATCCATATGTATAAGCACTCACTGTGTCCTAGCTGCTTTGAGCAAGAGAGAGAGAGTTGGGGGCAGCAAACAGGATGCGAAAACCTGGGAGAATAATCACAAGATCTTTAACAGTGAGAACTTTTGATACTGGTGGTATTAAGTTGATAAACGTGTGAATGCTTCTGCTCCCACCCTTTCTAAAACAAATTCTACATTCAGGGAGGATGGAGTCTGGCCTTTGCTACACAGCCTCCTTCCTCTACTTCCTCTCCTTGGCCAGGCACCAAGACCAGGAGGTGTTCTTGTGTATTAGCAGATTTTTTTCACCCACCTGGGTCCTAACTCCAATATCCTCAAAGTCTTCCTCTACACAATAAGAGAAGTATATTAATGATGACTTGGATGCAGGACTATCTGGGACCAATGAGCATAAATTAAGGAGATTCTCATGTTTCTTTTAACCTATTTTTATTAATTATTTTAATTTTTTACATAGGTTGTATTCTTTAAAAAAATTTTATTGACAACTTCTATACTTGCAGACAATAAACCATGATTATTCCCCCCCCCACTTTCGCCTTCATAACTCCGCTCTCCATCATATCCCCTCCCGCTCTCCATTAGTCTCTCTTTTCATTTGATGTCATCATCTTTTTCTCCTATTATGAGGGTCTTGTGAAGGTATTGCTAGGCACTGCAAGGTCATGGATATCTAGGCCAATTTCTGTCTGGACTGTTGCATTGTAAGGAGTCATACCCTTCCTTTGGCTCTTACATTCTTTCCGCCACCTCTTCCACAATGGACCCTGAGCCTTGGAGGGTGTGATAGAGATGTTTCAGTGCTGGGCACTCCTCTGTCCCTTCCTCTCAGCACTATGTTG
Source organism: Orientallactaga sibirica (assembly GCA_036365145.1). Lineage (NCBI taxonomy): Eukaryota > Metazoa > Chordata > Mammalia > Rodentia > Dipodidae > Orientallactaga > Orientallactaga sibirica. The sequence continues at coordinate 4,100,961 of JAEOAD010000840.1, forward strand.
CCTTTTGGGCCATCCCATAAGTTGTAGTCTTATATTCCATCTCTCCTGTCCCCATTTCCCTGTGGGCCTTCTTCAGTAGGGTTATTGGTGTTCATTGTGGGGTAATTAGGGACGCTGTTTCTAGGAAGGGGCTATGCCTCAGGATATGTCTATCCGACTTGTGGTTTTTACAATCTTCCAGCACCCTCTCCACAACTTAACCTAGTTTTTACACGTTTAGCTTCAGAATTTATTACAAGTGAAGGGAGGAGGGGTATTGAACCAGATTGTAGCTACTTTCAGCAACCGTCCAAGAAATAGGCTACGATGTGGTTCTATTATGCACAGTTTCAACTCTGAACTCTCTCTCTCTCTCTCTCTCTCTGTGTGCATGCATGCATACTCACACGTGTGTGTATGTACGTGTGTGTGTTTTCCTGCACACGCACTCCATAACATACATGTGGAAGTCAGTAGACAATGTTGCACGTCTTTCCTTGCCTTCCGCTGTTTCTTCTTTGTTACTGCACTCTTCAGGATAGCTGATTCGTTAACTTTTGGGGATTCTCTTGTCTCTACTTCCCATCATGCCAGAATCATGGATTACACAAACATGCCATAGCTTAACCTAACTTTCATTGTGCTTGTATGAGGCCCTGTGGTACAGTGGCCAGTACTGGTACCAGGTTGCCTCAGTTTAAATCCTGTCCATGTTACTTTATAGCTCCAGGGACTTGAGTAATACTTTCTTACTGTTACTCTAAAAATATTATCACAAACTGGCCTTGGGGATATGGCACGGCAGTCTGCCAGTCAGGGTTCAAGTCCCAAGTACTCAAATAAAACCAAATACACAAAGTGACACATGTATCACGAGTTTGTTTGTAGCACCAAGAGGCCTTGGCATGCCCATATTCATATTCTATCTCTATGTCTATTCACAAATAAATAAAAACATGTTTTAAAAAAATCACTACAAATGTGGTGGCTTAAGACAACACAGCACACATTTATTATGTGACAGTTTGGGAAGCCAGAAATCTGAAATCAGGGCTGCAGCGATGCTCAGCAGTTAAAGGCACTTGCTTGCATAGCTTGAAGGCCTGGGTTCAATTCCACAGGATCCATGGAAAGCCAGATGCACAAAGTGGCTCATGCATCTGGAGTTTATTTGCAGTGGCAGGAAGCCCTAGCATGCCCATACTCACTGTCTCTTTCTCAAAAAAAATTAAAAAATATATTTTTAAAAAAGAAATCTGAAATCAGTTTTACTGGGCTAAAATCAAACTGGCATACCTTTCTACAAGTTCTGTGGAAGAATGTATTTCTTGGACGTTTTCTATCTTTTAGAAGCTACCTTCATTCCTTGGTGTCTGGCCATATCATTCCAACTTCTGTTTCCATCTCTTTCTCTGACATTTTCACTCATCTTTACCATTGTATGGTATCCACCCAGATAATCCAGGGTAACATCACTATCTCAGTCCTTTATCACATCTACCAAGTGCCTTGTACTGTGAAACATAATGAATCCACAAATTTTTATAACTAGGATATGGGCACCTTTGGTGAACATTATCATAAGTAAAAATTGGGCAATAGGGACTGGAGAGATTGCTCAGTGGTTAAGGTGCTTGTCTGCAAAGCCTAAGGACCCAGGTTGGATTCCACAGTACCCACATAAAGCCAGATGCACAAGGTGGAGTTCATTTGCAGTGGCAGGAGGCCCTGGTGTGCCCATTCTGTATGTTGTTCTCTCTCTCTCTCTCTCTAATAAATAAATAAAATATTGTTTAAAAGTTGGGCAACAGTAACTACAAGATAATTCTCATACATGAGTTAATTCTTTAAAATGTTCAGAAAGTATGGAGAGATTGCTTAGTGGTTAAGGCACTTGCCTGCAAAGTCAAAGATCCTAGGTTCGATTCCTCAGGACACACGTAAGCCAGATGCACAAGGTGGTGCATGCATCTGGAGTTCATCTGCAGTGGCTGGAGGCCCTGGAGAGCCCATTCTTTCTCTATCTGCCTCTCTCTTTTTACTTCTTTCTCTCCCTCTCAACTTAAAAAATATTTTAAAAAATATTTTTTAAATAAAATTTTTAGAAGAATGCTCAATGCACAATGAGGCTTGGATTACTTTTTTTCTTTTATATTTTAGGACAACATGGGATAACTTCAGGATCAAGAGGCCATTCTGCACTGGCACTACCATAATTTTCTCTCTCCTACTGAAGCTTATCCTCACACTCAAATCATAAGCATTTGTCCCACTGTTTATGTATGTCCACATTTCTTGGCCCAGATTCAAACCACTAGCTTGCACACATGGTCCACAACTATTATAAATTATATGTATACAACTTTAGCACATTGTCCATTATTTGGTATTTTGAATATTTATGCTACTATTTTGGATATTGTCTCTTGTGATTTTTTTTTTTTTTGAGGCAGTGTCTACCTTTAGGCCAGAGTGACTTGTAATTCACTTAAACTAACTGTAGAAAAGTATACCTTGGAGCTGGAGAAATGGCTTAGTGGTTAAGGCCTTTGCCTGCGAAACCAAAGGATGCCAGTTAGATTCTCCAGGACCCACACAAGCCAGATGCACGAAGGGCACATGCATCTGGAATTCATTTGCAGTGGCTAGAGGCCCTGGCATGCCCATTCTCTCTCTCTCTCTCTGTCTGCCCCTCTTCTATCTCTCTCTCTCCCTCTCTGCTTGCAAATAAATAAAAATTAAGAAAAAAGGACACCTTGAACTCACAGCAATCCTCTTGCCTCATCTTTCCCAGTGCTACAATTAAAGACATGAGCTAATACCCCTGGCTCTATTTTGGGTAGTGTTATTGCTGCTTAGCAATATTCCTGCTTATTAAACCAGCCTACCTGCAAAACCCAGCATAGTCTCCACCTTAAGGTGACAGTGCAAGCTATGGTTTTAGTTTCTTTACAGCACCTGATACTGTGTTTATTTAGTTAGATGCTGCTTGTTGATTAGCTCCTACACTAGTATCAAATTCCTCTGGGGGGGGGCAAGAAGTCTGTCATTCTGTATTTACCAATTGGTACAATGGCTAACACATAGTAGATTACTCAAAATTATATTGGTTGGCCAACTCTACAGAGGCCAAACATTTGCATACAATTATTGCGGAACTGAGGGAGAAGAAAGTTGCAGACCTTGTTTGATTAAATTATCTGATATTCAAAATGTTACAAGCATTGTGGCAAAGTAACCAGACAACTAGGTTAATAGTCAAAAGACCTGGCCTTGAATTTGAGGTCATCCCCTTTAAGAATATGATCACCTCTGAGTGTGTATTATGATTAGCAGATATTAATTATATGCAGTCATGGTTTCATTTTGACAATTTTATGCATTCATCTAAAATATTTTATGCAACTGATCTCCCCATATTTTACTCCTTTGCCATCTTTTTCTCTCTCTCTCTCTCTCTTTTTTGGTTTTTCGAGGTAGGGTTTCACTCTAACCAAGGCTGACCTGGAACTCACTATGTAGTCTCAGGGTGGCCTTGAACTCATGGCGATCCTCCTACCTCTACCTCCTGAGTGCTGGGATTAAAGGCATGCACCACCACACCCAGCTTTTTGCCATCTTCTCTTGATACCATATGAGATAAAACCTGGTAATTAGCTTATTTTGCCTAACATGATGATCTCCAACTCCATTCTTTATTGTGTAAACCATATACAATTTCATTTTTATTTGTAACTGAATAAAACTGCATTGCGCATGTGTCATTCTTTCTCCATTAATCAGCCATCAATGCATACCAAGGCTGATTCTATAATTTGGGTTTATGAATGAGCTATGATTAGTACAGGAAGGCAGGTATCTCTACTGTATGCCAACTTGTGTTCTCCTGGGTATACATATAGGAGTGGTATAGGTGAAGTATTAGGTAATTCTATTTTTTCACTTTCTGAAGAATCTCTATGCATATTTCCATAGTGGCTGAACTAATTTACATTGCCACCAACCTTTTTGGAGAACTTGTTCTGAATCCTTGCTGGCAGAGGTGGTTTCTTTTCTTCACAGTGACAATTCTTCCTAGGTATGAAATGAATCTCAGTGTAGGCTTGTTTGCTTTTCACTAGTGGCCATTTGTTCTTTTGCTAATTGTCTGTTTAGATCATTTTCCTATGTAGTGAGTGGATATTTGCTTGAAGGGGGTTTAATTTTTTTTTTTTTTTTTTTTGGTTTTTCGAGGTAGGGTCTCACTCCGGCCCAGGCTGACCTGGAATTAACTATGCAGTCTCAGGGTGGCCTTGAACTCATGGCGATCCTCCTACCTCTGCCTCCTGAGTGCTGGGATTAAAGGCGTGCACCACCACGCCCGGCTCTAATTTTTTTACATTCTTTATATACACTTGATTTTAATTCCCTGTCTAATGTATACTTGACTTAGTCATCTAATTTTAGCCTCGTTTGTGAAATGTGGCCAAAATTTACAAGCCAATATCAATATGTATACCTGTTATAAGCCCTTAAATGATAATTATTTTTTTCCTGTCAATATGATAATTTACAGAGATTTTTAATATTTACTTATTTATTTATTTATCTATTTACAGAGAGAGAGAGAGAGAATGGGTGTACCAGGGCCTCTAGCCACTGTGAATGAATTCCAGACACATGTGTCGCTTTGTGCGACTGGTTTATATGGGCACTGGGGAATCAAACCTGGGTCCTTTGGCTTTGCAGGCAAGCACCTTAACCACTAAGCAATCTCTCCAGCCCGAGGTTTTTTTTTTTTTTTTTTTGACACAGGGTTTCATGTATCCCAAACTGGCCTAGAGGATGACCTTGAACTTCTGATCCTCCTGCCTCTACCTTTGTGAGTACTGGGGTTATAGGAGTCCAACTATGCCCCATTTCTGTAGTGTTAGAAACCTATCCCAGGGTTTTGGCATGTGAGCTACATGTCAGCTGTAAATTAATATTGATATATGGACCTTAATTATATGTCCAGATAATTTTCTAAAACTCTTTCATCTCATGAACTATATTTTTTATTTTAGTTTAAATATTTATTTCTGAGGACAGAGAGGGACAGAGAGAGAGAGAGAGATAATGAATTAGATTGGACATTCCAGGGCTTCTTGTTGCTACAAATGAGCTCCAGATGCATGTACTATTTTGTGCATCTGGTGAGTCCTGGAAAATTGATTCTGGGCCAACAGGCTTTGCAAGCAAAGAAGCACCTTTAACTGCTGAACCATCTCTCAAGCCCTTTATTTTATTTTTAACTTTTTTATTATTGACAATTTTCATAATGTGTTTTGATCATAGTCCACTCCAATTACTTTCTTTGTCCCCCTTCTTCTGCCCCCTTCCACCGAACCTTTTCTACTTTACAACTAGTCCCTCTTTGATTTTTATGTACTTTTCCCTTCCTCCATCATCCATGACAACATGTTGATGAGCCCAATATTGTGTAGGTCTTATGCAATAATGTCATTGTGAGGTCGTGAATGTAAAACCACTTCATATTTCTTATGTGCCTGTTTTTTTTTGTTTTTTTTTTTTTTTTGAGGTAGGGTCTCACTCTAGCTCAGGCTGACCTGGAATTTACTATGTAGTCTCAGGGTGGCCTCGAACTCATGGCAATCCTCCCACCTCTGCCTCCCAAGTGCTGGGATTAAAGGTATGCGCCACCACGCCCAGCTTATGTGCCTGTTTTTAAAATGTGGTCTATGTATGTATGTCGTGTGTGTGTGTGTGTGTGTGTGTGTGTGTGTGTGTGTGTGTATTCGTGCACACACGTGTACTAGTGGTAGGGTGTGCTCTCTGTGGTGTCCAGAGTGGAATGTCCATCATTCTTCCTCTGGTTCTTATTTGACCAGAATCTCTTCCTTGATCCTGGAGCTGTTTTGTGGGCTCTGGTGATTCTTGGATCTCTGTTCTTCTACAGGTTTGGGGTTACAGATCTGTGTGGCCACTTACAACTATTTATGTGGGTCCTTAGTATCTAGCTTGAGAAGTCTCTCAGGCCTCCTCTGGCCATCATGCTTACACAAGAAGTTCTTGTACCATTGAGCCATCTCTTCAGCCCTCAAAGGCCACTTCCTTCCAGAAGATAACCATTTCAAAGAATTCCTCCCCATCTTTTGGCTGTTACATTCTTTTAACCACCTCTTCCCCAGTGTTTCCTGAGCCTTGATGGGTATGAGAGAGAGGTGTCATTTAGTGAAGAGCCCTCAACTGTCACTTCTCAGCTCAGTGAAATGTTTTGAGTCTCCCCAAACATTTGTAAAAATGAAGCTTCCTTGACCAAAGGTGAGAGCAACACTACTCAATGGGTATGAAGATAAATAATTAGAGGGCAATTTTATAGGCACAGAATATCTATTTGGGAAAGCAATAGTAGTACCTTCCTTTCCTAGGGCACTATGACCTCACCAGTCAAGTTGTGACTTGGTGTTCAGCACAAGGCATGAATTCTCTTCTGTGGAAGGGGCCTCAAATCCCAAAAGAGAGCAGTGGGTTAACCCCATAACTGACATGCCACTATTGCACCAGTGAGCACATCTTGCCTGGGTGGCCATTTTTGTTTGTTTTATAATTGCTGCTTGTTTGTCATCTTTTTTTTTTTTTTTTTTTTTTTTTTTGAGACAGATTCACATGTTACCTCCAGCTCTATGTAGGACGACTTTAAGCTTCGGATCTTCCTACATTCAACTCCCAAGTGCTGGGATTACAGGTGTGGGCTACTATGCCCAGTTTATGTGGTGGTGGGGGGGGTCAAACCCAGGGACTTGTGGGACTTGTGCATACTATAACAACTGAGTTACATCCCAGCTGATTTATCAACTGTATTTTAAAATAGCCTAGAAATGTAAGCCCATTTTGTTTGACTTTAATCATTCATACCTAATATGTACTTGATACTACTTTGAATTATAGGCATTGTCTAAAATTGAAACATCTATTTATATGGTACTTTTGTTGTTCTTATTCTTTCTGAGAAGCAGAGACTTCTGATTATTTTTGTATTTTTCCTTGAAGTTTTAATCTGATCTTCTATTTACAACTTTGAAGGACTTTCTAGGCTCTTTTGATTGACTTTCTAAGGAGAGATTGCCTGCTTGTCCTTCACAAGTGTTCATTCTTGGAAATGTCAGGAGAAAACTGACTTCATATTTCCATTTTCCCTTTTTTTTTCTAAACAAATGGCTACTGAGAAACAAAATCATCCAAATACAGCAGCATGTTTTGCCAGCCTGCTGGGCACTACAGGATTAGCAAAGACATAACTTTCTAAGGCAGGCACAGGCTTTCTCATTTGATTTGTTCCATAGTCTCAGACCACTGTGACAGCTAGACAAAAGGACACTCATCAAATTAACCTGTCATGTGCTGACACATGTCCACAACTGCAATGCGGATATTTACACCAATTCATTGTGTGATGACCTTGGCCAGTTGGACACCTGCTTTGTCGAATCCATTATCTGTTCCAACTCAGGGTGGGAGTAAAGCTGTTCTGCTTGCCTGAATACAACCTTCAACTTCAAAGTAATGCACTTTTCACTAAAGGATGTAGGAGTGAATCCAGGTGGGGATAAAGCTAGATAAAATTATAAAGCTAACCTTTGACAGGGAACTGTTCCTGACCTAAGAAAGCATGAAGATTTGGAGCATGATATGAATTTTCACTCCACCCTTCTCTGAGCTAGTATGCTGTAGAATTTAGTCCCTTCAATAAACAGGTGACAAGGAGTATGTAATGTTTTCCTTACTTTTCCAAGGTAAATATTGTATAAACACTATTGTAAATAAACAATAGCTCATAAAACTCAAGAGATAGTCTCACAGTTTTCTCTTTCCATGACTTAGAATGCTTAAAGCTATATTTATGAAAGAGCCAGTAGGCTGCTGGTTGATGAAACTACTAAAGAAAAGCAAAACATCATTATTAAATTCCTTCGGATAAGCTACCAAGAAGCTGACTTAAGGGTTACATAGTTGGGATTACAACTTTGATACACGCTTTAGTCCTGAAATGTTCGAAAATCAACTTTCTCAGTTAAAGGACCACTAAGTTTAAGGAAGATTATTTGTCATATTGATCTGCTAATTCTAAATCCATCCTAATATCAGATGTTGATAAGTTGTCTAACTAATCATTCGACCAACTGGAAGGTTTAAAAAGTATTGCCCCATTGATTTGACTAGCCTGTTTGAAAAGCATTACTCCATTGATCCACATAGATCATGGTTATAGTTTTAGTTACAGATTCCTGTCTTACACTGGGGATATGCTTCCTAGGAAATCACCCTGTTTTCCCCTCCTACTCTTCTTAGCAATTTACTCATCTCAATCATATATATAGTGCACATTACAGGGTATATTAAAGGACCTCAACAAACAAGTAAAGCAGGGAGTGAAGAATCTCACCTTTTCGCATTTTTCTGTTAACTTCATGCACTTGTTCAGATTTCACTCTTTCACCTGACCATGTGGATGTTAACAATTATACTAGCCCTTTTGTCTGCCAAGTGCCAGATACTTGTATTTATTTGGGGAGAGAGTTGCATGTGTTTATGTGTGTAATCATGTGTCTGTGCATGTTCATGTATGTGTGGGTTCACATGCACGTGCATGTGTGTGTAGCCAAGAAGCCAATATGGAGACCTTCCTTAATCACTTTCCATCTTATTCTTTGAGACAGGGAAGGTCTCTCACTGAACATAGAGTTCAAAAACTCGACTACTTAGCCAGTGAGCCCCAGGGATTCCCTGCTTCCATCACCCCAGCACTGTGATTACAAGCACATTTCACCAGGCCTAGCATTTGATGTTAGTTCTAGGGATCCAAATTTGGGCCCTAGTGCTTGGATACCAAGCACTATATACACTGAAACATCTGCTTATCTCAACTAACTGTCTTAATCACCTCAGTTTCTAGTTTAACAATCATTAACAAGAGAGCAATTCCATTTTCTCTATTTCTTTATTTAAAAAGATGGTTCAAGCCATGTACAAAAAATGAGCTCAGTCTCCAAGATCTAGAGGCCACCAAATGTGGGCTAGAGGAGAGCCAATGCATATAAAGTTCCCTCCAAAACATATATGGTTATCCCTTCTATCTAGTACTAACTTCTCTCTCCGTCGGAGAATTTGCTTATCTTTTTTCAGGTGGACAACGAACCTGATGGGAGAATCAGCTAACCACACCTCACCAGCTGAAACCATAGAACAACACAGGGGAAGGGCAAGAATACAGCGCTCAAGGCGATCACAACACCAGAAAAAGGCTGAAGGAGATAAACACAGAGAACATCCAACTCCAATCATAAGCCAGATATCCAGAGACACAGAGGCTCCCAAAACCTCATCAAGGAAGCAGAACTAAAATGACCCCAATGTGGCTCAGGGAAACTCGCGGAAGAGGGGGCGGAAAGATTGTTAGAGTCACAAGTTGGGGCATTATGCACAGAGACTGGGGCCTATCCACCAGAACTCTTGAGCAAACTCACAATGCATGATACATATTCCCCATTGATGAGGGCCCCTTTGAAAGTGGGAGGAAGGGGAGGAGGACAATGGAACCAATTCTATGAATGTAAAATCAGAATAATATAAATAAAAAATATATATTGATAAAAAAATATAAATAAATAAATAAAAAGATGGTTCAGTGGTTAAACTGACATCCCATGTTTGATTCCCCAGTACCCATGTAAAGCCAGACCCACAAAGTGGCTCATGCTTCTGGAGTTCATTTTCAGTAGCAAGAAGCCTAGCATTCTAACACTGTCTTTCTCTCTCTCAAATAAACACATAGGGGGTTGGAGAGATGGCTTAGTGGTCAAAGGCACTTCCTTGGAAAGCCTAACTGCTAGGGTTCAATTAACCAATATACAAGTAAAGCTAGATGCACAAAGTGGCACATTTATCTGGAGTTCATTTGCAGTGGCAAGATGTCCTGACAGACTCATAATCTCATTCTATTTCTGTCAAATAAATAATAAAAATGTTAAAATCAAATAAATAATAAAATATGTAAAAAACCAAGTCATTGAATGTATAAAAATACATTATTAGCACTGCACATGAACATGATCTCTTTAAGTCAGCAGAATTAGACTTTTTATTTCCCAATTATATCAAATTTGTCATTCAAAATTCTCTGTACACATATGTGACAAACCTGTTTGAAATAAAGGATCATCACAGTCAATGGTAAGTCATTAAGCCTAGAATTAAATGTATTTAACATTAGCAGTGCCACCAAACTTTGAGCCCACAATGACAAACACACAGCAAAGTACTGGTATTGACAGGATGGGTGTAGTTTGGCTTGTAAAATTATGCTGCTTTAGCACATGTTCTTACAAGCATGTTATGGGATGAGGACAGTGTGTACTTTTTTTCAGAGATGATCCTGGGAGCCAAGGTGAAACTGACACTAGAATCAAGGAAACACTGGTGTGATACTGTATTACCATGGCCATGTTCATTGTGAGCAATTGAGGGCAATTCCACTGACATCTGAAATCTATGCGGAATGCCACACAGAATTATTCACCCCAAAGGCATTTATCCATTAGTTTCCATCACTGAAGTTTCAAGCATGTCACCAAATTTCCTCTGGAACTCATGATGTTGCCAAATATAGGCAGTATAAAAAATGCTCACGTGGATTATGGAACTCTTCACCAACCTGTATTAGGAATCAGAGGAATAATCCAAAGATGTGAAGCAGGGTATTGGAGGCATGTGAGAAAGAAGCCTGTGGCCCTGGATGTCAGGAGATCAACCCCTGCTGATAGGGCAGTGGTAACTGAAGTGATTCCCTTGAATGCCTCCGCTGTGCTTGTTCATCTCTGAAAACCATGTTACCGTTATGTCCCAGATACCCAGTTCCTTAGATAAGCAGGACTTGAGGGAGGGGGAGTAGAAAAGAACATTTACCCAGCACTAGATAATAATTTCTCATGACTCAGCCTTTATTAAATTGTTACCATCATTTCTCTCACAATGAAGAAACCATTGTTTGCATGTTAAGACATATATATATATATATATATATATATATATATATATATATATATGTAATTTCAGCTGGGTATGGTGTTGCACACCTTTTATTCCAGTACTCATAGGTGGAGGCTTGCAGGTAGGGGGGTATGGGAGGCAGAGGTAGGAGGATCACTGTGAGTTCGAGGTCAGCCTAAGACTACATAGTGAATTCCAGGTCAGTCTATGCTAAAGCAAGACCTCACCTCAAGTTTAAAAAAAATAAAGAAAAGAAAAGAAGCAAAGAAGGAAAGTTTCACTAGCTAGATAGTTTGAAAAATTCAGAGATATGGAATTTGTTCTTTCAGTTGTGTATTTCTCAATACTTTGCCACAATACACAGGTTTCTGAGACAAAACTTTGCTCATTCCACCTTCAAGTGTGTCTAGATTTAGAAAATTAAATTCCATTCCAAGACATGTTCTAGAATATTTCTCAGTTATCATTGGTTCATTCCCTGTAGTTCAGCCAACCAGCTATGGGATCATTTACATTGGCTGTCATATTCATGGCCTCACAGTGTCTACCTAAATAAGTACATAATAGGAGAGAAAAAAATGTGATAATATCAAAATAGACTAGGACTATTTGTAAAGAAGAGATTCAGTGGAACGGGCATAAGGGAGGGGAAAAAAGAGGGTTGTGGGAGGAGATTATGAACATGGTATATTGTGGGTATGTATAGAGGTTGTTAATAAAATGATAAGGGCTGGAGAGATGGCTCAATAGTTAAGGTGTTTACCTGCAAAACCTAACTACCTGGATTCGATACCCCAGTACTCATGTAAAGCAAGATGCAAGAAGTGGTACATGCATCTGGAGTTCACTTGCAGTGGCAAGAGGCCCTGGCAGGCACATATATATTATCTCCATTTATCTTTCTCTCTCTCCCTTGCAAATAAATAAAAAAATATATAATGTTAAAAAATTAAAGGAAGTTATTCTTGAAGGTAAGTGAGAATGTGAGTGATTACTGCTTTAAAATGGCTCATACTTGTCCATAATTCTCAGAAACATAGCCCTATACACTCTATCCCTTAAAATCTCACTAGCTCTTTCTCCAACTCTACTCCTCATTTACTATGCTCTTGCTACATGACTTTTTTGATAGTCAACAAACTGTAGGCTGCCTCATCGTATGACTCATTCTTTGCTCAGATTCCATGCTCTTAGAGAGGTCCTCGCTGAGCTCCATGCTTAGAATAGTACCTCTCTCTACTCTTCACCCTTGCTACCTGCTTTCTTACTTGTTTTTGTGGTCTTTACCATTATGCACACATGCTCATTGGATTGTTCATTGTTGGCCTCTACCATGGGAATAGACTTTTTTTAAAATTTTATTTATTTATTTTTGGAGAGAGACAGAGAGAAACAGACAGAGAGGGAGAGGGAGACAGATAGAGAATGGGCACGCCAGCAGTCTCTCAGCTGCTGTGAACAAAATCCAGATGCTTGTGCCCCCTTGTGGTCAAGTGCGGCATTGCGCTCTTGCATCACTTTACATCTGGCTAAAAGTGGGACCTGGAGATTGGAACCTCTGGAGATTGGAACTAGTGTTCTTAGGCTTAGGAGGCAGGCGCCTTAACTGCTAAGCCATCTCTCCAGCCTGGGAATAGACATTTTAAGAGAGTAGAAACTGAGCTATTTAGCTATGTTGTAGGAGCAGAATCTGGAACATCAAAAAGTGATGAATAATGTGCCTTGATTATTCTCTTGGTTTACTGAGTCACGTGAGTGCCTTTCAGGAATTCCTTTTCATTCTCTAGCTGACTGAGTATATTATTCTGAAGGAGGAACATGAGCCACATAGCTTTGTTTATGTGCAATCAGCCAGGGACAGAGACCCAAGGAGAACATGGATGTTACCTTGCTGCCCTGGCAGGACTAGAACTTGCTTCTGATCCAGTCTCATCCAAGATGGCTGCAAGCAATTCTAGAACAGCTTTCTGCTTCTTCCTCAGCTTACTACACCTAGGTAGGTTGACCCCTTCTGCGTCAGGCTCTCCACCAGCCAATCATGTCTAACCCTTACACACCTGAGTCTGGTGAAAAGCCATCCTAATTAGATGTTTAATCCATAAATATGTGTATAACTTTCTTGGCCTTCATATTCTCCAGGCTCCTAACTCTCTTTTCCCCTTTCCAGTCTAGTTGGGAAGGGCTGGAAGATTTCTTTTTTGCTGGGCTGTCTTTCTACCTACTTTCCATCTGTGTTTGGTTCTGGGTGCACTCTTGCCCAACTACGTCTCTCTCTCTCTCTCTCTCTCTCTCTCTCTCTCTCTCTCTCACTGTGTGTGTGTGTGTGTGTGTGTGTGTGTGTGTGTGTGTGTGTGTCCCCTGTTCACTCTCCTTCTTTTAGCTTCCTGGTACTTGTTGGGAAACTCTCCCCTTTCCCAGCCAGACTGGCAAAGTGGATGATTTATTTGCCTGGGCATTTTCCTGATTGCTTCCTACATGTATTTTGTTCTTGGTTGCTTTCTTAATTTGCTATATGTATGATCTCTTTTTAACTTCTGAGTCAGTTGCTACTTGTTAGTCTATTCTGACTTTTTCTGCAAGGGAGATCTTTTGACTTGGGCTGTCATGCTTTGCCTTCTGCCTTTGCGCGCCCGCGTGTGTGTGTGTGTGTGTGTGTGTGTGTGTGTGTGTGTGTGTGTGTGTGCGTGCGTGCTTGTATAGACTTTCTAGCCTGGGGGATAATCTCTTTTTTTTTTTTTTTTTGGCTTGGGCTTCCTTGTTAGCCTACCCCAATTCCTAACTCCCTAAAATAGATCCTATAATTCATATTTTAGCCTTCTTGGAGTTCTTGGAGTTCATATTTTCAATTCTTTGCTAACTGGGAAAATAACTGAGCAGTTGGATTCCATGACCCTCCTATCTCCTGCATCCTGATAGAATTTCATCCCTCCCTGTACACAAAATCCTACAACAATTCCATGGACCCTTGGCTAAATCCTGACCTGCACAACTGTGCAGAAGCCTACTCCTGCTGTCCCTTCAAGCCTGCCCTTTGATTTGTAAGCCTCTTTGGGGGCTTTGGCAGGAGTTTTTACACAAGGAATTCTGTGGCTGTTGAGCTGGTACACTTTCTGGGTCAGGCTTTCCTCTTCATTAGTTTATTGGTGCAACTGTATTTCCTTTCCATCTTCAAACTGTATCAACATCTCTTTCTCACAGTTATAATGGATTGATCCCATCTGAACCACTTACATTGTTATTCCAATAGAGTCTAGTGAAAGGTAAATGTATGTGTCCCACCTGTTATTTTGAGTCATAAACTCCTGCACAACATTTTATCAAGGAACTCTCTCCAACTTTGTGAACTAAGTAGCGTATTGGGGTTACTTACAGAGCGGATGAGGGATTACTTACAGGAGAGTGGATGACTCAAAGGCAGCAGAATCACCACAAAGCCTACCCAGCATGGGAGATGACTCAGAAGCTGCATCTCTGGAGCTCACTGCACCACTTGCAGGGAGTTCTAGAGAATCTCTCTCCAGCAATTGTTTACTGCTTCAATAACCTTGGGGAGAGGTAATGTGACTTGTAAGTTTCAGGAACTTCCCAAGGGTTGCGAGTTGTTTACTTCCTGATTCTGCTGGATCTCTTTACTCCCTTGAGCAGGAAATCTTTCAGTTTGCAGGAAACTGCCATACAAGACAAGGTGGTGGGTATCTATAATTCCAACACTTAGTTTGGTGGAGAGGGAGCTGAGAAAAGAGGACCAGAAGTTTAAGATCAGCTTAGGCCATATTTGATTGCCAGCTAAACATTAAGACTGTCAATTAATCAAACAAACAAGCAAGCAAACACCAAAGTAAAGCAAAATAAAACGACAGAAAAAGGCTGAAGGAGAAAAACACAGAGAACATCCAACTCCAACTAAGCCAGATATCCAGAGACACAGAGGCTCCCAAAACCTCATCACTGAAACAGAACTAAAATGACCCCAATGTGGCTCAGGGAAACTCGCGGAAGAGGGGGCGGAAAGATTGTTAGAGTCACAAGTTGGGGCATTATGCACAGAGACTGGGGCCTACACCCCAGAACTCTTGACTAACCTCACAATGCACTACCCACATTCCCCATTGATGAGGGTCCCTTTGAAAGTGGGAGGACAAGGAGGAGGACAATGGAACCAATACTATGAATGTAAAATCAGAATAATATAAATTTTAAAAAAAGAAAAAAAAATCAAAATTTCTTGACAAACTGATTAGCTGCCTTAATTCCAATTACAACAATTTTCTGGTAATAGTTTCAGAAATACTTATATTCTATAAACTTTCATAACCTTAAAAAAAAAAGGAACAATCCATAGTTTAAAAAGAAAAGATAGTGTACAACATCAAGAATCATTATTATAGGGACTTAATCTGAAGTCCACAAAGTTCAGGATGATAAAAAAAATTGGTTTTACAGATTAATAAAGAGCAAGTTTGTGTTGTCTCCATATAACTGGAGTTCTGATGGATGAGGAGGGGAAGGTACTATCAGAAATGAGATGCTAAACCATGATTCCATAGTCATTCAGCAGCATTTGAAGTTGATATTCCATATATGAGAGATAATGCATGCAAAGGAGACATTAATCATTTCATGAGAATTCTGTTAAAAGCCACAAAATCTAGAAATACTTTAATGCAAATGTTCTAGTATTTCTCTTATATCTAGAATTTTGTTGAGAAGAAAGTAACATGTGTAATTGACATCCTTTAATTCTGCAGATGAACTTTAATTTCATTATAAATGCCTTCTTTTCAGACAGAAAAGGTCATTCTAAATGGGCTTAACTTGTTAAATGGATTTAACTTGTTTAGCATCTGTAAAAAGTTCATTTAACATTCTTATTATGATTATGCATTGATTTGCTAGGTATCCTTTTAAAGTTCTTTGATTAAGGGTCAGTAGAGCATAGCCTTTCACATTTCAAGGCCATTGAGTCCTATTAAAAGGGTAAAGTGTATAATGCATTGCTTTTCTCTGTGAAAATCTCAGCTGAACTTTATTAAAGTGAAGCATATTCAGCTTTTCATTAGCACTTAAATCAATTATGTACAACGTGAAAGAGAAGACCAAACAAGGGATGCATACTTGGGAAAATTCTAAATGTAGACCTAGGAACCAGGGGGGAGAAAAAAATCTGTTCCTTAATAATAAAAAGTTCCAGTATTTCATTAAAAATGCCCAATTCTGGGAAAAGGGAACTTTTTAAATTAATTTATTTGTTTATTTGCAAAAGAAAGGCAGACAGAGAGCAAGAGAGAGAGAGAGAGCACATGAATGGATGTGCCAGAGCCTCTAGTCACTGCAAAGGAACTCCAGACGCATGCACCACTTTATGTGGGTACTGGAGAATTGAACCCTGGTTGTTAGGATTGACAATCAAGTACCTTCACCACTGAGCCATCTCTCCAACCTGCAAAAGGGAAGTCTTACACACTATTGATGAAAATTCAAATTGGTATGACTGTTAAGGAAAATACTAACAAGGTTTCTCCAAAACTGAAAAACAGAAGTGTCCTATGCACCAAAAATACTACTACTTTGTATCTTTCCACAGAAAATATCAGTCTATCAAATGATAGCAACAATTCCTATAATTATTGAAGCACTATTCACAGAAGCTATTGAAGTCAGCTCAACAATGCTGGGATGAACCTCCAAACCAGTTTATGGGAAGAACGGGATTTATTACAAGCTTACAGAACCGGGGGAAGTTCTATAATGGTAGAAGAAGCTGGACCCCTTTCACAGATCCATGCAAAGAGAAAAACCACCACCAGCACCACAAGTAAAAGCAAAACACTGACAGCCAAACAGCAGGAACCCAGGCAGAGTTCAAGCACTCAGCATACCTTCAAGCTAGAAATCAGATCCACCCGCAGTGATACCTCTTCCAGCTAGGCAGCTGGAGACAAGCTTTTTAATAAGAACAACTGAGTCTACTGGGGGACATTCCAACTACCACAGTAGTCAATATATGGAATCAACCAGGGTGGCCATCCACACGTAAGTTTATAAAGATAAAGTAGTATATACACATAGAAAAATATTATTCATTCATAATGAAAAATAAAATTCATGGAGGGCACCATGGTAAGGAAAATAAGCCAGGCACAGAGAGAAAAATTTTATATGCTCTCACATATCCATGGAAGTGTAAAATGTTGACCTCACAGAAATAGGCAGTGAAATAGTGCCCATTAAATATTAGACATGGTAGTGGTAGGAAAATAGAGTGAAGTTAGATAACAGGTGCCAAACACAATTAACAGGAATAAGTTCTAATATTCCACATAGTTTGGGAACTATAGTCTGCAAGATTTTATTAGGAATTTTATACTAAAACTACGTATTTAAGAAAAAAAAAAAAGATTTAGTAGCCAAGGTGTGTCATGAAGAAATAGCTCATTATCCTTTTTATATGAAAAAATGCCAAACCATATAATACACAATCCATTGTTTCCTATCATAAGATAAATAATTAAACTATAATGCTAATAAATATATTACTAAAAGGGAAAAAACTAGATTTTCAAGCTTATCATCACGAAGTGTTGAAGGAGATGAAAATGCTATAGCTAGATTTGATCAGTACACATTAACAGGCATGTACGGAAACATCACACTTGACTCCATCAATACCTTTAACTATTATGGGCCAATTAAAATATCATAAAACTGCTTCACAACAGAGATATGAATAATACCCTAAGCCCTGAGTACACAATGTGTGGTCTTTAAATTGGCACCACCTAAAGCTTGTTAGAAAGGCAAAATCTCTGACTTTGCCCATATCTATAGACTGAGAATATGCATTTGAGTAAGATGACCAGATTTTTTGCATGCACATTAAAAGTTTAATTATCACTCTATAAATCTCAGCTTCTCAAAAAGTGCTTCAATTTGGTATAATCTCAGGAGTGTGAAAATTATAGAGGTACTGGCTTCATTAGCACAAGTAAGTACTGGGCAGAAAATTTGTTAAGAAGAAAACCCACACAATTTCAATAAGCAGCTAAATTTGAGAATATCAAGATAAAAGTAAACCCCAATATTATCTTCACTGTATACTAAAAAAAATAGCTTTATTAGAGATAATAAAGGCTTCAAAGACATATATGGAAAAAAGAACAAGACTTGTAATTCATGGAAATATTTTCTCCCATGATTATCCTTATACTATGCACTTTATCAGCTTTAAAGAATGATAATGAGATTGGCTGAAATGGTAGTGGAGAAGGGTAAGGTTGCAACATGGAGTGATGTCTAATAAGCTAGACACTAGCAAGTACTAGAATATGGGAACTTCACAGCAAGAGTTCAGTATATAAACTAATATGGTTAGAAATATGTCACTATCAAAAGAATCTTCTTTAGGGAGATGGTGATGGACACTGAGATGACTCACAACTCATCAAAGCAGTAAATCAGAGGCTTCTAAGAGCTCAACATTAAAAGAGGCTTATAACATGCCCTCCAAGGCTCAGAGAACATTGCTGAAGAAGGGGCAGAAAAAATGTAAAATCCACAGGACTGGAAGGTGTACTCTGAGGCACTGTACTACCACAGAGACTGACTGGTACATTCATGACCTGACAGTGACTACTGATAATCCCATTAAGGAGGGCCCTCAGTGGAATGGAGAGGGAACATATGAATGGGAACAGGAACAATTGGCAGTATGTTCACATATTAAAAGTTCTTAATTAAAAAAAAACTTTGGAAAATTGAGAACCTTAGAAACTACAAGTATTCTCCTGATTTGTTGAGGGCATCAATATATACACATGTCACCTAAGAGAGTCATCAGAAGGGAAGAGGTGAGTTATAACTGCCTTAACCTGGATCCTCATCATCTCTTGGTAATTTTATAGCACTAAACTGCTAATGAGTCTCACTGCCTTTCATCATTTCAGCACCTAGTACCAGAGTGGTCTTTCTCAAGATTATTCCTTACATAAAACACAGTCCATTACATGAACCATCACCTCCTTAGCAAAATGGGTTTGAAAAAAAACTAAGATTTATTAAATATTAGATGCTTCTTTTATTCTTCAAATTAATGAAGTAGATATTACTGGTACCACCGATTAAACAATCTCAAAGGTCTTATATTAAAGGAAAATATTTAATGACAGAGATAAAATTAGAGCCCTCATTTGCTTGTATCTTTATTAACTCTCTAAGAGAGATGAGACCTGCTGTAATTTGTCAACCTTTCTGGATCCATTTTCCAACCTTCTCCCCACATTATACAACCCTTATAAATATTAAACATCCCTAAACATGTTATAATTATTGCTATTCCTTTAAATTTAATTTACTTAATGCCTCTGTATTTGAAAATATTTTCTTATTTCCAAAGTCTCCTTTGTTACAAAAAAAAAAGTCTCTGGATTCTTGAATAGCATTTCAAATTCAAATTTGCCAGGCATGGTAGCCCACACCTTTAATACCAGCACTTGGGAGGGAGAAGTGGGAGGATCACCTTGACTTCAAGGCCACCCTGAGACTACATAGTGAATCCCAGGTCAGCCTGAGCTAGAGAGAGACCCTACCTCAAAAAACCAAAAGAAAAATAAATCAAATTCAAATTTGACATTATTTCTTATACAAAGCACTTCATAAACCCCTCAAACATAATTTACCTTTCTTTCTTTGGTGTAATTGTAATACATTCCATGTACACTTTAATTTTTGTCATATTGCTTCATAATTATTTTGATGTATTTTCACTATTATAAAATGAGATTTTTGATGATGCAAATGATGTCTTATTCATTATCATAATCAACATATTCTTTACCCTGATATCTATATTAGTCAGCTCAGGGTACATTCTGCAGAAGAACTGATTACACTTCAGCAAAATTACTACATGTTTATGCTTTCACGGGCATGTGGTTTCCTGCTCTCTTCATTGCAGGACTGAGACTAACAGAATGATTTCTATATCAAAAATAGAGCATTTTGTGATGGAAAATAACCAACCAATGTGCATGTAAAATTTATTCTTGCAATTGATAAATGTCACTTAGCATATTTTGTTGACTAATGAAAATCACATGACAGCTTCTAATTTCTGCCATGCCTTATGATTTTCCTACATGGAAGGAGTTGTGGAGTTACACAGATAAATCTGATGTCAATGAGCCAAGCATATGTAAGCTTCCTCCTTGTGAAAGAAAGCAATGAGAACACCATATAATGCAGTGACACCTACATTGTGGGAACTGTCTCTGTTCCTCACATAGTGACATTATACATAAACCTGCATTGTTTCACTAAAAATGTTAAAAGTATTAAATATTAGTAAAATTCTACTATAAGCACAGAATTTGAAATAATGACTTATTCTTACATTAAAAATTTCATCCAAAAGCATATAGCTTCAAGACTGGGCAGGTCCAAGTGAAATCAAAACTGTCCTATGAGTGTGCTTTTTAGCCATCACAAGAAAATACCATCATATTTTGCCAGGATTAGCTTTTAAATACATGAAGTATCAGAAAACAAATTCCTTATATAAATTTTTTCCTATGTTTTGCAAATAACACATGTTTCAACCCCATTCAAAAATTTCCTACTAATGAAAATAGAGTCCCCAAGTTCAACCCTAATATGACCACTTCCACAGAGACTTCAAAATATTAATCTAATTGTTTTTCTAATTCATATAAGGAATATAAATATAATGCTAAGGATCCAGAGTTAGTTTTACATCAATTTTAAAATAAGGATCTATATGATTCTCCAAGTAAATAAAAAAGAATGGTTAGCCCCAGTTCTATTTTCCATTATCCAGCCAAGTAACAAATCAGTTAAGAGGCCTTAGAAAGTTTCCTTTTTCACAACATTCACTAAGAAAAAACTTGTTCTAAGAAGGTTAAACTCTCATAAGTGCCAGCAAAAATCAAAGAAAGAAAAAGAAAGTGATAATTTTCTTGTCAAGTATAACTTTCATATTTGATTAACTTATTAATATATGACCAAGTAGGGTATTTCATTGGCATAAAATTCCCCTTTCTCTTGCTCACATGTGGGCAGATCAGGAAACAGAGAGAAGGTGATGTTCAGCTCTCATTTTTTCCCCTTTTTAGTCAACTTAAGAGCCAGCCTATGGGATGCTGACAAAAATGACCATTACAGATTAAATATAAGCATAAATATATCATTAAGATATTTTTCAATATTTTATTTTAATTAATTTATTTATTTGACAGAGAGGGAGGGGAGAGAGAGGGAGAGAGAATGGGCATGCCAGGGCCCCCAGCCACTGCAAATGAACTCCAAATGTGTGTGCCCCTTGTACATCTGGCTAACGTGGGTCCTGGGGAATCAATCCTGGGTGCTTTGGCTTTGCAGACAAATTCCTTAACCACTAAGCCATCCCTCCAACCCATCATTAAGATATTTCATACCTACATGGCTTATTTAAAACTTTCCCAAGAAAAACTGAGATCTTCTGCATATAAGATGTCCAAAAAGCCTCAACCTCATTCACTGAATGTATTTTTCAATGTGACATTTGGTCCATTATTAGATCATGACAATCTATGAATTCAACAGATTTTTAATGAACACGTATTATATTCCAGGTAGCATGCCAAGCATAGTCTTTGGATTGTTTCATTCATTTTAAAGTTCTTGGGAAGTTTTTCTCTAAAAGTCACTTGTAAACAAGTCCCTGAAGTATATATGGAATTTACCTGGGGCAAGGCAAGACTTTAAGTTAGAGGGCACATCTGAACCAAAGCCCTCAGGGTCGAAAAATTGTTCCATATTTAGGCAAATAAAAAAACAATGAATGTGGACTAGAGAGATATCTCAGTGGTTAAGGCACTTGCCTGTAAAAGCCTAACAATGCGAGTTTGATTTCCCAGGTCCCATGTAAAGTCAGATGCACAAAGTGGCTCATGTGCCAAGAGTTCGTTTGCAGTGGCGGAGGCCCTGGTGCACCTATTCTCTATCTCTCTTTCTCTCTCCTTCCCTTTTTACACCATTTACAAAGGTGTTGAGTTAATCCACATGTTCTGAATCCAGTTTATGATTGCTAGTTCATCTATATTTGCCACAATAACTTTCCTGGGGGGAATGTCAACAAATAGATATCAGCCACAGAAAAAGGAACCGAGACCAGGCCAAAGAAATGATTCCTACCCAACTGTAGTTTGGTGAACCATTGAGTTTAATTGAGGTTAGTTACAGAAATATGTGTGAGGAGTTACTTTAACACGGACATGGAAAACTTACAGCTACAACACGGAAGAAGACACCCCCAACAGCCACCATTAGCCACTTAAATATCCTTGGAGAGATGAGGGAAATTTTTTAGCTCTACATTCACTGCTTCTTGAGAACTTTTCTCCTTGGCAGTATGATAATGGGCTCAATTTTGTGTAGTTCATCTGTGGGCAATCACAGTTGCTGAGAGTTCAAGAGGGCAGTAGCCATGTCATACCAGGAGAACAACATTCTAAAAGAGGAGTTGGTACTTCCCTCCCTCCCCCACCCTTTTCTTTATGTTTATACACATGACTATTCTGCAACAAACAGAATTATGGAACAGATCATATTATTTCACATTTCAACCAATCAGACTGAGGAGTTTGTTTTGGGACATGTAATTTTCTTTGGTAAGGGGGCATGACTCTTTGTATGATTTACTTTATTGCTGATATCACCGTATCTTTTTAAATTTTATTTATTTTATTTTATTTTTATTGACAACTTCTTTAATTGTAGACAATATCCCATGGTACTTCCTTCCCTCCCCCACCCTTTCCCCTGTGAAACATGACTCTTTGTCAATGATTTAGTTTGATGTTTGCTGATATCACAGTATCTTGATCTTTTAAATTTTATTTATTTTATTTTATATTTTTTAGTTTTTTTATTTTTTTTGTCAAACAGGTGAGGGTTTCAGCTCTAGTCCAGGTCTTGACCTGGAATTCAGAGAAGGGTAAATTATGAGAATTATTTTATGGAGAGTCTCAGGCTGGCCTTGAACTGGGAAGGGGAAGATCCTCTCACCAGGGAAAAGTCTGCCTCCCAGTGCTGGGATTAAACCTCAGGAGAAAGGAAGGGGAGAGGAGTGCTCACGCACGTGGCTAAGGTCCATTTATATGAATGAGGCATTCAGTTAGAATGAGCCTTATCAACAGGCTCAGGTGTATAGCAAGAAACCTAATTGGCTGGCAGGACTAGGAGGAAAACTGACTTAGGAAGAACTCCTATGGGGCTTTTTTTTGTTTTTATTGACAACTTGCAGCCATTGTGGATGAAATTTAATTGTCTTTTATCTTGTTCTTTATCTGTATCAATATTTTTTTCTTACCTTTCCATGGTAATTACTGAATATCTGTCAAGACCACATGAAATATTTATTCTTTGGATGTATTAGCTTTCATGTTCTTTTTCATATTTAACATTTGATCAAAACCTTTTGAAATAACCAAGGCCTTCCAGTCTGTGTCTAATATTTTTTATTGAAGACCTAGTTGTATAAGGTTAAGTCTGAGACACTCATTCAACCCAAAATAATAATATTTTAACAGCATAGAAGTTCATTTGTATTTAACCTATAATTAGCCTAAATTCAAACTCCATGGCTGTTAAGGAATATCAATATTAATTAAGAACTTAGCATGGACATAATTCTATCCTCTTCTTCCACTACTGTTAATAGCCAAGTACCTTCCAGGCAAGATGACAGTTTTAGGTCCAGCCATCATATCCACTTTCCAATAAGCTGGAAGATAGATGCCATACTAATTGGGTGAGAAAATGTCTCTTTTAATATAGTTACTAGCAATGTATGCTGCTACAATTTTCTTTATGAAACATTGCACCGAACCTAGTCAAACAAAGACATATCTGACTGAAGAAAAACTGGAAAAAGTAATCTTTATCCCACACAGCCATGTGTTCCAATAAGCTCAGATTCTATATTACTAGAGAAGAAGGAGAAAACAAAATGGGTTTTGAAGTAGATCGTCATCTTTTATATAAAATGTCTTTCAAGAATTTCAAAATATGATTTTATTCATAAAAGGATACATGTCTAAGTATCATCTTCTCCCCTGCCACCCATCTTGTAGCTCCAAATGATCAAGCTTTTCTGTGATTTTTGTGCTCAATCATAACAGACCATATATATTTGTGACAAGGGATAAAAAGTTTCAATTATAGGATGAAGAAGTTCAAACAATCTCATATATAATGAATGCAATGTCTAGAACTAATATCTTATTGTATATTTGCAATTTGGTGAAAAAGTAAAACTTAAATGTTCTCATCACAATAAGAGGCTACTATGAGAGGGAATAAATGCATTGTTTATTGTGGAAATAATTTCATACTGAATTAATATGTCAAGTTATCATACTATGCACCTTAAGTTTATATAACTTTATCCATCAATCATACCTAAAATATCTTTTGGGGAAAATAAAAAATCAGGCTGAGAGTATTTCTTGCTCTTCTCCTGTTTGGATGGTTAGAAAATGATTGGTACTAACTTAAACATTTAGTAGAATTCATAAGCAAAGACATCTAATCCCACATTTTCTATGTTGGACGCTACTGAATTAATGCAGAACTCTACTATTATATGTTTGTTCAGATTTACTATTTCTTATTGAGTCAAACAAGGTGGTTCTTGTGTTGTTGTTTCTTTTGCATTTCTCCCAGGATATATAATAGTTTTTCTATCATGCACTTCTAAATAGTAGTGTCTTAAAATTTATTTCTGTTTCTTTCAGGTTAGTATTAATGTCCTTATTGTCATAAGTTAGTAACTTGAATCTTCTATCAATTGTCCTTAGTCCTTAGTCAATCTTGTGACCTGAATATTGAAGGAAAGGTGATTTCAAAGGGACACAGGAATTTATACAGAACATCTAAGCATATTTGCAGACGTATTTTAAACTATTTTTTATAATTTTATTTTTTTATTTCTATTATTCTGATTTTACATTCATAGTATTGGTTCCATTATCCTCCTCCCTGTCCTCCCTCTTCCAAAGGGACCCTCATCAATGGGGAATGTGGGTCATGCATTGTGGGGGTCGTCAAGAGTTCTGGGGGTAGGCCCCAGTCTCTGTGCTTAATGCCCCAACTTGTGACTATAACAATCTTTCCACCCCCTCTTCCGCGAGTTTCCCTGAGCAACATTGGGGTCATTTTAGTTCGGCTTCAGTGATGAGGTTTTGAAACAAACTTTTGCTATGTATCCTAGGCTGGCCTGTAACTCACGATAGAGGCCAGGCCAGCCTTGAACTCAGGAACTTTTGGTTATTCTGACTCAGCCTCCTAAGTTACGGTATTATAGGCATGAGCCACCAAACCTGGTACAGTAGCTTCAAAAATATGCTTCTAACCTCAGTCATAGATAACCAGATCAAATAATTAAATACTTAATATTTTGGAACATTAGACAAGAAATATTTGTGAATAGGAAAATATATGAGCAGCAATATATTATAATATTTTTAATACAGGGAAATTACTTTTATAATGCATGCCAAGCCAGAGAGAAATATTATGCTTAAAGGGTTAATGGAGCCATTATATTTAAAACTAAGCACCAAGGTTTAACCTCTCTGCAGATGCAACTCAGGATGGAACTCAAGGACCAGAGTCCAATCCTTACCAAAGTTTTCTTTCCATAACAGAAATTTAGAAGAAGCTCTAACAAACACCTATAAAGATGGATTGTGGTTATATAGGATAATATCTCCAAGTAATATTTGTTTATTTCGCTGAATTTCAGGTCTACCATCAATATATTTACTGCCAAAACCACAGGAAAGAAGGGAGGGAGGGATAAAGAGTAGGAGGATAGGAGAGAGGGAGGAAGAATGTGAGAAGACCATCATTGCTGAAGACAATTCCACAAGACACAATATTTTTTATATGTATTTATTTATGATAGAGAAAGGAGAAAGAGATGAAAGAGAATAGGCATGTCAGGGCCTCTAGCCACTGCAAATGAACTCCAGACACATATATCACCATTTGTATCCATCTTACATGGGTTTTGAGGAGTCAATCCTGGGTCTTTAGGCTTCAGAGACAAGTGCCTTAAGTGCTAAGCCACCTCTTCCACCCCTACACAAAGCTTTTGATTAACTAAAATGTGATTCATACATTGTGTACAGCCTGGGCTATACAGAGAATTTAGGTCATACTGGGCTACACAGTGAGACTTTGTCTCAAAGAAAATAGTGTTTTATGGCAGAGAGAGGCAGAACATAGTATTATTTTCATGATAAGCAGACAGGTTGTTAAGCTTTCTTCTAAATATTTATAATTGTTCAGATAGATAATGTTGCTCACAGCCTAGATTACGGAGGTTTTACTTCAATGGTCAGTGGTTAATGCAGAGGTGCATAGCTAGCAAAATTACCTAGAATAAATAACTATTGTATATGCGGCACCAAACAGAACATATAAACTACCCCCTCTAAGGCTCATGGAACTTTACAGAGGAAGGGGTAGAGAGAATTCAAGAGCAGGACAATGAGGAACAGGAGGATGGAGATGAGGCCTGAAAAATGCTGACTGAGCCTGCTAATAGTTCATCTTGGATTGAGGAATGGCTCCTAAGACCTTACACCTCCAAACACAGCTAATGGCAGCTAATAGTTGTTTGGAGAGGGAGAGTCACATTTTTCAGTGGTGTAGCCACTGGAAAGTTGCGTAGTCTCCAGCAACTAACTTCCCACCCACGCTTTTGCAAGCAACCCTAATTTAACTCTGTGGGTTAACAAAAAGCATGAAAGTAGGGTGAAATTAATTGAAATGAGGAAGTTTAGTGGGAGTGGAGAGGATAAAAGAGGGTAATAGGTAGATAAGATCAAAATATATATATGAAAGTCTCAAAAATTAAAATCAAAAGTGTGTTACCTGCTCCCAAGTCAACTATGAAAAATATGTTGCTGTATATTGTTTGTGTTCTTTAAGTATTTGTTATTCTACATGGACATATTTGCTGTTGAAAACTGTTGTAGTCAATACCTCATTGCTGGAAGAACACGGACCAAAAGCAGCTTATGCAAAGAAAGGGTTTATTTCAGGCTTACAAAATCCAGGGGAACGCTGGGCATGGTGGTGCACGCCTTTAATCCCAGCACTCGGGAGGCAGAGGTAGGAGGATCGCCCAAAGTTCGAGGCCACCCTGAGACTACATAGTTAATTCCAGGTCAGCCTGGACCAGAGTGAGACCCTACCTCGAAAAACAAAAACAAAAAAAAAAAATTCAGGGGAACACCATTGATGGTAGAAGATGCTGGCTCATTTCAGCATGCATGATAGCAGGGAGACATTACCAAACAGCGAGCACTACCATCAAGCAGGAACCGAACTACCAGATCTCCAACTGCTCTTCACACACCTTAAAGTTGGACTCAAGATCCACCCTGCAAACATACCTCAGGACTGGACTCTTAAGAATCATCCCCAATGACATGTTTTCTGTGGTAGGGATTTGCCTGTGAGGGGCTCAATTTTAATAAAACACATGAGTCTATGGGGACATACATTTGAACTACCACAAAGCCTAACTAGAAGGTTACCAGAGACAAGCCTGAGTCTGAAAACAATATATATATATATATATATATATATATATTTGGTTTTTTGAGGTAGGCTCTAGCTCCCTAGCCCACGCTGACCAACCTGGAATTCACTCTGTAGTCTCAGAGTGGCCTCTAACTCACAGTTATCCACCTACCTCTGCTTCCAGAGTGCTGGGATTAAACGAGTGTGCCACCATGCCCAGCTGACAATATCATTTTGATTGTCTCTGAGAAACACAATTCACAGAGCTTGTGGATTAGTATTCTCAAAATAAATAAGAATAGAAACATCTTTGGTAAGGTTTGGGCTCCTCCTAACGGAATTTATAGAGGTCCTCAGAGTGTCACAGAAGTAGGGATCCATTCCAGACTGGTGAGTTTTTTCAGAAGTGGGATCAGAATAATCAAGTATTGTTGGCTAGGAATAAAGTATTGTCATGAGGCAAGGGCACTTTAATGCAATCAGTTACGTCCAATAACACGATAAATAACAAAGTATATTAGGATACATGGTTACTAAGAAAGCACTAGGGAATCAGATTGGGGTAGGAGTTGAGAAGGATAGTCATTTTGGCATTTAAAAATGCTATATAGCTTTGGGAGATTCAATGTTTCCTGTTAATTTGGCAATTAGTATTGAGTGTCTATCCTCCCAGCATGATTAATGACACAGCTACTTTTACTAGCTCTGTTCAAGATATCTATTTTTCAATCTTAGACAGATTTTTACTATTTCTGTGCATGTGTTCTAGCTGTTTGTTGAATGTCATATATAATTATGAATTTGGTTTTTTTAATGTCATTAAATCCTTGAAAGTACTCCTTGGTATAAAAGCAAAATGACAAAGTAAAGTCAAGTCTTTTGGTTAAACTTAAAACCTCTAGGATTTCCTTTTGTCAGTCTTTTCCTTTCCTTGGTCTCAGCCTATCACTGGTTCTTAGGGAATATAAAGCATTATAGCTAATGAAGCTTTGCCTCTAACAGCTTTGCCATGTATTTTTAAATTCTTCACTCTGGTGAAGAGGGAATGTGAAAAGTGGTCATAAATAAATTGGACCAGGTTATCTGCAAACCCCTTGAGGGCAAGGATCTTGTTTCATTCACATTTATATGCTTCACAGTTTAACACAAGGTCTTGTATATATGAGTTTCAATAAATATTTGTTAGATAGAATTGTATTTGGAAAAGAACTTTGAGAGCACTATATAAAAGATTGAGTATATCATAAGACAAGAAAGAGAGAAATGTTGATCTTAACTGTACCTGGAAGCATGTATGTCATTTTAATACCTTCTCAACAGCTAGGGAATAATCAATCTCAAAGACAAAAACATGTTTTTTACTGAAAGGGAAATGTAACTTCTCATATAGATTTATTGAAATACTTCCTATACTTTACTGAATGCCTTAAACTATGTCTTAGCCATCTCTTATTTTTCTACCAAGCTAAAGTTTATTAATTATTAGTGCTTACCAAACTCTATATTATCACCCCTGTCACATAGCACATTAATAATTCTAGTTATAACTATATTCAACCTATAACTTAGTATTTACTGTAGAAATGTAGTTTCCTATATAGTGCTTAAAAACAATCATGTCTGTTAATAATATTTTTGTCCTTCCCCCTCTTTCAAGATACATTATCTGTGACACATAGAACATTAGATAAGAGTTTGTATTTGTTTCCTTTCATATTTGAAATCTATTTTTTGTCAAACTTGCTTCCATAAAAACTGACAAAAATCTTTGTATTCATGGTTGCAACAACAGTAGCACACACATATCATTTATGCTGGTAGCATATTAGACAGTTTATTAGTGATAAGTCCAACAGAGTAATACACAAACAGCTATGAGAATTCAGACAATCCAGATATCTCTTTGGTCTTAACACATGAGACCTGATACAATGAAGGTTTCATGTGAGTTAGATATTGAGAAAGTTATACTCTTAAAAGGCAGGAAGTATTTTTCTAAGAATAGGGATTATGCAAATAGTGAATGGACAAGAGAAAATCCCTTGGGAGTTTGAAGTCATCTCTCTTAGTACAGAATGGTTTTTAAGGTTAATTTTGACCAAATGTTGACCAAGGCAATTTTTTTATTTATATTATTCTGATTTTACATTCATAGTATTGGTTCCATTATCCTCCTCCCTGTCCTCCCTCTTCCAAAGGGGCCCTCATCAATGGGGAATGTGGGTCATGCATTGTGGGGGTCAGCCATGATGGGTAACCAACTGCTCTTGATTTGGCTAATAGATCCACTCAGTGGAATGGAACTCATTGCTGGAACTGGGAAATAAGTCAAAGCCAGGTACAAAAAATGAGCTCAGTCTCCAAGATAAAGATACCACCAAATGTGGGCTAGAAGAGAGCCAACACATATAAAATTCCCTCCAAAACATATATGCTCATCCCTTCTATCTAGTACTAACTTCTCTCTCCGTTGGAGAATTTGCTTATCTTTTTTCAGATGAACCAAAGCAATTTTAATTTGAGTTCAGCACAAAGTTGACCATGGGAATAGAACTCTGGTACAGGTAGTTAGGAATTAATCTCAGGAAGGGTAAATGAGGGAGTGAGTGAGAGAGTGAATGGAGAAAAGCAAAAATAAAACCAGGGGTCATTGATAAGCAAGTCACCTCTGTGGACAACTGGGACCCAATCTCTATCTCTGAAGGACACCATGGCAAGCCAGGTGGTACACAGTGCAGAGTTATGTCAGTATAGGATGAGGAAACTGAAGTATGTATCTGCCAAGTGTCATTCCCCATTGGTTGAGGCTTCAGAATTGATAATTATTTCATCACCACAGCTCTGAGTTGGAACTGCAGGCAGGCAATCAATCTCCCAATTTTCTGGAGAAATTGTTCAGATGAAGATAGAGAGAGTCAGGTGCTTCAGATAAAAATCAGACTATAGGCTCGCATTGGCTCCACTTGCACATCAGATGAATTCAGGTTAATCATAGAGTAATCCTCAAGTCTTTAATGTGAATGAGGGATTTTTTAGTAGATCATGGGACTCTCTTTTAAACTAAATTATCTTGTATAAAATGGTTGTACTGGGCTGGAGAGATGGCTTAGTGGTTAAGGTGTTTGCCTGCAAAGTCAAAGAACCCTGGTTTGATTCTCCAGGACCCATGTAAGCCAGATGCACAAGGGGGCGCATGCATCTGGAGTTCATTTGCAGTGGCTAGATGCCCTGGTGCCCCTATTCTCTCTCTCTCTCTCCCTCTCCCTCTCCCTCTCCCTCTCCCCTCTCTCTCTCTCTCTCTCTCTCTCTCTCTCTCTGCCTCTTTCTCTCAAATAAATAAATAAAATACATTACAATGGTTGTACTCTTATATCTTCTCTTCCTCACCACTATTCTACTAAGGGTCCTCCTCAGTGGGGTTATTGGTATACACTGTGGGGTCCTAATGGCCTCAGTCAGGCTAATCCAACCCACCCTGAGGCTTTTACAATCTTTCTGCCCCTTCTTCTGCAATGTTCCCTGAACCTTGGCAGTTGTGTTAGAAATCTGATCTATTAAGCGGGGCATGGTGGTGCATTCCTTTAATCCCAGCACTTGGAAGGCAGAGGTAGGAGGATTGCCATGAGTTGGAGGTCACCTTGAGACTACATAGTGAATTTCAGGTCAGCCTGGGTTAGAGTGAGACCCCACCTCGAAAAGAAATTGAAAACAAATTTGATTTGTTGTTGAATTATCTGTAGACACTGGATCTTTGTTTTGATGACGTTTCAGTGACCACAGTGTCTATTGTCATCTCCCTGAAACTGGTTTTCAGGCTAGCAGTGACAGCAGTATTCCTTTCACTGCTTCCCCTGCACTGACTTCTGGGCCCTGGCAGATTTTTTGGTGGAGGTGACCTGTGTTGTGGTAGGCCGTCAGCTATCTTTTCTTGTTGAATTCACTGGATCTCCCCAGAATTCTCTACTCTGTGTAAGACAAAAGATTCTTCAGGTAAGAGTGAAAACAGCTTGCATTAAACAGCATAAGCATAGTTATTTGAGAGGCTTATTGATGTGTATATGCCCACTCTTGTTAGCCAAAGAGCAGGTGGAGTTTCTCTGGGGTCTATTGATTTCCTATTCTGGGTAATGTGACTTGATTTCCAGTACAAGGTATGAGTTCTTTCCCTGCCAAGGGGGTCTCATGTCCAACCTTAGAACAGTTGTTTACCCACATACATGTGTGCCACTATTACACAGGTGTGTACTTCTTGCCCTGCTGGTTGATTTCATATCATGCAGCACATCCTGCTTAACTCACTCTGTTGTAAACTATTATCCCCTTTCCAGTGCCAAGAGAGCTAGCCAGAAGGGAGCAGTTTTCCCTCTCAATTCATGGAATTCATGAAGCTGAGAAATTATGTATTAGGAGGAGAGGAGTATATATCATATAATTGGATATCATCTTCCTAATATATCTCCCAAGAATGTGAAGAGTAAACACTAGAGACCTGTGTTATCAGATGTGGGACTATTGGTATAATTTATGCAATATGTAATTATAAATTAAATTATTCATGATGTGAATATGGTGGATCACTGTGGAAACAGAGTGAAGAAATATTCTGGAGACGGCTTGAGAAAAAAAGTGTCAAAAGATAATTTGGAGGGGTCTTATGATAAAATGGCTGAGAAATATTAGGAAGTTAGAAAAACTTCTGTTAGAAGTAAACAAAGTGTTTTGAGCCTAAGCCATTTGGAGTCATAGAAAGTGAGAAAACGTGAAGTCTTGGGAAAGATGTGCAGAGAAATGATGAAATTAGATTTAATCCATTAAGTCCAGAAAAATAAAGATATTAAGACCTCTCTCCCCTTCTATCTCATTTTGCATGGTGGGACAGTTTCTAATAGAAGGAAGGGTGCTCAATTTTACTTACCTATTAGTGCTATAATGTGAGGGGAGCTTGGAACTATTATAATGTTCAGATTGTGCCTAATGAATTATGACTCTCTGGAGCTTGCACCCAGGCTTCAGTGGGTATTTAAGCTCACCCAGATGATTCTAATGTGTCCTCATGAATTGGAATCAATGAGTTATTTTGATAATGTATCTAATACATTCTATTTTAATACCCAACATTAAGTCACCAGTTTTCATTCTGGCTTTGTCTTGGTAATGGATTTTTATTTTTGCTTTTCCCTAGAAACAACTAGGTTTCTTATTCACCACTGTTGTAATCATATTATAAGACATTAATGACGTTCTAGTTAATTATTCTTCTATTTTTGCCAACTTACTCCAGTCTTGACCATCATCGGAACTTTAGTTCTAAGATTAAAATCTTAGGGTATGTATATCTGATTAGATTTGCCTGCCAGCTTGAATGCTTTCATCACAGTCCTGTATCCAATATTTTCCTGAAGTACAGCTTGTTTTTTTTTAACTTTTTATTGACAATTTTCAAACGCATATTATGTATTTTGATCATAATCCTTTCCTATTACCTTATGTTGTCTCCCTGGCCCAATTCCTTCCACTGAACCCCTTCTTATTTCTGATTAGTCCCTCTTTTATTTTGATGTCTTTTTTGCCTCTCATCATCCATGTCTAAATATTGATGGATCCCATACCGTGCAGGTCTGGTGCAGGTAGTGACAACTGCTGAGGGGTCACGAATGCAGTGGCCACTTGAGTCCAGAAAATCGTATTTCACAGTACTCCTCTCCATCCTCTGGCTCTCACAGTCTTTCTGCCTGCTCTTCTGGGATATTCCCTGAGCTTTGGAGGACATGGAAGAGTTGTCTCATTTAGAACCGAGCTCTCACCTGCCACTTACTCTCAGAACTTTGACTAGTCATTGCCATCTGCAAAAATAAGCTTCTCTGTCCCAAGGTAAAAACAAATGAACATAAACATTTAGGTGGCAATTTGATGGTCAAAACATGTTCATTTGGCCAAACCACAGTAACAGCTTCCCCACTTTGCTCTATGACCTTACAGGCCATATTATTATTATTATTATTATTATCATTGTTATTTTCAGGTAGGTTCTCACTCTGGCCCATTCTGACCTGGAACTCATTATGTAGTCCCAGGTTGGCCTTGAACTCATGGTGATCCTCCTACCTCTGTCTCCTGAGTACTGGCATTTAAATGTGTGTGACAATGCACCCAG
The DNA here is from genome assembly GCA_036365145.1 of Orientallactaga sibirica. Lineage (NCBI taxonomy): Eukaryota > Metazoa > Chordata > Mammalia > Rodentia > Dipodidae > Orientallactaga > Orientallactaga sibirica. The sequence goes on from JAEOAD010000840.1 coordinate 4,134,712, forward strand.
CTAGCCATAGGGTTTGCATTTGGTTTTCAGTACTCAGCATAGGACCCCTTCTATGGAGTGAGCTTCAAATATAATTGGAGTGCAGTAGATTGCCCCAATATAAAATTCTATCTAAAATAACTATGGCCATTCCATCTATCTAGTACTAACTTCTCTCTCCATTGGAGAATTTGCTTATCTGTTTCAGATGGACAATGAACCTGAAGAGAGGATCAGAGAAAGAGTCAAATGGCTCGCTGCTGAAGCCGGACCTGTCAGCTTGTGCCAACATGTCCTAAGTTTCGTTTTGTTTTCTCTGCTCCCGTTCATCCCAGCTTCATGGTCTCACCCCTTGTTGATGCTAGGGCTGGACCCCGGCATCTATCTACTACTAACATCTCTCTCCGTTGGATAATTTGCTTATATTTTTCAGACGGACAATGAACCTGAATGGAAAATCGGCCAATCACACCTCACCAGGGCCCCAGCTGAAACCATAGAGTAATGCGGGGGAAGGGCAAGAGTACAGCGTTCTTGGGGATCACACCACCAGAAAAAGGCTGAAGGAGATGAACACAGAGAACATCCAAGTCCTACTAAGCCAGATATCCAGAGACACAGAGGCTCCCAAAACCTCATCACTGCAGTAGAACTAAAATGACCCCAATGTGGCTCAGGGAAACTCATGGAAGAGGGGGTGGAAAGATTGTTAGAGTCACAAGTTGGGTCATTATGCACAGAGACTTGGCCTATCCCCTATAACTCTTGACTACCCCCACAATGCATAACCCACATCCCCCATTGATGAGGGTCCCTTTGGAGGGGGGAGGACAAGGAGGGGGATAATGGAGTCACCAATATGAATGTAAAATTAGAATAATATAAACAAAAAAAAAATTATAAAAATAAAAATAAATAAATAAATAAATATGTTGGGTCCTATAGATTTCTACTACATAGAAGTTTCTTTACACAAAAGGTAGATGTGAACACAGAGATATATAAATGACAAAGTTATCAAGGATAAGCAACCAGCTTGTGCTGGGCCCTAAATATGCAATCCAAACCACACCTTCCAAGACTCAGAAAACTAAGAAATTATCAGAAGAGGGGAGGGGGAAGAATGTAAGAGTCTACTTCTAAGGATGAAAGGTGTGGCTGCAGAAAGCTATACTCTGGATACAAGTCTGGCCCGTTTGTGGTGGCACACACTGGTAAGAAATTGCTGAAGAGGCAGAGGCAGGAGGATCAGTAGTTTGAGGCCAGCCTGGCCTATTCTGGATACAAGTCGATTATACTCATGGACTCACAGGAGGTGGAAAACCTGCACATAATTGAGCCTGTCAAAATCTCATAATAAATGAGGTTGGGATCCATGAGACCCCACATCTCTCAGAGTAAATAGTGGAAAGTGACGATTGGATTGCTGGGAGAGAGGAAGTCATATCATTTAAGGGTATAGCCCCTGGAAGATAGACCATGCTCCAGTAATAAATCTTCCACCAATGATTATGCGAGTGAACTCTATTTAAATCAATGAGTCAAAAATAAATAAACAGGGTGGAAGGAGGATGGGATCTAATAGGAAAAGGAAAGTTTTAATGGATGAGGAGGAAGAGAGAGGGTAATTTCCAGGAGTAAGATCAAAATGTACTATATACATGCATGACATTGTCAAAAATAAATTAATTTAAAAACACACATGGTCATGTAAGCAACACATTGGGTCACCAAAATAATTTTTAAAAATAACATGGGCTGGGTGTGGTGGTGCATGCCTTCCAGTACTTGGGAGGCAGAGGTAGGAGGATCACTGTGAGTTTGAGGCCAGCCTGAGACTACATAGTGAATTCCAGGTCAGCCTGGGCTAGAGTGAGACCCTACCTCAAAACAAATAAAATAAAAAAAATAAAATAAAATAATAAAGCTGGGTGTGGTGGTCCACACCTTTAATCCCAGCACTTGGGAGGCAGAGGTAGGAGGATTGCCATGTATTCAAGGCTACCCTGAGACTACATAGTGAATTCAAAGTCAGCCTGACCTAGAGTGAGACCCTGCCTTGAAAGAAACAAAACAACAACAACAAAAATAAAAAAAAAAAAAAAAAACATCTTGACACACACAAGTGCAATAGTGGCACACAGCCATGGTGGATAACCAATTGCTCTTGATTTGGCTAGCAGATCCACTCAGTAGAATGGAACTCATATCTGGAACTGGGAAACAAGTCAGAACCATATCCACAAAATGAGTCTGCTCTCCAATATCAAGTTCCCACCCACCGTGGGCTACAAGAGGGCCTACACATATAAAATTCTCTCTAAAATATTAACGGATTTCCCATTTATCCAGTGCTTATTTGTTTCTCCGTTGGAGAATTTGTTTCTCTTTTTTACATGGACACGAACCTGAGGAGAGGATAAGCCCATTGCACCTTACCAAGGCCCCAACTTAAAACATAGAGTAATTGGGGAAATGAGCAAGAGTGCTGCTTTCTTGGTGAACCTGACACCAGCACAAGGCTGAAGGAGACAGACACAGAGAACACTCAACTCCTACTAAACCAGAGATCCAGAGACACAGAGGCTCCCAAGACCTCATCACTGAAGTAGAACTAAAAGGAACCCAACATGGCTCAGGGAAATTCATGGAAGAGGGGCCAGAAAGATTGTTAGAGCCACAAGTTGGGTCATTATGCACAGAGTCATTGCCTATTCCCCATAACTGATGGATACCCCATAATACACGACCCACATTCCCCAATGAGGAGGGTCCCTTTGGAGGAGGGGAGGAAAGGGAGGAGGCTATCAATGGCACCAACATCAATGCATTCACATTATGACCATAACTAATAAAATCAATAAATTTAAAAAAATAAAAATAACATACAATAAAAATAAATAAAATAACATGACAATAACAATAGGTGGGTAAAAGAAGAGGTTAAAACAGAAGTGAGAAGGAGAAAAATAGAGGATGAAGGGGGATATGATCAAAATACATCATATGCATGTATGAAATTTTCAAAATTAATAAATTATTTAAAAATAAATTTAAGCAATTTGGGCATGGTGATTCATGAATGTAATGCCAACACTTGGAAGATGGAAGCAAGAGGATCTCTGAAGGCTGAGAGATGGCTCGCTGGATAACACACTGACCTTCACATGAACACCATGAGACACACATATCTACACTCAAAGACATGAGCATGCACTCACATACAAAATACACACCAAAGAGAGAGGGGGAGGGATTGTGGAGATGGTTCAGTGGTTAAGGAGCATTTGCTGTACAATTATGAATTTAATTCTCCTGCACCCACATAAACAGCTGAGTTTGACGAGGTATGTCTTAACCCTGGTCCTATGGGGAGCAAAGTGAACCTACAGAATCACTGGGAATCTTGACCCCAGCTCTGCATTCACAGAAAGACTATGTGTCAAGGAATGACAAGGATGGGTGACAGAGGATGACATCCAGTGTTCTCTAGCCTCCACGAATGTTCACATGGGATGTGCACATGTGTGGGTGCTCACATACACACACACAAACACACACACACTTATGCATTTCACCAAATACCACATCACACATACTCACACATGCACATGCAAGAAAGAGAGAGAGTGTGTGAAGCAAGGTAAGCATGATGGTAGTGAGTTCAAGACCACACTGTTTGCATGGCAAGTCTCTGTGTTTTAGAAATAGAAAAGAAAGTATTGACAAGGTAGTAATGTTTTTCAACCTGTTCTTCCAATGCCAATAAAGATAAATGTATTGAATCCCAAAATACATAGACTCCTATATGTTTTTGCTACTTTCTATTCTTACCCAATATATTACTACTTCCTACCCCCCCCACACACATGCATATGAAACCTTATATACATATTACAGTATATATATATTACAGAATAAAAATGTTACAGAATATATATATTCTATTCTCCAGTCTCAATATATAATGTGTTTCTCTCCTTCCTTAATCCAATCCAACCTTTTGAATCACAGATTTTAAATTTCCTTCCTCTTCATTGATCCTGCATTATTAGTTCACTTCTCATTTCTGCTACTTACGTTTATTTAAAAAAAAAAAAAAAAAAAAAAAAAAAGCTTTTTGCCCCTCTATCTTTAAAACGAACAAACATCTCTCCTTTGACCTTCTATTTTCCTCAAGATAATATTATACCTTCTCTTTCTTTTTTCTACAAAGATAGTTAAAAATGTAGCCATACTTTATTTTTTTACTTCTTCCCTCTATGGCAGTCTAGATTATGACAACTCTTCTTGCAACTGCTCTTTCAGACATCCCCAAGACCTTCTAGTAGCTAAACCTAAAGAAAGGCTGTGCTGCTTGTGTGATGTGTACTTCCTGCAATATTTAACTATTGCACATACTCTCCCTTGAAGCAACTTTTCCACTATGTAGTGTGACGTAATTCTCTCCTATCTCTCTAGCCCATCTGTATTAGTCTCCTTTATGAGTTTCTTCCTCTGTTCTTGCTTTCAAGATAAATTTTCACTAAATTCTCAATCTTAACACTTTCAAACATTATGTATTCTCCTCCAGTTAATGCTTGCATAGTTTTGATTCCAAGGTCTTTAATTTCCACACAAATCTCTTATCTTATATTTTTTCTTAGATTTTCAACCTCCTCTGCATGTGCCATAACATCTCAAATTCAGCCCTTAATTTCTGTAACTATTGCCACCTTTACCACTCTTCTGAAGTTCAGACAAAAGACTATCTAATACCCTCCTAGTTTTAAAAAGCGTATAGGAGCTGGGCGTGGTGGCGCACGCCCTTAATCCCAGCACTCGGGAGGCAGAGGTAGGAGGAACGCCATGAGTTCGAGGCCACCCTGAGACTACATAGTGAATTCCAGGTCAGCCTGAGCTACAGTGAGACCCTACCTCAAAAAAAAAAAAAAAAAAAAAAAGCCTATTGACATCGGTGTCTTATGAAATATTTTTTTTTAACTTCAAGAGTTTTAGTATCTCCTACTTCATATTATTCATTTGAGCATTTCCTTCTTTTATGCACTTCTCTTTTCTCACTGGCTCCATGGGCATATTCTGTTCTGGTTAGCATTTGGGCAATACCTACTGCAGGGAATTTTCAAGCTGGTATGGCAGAAGAGAAGCTTATATTGGAAAGAAGATAAAGGGGCAGGTGTTAGCAAGACACATAGTGAAAGGATATAGAATCTCTCTTCAGGCTTAATTGTACATTGGAGAACCTTTTGAACTAAGTGTAATGACAAAGTCACTGTCTTCAATCCTTCAGTTTTTCTGAGCCACAGTGAGTCAAAACTCTCAAAAGAAAACTGGGATAGAAATTAAATATATTTTGCTATTGATTTGTGTTCTACAAAAACTCGGAAATTTATAAATTTCTGAAATCTATTACACTCCCTGATAATTATCAACATAAAGCATTTTGATGATCTATCTTTTTTTTTAATCCTTGGCTATTAAAAATGAAATAAGCTGGGTGTGGTGGTGCATGCCTTTAATCCCAGCACTTGGGAGGCAGAGGTTGGAGGTCAGCCTGGGCTAGAGTGAGACTTTACCTCAAAAAACCAAAATTAAAAATTAAAAAATGCTGGCATTGGGAGTTGCAGGTCAGTGCCAAGGGAAAAGAAGGAAGAAAGAGTATAGGTAATATGAAAAAGAAAGAGAGAAGAGTGAGAAGAGAGAGTGATATAGAGAGATATTGATCAATGAGACCTACAAGGTTTCCCAAAAGAAGACAGATTTCTGTCACAGTACTTGATGACCCACCAAAGGTTCTTGGAAAGACCCTATTGCTGAAGACACCATATGCTGTTCGGACGGAACATGGAGAGACCTGGCTGGAATCTGGAAGAGAATCAGTCCCCGGACAACTAGCTTGTCTAGTGCCAGAAAGTGCTACATAAGTGACTGGGGGAAATGACCAACATCTGTCTAAGCAACTCATGGTCTAAGCTACTCAGCAGCAACCAACCTGATGTGATGGTCACACAAGTGCAGTAGTGGCACACAGCCATGGTGAGTTACCAACTGCTCTTGATTTGGCTAATGGATCTGCTCAGTGGAACAGAACCCATACCTGGAAACCAGAAACAAGTCAGAACCATATCCAAAAACAAGTCCTCTCTCCAATATCAAGCTCCCACCAATAGTGGGATACAAGAAGGCCTACACCTATTAAATTCTCTCTAAAGTTTAGTGATTATCCATGTATCTTGTACTGACCTCACTCTCTGTTGGAGAATCTGCTTCTCTCTTTCAGATGGATGCAGGACCTGAGGAGAGAATCAGCCCATTGCACCTCAACAGGGCACCAGCTGAAGCCATAGAGTTATAGGGGAAATGAGCAAGAGTGCTGCTTTATTGGTGAACCTGGTACCAGCACAAGGGCTAAGGAGATAGACACAAAGAAATCTCAACCCTTACCCAATCAGATATCCAGAGACACAGAGACTCACAAAACCTCGTCACTGAAAAATAAACCTAAAATGAACCCAACATGGCTCAGGGAAATTAGCCAAAGAGGGGGCAGAAAGATTGTTAGAGCCATGAGTTGGGTCATTATACACAGAGTCATTGCCTCTCCCGCATAACTGATGGCTACACCCATAAGGCAAGACCCACATTACCCATGTGGGGAGGACAAGCAGAAGGCTAACAATGGTACCATCATGGCTGTATATACATAGCTAATGAAATATTTTTAATAAAAATTTAAAAAATGAAAAAGGAATTTAAAAAAACATACAAAATGTTTTGAAAACAAATAAATGATTCAAACGCTTTCAGGGCCCAGTTCATGAGACAGAACCTCCAGAAACTCAGAGGCAAGAGTAAAGAAATAGAATGGTCATAAATTTCAAAGGGAACCCAACTGAAGGTGAAGCAAACCAAACTAAAAGAAATATTTTAAAATAAGGTAGGATTCGAGTGATGGAAAAATATATTTGGTAGGAACATGGGTGGGATATATGGATAAGGGATATATGCTGCAGTCAGAAGAGAATTCATTCTGAGTGATAAGCCTTAATTTATGACTGTTTCAGAGTCAGAGCTATGTGATACCAGGTAGAGCAATAATCAATGACAGTGAGTGACTGGTGAAATAGTAGTGACAAAGATAGAGGTGATTACTATGATCCGAGTGCTAAAGAAATCAATGGAATTTTCTGTCCCAGAGAGGCAGTATGACACAGTGATTTAGGATAAACATTTGATTCAGAAGTGGAATGCAAGTCATTTGTCCATGCATCAGCAACTATATTTCCTTATAAGTAAGGAAACTTACTTATTAAGTAAACTTGGGCAAATTACTTAACTTAGCCAAGCCTCGGTATCATCATATACAATATATAATATTATTTGCCTCATAAGATTGTTATCTGGTTTAAATGAAATTATGTTAGCAACATGCCTAGCATATGATGGCAAACTTGTAGTGAGCCACCTGTAAATGTTAACTGGAAAAACAGACATTGATAATATGAATTAGCCAGAAATAATATTGGAGCTATCTTGACCTTCAAAAAATAAGACATGGTAGTAAGTATTCATATTCATTTTATTTAGTGAGTCCAAATAGTTTCTTCTGAGGGATCTGGGAAAAATCTATTAATGTAATCATGAAATTATTTCTGGTAATCTCTGAGAATTAACTTAATTCAGCTGACCTATACAAAATAAAGCCATGGGCAAATGCTTATTCCTGATACTTCACTGAGGCATTCAATCTCAAGATCAAGTGTGATAAATGATGAATAAGGCAGAGAATGGAAACAAAGATAAGCATGGTTCTTAGCTACCATTATTTCATGATATGCTATCACTGTTATTTTGCCAGATGGCTTGAGAATAGCACTGCTCTTACCACAGAGGAACTTTGCCTTTATCCATCTCTCTCTCTATATCTCTCTCTCTGTATCTCTTTCTCTTCCTCTCTCTCTCTCTTCTCTCTCTCTCTCTCTCTCTCACACACACACACACACACACACACACACACACACACTTAATGAACATGGAGATAAAGGACTTAGTGGTTCTGACAAACCCTCAGCATATATTGTATATGACTGGTTTACAAATATCATTCAAATACTAGAAAAATATGTATGCATTTCTTACCTTATGCTCTCTGAATATCATTCTATATTACCACTGCCATCACTAGACATGGAGTTCTTGTCCTGCTCCAAACTTTAGGGAAGACTTTACTGATAAAAGAACTTGGGGGAATAAAAAGTAATCAGCATATATCTTTTCTCTCAATTTGAATGACATGGACTTTGCAAAATAACATTTCTTTATATCACCATTTGTTCCTTCATTACTTTCACTTTTCTTTCCATGTTGTGTCTGGAAGTGCTTACAAGTTAGCACATAGCCTTATGGGATGTTTCTCAATATTAATTAAGTCAAATGATTTAAATTTCTATGTATGTAGATTAAAATGTAATGTGTATAAGCCATTACTTTTGGAATGACAAATAGATACACAGTGAATGCTAGAAACATAATAAACATTCACTTTTATGCATGTACTTCATAAGTTCTTAAAATTTCAAAAATTGGGCTGAAGAGATGGTTCAGCAGTTAAACACAGTGTGTGCAAACCCTGACAGCCTGGGTTCAATTTCTTAGTACTCACATAAAGCCACCATGTGTCTGGAGTTCGTTTGTAGTATCAGGAGGCCCTGGCATGCATGTCATTCTCTCTCTCTCTCTCTCTCTCTCTCTCTCTCTCTCTCTCTCTCTCTCTCTCCTTCCTTCCCTCATTTCCTCTCTCTCTCCTTTTACCTCTTTCTCTCTATCTCAAATAAATAATAAAAATATTTTTTTATTTCAAAAATTACAGAAAACACCCGTTATATTTAAATGGCCTTGACCTAAATTTTTGACAAAGCCAGAAGTTGTATTTGCCTTTTAATCATGAATTAATCATTTAAACGTTAATTTTGAAGCTGGACAAGGGGAAGCATGCGTATAATTCCAGCACTTGGAAGGTACCAGAACGGGGAACAGGAATAAGAATTTAAGACATACTCAGGTAGATAGTGAATTTGAGGGTTACATGATATCATAGTTCAAAAAAATAAAAGTTATAACTTTGGACATTTGGTTTAAAAGAAAACCTTTTTGAAAACATGAAACACAGTTTTTACTCCATCCTTATTTTAATTTATATTTTCCTTAATAAATATGCTCATTTTACATGTTAAAATAAGCATGCTTGTTATTCTTATTGCTCTATGCCTCACAATATTTTGGTTAACTAGCTACATATGTGCTATTGTGCATAATGGTAGTGGGTGATTTCAGTACCCCACTCTCACTAATTGATAGGCAACCCAGGCCACAAGAAAACAGAGAAGCATCTGGACTGTGGTAGTTTGAATATATGGCCCCCAATATATTCAGTGTTTTATTAGTTTATAGTTTACATCTACAGCCATCTTGCTAGAGGCAATGTCACTGGGGGCCGGTCTTAAGGTGTGGTGATGGTTTGAGATTCCATTGTAAAGATATGCAAATGTGCCTAGCAGGAGTTCCTAAAGTGTGCTGTGTGGCCTTTTGGCTGTAGTTTTGCTCTGTGTGCTGTGTGCCTGGTTGGATTTTTTTTTCTCTCTCTCTTGACTGGTCCTGTGAGAGCAGGCCCCTTCTCCTGCCATCACGGAACTTCCCCTGGATCTGTAAACTTCCATAAATAATATCCCTTTCTCCATAACTGTGCCTGGTCTGGAAGTTCATCTCAGCGAACCTGAAGCTGTCTGCTACATGGACTATATGATATAATAGAAAAAATGGACCTAGAAGACATCTACGAAATACTCCATCCAAATTCTGCGGAATACACATTCATTTTAGTAGCAGTACATCTAACTATCTAAAAGAGATCATACACTAGAACTCAAAGCAAATCTTACTGTATGGAAACTGAAAAATTCCTTGTACTCTGTGAGATCCCAATGGGATAAGAATATAAATCACCAGCATGAAAACCTACATAGCATACACTCATTTGTGGAAATTAAACAATATATGACTAATATGCCATTGAAGAAATTGAAAATGCCCAGAATCAAATGACAATGAAAGAACAAACTACAAAACTTACTGCTCTCCATGTTCAAGAACTGAGTGCAAACAGATCAAAGAACTTAATATAAGTTCCAAAACTCTGAAACTGCTAGAGGAAAAAGAAGTAGAAACACTTCAAAATATGGTTATAGACAAAGAATTTCTGATTAGAATCCCAGTCTCTCAAGAAGTCATACAACTAATCACCCATTGGGTCTTCATGAAATTAAAAACATCTTCTGTACAGCCAAGGACAGTGTTAATAGAATAAAGAGACAGCCTACAGAATGGGAAAAATCTTTTTCAGCTATACATATTACCAAGGATTAATATCTAGGATATATAAAGAACTCAAGAAACTGAATAATAACGAATCAAAAAACCTAACCAAAACTAGACTATTGTACAGAATAGAGTTCTCAAAAGAGCTACAAATAGCCAACAAATATTAAAAATATTCAACACTGGACTGGCGAGATGGCTTAGTGGCTAAGACACTTGCCTGAAAAGCCAAAGGACAAAGGTTCAATTCCCCAGGACCCACATAAGCTACATAGCTAGATGCACATGGTGCCATACGCTTCTGGAGTTTGTTTGCAAAGGCTGGAGGCCCTGCACATTCATACTCACTCTCTGAGTCTGCCTCCCTCTCTCTCTCTCTCTCTCTCTCTCTCTCTTTCTCTCTCTCTTTCATTCTCTCAAAAAATAAAGTATTTAAGCCGGGCGTGGTGGCGCATGCCTTTAATCCCAGCACTTGGGAGGCAGAGGTAGAAGGATCGCCTAGAGTTCGAGGCCACCCTGAGACTACATAGTTAATTCCAGGTCAGCCTGGACCAGAGTGAGACCCTACCTTGCAAAACCAAAATAAATAAATAAATAAATAAATAAATAAAGTATTTTAAAAATGTTCAACATCCTTAGCCATTAGATAAATGCAAATTAGCTCTGCTTTCATACTCCATCTCATTCCAGTCAGAATGGTCACCATTGAGTTATCAAGTAACAATAAATACTGATGAGGGTATGCAAAAGAGGAACCCTTCTCTGTTGATAGCTAGGAAACTGAACCAGCCTAGATTTACGGTTAATAGAGATGTGCACCTATACACAGTGGAGTTTTATTCAAGTGTAAAGAAAAAGTAAATTATGAAAATTTCAGGCAAATGGATGAATCTAGAAAAGATTATACTAAGTAAGTCACCCAAACTCAGAAATGCAGCCTGTTCTCTCTCATATGCAGATGATAGCTCAAATTTCTAGAGTTGTATGTGAACTGGAGTAAGAGTAGAGGCCCAGAAGCTACAAGAGGCCACCAGGAAGAGAGAGGTGGCTTTGAGAAGGGTTTAGTACATTTTAAGTACAAGGATACAGTACTGGATCTTCTCTGGAATAGTCTAAGTGGAACAAGGGGAGGGGATATAGGAGAAAAAGGTGGGTGGATGGTTAATCAAAAATAAAGATGTTATGAATAAACCATACAAAAATCTCCTTCTTTGCTAACAAAAGATATGTATGTTTGTAGGGGTGAAAAATACTGTGCCATAAAGCCATATATTGTTACAGGAATATTTCAATGCCAGGAGTAGAATACTTTCCAGTGAGTTGTTGGCCAGTGATGTCCCTGATGTCCCCAAAACATTATAGGCCATTGCCAAGGCTCTTGGTTGCCCACCAGAACTACATGGGCACCATGCCTCAGGATGTTCCTAGCCACTCTGTGGCTCTTACAATCTTTCAGTCCCCTCTTCTGCAATGTTCCTTGAGCCATGGCAGGCCTATTGGCAGTCTGATTTAATGGTGAGTTCTCTATAGCCTCTAGATTTCTGTTTTGATAGGTTTTGATTGATCATCGTGTTTGTCAACATCAACCTGGGGCTGGTTGTCAGGCTAGCAGTAAGAGCAGTGTTCATGTTATCCCTTCCCCTGCAATTTTTCCTGGGAATGGAGAAAATTTTAAAGAGAAAACTGGTAAACTATATCACTAAGCACATGATATTTAAATATTCTAAATATGCAAAATATAGAGATTATCATGGTAGATATAAAGGTCTCCACCCACTTCCATCCTATATCTTTTGGGGAGTACTTTTTTGTTTCTTTTTACTTCTGGAGATTTTGTGTACATGTTTTTAAAAATTATACATAATGAAGGATTTCATTATGACATTTCCATGCATGCATACAATATATGTTGATTATATTCCCCCCTCCTTTTCCCTCCTTTTTCTCCTTCCATGTCTCTAGTAGTCCCCCTTTATTTTCATGTTGATTTTATATTAGAATTAGTAGATGATAATCAGCAATGATACAAAGAGCTAAACAAAGTCTCCAACCAATTATATCAAATTGACATTATAAAGAATTCATCCCAATTACAGCAGAATAAACACTCTTTATAAGTATACGTGGAACATTTAACAGAGATCACATCTAAGGTCTTGAAAATTTAAAAAACAAATGGAATTTTTGAAGTAGATTTTCTGATCTTAATGGATTTGAACTAAAATTCAGTAATCTCCCAAAATAGGGAAATCTCTAAATGATTATCAGTTAAACAATATATTTCACCATTTATCTAAAAAGTAGTTTCAAGATATAAAAATAAAACATTTTAAGCTGAGTATAAGTGAACATACAGCATAACAAAATTTGTGAGACACAAATGAATAAGTTCCTTGACAGAAATTCTTAGCATTAAATGTTTACATTAGAATAGAACTGGGGCTGGGAGATGGCTTAGAGGTTAAGGCATTTGACTGCAAAGCCTAAGGATCCCAGTTCAATTCTTTAGTACCCACGTAAGCCAGATGCACAAGGAGGCACATGCATCTGGAGTTCATTTGCAGTGGCTGGAGGCCCCAGCATTCGCCCATTCTCCCTCTCTCTCGCTCTCCCCCCTCTCTCTTAAATAAATAAATAAATAAAAAATTAAATGTATATATATATTTTTTTAAAAAAAGAAAAAGAAAAGAACACAGTTCTCACTATTTGCTAAACCACTGTGCCATCAAACTGCCTCCTAAATACTTACCTTTATAGCCACAAATTAGTTCTGCTTTAAGCAATGGCAGCAATTTTTTTTCTTTTCTTTCTTTTATAGTATAAAAAGTATTTTTATATATTTGCTAGAGGAGAGAGAGAATGAAAATGAGAATAAATATAGGCACAGCAGGGCCCTTTGCCACTGCAAACAAATTCCAAGTGTATGCACACTTCTTGCATCTTGCTTCATGTGGGTACTGGAGAATTGAACCCAAGCCATTAGGCTTTGCAAATAAGCACCTTTACACACCGAGCCATCACTTCAGTCTCCACTTTTTAATTTTTTTTATGTCAGTTGAAGGTTCAAAACTGGTCAAAGTGCAAAAACTAAGTGACTAATGAGCGCTTAGCCTACCTGGGACATATACATCATCCCCTCCAAGGCTCAAGGAATATCACAGAAGGGATAGAAGGAAGGTAAGATCTGGAGGGCCAGGTAGGGAGCTATGAAACTCTCTTGTTTGGACATGACAAAGACATTGCACTCATGAACTCACAGCAGCATTGGTGATCTCCATGAGACTTGCAAATGATGGGGCCACTTAAAATTCTGTTGTGCAGGAGGACGTAATGAGGCCACACCCTCGCTGTGGAGTTAATGACAGCTAATGATTGCTGGGGAGGAGGGAGCATAGCCACTAGTGTGTGGTGGAACGAAGAGGTACAGTGGGACTGGGAGCATAAAGGAAGGTAATGTGGGGCACGTATGATCAAAATGCAGTCTTTATGGATGAAAATGTAAAAAACAATTTTTTTAAAGTATAAGACAGTATGAAATATTGACTTGCCAAAGATAAGTTCTTTATGTGTTTGTCAAAATAATAAAATAAGATCTATTTTTTTAAGAAGAGAGTTCTCAGATGGATTACAAAAGTTTCCATCTCAAACAAAAAGAAAAGCAAAGCACAGTAAACTAATAAGGGCAATGATAGACATCAAATAATAGACATAAAAGCACTGTCAATAAAAATCAAAACAAAAAGTAGAGGGGAAAAATCAATGAAAACAAAAGCTCGATTTTGAAAAATAGTACTTCCAAATCTGACAAAGTAAAAAAGAGAAAGGCATAAATTAACAATATTGGAAATGAGGCATTATCACTAATGGTTCCAAATATGTGAAAATAATAATGAAGAATATTGTTAACTCTAGGCATATAAATCCAAAGACTTGGATGAAATGGACAAATTTCTTGAAAACTATGCGCCTTCATAGCATGAACTAGAGAATCTGAATATCCTCATAACTATTAAATAAATCTAACAAAGCCTGTACCAGATCTGTATGGTGAAGACTACAAAAGCATTCTACACATCCAAAGGTCTGTAAATATATAGAAAGACATACGGTACCATGGATTAGAAGCAACAACATTTTACGAGTGCTAATTCTCTAAAAGTTGCCACATATATTTTAAAACTTTCTTATTGCCATTTTTCATGCATATACTCAATGTATTTTGATAATCTTCCCCACCCATTACTTTCTTTTGCCCCCTTCTTCATCCTCTTTCCACTGAACCCCTTCTTTCCAGCTAGTCCCACTTCTATTTTGATGTCAATTTTTTGCACTCCTCCATCATCCATGACAATGGATTGATGAGCCCAATATTATGCATGTCTCATGCAGGTAACATCAGCCTCTGTGAGGTCATTAATGCATCTACTACTTTGTGACTAGAAGGCATCACTCCTCATCATCCTTGAGCTCTTAAATTCTTTCCTCCACCTCTTCTGCTATAGTCCCCGAGCTTTGCCATGTAATGTAGAAGCAATATTAGATAAAATCCCAGCGAAAGTTCTGTAGATCTAGGTGAACTGATTCTAATTATATATAAGGTAAAGCAAAGTAGAATAGCTGAAGCAATCTTAAGAAAGGAGGAAATGGAAGGAATAACTTTAATCAATAAATCAAGAAACTGTTGCATTGAATGATGACTAGAAACACAGATGAAGAGGTAGAGTCCAGAAATTGGCAAATATAACAATCTGATTTTGGACAAAAGTATAAAAGAAGTCCAGTGGATAAAATATAGCCTTTTCATTTTTATTAAAAATATTTTTTTATTTATGAGCAAGAAAGGGAGAGAGAGAATGAGAGCATGGTTGTACCAGGGCCTCTTGCCACTACAAAGGAACTCCAGGTGCAGGCTCCACTTTGTGCATCTGGCTTTACATAGGTACTGAAAAATTAAACCTGGGCCATCAAGCTTTGCAAGCATGCATTCTTACCTGCTGAGCCAATTCCCCAGACTAGCATTTTCAATAAAAGATAAAATTTGGGGGATAATTGATAATCCATATGGAAATAAAATAATTTTTAATTTATTTATTATTTACTTTTATTGAGAACTTTAATATATAAGCATATTGCAATTTTGTCATATTCCCTCTTATGTGCCCTCTCCCTGGCTCACATTACACCAATGCCCTCCTCAGTGGGGTTATCAGTATGTACTGTGAGGTCATGAATGTACCAGTCAGTCTCTGGGGTGCATATGGAGAATACCTCACCATACACCTTTCCTTTCCACTCTCTGGCTCTTACATTAGAAAGAAAAGAAAATTCTTAACCCCAAACCACCTCTTTACATAATGCTTCTCGCAAATGAATCATAGATTTAAAAATTAAAAGTATAATTTTCAGGGAGCAATCACAGGAGACTATCTTTGTGACCTGAGTTTAAGTGAAGAGTTCTTAGATGTGGCTTAAAACATATACTCTATTAAAGAAGAAAAAGATGAATAGAAGCTTTAAAAAGTTAACTGTTTTATGTAAGAGATTAGTAAAGAGACAAAAAGACAACTTACAGAGTAGAAGAAAATCTTCATAAATCTCATATCTGGTACATGATACTTGTCCAGAATACATAGGGAATTCTAGAGGTTAAACATAGAAAATGAAAAAAGATTAAGATATTCCACTCCCTAAAGCAGTAAGTAGCAATCTGTTTTTTTTTTTTCAGTTAAGTAGCAGATAGTCGATATTTTATACTTTACAGCGACAAGGTATCTGCCACAATATTCACAATATTCAATCATATTAATATAAAGGAAAAGAGGCCATAAACAATGCATAAACGATTGTGTGTATTTATATTGCAATAAAATCATTTATTAAACCATTGGGTAACCTGGGGTGGAGAGATAGCTTAGAGGTGAAGGTGTTTGCCTGCAAAGCCTAAGGTCCCAGGTTCGATTCTCCAGAACCCACATAAGCCAGATACACATGATAGTGCATGAGTCTGGAGTTCGTTTGCAGTGGCTAGAAGCCCTGGCATGCCCATTCTGTCTGTCTTTTCTTCTGTCTGTCTGTCTCTCTCTCTCTCTCTCATAAATAAATAAATGAAATATTTTTTTTTAAATGGGTAACCTGCACAAGATCTGCATGATATTGGGCCCATCAACATTATGCCATGGCTGGTGGAAGAGAGCACAAAAAGACATCAAAGTGGAAGAGGGACTAATAGGAAAGAAGAAAGGGTTCAGTGGATGTGAGGAGATAAGCGAAGGTACATTATATACATGTATGAATGTTGTCAACAAAATACCTAAACAAAAGTGATGGGGCTCGATTTTGGCTGAGTACCATATGCAGTTTATTGAGCTCTATCCCATAAAAGTGAAAACTTATATTCTCACAAAACCCTGTATGACTGTGCATAGCAGCTTTAGTCATGATTTCTAAATACTAGAAATAACCTGTATTTTTACAGGAGATTAGATAAAGTACAGTATATTCATTCAGTGGGATAGAGCCAGTGATTAAAAAAAGTAATAATAACTGATGATATACACAGCTTGGATGGAGGTCAAGGGTATTGTCGTTTTTTACAATTTTATTTATTTTTTGTTGGCGGGCTTGATGGTGCAAGCCTTAAATCCCAGCACTTGGGAGGCAGAGGTAGGAGGATCACCATTAGTTCAAGGCCACCCTGAGACTACATAGTGAATTCCAGGTCAGCCAGGGCTAGAGTGAGACCCTACCTCAAAAAAAAAAGTTTCATTTAAGGTTGCACACTGTATAATTCCATAAAAATAAAAGAGAAACTTATTGAGAGGGGGAAAGTTGCAAAGAGGAAAGTGGGAGGAGGGAGGGAATTACCATGGGTTATTGTCTATAATTATGGACGTTGACAATAAAAAATAAATTATAAAAAAAGAACAAGGAAGACTAGGACCAAAATTTGGTTGCACAGCTTGGTTGTTAATGACCTTGGTAAGAATCTTTTCAGAGTAGAGGGAGTAAAAGTCGGAGAGTAGGAGGTGAGAATGTGAAGATTAACTCATGTTTATTCTCTTTCCTAAGTGGTGGAATAAGAAAGGTGTGATTTCATGTGGATGACTTCTAAGTGGGTCCAAATGTAATATACAGTATTGTTGATAAGGGTGTCTGGATAATTACCATGTTCCAAGGACACATTGTTAGGGAGCTCTATTGTAATTAGAGTTTTAAAATCAATAAAAGTTATTTTCTATCTTGAAATATAAATGCCATGTATTAAATGATGAAGCAGAACCAAGTTAATATTTAATTCAATATGAGGATAATCTTTGAGGTCAATTCCATACATTTAAATGAAGCAAAAGACTAGCTCCAAAGATAGCTTAATAACTTTACATCTTTGAGAGGCATCTCTAAAATCACAATAGCTGATATAGCTATCTTCGGAACTAGTCATTTAATACATGGCATTGACCTACTTTCCTCTTTAATTATTTAAGAGTAAGCTGTTCAGTTGAATCTTGTCCTTGCAATGTGAATAGCAGAAGTGTAATTTATTGTCCTTTTTCAGTCAAAATTCTGTGGTTCATACAGCAAAAGAATCTGTTGCAAATAAATGACAAAGAAATCAAAAGATCCAGAGATCACTTTTACAACATTGCTTTTCTAATATGAAGGATTTACATTACCATTGGATAGGGACTTATTCCCAATTTCTTAAAGTTGGGCAATGTTGCTTTCTAATTATTTGCTTAAGTGGTAATTTTCAACTAGAATATACATGGGCAAATGTGAAGATTGAAGTGTCCTTCCCTCAGCAAATATAATATAAAGTAATTTTGTGATTGGAGTGAGGAGAATAGAATGATCTTTCTGATCAGCAGCGAAGACAGACCTTTGCTACTCGTCTGACTCTGTGAGGTAGTATTAGCTATTACATTTTTAAATATATTTATAAGCTTCATTTCTTTTCTCTTTCACTCATGAGGACCTACATCTTGGCTCACTCCCAGATAAAGGCAAAATACCACCCAGTCTGGGACTGGGACTAGAACAATAAACACCCTATTTCCTTTTGCCCAATAGTGACTTTGTTCTTTAAGCATTAGTAAGCTGATAGCTTTTACCATCTACCTCACAGCATGTCCCTTTTCTGTAACACCAAATTTGTGTTCCCTTTATCTTCAGCTACCTCAGTATATCTTTGCAGTATCATCCATAGTATTTAACTGATTACCAATGCTTTGTCAGTTTCCATGGTATAAATACTCCCATTATGAGTGATTTTGTGAGATGCTGTCACTAAACACATAGCTGAGAAAAAATTCATACACTCAACTATCAGTTAACAGTAGGAGGCTATTCCAGCACTGGAGTGGTGTACAACTGAGATACAATATAAAAATGGTATAGTCCAGAGAATGTGCAACAACCCTAAAGAAAAGAATGAACTCATTCTAGAAATATTTGGAAAATATCAAGATAAGGCGCATTGTATTAGGAGAAAAGTGACTGTATGACTAAAATTTCAAAGTACACTGAAACAAAGTACATTAAATTTGAAAGAGGGGATAAGAAAGAGACAATGGCGAAGAGCTACATTTGGTTGGAAATTCTCTGAGACAAAAAATACTAAAAGAAATTTTCTTATAAGGTACCAGCAAATTTGCAAGGAGATTTGCATATGTAATCTGATTTTATGCATAGGAGATAAATGAAATTGTTGGGGAGACAACACCCAGCGCTGTTTCTGCTTCTCAAACACTAGAAGATTCACTTGCTTCAAATTTTCAACACCTTTATTTCTTCAGTCATTGTTTTGTGAAACACTAGAACACACCAGCACTCATCAACACCTCATCTTGTGAAGAGGTTTCATAATGATGAGCAGAAGAACTCAATTCATGCTAGGATAATAACCAGTGAAATGAAGACTTTGGGACAGCTGTCAGCATAACAAATGATGGATTTTTTTTTCCGAATAGAATCTCCACTAATTCCAACAATAAAGTAGTAACTGATTCAAATTTTTAGAAAAATATTTATTTATTTATTTATTTATTTATTTATTTATTTATTTATTTGCAAGCAGAGAAGGGGAGAATGAGAGGGGAGTGATGAATAGGCTGCCAGGGCCTCTTGCCACTGCAAACAAACACCAAATGCACGCACTATTTTGTTCATCTCGTTTTACATGAGTACTGGGGGACCAAACCCAGGTCATCAGAAATGACAAGCAAGAACCTTTAATTGCTGAACCATCTCTCTAGCCCCATCACACTTTTTGTCCTTGCTTTTCTTCATTATTTTAATGAACATTTTGTTTTATTTTTTTTCTTTTGTTTTTGTGAGGTAGGCTGACTTGGAATTCGCTCTGTAGTCTCAGGGTGGCCTCGAACTCATAGTGATCCTCCTACCTCTGCCTCCTGAGTGCTGAGATTAAAGGTGTGCACCACCACATCTGGTATTTCAAAGTATTTATTTGACAGAGAAAGAAAGAGGCAGGCAGAGAAACAGAGAATAGGTGGACCAGGGCCTTCTGCCACTGAAAACAAACTCTGGACACATGAGTGGCTTTGTGCATCTGGCTGTAATGGGTACTGGGGATTGGACCCCAGGCCATCCGGCTTTGCAAGCAAGTACTTTTAATCACGGAGCAATCTTTGCAGGCCTTAAAAACATTTTATTTGTTTGCATGAGGGAGAGAGAACCTCTTACTGCTGCAAATCAACTCCAGACATCTATCTGTGCCATGTTATACATCTAGATTTACATGGGTAATGGGGAATTGAACTCAGGTTATCAGGTTTGGTAAGTGACCACCTCTGAACACTGTTCCATCTTCCCAGCCCTTTTTCATCATTATTTGATTGTGTGCTCATGCCATTATCTTCTTTCCCCCCCCTTCCTTGTTCTACACCTGAAGATTTTAATTTAGAGGAAAAAAAATGTTTTCCAAATGGTATGGTATTGCATGATGGGAAATAATGTCCCTAGGGAGAAGAAAAGTGTCGTGGTTTGGTTCAGGTGTCCCCCATAAACGTAGGTGTTCTTAATGCTAGTCTCCCCAGCTGATGGCAATTGGAAATGAAAGCCTCCTAGAGGCAGAGTATTGTTGGGGGCGGGCTTATGGGTTTTATAGCCATTTCCCCCTTGCTATTATTTGGCACACTATCCTGCTGTTGATGTCCACTTGATATTGGCCAGGAGGTGATGTCCATCCTTTGCTCATGCCATCATTTTCCCTGCCAGCATGGAGCTTCCCCCTTGAGCCTGTAAGCCAAAATAAACCCCTTTTTTTCCCACAAGCTGCTCTTGGTCGGGTGATTTCTACCAGCAATGTGAACTTGACTGCAACAGTAAAGTGGTACTGAGAGCGGGGTTGCTGCTAGACACCTGACTGTGTGACTTTGGCCTTTTGGAGCTGATTTTCAAAAGGAATGTGGAAGGACTTGAAATCTTGGCCTAAGATATGCCTTACAGTGCTGTAAGTACAGCTTGATGGACTATTCTGGTCAGAGCTGAAAGACCTGAATGCAGTAAGAACTATGGGCTGTGAGGTTTGGCTTATGAGAGTGAGAAAGAGCTTTGCTTGGACTGGGCTACAAGCAGTTTGAGAGGCTTGCTGTTATACCCCTGTCATGAGAAGGTGTGCAGGGTTGCATTGCATAGAAATGGACTGGTGTGAGCAGAGGGATATAGCACAGAAAAAATGAAATCTTTGGGCCTAAACTGCTGCCCAATCATGTAAAAATTGTTTGACAGATTACAACTATTGAGATTGAGCCAGCTGACTGGCACTGGGGCAACAGGAAGAATGTAGACTCTTTTTGAAGGGGCCTGAGTGCTCAAAGGAGTGTCCTGTTCTTCAAAGTCTGTTTTATTCCCCCTTGGATTAACCAATTGGCACTATACCTGGTATTATGGAGTATGGAAAGAGAGGGTCATTGAGTTCGCAACATGGTCTTGTGTTTTGGAAATGGCCATGGGCAGTGTGAAGCAGGTTTGCTGGTTGCCTGTATGGAGACCGGATGGAGCCATTAGGATGAACCATGGGTTGCAGTGGAGACCCAGTGGAGATGCCAGGACCACGAGATGGCTGCCAAGAAGAACTTCCGGCCCTAGATGAAGTTTTATAGGACTGTAAGTAGCCTAGCTGGAGGGGTGGAATTGGAACTTCAGAGACCTGTTGCTGATCAGAATTATCAGACTTGGAGATTTGTCACTGACTAGAGTT
The DNA here is from genome assembly GCA_036365145.1 of Orientallactaga sibirica. Classification (NCBI taxonomy): domain Eukaryota; kingdom Metazoa; phylum Chordata; class Mammalia; order Rodentia; family Dipodidae; genus Orientallactaga; species Orientallactaga sibirica. The sequence continues at coordinate 4,156,286 of JAEOAD010000840.1, forward strand.
GTTGGACTTGGAATTATAGAGTTTGATGTTTGCCCTGGTTGTTTTAAATCTTGTATTGGTTGAGTATTTCTTTGCTTTGCCCAATGCCATCTTTTGCAGTGTGAATGTGTATTCTGTGCCATTATGGGTTTTGGGGGGATTTTTTGGTATTATGGCTCAGTTAAAAACCTTGGATTATGGTGATGTATGAACATCATTGGAATTGATAAAAACTACGGATACTTTTAAAGTTGCATGAAAGCATTGCATTTTACCTCATGTATGGATATCAGTTTATGGGGAATGTGGTGGTTTGATTCAGGTGTCCCCATTGTGGTAGTTTGAAAATATAACTCCCAATATATTCAGTGTTTTATTAGTTTATAGTTTGCATCTTCAGCCACCTTGCTACAAGCAATGTCACTGGGCATTAAGGTGTGGTGGTGGGTTTGAGATTCCATTGTAAAGATATGCAAAGTGTGCCTAGGGGGAGTTCCTGAAGTGTGCTGTGGCTTTTGGCTGTAGTTTTGCTCTGTGTGCTGTGTGCCTGGTTGGTTTTTCTCTCTCTTGCCTGGTCCTGTGAGAGCAGGCCCCTTCTCCTGCCATTATGGAACTTCCCCTGTGTAGCAGACAGCTTCAGGTTCGCTGAGATGAACTTCCAGACCAGGCGCAGTTATGGAGGAAGGGATATTATTTATTGAAGCTTACAGATCCAGGGGAAGTTCCATAAAGGCAGGAGAAGCAGCCTGCTCTCCACAGGACCAAGCAGAGAGAGAGAAAGCCAACCAGCCACCACAGCACACAGAGCAAAACTACAGCCAAAAGGTCACACAGCACACTTCAGGAACTCCTGCTAGGCACATTTGCATATCTTTATAATGGAATTTCAAACCATCACCACACCTTAAGACCTGGCCCCCAGTGACCTTGCCTCTAGCAAGGTGATGGCAGATGCAAACTATAACTAATAAAACACTGAATATATTGGGGGACATATATTCAAACTACCTCACCCTGAATCTGTAAGCTTCAATAAATAATATCCCTTCCTTCATAACTGTTCCTGGTCTGGAAGTTCATCTCAGCGAACCTAGAGCTGTCTGCTACACCCATAAACTTAGGCGTTCTCAATGCTAGTCTCCCCAGCTGATGACATTTGGAAAGAAAGGCCTCCTAGAGGCAGAGTATTGTTGAGGATGGGCTTATAGGTTTTATAGCTGGTTTCCCTTTGCTAGTGTTTGGCACACTCTACTGTTGCTATGGTCCACCTGATGTTGGCCAGGGAGTAATGTCCACCCTCTGCTCATGCCATCATTTTCCCTGCCAGCATGGAGCTTCCCCCTCAAGCCTGTAAGCCAAAATAAACCTTTCTTTTTTTCCACAAGCTGCTCTTGGTCGGGTGATTTCTGTCAGCAATGTGAATCTGTCTGCAACAACAGGCAACTTCTTGTTAAATCTTTTACTTTATTATTACCTTGTTAAATAATTTTTTGCTGAAGTATGATGGTACCCCTTGCCCTCTTAAAGAATGTATATACAGAGTACAAGTATTTATCTATTTATGATAAAACTGCAGTGCTCAATCACATCATTGCTATACTTGTAGAAGGCTTGTCTCAAGAGATTTATACTGCGCTTGAAAAACAGAGAAAGTGTCGGGCATGGTGGCCCATGCCTTTAATCCCAGCACTTGGGAGACAGAGGTAGGAGGATCACCATGAGTTCAAGGCCACCCTGAGACTACATAGTTAATTCCAAGTCAGCTTGGACCAGAGTGAGACCCTACCTCGAAAAAAAAAAAAAAAAAAAAAAAAAAAAAAAAAACAAACAAAAAAAACCCAGAGAACGTTTCACAGTGTACTAACCTCAAAGCACACAAACAGATGTCTTCTAATGGCACACTTGTATCTCAGTTATCTCATTTTACACAATTAATAAAAGGTAAACATTATAGTGTCTGAATAAGATTCTTGGTTAGAGTTACAGAATAGCAAAAGCCCAACTTCAGATATTCTTATGGCCACCTGCAGATTTTGCCCCATTTTCTCATATTATTAAAAGTCTTACTTGATCTTACTTGATTTTTTTGGTAAATTGCTTTACCTCTCTTATTAATTATACTTATCCTAAAACAATTATGTGTTGTGCTATATGTCACGAGTTACATATAAACATTATAAAGTAAACACTACATATATTTATCACAATTTATGTGTACAATTTTTATTGACATAACTAATTCTAGGAAAAATTGTTCACCTGTGTACTACCCAGCATTATTTTTGCCTATAATCAATAATGCCCATTATGTTTTAAGAAGACTGAATTAGATCAAAATACTTTGTGTATTTGTGATTTGTATAGGATGCCTCTCATTGAAAAGACTGAATACTCCTATGTTTGGGCGGGGGCTATAGGAGAGTGGTAGGACACTTGCCTAACCTGTGCTATTCAAAATTTTGCAAACTATCAGAAACTCATGGTAGAAAACAGACCATGAATTTTATCAAGTATTTTTAATTTGTCTCTAAAAACAAAATAATGGAGAGCTTTTTTTTTTTTTTTTTTAATAAAAGCATCGAAAGCTGGACTTGGTGACTCATGCCTTTAATTCCAGCACTCTGGAGGCTGAGATAGGAGGATTGCAATAAGTTCAAGGCTATCCTGAGTTACAGGGTGAGTTCCAGGTCAACCTGGGCTAGAGTGAGACCCAACCTCAACAACAACAAAAAGGACAATCCAGCACAAGCAAATATTAGTTGATTCAATTTAATGATCTCCAGTTACAAATTCACAGATGTCGCAAAATAACAACTAAAGGCTTTGGAAGTCAGCACTTTGAAGAGACTAAATACATTTCCAAAAGAAGACATGTTTACTTTTATCTTGCTGATTTATGAAATACAGAAATAAATATAGTGCTAGTAGGTACCATTTAAAATAAGTGTGAATGGGCTGGGAAGATGGCTTTTCAGTTCAGGCACTTGCCTGCAAAGCCAACGGACCCAGGTTCGGTTCCTCAGGACCCATGTAAGCCAGATGAATAAGGTGCACATATGTCTGGAGTTCATTTGCAGTGGCTACAGGCCCTTGCATGCCCATTCTCTCCCCCCTCTCTAATAAATAAAATAAAAATAAGCATGAGATAGGCAAATATTATTTAAGAATAGAAACAAGAAGATAAATACTTTAAGAGTTAACCAAGCTCAAGAGGCTCTATCTAACATATTTTTGTTACAAATGGCACACTATTTAGACTTGCAGTAGCAAAAATGAAGATGTAGTATAACAATTTATATGACACAGGCTTAGTTCTGAGGCCAGAAAAGCAGGATACTACCCATATTAAATAATTACCAATACCCTCTAAAGCTTCTTTTCAGAGAATATAGCACTAGAGTTTGATCATTGTAGTATAATATCACAAGACATTCACTGATGATGCACAGATGTAATCCTAGCACCTGGAAGGTGGAGGTAGGAGGATCAAGACTTCAAGGTCATTCTCAGCTACATAATGAGCCCCGAGCCACCCTGGACTACATGAGACCCTTTTGTGAAAATGCAAATCAAACAAACAAAAGACATCAAAGACAATGGTTGTAAACATTTACACTAGAGAGGAAGTGAAGTTCTTCAACAAATGAATGATTCTAGGAAAATTCAATCCACATACAAAAGAATGAAACTAAATCCATCTCTCTCCTACTGTACAAAAATAAATTCAAAGCCAGGTCTTAGACGCACAGAGTTGTTTTCCCAGCTACTCAGGAGGCTAATGCATGTGAATAAAAAGTTTAGGACCACTCTGGGAAACTTAATAAGATCATGTCTCAAAATATTTAAAAAAAAAGAAAGGGCTCAGAGATAGAACTCAGTGGTAGAATGGTTTTCTATATTGTGCAAGGCTGTATATTTAATTTCACAAATTATTTCAGTTAATTAATAAAAATGGATGAAAGGTCTTCATGTGAAACTTGAAACTCTGAAACTGATTGAAGAAAACACAGGCAAAAAGACTTCAGGATATAGGAAAGGACTTTCTGAAAAGAATACCAATAGCTCGAAAAATAATTCTTAAGAATTTACCAATGGGATTGCATGAAATGAAAAAGCTTCTGGCTGAGAATACAGTTCATTTGGGGGAGCACTTGACTAGCATTCACATTAGCCCTGGGTTTGATCTCCAGCATTTGAGAGGTGGCGAAAGGAGTATCAGAAGTTCAAGGTCATCATTTGCTACAAAGCAAGTTAGAGGCCAGACAGGGATACATGAGATCCTGTTTTGTTTTGTTTTGTTTTTAAAAAGTTTTTTGCGGCCTGAAGAAATGGCTTAGCGGTTAAGGCATTTGCCTGCAAAGCCAAAGGATCCCAGTTCGATTCTCCAGGACCCACGTAAGCCAGATGCACAAGGGGCACATGCATCTGGAGTTCGTTTGCAGTGGCTAGAAGCCCTGGCATGCCCATTCTCTCTCTGTCTGCCTCTCTTCTAGCTCTCTCTCTGCTTGCAAATAAATAAATAAATAAATAAATATTTTAAAAAAAGTTTTTGCACAGCAAAGGAATAACAGAGTGAAGAAACAACCTACAAAATGGGGGAAAGTCTTTGCTAGCTATACATCTTGTAGAGAATTAATATTTAAATAACCATGTATTTTTACAAGCATCAAAAAATTAAACACCAAATATTCTAGATAATCCAAACAACATATGAGGAAATGAAATGAAAATAAACAGATACATCTCAAGAAATGAGATTAATCTTATTTATGTGGTGTATTACAAACATTGACAGATTATATTAGTTTTAAAATGTGTCATATATAATTATTATGTTTAATTCATATACAAGAGAAATTAAGAATACTTTTTAAAATTTTTCACAATGCACTACTTTATTCATTTATATTATGCTACACATTATGAACAATGACACCACTGAGTGGGGAGTCATTTTCCTATTGATTGGAGATGCTGTCTTGTTCACACAACAAGTAACTTCAATGTCTTTGAACTTTCTGTTCCATTACTTTGCGTTCTATATATCCCTGTGTTTTTTAAATAATTTATTATTTTGTTTATATTATTCTAATTTTACATTCATATTGGTGACTCCATTATCCTCCTCCCTGTCCTCCCCCCACCAAAGGGACCCTGGGGAATGTGGGTCTTGCACTGTGGGGGTAGTCAAAAATTATGGGGGATAGGCCAAGTCTCTGTGCATAATGACCCAACTTTAAATACAAATGATATCCTATAGTGACAGGGATGTTCCTTAAATTAAGATTATTTAGCTCAATATGCTCTGTTAACCAATAAATCATTACAATTCAAAGTGTATATGTATATTAATATATAATAAAAATAAATAAATAAATAAATAAATAAATAAATAAATAAATAAATAAAATGGAAATGAGATACTGATGGCAAATAGATACATGGAAATATGGTCATTATTCTTACCCATCATGGAACTACAATTCAAAAGTACACTGAGATTCCATCTAACCGTGGTCACAAATGCTATCATGAAAATGTCCTTCTAAGACTCAGCACTGTGTTCAGTGGGATACAAACAAATGCTAGTGAGGATGCAAGGAGAAAAAAGCCCTTATAAATTGTTAGTGGGATTGAAAATTAATACAGCTACTATGTATATAAGCATAGAGACTCTTTAACTAAAAATATAACTACTAGGGGCTGAAGAGAAGGTTCAGTGGTTAAGACATTTGCCTGCAAAACCTAATGACCAGAGTTCAATTCCTCAGTATCCATGCAAAGCCAGATGCACAAAGTAGCTCATGCATTTGGAGTTTGTTTGCAGTGGAAGGAGGTCCTGGCGTGCCCGTAACCCCCCTTTTCTCTTGCTGCTTGCAAATATATATATATCACATGATCCAGCTATACCACTCATTGGAATTTGCCCAAAGGAATCTAAATCAGTGTACTACATAGACAATTGCTTTTTTTTTTTTTTTTTTTTTTTTTTTTTTTTTCGAGGTAGGGTCTCACTCTAGCTCAGTCTGACCTGGAATTCATTATGTATTCTCAGGGTGGCCTTGAACTCACTGTGATCCTCCTACCTCTGCCTCCCGAGTGCTAGGATTAAAGGCATGTGCCATCATGCCTGGCTTAAACAATTGCTTTTGACAACATCAAAGATGTGGAGTCAACCTAGGTATCCATCAAGAGATGATAGATAAAAAAATATACACAATGGAGTTATCCTTTGCAGGGAAATGAATGGGACTGCAGATTTTCATATTAAGTTACATAAGCCAGACCCAGGAAATCAAATACTGCACGTTTTTCCTCGTATTCAGAACCTAGGTGTTATACATACATACTCACATATATTACATGAAAATAAGGGAGAGTAATTGCAAAGATGAATTGGACTATTGTGAGTGGACTGGGGAACAGGAGAGGGTAATGAGAAGTGCACATCACCAAAGCACATAATGTACTCAAAAGAAAGTATCCTTATGAAACCCACTTTTTTGTTTAATGAATGTATGCCAATACTTTTGAAGGCATTCAAGAGAAACATAGGAGATACTAAACAATATTGGGGGTTGATATAAGGGAGCATATCTCAGGAGGCTGAGGCAAGAGTTTGAGACCAGTATGAGCTACACAGTATGACCCTGTTTCCAAAAAAAAAGGGGGATGTAACTCAGTAGTACAGCATCTAACTAGACTGCACAATCCTGAACTTGATTCCCAGCACACACACACACACACACACACACACACACACACATCCCTTTGCTCAGTGTAGTTGCACACACCTAAAATTTCAGCACTGGGAAGGCTGAAGCAGGGTTATCATAAGTCTAAGGCCATTCTAGGTGGCATAGCAGAACTTTGTGTAAAAACAATCAAACAAACAACAATCAAAACAATATGGGTCAAGTCTGTCTCCCCTTTAGTATGTCTTCCATAATCTAGAGTAAAGTTTTATAAGCACACTATACAACACAGTTACCACATAAGGACAGTTATGATTCAATTTTAATCAATTAAAATTAAATACAATTAAAACTTAGGTCCACAGTCATGCTAGCCACATCTGTATCCCATTTGTTTCTAGTTCTACCATGTTATACATCATAGATAAAGAATATTTTCTATCTTCAAAGTAATTTCTGTGGAATGCTGCTGATCTAGATTTTAGAAAATCAAAAAGATGTATTTTTTCAAACAACTTTGTTTCAGCTGAGCTGCTAATAATCACTGAGCAATTGTCTCTTCAAGGTTATGCTCTGACAATGTCCAATAAGGTTACAATTTCACAGTTTTTAAAGGCCAGAAACAGCTTTACTAAAATATGCAGGGGTTTTATGAACTTCCCTCAGGGAAAGAATATATGATTGTAGGCTTTAATGTCTATCTAACAAGACCACAGAAAGGTGATCTGTCATTTAAAAAGCAAGGTGAGGGCTGGAATGATGGATCAGCCATTAAGGCACTTGCCTGCAAAGACTAACAAAGCCAGGCTCAATTCTCCAGGACCCATGTAAAGTCAGACGCACAAAGTGGCACATACACCTGGACTTCATTTGCAATGGCTGGAGGCCCTGGTGTGCCCCTTCCCCCTCTCTCTCTCTTCCTTCTATCTCACTGTGCTTGCAAATAAACAAATAAAAATATTTTTTAGCCGGGCGTGGTGGCGCACGCCTTTAATCCCAGCACTCGGGAGGCAGAGGTAGGAGGATCTCCGAGAGTTCGAGGCCACCCTGAGACTACATAGTTAATTCCAGGTCAGCCTGGACCAGAGTGAGACCCTACCTCGCAAAACCAAAAAATATATATATATATATTTTTTAAAAAGCAAGGCAAGGACTGGAGAGATGGCTTAGTGGTCAAGGCACCTGCCTCCTAAGCCTAAAGAACGCTGGTTCCAATCTCCAGCAGTTCCAATCTCCCAAGTCTCACGTTTAGCCAGATGCAAAGTGATGCAAGGGTGCAATGCCGCACTTGACCACAAGGAGGCTCATGCATCTGGATTTCATTTGCAGCAGCTGAGAGGTTGCTGGCGCACGCATCTCTGTCTTCCTCTCCCTCGCTCTCTTTCTCTCTCAAAAAAAAAAAAAAAAAAAAACAAGGCAAGATAACAGGAAACACTTTGAGGAATTGGAAAGGGTTGTTCAAAGACAGAGTCACTTTTCTTTTATGCCCTCTGAACTGCTGTTTGAGCAGGAAGATTTGACTCTATGAGGTTATCATTAACTTCAGTTCTGAACATTTGATCCTCACTCCATAAACAGAATATCATGGGAGTATTAAGAATTGAAATCTACAGAATGTAACTTTTCCAAGTGATTTTGTTACAAACTCATCAGAATTCATGAACCTAGATATTATGTGAGATTACTTCTTCAAATTCCTTCCAGAAAAGCACTGTCACAACCCTTTTGGTTTTAGCTCTGTAGACAATTTTCAGAATATTAGGTACAGATATGATGTTTGTCCTTCCACTTTGTATTTCCTGTACATCTCAATAGAGCAGATAGGGGAATCCTCCATCAATATATAAGATGATGACATTCCTCATGAAAACCTTATTATGGCCCCCATCTCCCTTTGGATATATTCCAGCAGCCTTAGCCATGAGGCCCTCTGTGGTCAGTGCTGATAGATCTATTTCCTCCACAACTTCTTCCTCCTGACTCCGGTTACCACCTTCTTTACAAACAAGTCATGTGTGATGCTCTCTCAGGACACTGGCCTTCAATTTGCAGTTTGTATCATTTTTCTACTAGATATCATTTGGTTAAATCCCTTGTCTCCATGTCTTAGCATAAGTATTACTTTATTAGTGAGATTGTTTCTGATCACCCTGTTTAACCCCACCACCTGCTCTCCACTTCCCAGTTCTCCAACTACCTTACCTTACTCTGATAGTTTTCCATTGTATGTATGCTCCAATGTATTATAATATTATATAACTGACATATTTATTATATTCATTGTGTAGCATATGTCTACTTCAACTAGAATTTAAGTGCCCTCAATCATTGCTAGCTATTTCCATCACCAGTGTGTCTCCAACACTGAATGGACAGCTTGGCATACAAAGCACCAAGAAAATATTTTTGAATGAATGCATGTAGCGAGAAGATTTCCCCTTTCTAAACATATAAAATGATACTTCTCCAAATACAACACTGCTTTTTGGCTATCACAAGTACAAGACATGAAATTGTGTGAGTTGATAGTTGGAATGGCTCTTGGCAGCAATATAGTATAATCACACTTTTTTTTTTTTTAATTTGAGAGAGACAGAGACAGAGAGAGGGAGTGAGAGAGAGAGAGAATGGGTGCCAGCCTCTGTGAAAGAACTCCAGACACGTGTGCCCCCTGTGGGCAAGTGTGACATTGTGCCCTTGCGTCACCTTTTGCATCTGGCTAAACATGGGGCCTCGTGAATCGAATGGGCTTTCTTAGGTTTGGCAGGTGGGCGCCTTAACCACTAAGCCATCTCTCCAGCCCTATAATCACACTTTTATACACAATAGTAAACTGTGCCCCAGAGAAAGTGACATCACAAGGTCAACCAGCTAAGGTATAGCAGAGATGGGACTAGGGGACAGTTTTAAAATTTTAATTTACTCAAGATTTTCTTTCTCCAATACTATGTGTATTCAAAAGAGTATGCCATTATCCCTGGCAGACACACCAGAAAAAGAGATGCTACCAGATTTTCAAGTAGAACAGTACCGACACAGTAAGCAGATGACCTCATGATCAGAATGAATTTGACTAAGTAAGTTTAAGAATCATTCTGAAATCCATTAATCTGTGTGATAACAAAAACTAAAAATATATTTCTTTAAAAATAGAATCATATTACTTTGGACACTTCATATAAGCCCTCATGAAACTAATGTTTTAAATACAGTGTTTTACTCTTGGAGTAGAGATTATGTAGTTCAAGAAAAAGTATTATTCTAGATATATAAACTGAATCTTGACAACTTCCTACTTTCTTTATATTTTCTGTCAGTTGGGCTGTAGTTCATTCTCTTGTTGATAGCTGTGATCTCAATATACATCTTTAAGAAACTAGGTGCTTTTTTGATTCAAACCATTTTATCTTTGGCTTATTAGAAGCATCCATATATCATATCCTGGGAAAAGAAGATAAAATAAGGCATCTTTTTCACACATAAACCATGGCTTGTGGATCATCACTGTTAATTAAAAGTCCTCACAAGGCTAAATTTAACATGATGAAAGTTTAGGACATCTTTGTAAAGGACAAACCTGAAAGGAAATATTTCAAATTTTCATGAGAAAGTATTTTTGGTTCATTTTGGATCTCAGCTCTGAAGACAGCATGAAAATTTTCTATGTCTATTACATGACACCATAATTTGGTGCTAATTGAATGTGGACATGATAATTCATTATTGTAATTGGATTTTTTTGCATTGAGGTGTTCCCTGTTTCAGTATTGTCTGGCATCATGAAAATAAGTATTAACTGGAAATAGGAACTACCTAGCCTTGATCATATATTGTGTGAATTTCACAAGGTCAGAAAAATATAATCTGAATTTTAGCCATCCCATTTCAATTAATGACATATTCAAAAAAAAAAAAAACGTGGCCCATTAGCCTTGAGTTTGGTTTGCATGGTCATTCGATATTTTTAATGAATAAAGGAGAATAGTTAGTGTAGGAGTCCTTTTCAAGGTATGAACAGATATTTATTTTAGGGTTGTAATCACTTACACTTCTAGTGAGTGCCAGTCAGGTCAATAAGATTATATTCCAGAAATTGATTTTTTCCCCAATGAGTAAATAATGAAGTAATTTAACCTCATCTTCTTCCTAATCTAAAACCTTTTACTTGTACTGTGAAGAAAGGCAGTTGCCTTCACTTAAGATGTGTTCATGCACAAGGCCAATAAGTACCTTTGGGTTTTATATGAAGGTCATGCAAAGCTGATCAGTCAAGAAACGTGTACAGTTGAAGTGGATCTTCTGTTTCCTGCAGCCATCAATCCTGGCTTTCACGGATATTGCCACCTGTGTTAAAGGGCAAGCATAATACTGCATTAATCACGGGCATGGCTATTGCCCTGAGAATTGCTCTTTCATTTATTTTTATTTAAGTGTTTATTCAGATGCCAACATGAAGAGAAAATAGCACTTAGATGAAATGAAAATTAAAAGGCATATTGGAAGTTATGATTGTTCAAATTATGAATTATTTGGGCTTGCTTTATGTCATGTTCATTATTTTATCATTACACGAGCTGTGGCTTCTTGAAGGATGTAACATACCTAGAAATCGCAATTAGACTTAATGACTAGAGTCTACTGCTATAAATAAAATCACCTTGTGGTCAAAGTAGTTCTATTTTCTTTCTTCATGATTAATACAGTAATAGTCATGACACTCAATATGAGCACACATCTATTGCATGACAAGAAGCAAAGTAATGTGCTCTTTTCATTATCCCATTTTATTCTTTTAAAACCAGGAACTCAGCTAGCAGAGGCTTCAGGAATCAAGATCAGGCCACCACATTCCAAACTCTGAGTGCTTGGCCACTGGACTTCAGTGCCTCCTGTGCTCACATTTCCTGTTAAGCCTCAAAGGTCATCCACCAGGAGGTCACTCAATTGCTGGTAATGACTTCTGTGCACAACATATAGCATTATAACAGAGAAGTTCTTCTGGGAAGCTTCTCATTCATTTGAAAATGAAAGGCAACAATATTGAAATGTATTCTAAGCAGCAATGATTTAATTAAATTATTTTTAATCTCTGATATGTAATATTTTAAATTTTTCATATATTAGAGAGAGAGGAAGACTGAGAGAGAAAGAGAAGGTCAGGGCCTCTTGCCACTGCAAATGGTCTCCAGATGCATGATTTTACGTGAGTACTGGGGTATTGAACCCCTGCCAGCAGGTTTTGCAAGCAAGTACTTTTAACTGTTGAGGCATCTCCTCAGCCCTCTGATATTGTTTGAAGTTGCCACTATCTTCTCTCATTTTTTTTTCAAGGTAGGATCTATCTCTAGCCCAGGCTGACCTGGAACTCGCTCTGTAGTCCCAGACTGCCCTCGACCTCACAGTAATCCTCCTACTTCTGCTTCCTGACAGCTGGGATTAAAGGCATGTTCCACCATGCCTGGCACCACTATCTTGTTTATTTGACAAAATTTAGAACTTGGAAGTAATTCTGATTTCACAACTTTATTTTTAAAATATTTTATTTATTTATTTGAGAGAGAGAGAGAGGCAAAGATAGAGAGAGAATGGGTTGCCAGGGCCTCCAGCGACTGCAAAGGCACTCCAGACACATGTGCCACCTTGTGCATCTGGCTTATGTGGTTTGTGGGGGATCAAACCTAGATCCGTAGGCTTCACAGACAAGCACTTTAACCACTGAGTCATCTCTCCAGTCCTCCATTTTATTTGTAATTTCTGTAAGTTTTATTGAAAAGTGTTTAGGATATTAAAATTTTTAAATAAAATATCTCTTGTATTAGACATTTTCCATGTGTGGTGTTTTGATTCTAGGTTCCCAGCTGATGCAGATTTGGAAATTAATGCCTCCTGGAGGCAGTGTATTGTTGGGGGGTGGGCTTATGAGTATTATAGCCAGTTTCACCTTCCCAGTGTTTGGCACACTCCTCTGTTGCAGTTGTCCACCTGGTGTTGGCCAGGAGGTGATGTCCACCCTCTGCTCATGCCATCATTTTCCCCTGCCATCATGGAGCTTCCCCTTGAGTCTGTAAGCCAAAATAACCCCTTTTTTCCCTCAAGCTGCTCTTGGTTGGGTGATTTCTGCCAGCAGTGCAAATCTGAGTACAGCACCATGTATCACTGAATTACATGAGTAAAGTGGAAATTCTGTGAGTAAATATGTATAAGTGGTGTTAGCAAAAATGCATCTGTCGGGCCGGGCGTGGTGGCGCACGCCGTTAATCCCAGCACTCGGGAGGCAGAGGTAGGAGGATTGCCATGAGTTCAAGGCCACCCTGAGACTACATAGCTAATTCCAGGTCAGCCTGGACCAGAGTGAGACCCTACCTTGAAAAACCAAAAAAAAAAAAAAAATGCATCTGTCATTTATTCCCCAAACTTTTGTTGAATGCCCATTGTGCATTTTATTGTATGCTAAGTGTTTGATAAAATTATCAGATCTAAGTTAATGACCCCAATTTACTTATCCCAGAAACTACCAGGCTTCTCTCGAGCTGTACCTTTTGTGATTATTTGTGATATGTTCCAGTAGACACTATAAGTCATGCACCTGGAAGAAGTGAGCATTTGTCCTTCATTACTGGAGTAAGTAAGGGTTGTTATAGGTAAATCCACCTCCGCCTCTACGTTCTCATAAAATGATCTCAAGCAAAAACATGTTAGAAAACATTTATTAGCTCTGTAGATTCTGTCGAAGAAACAGGATTCTCTGTGGGATAATGACACAGTCAAGAAGAGCAGCAATACAAGAGAGCAATATAAGAAAGCTACAATGACTGAGGCTCTGCTATGCTTGGCTCCAGTTTTTAAAAAAATCTGCACAATGTCCACATACAGAGCATATGAGAATAGTTTCATATTCTATGAAGTCACATGCCCTGTTTATCAAAGTTCAGGATCCAAGAGAAACGCCCTTTCTTTAAATGTTTCAACTACATCTCATTCTGTTACTGTTTTTTAATCAACTGGGTGCTAATGAATTTCTTATAGCAATTCTCTCCACTCTACCTTTGAAACTTAAATAACTCCCATCAACCAGTATGGATTTTGAAGATATCAGGGGTAAGAATTCCCATTTTTCATGAAATTTAATCAGTTCTTCTTAAAATAGTGGCCTGGAAGTGCATGGGTAATGACCAGCATAGCATTATGGAATATGAGTTTAATGCAAAGTGTTGAATGACATTTGGCAAAGACTAAGTCTTTCTGTAAAGCTCAATTGGAAATAAAGCAAAGTTTACTGCCCCTGTGGACTTGTTAACTCTTGAATCATTAAATGTTTTACTGCTTTAAAAGGTGTCCATTTTTATTCCATTCATATGGGTAGATATAGCAAAAAATAGCATATGAGAAAAATCAATGCACAACACACAGCCCTATTCTAGAATTTATAAAGGAAAAACATTTATTGAAACAAGTTGATATTTTGCAATGAGATTAATTGGAAATGGTAGTTTAAAACATGCCTTATTTTCTCTTGCAAGACAAATATTGTCTGTGGATACTCAGTGCACTGTTATCAGTTTAATGTCAAATGTTCTAAAGTTGATTTTGACTTTTCAAAGGGTTCCCTTCCATGTGATGGTAGCCATCCAGTATGTGTCAATAAAGTCACTCTAACTCAATCCCTTTAGAAAAGATGGATTTTGCTGTTCTCTAGAAAAATCAAGACCAGAATTTATGCTCTCTTTATAGAAAAGAAGTGGTTACCTTGACTTTCCTGGACTGGCTTTCTTTTGACTTGCTGAATTGCCTATCTTCATTTCGCCTTTCCTTGTAGAGAAAAGTTGAGGGCAAGTTCAATACATTTGGTTATTTGAATGTGTTTACCTGATATCATTTTTATAACAAGGGGAGACAATGTAAAGACCAAGAAAATAGACCATGGGTCAAGGAGGTCATTATTGCATTACTCCGGGACTGCTATGTATTGCAATTCAGTATGTACACTATACAAAGACACCAAACAAAGCTGGGGAGGGAGCATAAAATATATCCTGTATCCCTCTTGTCCCGCAGTATACCTGCATGCAATTATACTCCCAAGAAGAAATGGTGCACTTATTTCTACTACAAGCCAAGGACAGATGTCAATGTGGTTGCTTCAGACGAGAGGGATGCCTTTTACTAACCCATGTAGAAAAACCCTGTGGACTAGTAGGATCTGGCCTATTTCTGAACACTAGATCACCAGTCCCATTATCTAGTAGGTTATAGCACACTTACAACCCCAGATAATGTATAAGAAACTCATCTTTTGGGTCAGGCTCCTTAGAAGCAGAATCTAACACAAATATTCTTACTCAAGTATACAATGACCCTGCCTCAGATAGATGAATTGCTCATGATATGGCAGGTTCAATGCTACAATCAAGAAAGCCTTGGAAAAGAAATGGGGAAAAATTGGTCATCTTCTAAGTGATGTTTTGAGAGTGTGTTTTCAGGAAATGGGAGTTAAAAGAAGGACAGGAGAGCATGAGAAAGCTGAACAAAGAAGGAATCTCAACTTGACACATATTTAAAGCCAATACACAGGGAAACAGAAGGTTTGTCTAACTTTAAAGTAGAATAGATAACTTGATTATAACTCATTGTCAACCAGTCATTGGTCACTGGCTGACCCTGAGGGGAGGAAGGTAGAGGATATGTAACTGCCACACGTAGTAGCTCCTCTCTGGCAGTGACCAATGATAACAATTCTACAGATATAGTGGCATCTGTAGTTCATTAACAGCCAGCCCCTGGGCAATGAGTGCAGGACCCAGTAAAAGAGATAGGTGTGGGGTTCAGCAATCACTATAACCCATGATTCCTATGAGCACTTTTTGCCTAAGTATGCTCTAGGAGGTGTGACACAAGGTAACAGGGCATCTGTGTCACTTAGATCCAAAGAAGAAAAAGGCGTTGGAAAAGGAAGTAACTCTTTTTTAATGTATTGTAGATGATTTTCATACATGGACATAATGTATTTTGATCATAATCCTCTGCCTTTACATTCTTTTCTACCTCTTCCCTTATACCAAACATCTTCTACTTTCCCTACTAGTCCCTTTTCTACTTTAATAACTTTTCCCCTCTCCTATCATCCCTGGTGACAGTATTTTGCAGGTAATGACAATCACTGGAAGGGCAGGTAATCCGTGGGGAACAAATTGGATGTAAGAACATCAGTCATGATAGCAGAAGCTCCATATTCTTTCACTGAGAAGGCATGGGATATCTGCTCTTCCAAAACCCGAACTCTATTTAATTTCTACTATATAACCTCCTGTCTTATGTAAGAATGAGAGCAAATCAGTTCACAGCCCTATCCCAACAGCTTGGAAAGTTCTGACAGAACATCCTTACCATTGTCACACAAAAAGTGGCCAACCAGTGTGTTAGTTTGCTTGATAGAGTCCTGTTTTTTTTTTTTTTTTTAATTATCTATTTAGTTAGTTAGTTAGTTAGTTGCAAGCAGAGAGACAGAAAAGAGACAGACAGAATGGGTGCTCCAGGGCCTCCAGCCCCTGTAAATGTACTCCAGATGCATGTGCCACCTTGTGCACCTGGCTTTAAATGGGCATTGGGGAATAGAACTCAGGTCATTAGCATTTGCAGGAAGTGCACCTAAACCATCTCTCCAGCCTGAATCCTGGTTTTTTTTTTTCTTTTTCTTTTTTGGTTTTTCAAGGTAGGATTTCACTCTAGCTCAGGCTGACCTGGCTGGAATTGACTATGTAGTCTCAGGGTGGCCTTGAACTCACCATGATCCTCCTACCTCTGCCTCCCAAGTGCTGGGATTAAAGGCGTGTGCCACCACACCTGGCTATGATTCCTGGTTTTAACAAAGAAAATTTATATCCTGAGAAATTCTTCAGTCATGAACTCTTGGCAAAGGAGGATGATTTCCATGCCCTGTATGTTCCCTAAGCTGGGTCAGTAAGTAGAGTGCATGAAAAGAATGTAGAAGCTTTTTGGTATTCTTATATACACACATTAAATTCTAAACACACTTTTTACCTCATGAAACTGAATACTTTTCATTTTTTTAACTTTTATTGACAACCTCCAGCCACCCCTCCCTTTCCCCTCTCTTCTGCCCCCTCTTCATGAATCCTTTTTCTTCTATTTTTTTTTTTTCCTTCTATTACACAGGTCTTATGCAGGTAGCATTGGTGACTGTGAGGTCATGAGGTCATCACCACTTTGTATCTGGAAGCAAGAATTGCAAAGCACTCTACTCCTTCCTTTAAAATTATTTCTACCATCACTTTCACAGTGGTCCCTGAGCCTTGGAGGATGTGACAGAGATGTATCACTCCACTGTCACTTTTCCCCAGCACTTTGATGAGGTTTTTGTCTAAGGAACCTCCACACTGATTTCCACATTGACTGTACCAGTTTAAAATTCCACCAACAATGGAGAAAGGTTCCTCTTTCCTTACATCCTTGCCAGTATTTATTTTCATTTGATTTATTGGTCATAGCCATTCTGACTAGAGTGAGATGGAATCTCAAAGTAGTTTTGATTTGCTTTTTCCTGATGGCGAAGGTTGTAGAACACGTTTGTTTTGATGTTTATTGGCCATTAGTACTTCTTCTTTGAGAACTCTATTGAGTTCTCTAGCCCAGTTTTTCATTGAGTTGTTTGATTTAGTGTTTAGTTTTTTGAGTTCCTTGTATATCCAAGATATTAATCTTTGGTCAGATTTACAGGTGGCAAAGATTTCCCCCCATTCACTAGGCTGACTTTTTCCTCTATTCACAGTGTCCTTTGCTGTGCAAAAGCCTTTTAACTTCATGAGGTTCCAGTGGCTGATTTAATGGTCTTACTCCCTGAGCTAGTGGAGTTCTATTAAGAATGTCCTTGCCTGTGAGTCTCTTCTCTCTTTCTTTTGGTCAGTTTTGCTAAGGCTTATCAATCTTCTTTATCTTTTCACAAGTTTAACTCTTTTTTCATTTATTATTGATTTTTTTCCATTTCATTAATTTCTGTCCTTATCTTCATTATTTCTTTCAATCTAGATATTTTTTTGTTTTGCTTATTCTTCCTTTTTAAAATTTAATTAATATATATATATATATATATATATATATATATATAGAGAGAGAGAGAGAGAGAGAGAGAGAGAGAGAGAGGAGAGAGGGAGAGAGGAAAGTAGAGAGAGAGAGAGGGAGGGAATTGGTGTGCCAGGGCCTTCAGCCACTGCAAATGAAGTCCAGACACATGTACCCTCTTGTCCATCTGGCTTACATGGGTCCTGGGAAATCAAACCTGCATCCTTTGGCTTTGCAGCCAAGCGCCTTCAATGATAAGCCATTTCTCCAGCTCTGTTCTTCCTTTTCTAAGGCCTTATTTATTTGTGACCTCTATAATTTCTTCACATAGGTACTTAAAACTATGAATTTCCCTTTTGGATCTGCCTTCATTGCATACCAAAGGTTTTGGTACATTGTGTTTTCATTAACATTTGATTCTAGGAATTTTTTTTTATTTCCCCTTTGATTTCTCCAATGACCCACTCATTACTCAGTAGTGTATTTTTTGAATGCCATGAGTTTGTGTATGTTCTATATAGTCTTCCTCACTGTTGATTTGTAGTCCTATCCAATTGTGATTTGATAGAGTACAAGGTATTTTGCAATTTTCCTGTCTTTGTTAAGATTTTCTATATGTCCTAATATATTATCTATTTTAGAGAAAGTTCCATGAACTACTGAAAAGAATATATTTTGCAGCATTTGGATGGAATGTTCTGGAGATGTGTTAGGTCCATTTTTTTCTGATGTCATTCATTCCAGATGCTTCTCTGTTTATTTTTGCAGGATGATTTATCAATTGGTGAGATAGGAATATTGAAGTCAGCCATTACTATTGTGCTTGAGGTAATCTGCGACTTTATATATAGTAGTGTTTGATTAATGAAATTGGGTGCACCCATGTTCAGTGCATTTAAGCTTAGCATTGTAATGTCCTATTGCTGTGTTGCTCCCTTAATCATTATAAAGTGACCTTCTTTTTTATTTTATTTATTTATCCTGGGGGTGGGGCAGATAGAGAGTACCAGCCTGGGTACTTCAGGTCTCCAGCCACTGCAAATGAACTCCAGTGTATGCACCACTTTGTCCATCTGGATTACATGGGTGTTATAGAATTGAATCTAGGTCCTTAGGCTTCACAGGTAAGTGCTTTAACAGCTAAGCCATTTCTCCAGCCCCTAAAGTGATCTTCTTTATGTGTTCTAATGAAGGTTGGTTGGAAGTCTATGCTGTTATATATTGCAACAGTAACACCTACTTGTTTCCTAGGCCCATTTGTTTGAAATATCCTTTGCTATCTTTTCACCCTAAGGTATGTTTGTCTTTTTTGGAGAGGTGAGGTTTTTGGACATAACAAATAGAAGGATCCTGCCTTTAAATCCAGTCTGTGTCTTTTGGTTGGGGCATTGAGGTCATTGATATTAAAGGTATTACTGAAAAGTATATATTTAGGGATAGAGAGATGGCTCAGCAGGTAAGGTTCTTGCCTGCAAAGCCTACTGACCTGTGTTCAATTCCCCACTACCTACATAAAGCCAGATGCACAGTGGTGCATACATCTGCAGTTCATTTGTAGTGGCTGGAACACCTGGCCTGCCTATTCTATTTCTCTGTCACTCTTCTATCTCTCTATGCTTACAAATAAATAAATATTTTTAAAGGTGTGTAATAGCCATGCATGGTGGCACACACCTTTAATCCCCACACTCAGGAGACAGAGTTGGGAGGATCGCTATGAGTTTGAGGACAGCCTTGGACTACAGAGTGAGTTTCAGGTCAGCCTGTGCTAGAGTCAAGACCTTACTGCTAAAAACATTTTTTTTCTAAAAGAAAAAAAAAAGGTGTGTATTTATTCCTTCCATTCTTGATTTGGTAGTGTTTGTTGTTTTTATGTTCCTCTCTTACATTAACTATTAATTTCAATCATAGGATATTCCTTCCTGTGGTCTCATGTGTGTTTTTCCTTTTCATCCATCTGAAGGATCCCTGCAAATACTTTCTACAGGGCTAGCTTAGTGGTCATATATTCTTTAGATTGTTTTGATCATAGAAAGTTTATATTTCCCCTATTATGACAGGTAGCTTTACGAGATGCAGTAGCCTGGCTTGGCAGCTGTTGCCTTTCAGAGCACAGAATACATCATTCCTACCTCTTCTGGCTTTTAAAATTTGTGTTCAGTAATCTGTTTTCATCCTGATGGGCTTGCTTTTATAAGTAATAGGTGCTTCTCTCTTGCTGCTTTCAAGATATTTTCTTTGGTCTGTGATTTAAGTAGTTTAACTATAATATTGCAAGGAGAGGTTCTTTTCTGGTTTTGTCTGGTTTTCTGAATGCCTCCTGTTTCTTTATTGGCATCTCTTTCCCTAATTTTGGAACCATTTCTTCGGTGATTTTGTTGTGAACACTATTCCTTTACACTAAAATTCTTGTACTTCTATACCCAGAAGTGTTAAGATTGATCTCTTCTTCAGTGTCCCACATGACTTAAAATTCCCACTTATACCTTCTTATTAATTTGTCTTTCTCTTTGTTAGAATGTTTTAGACTTTCTACTTTGCCATGTAGCTCAGATAATCTGTCCTGTCCTTAGTCTAGTCTATTGGTAATACCTTCTGCCAAGTTTTTCCTTTTTTTAATTTGACTTACTGTGTTTTTCATTTCCATTGTTGCAGTAGGTACTTCTTAGGTATTTCCATTTCCTTAGTAATATCTTGTGTTAGCTTCCTTACTTCATTAATTGATTGATTTCCTGTGCTCTCCTTTAGGAGTTTGTTTTCTTCTTTGGTTTCTTTTTTTCATTTCTTTGAGCACATTTATAATAATTCTTTTGAATTCTCTATCATTTCATCTAATTCAGTCTCAGTGGAGGTCATTACTATTGGATTTATAATTTTTGGAGGAGCTATGTTGTCTTGACGGCTTGTGTTTCTTATATTACTGCCCTGAAATTTTCACATCTTGGGTTATTTCATGGTTTGAGTTTTCTGTTTATCAACTGTATTCTTAGATGTACAGATCAGAAGTTATATATCTTCAGTATAGGAGCTCAACATGCCAATGCTGAATTCCATGTTACTCCCAGAGTAATGGCAGAGGTGACCAAAGCTGTTGGATATGCCAGCTATGAAAATGTCCTCATTAACAACAGCGTTCCATTTGGCTTCAATAATTGCTAGTGAGTAAATGAAAAAGGCTGGTAGAAATATACTAGAGTTTTGGTTACTTAGAAGTGGGAGTAATGTAGAGTGAGTTAGTGTGAGGACCAGTATTAGGTTTGAAAAATGATGTAGGTGGCACAAGAATTTGGAAGAGGAAAGTTGGGCTACTGTTAGTTTCCACTGATTTCAGAGGTTGTTGAGGTTATGCAAGATTATAGTTATGGAGAATAAAGAGGAGGGGATAAGAAACAGAATGGGGAAAAGCGATTTGAAAGAAAGGGGAATTAAAGGAGCTGTGTACAGGAAGAGTAGCAAGAGATCCCAATAGTAGGCTGGTTGGAGAAAATACAGTACAAACCTAAAATCTACCTGAGGAATGTACAAACACAAACAAAACTGGTATGGAATATTTATGCATGATTTGGGACTAAAACAAACAGACAAAGCATCCAACCCAAAGGTCTGAGGCCTGGTTGGCATAGTGGCTCATGTCCTTTTTCTGGTCAATTAGGAGTATAAGGTGTGAGGATTGATGCAAGCCATCATTTCTCCAGCCCCTAGATGACTTTCTTCTAGTGGATTGACATGATTTTTAGTGACACCTTGTTTTCTTGGTCTCACACTAATCTGATCTTGAAAATTCTTATTACATCCAAGAAATCAGATATTTGCATATAACATCTCTGTAACATCTATGACATTGGAGAAAGGGGGCTGGTGATGCTGCTCAGTGCTAGAGCTTTTGCTTGGCATGCACAAAACTTTGGGTTTGATCCCCAGCACCAAAGGGGGAAATGGAAGTAAAAAAAGAAACCCACTAATCTCTATGGATAATTGGATAGCTGGAGAGCAGAGTGGCAATATATGTTTCATCATATTTCTTTTGAAACTTTTTAAATTTTAACCCATGTGAATGTGTTGTCATTCACAAATCAATAGCACAACTTAAACTGAATTATAAATAACAAACATGGGGTAGAGAGATGGCTCAGCTGTTGAAGGAACTTGATTCCAAAGCCTGACAGCCTGGGTTTCATTCCCCAGTACCCACGGAAAGCTAGAGAATTCATTTGCAGTGGCATGAGGCCCTGGTATACCCATATACTCTATTATCTATCATCTATCTATCTATCTATCATCTATCTATCATCTATCTATCTATCATCTTTCTATGTCTATAGATATCTGTTGTCTGTCTCTGTTTGCCTCTCTCTCTCTCTCTTTCTCTCTCTCTCTCTCTCTGTCTCTCACTCTATCTCAAATAAATAAAAGTATTTAAAAAAGAAATATTAAACAATAAGAGAAAGGACTCAGGATCAAGTTGAACTGAAATTTAAAATTCTGCATACAGTTTTCAGAGCTGTATTGATTTATTCTGGGTCTCACTAAATTCCATCCCAGTTTATTAATCACCAAAAAAAACTGATGGATTTGGCCAGGCATGGTGGCACATGCCTTTAATCCCAGCACTGGGGAGGCAGAGGTAAGAGGATCGCCATGAGTTCGAGGCCACCCTGAGATGACATAGTGAATTCCAGGTCAGCCTGAGCTAGAGTGAGACCATACCTCAAAAAAAAAAAAAAACTGATGGATTTATTATGATTTTGTAAGTGATGTGAATGTGAAATTACTAAACCATAGTTATTCTTCTGATACATGTCCTGTGTGAAACAAACAAAATAATAAAATGCATACACACAAGCAGCAGCTGAAATCCATTTTACACAGCCCAATGTGATCTAATTCAAATGTGTTTAGTAGTTGATCAACAAGGTTGAAGTTCTAATCGTCACTTTTTAGCTGTGAGTTATAAGCTTATATAATCTCAAAGAGCCCATTCTCTTGCCTATAAGTGATAATAATGACCTCCTCAAAAGGCCACCTTAGGGACTCAATGAGAATCTATATGTGAAAATTCATAAAAAGGGAAAGTAGCCCTTTCTCTGCCAAAGCATCTGGTGCAATACTACATACACAGATGGTAATAAATAAACATGAGCTGGGTAATATCATGTATGCCAACGTATGATAAATTGTTTGATGGAAGTTAATTTGGCATCAATAGCATAGCATATTATACAGAAAATCAAATTAGAATTTAGGACATGTAGGTTCTAGCCTGAACACCGTTCCTTAATCTCTATGGCATTGTGTTATTCACTACAACACTGGGGTGCTCCTCCCTCAATATTCACATGGCTGAACCTCTTACATCCTTGATACCTTTACTGAGGACTTTCAGTAAGACTTTCCCACACCTCTTTCACCCTGTAAAATCTCTCTTCTTTGGAGCTCTGGATGACTTATTATCCCTCATGCTGTTTATTTTAGTTTTAGTTTTTAGTTGAAATTTTACCCACCCCCTTATATCATAAACCTCATGGAAGAGGAGATTGTTTGTTACATATCCTGCTCTATATCTACCATCTAGAAAAGTGTCCAATGTGTGGAAAACAGGAGAATTTTGTTGAATGATTGAATGTGCAAAGAATATATGCTAATAATTTCTTTAAATCATGGTAACAAGTGATTTCTCCTTTCAGTCATAGTCTGAAATAGATTTTAGTCATTGTGGGAACATGCACTGAAATCTATGTCCAGAATTCATGTTCCTACAGTTTAATATGTGAACAGGATATGGGATTAAAAACCAACTCACCATATTAAAAACAATGTCTCCCATTTATAGAGAGGCACACAGAAAGCATATTAAATTAAGATTTACTAGGGCAGCTTAAAAATTTGCATATAATCTTGAAAATGAAAAGGAGTATCCTTAGTAATGTGAACTATTCTAACTGTACATGACCTTTAAAATAAGATCAAGGGAAAATATTTAAGCCTCAAAGGAGAAATCTTGATAAAATTATGAGAAACTGAAAATCGTGATTACAATACAGGCCTATAGAAACTTAAATTATGGCTTTAACTTCTACTGGAGAAGAAAACATTTCTTGACAGTTACAAGAAAATGTATATTTCATTTTCAGAGATTAAAAGTATGGGTTTGTATATTTAAATATAATTATCATTTATTTTCTTACAAAAGAAGAATATTTTAGAAGCATTTTGTTTACCCTCCAAATATGTTTGAATTTTCAGGTATCTTTCTATAACACATGATAACACATGTGTATGATTTCTATTGTCTCTAATTTGTTAAAGTATATTTTATGTTGCAAAATGTAGTCTACCTTGCTGAATATTCCATTTCAGCTTGAGAAAAATATCTGTTATGCTGTTGTTGGATAAACTAGCTTATAAAGGTTAGTTATATTCAGTTGACTGATGATGCTGTTCAGCTGTATTATATCCTTATTGATTTTCCAACTGCTGGATCCATCAATTACTGAAAGAGTAGTGTTGGAAGTCTTCGAGTATAATAGGGAATTTCTAGATTTATTCTTGTGTTGCTATCAGTTTTTGCCTCATGTAGTCTGTTTGTTTTTGGTTAGGTGCACACACATTAAGAATTTGTACCTCTTCTTGGAGAACTGACCCCATTGCAATTATATAATGCTCCTGTTTATATAATTTTTCTTGCTTAAAGTCTGCTATATCTAAAATTAATAGAACTTCTCCGAGTTTCTTTCAGTTAGTGTTAGCATGGTATATACTTCTCCGTGTATGGTTTTTTTTTTCTAGTTTTTTTTTTGTGTATATGTGTGTGCTGTGCATATATATATATATATGAACATATGTGTGTGAGTGCATGTGTGTGTGTGTGTGTGTGTGTGTGTGTGCAGTTGTAGGCCAGAGGTTGACATCAGGTTTCATTCTTGATCATTTCCCACTTTCTTTACTGAGGTAGGGTCTCTTACATGTACCCAGAGCTCATTGATTCAGCTAGTCTAGGTAGCCGGCTTGTTCCAGAGACTCCCCTGTCTCTGCAACCTGAGTACTGAGATTAGTGGCAGGCTACCCTGCCCACTTGGCATTTAAAAAGCTAATTCATTTATTTTAGAAACACACGCACACAGAGAGAGAGAGAGAGAGAATATGAGCATGGCAGGGCCTTTTGTGGTTGCAAACTCCAGAGGCATGTGTCACTTTGTATGTCTGGCTTTACGTGGGTACTGGGGAATCAAACCCAGCATGTGTGATTTGGATTTGTAAGCAAATGCCTTTAACTGGTGCACCATCTCCCCAACCCTCCACTTGACTTTTTTTAAAATTTATTTTAGAGAGAGAGAGAGAAAGAGAAGGAAAGAGAGAGGGGGGGAGGAGAAAGAATTGGCACTCCAGGGCCTCAGCAATTGGACTTCAGATGCTTGTGCTACCTAGTGGGCATGTGTGACCTTGCTTTTGTATCACCTTTGTGTGTCTGGCTAATGTGGGACCTGGAGAATCAAACATGGCCTCCTTAGGCTTTGCAGGCAAGCATCCTTAGGCTTTGCAGACAAGCACCCTAACCGCTAAGCCATCTCTCCAGTCCCCACTTGGCATTTTTATGTAGGTTCTAGGGATCCCAACCCTAGTCCTCTTGCTTAGACAGCAAGTGCCTTTTATCCACTGAGCCATCTCTCCAGCCTGTCTTTATATTTCAGTTAGATTTCTTGTAGGCAACACTCAACTTAATCTTGATTTTATCTGTTCTGACAGTGTCTGTTTTCTTGATGTGTTCAGATCATTCAAATTTATGGTGATTACGGACAACCATATTTTAAACTATTTTCACCTTTTTTTTTCTTTCCTTTATTTGCACTCTGCTCTTTTTCTGATTGTTCAAATTTTAATTGATCATTTTATAGGATTAAATTTCTATATTGCTTTTTTTAGTGATTTTCCTAGTACACTCACAAATAGCTCTCTCTCACTTCATGGGTTGTGCAGCTAGCTTATAACAGAGCACACCAATTATTCTGTCTAATTATTTTAATTTTATTTTAATTTTATTTATTTTATTTTATTTATTTGTGTGTGTGAGAGAGAGAGAGAATGGGCACACCAGGGCCTCTAGCCACTGCAAACAAACTACAGACACATGTACCACCATGTGCATCTGGCTTACATGGGGTCTGGAGAATTGAACCTTGATCCTAAGGATTTGCAAACAAGCACCTTAACTGCTAAGCTATCTATCCAGCCCTTCATCCACCTCTTATTATGCTGCTGTAGGCCATTTCACTTATCCATAAGATATAAACAATGAGTACATCAATACCATTATTATGAACAAGCTGGTAGTTGTTTGGTCAACTAAGAATAAGAAAAATATAACATTTCATTTCACATTTTTAGTGTTGGGAATCAAAGTCAGGACATTCTATATGTTAGACTAATACTCTACAACTGAGCTAAACCTCCATCTCAATTTTTCTTTTTCTAATTATGTAAACTTAAGATTCTTACATATATAATTATCCTTCTTTATGAAATTTAATGTTTATTATTTTGGTTTTTTAATATTTTATTTATTTGGAAACAGAGAGAGATAGAGAGAAGAAAGACAGAGAGAATGAGCATGCCAGGGTGTCTAACCATTGCAAACAAACTCCAGATGCATGCGCCACTTTGTGCATCTGGGTTTACATGAGATTTGGGGAATCAAACCCAGGTCCTTAGGCTTTTCAGGCAAGTGCTTTAACCTCTAAGCCATCTCTCTAGAACCGTTAATGTTTATTATAATGAAGGTCTCTAAGGACTGAATTTTCCTTCAATTTTTACTTATCTGAATAAGTTTGTTTCACATTTGCATGATAATTTTGTAACATATAGATTCTAATTTGGTAAGAAATTTTTCTTTCAATATATTTTCTGCTGTGTCCTCTTTACTCCTGAGGCCATCAAAATTATTCTTAGGGCTGGAGAGATGGCTTAGCGGTTAAGGTGCTTGCCTGAGAAGGACCCAGGTTTGATTCTCCAGGTCCCACGTAAGCCAGATGTACAAAGTGGTGCATGCATCTGGAGTTTGTTTTATAATAAAAAAAAACATTCTTCCACCTTTTAACATCACAAAAATTGAGACCAAACTCCAATAACTGAATCCCTAGGTGAAGCCAGTCAAACAATATTCATACCATAACAACTACAAATAAAAAGTTTAGAAGAGCCGGGCGTGGTGGTGCACGCCTTTAATCCCAGCACTTGGGAGGCAGAGGTACAGAGGTAGGAGGATCGCCATGAGTTCGAGGCCACCCTGAGTCTACAGTGGATTCCAGGTCAGCCTGGGCTAGAGTGAGACACTACCTCGAAAAACCAAAAAAAAAAAAAAAAAAAAAGTTTAGAAGAGGGGATATTCTCAAAGAACATATTACACTGTAATGAAAATGTCATGTACAAAACCAATCACTTTATAGAATGAACATATGCTAATAGAATTATAAAAAACGAAAAGCAAGAAATTAAGAATATTTAATTTTTAAAGATTTATTTACTTATTTGACAGAGAAAGAGGGAGGGAGGGAGGGAGGGAGAGAGAGAGACACACACAGAGAGAGAATGGGCAAGCCAGGGCCTCTAGCCGCTGCAAACGAACTCCAGAAGCCTGCGAGCCTTGTGCATCTGGCTGATGTGGGTCCTGGGGAATCGAACGTGGGTCCTTTGGCTTTGCAGGCTAATGCCTTAACCACTAAGCCATCTCTCCAACTCCAAAATATTTTTTTTAATGTACTTAAGGAGAGTTTACTGGGGCATAAGTAACACTGCTTTGGAGACTGAGGTCATTCATAGATCTTCTAGCTCATGTGACCATGAGTTTTTCTAAAAGATTAAGACTGGGTGGCTGGGAGATGGGCCATTAGGCAAAGTGCTTGCTACGCAAGGATGAGGAGCTGAGTTCAGATCCCCAGAACCCCTGTAAAAATGCAAGGCATAGCTGCTCTTATAATCCCAACACAATGGAGGCAGAGTCAGGAAGATGCCTTGTGCTGCCTAACTAGCTAGACAAGCTGAATTATTGAGCTTCTGGCTCAGAGAGAAGCCCTGTTTTAAAATAAGGTAGAGAAAAAAACCCAACATGAGTCTGTATGTGGGCTTTTCCATTTTCCATAACTCCCTTTTGCTTCCTATTGGCCAAGGGCTCTGCATTCCTTCCTTCTCTTAAGTTCTATCTATAATCTCTATAATGAAATCTTTCCTTAAAAAATATTTATTTATTTATCTATTTACTTAGTTATGTATTTTAGAAAGAAAGAGGCAGATAGAGAAAATGGACCCACCAGGACCTCTAGTCACTTCAAACACACTTCAGATGCTTGTGCCACCTTGTGCATCTGGCTTACGTGGGTCCTGGGAAATGGAAATTGGGTCCTTAGGCTTCACAGGAAAGTGCTTTAATCACTAAGGCATCTCTGCAGACCTCTATAATGAAATCTTTCTAAACTTAAAAAATAAGGTGAAGAGGAAGACATCTCAGCTAAACTTCTGGCCTACACACACATCTACACATTTGTACATGTGCCCACACACATACAAACACACACACCCACAAGTACAAATCAACCATACACATGCACAAAAAAAGAGCAAGACTTACCCCTCCATAAACTCTGCTGTGATCTTTCCATTGCACATGAGCTTCTGCTAACATGATGCCATCTTCCAAATGGTCCTGAGAAGAGCCAAGCTATCAATGGTTCCACGTCCTGAGACCTACCAAACTGTGAGTGAAATAAGCCTCCTTGGAGAATATATTCCTCAGCTTTAAACTTTTGTTATATCACTTAAAATGTGCTAATAGTCCAGGTGAGTTAGTGCACACCTTTAATCCCAGAACTAAGGATGCAGAGGTAGTAGGATCACTTTGAATTCAAGGTCACCCTGAGACTACATAATGAATTCCAGGTCAGCCTGGACTAGAGTGAGACCCTACCTTGAAAAAAAAAAAAAAGGCTAATTTACTAGCATTTTCCCTGGATTCTTTCCTAAAATTCCTACCTTTCTGCTTAATTAATACTAATGATCTATTGTTTACATTTTTCCCTAGAGTCAGTGTATTAACTACTGTAATAGTTTAGTGGGGCTGCCACAACAAAGTATTATGGACAGGATAGCTTCAATGACAGAAATTTATTTTCTAGTTCTTTAAGGTAGATGTCTGAGACAAAGTGTGACAGAGTTGGTTTCCCTGAGGCTTCTCTCGCTGGTAATAAAGATGGCTACTTTCACCCTATATCTCCTTGTGGTCTTTCTACCATGTGCATCTGTGTCCTTTCTCTCTCTCTCTCTCTCTCTCTTTCACTCCCTCTCTCTCCCTTCTTTATCTTTCTGTCAAATGAATGAGGTAGTAGTATCGCTGTGAGTTTGAGGCCAGCCTGAGGCTACATAGAGAATTCTAGGCAGGTTAGCCTGGGCTACAGTGGGAGCCTACAAAAAAAACAAAATATTTCCACTAGTTTTAGTTGTTTTTTATCCTCCCCTATTGCCTTTGGTTAGAGACTTCTTTATTTTTATTTTTATTTTTATTTTTATTTTTATTTTTATTTTTTGGTTTTTTGAGGTTGGGTCTCACTCTGGCTCAGACTGACCTGGAATTCACTATGTAGTCTCAGGGTGGCCTCGAACTCTCGGCAATCCTCCTGCCTCTGCCTCCCAAGTGCTGGGATTAAAGGCCTGTGCCACCATGCCCGGCTCGAGACTTCTTTAAATAGGATGAAGCCTTTGGTCTTTCAAGGATGATCCACTATCATTATACAGGAACCATACTGCTGGCCATAAGCTGTCAGGAGAGGGAAATGCCCTATAATGTTTGGACTAGGTTTCAATATTCCAGTAAGCCTGTGTCTCTGGTCTGCGACCTTCACAATTACTTCTCCATGTTCCTCCTTCCCCATAGGTGATACAAGAAGGGAAAACTAGAGTGAATAAAGATTGATATTTTTATGTTCCTCAAGGTCAGTTAAGTTGTGGTAAAACTCAAGTGGGTTTGCCTTAGGTAAATTAGTTTCCTTTGAGAGCATGTTATTGTTAAGAACGAAATGGTCCACAAAAAAAAATAGTTTTTCCTCCCATCACTTCCCACACCTGAAACACTGGATTTTCTCCATTCTTCACCATAAGAACTTGAATTAGTTCTTAAATTTAACACACACACAATGAGATTCCATCTAAGGCTGGGCCTACAAGGCCTCTTTTTACATTTCTCAATCTAATTCACGTTATCTATAGCAATTGAATGTTCCTGCTAGGCTCCAGCAAGAACTTCTCTTTCTGGTAATCTGTGATCCTCTGAAGCATATGCATGCCCAGTTTATGGGCTGTCAGTTTGTCCTGGACCTCAAAGCTCTGATGGACCTAAAATGAGCTGTAGATTTTCATTTTGTTTACAAGCTTTTTTTCTTTGTGAAAATGGAGGTGGTGAGTACCAAACTCTTCACATATGGGGCTAGAA
This sequence comes from Orientallactaga sibirica, assembly GCA_036365145.1. NCBI lineage: Eukaryota > Metazoa > Chordata > Mammalia > Rodentia > Dipodidae > Orientallactaga > Orientallactaga sibirica. Next base: position 4,186,508 of record JAEOAD010000840.1, read on the forward strand.
ACTAAAAATCAAAAATACTTTTTTAAAGTATGAAAAATATATAAGCAAAAAAGAACAAAGCCATACATAATGTCATTTGCCTTGAGATGAGAAGTTTGAATATTATATATCTTTTGAATTATTTTGTGCCAGTGTGTTTGTTTCATACATTGAATACGATATATCTTTTGAATTACATGGTGCCAGTGTCTTTGTTTTATACATTTTACTTGTGCAAACCAAGTATACTAGAATTACCTAGTGTAATTTTTGCATGTTGTTTTCTTAAGAGTTATATGTGTTCTGCCTTTCTAAATTCAATTTATTGCCCTTTCTCCATAACCACCATTCTTCTTTTTGCCTATATCTGTTTCCCTGATGCTTTTACTCATTTTACAATATAAACAAAACCATATTATAATCATTCTATAATTTTCTATTTTCAGTGAACTTTTTGTTCTGAATATTTATCCAGATTAAGACATTAGAGATCTACTTCATTTATTTTAATTATTTCATATTCTTGTACTATAGGGCCTCAAACAAAAGTTGTTAACACCTCATCTACGTTGTTTCCCAGTTTTACACTTACAAGCAGACCTGTAATGACCATGCTTATATATGTGTGTACACACATGAGTTTCACATGAGAGTCTATGGCATAGTGAGAAAGAGTTCAAGCTTCAAAGGCAAATAGGTTTCAGTTCAATTTCCCATCCTAATACTTCACAGTAGGATAATGACAGGCAATCTGTATGCTGAGGCCATATTATTCAGTGCCTACATTGCCAAGGTGAGGATTTAGCACTTAATCTAATAGGTAATGAGAAGCCAAATAGAAGATTATAAGTAGGAGTAATGACACCAGATTGACAGTAAGATTTATCTGAAAGCAATATAAACAGTAGATTGACCTAGAAAGTTGAGAGACCTGGAGGACATCACATTTTCCTTGTATTTCTGGATGTCATCTGTCCAAGCACACAAAGCATAAATTAACTCACATCACATGGAATTTTGAAGATAAATGTTTTAAGTAAATAAATAAGAGGGTTTTTTTTTTTCAGGTACCTACAACCTGGTGGGGATCTTTTTATTCTCACTTATTTTCCCAGTTTGGTTTATTTTTAATCCCAATTTTTGAATAGCAGAATACATCTTCATCCTCACAATTCTTGTTCACTTTTTTCACTGTAAATAGTTGCTACTTTAAAAACTTCACTGTAAATAAATTTTACTCTAAAAATTTCATTGGCATGTATCCAAGTCCTAAAGGCACCTGATAAACAATGACATAGTACAGAGAGGCTTCTAATGGGAAGCAACCATCGTTAGTCCTTTCCCATTCCATCCTTAGGAACATTCTGCAGAAACAGCCTTTTTAACCATTCTTAGTTCTTTGGTCATAGTAACTAAAAGTAATATTTATGCATCTATTTTAGCTTTCTCAACTTAAATATTCATTTATTTACTATCTTCTATAAAAAATGAAGATTCAGCTGATATTTAAATGTCCCTGTCTCTTCTATTTCTTTCTTATTTATGTCACCTTCAGAATTGTCTATGGTTTGCTTTTATAACCTTAAATAATATTCAATATATTTCATGTCATGTCAACTTATTTTGTGTGCATGTGTGTAAAGTGTGTGTAGTGTATGCATGTGTGTGTATAGATGCATGCACCGCAAGCGGGTACATGTTGAGACCAGATGACAGACAACATAGTGTCCTTCTTTTATTGCTCATCCAGGTATTTCTTTCCTTGAGACTGGGTTTCTCCCTCAACCCTGGGTTGATGTCCATCAGCAGACGCCAGCAATCTCTGGTCTTGGTACCCATCCCCCGTGGGTGGGGTTACAAACATGTTGCCATGTTCAGCATTTTATGTGGGTTTTTGGATAGTCAAACTTGGTGGTATCCTGCTTGAGAGACCGACACACATAAGTCGAAGGCCCTATTAAGTACTGATCAATCTCCCCAGATCCCATATCAATTTTCACTGCTACTGTTCCACTACACATTTTGTGGGATAGTTATAATTTTTTTTTCATTTCTTCCTAGATACTTCCCACCTTTCATCAGTTTCCTTTTATATTGTACTATCAATCCAGCCAATGTTTTCCTTCAAATCTGCAGTTATTTTTACATACCATATACTTTGCCTAAAGATTATAAAGTATAAGCACTAAGAACATTATTACAATGCTTGAAGATATTTTCTCTCTAGGGACATCTACTATTACTTTCTCATGAATGCCATCACTCCTTGACATCCTAAAGAGAAATGTTCTATTTATCAAAATCAAACATGGTGTCATTTCTTATAATTCATCAGTTGCTTCAAATAATATAAGTGTTTACTCTAGTATTCTGTCAGATTGGCTCCAAGTTAAACACCATTTTGGCACCACTGGAATCTTTACACCCTGCTGACCGGTGAGAATGTTAGTTACCACCAACACTTTGGAAAAATATTTAACAGCATCTACTGAAAATGGACACCAGAAGATGTAAATACCCCCCATGCTCATGAGGTAACTTAGGCTCAGAAAGACAAATACTGCATGTTCTTGCTCATATGTAGACCCTATCTGGGACCAGTTAGTTGTGTTTGTAAGTTTTAGTAGTCGTTAATCAAGGAAGCTATATTGAGGCTTGGAGAGAGGAAAGCAGCAGGAATTGAGGAGATAGTAAACAGGCAAATACAGAGGAAAATATCTAAGTGAGGACAGTGGAAAAGGATGGGGGGGGGAGTGAAAGAATACTCAAAGATAAATATGGTATGAATACGTACTATAGAAACCTACATCATTCGTTAATTGAAAATATATTTTTAAAGAGAAAGATAGTACAGGAGAAGGTAGTCTACTTAGGTGGGAAAAACTTTCCCCTGCAGCTATAAAGTTTTTGCAAGTAAATCCAAGTACCAGTGATAGGTCTCCCCCCACTCTGTGAGCTATTGGTCAAGGAGGCCCATGTGGGTCGCCACTGGCTAAAGGTTCATCCTTGTGGCTCCATTGGGTGTCCATGCAGACATCCAGCAAACCTGCTTCACACTGTCCATGGCCGTTTCCAAAACACAAAACCACGTTGCAAACTCAATGACCCTCTCTTTCCTGCATTTCCCATACTCCACAATACCAGGTAGGGTGCCAATTTGTTAATCCAAGGGGGAATAAAGCAGACTTTGAAGAACAGGACACTCCTTGAGCACTCAGGTCCCTTCAAAACAGTCTACATTCTTCCTGTTGCCCCAGTGCAGGTCAGTTAGCCCAGTCTCAAAGGTTGTAATCTCTCAATTGAAGCTGAATGGGCAGCAGTTTTGACCCAAAGATTTCTTTTCTGTGCCATATCCCTCTGCTCACACCAGTCCATTTCTATGCAATGCAACCCTGCACAAGTTCTCAGGACATGGGCATAACTGTAAGCCTCTCACACAAACTCATTCAAGCCCAGTCCAAGGAAAGTTCTTTCTCACCCTCACAAGCCAAACCTCACAGTCCTTAGTCCTTACTGCATTCAGGTCTTTCACATCTGACCAGAATAGCCCATAAAGCTGTACTTACAGCACTGCAAGGCGTCTCTTACACCAAGGTTTCAAATTCTTCTACATTCCTCTTGAAAAGTGGCTCCAAAGGCCAAAGCCACACAGTCAGGTGTCTAGCAGCAATGTCACTCCTCGGTACCACTTGCTTTTGTAGTCAGGTTCACATTGCTGACAGAAATCACCCGACCAAGAGCAGCTTTGGGGATAAAAAAGGATTTATTTTGGGTTACAGACTTGAAAGGAAGCTCCACAATGGCAGGGAAAATGATAACATGGGCAGAGGGTAGACATCACCCCCTGGCCAACATGAGGTGGACAACAGGAACAGGAGGGTGTGCCAAACACTGGCAAGGGGAAACTGGCTATAACAACCATAAGCCCTCCCCCAATAATACACTGCCTCCAGGATGCTTTAATTTCCAATTGTCATCAGCTGGGGAACCTAGCATCCAGAACATCTAAGTTTATGGGGGATACCTGAATCAAACCACTACAGCTACTTTATGTGGAAATAGCATATCTACAGATGAGGTCAACATGGACTTTGAATAGGTTTTAAATCCAAAAGGTGATCATGTTTTTAGAACAAAAAGAGGGAAATTTGAGACTCAGAGAAACACATGTGAAAGCCATGTGAAAGCAGGGATAGAGATTAGAACAATATGTCTACAAGTCAAACACTGCTAAGGTTTGCTGCTTTCACCAGAAACTAGAAAAAGAAGTATGAAACAGATTTTCCTTTACAACCTTAAGAAGTAATCAACCCAGCTGACAGCTTGATTTCATATATATATATATATATGTTTTGGAGGTAGGGTCTTACTCTAGCTCAGGCTAACCTGGAATTCACTACATCACTACATAGTCTCAGGGCAGCCTCGAACTCTCTGTGGTCCTCCTACCTCTGCCTCCCGAGTGCTGGGATTAAAGGTATGTGCCACCACGCCTGGCTTGATTTCATATTTCTGACCTCTATCATTCTGAGAAAATAAGTTTTCATTGTGTTAAGTCACTGATTTGTCATATTTAAAGGTACACTTATAGTAAAGGTCTTATCTTATTTTCATTGGTCACCTCCTGAATGCTAAACTTATAGCAACATAAACGTAGGGCTGGAGAGATTGCTCAGTGCTTAAGGTGCTTGCCTGCAAAGCATATGGACCCGAGTGTGATTCCCCAGTATCCACATAAAGCCAGATGCACAAAGAGGTGCATGTGTCTAGAGACTCTTTGCAGCAGCTGGAGGCCCTGCTGCACCCATTCTCTCTCTCCCTCTGCAGAGCGTGGTAGCACACACCTTTAATCCCAGCACTCGGGTGGCAGAGGTAGGAAGATCACTGTGAGTTCGAGGCCAGCCTGAGTCTACATAGTGAATTCCAGGTCAGCTTGAACTAGAATGAGACCTCAAAAAAAATCATCTTAGCAACTTTTATTGTCATTATAATACTTAACATACCTTGATGACTTCTAACGTTTATATTTACCCCATCCTCCACTTTTTTATCTCACTTTCTATTAGAACTTCAGATGGTGATCAGCATCAAGCCATCAGCTTGTCAAATTAATAGCTATTAGTATTTCAACTTTCCCATCCCACAACACAAACACATATTTCATCATTATCTTTCTTAAACATTGAAGGTGATAAGACCAATCAACAGAGCAGATCTCTTCTTGTACTTTATTTTTTACTTAGAATCCTAATCAGCATATAAAGAGAGTTGAAAACCCATTTCTATGTAGAATACTTATTACCAAGAGTAAGAGAGACTATATTTAACATTTAATTTGTTTATAGTGCTGTGAAGCTAGCTTCAAGGTCATAAAAATTTTACTGATGAACCCAGAAAAGAAAATGCTAGCAGCCGTTTTAAAACCATCAAAATCACACACTCTTATTGAGCAATGAGAAATCATGCAAAACTTTAAATCTAATATATCTTTAAGTGTCCTTTTGCTTAGTAAAAGAAGCCTGACTGTGTCCTAAGTACTAATGAGTTGACTGAATATTTTACCCCCTTTTGATTTCCTTAAACCATCCTTTCCCCAAATCAGTCTGTTATACTGACAAATACGTAGGTAAGATTTACATGTGAGTCCTGCATAGTCTCATTCTCCCCTCAGGCAATAATTTAGTAGCTCAGTGCTCTAAGTTGATAAACATAGTTATTAGTGAGCCGAGCATGGTGGCGCATGCCTTTATTCCCATCACTCGGGAGGCAGAGGAAGGAGGATCGCTGTGAGTTCGAGGCCACCCTGAGACTACATAATGAATTCCAGGTCAGCCTGAGCTAGAATGAGACCCTACCTTGAAAAATGAAAAAAAAAATAGCTTATTAGTAAGCTCTAGTAAGTAAACCAACCATTTATTGCTTCTATGTGATTTTGTTATCACTGTAACTGTTTCTTTTGCCTTATTTCCCATTCACCATAATCCATTCTCTACACAGATGCTGGACTACTATCTAAGTATGTTACATGGGATAGTTGATTTCCTTATTTAAATTCTTTAAAGGTTCTCCACTGCGTTTAGAGTAAAATGCACAATAAGTTACATGAACTGGCATTTGGATACACAGCTATTATCACTTAAGTATTTGCCATTCCTTCTGCCTGTCCTGTACAGACACCTTCCCATTATTGCATCTGTCTTATCAGCCATAATTCATTTCAATGACCACAAATGCCAAAAGTCCTTTAACAGAGATTGAGTGGCCAGTCTGTATTATTATTATTATTATTATTATTATTATTATTATTGTCATTTTTGTTTTTTGAGGTAGGGTCTCACTCTAGCTCAGGCTGACCTGGAATTCACTATGTAGTCTCAGGATGGTCTTGAACTCACGGTGATCCTCCTACCTCTGCCTCCCAGGTTCTGGGATTAAAGGTGTGTGCCACCATGCCTGGCTACATTACACAGTATTATTTTGATTGAAGTTATTGATCATTTGTTTCTGAGACTTGATGTTTTACTTCCATCACCCACACTAGATTATAAATCCTACTAAAATAGATATGGACTCATAACTCTATCACTGCACCTTTAATTCTGCCTACCACTAAGTTCATTCTCAAATAAACTACTTCTAAAAGTAATGAATAAACATGAGCAGCTTGAAAAATACTATGAACATGGGTCCTCTCATACAATTTTCTCTCATTTATCAATAAATATTCATGTTTCCTTATAAAAGGTACTTTTGCATGTAATTAGACACTTTCTTATATGACTACTGTATTATCTATGGTTGAGTGAGAAAAAAATACTCAAAAACCAAGTGAATAAAAACAGCAAGTGCTTACTATATCATAGTTTCTGTGCTCCAGGATACTAGGAACAGCTTAACTGGCTAAATTCAACGTCTCTCAACCTGGAATTGAAGTACTGGCAAGGATAGCAAGTCATTTCAAGACTCCAAAGGGGAGGGGAGGGATGTGTAAGTATGCTCATTCTGGTTGTTGGAAGAATTTAGCTGCCAATTGCACTGAAGGTCCCAGCCCTTCACTATCTACTGGAACAGGCTTTCCACAGCTCCTTGCCATATGTGCCTCCCCATCGAATTCTGTTTAATTAGCATGAGAAAATAAAAGAATTCAAGTAACACAAAACTTTATTTGGGAGACTAATCTTGTAAATAGTGTAGCTTTGCTTTTCTCATATTCTGATTTTTGGAAGTGAGTTAATTGGCTCAGCTCACACTGAAGGGAAGGTACTTTCTTTTTAACACTGGGACATAAGGACCAGTAGAAACCATTTTATAAGGCTGCCTGCCATGCCCACATATCTGCATATTGACATAGGTAGTTTATCCTATTCCTTTTATTCTACTCTGTCTTTTTGGACTTTTCTCTTCTTGGGAACCAAAACTCCGGTCATCTTGTTCAATTTCTGTCATTTGTCTATGAGATATTTTGACAATTTTCAATAAAGAGTTTCTGTTAAAGACATATGGAAATATATGTTAAACATCAGCTCATGAACACATCAATAAAATATGGACATCAGAACTATGAATCTAAAACTGGGTATCAAAAGATAAATTTGGGGCTGGAGAGATGGCTCAGTGGTTAAAGACTTTGCTTGCAAAGCTGAAGGATCAAGGTTTGACTCTTCAGATCCCACGTAAGCCAGGCATATAAGGTGACACAAGCATACAAGTTGACACAAGCATACAAGGTTGCACATGTGCACAAGATGGCAGAAACATCTGGAGTTCGATTGCAGTGGCTGGAGACCCTGGCATATGAATTCTCTCTCTCTCTCTCACATTTTTTTCTTTTCTCTCTTGCTTTCTCACATTAAACAAGGCCAATCTGTTGGGCTTGCCTAAAAAATAAAAGAAGTAAAAAATTAAATCTCCCTCTGTGGTAGTTTGAATGTATGTCCCCCAATATATTCAATGTTTTATTACTTTATAGTTTGCATCTACAATCACCTTCCTAGAGGCAATGTCACTGGGGGCTGGTCTTAAGGCGTTGATGGTGGGTTTGAGATTCCATTGTAAAGATATGCAAATGTGCCTAGCAGGAGTTCCTGAAGTGTGCTGTGTGACCTTTTGGCTGTAATTTTGCTCTGTGTGCTGTGGTGTCTGGTTGGCTTTCTCTCTCTTGCCTGGTCTTTTGAAGAGCAGGCTGCCTCTCCTGCCATTATGGAACTTCCCCTGGATCTGTAAGCTTCAATAAATAATATCCCTTCCTCCATAACTGTGCCGGGTCTGGAAGTTCATCTCAGCGAACCTGAAGCTGTCTGCTACACCCTCCCTCCAAAAAATAGATAAATATTACAGGTGTGGTGGCACATGCCTTTAATCCCAGCACTTGAGAGGCAAAGGTATGAGCATTGTTGTGGGTTCAAGTTCAGCCTGAGTCTACATAGTGAATTCCAGGTCAGTCTGGGCTATAGCAAGACCCTACCTTGAAAAAAAAAAACAAAATAAAAATATATATAATTTTTCCTTTCTCTCAAGAAATATTTATTGAATGACTGCCTATGCTAAGCACTATTCTCAATGCTGACATACATCAGTGTACAAATCCAAAAAAAAGCTTGCTTTCATGAAACTTTAACTATAGTGATATAGAGGTATATAATAAGGAAGATTTAAATAAAATACAGAGCACATTATATAATGAAAAGTGCTAAGGAGAAAAAAAATGTGGATATGATGTTATTGACTTGGAGGAGGGTGCGATTTTAGGCATTGTGAACAGGGAAGATCTCATTGAGTAGATGCACTTTAATAATAAAAGGCCAGGGCTGGAGAGATGGCTTAGCGGTTAAGGTGCCTGCCTCCTAAGCCTAAGAACCTCAGTTCCAATCTGTAGGTCCCACATTTAGCCAGATGCAAAGTGACACAATGGCACAATGCCACACTTGACCACAAGGGGGCGCACGCATCTGGATTTCGTTCACAGCAGCTGAGAGGCTGCTGGCCCGTGCATCTCTATCTGTCTTCCTCTCCCTCTCTCTCTGTGTCTCTCTCCAAAAAATAAAAAAGTTAAAAAATTTTTAAAAATAATAAAAGGCCAGAAGGAAGAGCAGTAAGAATATATGGGAAATCATCCCAGCAGGTAGAGTGACAAAGATCCATAGGAAGGGATATAACTTAGTGTGTTGGGGGAAATGAAGACTGATGTGTTTTAAAGTGTGGATAAGAGTATAGACAGCAATTCACTTAGAAAGGAGTATCCCATCAGTAAATGGAGATGGGGACGAGGAGGCATGGGAAGAGGGTTAATCAAAAATAAAGATGAGGTTGGAGAGATTACTCAGTGGTTAAAGGCACTTGCTTGCAAAGTGTGATAGTGTTGGTTTGATTCCCAGTAGCCACATAAATACAAATGGCACATGTATCTGGAGTTTGTTTGCAGTGATAGGAGACCCTGGTGCACCCATACACACATTCTTTCTCTCCCTCTCTCTCTCTCCCTCTCTCCCTCTCTGTCTCTCATATGAATAAATAAAAAAATTTTTTAAATAAATAAGACATAAAGATGCAATGGATAATATATATGAAAACCTATTTCTTTGTTAGTTTATTAAATATCTATATCTAATCTATATCATCTATGTATTTCCATATCTGATTAGCTCTCTATATTTGAAAAGGGAGAGAACTTGGGCAGACATCCCTGTCTTGGTGAATAATGCTACACCCAGAAGCCATAGGTTGTTACAGAAAAAAATTCAGTGCCAGGGACAAGATGGGGCCCAAGGAGTCGTTGCCCAAAGAGCGCCCAAAACAATAAGTCTCTTGCCTACCAGAAATAGATGGTAAGACCCTAATATTGGAATCATCACATGCTTCAATTGCAGGACACTGAGAAATCAAACTAGAGCTGAGGTGGAAGCATCTTCACTGTTGACTATCCATACTAGTGCTAGAAAGAGCTATGAAACCTGTTGAGGGGAGAAAAGTCATTGACAGTCTTAATCAGCAGTGGACTCTGCAAGCTACACAACTGGCCAGCTAGACAAGATAGTCCCACTACTGCAATGGTGGCATAGCTGTTATAGGGTTAACTAAAATTCTCAGATTAGATCTGATACCTGCTCCATAGGAGGAAATTAATGGCATATTGAAAACCTAGTCAAAAGCCAATGGCTAGGAATTTCACAAACCTTCTTGGGGAAGATATTACTATTTTTGGTTACATGGATATATTATGTCTACAAAATTCCCCTCTAAATACTTATATTTATGCTCATGCATTAGTGCTGCTCTCACTTTTGGATAGACAAGTTTCTCTTTTCATATGGTAGTGACTGCCAAGAAGACCCAAAATTCATCCAAGTGTGGAGAAGTGACAGTGGTACATTCAGCACTAAATGAGACATCTCAATCACACCCTCCAAATGGCTCAGAGACCACTGTGCAAGAGGTGATGGAAAGAATATAAGAGCCAAAGGATGGGGAGGAATGTTTTGGAATACTTTCAAATACAAATTGGCCATGGTATTCATGATCTCCCAGCAACTGTTGTTACCATCACATGACCTGTAATAATATATGGCCCATGCACACGTTGCTGTGCATGTCTCTTCCAGATATTGAAATATAAGAAGAAATAGTAGGAAAAAAAGAGGAGATTTAGTGAAAGGCAAGAGAGGAGGAGTGACACAGAAGGGTGGTGGGAAGGGAATATAAAATTATATTTATTTATTTATTTATTTATTGAGAGAGAGAGAGAGAGAATGGGAACTCCAGGGCTTCCAGCCAGCCACTGTAAACAAACTCCAGATGCATGTGCTACCTTGTGCATCTGGCCTATGTGGGTCCTGGGGAATCAAACCTGGGTCCTTTGGCTTCGCAGGCAAGCACCTCAACCATTAAGCCTTCCCTCCAGCCTGGGAATCTAAAATATTTTAATAAAGTTTTTATTAAACTAAAATGAGCCGGGTGTAGTGGTGCATGCCTTTATTCCTAGCACTTGGGAGGCAGAGGTAGGAGGATCGCGTGAGTTGAAGGCCACCCTGAGACTACCTAGTAAATTCCAGGCCAGCCTGGGCTAGAATGAGACCCTACCTCAAAAAAAAAAAAAAAAAAAAAACTAAAATGAGGGCTGGAGAGATGGCTAAGCAGTTAAGGAGCTGGCCTGCAAAGCTTAACATCCTGGCTTCAATTCCCCAGTACCCATGCACAAAGAGGTGCATGCATCTGGAATTTGTTTGCAGTGGATATAGGCCCTAGCATGCCCATTCTCTCTCTCTTTCTCTCCTTGAAAAAATAATAAATAAAATAAAATGTAAAAAAAATAAAATAAAATAAAATAAAGGATGAACATGAAGACCATAGGTAGAATTTTGGCTAATCCTTGGAACAATGTGGTTGGAGTAAGAGATACTAGGATAGGCATATTTTATTAGAAGTATCATGTTGGTTCAGAGGTTGAAAGTAAAATAATGTGGACTTGAGAAGTAAGAAGCAGATAATTTAGGTGACTTGCAATTTTGAAATATCTACTTGCTTAGGCTTGAATAGTGACAAAGAAGGCAGATGAGAAGAATGGTCAAATACAGGTACATTTTTAAAGTAAAGCTGAGAAGATTAGTAGTAAATTGACATATGCAGGGCAGAAAGAAGTCAATTATAATTAGCATGAACAAAGAAAAATGTTTCCAAAATTTAAAGTGGGGAGTGAGTCCATGGGAAGAACATGTCCCAGGAGTGTGTCAGGAGATCGTTTTTAGATATGTTAATATAGAAACCCTGTTAGCTCTCCAAGTGGAGATGTTGAGTAGGCAATTTTCTGGAGTTAGCAAAGAGGTTTATCTAGAGGTGTACATTCGCAAACGTTTAGTACTTAGAAGACACCTAAACAATAATATTAAAAGTGAAACAAAGATAAATAAAATAACAGAGCCAGGCATGGTGGCACATGCCTTTAATCCCAGCACTTGGGAGGCAGAGGTAGGAGGATCGATGTGAGTTCGAAGCCAGCCTGAGACTACATAGTGAATTCTAGGTTTGCCTGAGCTAGAGTGAAACCCTACCTCAAAAAAAAAAAAAAAGTGATCTATAAAGGGCTATGGTGATGGGTGGGCAGTTCAACATGCTTGTTTCCAACGTCTTCCAGCCACCCATGTAAAGATGGAAAGTTCAGTTCCTTAGCCACACACACACACACACACACAGAGTTGTAGTCAGCTTCAGTTGCTGGGATAAGCTTCCAGGCCAGACAGTTTATAGGAGGAAAGGAATTTATTGAAGCTTACAGATTCAGGTGAAGCTCCATAATGGTGGAAGAAGCAGGCCCCTTTTCACAGGCCTACACAGAGAGCACAAGCAAGCACACTTCAGGAACTCCAGGCAGAACTCCAGCACCTTCATGTCTTTAGCTGGAATTCAGATCTGCCCCAAACACAGCTTAGGGCTGGACCCTTGGGTCTACCCACAGTACATCAAGTTACAAGCTTGACAAAAACTCCTGAGTCTATTGGGGGACATCTATTCAAACTACTACTACACACACACACATAAATTTTAAAACTAAAAATGATTATCTTGTGCAATAGTAGCATGACCTATTATGGGAGTAACCTGATGCTCTCTGATTGAAGCTCTCTTCATGGTGGAAATTCATGCCTAATACTAAAAATAGTAAAAAAAATAATAATAAAATAAAATAAACTTTATGATTGGGGAGGGCACAGGCCCTACTACAGTTGTTTGGCTAAGTGCATATAGTGTCCCCATCAAATTGACCTCTAAATATTAATGCTTTGTGCAAAAATTAGTGCTCCTTTCATCTTTGGTCAGAGAAGCTTCTTTTTTTAAATGGCCAGTAAGCATTATTTTATTGACAACTTCTAGACATACCAAAAAATGCATGATATTTCCCTCCCCTGCCCCCATACCCCTTTAGAACTCCAATCTCCATCATATCCCCTTCCCTCTCTCCATTAGTCTGTCTTTTAATTTGATGTCATCATCTTTTTCTCCTATTATGAGGGTCTTATGAAGGTATTGCTAGGCACTGCAAGGTCATGGATATCGAGGCCAATTTCTGTCTGGACAGTTGCATTGTAAGGAGTTGTACCCTTCCTTTGGCTCTTCATTCTATCCAGTGAAGCTTCTTTTTACAAATGGTGGAGATTTCTGGGGAAACTGAAACTCATCAAAGTGCAAGAATAAGTGAATGTCAAATACTCACCACTAAATAAAACATTGATATCACCCTCTGCAAGGCTCAGGGAACATTGCAGAAGATGTAATGGAAAAATTGTAAGAAATCTAGGCATGGTGGTAGAGTCGAACGGCCCTTATTTCTATCCTCCTCCTCCTCCTCTTTTACTTTCTCCTTCTCCTCCTCCTCCTTCTTTTGTTTTCTCAAGGTAGAATCTCACTATAACCCAGGCTGACCTGGAATTAACTACATTTCAGGCTGGCCTTGAACTCATGGCTATCCTCCTATCTCTGCTCCTGAGTACTGGCCATGTGGGTGTGACATGGCCACTACACTCATGAACTCACAAAATCTATGCTGACCTCAATAAGACCTGCACAAGATAGGATCGCTCATCATTCCTCTGGGGATTAACGGAAGACTCATGAGGCCCTTCTCCTCTCCGAGGAGCTAATGGCAGATAATGGTACGGGGGGGAAGGGGAAAACATTATCATCAGTAGTGTAACCACTGGTAAGTTATGGGCAGAAGAGTGGGATGAGGATAAGAAAAGGCAATGGTGGCATATAGGATCAAAATACAATATCCACATATATAAAATGATCAAAAAGCAAATAAAAATAAATTCAAAAAGTTATCATGTAGAGGACAAGGATACCTAGAAAAGTGAAGAGGTGAAAAAGTAAACTGAGATTCTTTATTTTGGCATGTATGTGCATATTTGTATGGCATACATGTGTATACACTCGTTTCTCCTCAGCACTGGGGATTATAGGCTCCTGCCACAATGCTCAGTATTTTTTATGGATACTAGTTGTGGTAGTTTGAATATATGTCCCCCAATATATTCGGTGTTTTTTTTTTTTTAGTTATAGCTTGCATCTGCAATCACCTTGCTAGAGGCAAGGTCACTGGGGGCCCCCGGTCTTAAGGTGTGGTGATGGTTTGAGATTCCATTGTAAAGATATGCAAATGTGCCTAGCAGGAGTTCCTGAAGTGTGCTGTGTGACCTTTTGGCTGTAGTTCTGCTGTGTGCTGTGGTGGCTGGTTGGCTTTGCTCTCTTGCCTGGTCCTGTGAAGAAAGGCCAGCTTCTTCTGCTGTTATGGAACTTCCTCTGGATCTGTAAGCTTCAATAAATAATATCCCTTCCTCCATAACTGTGCCTGGTCTGGAAGTTCATCTCAGCGAACCTGAAGCTGTCTGCTACAGTAATGTGGTACCGAGGAGTGTGGGGTGAGATGAACCTGACCGAGTGGATATTCGTCTTTTGGAACCTTTGTTTTGGAGGAATGGGCATGGACTTGGTGCTTGCAACTGAAGATGCCTTCTGGAGTGGTAAGCCAAGTTTTATGGACTATTCTGATGTAAGTTTGAGAATGCTAAGTGCAGACAGTATTGAACTTCGAGGCTTGGCTTATGAGCTTTCTAAGGGGAAGGAAAGACTGCAGAGGACTTTGTTGGAACTGGGCTACTGGCATAAGGGATGGCTACGTTCTGCTATCCAGGCCCAGAAAGTTTGATCAAGGTTAAATTTGTAATGGACCGATGTGCTTGGCTGAAGATATCGGACTGAGATTTTAAGATTTTAAGTTGGAAAACTTCAAGCAAGTTAAAAGCAGAGGCACTGAGACTGGTTTTAGGTTACTGAGCTGCTATTGTCAACACATTAGCAATCTTAAGGAAGGTGGAAGGAAGGTGGCCTGACTTGATTTACATTAAAACAATGGAGAGGATGCCTGAGGAAAGACTGTTAAAATGCAAATTCTTGGAAAGAGCTGACTGGAGAAGGAACCTGCTTTTCAAGGCTATGATTTATTTTGTCCCTGGATTAAGAATATGGCTGTGTCCTGCACACCTGGTATTAGTTTTGGAAGCATGAAAATGCATGGAGTGGTCATGAGTTGCACACGGTTCCAGGAGCCGCTGCTGAGATGCAGCATGAGGCAGGGCATGAAGACCTCAGGAATAGGCTGGAAGAGCCTTTTGAAGATGGACCGTGGTTTGCATGGAGACCTGAAGATGTTTTGGATATACCAGGACTGTGCAAAAGGGCTACCATGGAGTGCAGTGTTGGCATGGGATGAAAGTTTTCCTGGCGACTCTGCCCAGCTGAGGGGCGGAATTGGAAAACCTGAGACTGTCAGTCTCTGGTTATATTGAACTTGAACTGCAGAAGTTTGATGACTGTTGATGGTGGTTGAGTTTGCATTGTTTTAGTTTCTCCTTGCTATGCCTTATATCAGTTAAAAATGTTTACTCTGTGCCTTTACATGTTGAAAGTATTTAACTTGTTTGATTTTACAGGACTCACTATCTTAAGTTGATCAAGACTGTGAGAACCTTTGAAATTGACTGAGTACAATTTACAATGTGTGATAGTTATAAATCTATTGGGGGCCAGGAGCTAAATATATTGGGGCCAGGGGCGGAATGTGGTAGTTTGAATATATGTCCCCAATATATTCAGTGTTTTTTTTATTATTTTATAGTTTGTATCTGCCTGGATTAAGAATATGGTTGTGTCCTGCACACCTGGTATTGGTTTTGGAAGCATGAAAAATGCATGGAGTGGTCATGAGTTGCACACAGTTCCAGGAGCCACTGCTGAGATGCAGCATGAGGCAGGGCATGGAGACCCTCAGGAATAGGCTGCAAGAGCCTTTGGAAGATGGACCATGGTTTGCATGGAGACTTGAAGATGTTTTGGATATACCAGAACTGTGCAAAAGGGCTACCATGGAGTGCAGTGTTGGCATGGGATGAAAGTTTTCCCTGGCGACTCTGCCCAGCTGGAGGGGCGGGATTGGAAAACCTGGAGACTGTCAGTCTATGGTTATATTGAACTTGAACTGCAGAAGTTTGATGACTGTTGATGTTGGTTGAGTTTGCATTATTCTAGTTTCTCCTTGCTATGTCTTATATCAGTTAAAATGTTTACTCTGTGCCTTGACATGTTGAAAGTATTTAACTTGTTTGATTTTACAGGACTCACTATCTTAAGTTGATCAAGACTGTGAGAACCTTTGAAATTGGACTGAGTACAATTTACAATGTGTGATAGTTATAAATCTATTGGGGCCAGGAGCTAAATATATTGGGGGCCAGGGCGGAATGTGGTAGTTTGAATATATGTCCCCAATATATTCAGTGTTTTTTTAGTTATAGCTTGCATCTGCAATCACCTTGCTAGAGGCAAGGTCACTGGGGCCCCGGTCTTAAGGTGTGGTGATGGTTTGAGATTCCATTGTAAAGATATGCAAATGTGCCTAGCAGGAGTTCCTGAAGTGTGCTTTGTGAGTTTTTGGCTGTGGTGGTTCTGCTGTGTGTCCTGTGGTGGCTGGTTGGATCTTTGCTAATATTGCCTGGTCCTGTGAAGAAAGTTCATCCAGCTTCTTCTGCTGTTATGTGAAATTTAGAACCTCTGAAAGCACTTCTACCAACTGATCTATCTCTCTAATTAATAATATCTTGATCCATTTTAGTGCTCTGGTCCAAAGTGATCATGAAAGAGTATGACCTTTGAACCTGAAGCTGTCTTCTCATGAGTGAAGGCCTTTGCAACTTCTTCATATCAGAAAAGCATGATTTAAAACTGATGTTCTTCTTTGAGCCATGCAATATCTTGATTTTGATTTTTTGTGTGTAGATCCAAAGACTATGATCATGAAAGAGTATGACCTTTGAACAAAAGGTGTGCATTCTCATGAAAGGCCTTCTCTTTGCAACTTCTTCCGATCAGAACAAGCATGATTTAAATCTGATGTTCTTGCTTTGAGCCAGGAAGCCTTAAAGCAATCTATATTCTAGAGTTTGATTTTTTGTGTGTGTGCGTGCATGTGTGTGTGTGTTTGAGGTAGGGTCTTGCTCTAGCTGACCTGGAAATCACTATGTAGTATCAGGCTAGCCTCAAACTCACAGTAATCCTCCCACCTTTGCCTTCCAAGTGCCGGGATTAAAGGTGTGTGGCACTACACCTGGCTCTAGAATTTGATTTTAATAAAGCCTATTCTTTCCTTTCCTCAGTGTTAAGCACACTACCCCTCCATTTCAATAGTTCTCAAGCATCAATGCATAGTTTTTTCCAGGACAGCACATAATCTCCTGCCTCCAAAAAGTCTCATTCCTTAGGTGAGGCTAAACATATCTGTGGTGGTTTGAATATAGATGGCCCTATAGACTCAGGTATTATTGATTAAGTTTCCTATTTAGTCCTCAACAGGCAGAACCCCAATGAAGATGTGTCACTACAGGGATGAATCTTGAGTTCAGCTCTACTAGGTGTGTGAAGGGCCAGCTTGACCTCTGTCTGCTCATTCTCTCTCTCTCTCTCTCCTCTCTCTCTCCCCTCTCTCATATAGCTGTATGATGAAGTGAGCCAGCTTCCTTCACCATGATAAAGCTTCTCCTGGAATAAGTAAGCCTATAATAAACTCTTTTCTCCCCATAAACTATTTCTGGTCATGTGTTTGTATCAGAAATTAGAAGGTAACTACAGCAATGTCCATTTTTAGCAAGCACTCCAGTTGATGAGGGTGCTCCACTTTGAAAAGTCCAGATATGGATATCAAGCACATTACATAAAGTGCTGGATCTAATATTGTGCTACAGAGATAGTTTTAGGCATACACAGTAACTACTGGTCTAACTTTCTGATAATGAGGTCACCCCCTAAAGGCTCTCATCAATTTGAAGCTTAAAATTATGTATAAGCTGTCAATTAACTGCTTTCACATTTATGTGATTTTTTTTTTTTGAAAAGAGCACTGATTGACTGTTCCTAACTCAGTGTTGCGCCTTTGAATGAGCAAAATTACATGCATTTCCAAAGACTGGATGGTAAGGCATCCATCTGTGTTCCCTCAAAGCTATTTTGTTTCTCTCCTTCATATATACAGGAATGTACATACCTTGAGAAAGCTAATTAATTACATATGGCCAATACATTATGGACAGACATCCAGGATAGGGCCTGGTTAATACTTTGATGGGAGAAATATTAGACATCACTTACAGACCAAAGCAGTTAATAGCTGAGATTTTACCTTCCAGGATGCTCCTCATAGTATTTGTAGGGGAGTTCTCATGTTCAGTTGATAGAGATGGAAGAGCATAGCAAACTGTATTCAAGTTTGGAAACACACAAGCAGGTTTTGTCAGTGAAATATGAATCTTGTGTTAAATCCCTGGAAGTTTTATTTGTTTATTTGTCACTGTGATATAAAGCTAGCATATCCTCACTCTTTCCCTGGAAGAATACCACAGTTTCTTTATAAGTAGTTCTAAAAGGCATTTGATTTTTTTAAGTTTATAACTAATCTTCAGACTTTACAATAAATATTTTAAAGCTTCTTGAAAGCAATCTTAACATTTCTTAGAGACATTTCAAATATTAATTGATTGTTCTATATCAACGTATCAAGAATTTCATAAAATATTAGAGAATGGGATTACTTGTTAAAGTAGTTGCTATGTGAAACAAATAATGTCATTTCTAATTTATGAAAAGTTCTATTACCCATCTCCTGAAAATGAGCTGAAAATCTAGTTTTATAGGCACTCTGATTTTGATTATCTTAAAACGAAAGGCATGAACTAATAGTGTATTAACATTCCCATGTACTAGAAAGATGTATTAATGAAATATAATTGCCAAATATCCCATACATTAATATGAACTATATGAGAGAATTTTATGTGCTTGCATGCTCTATAAAACATTGAAAAATCTTTTATAAGTATTTCACAGCTAATTCAGAGATATCAGCTATGGTCAAGTCCAGAATCACTTATTTTGCACCACTACTACCTTTCTCAAGAGTGATTGTCTTTGGGGTTTGAGAAAAAAACGTGTTTTTTCAAAAACTGGGCTTATACAATATCAGTATGCTTTGCAATAATAAGAAGTATGAGACAAAACTTTGACAGTGCTAAATAAAACCAAACAAACAGGTTCTCCCCTTCTAAAACTTCCGTGAGTCTATAAAAACTGAGTTACACACTAGTCACAGCAGGCATAGTGCCTAAGTCCCAGGATATTGCCAGAAGTCCTCACAATGCTTTGTTTTGAAGTGAGAAGGACAATGGATATAATAATATAATAATGAATATAGCACAAATTATATTCGTCTGTATGACAATGAAATATGTAAATAAGAGTAATAATATGACAATGAATATAGTCCAAATTGTAGTAGCCTTTATGGCAATGAAGTCATATGGTACCAGTTTTACTATTTTATGGTTCACAAAGTCAAAAATGTCTGGAGTACATGGGTATCATAATGTAGCCCCATAATATTCTAAATGGTATGATACAGGGGTACAGGGTCCTCCAGCATTTACTTCTGGATCAGTGTCCTTTCGTAGAGGCTTCTCAGAGAAGCAGGGTTAAGGACATGTAGAAACATCTGTGCTATCAAATGCATACGGCAACAAGCATTCGAAGATTGGGATTTTAGTGATCTCCACTATTTGACAATTATTCTTTGAGTTAGCCATGCAACATTCCTGGCTCTTCACTGGGTCAGTAAGAATACAAAAGCATTTAACTAGATCTCTCAAATATGCCTTTCCAGATTAGAGGCAATTCCTTATGAGGAATTAAACCTGGGTCCTTAGGCTTCCCAGGCAAGTGTACTAACCACTAAGCCATCTCTCCAGCCCTCCACTGTGTGTTTTTTGAGGCAGTGTCCCTTGCTGAACCTGCAGTTCACCAATTCAGCTAGACCACCTAGCCAGTGAACCCCAGGGATTCACAATCTCCCCCTCCTCAGCCCTGGGGTTAGAGGCAGGCATCACCATGGTTGCTGAGATCCAAATTCATGTTCTCATGCTTGCATGGTAAGCATGTTACTCCACCTAGCCATCTCCTCTTCTCTGACTTTGAACTCTTGATCCTCCGTCTCTACCTTCTAAGTTCTAGAATTACAGATGCATGCTGCTGCACAATATAATAAACACTGCTTTTATCATCATAAAATAGATAGCATCTTTTAAATGTGGAAAGCAATGAACAATGTCAAAGACAGAGACAAGTTCATTTACAAATGACTGGGAAAATGTGTATTAGATTTGGCAAAGTGTTCAACACCCTTAGCCTTCAGGAAAATGCAAATTAAAATGACTTTGAGATTTCTTCTCATTCCTGTCAGAATGGTTTTCATCAAGAAAACAAATTTCTAGTGAGAGAGTGTGGAAAGAGGAACCTTTATTCATATTTATGGGAGTGCAAACTGGTGTAACTGGAAATCAGAGTGTAGTTTTCTCAAAAAGCTAAAAATAAAACTACCACAGGATTCAACCACTGCTGGGCATATACTCTAAGGACTCTACACTATACTTCAGAGGACTTGCTTAGCCATGTGTTTTGCTGCCTCAATAGCAAGGAAATAGAATCAGCCTAGAAGTCCATCAACTGATGGCTGGATAACTAAGATGTGGTATAAACAGAATGAAGCTATTCTCATTTGTAAAGACAAATGAAATTATGAAAGTTGTAGGTAAATTGATGGAATTGGCCAAATATATTAAGTAAGGTAACCTAGTCCTCAAAAGACAAATGCTACATGTTCCCTCTCATTTGAGGGCCATATCTTAGAACATTTATATATGTGTGTTGTGGTGGAAGTGAGAGTATGTAGAGGTCATGAAACTAGAGAAGAGTGAAAAAGAAGCAACAAGGAAGAGATGCAGGTAGGGTTAGCACTTAATAGATATGAACCTCAAAGGAGGGATACTAGGTGTGAGAGAGCAAGATCAAGGGAGCAGAGAGATAAGACAAAGGAAGGAGAGGTTTAACCAAAACTTAGTACATGTCTTAAGAAAGACTAAAAAGTTAAAATAAAGATAGAAGATTAGTCTAATTAATCATGTTGTATCTTAAGGAAAGCAGATACTGGAGAGGAGTGGGGAAGGAAGAATTCAAATTTCAAAGAGTAAAATGAAAATGAAATGCTCAAGAAAACCAGTCTAGAGATGCCTTTAAAAGATCTGAAAGGAGACAAAGAGGGTCTGGATGAGAGTAGAATATGATGCAAGTCTAAGGGACTTTTGACATGAAAGATCTGTAAGCCTTTTGAATTAAGAGGAATCCAGTTATGAGGTGGAGGATGAGGCCACAGACCCAAAAAGAGCAGGGAAAATACAGAGGGTAATTGGGCCAAAGGTATGAGACCTTGAACTGGACAATGACAATGGGGCTTCTAGAGCAAAGGAAAGAAAGTAAATACAAATGAATGAATGAACGAATGAATGAATGAATGAACACATTATAGATATTTTTTCAGGAAAATTGAGCAAGACTTCCATGATGATTTCATTTTTTTCCACTGATATACATGTAAGATTGTCTGTTGAAAATGAAATTGAAAGGATAAATGGGGAATTGAGGTGAGTTTTGAATTTTGACAACAGTATTTGAGAGGAATGGAAGAAAGACCTACTGCCATGTAAAATGACTAGAAAAGTATACAGGGAACCCAACCAAATTTATAGGCCACACATGGTAAAGGATAAAGATAGCACATTATGGTTAGAAAATAAAAAGCTGAAGTAAAATAATGCCTAAGCCAGGTTAGGTTAAAGCACTTGATACTCCTGCTTCCGGCCCAGAGCACTGGGAATGCAGGTATGACACACCATGTACATGTATTAATTCCTTTGGAGAGTACGCACATTATGCACCATTTTTCCAAGCTTCCTAGCATTTCCACCCTTGACATATAACATGTAACTGGCCTATCAGCTGTACACAGACTTGGTGAGGGGCAGAGAAGGATGCAGGTTAGAGGCAGTTCTCTCCAATAGTAATATCCAGGAGGATGCAGTACTATGAGACCCATGAGAAAGAATTCAACAGTCCCTATACAACTCATAAGGTGTGGTACTTAGTGCAACTACAGTGTTGTCCTGCTGATTCTAGTAGGATAGATGATGTTAGTTGCATTTCAGCCCATACAGCATTGTTTTCTTGTTTTCCTGAGACTGTCTTCAAATCCTACAGGTGATTTACTGACTTACTATATGGCTTTCCAACAGTTATATGTGGTGAATGCACATGCTTGTGCAGAGAGATGCCTGTGTGCATATGGAGGGCAGAGGAGAGTATCCAGTGTTCTTCCTCTATTGCTCATCTGGGTATGTCCGTGAGACAGAGTCTCTCTCTCTGAATCCAGAGCCGTGGTTTTTGCTAGCTCAAATGATACGTCTGCTCTCTGCTCATCACAGGAGTGTATTTACAGACAAGTGAAGCCATGCACAGCTATTTAGGTGGCTGAAAATGAACTTAAGTGGTCTCAGGCCATCAGGCCTTAGACAATCTTACCTTCTGAGACATCTTTTAATGAATTAATTTTCTGTATGATGAAAGTACATTATAGTCAAATATGAAAATGTCATAATGAAATCCATGGCTTTGTAATAATATATGCTAACAAAAAAGAAGGAAATCTTTTTTCTCTTAAATCAGTCATTGTTGTTTTCTGATATTTATAACTATAATATTTGAAACTTTTAGGCAAATTATAATAGTAAACACCAATTACTGAATATGTTGTGTACTCACAAACATAGTGACAAAGAAATACCGCTCTTATTTGTAACACAAAGATAAATGCATATATGTCCTAGAATGTATAGATTAATGTTGTCATAAAAGGTAAAGCCTGGGGCTGGAGAGATGGCTTAGTGGTTAAGGCACTTGCCTGCAAAGTCTAAGGACCCAGGTCCAATTCTCCAGTTCCCACATTAGACAGATACACATCATGGTGCATGCATCTGGAGTTTGTTTGCAGTGGTTAGAAGCCCTGCAGCTCCCATTCTCTCTCTCTCTCTCTCTCTTGCTCTCCTTCTGTATCTAATAAATAAATAAATAAAAAGATAAAAAAGGTAAAGCCTGGATACATATGTACACCATTTATTTATTATATAAACTGAATACATAAATTGAGGCAAATGCTTCTACCAGAGTAATATATATCTATGAAAATGAGGCAGTGCAGACTTTTAAAAAATGTGATGGCTCTTACAAACCAAATGTTGACCAAAAGAAACTAGCCAACTATTGCAGACAGCTTCAGGTTCGCTGAGATGAACTTCCAGACCAGGCACAGTTATGGAGGAAGGGATATTATTTATTGAAGCTTACAGATCCAGGGGAAGTTCCATAATGGCAAGAGAAGCCGCCTGCTCTCCACATGGCCAAGCAGAGAGAGAGAAACCAACCAGCCACCACAGCACACAGAGCAAAACTACTGCCAAAATGTCACAGAGCACACTTCAGGAACTCCTGCTAGGCACATTTGCATATCTTTACAATGGAATCTCAAACCCACCATTAACACCTAAGACCGGTCCCCAGTGACATTGCCTCTAGCAAGGTGATTGAAGATGTAAACTATAAACTAATAAAATACTGAATATATTGGGGGACATATATTCAAACTACCACACCAACCAAAGAAATATAACTATTATCTTTGCGGTGACTCAAAACTCACCATAGTGCTGAGAAGACGTGACAGAGGAGTTCTCAGCACTGCAACATCTTTATTACACTTTCCAAGGATCAGGGTCTATTGTAGAAGAGGTGGTTTCCGAAAGAATGTAAGAGCCAAAGGAAAGGTAGGACTGATTACAATGAATTTTTTCAGGCACAAAATGGACTTGATATTCATGACCTCAAAGTGGCTGACACTACCTAGACAAGACCGTCATAATAGGAGGAAAAAATAATCACATCAAAATTAAAGAAAGACTAATTGGAAAGAAGAGTAGATTCAATGGAGGGTGGGGAAAGGAATTATCATGGTTTATTGTCTATACTTACAGAAACTGTCAACAAAACTTTAAATAGGTATAACTATTATTTGTGTTTATGTAAAATTAGAAAATATGCAAAATTACATTCTGATACTACAAGTAAGCATATTGTTGCCTCTGGAGAAGACATATTAGCAACTTTGAGGAGTAAATATTGGAGGATTTGGGCCTCCTGATAATGGTCTATTATTTGGACAGCCTGATGATTATGTGTATATGTATTTCTTCTGGTAACTTGAAAAGCCCTCTTATAATTGGTGGGTTTTTGTTTGTGGTTGTCAATAACAATGTATATTGAATGAAAGAAAGTGATGTCCTTATTCTTTATAACAAACTCTCTCTCAAATAAATAAATATTTTGTGGAAAAAAAACCCAGAAAACTATATGATACTACTGGAACACAAATAGGATGTATAAAGTGTTTATCCAACACTTCTATGGAAAAAAATGTATATGACATATTCCCACAAAATCAAACAAGGTAGATCATAGCATGTGTGGTGTGCTGCTATTCATAAAAAAGTGAATGCACTTTCCATATTGTGTGTGCTTGGCATGTGTGTTTGTATATTATTTCTCAGAACTAGGAAATCCCCAAGAAATGTGTCTCTGTTGAAGACAAAGGAGAGAATGTCACCATTGAACTTTTGAATATGGAAATGCACATAAAATATTATTTCTACTTCCAGACACAGGTACAACTTCCCAGAGGAAGGTATAAATGCTTGTTAAAGGTAAAGCACTCGGAATTCTCGAGGGACTCAATTTATGAGGCAATTTTTGTTGAGAAATTATTTTCATTGCATTTCAGCTTTTCAGTATTACAATATAATATGACATGCCCTAGCTACTTGTTGGCATTTTGGAAGGCCAGTGGCAGAATGGTGAGTAGGAAAAATTAGTCTTGTGTGATTAAAAGTGCTTCTCCCATACTGGGCGTGGTAGCACAGGACTTTAATCCCAGCACTTGGGAGGCAGAGGTAGGAGGATCACCATGAGTTCAAGGCCACCCTGAGACTACAATAGTGAATTCCAGGTCAGGCTGGGCTAGAGAAAGACCCTACCTCGAAAAACCAAAAAAAAAGTGCTTCTCCCACATGGCATGTCCCTACAGCATGATCCTTTTCTTCCTCTTCTTTTTCTCTGTGCCTAATTAAATTAAAGCACAGATTTGCGATGGTCAGTACTTCCCCATTCCAGACCTCCCCAACAAAGTCATCCACAATGTGAAGAGCCTCTGCTACTTTCAAGGTACTTAGAGCTAAGCTGCAAATTTTATGCATGTGACTGAATTTTGAAACTTTTAGAAGCTGATCATGTGATCTTTAATTTGTCCATAAAGAAAATATAGCATCTTCAACAAATGGTGCTGGACAAACTGGACAACTATATGTAGGAAAATGAAACTCAACCCACACATCTCTCCATGCACAAAAATCAAGTCCAGATGGATCAAAGACCTTAATATAAAACCAGAAACTCTGCTACTACTGGAAGTTAAAAATAGGAGGAAACTTCCATGACATAGGAGTGGGAAAAGACTTCCTAAACAAAACCCCAGTAGCCCAGGAAATTAAACAATCACTCAACCATTGGGATCTCATGAAACTGAACAGCTTTTTCACTGACATACTATAACCAAAGCCAGCAGAATACCCACAGAATGGGAGAAAATTTTCACCAGCTATACAACTGACAGAGGCCTAATTTCTAGAATCTACAAAGAACTCCAAAGCATAAACAATAAATTATCAAACAACCCACTCACAAAATGGGGCAGAGAACTGCACAAGGAGTTCTCAGAGGAAGAAATACAAATAGAAAATGCGCATTTAAGAAAATGTGCAACATCCCTAATCATCAGGGAAATGCAAATTTAAACAACTATGAGATTCCACCTTACCCCAGTAAGGATGGCTAACATTAAAAAAAAAAAAAAAAAAACAATGAAAACAAATGCTGGTGAGGCTGTGGAGAAATAGGAACAAGTTTTCACTGCTGGTGGGAATGTAAAATGGTTCAACCATTATGGACAGCTATATGGAGACTCCTGAAAAGGATGACCATAGACCTACCAATGGATCCAGTTATTCCCTTATTGGGCATTTACCCTAAAGGCTCCAAGCCTCAGATCAGAGACATTTGCTCAACCATGTTTATAGCTGCTCAATTCATAATAGCAAAGAGCTGGAATCAACCCAGGTGTCCATCACTAGATGAATGGATAACAAAGATGTGGTATATCTATACTATAGAATTCTATGTAGCAGGAAGGAAAGATGAAATAAGGAAATTTGAAAAAAAATGGTCAAACATGGAACAGGTCATCCTCAGTGAGCTCACCCAATCACAAAAAGATAATCATCACATGGTCTCGTTTATCTGTCACTCCTAACCTGAATCCACCTGGGAGGCTGCCAAACCTAATAAGCACTCTGAGGACCAGACAAGAGGGAGGGTGGGATGGAGGGAGGGTAAGGGTGGGAGGGAGGACAGGGGTGAGGGGATACAAATAGGGACCCAAAAGGAAATGATACTATAAAACCCTTTATTCTGAACAACAGGCTAAAACATTGATCCTTCAGCAGGCCCGCAGAGGGAGCACCTTAACCACAGGAAACTGGAGAGAATATCATGAAGGCCAACTTTAATATTTTCATGCTTCTCTCTCTCTTCTCTCCCTCTCCTCTCTCTCTCTCTCTCTCTCTCTCTCTCTCTTTGTATCTCTCTCTCTCTCTCCCTCTTCTCTCTATACTCACTTTCTCTTTTATATTATCTATCTTTTTCTTCCCTCACCTTCCTAGGCGCTGACTTATAACTCCCAGAGCCAGCACGGGGTGAACTTCCACAATGAGCTGTTGATCCGAGACACCTACAAGGTTTCCCAAAAAAGACAGATTTCTGTCAGAGTTCTTGATGACCCACCAAAGGTTAATGGTAAGACCCTACTGTTGAAGACAGCATATGTGTGTGAGACCAAACATGGAGAGACCTGGCCAGAATCTGGAAGAAGGTCAGTCCCCAGACAGTTAGCTAGTCTAGTGTCAGAGGGTGCTACATGAGCAACTGGGGGAAAATGGCCGACATCTGTCCAAACAACTTGCAGTCTAAGATACCCAGCAGGAAACAACTTGACCTAATGCTCAAACAAGTGCAGTAGTGGCAAACAGCCATGGTCGGCAACCAACAACTCTTGATTTGGCTAATAGATCCACTCAGTGGAATGGAACTCATTGCTGGAACTGGAAATAAGTCAAAACCAGGTACAAAAAATGAGCTAGAAGAGAGCCTATGCATATAAAAATCCCTCCAAAACATCTATGGCCATCCCTCCTATCTAGTACTAACCTCTCTCTCTCTGTTGGAGAATTTGCTTATCTTTTTCAGATGGACAATGAACCTGAAGGGAGGATCAGCCAATCACACCTCACCAGGGCCCCAGCTGAAACCATAGAGTAATGCAGGGGAAGAACAAGAGTACAGCGCTCTTGGTGATCACGACACCAGAAAAAGGCTGAAGGAGATAAACACAGAGAACATCCAACTCCTACTAAGCCAGATATTCAGAGACACAGAGGCTCCCAAAACCTCATCACTGAAGTAGAACTAAAATGACCCCAATGTGGCTCAGGGAAATTCATGGAAGAGGGGGCGGAAAGAATGTTAGAGCCACAAGTTCGGGCATTATGCACAGAGACTTGGCCTATCCCCATAACTCTTGACTACCCCCACAATGCATGACCAACATTCCCCATTGATGAGGGTCCCTTTGGAAGAGGGAGGACAGGGAGGAGGATAATGGAGTCACCAATATGAATGTAAAATTAGAATAATCTAAATAAAAAATAAATTATAAAAATACTGTGCTAAAGAGTGGCATCATCAATTATTTCTTTCTTTTAGCTAAAATCCTACTCTGCCATTGTAAAAATCAGTTGTATTTCCTGCAACATCATGCCTTTTATATTTTACTTCCAGAGATCAAAATCATGACATAAGACCTTAATTTCACAATTCATCATTATTACATTAGGAGAGATAAATTCTGCTATATAACTTTGTTAATGGTACATCCTTGTTGTGCCACATGTACACAAGGTTCAAATATGTGCAACTCACTAAGCAAACCACATTTAAATGACTCATAGTTATGTTTTCAAGTAATAGTAATGGAAATAAAAATACAAAACACTTTTTTAATTCCCCAAAGCCCATTTATCGTGTTTATTATTTTGATAAATACTGGAGATGACCTATGAGAAGAATGAGATAGGCTTATCATTTACAGTGTAAAAGTTGAAAGAAAGCAAGATACAAAAAGCTTAAATGACTTTGTATGAAAACACACTCTCCATTTCAAGAGTGATAATACATATCAATAATGAGATATTGATTTTACAATAAACCATTCTCTATAAACCATGTCAATTTACTTCTTTATTGAAGCAACGTTGAGTACATACATACCCTTTAGTAGTCACAGAGTCAAATCAATGGACAATTGATCCAAGAATTTTCTTGAGTTAAATCCAAGCATATCAAAATGAGCACAAGATTGAATATTCGTTGGTGGCTTTTGACATCAACTGAGCAACTTGAGTGAATTACAGCTGCATGTCCCCTCTAGGGCTATCTATTATCCAATATGTCTTATTTAATTTTCTGTTTCAGGCAGGCAAATTGACCATGTATACTTGCTTGTGTCAGTAGCTAATTTTAGATCACTAATCTAATTGGAAATGTCATGCCCCTTTAGCTTGTCATGTAAAAATTCACATTTTCTGATTAATGTGATTCATTTATATTAGATTTGACTTGACAGAATGGCGATGTATAATATAGGAGGCAAGTGTGACAGGATCTCTCTCTCTCCCACTTAGTCACACTCTTTATAAATGATCCAGGAAAGGCATCAACCCACAATGTTTTCCCTTTAATGTGATAAATTTTGAACTTGCACCTATTCTAATATGAATTTTTGATGCATTCTCAAAAGTACAACAACCCTTATCAGAGAGGTGACAATTTTATCCCTGGCCCTACATTTACATTCATTTATGAAAAATGGACAAAGTGCAATAATGCAGAGGTTCATTTGTCAGTGAGATTGTGTGTCTGTATTTGTGTGCAAACAACTTGCTATTTGGTTGAAAGGAAAGCTGATTTTAAAAAATAAATTTATTTATTTATTTTACTATTTATTTATTTGAGAAATAAAGAGAGAGGGAGAGAGAATGGGCACACCAGGGGCTCTAGATACTGCAAAGAAACTCCAGATTCATGCACCACCATGAGCATCTGGCTTATGTGGGTACTGGGGAATAAAACCTGGGCCCTTAGGTGTCACAGGCAAGTGCGTTAACTGCTAATCCTTCACTCAAGCCCCAAGAAACTGATTTTTTAAATGGCGTTTAAGTCAGGAATGGCAGTGTATGCCTATAGTCCCAGTAGTTGGTTGGTAGAGGCAGGAGGACCAGGAGTCTAAGATTATCCTCATCTACAGAGCAAGGACAAGACCAGCTTGAGATGCATGAGATCCTATCCCAACAAAACAAAATAAAGTAAAACATAAAGACAGTGGTTTGAATCATGAATTGAATATATAGGGTGTATTGTTGAATAATTTAATCTGAAGAAAAAAATGAATTGATAAAATTACAAATATAGGGCTGGAGAGATGGCTTAGCAATTAAGGCATTTGCCTGCAAAGCCAAAGGATCCCGGTTCAACTCTCCGGGACCTACATAAGCCAGATGCACAATGGGGCACATGCATCTGGAGTTTGTTTGCAGTGGCTGGAGGCCCTGGTGTGCCCATTCTCTCTCTCTCTCTCTCTCTCAAATAAATAAATAAATAAATAAATAAATAAATAAATAAATAAATTTTAAAAGTTAAAAAAACTAACTAACTAAAAATTGAAGGTAGTATTTTTTAAACTAAAAAAAAAGAAACATCAGGATTTGAGTGTTTGTTTAAGCAAGAGATCATTATTTAAAACAAAGTAGGAGTTTAATATATTCTATACCCTTCTCATAATTTTTTTTCTTACTATAATACTTATGTTCCTATTCTCACAGAAGTCAAAGGTTTTCTTTTATCTGTTTCTTTTAACAGGATAGGAAAGGAATAGTCTGCCTTTGTTCCATTGCTTAGATTTGGTTTGTAACATATCTACAGGCTTCATGTTGGTCTTTTCTCCACAGCTCATTTTCTGAATTCACATTTCTGTTCTTTTGTGAAGTGATTTTTTTTTTCAGGTATTTTTCCTGTTTGCATGGAGTCTGCTCTGGCCAAGCTCACCAGTGTCCCAGTTTCTCGTGGCACTGCTCATTATCAAATAATTCTTAATCTCCTTTTGTGACCTTTTCCTCTTTCCTTGAACCATTCATATTGTTGTGTCCAAGGACTCTTGGGCACTTCTTTGTTCATTGTCCATATTGTTTCTGGGTCACTATGCTTTCAGCCTGGCTTGAGATACCACCTATCTGTGACTGCACTCCCACATTTTGCTCTGGCTTTGACCTCTTTCTGCCACTCTATTATGTCCTGTTCTTTCCTTTACATTCACCTTCATACCTATGTTCCTCTAAGGATAGAGTATGACAGTATAAACTCATTATATTCTACATGAACTAATTACTTCTGAGAATGTTTGATTCTTCCTGTACTCTCCATTGAATTGGATAGCATCTCTCAAATGCATGAAGGGTAAAAAAAAAAATAAAAACACCATCATCCTTGATTTTGTGCTTTGCTTTTGCTCATAACACCAGATTCACTACTGCCCTTGCCTTCCTCTCCAGCCCTTCTTTTTCTTATTAATTTGGGGTGTGTGTGTGCATGTGTGTGTGTGTACACACGTGTAAGTGTGAGTGCAGGCATGCACATGCCATGGTACATGTGTGGACGTCAGAGGATGACTTTGAGATCAGTCTTCACCTTCCACTCATTTCTTGAGTTTCAGGGAAATTCCCCTGTCTCCTCCTCATTTCTCATTGAAATTACACTGGGATTACAGAAGTGTTCAGCTTTTCTGTGGGGTCTGAAAATATGGTTTATACATCTCCCCAACCCCAAACCCTTCTTTTTCACTTCCACTTTCAAGTCCCGTGACACTCTCACCAGAGTGTCCTAAATGGTCTCCATCAACTTTGTGCTACTCAAGTCTTCTTTCTATCCTGCAGCCATAATTCCCTCCCTGTGGTGCACATATGGCACATTATATTTAGTGACAGTCAGGCTTCCAGCAGGAAATAGAAGGCACATTACATTGGAAAAAGTGAAGAGACTGGAATGAATTGTTTCTTTCAAGAATGTGTGAAGCATGGAAAGAGACCATAAGAGATACTGAAGCCCCAAGCAACCAACAGCTTCAGGAAGTGGGTACCGTCCTTAGATGTAGTGGAGACATTGAAGAGCTGGTCTGTGGCAACAGAAATAGCCTAACTGTTATGCTATGCCTTTTGTCACTTAAGAACATAACTGCTATTCGAAATATGGTTTAATTTCTTCTTTCTCTCTCCCTCCACCCCTGCTCCCGTCACCCAGTGATCTCTTGCTGGAATCTCCCAACCATTACCCAAATACAAAGAATAAAAAAAGCAGAGAGATAGCATGGTAGAGTCCATAGATTTTACAGGCTTTGGCCTTCCCACCCCACTCCTAAGACAAAAAAAGAGACATTTCAAATGGCAGAGAATTGAATGACGAGGCTATTCTTTGAAAACTCACTTCCTCTAGTAGAAATACAAATTTTCCACAAGGTTCTTTGAAAACATACTTTCTGCAGTCTACCCTTCTTTAACTACACCTATGTACTAGTGATTCAAGTTTCAGGAGAGCCACCATCAATGTTCTATCATTTCTTCATCTATCTCTCACTCCTCCCATAATATCTACCTATCAGAAACACCAGGCATTTATTACACACATTTCACATGTCCTTTCTAACTCCTTAGAATATCAACTCTTTAAAACAGGCACATTGCCATAGTTGAATTTGAATCACTAATATCACACATAGTGTCTGCCTCATGGCAGATACTTGTTAAAGTGCTTACTACCCAGCCTTTCCAGTCATTAAATGAAATCTTGCATGTGTCAGAGAATTCTCATTGAAAAAATATTTAGCCAAAGATATTTCTAATATGTGAAATAGGAGAGTCCTTGTTAAGGGCTGAATTGTGTCTCCACCCTGTTAATTCATACATTGAGGTTCTATGTTAAAATGTGGTTCTGTTTGAGGTGTCTTTAAAGCAGTAACTAAATTCAAAAGGAAATCATCATGGTGAGCTCTGCAAACACAAGTGGTCTTTTGACAGGAAGAAGAGATTAAGAAGATATTGGCATATGCAGAGGGAAGGTCACGTGTAGATCTTTACAGACAGTGTCAGAAGAGAGAGACTTTAGAAGAAAGCAACCCTGCTAGTCAGTGCCTTAACCTTGCACTTATTACAGTCCCCAAAACTGAGACAAAAACCTTCTGTTGTTTAAGTCTTCTAATCTGTGACACTCCATTACGGCAATCTCAGAAACCTAATACAATCTTGAAGAAAATGGAGAATCTCTCAAGGCTATGGCTATTCTTCATCATCCAACCCAGAACCTCTAAATAAAACATCTACTTTGCAGGCAATACAAAACAATATCAAGGTCCATAAGTGACAGACTTTAACATAGCATTCTGATTCTAAATCTAGAGGGTTTTTTTTCCTACAATTCAGAACCCCAAATATATTATAATTATTTATTACACTTTGAATAAACTTTGAATATTAAGTGGAAACTGAAGCATATGTATGTTTGGACACAACTAGGTCTTTAACATCTAAAAGAATTTTGTGACTCAATATGCAAGGTCGTCCTCTTTAATCACTCACCACAATTGTATATTTCCCAGGAGGTATATGATGGCTGAATTCTGTAATTTCATTAGACAGTAATTGATGTACTGGTTGACCATTGATGATTAATGAAATAATCTCAGTTGCTTGATTCTCAGTAAAACAAAGTAAACTTATTGAAGACTAATAACAACCTACATTCTACCACGTCAATGAATGTTTTCTGTCTGATTAAATTTTGACATTCATGCCTTATAGTCTCTACCAGACTTTGCAGCTGTCACTACTATTACCATTTGTGTTCTTATGAACTAAGTGCTGACTACAGAATCTGAGGCTGCAAAATACATCTTCCTGGAAAATTGTGCAATTAATTGCCAAGCATTTTGTCATACATATTTGTGGTTATTTTATATATGATCAATAAAATGCATTAGTTTGCTAACCATTTAAAGAGTAGAATAATATCAATTTATAACATCAGGGAGACTTCCTTTCTATTTTTGAGTTTAGATTTTGCACAGCATAGATCTCATATACTATTAAAATGTCTGGGGATGGAGAGATGACTCTCAGTAGTTAAAGACTATTGCCTACAAAAGCCTGATGACCTGGGTTCAGTTCCCCAGTGCCCACATAAAGCCAGATTCACACGGTGCTGTGTGCCTCTGGAGTTCGTTTGCAGTGGCAGGAGGCCCTGGCTTGCCCATATTCTCTCTCTCTCTTTCTCTCTGCCTCTTTTTCAGTCCATCTCTCTCAAATAAATAAATTAAAATATGTAAAGGGCTGGAGGTTGTTCTTAGTGGTTAAGGCACTTGCCTCCAAGGCTGAACAAACTGGGTTTAATTCCCCAGTACCAACGTAAAGCCTGATGTTTAAAGTGGCACATGCATCTGGAGTTTGATTACAGAGGCTAGAGGCAAAGGCATTCTCATTCTCTCTCTCTCTCTCTCTCTCTCTCTCTATTGCAAATAAATAAATAAATACAATTTTAAAAATATTTAAAATATCCTTCATGAAGAGATCCACAAATATAGTAAAAATTCCAGAACTTGAGTACTTTCTTCACCATTTCATTGTGTCACAATAATCTATTATTTGACAGGTCAGCCTGGGTCTTCTGTAGTAGTTTCATGGCAACTTTCATGCTTCTGAGATTCTTCCAGCTAGGTTGTCTTGACTGTCATTAATGGAAGCAATTTTTCTAAAACACTGTCATAATTATGGCACTTTCCTGTTCGGCAAGTGTCTTACCACACTAAGTACTTCTGCTCTAATGTCAGTTTTCCATAATCATGATAATTACACTAACATTTACAAGTTTACATATTTGTATTTAACTCTCAACAAACATGTAATTTCACAGATGGGAGAACTGTGATTCAGGGTAGATGATCAAGTAGACTATATTTGACAAAGTGTGTCATTAACAACTTGGGTTATTAATCAAAAATACCGTTGTGTTCTTTCAGATGAAAGAGTTACCTTCTTAGCATTCCTCTACACTTGGCTACACATAAATTTGGCACTGAATATCCCACACAATCTCTATTAATATTTGTACTTTTGTTCATTGTAGCATATTATTGGAATGCCTTTGCTCATTCCTTTAGAAAACTCAAATTACAGCGATCTTTCAGAGCAGCACAAGTCTTACCTTTTCTTCCTTCATTGATCCTTCACTCCTTTTAATTTCTTTAACAGGTCATGCAATTCCCAATATTAACAACACTGTCATCATTATTTTATAGATGTTCAACGGTCTTATCAAACTGTATTTTAAGATGTCAGAAAGGAAGTGCCATGCTTAATATGTTTTCAGTATGAGATACCACAATTATAAACCATTATCAGTGACAATGAGTATAGCTTAAAAATTCCATTGTGTAGATATAACCACGTTTTCTTTCTTTAATAAATATTTATTTTATTTTATTTTATTTTATTTTATTTTATTTTATTTATTTCAGAAGAGAAAGAGGCAGATAGAAAGAAAGAAAGAATGGGCGTGCCAGGTCCTCTAGCCACTGCAAAGGGACTCCAGATGCATGTACCACCTTGTGCATCCGGCTTTATGTGGCTACTGAGGAATCAAACCTGGGTCCTTGGGCTTTGATGTCAAGTGCCTTAACCACTAAGCCATTTCTCCAACTCTACTACATTTTCTTTATCCATTCCTTTAGTTGATGGACACCTAAGTTGGTTCCTTGACTTGGTTGTTAAGAAAATTTTCTATATTTTATCTGAATTAGTATAATTCTCAAATATATAAAAAAGAAAAGTTGTTGATGCCTTTTCTTCATCTATTAATACCATCTTGTGATTTCTGTGCTTAAATCTTTTTATGTGCTATATTGTACTTATTGATTTGCATTTGCTGAATTAGCCTTATATCCCTGGAATAAAACCAAATTTTTGTTGTGTTCAAAAAAAACGGGGGGGCTAGAGTGGTGATTCTTTGGATAAAGTGCTCACCTACAAAGCCTAATTACCCAGGTTCAGTTCTCCAGTACCCACGTAAGCCAGATGTACAAATCAACACATGCATCTGGAATTTATTTGCAGAGGCCCTGGTGTGCTCATTCTCCCTATCTCTCTTTCTCTCTCTCTCTCTCTCTCTCTCTCTCTCTCTTCATCTCTCAGCTTGCAAATAAATGAAATATTTTAAAAAGACATAAAAGAAAGTTATTATATGTGCATACATACATATATATATATATATATATATATATATATAGAGAGAGAGAGAGAGAGAGAGAGAGCCTGTGAGATTATAGAGTACAAAAATAGATGTACTTATTCTTTATGGAAATAATGTATATATAAAGTCATATCCTCACTGAAATTTAATAGAAAAATTCTATAAAAATTCCTAGTGATGACACCTTAGATAGTTTGTATCCTTTTTGTATCTTTAATCTTATATCACTATTTTTCCACAGTTTTATGTGTTAATGACTCTGTCATAGGCATTTTCTGTGATTGATGAATGACTAGCTAAAAGATTTCATAGCCCAAGGCAAGGGAGAGGTCCATTAACTTCACATGGACAATAATTTTCCTGGGTAATGCTCTTGTCTGAGATTTTATTGCTAATAAAAACCCATGTTTTAATGTTTAGAAAAATTCAACATCATTTGAAGGTGATCACTTTGAAAATTATACCTGTCCTTGCCCTTTGTGGTGTCTTCATTATTCATATACTTTATTATATTTTTCTTGTGCTTTTGGAAGCAGAGTCTCATGTAGCCCAGGCTGGCATCAAACTCACTGAGTAGCCAAGGATGACCTTGAATTCATTATCTTCCCACTTCTACATCCAGATGTTGACATTAGAGGCACGTACCACTACAGCCAGCTATTATACTTTTTTAAAATTGATTTATTTAAAACCTAAATCTGTTTATATCTTACATAGCAAAATACTGCCACTTAGAAAATAATACTGATTTTCAATGGATAGATTCATACAATTCGTACAATAAATATGTAGTCTGAAATGGACTCTCTGTAAACCAAAGCTTTAGACAAGCTGCATATGTTCTGGGTTTACAATACCAAACTCCCAGCTTCAAAACCAAAGAGAAAAAAAGAAACCCACTGACAATCAATTTGGGGGGGGGCATAACATAGCCTTTTTTGTTGCTATGTTGTTTAATGAATTGACTGACTCAGACTGAATTTATGGCCATATTTCCTGCAGAGCCTTTTTGATGCAGAGAAACCTTCTGCAGACTATTACTGCCCTTTTAGTTTAATTTATCAACCCATCTGAATTCATTAACTCTCCTTTGGCTTTTTATTTTTATATCTATTTTGATCAAAAAAAAACTTTAGATGGTCCTTTGCCTTTTCTGAAATATGTCACAATATTTTCATTTTTATTTTCAACTGAATGAATGATATTGAATGGTGAAATAACAGTGAGAAAGCTCACTTCAATACCTTTTACACAGGTAAAATACAAGTGAGCTACAGCCTCCAATGTATACAATCTCATCCATACAGTAAATACAACATAAAGGATTTAATTTTGTTTACCTCCTGGCTTAATCCTGTTTAATAATGAAATAAATAAGAATACAGGGAATAGAGTAGAAATCACAAAACATCACAAAATAATATTCTGAGTTCACTCTCACTAGTCAGGTGTCCCCTGGGAAATCAATTAATCAACTTGTTCATGAGTTGTTCATTGCCTCTTCAAAGTTGTATTTAGTAAACATTATATTATCTATCCCCTTTCTAGTTTGCATGTCTGTACTAAGTCTCAAAGAACATTATTGAGATAACCTAACAAATGGGAGTTTTTAGAACCAGAATGTCTCCATTTTTGGACTCTGTGATTTCATTGTAACTCTCTGTTTCCCAAGAGTGACCCAGCCCAACCCTCCCAATGACCACTTTCCTGGAATGAACCCAACCACCTGTGTGATTATCACTTTCTTGAAGTGGACATCCCTGCAACCAAGGAATTCCAATGCCCCCACAGCCCCATAAGTACCCCCTAATCTGTAAGGGAAGTAGCTTCTGACATGCCTGGTCAGAACCCTTCTCAGCTTTTTCTGAATAAAGCCTGTCTCAGTTGTTGAGCCAAGTCTTCTCTCATTTCATTTCCTGCTTTTTCCCTAACAGGAGTATATTCAACTACATTTCAGTCGTGCTATTTCCATCGGCATAAAATGTCTTTTGATGCATGACTTTGTAGCCATTGGCAATTTATGAATGAAAAAAATCAAGGTCAAGGAAAGATAGTCCCCATTATGGTCATATATGGTGTAAAGCCTAAGGGAGCCATATTGGGTAATTAATGTTGATGGTTAGAGGCTGGATGATATTGAAGATGAGGCTCTATAAATAATTTGCCTATGGTCCCCCAACTATACCACAGGGACTGACTGAGGCTTTCTTGACCCAACAGTGAATACCATAACCCCACTGAGGATGGTCCCCAGAGCAACGAGAGCAGGGACGAGGTGATAAAAGAGTATATATAACTTGTTATTATTATATATATATATGATTTTTAAAGATATAATTCATATACCATTTAATTACCTACTTTAAAGTATAAAGTTCAATGGTTTTGCTATATTTTTAAATTTTTAAATTGTGGTTATATATATATTATTATATATATACTATATTATATATATACTATATTATATATATTATATATTATATATATTATATTATATATATTGTCATATATATATGACAAAATTTTCCATTAAAAAAAAGAGCTGGGTGTGGTGGCACATGACTTTAATCCCAGTACTCGGGAGGCAGAGGTAGAAGGATTGCCCTGAGTTCAAGACCACCCTGAGAATACATAGAGAATTCCAGGTCAGCCTGGGCCAGAGTGAGACCCTACCTTGAAAAACCAAAAAGAAAGAAAGAAAGAAACAAACAAACAAACAAACAAAATACTAATTTGCCTAACCATCTACTTCCTACCTGCCAGTCTTTTCCACCTACAAATCAATCATGCCAAAAGGACAGAACTCCATCCATGTGAAAACAAATGACCAACATATTTAACAGCCAATGTTCTTTAATACTTCATTTTTGATGGAAATATACTGTTTGTAGTAACTTTACAATGTAAGTATTTGCTTGACTTTTTTGAATGGAATTTACCTTTCTGTATGGATCAATATAATATGTGCATATATAAAAATAGTAATTGTGCCAGGTGTGGTGGCACATGCCTTTAATCCCAGCACTCGGGAGGCAGAGGTAGGAGGATTGCTGTGAGCTCAAGGCCACCCTGAGACTACATAGTGAATTCCAGGTCAGCCTGTGCTAGAGCAAGTCTCCACCTTGAAAACCAAAACAAAAAAATGGTAATTGGTTTAACCAGATCAAATAAATGCATCCAAAAATATTTTTATAATCTGGCCTAGAAAGAAAAGAAGCTACCTCAATGAAGTGGGTTAAAACATGCTGTGAGAAAATTATTAAAGCGCTTGCCTGTGAGGCCTAAGGACCCCAGTTCAAGGCTCAATTCCTCAGTACCCACGTAAGCCAGATGCACAAGGTGGTGCATGCATCTGGAGTTCGCTTGCAGTGGCTGGAGGCCATGGTGCACCCATTCTCTCCCTCTCTCTCTTTCTCTCTGCCTCTTGGTCTGTCACTCTCAAATAAATAAATTTTTAAAAATTTATTAAAAAAGCAAGCTCAAATAAACATAGTGCTTTTGCCAGGATAGTATTATCATTTGGGGAATGGTAATTCATTGTTTTTACCTCAGATAACATGGCATTTAGCAGATAGGTCTTTGCTGTATAATGACACATAACCATTGTGACAAATTACTTTCAGAAATAGAAAGAGCCCACAATTGCAACATAAGAAAAATTTATCCATGTTGACATTAGAAGGTGCCTAGAAATACACATAACAAAAAGTTTTAAATGTCAAACAAATTGAATTTTGAAGAGAATTTAAAAACCAATTGGGAAATTTATTATATGAACATACTGCAAATTGGTTGTATTCTCAACAAGTTATGTCCCCTCTCTCCCACCCCCATAACACTGAGGGACCTCCTCAGAGGATCAGGAATCACAGTGGAGTCATCGATGCACCACTCAGTTCTTGGGAGGACAATGCCGTCCAGTGCATCTTTCCACCCTGTGGCCAGTACCTTCTCTCCTACCCCTTTTCTGCAATGTTCCCCAACATTTGCTCCCAAATACTTCTTTAATATCTCTATTATAAATCAAACATCAAGATAGATAAGGATTTGGATCCCAGTGCTGTGTCTTACTAGCTGGATGACTTTGGGAAACCTTAGACAGATTAATAAACATTCTGTTCCTCAATGTCCTTATCATCTACTTCATGGAGTATTTGTCCCACTTCCTTCGTTGGCTTTAATATACATCAGAGTCAAGAGGCAGAGCTGAGCATGCTAGAACCCCAGTGCTGAGGGGAGTAGAGCCAGTGTATAACAGGATCCCTAGACAGCCAGTCTAACCAAAAAACAGGAATCCTGGGTTCACTAAGAGACTGCCCTGGATAAATAAGGCAGAAAGGTGATAGATATCTTCATGCAACATCTTCCTCTGACCTCTGCAACATGGACATACTAGATGTGTGCATCTGCTTACACATGCATTCACCACACACACCACATACTACACACACAGAGAGAGAGTTAGAAAGAACTTTAGAAAATTTTTGATTCCAATTTTCCACCTGTCCTTTGGTGTCCCTACCCTTCCTCTCCCTCCCCATCCTCCATCTCATTCTCATTCTCCTTTTCTTCTTCTTTTTAAAAATAAATTTAATTTATTTTTGAGAGAGATTGGATCATGTGGGTGGACAATGAAGATATTTTGCTACGTGAAATATATCAGCCACAGAACAGATACTGCAGGATTCAACATATGAAGCTTATAATCAAGTTCACAAAGTCAGAATTAAATAATGGCTTCTAGGGGACTAGGACTGTATGACAATAGGGAGTTAACAATCAATGAGTATGAGGGCTGGAGAGATGGCTTAGCGGTTAAGGCAATTGCCTACAAAGCCAAAGAAGGTCCTTGGTTCGATTCCCCAGGACCCACATAAGCCAGATGCACAAGGTGGCACATGCATCTGGAGTTCGTTTGCAGTGGATGGAGGCCCTGGCATGCCCTTTCTCTCTCTCTCTCTC
Source organism: Orientallactaga sibirica (assembly GCA_036365145.1). Taxonomy (NCBI): domain Eukaryota; kingdom Metazoa; phylum Chordata; class Mammalia; order Rodentia; family Dipodidae; genus Orientallactaga; species Orientallactaga sibirica. The sequence goes on from JAEOAD010000840.1 coordinate 4,226,990, forward strand.
TCTCTCTGCCTTTCTCTCTTGATCTCTCAAATAAATAAATAAAACTTAAAACAATCAATGAGTATAAAGTTTCACATAAGTAAAATGAATAAGCCCTAGAGATTCACTGCACCAAACTGTGCCTATAGTGAACAATATAGCATTATACTTAAGACTTTCAGAAAATAAACCTCATAGCAAGTGTTCTGACCACAGCATATTAATTTTACATTACTTTATTAATATGTTAAATTAGCATTGCTTCATTATTACATTTTCACACATATAAGTCATTTTAGTTGGTTATTCATCCCCCTCCAAGCTGTGTTCCCCATTCCCTACCCCTTTTTCTGGTTCCCATCCATCCCCAAAGTAGTCCTGTTTTCTGCTTTTATGTCACATATAGTCCATTACTATCTCTTTTATCTCTGCCTCGCCTTTGAAACCATTTTCTTTCCTCTCATGGGCCATTTTCTAGTTTCTGCACACAAACATACAATTTATATATATATAGAGAGAGAGATATTTATATATCATATCAGAGAAAACATGCTGTATGTCTTTCTGGCTTATCTCACTTAACATAATGATCTCTGCTTGCATCCATTTTCCTGCAAATGTCATGATTTCAGTTTTTTGTGGCTGAATAAAATTCAATTGTGTATATGTACCACCATGTTTTCTTTGCCAAAGTACATTCCATGTATGACCTACTCACATGAAAGTGTTAGTTGATGACCAATTTTGGTGGAGAAACGTATTCAAATCAAACTTCATTTATCAGTCCTTTTCTTTTAAAGTACCTTAAATTATTATTGTGTTAGTGTCATTTTAACGAAACCCTCAGTTAAAGTCTAGAACATGACATAAAAGTAGTTGAATTAACTTTAAAAAGTACTCTCAATATTATCTTTTAAAAATCTTTATCTTCACAAAAATGTTTCCAACATGTGCCACTATTTAAAAGAAATTTTCAATTGCATGCATTTGCAAAGCTGGCTGAGGAAACTATGAGCAATGAAGTAGCCAAGGGAAGAATGTCAGGACGAGCCTGGGGTTTTGATGTGAAGGCCTTGCTTCCTAATTGTTATTATGCTTACAAGGACACTCTGTAAAAAGAAAAATGAACACCTTGTTCAACACCTGCTGTAAAAAGATGCTGGGACTGTGAGGCTTACTTAAATCATTTTTTTTTCCTGAAACAAATTGCCGAACAAGCCCTAGGCCATTTAATTTCCAAATACCAGTAATTAAAATGAGTAACATCGTCAGAATTTGGCAGGGCCACAGCTTTCTTCTCCCTTTTCATTTTCACATAAATTTCAGTGAAGGTCAGATTTGTTGAAGGGAGGAGAGGGTGGGGGCGAAACCTGCCGGCCGTGTGCTCATGGGAGGTTAAAATATGACTTGTTCACAGTGTCCCTCATAGTTCAGAACTTAATGGTCCTTGACGGGGATAACCTAGAAGTTAATTTTACTCTGTGTCCCAAAAGCAGTCACTATCAATGTAATCTTTCTTGTAGGCCAAAGGATATTGTCAACAAATAATCTGCCTTTCAATAGCAATTGACCAGCAATACCTCGAATCCCAAGAGCCATGGCTGAAGTCCCTTATTAATCCCTCTCCTATTACAGTGGCTAACAACAGGACAGGTGGTTTTTGTTGCTATATTGTTTGTACCGTCCACGCTTACATATTTCTCCCTAGGAACTGGTATTCAATAGGTCTCACATAGATTTTCTTCTTAGTATAACCAACTCATAAGGTTCAATAGCTTCAAAAATGCAGAACTCAGTGGGGCATGGTGGCACACGCCTTTATTCACAGCACTCCGGAGGCAGAAGTAGGAGGATCACTGTGAGTTCAAGGCCACCCTGAGACTACATAGTGAAGTACAGGTCAACCAGGGCTAGAGTGAAACCCTACCAAAAAAAAAAAATGCAGAATTCACTTCTATTCAAAAGATGTTACTTTTAAGAAGTGAGACAGAATCATGTAAAGAGCATGGACGTTGTTCTTAGTTCTACTACTTTCTGGATGGGCAAACTGGTCCAGTCATTTCACTTCTCCAGTTCTCACTTTCATAATCTATATAAAGGAAAGATTTATTTTCTTGGGTGAAAATCCAGTGGAATGAAGTATACAAGGCAGATAAACTTTCTGAAGAATATTTTAGGACCAGTCTCTGCAGAAAAACTAATCACTGAAAAGCAAGTAAGTTTTTCTTTTCCTTTTCCACTATACTGCCCACCTCAAAGAAAATAAATAAGTATGATTTCCTTAATGTTTGGATTTGCCTTAAACAGATGAGAAAAACTGTTATCAGTTATCAAAATGTTAGTCCCTAGATTGCCTTCTATAGTAGCACAAATGCAAAGGACAACTTCTGGAATCCATGTAGGCTAGAGAGTATATGCCAAGGCCATGAGCATCAGCAAAGACCTTGAGTAGCAGAGCTTTCTAGAATGTGCATTGCAGTAAAATTGCTGGCCTCTGTTGTTGAGATCCTCTAAGAGTATAATCTGTAGAAATGGAAGAAAAAAATCAGCCAAAACAGCTTTTGAAAGGTGGGGGTCAAAAACACATGGAAATCACATGCAGGTATTTTACATGTAGCACAGAGTAGAATCCAAGGAACTGTTATAAATACATTAACACTGAGACTATGGGCTACATGTTTCTCTCTAATTGAGCCACATAATGCCCACAATTCAAAATAAATGTGAAAATATAATGCTTAAGCCTAGAATTTTGAGTTCTTGATAGAATTATTATATGAATCTATGGGTGAGAAGACACAGTTACTCAGTTACTTCTCTCATTGATGCTTCCTGATCACAGATCTTATAACAGGGCCTTAGCAATAGTTCTAGTTATTTTATTTCCAATCCAATCCAGAAGATAGAGAAAAATTATAAACAGAACACAATAGGCATGGGAAAGGACCTAATAAATAATGAGGCTACTATAAATGTTTCATTGCTTAAGTCATCTTCCCAGGCCTCATTGGTCTGTGGAAAGGCAGTTGCCTTGACAATAGTAACAGATATGCTAGCTCTGACCCACTTTTGCGCATGATTCGGAAGCCCCAAGAAAGTGTCCAGTGTGTTCAGGAACAAGTTCACTCCCAAGTTTTCACAAGGCTCTTCCTAGAACACCGTATTTTGGAAGATCATTCCTATCTAGTAAATTAGATTCTGATGCAGGATTACTAAGATCATATTCTCATGGGATATCCATCCACGTAGGATGAAAATGACTAAGATTTGATATCAGCCTTTTGAGAACCCCAGCCAAAATTTCTGAAATTCCTAACTCATGCATGTAATATAATAGTACATTTCAGAGAGTATGTGACTGCTAAGTTTGTGGCCATTTGTTGATTTACAACATATAACTAATACATTAAATATCCCTACAAACTGAATACCAGGGTAAGATGCCATTATGAAAGGAAAAAAGGCCTTCTAAAACCTGGCAGAAAGTACTTGTAAAGTATTACAAAGTATTGCAATTATAAGTTTTATAAAGTATATTTCTAATAAGAGACTTTTCTCTAGAATATGAAAAAAAAACTTAGAACTGTAAAATTAAAACACAACCAGAACCCCTGCATGGTGGCACATGCCTTTAATCCCAGCATTCGGGAGGCAGAGGTAGAAGGATCACAGTGAGTTCAAGGCCACCTTGAGACAACATAGTGATTTCCAGGTCAGCTGGGCTAGACCAAGACCCTACCTAGAAAAACAAAAACAAACAACAACAAAAAAAAAACAACCAGTCCAATAAAACTGTATAAAAGGCCTAAATTGCATTTCTCCAAAGAAGATATGTAGATGAAGTGATAATAAACATTATTAATCAACAGGAAGATACACTTCACATCCAAAAAGATAGCTATAGTGTTTTTTTTTTTGAAAAGGAACAATGACAAATGTTTGTGAGATATGAAGAAATCTGTACCTCATAGATTGCTAGTGGAATGAAAAATGGTACAGCTATATATCTGACAGAGGATTAATATCTAGCATATACAAAGGACTAAAAAAACTTAATAATAAGAAATCAGGGCTGGAGGGATGGCTTAGTGGTTAAGGTGTTTGCCTGCAAAGCCAAAGGATCTCGGTTTGATTCCCCAGGACCCACGTTAGCCAGATACACAAGGGGGCGCATACATCTGATGTTCGTTTGCAGTGGTTGGAGGCCCTGGTGTACATACATATTCTCTCTCTCCTCTCTCTCTCTCTCTCTCTCTCTCTCTCTCTCTCTCTCTCTCAGTCAAATAAATAAATAATAAGAAATCAAACAACCCAATTAAAAAATGGGCTATGGAAATAAACAGAGAGTTCTAAAAAGAACAAAAAAAGATAGTATATAAACATCTAAAAATTTTTGTACATCCTTAGCCATCAGGGAAATACAAATTAAAACTACTTTGAGATTCCAATTCACTCCTATCAGAATGGCCATTATCAAGAAAACGAATGACAATAAGTGTTGGCAAGGATGTGGAAAAAGAGGAACACTTCTACACTGTTGGTGGGAATGTAAACTGGCACAGCCATTGTGGAAATCAGCGTGGAGGTTCCTGAGAAAGCTAAAAATAGATTTACCATATGATCCAGCTATAGCACTCCTCAGCATATATCCAGAGGACTCTTCTTACTACCTTAGAGATACTTGCTCAACTATGTTTATTGCTGCTCTATTCACAATACCTAGGAAATGGAACCAGCCTAGATGCTCCTCAATTGACAAATGGAATGAAGATGTGGTACAACGGAGTTCTATTCAGTGGTAAAGAAACCTGAAATTATGAAATATGCAGGGAAATGGGTGGATCTGGAAAGGATTATACTAAGTGAGGTAACCCAGGCCCAGAAAGCCAAATGCCACATGTTATCTCTCATATGTGAATCCTAGCTACACATGTTTAAACTTGTATGTGATTTGGGGCAAAAATCAATAGCAGAGGCCAGTAAGCTAGAAAGGGGATATAGGCAAGGGAGGAGAGAGGAGGATTTAAGAATATGGTATTGTATATATGTAAGTAAATAATAGATTACTGGGGGTAGAATGGCCTAAGTGATGTCTGGCAGAGATTGAGTAAAAGAAGGGTGGGGGAGGGTTAATCAAAATTTAAGATGTTATGAATAAGCCATATGGACACCTACTTTTTGGATAATGGTGCACCCAGTAGCCATAGATTGGGATAACTTCCATTGAGTTGTTGGCCAAGGAGGTCCCCGAGGTCCCAAAACATTACAGTCCATTGATAAGGCTCTTGGTTTTCCACAGGAAACATATAGTAAGACCCTATTTCTGAAGACTCCACATGATTTGGCTGCAAGGTCACTGAAAAATCAAGCTGGAGATAAGCTGAAAATTTCCTCCCTGTGGACCAACTGACAGAAATCTTGGAAAAGCTATGCTGCATGCAGCCCTATGGGAGAGAGAAGTCATCACCAGTGTTAAACAGTGGGCACTGCAAGCCTCAAGTTTGGCCAGCCAGGCCAAATGAGCCAACAGGGGCAATAGTGGCATGTCTGTTATGGGAGAAACCAGCTGCTCTCTAATTGGACTGGAGGCCCACTACACAGGTGGGAATACATGCCTGGTACCGAAAACCTAGTCAAAAACCTATGTAAGGGGAAGCCACGAGCCCTAGGGATGTAATACCTGCTGTTATCTGGCTAAATGTATATATTATGCTCACCAAACTTTTCTTAATGCTCATACCCATATATTAATGCTACTCTCACTTCTGGGTAAAGAAGCTTCTCTTTTCAGATGGTGGTGACCTCTGGGATGACCCAAAAGGTACCATAGTGCTGAGAAGAAATGCAAGTGGAGTGCTCAACACTGAAACCTTATTATCACACCTTCCAAGGCTCAGGGTCCCTTGCATAAGAGGTGGCAGACAGAATGTAAGAGCCAAAGGAAGGACAGGATTCCTTACAATGTAATCTTCCAGACAATTTGGCCCTGGTATCCATGACCTTACAGTGCCTGGCACTAACACAAGACCCTCATAATAGGAAGAAAAGATAATGACATCCAAATAAAAGAGAAACTGGGGGGGGTGGATATGATGGAGATTGGATTTGTGGGGGAGGGGAGGGAATCATCATGCTTCACTTTTTGGGACGGGGATGTAGTGTGTGGTATCTTGCCTATTTTTTCCCCATTTTCTTTGGTATGGTGCTAATGCCACCATCTTAACCAGAGATCTAATGTAGGGATTCTTTTTTTTTTTTTTTAATGACTCCTTCTATACTTACATACAAAAAACATATGATATTTCCCTCCCTTCCCCCATTCCCCTTCAGACTCCACTCTCCATCATATCCCCTCCCTCTCTCCATTAGTCTCTCTTTTAATTTGATGTCATCATCTTTTTCTTCTATTATGAGGGTCTTGCAAAGTTATTGCTAGGCACTGCAAGGGGGATTCTTTACAGGGAATGGAAATATTCTAAACCTAGGTGGGGAAATTCTGCAAATATATAAAAATTTGATTATACAATTAAAATGCTTGAAATTTTATGGTGTGCAAATTACATTTCGTATAAGCTGTTTAAGAAAACAAAAAGGGACTGGCGATATGGCTCAGGAATTAAGCACTTGCTGCAAAGACTAAAACCCAGTACTCAAAGCCAGATGCACAGTAGTGCATGCATCTGGAGGCCCTGGCGTTTCTATTTTCTATGTCTCTCTTCTCTCTCTGCCTACAAATAAATAAATAATAATATTTTCTGAAAAGAAAACAAACAGCTTGGGATTTTTTTTTTGAGCTATACTGGGTTTTATATTAATAAAACAAAAGTGAATCAGCTGACCTGCATAACTTAGTGATTAGGACAGGTACATTTCATTCTGATATTGGTCAAAGTACATAGTGGAGAGAGAAGAAATATCTATTAAAATTGTGACATTTTCTTATTCTTGATCCCTCCCTAACTTGTTTGGTGACATTTGTGATCCTTCATGGTGCCTGAAAAAAGGAGGAATTGAACTGTGTAACCTCCAGTCAAGAACAATTTAAAACCTTGCACGTCGCCTGATGATTTGTGCAAAGATAATCACTAAAATAACTTTTAAACCCTCCAATTAAACCAAGATATCACTGAAAAGTATCCTTATCTTGACTGATTTAAACCAAAGGATTTGTACAAGCTCAAAATAAAAACTCAAGATGGCCTCAAGCATGTCACGTCACCTCTTGTGTTATCTATCCACCATTTCAATGCTAGCTTAAGGTCAGAATCTTGTGTAGTCTTCAGAGTATTCAGAATAATAAATGACTACCAGTGTATTGGAAACACAGTTATTTGCTATGGATTCTTGATACTAATTGGGCTTTTATTTTTAATCAAATTATTTTCCAAACCTTTTTAACGATTCCAAAAGCTCTCAAATCAGGAAAAGAAAGAAAGCAAACGGGTTTAATGCAATGAAGAAAATGATTTCATTTCCACTTAGGACATCTAAATGGCTTTCTACTTTGCTTGGTCACTAAATCCTCACAAGGCCTTATTCTATTAGTTACTAAGGTAACCCAAAGCTGGCAGCATGTTGACATACCTTCCAAGGCCAAGAGGTTTTGCAGTATTTCATAGATAATGTCACATTAACCTCAAACTTGTCCTTTTCATAAAGAAAAAAAGTGTTTGAATGAGTTTGTTGTCATTTTGCTCTTTGTTTTTCTTTAATGGGGACTTTTACTATACTTTCAAATCAGCTACTATATGTTTTGTTTTTGAAATAACAAGGTAATGGAAGTCAGATATCTCTATTGTATCCATTCCGCAATGAAACCATTCATTTAGTCCTTGTGCAGGTTACTCACAGCTGGGGCGGGGGGGGGGTCAGAATCCATGTAGTAGCTACATCCAAACAGTCCTCAAAAGAAAGAACATCCATTAATCCCCTCTTAGAGCCTCATAAAGGTATACCTATGAAAGTCAAAGCAAACAATACACAAAGAGGGTAAATCAAGCACAGTGCTGAGGTTTCATTTTAAAATGAACCCAATGTAGTGGAAATTTGAGATAAATGTAAATTCGAATGAATATGTTAAATACTCTGAAAGAATACACATGTATTGACAGAACAGCATTTCCCTGCTTAAAGAATAATGCACTTAAAATTTAGATGGAAAGTGAGCTGGGTGTGGTGGTGCATGCCTTTAATCCCAGCACTCGGGAGGCGAGGTAGGAGGATCGCTGTGAGTTCGAGGCCACCCTGAGACTACATAGTGAATTCCAGGTCAGCCTGGGCTAGAGGGATACCCTACCTCAAAAAAATCCAAAAAAAAATTAGATGGGAAAATGGAAAATAGAAGAGAGACTAGTTGGAGAGAAGAAAGGATTCAGTGGAGGGAATGTTTGGGTGGGGGGAAAGGGAGCATTGTGGGAGGGTATTATTATCATTTTTTATATTTATGGAAGTTGCCAATAAAAAAAGTATAAGAAAAAATTAATAAAATGGCTAGTCTGTAAAAAATATTTTAAAAATGCTTGAGACAGGGCTGGAGAGATTGCTCAGCTGTTAAGAGAGCTTCTTGTGCAAGCATGACTGCCTTAGATCCCAAGTGAAAAACGTCTGTGCTTGGCATTGTAACCCCAGTTCCACAGGGGAACAGAGACCGACCAAAGAATCTTTGGAGCCCCATAAGCTCCAAAATCAGTAAAAGGAGACTCTGGCTAAAAAGCAAGACCAGGACAAAGATCAATAGAGCTAGACATCAGAAGTTCTATTCCAGTCACTGCAGACTAGCTTAGGGGGTGTTGCACAAACACATGCATGCACCACATACCATTTGACAGACATCACATTCACACACACAACAAGGAAAAAAAATGAAATCAAGCATACATCTGGCCCAAGACACTGTGTGAATAGAAAATTATGGACGCTTCAACTATTTACAACATGTCTCTCAAAATAAAGGACTCGTATCATGTCATAGAGTTCTTCAAGTTCTTATATACTCAACAGCTCATTCAGACTCTTAAATTACTCAATGGTTAAAGGTGCTTTAAACCCTGCCTGCCCAGGGTTTAATCCACAAGCCAACTATGTTAGCGGTCTAAATCTATTGTTTGTTGGCAGCAGCAAGAAGCCCTGGTGTATCCAAGGCGTGCACACACACACACACACACACACACACACACAGGAGCAAATAAATGGATTTAAAAAAACTCCACAAATCGATTTTCTTTCCATTTACTGCATCTTTAGTTATCCTTTATTCATTTATAACCTACAAAATAATAATTTTATGCATTATCAATTATTGAGGTCATATTGAATTGGTCAAAGGAGTTAGCAAATGGCTCAGGATAAAATAGTTTCTCTAGGGCTGGAGAAATGGCTTAGCGGTTAAAGTGTTTGCCTGCGAAGCCAAAGGATCCCGGTTCGATTCTCCAGGACCCATGTAAGCCAGATGCATAAGAGGCACACGCATCTGGAGTTTGCTTGCAGTGGCTAGAGGCCCTGGAGTGCCCATTCTCTCTCTGTCTGCCTCTCTTCTATCTCTATATCTCTCTCTCTCTGCTTGCAAATAAATAAATAAAAATTGAAAAAAGAATGTTAGAGCCACAAGTTGGGGCATTATGCACATAGACTTGGCCTATCCCCATAACTCTTGACTACCCCCACAATGCATGACCCACATTCCTCATTGATGAGGGTCCCTTTGGAAGAGGGAGGACAGGGAGGAGGATAATGGAGTCACCATTATGGATGTAAAATTAGAATAATATAAATAAAAAATAAATTATAATAAAAAAATTAAAAAATAGTTTCTCTATATTGACAAACTCCACTCAATTTAGTAAATATTGACTGCATCCCTGTAATAGTGAAAATATAATACATCACTGCGATGTATTCATTGGTTTGTTTTATTTACTTGTGTAACTCCTCATTTAAAGTTCACTTTACTGAAGATAATTTTATTACTTCCCTGGGGCAAACTAACCTTTGTCTGTAGAGTGAGGAAATTATCAGCCCAAGCCTTGTGAATATTTTGTACTCAATTATTACCATCCAATTATTTTCTCATTAATTTGAAATTGTAGGAAACAAATGACATATCTTGCTTACTACAGAAAAACCTGTTGCTGAAGTTCAATATTATTAAATATCCCATTTCTTAATTCATGATTATAATAATCCAAATGTGCATAACATTTTATGCAAGCTAATGAATACTGTGACATTAGAAAGTAAGGGCTGTTACTTTATGCCACCGTATATTTGAAGGAATATTTCATGATTCTAAATTCATTATAAAGAATATTAATTATGAAAGTGGAAGAAAAAGCTTTAAGTTAAAGAACTGAGTACATTTTGTTTAATTACTAATTCAGATTTGTCCAGCTAAAAGTAAGTTCTCTGGACTTTCTTTTATTCCTTTTTGCTTTTGTATGTAGTGTGTATGTGATGTTCATGTGTATAGGCATGTTCATAGGTGTGTGTGTTTGGGTGCACATGTATGTGTATGGAGACCTAAGGTTGCTTTCTTCCTTATTTTTAAATGCTTATAGCTGCTGGAATCAACCCAGATGTCCATCATTAAATGAATGGATAACTAAGATGTGGTATATCTACACAATGGAATTGTACACAGCAGTAAGAAAAAAATGACACAATGCAATTTGAAGAAAAATGGTCAAAGTCAGAACAAAACATTCTCAGCAAACTCCCCCAATCTCAGAAAGATAAGCGTCGCATGTTCTCACTCATCTGTGGCTCCTAATCTGTATTTGTCCAAGACGCTGACACACCTAATAAACATTTCGAGGATTGGACAATAGGGATGGTGGGGCTGGAGGGCAGGGCAAGGATGGAGGGGACAAAACACTGGACCCAGAGCCAGGCATGGTGGCCCACGCCTTTAGTCCCAGCACTCAGGAGGCAGAGGTAGGAGGATCACCATGAGTTCGAGGCCACCCTGAGACTACATGGTGAATTCCAGGTCAGCCTGAGCTAGACTGAGACCCTACCTTGAAAAACAAACAAACAAAAAAAAACTGGACCCTGATGGAAATGGTACCATAAAGTCCTATATCCTGAAACACATACTAAAAGGTCAAACCTGTATAAGGTGTTTAGAGAGAACACCTAAATCACAGGGGCCTGGAAAGGGTATTATGAAGACTTCCTTCAATCTTCTCCTGTTTCTCTCTCACACACTCCCTCTTCTTTCTCTTCTCTCTTTCTCTTTCATAGTACCTATATTTTTTCTTCCTTCTTTTCCCATGGCACTGACCTATAACTCCCAGTACCAGCATATGATTACCATCCACAATGAGCTGCTGATCAGTGAGACCTACAAGGTTTCCCAAAAGAAGACAGATTTCTGTCCGAGTTCTTGATGCCCCCACCAAATGCTGTTGGGATGGAACACGGAGAGACCTGGCTGGAATCTGGAAGAGAGTCAGTCCCCAGACAGTTAGCTTGTCTAGTGCCAGAAGGTGCTACATAAGTGACTGGGGGAAAACAACCAACATCTGTCTAAGCAACTCGTGGTCTAAGCTACTCAGCAGCAAACAATCTGAATTGATGCTCGCACAAGTGCAGTAGTGGCACACAGCCATGGTGGATTACCAACTGCTCTAGATTTGGCTAACGGATCCACTCAGTGGAATGGAACCCATAACTGGAAACAGGAAACAAGTCAGAACCATATCCAAAAATGAGCTTGCTCTCCAATATCAAGCTCCCACCAACAGTGGGATACAAGAGGGCCTACACCCATTAAACCCACTCTAAAATAATAATGGCTATCCATGTATCTTGCACTGACCTCACTCTCCATTGGAGAATCTGCTTCTTTCTTTCAGATATACACAGAACTTGAGGAGAGAATCACCCCATTGCACCTCAACAGGGCACCAGCTGAAGTCATAGAGTCATATGGGAAATGAGCAAGAGTGCTGCTTTATTGGTGAACCTGGTACCAGCATAAGGGCGAAGGAGATAGACACAAAGAACTCTCAACCCCTACCAAATCAGATATCCAGAGACACAGAGACTCCCAAGACCTTATCACTGAGATATACCTAAAATGAACCCAACATGGCTCAGGGAAATTCATGGAAGAGGGGGGAGAAATATTGTTAGAGCCACGAGTTGGGTCATTATGCATAGAGTCATTGCCTCTTCCACATAACCAATGGCTAACCCCATAAGGTAAGACCCAAATTACCCATGGGGGAGCACAGAGAGGAGGCTAACAATGGTACCATCATGGCTATATATATACTATATACATAACTAATAAAAAAATGAAGTAAGCTGGGTGTGGTGGTACACACCTTTAATCCCAGCACTTGGGAGGCAGAGGTAGGAGGATTGTCGTGAGTTCGAGGCCACCCTGAGACTACATAGTGAATTCCAGGTCAGCCTGGACCAGAGTGAAACCCTACCTCAAAAAAAACCAAAAAAAACAAAATAATAATAATTGAAGAAGATATTTCCTATACTTTTTTTCTGGCAATTTGAATATTGTACATTTTGTCATTAGAAAACTTGAAAACTTTAAAAACTTTTTTAAAAAAAACTATTTCATTGAAAAAATATTTTATTTATTTATTTACTTATTACAGAGAGGGGGAAGCAGATAGAGAGAACTGGCCCTCTAGGGCCTCCAGCCACTGCAAATGAACTCCAGACACACACATGCACCACCTTGTGCATCTGGCTTATGTGGGTACTGGGCAATTGAACCTGGGTCCTTAGGCTTCACAGGCAAATGCTTTAACCACTAAGCTGTCTCTCCAGCCCCACCTCATTTTTTGAACTCACCCTTTCAGCTAGACTAGTTAGCCAGCAAGGCCTAGGAGTCAGCCTATTTCTGCCTCCCCAGCATCAGGATTACAGATGCTTGCCAGCACATCCAGCCTTTTACACGGGTTCTGGTCATCAAACCGTCAGGCCACAAATGACTTTATTGACTATGCCATCTTTCCAGCCCCTCGTTCAGTTTTTCTGCTTACTTATAGTATTTTTAATCAAATTCTAAAGTGACACTATCAACTGCCTTGAGCCTTATTTCATTGACTAATCCTTTGGTGTTTATTAATTTATCTTGAATCGAAAAGTAATAAATCTGTATCCCTATGGATTATCATGTACTTTCTGTGTGTACATACACTGTAGAAACAGCTAATCAGGCTAATTAATATAGCTATAACATCAACAACTTATCCATTTTGTGGTGTAAAAAGTGATGCTTTTTCAGCACTTGGGAGGCTGAGGTAGGAGGATTAATGTGAGTTCAAGGTCAGCCTGAGACTACATAGTGAATTCCAGGCCAGCCTGGGCTAGAACGAGACCCTACCTCAAAAGAAAGAAAAAAAAAAAGTTTTGCTTTTAGCAATTTTGAATGTCAATAAATTATTATTTACTGCAGTCAGTAGTATGGGGATCATCCTAAAAATAGAACTACCCTATTACCCAGCAATCACACGTGTCAGTATTAATATTTGCTTTTCAAAGATAGATCCAAAATTCTGTGAAGATTACTTATACTGCCTACATATAACATGCCTTATAAGTCTTATAGAACTGTTATTGTAGTTTCAGATATTTAAAAAGATTGCTTTTCCCTTGTTAGATTTTATTAAAGAGGTAATGCAATTAGGGCTTTGTTTTCTTCATCTCTAAGTTGTACCTAACTTTTTCTTCTGTTTTTTTTTTTTTTTTTTTTTCGAGATAGGGTCTTGCTCTAGCCCAAGCTGACCTGGAATTTACTATGTCGTCTCAGCCTGGCCTCGAACTCACGAATATCCTCCTACCTCTGCCTCCCGAGGGCTGGAATTAAAGACATGTACCACCATACCTGGCCTATAACTAACTTTTGATACTTCCTCAACCTTCAATTTAAAAATTGCATATATTTAGCACATAAAATATTAATTGATATATGTGTACATTATGTAATGACTGCCCCTCTAAAATTAACACATCACTCACCATCAGTAGTTGCCAATATATGTAATGGAGTACAGGTGGTTAGGTAAAGAAAAGGATACCCCTCTATGAGTTAAAAAGTTAAAAAAAAAAAAAATGTCCCTTAGAGTAATTAATAGTCATTATTTTTACTCAGGATGAATAACAGAGCACAACCAAGCTGGAAGGTCCTTTAAACTAAACTCATCCTGGCCCCAGAAAGCCTAGTGGTATATGCAGCCAGTTTTAATATAAGATAAATGGATAATAATTGAACCACAAGTTTTTTGCCATTTATTATGTCTTGAACTGTCTTAGAAGTTAGTGAGTACAAGGTAGTCATTTAAAAGTAATATCATCTGGCTGAGAATGTTGCTACATGCCTTTAATCCCAGCACTCGGGAGGCAAAGGTAGGAGGATCACTGTGAGTTCGAGACCAGCCTGAGACTACATAGAGAATACCAAGTCAGCCTGGGCTAGAGTGAGACACAACCTCAACAAAAGTAATATTATCTTACCGATTGATTGATTGGTGACATAAGCATGTCTTGTGTTTCCTTCTGAAGTGTATACTACTTAGGATCAGAAATTGTTTCTTGTTCACTTTTCAACCTCTATGTTTCCTATTACTGAATTCAGAATGAGAACACATACAGGAACACAAAGCATATTGTTTTCTTTATGAAAATGCATATAATGAACTTAGGAACACACTAGCCCTCACCAGTTTTGTCTCTTTAAAAAGATGCATCATACTTTTGCAGTGGCTTTTTGTAATTTCCTAGCTCTTTGTATAATGTGTGTGCTTTGAGAAAGCCACATGCATGTGCACTGTTTCCTTTGAAATAATTTCACAAAAATATTCTGAGACTATAAAAGGATTTTTCTAGACATACATTTGATAAGTAATTAATTTTCAAAACACATGAAGAATTCAAACAAGTTGGCTCTCTTGCTTAAAAATCATTAAAAATGGTGAAAGGGACTGAGTAGACATTTCTCAAACTAATTCATATAAATTACTGAGGTATATGAAAACATCCAATATCAAAAATCATCAGGAAAATGAAAACCAAAACCATACTGAGACATTACTTCACATCTTAGTTGGTATTGCTATTATCAAAAAGATGGCAACTAGCTGGGAGAACACACCTTTAACCCCAGCACTAGGAAGGCAGAGGTAGAAGTATCACTGTGAGTTTGAGACCAACCTGGAACTACAGAGTGAGATCCAGGTCAGCCTGGGCTAAAGTGAGACCCTACTTCAAAGAACAACAACAACAAAAAAAAAAAAGATGGAAAAGATGGGGAGAAAAGAGGACCCTTGGATACAGTTGTTGTAGATGCAGTTTAGTATAGCCCACTCTGGAAATCAATATATAAGTTCTCCAAAAAGTCTAAATACACTGGGCATTGTAGTGCATGCCTTTAATCCCAGCAATTGGGAGACTTAAAAATTAATTAATTAAGAAAGAAAGAAGGAAGCTGCTTCAGTTTACAATTTGAATGAGAAGAGCTGGGTTAACAAAAGCTCTATTCCAAAGAAAGGGAAAACACTAGAAATCGTTCAAGAGGTGATCGGAGCAATGAAAGGGGTACAGAAAAAGAAGGGTGAGCTAATGGAATTGAGCATGGAGCTCAGGACCCCACAGGCACAGCTTCCTAGTGAGGCTAGGGGACACAATAGCCTCATGCATTACTTAGGCCAGATGGCCCTTGTGAGAAGAGTGACAATCCTACCCACAGTTCTCTTAAGCCTTGGATCCTGTTGGAGGTTTTAGTGAGCTAATGACTCTTTTGACAATGCCTATAACTTGAATTTTTGACTAGGTCAAACTTTACATATCTCCCTACTCTTTTCCAGTACAATATTCGTGTGGTTCACGATGATAGTTCTGTGGTAGGTGGCAAATATGGTCCCCCAATTTTTTTCATATAGTTCCATACAGATATTATGTGATGTAATCTTGGAGTGCTTCCAATCAAAAAGTAGAACCTATTTCTCAACGCTTTGAATCTAAGCATGGCCATGTGATTTCCTTTGGCCATTGGGACATTAACAAAGTCAACATGAGCAGTAGCTTGAAAACAGCTTACACATTAGCACTTGAACACTTGTGCAGCAATTGGGACCCTAGAACCTGCTACCTTTTGAAAGATATGGGCTAGTATGCTAGTTTGTGAGAAACCAGAACCCACTCCATCCCCACTGCCTCAAGTGATCTTAAATCATCTGCTCCTAGACCATTCTAGAACATCATCCCCAGAGAACCAGGTGGCCTGGAGGAACAGCTGAAACAGCCAGACCACCACAACTGCCTAATCTACTCAAAGCCAGAGAGTCACAAGAAATAATAAACATTTACTGTTTAATCCACTAAAACATGCAGCATGTGGGCTGGAGATATTGCTCAGTGGTTAAAGGTGCTTACTTGTAAAGCCTGACAGCCTGGGTTTGATTTCCCAGTACCCACATAAAACCAGATACATAAAGTAGTGCATGCCTCTGGAGTTCATTTGCAATGGCAAGAGGTCCTGGCATGCCCAAATGTTTTCTCTCTCAAATGAATTTAAAAAATTAAAAAAATCTAAAGCTATACTACAAAGCCATTGTAATAAAAACAACATGGTACTGGCATAAAAACAGGAATATAGACCAATGGAACAGAATTGAGTATTCAGACTTTGGATCAAGTAACTACAGTTAGTTGATATTTGACAAAGGCCCAAAGAATGTAGACTGGAACAAAGACAGCATCTTCAACAAATGGTGCTGGACAAACTGGAAAACCATATGCAGGAAAATGAAACTCGTTCTACACATCTCACCATGCACAAAAAGTAAGTCCAAATGGCTCAAAGACCAGAAATATAAGACTAGAAATGCTTTCAATGATATAGGAGACATAGGCGTGGGAAAAGACTTCCTGAACAAAACCCCAGTAGCTCAGGAAATTAAACAATCACTCAACCATTGGGATCTCATGAAGCTGAAAGGCTTTTTCACAAACATACAATAAGCAGAGCCAATAGATTACCCACAGCATGGGAGAAAATTTTTGCTGGATACACATCAGACAGAGGCCTAATTTCTAGAATCTATAAAGAACTCAAAAACCTAAACAATAAAACTCAAACAACCCACTGACAAAATGGGGCAGAGAACTGTACAGGGAGTTCTCAGAGGAAGAAATACAAATGGCGAACACACACTGAAGAAAGTGTTCAACATCCCTAATCATCAGGGAAATGCAAATTAAAACAACTATGAGATTCCACCTTACCCCAGTAAGGATAGCTAACATTAAAAATCTAATGACAACAAATCCCGGTGAGGTTGTGGAGAAATAGGAAAACTCATTCACTGTTGGTGGGAGTGTAAGCTGGTACAACCACTATGGAAAGCAATATGGAGACTCCTAAAAAGGATGACTATAGAGGTACCAGCAGACCCAGTTATTCCCTTACTGGGCATTTACCCTAAAAGCTCCAAGCATCAGTTCAGAGATATTTGCTTAACCATGTTTATAGCTGCTCAATTCTTAATAGCCTTAACCTCTTAGCCATTTCTCTAGCCTTTCTTTATAAATTTCTAGTTATTCATCTATGGCCTATAAAATTAAGAACTCAAGTTATAGAGATGGCTCAGAAGTTAAGACACTTGCATCCAAAGACTAATGACCAGAGTTTGATTTCACAGTATCAGCACCAGTACCCATGTAAAGCCAGATGCACAAACGGGGTGTATGAATCTGGAGTTTGTTTGTAGTGGCTAGAGGCCCTGATGTGCCCATTCTCTTTCTTCTTTCTCTTCTCTTTCTTCTCTCTCTCTCTCTCTGCTTGAAAATAAATAAAAGAATATTTTTTAAAAAGAAAGTTAAGAACTTATTAAAATACAAGTAAGTAGAGTATATGATTTGTCAAAGAGATATTTCTTGATGGTATGTAGGAATTATCTAAAAAGAGACACAAGTACCATTAGAGATTAAGCCATGAATCAAAACATAAACTTCATCTGCCAGGTATTTGGTCACATCAATAACAAAAGAAACTAAGGCAAGTTGCATCATGAAAGTTTTGTTAGCTTACAAGTCAGGTCAAAGCAAAAGCAATGAGTGGCGTGAAACTGCTTTTTCAAATGAGGTATTGCAACATTACCACCATTGGGTAGATTTATTGGTGATATTTTCAAATGTTCTTGATAATTCATTTTAGATACACTGTACCACTGGTTTATGCATTTTTAATTTCTTTCTTTCTTTCTACTTGCAATAGACAAAGAGAGGGGAGAGAGAGAGAACGGGTGTGCCAAGGCCTCCAGTGACTGCAAATGATCTTCAGATGCATACGCCTCTCTGCATCTGATATATGTGGGTACTGGGGAATCAAACACAAGTTGTTAGGCTTTGTAGACAAGTGCCTTAACCACTGAGAGTTCTCTCCAGCCCCGATTTATACATATTTTAAGATGTTTGCCTAAAAGTAACTTTTATTGGAGCTACTTGTGCACATATCTTCCTGCCTCACTGGATTGGAAAAACCTGAAAGACCTTGATCTTTTCTTTTTTTTTTTAAAAAAATTGTTTATTTATTTGCAAGCAAAGAGAGAGAGAAAGAATGGGTGTGCCAGGGCCTCTAGCCTATGCAAATGAACCCCAGATACATACGCTACTTTGTGCATCTGGCTTTAAGTGGGTACTGGGAAATCGAACCCAGGTTATTAGGCTTTGAGGCAAGAGCCTTAACTGCTGAGCCATCTCTCTCTAGCCCTTCTCATTTTTTTGTAGTTTATAAATAACTTGACACATTTCACTTAGTAAGTTCTCAGTAAATCTCTATAACTTCTGAGAAGAATTTCTACATTGTCTATTTATAAGTTAACAATTATATTTAAATTAATTACATAATTTATAAATTGAAGTTTTTATTTTTTAATATTGTATATTTTTGTGCTTACTCAAGTCCTACATTTTTAAAGTACTTGAATTTTCTGTGAACTATATTTAATGTTCAAATGATGCTGAAGTCATTCCATCTTGCTTTGCTAAGGTGCAAAAGCATTCAGTATGGTTCAGAGTCCTGGGGTCATTAGTGACACCTTCGGTTTTCAATGAGCTGTGTGGAAGAAGCTAATAATAGAAATTTCTAGTTGACAAAAGTCTCAACAAAAACTCTGCTTTGCTTTATTTTATTGCAGTTCCTTTTTACTGAAGTAAGTGGAATTTGGCCTGCTGGCCTTTACATTTTAAAGGCTCTAATCCTATCACATGAAGTTAGTTCTTGGTACTCAAAATTCTTTGCCTCATCATACTCCCCATGGCACATTCTGTAAAGAATAGAAAAGTCTTTAAATTCTCCCAAGATGACTGAAGTTGACCTCAGGTTTGAATGAAAGAGATATCTCTTAGGTCCATAGTGACAATTTCAGTTGTACTAAAGATCTATTTCTCTGCCAAAGGCTAAGAAAGAGCTTTGTAACATTCAGCTGTCCAGCAGGGTTTAATGCTTCCACTAAATAAAAGCTTTTATTTTGGATTTAGGCTAAATGTTCCTGTCAGTCATGAGTATGCTGCAAGACTGTAAAATTCCTCATATGGTTGCAACAAAGATAAGGTATGTTCAAATGAAAAAAAGAATGAATTATAGAATATATTTTAATAATCAAAGAAAATTTTATGACCTTCATTCCTACACGCACGTAAGCTTGATTTAAAAAAAAAAAAGTTCTAGAAAATTTATTTTCACAAAATTAGTCCCACTTACACACATTTTACCAGTTTTTTTCAATATAAATTACTTTCTGTATACCAGCCCTACTCTAAATAACTTTTCCTCTTTTTTTTTCATTCTTTATTTATTTATTTTGGTTTTTTTGAGGTAGGGTCTCACTCTGGCCCAGGCTGACCTGGAATTCACTTTGTAGTCTCAGGCTGGACTTGAACTCATGGCGATCATCCTAACTCTGCCTCCCGAGTGCTGGGATTAAAGGAGTGCACCAACACGTCTGGCCTATTTCTTATTGTATATTAACTAGAGACTATTATTAGATTGCTGCATGCTAGTGGGGAAGAAGCGTTTCTTTCATTATGTCAGTTCCCCTCAAAATTGAGATCTTCTCTACTGCCATGGGATAGAAATTCCATCATTGGCTGGGCATGGTAAGAGTTGTATGAGCTGAAATGCTGGAAAATGGTTCCCTGACCCTTATTGTTTAGTTTATCTTCTATCAAAAGCTGAAAAATTAACTTTATAAATAACTGAAATAGTTGAGTTTAACAACAGCCTAATATTTATGTAAGAAATGGTATTTATGAGGACCTAAAAGACAAGGTAGAGAATAATGTGAGAATTTATGGGTATTTTAAATTTGCCTGACTTGATTTATAAGTATCTATTATATCAAATGTTTTTCCATGTTAGTTTAACTAAAATTTATGCCACAGAAATATCCAAATAATTTTCATTATTTCTCTTTATATCATAGGTGATAAGCAGAATACTGAGTCCACAAGTATGCTATGTTGCCTGGCAAGAGGTAATACAAGTTGCAGGTGGGTATAAGGCTTCCTGCCACCTGGCCTTAAGAAAAAGAAAGAGATTATCTTGGATTGCCCAGGGGAGATGATTTAATCCCAAAATTTCTTGAAACATGGAAGGGAGCTGGGCATGGTGGCACATTCCTTTAATGGTGGCACATTCCTTTAATGGTGGCACATTCCTTTAATCCCAGCATTCTGGAGGCAGAGGTAGGAGGCTCACTGTGAGTTTAAGGCCGGCTGGGACTACTTAGTGAATTCCAGGTCAGCCTGGGCTACAGCAAGACCCTACCTCAAAAAAAAAAAAAAAAAAAAAAAAACGTTGTTTCTTGGGCTAGAGAGATGGCTTAGTAGTTAAAGTGCTTGCCTGAGAAGTGTATGGAGCCAGGTTCGATTCCCCAGTATTCATGTAAGCCAGATGCACAAGGTGGCACATGCATTTGGACTTAGTTTGCAGCAGCTAGAGGCCCTGGCATTCCCATTCTCTCCTCTCTCTCTCTCTCTCTCTCTCTGTCACTCTATCTGCCTCTTTCTCCCTCTCTCTTTCAAATAAATAAATATTAAAAAATAAAAACCTAGAAGGGAAAGGCAGAAAAGTCAGACCCACACAGATGACATCACAAGAAAGACAACTGGCATTTGCTTTCTTTTTAATCTTATTTTATTTTATTTTGTTTTTTCGAGGTAGGGTCTAGTTGTAGCCCGGGCTGACCTAGGATTCACTATGCAATCTCAGGGTGGCCTTGAAGTCAAGGAGATCCCCCTACTTCTGCCTCCCAAGTGCAGGGATTAAAGATTTGTGCCACCATGCCCGGCTCAACTGGCATTTTCTGATTCCAAAGATAGAATAGACCGCCAGATAAGAAATGGCAGAAGTCTCTACAACATTCTGGAAAGGGGAAGAAATTGGATTCTATCCAGGGGGGTCCAAAAGGACTACATTCAAAATCAATAAATGAGCCAACACCCAGTGAAAGCCATTTTGGAATTCTGGCCTCTGAAACTATAAGGGATTTTTTTTTTCCAGTTTTTAAAACAAACCCTTAAGTTTAGAGTAATTTTCTGCCACAGCAACAACAACAAAATAATACACAGGGTATATGAAGCTTACCATTTAGGATTTTTGCCAAAGATGAGACAATAGTGTATAAAGAGGAATCTGAAATATTTTGTATTCAACCAAGTTTTTTTTTCAGACAGCAATGACTTCATTTTGACAAAACAATACGGACAAAACAGGATACTAAGGAACCTTGGGTAGATATAAAAAGTACATGCTTTTTATTTTTCCTTCGCTGACTAGATAAGGTTTCTTACAATGTTTTATTTAAAGTCCTCTGCTGAACACCATCACTTTCATCCCTCGGAGAGTGTATCTGGAACAATTGGGTGAGTGATAATATGACTTGAGAGTTAAAAAAAAAAAAAAAAAACATAGGTGTGTGCTGATGAGGCCTGAGCTCTCTCACAGCGACCAGGCCCAGTGTTTCCATTGCCCCTTCTTCACTCTCTTTGATTCTGTTTCTTCTGGTGACTACTGTCAGGATTCACTTCAAAAGAAAAAGCACACAGAGTTTCAGTCCTCCTTTCCAGGCCCTAATGTCACCATGGTGAAGCACTGATTAGAATTGACCATAGGCAGCACTTGCTACAACTCCACCACTGGGAAGGCCTTGACAGATGTGTGACCCTGTCCCTCTCCACCGACCCTCCTCCTGTTCCTCTCTTGCCGCGGCCGGAACAAAACTCCACATGCACACTGTTTACTGCCGCAACCCAGCCAAGGAAATCATCATCAGACAATAGACAGACAATCTGTTAACTGTGTTAGCTCCAATCAGAGCTTCTGAGAAGTAAGAGAGCTTATTGAAGCAGAATCAAATTATTGCAGTAGTTGAGTTTGTTGAAGTGGCTTTACAGATCCACCCCACACACATTTGGGGGAAAAAAGTAGCATTTCTTGTCCCTTTAAGATTAAAACCAGGCACAAGGACACTAAACAAAACAACATGTACAAGGCTAAGGTTAACTTTAGAAGAATACAAACGGAGAGGGGTGTACAAAGTTCATAATTATTTTTAATAGAAAAATAGCATAATAGTACTTCCTCTGTGTTACCAGATCTCTAGAAAAGTAGGGTACATATGGAATTACCTTCTTTATCCCAAAAAAGTTGGGCATGTGAATTAATTTGTGTAAATGAAAGAAGTAATGAACTCATTTAAGTTAATGGGCCAAGGCTGAGCAAGGTCTTGCTATTTTCTGTTTTATTTACTTCACTTTACAGGATATTATTTCAACACACAGCGAGTTTGCCAGGTTTGATGGCAGCTGTTTATTGCCACCGGCACACCCAACTCAAGCTGTGGCAAACATTTAAGTGGTTAAATAAACTTTGTAACCTTCTTATCTCCCTACTTTTGCAAAAGACATTAACATATACTACAGTTCAGTGTTCTGCACAGAATTTCAGTCACTTGCCTCTCACCTTCGGTTCCTGTGTTGGTGCCATGCCTTGAGGTCGAGACTTAGCACTGCTCGGGCCCTGTGACATTGGTCATTGTTTCTGCGCCTCAACTTCTTCACCTCGAAGAAATAATAAAATAATACATTAATTCAGAAAGTGTGTATTTGGAAGCATTTGGAACTGTAATTTTTACATCTTACATAATGTTAAAGCTAAAAACTTGTGAAATTATATGGCTTGTCATGGTTTCTGATTTATCTCTCGTATTTTTCCAAAAGATTAATGAGTCATAGCTGAATCCATATCTGCTTTTTACTTTGAACGTGGTCAAGAGATTTTATTGTGAATATCACTATTGTGCTTACTGGAAGTCAAAGTAAGAATTCATTTTGGATGTATGTGTGTGCATGTATATACCTTTATATAGACAAAACACTTTTGTAAGAGTTAGGAAGTTACCATGATAGCCATAAACTATTTTCCTTTTCTTTCTTTCTTTCTTTCTTTCTTTCTTTCTTTCTTTTTCTTTCTTTCTTTTTTTTTTTTTTTTGAGGTAGGGTCTCACTCTAGCCAAGGCTGACCTGGAATTCACTATGTAGTCTCAGGGTGGCCTTGAACTCATGGCGATCCTCCTACCTCTGCCTCCCGAGTGCTGGGATTAAAGGCGTGTGCCACCACACCCAGCTATTTTCCTTTTCTTACTACTTCATATTCATGATGGATGAATAAAGCAGCATTTGTCCAGTAAATGATGCCCTAGAGAAATTTGAAAATAATAAGCTTCTGCATTTTTTCTCCAACCACCTTATGACCTGAAACTGAAAAAAAAAAAAAAAAAAAGATAGTAGAAATGAATTTTGAGGTTCTAGAGAGAAGTCTCAGAACTTAGAGGTAATTGCTTTGTAAGCGTACCTACCCAACTTGGTTCTCCAGTACCCACGTGAAGCAGGATACCAAGCAGGGTTTATGCCTTATGCCTGTAATCCCAAAGTGCCTAAGGCAATGGAAGGTGGAGCCAGCAGCTTCCTAGTGCTCAAGGGCCTCTAGACTGGCCTTCCCATGGCCAAATTACTAAGAGAAAACTTGTCTCGAAGAAGGAAGAAGGAGAGAACCAATACCCTGAGGTTCTCTGACCTCCACATATGCATCATAGCATATGTGGACATGAACATATATACATACAAAGAGAGATATTAAAAGTGAGAAATGAAGCCGGGCGTGGTGGCACACGCCTTTAATCCCAGCACTCGGGAGGCAGAGGTAGGAGGATCGCCGAGAGTTCAAGACCACCCTGAGACTATATAGTGAATTCTAGGTCAGCCTGAGCCAGAGTGAGACCCTACCTCAAACCCCCCTGCAAAAAAAAAGTGAGAAATGAGGGCTGGAGAGATGGCTTAGTGGTTAAGGTGCTTGCCTGTAAAGCCTAAGGACCCATGTTCGACTTTCCAGATCCCACAATAGCCAGATGCACAAAGGTGAGGCAAGCGCAAGGCTGCACATGCCCACTAGGTGGCACAAGTTCTGGCGTTGGATTGAAGTGGCTGAGGCCCCAGACATGCCAATTTTCTCTTGTTCTCTCTCTCTGTCTCTCCCTGTCTCTAAACAATTTTTTAAGTGAGAAAGGAAATTTACAGACAATAAAAAGCATTTTTAC
This sequence comes from Orientallactaga sibirica, assembly GCA_036365145.1. Lineage (NCBI taxonomy): Eukaryota > Metazoa > Chordata > Mammalia > Rodentia > Dipodidae > Orientallactaga > Orientallactaga sibirica. Next base: position 4,251,592 of record JAEOAD010000840.1, read on the forward strand.
AATGCGCAAATGTAGTTCACATTTAACAAGATGACAGCAAAACAGAAAGCAGAGTATAAAGAAATTTATTTTTTAGATTTTTATGTATTTATTTGCAAGCAGAGAGAGAGAGAATATACGGACATGACAGGACCTCTTGCCTCTGCAAATGAAGTCCAGATTTATGGACCACTTTGTACAACTGTCTTTACATGGTTGTTAGCAAATTGAACTTGGACAAGTAGGCTTTGCAAGAAAGTGCCTTTAACCACTGAGCAGTCTCCCCAGCTCCCAAAATGTATTTTTTGTGAAAGAGAGAGCAAGACAGAGAGAAAAAGAGAGAGGGAGAGAGAGAACTGGCACATCAGAGCCTCCAGCCACTGCACTCCAACTCCAGACACTTTGTGCCACTTTGTGCACACCAACTTCTGCGTCTGGCTTACATGGGACCTGGAAAGTCAAACATGGGTTTTTAGGCTTCGCAGGCAAGCCCCTTAACCACTAATCCATCTCTCCAGCCCCTAAAATGTATTTTTATACTTACCAAACATTGGCATACATATGTGACATATTGCAATGATTATCTAAGAACTATACAAAATAATTGGCTTTTGATAGTCAGGTATTAAATATTGATTTTATATTACCTAGATTCAATGTTTGTTATCAATTTTAAAAATATGTCTTGGCCTGTAGAAATGGCGCAGTGTAAGTTAAGATGCTTGCTTGCAAAGCCTAACGATCTGGGATGGATTTCCCAGTACCTACATAAGGCCAGACGCACAAAGTGATGCATGCATCTGAAGTTTGTTTGCATCGGCTGGAGGCCCTGGCATGCCCATTCTCTCTTTCTCATTCACTCATCTCTGCTTGCAAATAAACAAATCAATAAAACATTAAAGGTGTGGTAGGGCACTTCTTTAATCCCAGCACATGGGAAGCACAGGTAGGAGGATCGCTGTGAGTTCGAGGTCACCCTGAGATAAATATATATATATTATCCACTAAATAATATTTATAGGTGTCTAGGTCATATATATACAGTCATAGTCAAAGACCTAAACACCTATAAATATTATTTAGTGGATTTGGCACCCCAAAATATCTCTACCACTAGTCTTTTCCAGTCCCTGAAATTTCTAGAACTTTTAGACTATTGCTCTAAATTATCAAGAGATTGATACATGTTACATAGTATATGGGGTGTATAGTTCATTGTGCCACATTTCTAGCATGAGTTATTTAAAGATGGGTGTCATTTCCTGGATCTTAGCTCTCCACATGGCAATTGAAACCCAGAGGATTTCAACTTTCTTTTTATCTTTTTTTATTATTTTTATTTTGTGTACCCAATTCAAGGGAAGGCCTAATTTAATTGTTAATAACTCTTCTTGGACTAACCTTGGTTTATCTACAATCCCCAAGTGATCATTAATTATGCATTTTAGGAAGAACTTTTTTGAATGATCAGAACCTATTTCATTCAGTGTCTCCATTTGTTATTAGAATACAAAATAAATGAACAATCTTTGTTATTGTTTTGAAGTTGTGTATCATTGTGTGTGTATACAGATATGACCATGCTTGTATGGAGGTCAGAGACAGTGCTGAGTGCCTTATGACTGATCTGGCAGATAGTCTCTTTGCTGTTCTGCTATGAATGCCAGGCTAGCTATCCAGTGATCAGGCATTATGCTCTCTGCCTGTCAGCTTGGCACAGGAAAACTGGGTTTATAGAGGCTCACTACCTCATTCAGCTTTACATGGCATCCAAGGAATCTAAATTCAGTTAATCACTGACAAAACAAGCACTCTACCCACTGAGCCATCTCCCCAGTCTCTAAACGAACAAATGAAATTTAAAATGCCATATTGCCCAAATGTAAATTCTACAACTTTAACTATGACTTTAGATACTTGTATTACATCTAAAGATTCATTGCCTGAAGGAAGGCAGGCAACTAGTATCTCCATGAAGGATCCTTTCATCCAAAGGCCAGCTCTAAATAGTTCTAATGAGCTATATGTTCAAATTAGGTAGTGTGTTATCTGGTGTTTCGGTATGAAAATATTGTTCAATTGAAGCCCCTAAAACAAAATGGGAAACTTAAGAAATTCTGTCATATGCAGAAGTCTAATTTTGACTGTGGGCTGATTTTTTTGTTTGTTTTATTTCATTTTGTTTTGCAAATAAGATTTTTCCTGACATATAATCAAGGCATAGCCTAACATGTAAACAGTTAGCTTGAGTGCTAACAACAGAAGGCAGCTTATTGGCTGGTTAATTGTAAGTTTCTTAGCTGTGGACTACAATTTGAATTTTAGCCATATTAGGGATATATTAAATAGTAATGCAATTGAGGATAAGAACAGAAGGTCAGCCTTTATCATTAACTAAATGCAAATTTTTTTCAATTGAATGGAATATATATCTATTTGACCTTCCTTCTCTGCAATTTTGACAATTTAAGGAAAAGAAATTCAAGCTTAAAGGGATTTTAAGACAGTGTTCATTTTGTGTTTCCCAGCATGCTTTTTTTTTTTCTTTTTGATTTCTTTGAAGTAGAGTCTCAGGCTGGCCTCAATCTCAATGTGACCATCCTACCTCTCTGCCTCCTGAGTGCTGGAATTAAGGGTGTGTACCACCATGATGGCTTGCTCTTTCTCTTTCTTTCTTTCTTTCTTTCTTTCTTTCTTTCTTTCTTTCTTTCTTTCTTCTTTCTTTCTTAGTTTTTCTTTCTTTCTTGGTTTTCCCACCATTTCTTAACACAGTTATCACATTGCTGAGCAATACTAGAATAAAAAGGAATCAAGCAGTTAGTTTATATATTTCACTTAGGTGTTGTCAGGGATATTCAGTAATTTGTATTTTTTCTCAAAATTCCTTCATTTTGAGCTTCAATGGCTACCATTCCCACATTTTATGTTCTGTATAAAAACATCCATTTTTTTAAGAAATGCCTTAATAATAACAATTTCGATGATTTTGGTATGGCTTGCCACTGTGGATGTGATTTGGGTTAGTCTCTCTCTCTCTCTCTCTTTTTTTTTGAGGGGTGGGCTTTCAATGTAGGATCTTATTCTAGTCCAGGCTGACCTGGAATTCACTATGTAGTCTCAGGCTGGCCTCAACTCACAGTGGTCCTCTTACCTCTACTTACTAAGTGCCAGGATGAAAGGCATGTACCACCACTCCCAGCCGAGTTAGTTATTTTTTAATAAATAGGGAAATATCTTTACCAATCAGTTACTCGTAATCTTAAATGAGCTACAAGCAATGCAAGACAAATATAAAAAACAAAAAATAGGGGCTGGAGAGATGGCTAGTGGTTAAGTGCTTGCCTGTGAAGCCTAAGGACCCTGGTTCGAGGTTCAATTCCCCAGTACCCACATAAGCCAGATGCACAAGGTGGCACATACATCTGGAGTTCCTTTGTAGTGGCTGGAGGCCCTGGTGCGCTCTCTCTCTCTCTCTCTCTGCCTCTTTCTCTCTCTCCGTCTATCTGTTGCTAATAAATAAATAAAAATAAACAATTTTAAAAAAAGAATGTAAGAGAAGGAGGATGGAGAGGAGGACTGAGAAACTCTTCTAAATACATGGTTTTGATGCTCATTAATTTATAGTAGCTGTGGTTTCCTGCACAAGTCCATACCTCCTCATCAATGTGAGGACGGTATATAAGACTCTCACCTCCCAGAATAGCTAATGGTCACTAATGGTTATAACCTTCCACCCATGATCATGCAAGCAACCCTAATTTAGCTCAATGTGTAAAAAAAAAAAGTCATGAAAGGAAGATAGGGATTAATGAAGAAGAAAACAGATGTTAGTGGGAGAGAAGGGGGAAGAAGGCCATTGAAAGGAATAAGATAAAAATATATACATGTATGAAAATATCAAAAGTGGGAACAGTATTTTTTGCTTTTTCTTCAAGGTAGGGTCTCATTGTAGCCCACACTTACCTGAAAATCATTCTGTAGTCCCTGACTGGTCTCGTCCTCACAGTGATCCTCCTACCTCTGCATCCTATGTGCTTGGATTAAAGGCCTGTGCTACCACATCCGGCAATATTCTTTTTTAAATCACTGAGTGGTCCTAAATCCTTTAATTCCAATGCTGACAGAAGTCAGATACATAGGAAACTACTCATGAGTTCATAAACTTACTGGTTTGGAATAGTGAGATTTCTTTGTGTTTTGTAGTAAAGGAGGATATAAAGAGGCTTGGGGTAAGGAGAAGAAGGAAGAGATTAGAGGAGAGGAAAGTAGGCAGGCAAGTGGAAGGGCAGAATATGTGTTGTGGAAAGATATAAGGGAGGCACTGAAAAGGAAGAAAAGGGCAGGAGAGGGATATAGGAAACTAAAGACAGTATGAATAAATACCATGGAAAGTTGCTTCATTAGCTAATTAAAAGACAAGTTTTTAAAAAAGAAGAGAGATTGAGATTTCTTGGACAGAAGTACACTGCTGGGGTAGAGAATGATTCACTTCTGAAGCCATCAGTTGTTGCAGGTGAACCCAGTGCTAGAGATAGGTCACCACCCCACACTGAATTGCTGGTCAAGGAAGTCCATGTGACCGCCCCCCCAAACAATGCAGACCATCACCAAAACATTTCGTTACCCACTAGAACAAAAGGGTAAGGTCTTATTTCTGAAGATACCACAAGATGCAGTCCCAGGACACTGAGAAATCAAGCTGGAGCTTTGATGGAAGAAGTGTCCCTGCTGAATAGCTGCGAAAGTGTTTGTAGATACTATATGGGCTGCTGGGGGAGAAAATCAGCAACAGTGTGAACAAGCATTGGATCCTGAAAGCCACAAAATCAACCAGCCAGACAAGATTCACCCACCATTGCAATAGTGGCACATAAGTTATGGGGATAGTCAACTTTTCTCTGATTGGATAAGAGGCCTCATTCAGTAGGAGGGAATTCATGCCTGATACTGATAGTCAAGTCAAAAATCTATGGAATATAAGGAAATTCATAGACTCTAAAGGTAAGCATCCACTGTCCTTTTGCTCAACAGAGAAATCATGCCTATCAATCAGCTTTCTAAGCGTGTATGTTTAAAGCCTTTTGATTAATTCTGATCTCACTTTGGGTTAGATAACATTCTTTTTACAGATGACGACAAGTATTGGGAGACCACAGACTCATGAAAATGACAAGCAGTAGCCAGGTCTTAACCCTGAAAAAGTCATCTCTTCCACAGTGGCCAGCACTCAGGGAACATTGCAGAGGGAATTAGAAAGAATGTGAGTGCTGGCCCTGAAGGCACATGTAAGTTACATGAGGAGGTTGCCCAAATGCCTATGGTTGCTACTCCTGTTTCAATGCCTTCTGTTCCCAAGCATGGACCTATGGCATCATGGGGTGTGCCCTATGATCATTTGACTGAGGAGAAGAAGACTAGGGCATGGTTTACAGATGGTTAAGCACGCTATGTGGGCACGTCCCAGAAGTGGACAGCTGCAGCATTACAGCCCCTTTCTGGGACAACTCTGAAGGATTGTGGTGAAGGGAAGTCTTCACAATGGGCAGAACTACGGGCAGTACACATGGTTGTGCATTTTCTTGGAAAAAATGGCCAGATGTGTGGTTATACACTGATTCATGGGCTGTGGTCAATGATCTGGCCAGATGGTCCGGGACTTGGAAGGATCACAATTGGAAAATTGGTGAGAAGGATATTTGGGGAAGGTGTAGGTGGACAGAGCTCTCTGAATGGGCAAAGGATATAAAGATACTTGTGTCCCATGTTAATGCTCATCAGAAGGTGACCTCATCAGAGGATAACTTTAATAATCAAGTAGATAAGCTGACCCATCTGTGGACAGTGGTCAACCTCTTTCCTCAGCCATCCCTGTCATTGTCCAATGGGCTCATGAACAAAGTGGACATGGTGACAGGGATGCAAGTTATGCATGGGCCCAACAACATGGACTTCCACTAACTAGGCTGACCTGGCTATGGCTGTGCCGACTGCTAAATCTGCCAGCAGCAGAGAACAACTCTGAGCCCCCGATATGGTAGTATTCCTTACCCCCGGGATGAGCCCTTCCCCCAGAGTGGGTGGCCCCTTGGAGGAGGGACTTTATCTAAACAAGCTCTGGGGATGAAAGTATCCCCTCCTCCCACCTGACTGATGGTGCTGCTTGCTGTTCACTGTTCACTTCTTCCTGCTTTCCAGTGTGGACTGAACACCAGCATGGACTGAAGAGCATCATCTCTCCAGGAAGCCTCCAGGCCTTCAGTGCCAGATTGGGACTGCTGAGGCATCCAGCCTCGTGGACTGAACAGCTACTGGGTTCCTTGACTCACAGGCCTGCAAACTGCTATTGCTGGACTGTTGTAAGCTAATCCAATAAATTCTCTTTTTTTGAAGAGAGACAGAGAGAGAGAGGGAGAGGAAGACAGACAGAGATGGGCGCGCCAGCAGTGTCTCAGCTGCTGTGAACAAAATCCAGATGTGTGCGGCCCCTTGTAGTCAAGTTCAGCATTGCACCCTTGTGTCACTGCATCTGGCTAAACGTGGGACCTGGAGATTGGAACCTCTGGAGATTGGAACCAGTGTTCTTAGGCTTAGGAGGCAGGCGCCTTAACCCCTAAGCCATCTCTCCAGCCCTAAATTCTCTTTTAATACAATTCATTCTATTGGTTCTGTTCCTCTAGAGAACCTGACTAATACAAGTATGTATTTATTCTCGCCATTCTTCTTGTTTTGTAGGGCTTCCTGTTTTCCCTTTACTTACTTTTTTTAACTGTTATTTGAGTATGGTTTATTTTTTCCTATTTCCTCCTGTGTGTGTTTTGCTTTCTCTTCAGCACGGAAGGATTCCCTCAGGTATTTTCTGTAGAGCTGCTTTAGTTGTCATAAAGTTCTTTAGCCTGTTTTTGTTATGGAATGTCCTTATTTCACCATCAATTTGGATAGATAGCTTTGCAGGATAAAGTAATCTTGGTTGACAGTTGTTATCTTTCGGAACTTGGAATATATCGTTCCAAGCCCTTTGAAAGTTTGTGTTGACTAATCTGCTATTATTCTGATGGGCTTGCCTTTGTAGGTCACTTGTTTTTTCTCTCTGTTTTCAATATATTTTCTTTGGTTTGCATGTTTAGTAGTTTACTTATAACATGGTGAGGATAGGTTCTTTCTAGGTTTTGTCTGTTTGGTATTCTAAAAGCTTCTTGTATCTGCATTGGCATTTCTTTCCCCATTTGGGGAAATTTTTCTTCTGTGATTTTGCTGAAAACACCTACTAAGCCTCTGGATTGAGATTCTTCTCCTTCTACTATACCCTGAATTCTTATGTTTGATCTTTTCATAGTATCCTGGATATCTTGAAATTCCCACTGATACCTTTCTATTAGCTAGTTTTTCTCTTTGTTGGACTGTATTAGATCTGCCACCTGGTCTTATAGTTTAGATATTCTGTTCTCTCCTTCATTCATTCTACTAGTGAGACTTTCCACAGCATTTTTTATTTGACGACACTGTGTTCGTCAGAGCTAGGATTTCAGCCTGGTTTTTCTTCAATATTTGTATTTCCTTATCCATGTCTTGTAATGACCTCCTTATTTCATTAAGCTGGTTTCCTGTGTTCTCTTTCAGGAGTTTGTTTTCTTCTTTAATTCCTTTGTTTTCTTCTTTCATTCCTTTTACTTCTTTGATTTCTTTGAGTATATATAAAATCATTCTTTTGAAATCTTTGTCAGGAATTTCCTCTAAAACAGTCTCATTGGTGATCATTTCTGATGGATTTATAATATTTGGTGGGATTTCATTGCCTCAATTCTTTGTGTTTCTTGTATTATAATGTAGTGACTTTTGCATCCTGAGTTGATTTGATGCTTCAGTTTTCTACTTATCTGCAGTATTCTTAGATGTGGCAATCCACCCTTATATACTTTCAGGATATGAGTTTAAGGTGCCATTTGTAGCTCTTGTACCCCAATCCAACCACATAATTAATCCTAGGTGTTGAGTTTGTTTGCTAAGCAAGTCTGCTAGTGGATTGGGTGGAACAATTTACTGGCAAATTCTAAACTGCAACTGAGCAATATATACATTCAAGAAAAACCAGCACAGAGTATAGAAGTGTGGGGAGTAAAACAAACAGATAGTTTATAAAGCCAAAATCCCTAAGGGTGTGTGTTGCTCTACGCCCTTAATCCTGTCAACTAGGAGGTAGAGAATTCTGTTCTGAATTGGGTTCCAGGTCTACCTGGATCTGAGTCAGACCCTGCCCACAGTGATGACAGAAGCAAAAGACAAAGGCCCAATAAATATGAATGCATTAAAGGCAACAATATTCAACCCCCAAATACAGCTTATTTGAAAATGGTAAAGCCAACCAACAATATGCAACCCATAACTGCCCTGACATGGAAAGAGAGATTAGCACAGATTAGCACAATGCCTATGTACCTTTTTTTTTTTTTTTTTTTTTTTTTTTGGTCGGACAGCCTTGTTACCTTTTGAGATAGCTTTCAATCTCAACAATTCTGAATGCCCACCTTGATCTCTCCATGTTTTGCTGTGCAGCTGGAGTTTTGTTAAGCTGTGCTGGATGCTCTGCAGCTGGGGGCTGAATGCTGGGGGCATCACGGTTATGATAGTTGGGGGAATGAGAGAGTGCAGGAAGCCTGGAATTGCTCACCCACTCTCTCTTTCAGTATCTCTTTCAGTAGCTCTTTAGTTGATCTCAGCTGTCTTTCCTTCAGATTTCTTGACTTTGCAAGGAGGCTGATAAGTTGGAAAATCCCCTTGTTTGGTCTCTGCTGCTACTGCTGGGCGCACCTGGCAGGCTGTGCTGGACATGCGGATCATGCAGATCAGGGGACCACAAGCTCCTCAGTGGGATTCTGGCCATTTTCCTCCTTTCTGGATCTTGGTCTCTCCTGCTTCTTCACTGTGTCTAAGAATAACCTGCACTTGTCAGAAGAAGAGTGTATTTTGCTGTGGTTTTGCTTAAATCCCTCCCTAGGCTGGTTTGGCATGGCTTCTATGCTGCCAACTTACCTGAAAGTCCTAAAGGAGATTTCTACCACCTCCTTCAAGGCTCAGGGAACATTATGTAAGAGGAGATTCAAAGAATGTAAGAGCCACAGTGTACTTAGGTATACTGTGGGGCACTGTCCTCCCAACATGAACTATCTGGCACATTCATGAACCTGTAATGGTTACTAGTGATACCAAAAGACCACCATGATTCTGAGCCCTTACACATTGTGATATGGAGGACAAGAGGACAAAAGGAATGAGACAACAGGAGGGAATACATTGAAAGAGGTGGATCATCAGGGACAGAGAGTGAGGGTGAGGGGCCCCAAAAGGATAAAAGGATGGAACATGGATAAATTACTATCTGTTCATATATTGAAATTCTCAATTATTTTTTTTAAAAAAGAAATAAATTAAAAATAACATTGCTTGGGCACGGTATTGGATGCCTTTAATCCCAGCCCCCAGGAAGCAGAGGTAAAAGGATTGTCATGAGTTCGAGGCTTGAGACTATGTAGTGAATTCAAGGTCAGCCTGGGCAACAGTGAGACCCTACCTTGAAAACAAGAACAACAAAAATATCACATGAGTGGTAGGAATTAACTCCTTCAATTAAAAACCTAACAAAAGAAATCAGATATTAGAAACTACTCCTGAGACCACAAACTCGTTTCTCTTAATATTGGAGTAGTAAGACTTCAAACTGAAATGCCTCATTAAAGTACTCTTCATGCTGGGCATGGTGATGCACACCTTTAATCCCAGCACTAGAGAGACAGAGGTTGGAGGATTTCTGTGATTTCGAGGCCAGCCTGGAACTACAGAGCGATTTCCAAGTCAGCCTGGGCTAGAGTGAGACCCTACCTCAAAAAAAATCATCAAAAGAATTCTTCATATTTTCAGCTGTTTCTCCACATCCTTGATTAGTCTGATCCCACACAGTTTGTACTATATGTATTTGTGTCCTAGACACATTGGTACCCTTAAAAAGTCTGTAATCTCTCAGATGAATATATTTTTGTGTAAATTATAAATTAAAGCAGTAAAACAGCAACACAATATCCTAACTGAATTTTGAATGCAGAGCCAGGCGTGGTGGAGCACGCCTTTAATTCCAGCACTCAGGAAGCAGAGGTAGGAGGGTCACTGTGAGTTTGGGGCCACCATGAGACTACATAGTGAATTCCAGGTCAACCTGGAATACAGTGAGACACTAGTTCAAAAAAATTATATAGTGAATTTCAAATGTAATCTGTTCAGTTAAAAAATAATGAACCAATTTTGTTGAGAATCAGAGTTAGAACCCTACCTTTAAAGATGAAATTCTTTTAGGTTCTTAATTTACTTACAAATAATTTTGCCTATGACAAACAAATTGATGTTAGCCACCCTTTATAGTTAAGCTCATGAGCCCAGCATCAGAAACAACAAAAATATGAACCAGCCAGGTGTGGTTGCACATGCCTATAATCCCAGCACTCCTTGGAGGCTGAGGTAGGAGGATCTCTGTTACTTTAAGGTCAGCCTGAGACTAATTCCAGGTCAGCCCTAACTTGAATCCGACCCCCCTCCCAAAAAAAAAAGAAAACCAAATTAATGTTTTCTTTAAACTTATTTATTTATTTGTTTGTAAGCAGAGAGCAATAGATTGAGAGAAGAGAGACAGAGACAATGGGCACACCAGGACCTCTAACCACTGCAAATGAACTCCAGAAACATATGCCACTTTGTGCATCTGGAATATGTGGGTACTGAGTAATTGAATCTGGGTTCTTAGGCTTCACAGGCAAGCACCTTAAGTACTAAGCCATCCTCCAGACCTAAATTAATGGTTTTACATGACACATTGCTATGTGCACCATCTTGGGTTCCTGAGTTAGTTATTTTTTTTTTCTTATTGCTGTGACAAAAATACCTGAACAGGGTAACTTATGAAAGAATGATTTTGACCCACAGTTTTTTATCTCTTTTTTTTAATGTGTGGCTATTGATGGTGCCATTGCTTCCTTCATGGCAATAGAAAGGATGAGGACAGAAGCAGGCAGAAGTAGAGGTAGGTAAGTCAAGGATTTGATAGTCTGTCTCAAGTGCTTTTTTTCTTCCTTTTTTAATTTTATTTTTTTAATTTATAAAATTATATTTATATATTCCTCTCCCACTACCCTCCTTTGGATCCCCTCTCCCATTCCCCTCCACTGAACCTCCACTTTTTTTCTGATTATTTTCCCTAATATATTGATGTCATTTTTCCCTCTTCCATCATTCATGACAACATGTTGGTGAACCCAATATTAAGCAGATAATGATAGCCACGATGAGATCATGAATACTTTATGTCTGGAAGACAACATTCCAAATCACTCCTCCCTGTCCATTGGCGCTTAAATTCTCCATGTTCTGCCTGAACAGCATATGGTGTCTTCAGCAGTAGGGTCTTACCATTAACCTTTGGTGGGGGCATCAAGAACTGAGACAGAAATCTGTCTTCTTTTGGGAAATCTTGTAGGTCTCACTGATCAACAGCTCATTGTGGATGTTAACCACATGCTGGTATTTGGAGTTACAGGTTAGGGCCAAGGGAAAAAAAAGGAAGAAAAAATATAGGTAATATGAAAAAGTAAGAGAGAAGAGAGAGTGATATAAAGAGAAATAAGAGAAGACTTAAGTTAGCCTTCATCAATACCCTCTCCAAGCCCCTGTGACTCAGGTATTCTCTCCAAGCACCTGATGCAGGTTTGACCTTCTATTATGTCCTTCAGGATATAGGATTTTATGGTATCATTTTCATTTAGTTCCAGTTTTTGTCCCCCACCCACCCACCATTTCCCTGCCATCCCACCCCACCATCGCTATTGTCCAGTCCTTGAGATGTTTGTTAGTTGTGTCAGCATCTCAGGAAAATACAAATTAGGAGCCACAGATGAGTGAGACCATGCGACACTTATCTTTCTGTGATTGGGTGAGTTTGCTAAGAATGATCTGTTCCAAGTTTGACCATTTCTCTTCAAATTGCTTTGTGTCATTTTTCCTTACTGCTGTGTATAATTTCATTGTGTAGATATACCACATCTTAGTTATCCATTAATCTAATGATGGACATCTCTCATGAGAATAACTCATTAAATTTGATTACAGCATTATGCAGCTTTTCTAGCCCACACCTCCAAAATCTTCCACTTTCTTTATGCAAAACAGTTCCAAAGGTCTACAAATCACACAATCTTGTTTGTCACAATAATATTATTCTCTGGTGCCATTTTCTATATTGGTTACTTTTCATATTGTTGTGATAAAATGCCTGAAAAAAATAACTTAAGAAAGAAAAGGGGCTGGAGAGATGGCTCAGTGGTTATGGCCCTTGCCCACAAAGCCTAATGACCTGGGTTTGATTCCCTAGTGTCCATATAAAGCCAGATGTACAAGGTGATACATGCATCTAGAATTCATTTGCAGAGGCTAGAAGTCCTAACATGCTTATTCTCTCTCTCTCTTTCTCTCTCCACCCCTTGAAAATAAATTTTAAAATTGTTTTTAAAAAGAAAGAACCAGATGTGGTGGTGCATGCCTTTAATTCCAGCACTCAGAAGACTGAGGTAGTAGGGTCACTGTGAGTTCAATGCCAGCCTGAGACTAATTCCAGGTTAGGTGGAGATAGAGCAAGACCCTATGTTGAAAAACCAAAACAAAAATAGAAAAAGAAAGATAGGGTTTATTTTGGCTCATGTGTTAATGATTTTATTAATATATAATGGATTTTAATTATGACATTTCCATACAGGTATATAATGTACTTTGATCGTGTTCATGTCTCATTATAGGAGAGAACATGGCAGGCTTCAAATCCAATGAGGAAGCAGTTGTTTAGCCCTATACAAGTTATGTCACAAACAAGTATGCACAACTTGCCTAGCAGATTGGTAGTATAGCATAGTCCAAATTAAGTAAACATAGTCCAAAGCTGAGCAAGGTTGTTAATGACATTTCTCTCGCAATAAGGAAGGAAGTTTCCAGCTCAGTCCCAGCCTGATGTCTCCATGTCCTACAATCAACACACATGATATACCCATCAATAGGGACCTAGCATGTAATTCTGCTGGGCATCTAACAGCAGTGGTAATATTGGCTCACATTTTGAGGATACAATAGATCATGGGTGAAGAGTGGCTGTAGCTATGATGGCAGGTGCAGAGAGAGATGGCCTACTTTTTCATTTGCCTTTTTATTTAGTCTGGGTTCTCAGCCCGTAGGCTGGTGTCACCCACATTCAAGGTAGGTTTTACTCACCACAATTTGCAATTTGATGAAGCTCATGGACTCAGTGATACTCATGTCATCCTTGAATGTTTTCTGAAAACTAGCTGAAAGCAAGCTGAATAGAGACATAAAATTGAACACAATTTTAGAGTTGAAAATAGGAAGGCATCTAGGCAGTTACCAAAATAATTTCTAGTACCAGTACTCCACAATTGATAGTGTTCCTTCATACTCAGAGTGCATCCCCTACCTATGCAACAGTGGCATCTGAGAGATTCTTAGCAATTCAGAATCTCAGAGAGGCCCAAACCTACTGCATCAAGATATATATTTTAAATGTTACCCTGGAGCTACACAGAATCAAAAATCTCACTAAGCATTATTCTGCATCACCCCCTAGGGTAGCCAAATAGACTTTTCTTGATGCCGTTCATTTATTAGGTGCTTTGTTCCTCTCAGAGTGCTACATTTTATTTTCAAAGAGAGAGAGAATGAATGAGCATGCCAGGGCCTCTTGCCATGACTGGCTTATATGGGTTCTATGGAATTGAGCTTGGACCAACAGGCTTTGTAAGCAAGCAACTTTAACCATTGACCCATCTCCTCAGCCCACCAAACAGTTTTAATTTAAAAATGAAGTTTTGTTATGTCAACTGATGAAAATTGTCATCAACCTGGAGATCATCACAAATGGAAGAGGCATCTCACAAATGGTAAATCCCTTCCCTTTCCTATGTATGCTCTACCCACTGACATTAGTGTATCTTCTCGTTTACTAATCTTGCAAAATAAAGCTCATCTTTGCATATGACAGTCTCTCGGCTAAAAAAGGAGGAATCTTTGTAAATATTTACTTCCTCATACACTCCATATGTTAATAATTGACAGCTTTGATAAATTAATCTTCCAAGTATCTCTCCAATTGAGGATTTCTCAAACTAGCATTCACAGATGTACCTGGACCTGGATAATTGCTCCCAATATTCATTTTAAATTGTGCCTCTATGTTAACTGTTGAGTTGGAGAGAGACCATTGAACTACCCAGTTATTACATAAAAGGTAATTGAGAATGGTCCCCTGACTGATGAATCTTTGCCCCCACAGACTCCATTGACTAAAATTGGGCTACATAAAAATGTGAGTATATACATATTTCCCATGTTTTTCTGACAGTCCGAATGGTTGTATATTTAAGAACACAAAGAGAACTTGAGACTCCAGGGAGTATTGCTGGGCTGATAAGTAAAGTCACAAAAAAAAATAGTTGTTCATACTTGGGAAATGTCTGGGATGTATGCTGAGGGGTAAGGGAGTTGTTAGGCCAGCTGTGTAATCTGATTCCCTGGAAAGTTATGTTCTTAGAGACAATTCTCGCCATTACTTACTACCTTTCTGCCATTGAGTTCTAAACCTAATAATCTTAGGCGTGAGACTGTCACAGTGAATTGGAAGCTGTAAAGAAGAAAATGTTCCAGCTTCTTACTTTTTATGTGCATGGTGATCCTGTGTAACGGTGAGGATGGCCTCCAGCATTATTGGACTGCTTCTGCAATCCAACCAGAAACCATTTGGCTTCCCAGTGAGGATGATTTCAGTTTTCTTTTTAAGCCTTATCTGCAGCAATTGGCTGAGGTGAACAGTGCTTAGGGAAACAGGGCACAAATCAACTCCTACATGGCTGCTATGGTAACTTTTCAAATTACCTGATATTACTAAATTTTATTGGGTGTAAAGGTGAGTAAACATTCTTTTAAAATAGATTTATTGAGAGATAATTTACATACTATAAAATTACCCATTTAAAGTGTACAGTCCAATGGTTTTTAGTATATAAAAAGTTGTGCATCCATCACAACAATAAGTTTCTAAAATTTCTCATCACTCAAAAAGGAAACTCCACATCTTTCACCCATCACCATCATTCTCCCTGTGCCCTCAGCTCTATGTAAGCACTGTTCCATCATCATCTATGTAGAATTGCCTATTCTGGACATTCCTTATATATCTATAAATAGACACATAAAATATGTACTCTCTGATGACTGCGTCTTTTTTATTGAATTTTACTGACTACATCTATACATAAAGGTAATATACCATGATCATAATCCTCTCCCATCACCCACCCTTGTCCTCCTACACATCCCCCCTTCACTGAATCCATTCTTCTGTCTAAATAGTCTCTCTTCTTTTTTTTTATTGACAACTTCTTTAGTTGTAGACAAGTTACCATGGTAGTTCCCTCCCTCCCCCACTTTCCCCTTTGAAACTTCACTCTCCATCATATCCCCTCCCCCTCTCAATCAGTCTGTATTTTCAATTGGATGTCATGATCTTTTCCTCCTATTACGACAGTCTTGTGTAGGTAGTGTCAGGCACTGTGAGGTCATGAATATCCAGGCCATTTTGTGTCTGGAGAAGCACGTTGTAAGAAGTCCTACTCTTCCTTTGGCTCTTACATTCTTTCCACTCCCTCTTCCATAATGGAACTTGGAAGGTGTGTTTGAGATCTTTCAGTGCCAAGCACTCCTGTCCCTTCTTCTCAGCACCATGGTGTCTTCTGAGTCATCCCAAGGTTGCCACCGTCCGAAAAGAGAAGCTTTTGTAACCAAAAGTGAGAGTAGCATTAATATATGGGTGTGGACATTAAGAGGAGTGCTTACTCAGCAGTTTGGTGAGCATACTATATATTTAGCATAACATCAGCAGAAGTTGCACCCCTAGGGCTCATGACTACCCCTGTTGTAGGTTTTCAGTATCAGGGATGTATTCCCTCCGATGGAGCCGGCCTCCAGTCCAATTAGAGAGCAGTTGGTTTCCCCCGTAATAGACATGCCACTATTGTACCCATTAGCTCATTTGGCCTGGCTGGCCAAATTTAAAGCTTGCAGTGTTCACTGTTAAGTACCTTCACTGGTGTTTTCTCTCTCCTATTGAACTGCTTGCAGCATCACTTTTTCTAACTTTCTGTCACCTAGACCACATGGAGGAGGCTTTCAGCTCAGATTCAGCAGGATTTCTCAGTGAACTTGCCACCCAAGTATGTGGAGTCTTCAGCAATAGGGTCTTACCATTTATTTCTGGTGGGAAACCAAGGGCCTTGGCAATGGCCTATAATGTTTTGGGGGTATCTCTGACCTCCCTGTCCAACAACTCACTGGAAGGTGTCCCTTCCCTGGCCCTGAAAATTTTCTAGTAACAATCTGTGGCTTCTGAGTGTTTCATTGTGCAGAAAAGTAGGTTTGCATATGATTTATTTATATCCTCTTAGATTTTTATTAGCCCTCCCTCAACCTTTCCTTTACTCAATCTCTTCTTCTGACCTCACTTAGGCCTTTTCACCCCCATTAATCTGTTCTTCTACTTACATATATACAATACCATCCTATTAAGTCCCCCTCCCTCCCTTTCTACACCCTTTATATCCCCTTTCTAGCTTACTGGCTTCTGCTACTGAGTTTTATTTTTACTAACATAGAAGTCCAATCATTTGTAGCTAGGATCCACATATGAGAGAGAACATGTGACATTTGGCTTTCTGGGCCTGGGTTACCTCACTAAGTATAATCCTTTCCAGATCCATCCATTTTTCACCAAATTTCATAACTTCATTTTTTCGTTACTGCTGAGTAGAACTCCATTGTATAAATGTGCCACATCTTCATTATCCACTCATCAATTGAGGGACATCTGGGCTGGTTCCATTTCCTAGCTATTGTGAATAGAGCAGCAATAAACATGGCCGAGCAAGTTCTTTTCCATTTTGATACCATCAAAATTTTCCCTCCTATCATGCAAGTCTTGTGTAGGTAGCATGAGCCACTGTGAGGTCATGCGTGCCACAGCCACTTTGTGACTGGAAGACAGTACTCTAAGCACTCCTTACACTCCTTGGCGGGTATGTTAGAGATGTCTCACTTGGTGCTGAACACTCCACTGTCACTTCCAGTCAGCACTTTGATGAATTTTTAGTCACCTCCATGTTCATCGCCACCTGAAAAAAAGAAGCTTCTCTTACAAAAAGTGAGAATAGCATTAATATATGGTATTATAATATAATATATATATATTATATATATTATATTATATATATATATATATTATATTATATATATTATATATATTATATATAATATAATATAATATATATAATATATGGGCATAAATATAAGTGTTTAGAGGACAGATTGTTGAGTGACTGGCTTCCTATACTTAGCATAATGCTAGCGTAGTTCACCCAAGCACCTATCATTACTTGTTCATCCTGATCATCCTGGTAGCCAAATAAAATCCCTTTTATGTATATGCAGTGCTTTGTTTACCCGTTCATCAACTGGTGGATTTCAGTTGTTGGTTGCATTTAGCTATTTTTAATGATGCTGTTACAAACTTTGTATACAAGATTTTGCATAGACATGTTTCAGTTCTCTTTAGTGTGGTTGGAATTAAAGCCACGTGTTAAACTTAAGTGTTAGAGGAGACAACAAACGCTGCTCAAAGTAGCTGCATCATTTTTACACTCCTACTGGCAATGTGTTGGGGTTTCACTGTTCACATCCTCACTCACTCTTACTATAATCTACCTTATAAATTTTATTTGAATGAGTGTGGAGGGGCATGGGGGTGGGTGCATGTGTGCCATGTTCATGTGGAGGTCAGGTTAGAGGACAACTTTTGGGGAGTCCATTCTATGTCTACGTCTTTTTTGTGGGAGATCAGGGTTTCCTGTGATGGAATGAATACTTTAAATTTTGTTTTATTTATTTATTTGAGATAGACAGACAGAGAGAGAAAAAGGTAGAGAGAGAGAGAATGGGTGCACCAGGGCAACACCTTGTGCATCTGGCTTATGTGGGTACTGGGGAATCAAGCTTTGAGTGTGGGTCCTTAGGCAAGCAAGCGATTAACCACTAAGCCATCTCTCCAGCCCTACGTCTACTTCTTTTTAAGGAAGGGTTTCTCTCTCTAGATTTCTCTGCAGTAGATTTTAGTTGCGCCGGCAGCAAGCTTGAGAGAACTTTTGTCTTTGCCTCCCACCTTGTCATCAGCATGCTGCCACAGGGCTTCCTATTTATTTATTTATTTATTTTTGGTTTTCTAAGGTAGGGTCTCACTCTAGCCCAGCCTGACCTGGAACTCACTCTGTAGTCTCAAGGTGACCTCAAACTCCCAGTGATCCTCCTACCTCTGCCTCCTGAGTGCTGGGATTAAAGGTGTGCACCACCACTCCCAGACAATTTTTTTAACCTAGTGGCTAGAGAACAAACTCAGGTACTCCAGCCAGCTAAAACAGCAAATGCTCTGACACACTGAACCATCTCCCCAGCTCTCTATCTGTTTTATTATTGTCATCCTAGTGGGCATTAAGTGGTACCTTTCGGTTTGTATTGGCATTTCTAAGAAGAAGCACTCAAGTAATCTCCACATTAGTCCCAAATAGAAATTCAAAATGCATGTTCATTTAATTCCTAGGCAGATCATATCTAGGGAGGCAACTAACATCTCAAAAAACAACCTGACTCATCCCCAATATATGAAGAAATTATATTTCACAAGAGAATTTCTGGACATGGGAATCAGAAACCATCATTATTTAAAATACTTAAATCCTCAGAGCCAGTCTCAGATTTAGCTCTAATCACTGATTCTATTTTTATTAAGAGTGGAGGTGGTAAGAATTAAAGAGAAAATTACTTGTGCATTCATTTGACAAACTGAAGAAGTTGCTAATCTTCTCAGAGACTCTTTTCTTTTCTATAAAATAAAGTTAATAATATTGTGTAACATATATGCCTGCGTGAGGACCAAATTTTTTTATGTGAAATGTGATATCTAACTAAAAATGAACGTTTGCTACTATTAACAAACAAGAAGATTCATGGCAAGTATTCCCTATTGTAAAAAAAAAAATAATTTAAGCATCATTTTTGAACATTGTGAACTTAAACCATTTCTACAAAATATAAGGAAAATGTCTCCAACATTTATTGAAAACTTATGTTAGCTATTAAGAAGAGCAAACACTGAACAGTCTTTTTAAGGAGATGGCACATTATGTTTCCTAAAACCGGTCCTGCTTAGAAGACTGAAATGGCTGGGAAGATGGTGAACTTTATAAAAAGTTACCTACACTTCTACTAAAGAGTAGAAAAGGCACCCATTTCCCTCAGCCTAATAAATCCTGATTTGTCACAAACTGAAGGTCTTTGGATTCCCTGGCAACCTAGGAAATATAACTCCTAGCCTTGGATTCTTCAGCCTTGCCCTCAGAGATGATGCTGAACAGGTAACGCTGTTTCCCCTGCTGTTTGTGTGTGCAGCTCCTTCGTCCTTTCTCTAGTCATAAGGGAGATAGTAGTGTCGATCTCATTGACTAAAACAGCAACAAAAATAATAAATATGCTAGATAGCTGCAAAGTTGCCAGTGCAGAAGTATCTATGCATTTTCAGTTTCAAATGACAAGATATTCAAAAACACACATACAAAAAGCAAAAGAAAATAAAATCATTCTTTTGGCTTCATTAATATTTTATACTTACAATACATAGAGCCAACACATCTTCCTTTTTAAGAATACTTATGCATTTACTTATTTTTTATTTATTTGCCAGAAGAGAGAGAGAAGAGAGACAGAGAAAAAGAGAATGGGTATGCCAGGGCCTCCAGCCACTGCAAAGGGTCTCCAGATGCATGCGCCTCTGTGAATCTGGCTTTACATGGGTACTGGGGACTCAAACCTGGGTTCTCGGACTTCATAGGCAAGCACCGTAACAGCTGAGCCATCTCTCCAGCCCAACCGCCAACACATCTTCTTAAAATGGTCACTTTCTGGCCATTTAAAAAGTATTTGAGCAAGAACTAGTATGCATCTCTTATTGATTCATGCTTAATAATTGAGTATCTGTGAGCAACACTCTGTCTCTCAGTTTCCTCATCTATAAAATGGGACTAGAAATAGTATCTGTTGTATAGAACTATGGACAGAATAAACAAATAAATGCATGTACAGCATTCAGAATACATTTCATTCTTTCTGTTTGTCTATCTCTTTCTTTCATTTCTTTCAAGACTCCTGAGTTTAAATAATCCTTTCATGTAAGCCTCCTGAGTGTTGGACTACAGGAACGAACCATCATAGTAAGGTTTGTTTAAAATACTTTTGTCTATTTATTTGAGAGAGAGAGAGAGAGAGAGAGAGAGAGGGAAAGATGCAAACAGGGCCTCCTGCCATACTGCAAACAAACCCCAGATGTATGTGCCACTTTGTGCATCTGGCTTTAGGTGAGGACTGGAGAATCAAAGCTGAGCCATCAGGCTTTGCAAGCATGTGCCTTTAACTGCTAAGTCATTCTCTCCAGCCTCACACCAACATTTCTTTGTTTTGGTTTTTTGAAGTAGTGTATCACTCTAGCCCAGGCTTACCTGGAAGCACTACGCAGTCTCTAACTCAGGGCAATCCCTTGAACTCAGGGCAATCATCCTACCTCTGCCTCCCAAGTGCTGTGAATAAAGAAATGCACCACCATGCCCAGCCCACACCAAGATTTTGAACAAATACCAGTAAGCAAAAACTTCTCAGCAGATGTTAGTTTTCCTCATAGTAGTCAATAAATTCTTTTTAGAACACAATTTTCCATTCAATTGTCGTCATTTATAAGCAAGAGTCTTGATTTAAAGAAACTGCAACTCCAAGAAATGGCCTAATCTGCCTGAAATCATACAGCAAAGTGAATACCTGGTATCTACAAAGTCCTGAATGACGGGTATCACTAGTGTGATGCCCCTGAACAGATTTCTGAGACTCCAAGCTCTCAATTGTAGTTGGATTATGTGCCATTCTTGTGGGCAGAGCAAACTCACTGATAGGAGGATTATCAGCACTGCTTAGAATGCTGCCGCCCATGCCTGGTTGAGGATCCCTCCACACCACTATGAACTAGAGACTTGAGTTTCCGTGGAGTTGGTTACACTATTTACAGTACATTTCCCACCTTTAGTGTTACAGGCTCTGTAAAAACACTTTTGGGCTGGGCGTGGTGGTTCCCGCCTTTAATCCCAGCACTCAGGAGGCAGAGGTAGGAGAATCGTGGCTGTGAGTTTGAGGTCACCCTGAGACTGCATAGTGAATTTCAGGTCAGCCTGGGCCAGAGTGAGACCCTACCTCGAATAAATAAATAATAAAAAAAAAAACATTTTTTGGACAAAACACCAGAGAATGGCAGTCCTTTTTTTTCTCTACATTTTCAAGAATATACAGAGAGAAATATTCCTGTTGCTCAGATCAATCACCAATCACCTTATGTGACAATAGCTTGAATATAATGAAAAGCCCTGCAGTTCTTACAAAAAGGTTTCTCAGAAAATGTAAACTATATCATCTTAGAAATACAAATAAAGATTCATTTATAGATATAGAAGAACACAGCTGGGTGTGGTGACTTTAATCCCAGCACTTGGGAGGCAGAGGGAGGAGGATAACTGTGAGTTTGAGGCCAGCATGAGACTACTAGGTCAGCCTGGGCCAGATGAGACCCTACCTCGAAAAACCAAAATAAATAAATAAATAAATAATAAAAATAAAAACAAACAACTTGTTTGGCTGGAGAGATGGCTTAGCAGTTAAACGCTTGCCTGTGAAGCCTAAGTTCCCCAATTCAAGGCTCGATTCTCCAGGACCCACATAACCCAGATTCACAAGCAGGCGTGCGCATCTGGAGTTTGTTTGCAGTGGCTGGAGGCCCTGGCGCGTCCATTCTTTCTCTCTCTCTACATGCTTATTTCTGTAATGCTCTCTTTCTCTCTCTCAAATAAAGAAAGAAAGAAAGAAAGAAAGAAAGAAAGAAAGAAAGAAGGAAAGAAAGAAAGAAAGAAAGAAAAAGAAAGAAAGAAAGAAAGAAAGAAAGAAAGAAAGATATAGAGAACACATAGATAAATGTGAATCTATTTTAAAGTGCTAGTTTTATTATGGTAGCTTCCTACAGATAGGCAACTGATAAATGATTGTGTTATATTGATACCAATTACATTTATCTGATGAGAATATGTATCTATATGTGTGTGCTTATACATATTTAACTTTTTTGAGTACATAAGTGCTAAATTCTGGGATTCAATGTTTTACATATTTTCTCACTTAATCAGTATTTAAGATACAGGGTTTTTTGTTTGTTTGTTTTGAGGTAGCCCATGCTGACCTGGAATTCACTATGTAGTCTCAGGCTGAGCTTGAACTCAGCAATCCTCCTACCTCTGCCTCTCAAGTGCTGGGATCAAAGGTGTTTGCCACCACACCTGGCTACATCAGTATTTAATAGTGATTATCTCTGATTTCTCGATATACTATCTTAATTTTGTTGTTTTTCAAGTCATCAAGATTTTTACATTGAGCATATATTATTTGGGGATCAGTAAAATAGGTAAACACATATTTGTTCTTGTCAAGAAAAAATTCATCTAAAGTTACACATTTAGGAAAATTCTGATATTTGTTAAGACCCAAGTTTCCATTGTCTTACATGCATTAATTCATGCAGTCATCATAGAAAGTCCATGGGGTCATTATCATTATCTCTAATTTTCAGAGAATTAGATTCAGGGAAGTAACTTACTCAAGGACATATGTGTAGTAAGTAGCATAATCATAGTCTGAATCATATATCATCAGAGGAAGTAAAGAAATAGAATGAGAAAGCTGAGAATTGTCAAATTTTTAAATTAAGGTGGGATAAATGTGCCAAAATTGTTGCTCTAATAGTATCTGTGATTTTAATTATCTCTATTCCCTGAAAGCACAAAGGATAATAATAATCATATTTGAAGTGGAACAGTCATGGCTGACAGGACACATAAGCAATTCAGAAAATAATTTAAGTGAAGTTGAAACCAGTCTGAGCATAGAGCCATTATTCTTTCACCTTAGAGTTTGCTAGTCATGATTAATTGTGGAAGAAAATGTTTGAAGAATATATCCTTTGAAAGAGTGACAGAGGTGAATGAACTCAAAGGAGAAGGAAAGATGATTCACATTATTAGAATGTAAAATTCTCATGATCCTCAAAGACAGAATCTGATTCATTTCAAACAGGTCAGATGCTACTGCTGCTGACTTCTACTTACTTAATTTACAAGTAGCTCAGGCACAGGTTTCACACTTCATCAGGTATTAACTATGTTCTGGTATTCTTGTAGTTCCAGAGGTAATTTCTCGCCTGCTTAACATGTTTCATACTGAATGCTTAATAGCTTAGGTAAGCAAAAATATATGTTATCTTCAAATCTAGGCAGATATTAAACATAAAGAGAAAATGACCCTGAATTGTTCTCTTTTCCTTCTTACTATGGTTATAGTCATGATTCAGGCTCAAGACTCGAATCATTCACATACATATCATTTACCTGAAAATTTACTCAAAATTCAAATTGGGTTCTATAATGTGACACTATTGTGAGATAATATAAAATAAAATAGAGTTACTTTATAGTCTATACACTACAAGTGAAAAAATCATGGGTTTCCGCAATTAATTTATAAGAAAGT
Organism: Orientallactaga sibirica; assembly: GCA_036365145.1. Lineage (NCBI taxonomy): Eukaryota > Metazoa > Chordata > Mammalia > Rodentia > Dipodidae > Orientallactaga > Orientallactaga sibirica. The sequence continues at coordinate 4,275,373 of JAEOAD010000840.1, forward strand.
GAATGTAAATTTCATTGCCTGGGTATATGTATATATAATTCTAGAGAACACCAATCTCCATCAACATCCTAGATGTCCTGACATCTCACTACATACATCTCACTGCACTGTCTCCACTGTAGAAGTGTTCATCTATATACCCTTTGATAGCTAATATTGTTTAAATTATTATAAATGTCACACATAAGCAGATCAGAGTAACAGAATGTGTTATACTAGCATAAACTATAATGTTATTCCTATTTGGGAAGGAAAAATGATAATATTCTGGAGAGGTTAGCTATGTGAATTGGTGTGCCATGTGTCAAAATTTCCTTGATGATTAATATACCTTTCCTCCTCCTTCACCTCTGCTTTCTAGCTATTATCACTTGTCCTCCTGCACAGTCAAATATTTCTTCTTTTGTTTTCATTTCTTACTCTCTCCTCCCCATTCTACCAATGTGTCATCCCAGTCTAGGCCTGAATCCCTTGGTAAGGTCACCAATGACTTCCTTTACTATATCTACTTACTGTTTATGTCAGTAAACAACAGACTTGAGACACTCTGTATCAATTACCTTCTCAATGCTTGAACAAAATACCTAACAAAGATCAGTTTAAGGGAAGAAGGCTTTTATCTCAGCTCACAGTTACAAGTTCATGCCAGTGGGAAGGGCTGGCAGCAGGATCTTGAGACAGCTGGTCACATTCAGTCCAGAGGAAGTAGAGTGAAGATTGCTGCTTGTCAGCCAGCTCTCTCTCTCTCTCTCTCTCTCTCTCTCTCTCTCTCTCTCTCTCTCTCTCTCTTTTATATAGTCTAGGACCCTAGCCTATGTAATGGTGCCACCCTTGGTAGAGGTTGGATTTCCCACTTTAACTAAACCAGTTATATCAGTTACTTTCTCATTGCTGAAACAAAACCAGAAGCATCTTAGGGAAGGAAAAGGTTTGCTTTGGCTTACAGTTTCAAGGGGACGTTTCATTGTGGCAAGAAAAGAATGGCAGGAGCAAGCAGGGCGTGGTGGCGCACGCCTTTAATCCTTGCATTTGGGAGGCAGAGGTAGGGGGATAGCCATGAGTTCGAGGCCACCCTGAGACTACATAGTGAATTCCAGGTCAGCCTGGACTAGAGCGAGACCCTACCTCGCAAAACCAAAAAAAAAAAAAAAAAAAAAGAATGGCAGGAGCAGACACCTGGTATCACATATTCATATCAGCAGTAAAGAAGTAGAGAGAACAAATGCTAAGCAGAGCTGGACTATAAAATCTCAAAATCTGGGATGGAGAGATGGCTCAGTGGTTAAGGTGTTTGCCTGTAAAGCCTAACAACCAGGGTTCAACTTCACAGTACCCACGTAAAGCCAGATGCACAAAGTAGCACATACATCTTGAGTTCATTTACAGCAGCTGGAGGTCCTGGTGTGCCCATTCTGTCTGTCTCTTCTATCGTTCTCTGTTTTCAAATAAACTTTTAAAAAAATCAACCACCCCCATCCCCCCAGTGATGTATTTCCTCTAGTAAGGCTCCAATTCCCAAATGCTTCCCATGCTGTCCCACCAACTGGAAATTAAGTATTCAAACACATGAGACTCTAGCAGGCATTTTACATTCACACCACCACAGTACTCAAGATAATCCCTCACAAAACTGCACAGAGAAAATGTCATCTGCATAATCCCTCACAGATGATTCTGCATCCTCTCGAGTTAGCAATCAATAGAAACCATCACAGTATCCAAGTTGCTTAAGCAAGAAAGCAAATAATGAAACCAGAAATGGGGGAATGCAGACAGTAGGTGGTAGTAGGATCCAAAAGCTGATTTTTTCCTACTCCAGAAAGTTTCAGATATTATAGGCTATGGTATGGATACACATATGTAAGAAAATAAGAGGAAGGGTACATTCCTTACTTACTACATGCTTCCAGGAGCAGCAATAAGCATGAATGAGTAAAAATTTCTACTATAAAGTGTAGAAAATCTAGGGCATATGCCCAGGAATGGTTTATCTGGGTCATATGGTAAATCTATTTTTAGCTATCTTAGGAACATCCACACTGATTTCCACAATGGCTGTACCAGTTTATATCCTACCTCCAATGTTGAAGAGTTCCTCTTTTTCCCACACCCTCACCAACATTTATTGTCATTTGATTTCTTTATGATAACCATTTTGGTTGGAATGAGATGAAATCTAAAATCATTTTAATTTGCATTCCTTTTATAACTATGTAGAACATTTTAAAAACATTCATTGGCCATTTGTATTTCTTTTTTTTTACTGACAACTTTTATACTTACAGGCAATAAACCATGTTTCCCTCCCCTCCCACACTCCCCTTTAGAACTCCACTCTCCATCATACCCCCTCCATCTCTCCATTAGTCTCTCTTTTAATTTTATGTCATCATCTTTTTGTCCTATTATGAGGGTCTTGTGAAGGTATTCTCCATTCAGTTCTAGAGCCCATTTTAATTGACCTAAGTATTTACTCTTTTTTTAAATATATTTTATTTCTTTATTTATTTGAGAGAGAGGCAAAAAGAGAGAGGAAGAGGGAGAGAGAGAGAATGGGTGCGCCAGAGCATACAGCCACTGCAAATGAACTACACATACATGTGTCACCTTGTGCATCTGGTATACATGGGTCTGGGAATTGAACCTGGGTCTTTTGGCTTTGCAGGCAAGTGCCTTAACTGCTAAACCATCTCTCCAGTCTGAGTATTTAGGTTTTTTGAGTTCTTTGCATAGCAAGGAAAGATTTTTCTCCCATTCTGTGGGCTGCCTCTTTGTTCAATTAAGAGTGCCTTTATATAAGTTAATAAGGTACCAACTGGCTATTAGTGGCCTTGTTTCGTGAGCCACTGGAGTTTTATTCAGAAAGTCCTTGCCTATGCCTATATATTGAAGGATATTCTCTACTTTTTCTTCTGGCAGTTTCAGGTCTGGTATCAAGGTCTTTGATCCATATGGACTTGATTATTGTGCATGTAGAGAGAGAAGGATCCAGTTTCACTCTTTCATATATAGATACCCAGTTTTTCAAGCACCATTTGTTAAAGAGGATGTATTATCTCCAGTGAATATTTTTGTCAAAAATCTGATGTGTAATAGTGGCAGGCAGCCTCTACAAGTAGCCAACTGTTCTCTGATTGGACAGGAGGCCTGCTCAGTGGGAGGGAACTCATATCTGGTACTGGAAGCCAAGTCAGAATCCCATAGTCAGGAAACTCATACTTCAGAGAGACACTCCATTGCTCTCTGGAGAAGAATGGGTTTGCACAACAACAACAAAAAAATATCTCAGATAACTTTGCATAGTCCTTTAACCCAAGCTTTTTTCATTCTAAGTTGGAGAGTCTATTTTATTTTACAGATAGCAGAGAAAACAGATGAGAGCCAAGATCCATCAATAAGACAAGAAAAAAGCCAACTGCCCACCATGAGATGTGTCACCTCTACTATATCTGCCATGACCCAGGAGAAATTGTAGAGGAAGTGGCAACATGAATGCTGCTCTATTGCTAGCCTGACAAGCTCCAGGGTGGTGGTGACAGATACAGTGGTCAATCAAAACCCATCAAAGCAGAAATCCAGAGGCTACAGAGAGCTCCACACTAAATAAGACTGACAGTAGGCCTGCCATGGCTCAGGGAACATTGTGGAAAAGAGAGCACAGGATTGTAAGAGCTACAGAGTGGGTAGGAATATCCCAAAACATAGTCTATCCTCTGTTCCAATGATCTGCATATCTGTTTCTGTGCCAGTACCATGCTGTTTTTGTTACTATGGCTCTGTAATATACCTTAAAATCAGGTAGGGTGATACCTTCAGCCTTATTTTTGTTGCTCCAGATTTCTTTGGATATTTGGGGTGGGGGTTGCTTCCAAAATTTTTTTTTCCATCTCATTGAAGAATGCCATTGGCATTTTGATAGGGACTGCATTGCATCTGTAGACTGCTTTTGGTAAGATAGATATTTTCACCATATTGATTCTTCTAATCCATTAACATGGGATGGCTTTCTATTTCCTAGTGTCTTCTTCAATTTGTTTCTTGAATGTTTTGAAGTTTTCATCAAAGTGGTCCTTCACCTCTTTGGTTAGATTTATTCCAAGGTGTGTGTGTGTGTGTGTGTGTGTGTGTGTGTGTGTTTGGTAGTTGTGAATGGGACTGTGTCCCTGATTTCATCCTCAGCATGTTTGTTATTGGTATATAAAGAGGCTACTAATTTATGTTTGTTAATTTTATAGCCTGCCACTTTACTGAATGTGTTTATGAGCACTAAACACTATTCTGGTAGAGTTTTGAGGGTCTCTTTTGCATAGAATGATATAATTGGCAAATAATGATAATTTACTTATAACCATTTTATTTGTATTTCTTGTCTTGTTGTTATACCTAAGAATTCTAATACTATATAGAATAAAAATGGAAAAACTGGACACCCTTGTCCTTTTTTCCTGATTTTAATGGAATTACTTCAAGTTTTGTAATGTTGACTATAGGTTTGTAATAAATAGGTTTTATTATGTTGAAATATGTTCCTTCTATCTCTAGTTTCTTTAAGACTTTTATCATGAAAGGGTGTTAGATTTTGTCAAATGCATTTTTTCACATCTCTTGTGATGATCATATGATTTTACCCTTAAGTTCATTTATATGGTATATTACATTTATTGATTTGTATAAGTCCTACTGTCTTTGTATCTATGAAATATACACCACTTGATCAGAATGAATGCTATTTGATGCATTCCTGCATTATGTTCACGAGCATCTAGAAGTTTTTCATCTTTGTTCATAAGGTTGGTCTGAAATTATCTTGTTTGGTTACCCCTTTATCTGGTTTTGGTATCAGGGAATTTATGGAGAGATGGCTCAGAGGATAAAGGCACTTGCTTACAGGGCCTCCTGGCCTAGGTTCAATTCCCCAGTACCCATGTAAAGCCAGATGCACAAAGTGGAACATGTGTCTGGAGTTTGTTTGCAGTATGGCAGAAGGCACTGGCATTTCCATATCCTCCCTCCCTCCCCCTCTCTCTATACCTCTCTCTGTTTCTCTCTCTCTCTCTCTCTCTCTCTGTGTGTGTGTGTGTGTGTGTGTGTGTGTGTGTTGTGTGTGTGTACAAATAAAATATATTTTAAAGTAGTTTAGTACTGTTCTTTCCTTTTATGTCTTATGGAATAATCCCAAAAGCATTACTATTAGTTCTTCTATGAAGGTCTGGTAAGATTCACCAGTGAATCCATATGGGTCTGACATTTTTTTAGTTGTGTTTTTTAATAATTACCTTGATTTCATTACTTGTTAAATTGGTTTATCTCATCTTGCTTTAATTTTGGTAGGTCATATTTATCTAGAACTTCATCCATTTCTTTTAGATTTTCAAAATTTTAGCTTTCCAAAAAAATTTAAATCTTAGATTTTAGTAAAATATATGTTTTTAAGGTGTGCTATTATGTTTTTCTAAATTTCACTGATATTTGTTGCAGTGGTGCCTTTTTCACTGCTAATTAATTTGGATCATCTCTCTTTCTTTTGGTTAGTTTCACTGAGGGTTTGTCAATCATGCTTATCCTTTAAACAAAGTAACTATTTGTTTCATTGATTCTTTGAATTTGGGCTTTTGGTCTTCATTGCACTAATTTCTATTTTTTCCATCTAATGATTTTGGTTTGGCTTGATTTTTATCCAAGGATTTAGGGTGTACCATTAAATTCTTTGTAAACTCTCTAAAATATATATATATTGCCTCTTAAGACTTTCTTCACTGTATCCAAATAGGTTTGGTACATTGTGTTTCTTAGTTATTTGATTTTAGAAATATTTTTTATTTCCTTCTTGATTTCCTCAGTGCCCCTTCATCATTTAATAGTGTATTGTTTAATTTCCATGAGTGTGTATGTTGTGTCTTACTCACTGTGTATTTGTAGCCTTATCCAATTGAGATCAGATACAGTACAAGGAATTATTTCAATTTCCCTGTTTTTGTTAAGATTTTCTTTGTGCCCTAATAGATGATCTCTTTTAGAGAAAATTCCATGTGCTGCAGAAAAAAAATGTATATTCTGTAGCATTTGGATGGAATGTTCTGTAGGTATCTATTAGGCCCATTTTTAATATGATGTCATTTAATCCAGATGGTTCTCTGTTTGTTTTTGCTATTGTTTCATTATTTTATTGCTTGGATTTTCTGTTCATCAGCTGTATTCTTAGACATGTAGATCAGATGTTATATCTTCAGAGTAGGTGCTCAAGGTGCCAGATGTGGCCTCTATATTACGCCAAAAGTAACAGTTGGAGTGAATCAAGCTGGTTCATATGACTGCTATGCAAATATCTCACATAACTGCTATGCAAATATCTTAGCAGCTAGTTAACAACAAAATTCCCTTTACCTTAATTGCTGGTGGGTAAGTGAATAAGGTTAGTATGAAGAATACCAGAGTTTTGATTACTTAGAAATGGGAGAGGTGTAGGGTGGGTTAGGCTAAGGATGAGTATAAACTTTGAAACAGGTAAAGCTTGCACAAATCTGGGAGAGGGAAGTTGGGGTACTGTTAGTATTAATTTCCACAGATTTTAGAGGTTGTTGAGGCAATGGAAGTTTGTAGTTACGAAAAATAAAGAGGGATGGATAAGGAAGAGAAAATTGAAAAGAGAATGGAAAGAGAGAGAAAATGTATGAGTTGTGCATGAGAAGAACAGTAAATAAATCCCAATAATAGGCTGAGTGCAGAAAAATATCAAACAAACCAAAATCCATCTGAGCAATATACAAACGTGCATAACCAGCACGTTTGGCAATAGACATGCATGGGAGAAGGTGATCTGCCTCTTGCACATTAGCTAGGTCCAGGCAAAACCACAGAGAAACTGGCAAGTTATGCATGAGTGCTGCTGTCAAGGCGGGCATGGCAACCTGCTCCAGGGACATGATGTTAGACGCTGAGGACACTCGAAACATGTCAATGCAGAAATGGAGAAGTTGCTGGGAGCTTAACATTGAAGTAGACTTACAATACACCCACCAAGGCTCAGGGAATGTTGCAGAAAACAGGGTGGAACAATTATAAGAGCCACAGGGTGGGAGGAGTATCCAGACGCATTGCCCCCACCCTAAAATGACTGACTGCTGCTCTCATAACTCATAACTCATAGCACATTACCCCATGATGAATAAGCCCACGGAGGAGAGCCCTCAGTGGAATGGGAGTAGGGAGAAGGGGGATGGGAATAGCACATGAGTTCTCCATACAACAAAGTTTATAATTAATAAAAACAACAAATTAATATTTAAAAGAGGGAGAGGAGGTAAGTGTGGCGTGGTGCCTCACTCGCTTAATCCCATCTCTCAGGAGGCTGAGGTAGGTGGTTCCCTAGAGTTCAAGGCCAGCCTGAGCTTCAGTGAGTTCCAGGTCCTTGTGCTCTAGCTGGAGATCCTGCCTTTAAAAAGCGGACCAAATTTTAGATATGTCACAAGTGAAAAAAGTTAACCCTAACACACATATTATGTTAAAATGTTAAAGCAGGCTAAATATTCTTCATATATAACAAGCCAATATTTTGCCTTAGTGGGCTGGCTACGTTTTAAATTCTTCCCCTCCCTGGGATGTTTAACAACTTGCCTTGATATAGAAAGTGTCATTAGCGCTTCCAGTGCAAGCCTATATACCTAGCTTTAGTGTATAGTATTGCCCCAATGTAAACCAGCCCAGTTACCTTTGCGGGTGACGGTTTACCTCACCTATATTGAATTGTGACGCCGGTTCCCTCTATGGCGCAATATGGATTCCTCCTAAGTGGTTATGTAGGTCAGCCCTTTGGATCAGTTGCTCTGGATGCTGCGTAGGAGAGGGGCGGCTTCCTACCATCTCCAGTGGTGCTTCCCATGTTGGCATATAGGGGAGGGGAGGTTGTGGGTGATCTGGAGCTGCTCCTCTGATCCCAGTTATCTTCTCCTTCGGGTTCTTTTAATTTTTTTTAGGGCTTGTGTGATTGGGGTGAATCTCTTCCCAGTAGATTCCAACGCTCTTGGTGGTTCAGGCAGGAAAGGAGAAGAACTTGCCGGTGGCTGCAGGTTGGAACCGTTCCTTGTTGATTACCTGATCGCTGTTTCTCTGCAGAGGTGTTACCTGCTTAATCAGCTCCATAGGCACCCTCACTTTTTCGGAAGTGTATTTATTGTGTGTTCCAGGCTGCTTTTCCACCAAGGTTCTATTCTGCCATCTTAACCAAAAGTCCCCTATCTGGATTTTCTTTAATGTTTCTCTTTGATTAAAGATATGAATTTAAGGGACTGGAGAAATGGCTCAGCAGTTAACTCGCTTGCCTGCAAAGCCTAAGGACCCAGGTTCAATTCTCTAGTAACAACGTAAAGCCAGATGCTCAAGGTGACACATGCGTCTGGAGTTCCTTTATAGTGGCTAGAGGCCCTGACATGCCTATTCTCTCTATCTGTTTTTCTCTCGCATAAATAAATAAATAAATAAATAAATAAATAAATAAATAAAATTTTGAAAAGATATGACTTTAATATGAGACTCAGATTAAATTTATTCTTAGATACTGAATAAATTTTAATTATTTTACAAGTTGTACCTACTAACTTTGTATTCTCTTTGCTGCTAGGAAAAACAATCATTTAATTGTATAATCAACAAGATGATTTTAAATATTTATTTTATATCAAACAACCTAATTAGATTCTGCTAATTTGTCTATTGATATTTTTATGGATTTTCCCATAGATGATATATAGCTAGGCCATAGATAGATAGATTATAGATAGATGGTAGATAGATAGATTAGATGATAGATAACATTTATGAAGGAAACTTTAACTTCTCCCTTCTCAGTTATCCCTACATCTACTCTGTCCTCTCAGGTATCTGCAGTACCTTTGTACATTCATACAAACATATTGGATTGTAAATACACTTTAATAGAGGAAGAGCACACATACCAAAAATATCTGAATCTTTATTATACAAGGCTATTAAAACAAACCTGTATGTCCCCCATTCGAATCAGAAAAAAAGACCATTACCTACTAATCAAAACTTTTCTAAGAGCCGGGCATGGTGGCACACGCCTTTAATCCCAGCACTCGGGAGGCAGAGGTAGGAGGATCGTCGAGAGTTCGAGGCCACCCTGAGACTACATAGTTAATTCCAGGTCAGCCTGGACCAGAGTGAAACCCTACCTTGCAAAACCAAAAAAAAAAAAAAAAAAAAAAAAAAAAAAAAAAAACTTTTCTAAGATGGCTCAGCTGTTAAGGCACTTGCCTGAAAAGCCTAATGCCCTGTGTTCAATTTCCCAATACCCACATAAAGCCAGATGCACAAAGCAGTGCATGCATCTGGAGTTCAAATCTCTCTCTCTCTCTCTCCCCTTGCAAATAAATAATTTAAAAAAATCTTTCTCCATACCGCTCCCCTTACATTCAAACTTGTTCCAAAAAGTAACCAATGTTATGATTCCTAATATTATAATTTATATTTATCTTTTTTACACTTCATATAAATATGCCATTAGTAGTTTTCTTCTGCATTGGTTTCTTTCATACATTTTAGTATGTATTACTTACTTCCATTGCTGTATAATATTTCATTATACTACACCACATTGATGATATATGAACAAACTTTTATGAGTACTCTTATCTGTACCCCTTGTTAATATGTATAAGTTTCTGTTCAATACCAAATAATGCAAAGGCTAGGTCAACAGAATGGATGGGTAAAACATATGATGCTAAAAGTGTTATAAAACAATGATTAAGACTACAACAGTGTCAAGCATGTCAAAATATGTATGTCACATATTGTCATACTTGTCAAAGCATGTATCACCACTTATCTAGTCACAAAGGTTAAGTAACTGCATTCTTTCAAGCCAGTCATGGTAGTTTACACCTGTAATCCCAGAATCTGGGAGACTGACACAAGCATTACTATGAGCTCATGGTCATCCTAGACTACCCAGGCTAGCCTGGGTTATATCATGAGGCATTATCTGAAAAAGACAAAATAGTAACTGCATTCATTTAGTAAATACTTTTAGACTTTTTATTAAGTGTCTGGTATTGTTTTACATTGGGAATCTGATGATGTACAAAACACAGTCTATTCCGTTAAGACATTGTCTCTTTAAGAGGTCTTTGGAAATGCATGGGTTGCTTTCATTTTTTTTAGTTGTTACAATGAATGTTCCTACACAATATACCAGTAATTTTTCCAGTGAAAAATACTACACAATTTAAATTCTGCCCACCTAAGTACAGTGAGATACTTGTTTTTTTTAAAAATTTTTATTTTACTTTACTGAGAGAGGGAGAGAGAAAGAGAGAATATAAATGGGCATACCAGGGCCTCTAGCCACTGCAAATGAACTCCAGATGCATGTGCCACCTTGTGCTTCTGGCTTACGTGGGTACTGGGGAATCAAACCTCAGTCCTTAGGCTTTACAGGTAAGTGCCTTAGCCACTAATCCATCTTTCTAGACCAAATACTTGCATTAAGCTAACTTATTGCATGTAGTAATAATAAATATTTTTGACAAAGTTAGTTACCGATTGACTTTTAATGATTCAGTGATGCTACACAAAGACATAAAGTCATGAAAAATATCCCTTTCACAATGGTTATTAAAAACTTAAATAGGTAGGGATAAACCTAACCAAAAGGCTATTACCAAAGCCCTTGGTTTCCCTTGAGAAACAGATGATAAGACCCTATTGCTGAAGACATCTCTTGCCTGAGAGGCAAGGTCACTGAGAAAGCAAGCTGGTGTTGAGCAAAAAAACCTTCTCCCTGTAGACCAGCCAACTGAAAGCTAGAAAAAAGCTGCAGTGCATGCAGCCCTATGGGAGACAGAAGTCATCAGCAGTGAAAACAATGGACACTGAAATTCAAGTTTGGCCATACAGGCCCAATACTGAACGGTTGCAATAGTGGCATATCTGCTCTTGGGGTAACCAACTGCCCCATAATTGGACTGAAGGCCCTCTCTATGGGAGGGAATATATACCTGGTACTGAAAAACCTAAACAAAAGTCTATGGCAGGGGAGGTCATGAGCCTTAGGGGTATAAAGCCTGTGCTTGTCTGGGTAAATGTATATGTTATTCCCACCAACCTACCCTGAAAGCACTATGCTTAATGTTCATATTCACATATTAACGCTACTCTCACTTCTGGTTAGAGAAGCTTCTCTTTTCAGATGGCGATGACCACTGGGATGACCCAAAAGGCAACATAGTGCTGAGAAGAAGGGATGGAGGAGTGCCCAGCACTGAAACAGCTCTGTCACACCCTCCAAGGCTCAGGGACCATTGCAGAAGAAGGGGAGGATAGAATAGAAGAGCCAAAGGAAGGGTATGACTTCTTACAATGCAACTGTCCAGACAGAAATTGGCCTTGATATCCATGACCTTGCAGTGTCTAGCAATAACTTCACAAGACCCTAATAATAGAAGAAAAGATGATGACATCAAATTAAAAGAGAGACTAATGGAGAGAGGGAGGGGATATGATGGAGATTGGAGTTCTAAAGTGGAATGGGGGAGGGAAGGGAAATATCATGTGATTTTTGTATGTAAGTATAAAAGTTGTCAATAAAAAATAATTTAAAAAAACCTAACCAAAAATGTGAAATATCTCTACACTGAAAGCTTCAAGACAGTAAAATAAAATCAAGGAAGACACTGCATTATGGAAAGAACTTTCTTGCTCCTGGAATGGCACAATAAACATTGTGAAAGTGGCTACCATAGCAAAAGTCATCTACATATTAAATGTAACTCCCATCAAAATTCTAATGACATACCCCACTGAGCCAGACAAAATAATCCATGAATACATATATAACCACAAAAGACCACAAATAGCCAAAGCAATCCTAAAGAGAAATAATTGAGCTGGAGGTAGCACAATATCCAATCTGAAATTATACTACAGTGTAACAGTGATAAAGACAACATGGTACTGGCACCAAAACCAATATACAGACCAATGGAACATAACAGAGAATCCAGAAGTAAATCCATAATGCATTGGCCACCTAATCTTTGACAAATGAGCTAAAAATATTCACTGGAAAAAAAGACAGCATATTCAGCAAAGCTAGACATCCATCTGCAGGTGAGTGAAATTAGATCCATCTCTCTCTCTCTCCCTGTACAAATACCAAGCCAAAGTTAATCAAAGGCCTCAATTTAAAACGTGAAATGCTGAAAGTGATAGAAGAAAAACTAGGGGACACTCTCCGAGATACAGACATAGTCAAGAACTTTCCTAACAAAACTCCAATAACATGGGAAATAGCCCCAAGAATAAACAAATAGGACTACATGAAATTAAAAATCTTCTCCACATCAAAAAAAAAAACTGTCAATAAAACGAACAGCCTACAGAATGGGAGGTCTGTACCAACTATACTTCAAACAAAGAACTGCAAAAATTAAACACCAAAAATTTAATCTACCAATCACCAAATAAGTTAAATAAATAAAATACAGTTCACAAAAAAAAAAAAAAAAAAAAAAAAAAAAAAAAAAAGGCCAAGTACTAAAAACTGTTCAACTTCCCTAGCCATGAAGGAAATGCAAATGGAAACCCCTTTGGCATACCATCTTACCCCAGTCAAAATAACTATCATCAACAGACAACAAATGCTGGCAAGGAGCTGGGAAAGAGGTATCCTCAGCTACTGTTGGTGGGAATGCAAACTAATACAGCCACTATGAAATCAGTATGGAGACTCCTCAAAAAGATTTGTTTCCATGGTGATTCTAAATCCTGTCAAGTTGACAACCAGACATTAACCATTACAGTAACACAGGGAAACATGCATATAAGCCCCCCACACACATACATTATACACACAATCAAAAAAGAAAGGGAAGTCAGGCGTGATGGCACACGCCTTTAATCTCAGCCCTTGGGAGGCAGAAGTAGGAGAATCGCCATGAGTTCAAGGTCACCCTGAGACTACAGAGTGAATTCCAGGTCAGCCTGAGCTAGAGTGAGACCCTACCATGAAAAACCAAAAAAAAAAAAAAAAAAAAAGCAGTCTGTTGGGTTTGTCTCAAAAAATAAATAAATAATAAATTGTACTTGAAATACCAGAATAAATGACACCTAAATCTTTGTATGCCAACCAAACAACAAAAATGAGCTGGAACTTGAGTGGGAGGCCAGTTCTGTCCTAGCAAGGCCTCATGGAGCTGGAAAGTGCTAAGGAAGCTGGTGGAGGACAATGGTCACCAACAGCACACATAAGCAGGGGTCTTTGAAAGCTACACAATCAATCAGCCAGATGAAAAGTACACACCTGTATAATAATGGTACACAGCCTCTGTGAGTAGCCAACTGTGCTTTGATTGGACATGAGGCCCTCTCGGGGGGGGGGGGAGAAATCATATCTGGTACTACTAACCAAGTCAGAATCTCATGGCAAGGAAGCTTGTAGACTCTAGAGAGAAGCCCCCATTGCTCACTGGATAAGAAGAGTGAGCATATACATCAAAAAGACTCTCAAGTGGCTGGAAAGATGGATCACCAGTTAAGGCACTTGCTTGCAAAGGCTATCAACCCAGATTCAATTGCCCAGCCATGTAAAGCCAGATGCACAAAGTGGTACATGAATCTGGAGTTAATTTGCAACAGCTGGAGGCCCTGGTGTGCCCATTGTATCTCTGCTCTATCTCTCTCTGCTTGCATATATATATATATATATATATATATATATATATATATATATATATATATATATATATATATATATATTAGGATTTTCCAAGCTGAGTTTTAGTATAATTTTTAAAGCTTCAAGATAATGAATGAGTATTTGGTTTACTATGTCTGTTTTTTATTTTTATTTATTTATTTAGATAGGTAATTATTTTTTAATTTCTTTATTGACAACTTTTATAATTATACACAATAAACCATAGTAATTTCCTCCCCCTCACTTTCCCTTCACAACTCCACTCTCCATCATATCCCCTCCCCCTCTCCGTCAGTCTCTATTTTGATGTCTAAATTATTTAATAGTACATACATTTCATAAGTCAAAAAATGGTTTCACCAGCTGTGGTGGATCACACCTTTAATCCCAGCACTTGCGAGGCAGAGGTAGGATGATCATTGTGAGTTTGAGGCCAACCTGAGACTACAGAGTAAATTCCAGGCCGGCGTGGGCTAGAGCAAGACCTTACCTAGAAAAAAAAATGGTCTCAACGAAAGACTGAAATAAAAATTGGTTCAATGTTTTAAAGCAATAGACTATGTTTATGTATATATGATGATAAATATGCATATATAAAAACCTGAATGCACATACTCTTCTGTCGTGTCCGCCTCGACCAGCAAGGAAGACGCAACGCTTGGACTCTTCTTTCAGCAGTTTATTCAGGAACCTTGAACAATCTTCTGACCCCTTAAACAATCTTTTGACTGACTGACTGACTCACTGACTGACTCACTCACTCACTCACTGACTGACTCACTGACTCACTCACTCACTCACTCACTCACTCACTCATTCACTGACTGACTGACTGTCTGACTCACTCACTCACTCACTCACTCACTCACTGACTCACTGACTGACTGACTCACTCACTGACTGACTGACTCACTGACTGACTGACTCACTCACTCACTCACTCACTGACTCACTCACTCACTCCCTCACTCACTCACTCACTCACTCACTGACTGCCTGACTCACTCACTCACTCACTCACTTACTCACTCACTCACTCACTGAATCACTGACACACTCACTCACTCACTGACTCACTGACTGACTGACCCCGGGACAAGCCCGCCCAAAGCTTAAGAAGCCTTTGAACAGCCAACCCTGGTGTGCCACGTGGTGAATGCAGATAGGTCCACATATGCGGAAGCAAGCCTAGATCACAGCCCAAGCCAAATAAGGACTTGTTTATCCAGGAGAGCACTCACCATCTTTAAGGCGCGACACCTTGCAGCTCTCTACACTCTTCAATCCCACAATTGTAGACATATAATCTCCTAAGTATAAAATGATATAATTTAAGCCATGTGTTGTGGCTCACCCTTTTAATCCCAGCACTCGGGAGGCAGAGGTAGGAGGAATGCTGTGAGTTTCAGGCCGTGCTGAGACTACATAGTGATGTCCAGGTCAGCCTGGGCTAGAGCAAGACCCTACATTGAAAAACTAAGAAAATAATATATAATCTCATATGTGTAAAAAGATATGTGCTCAAAACTGTACTGTGCAGCATTTCTGTAATAGCAATAAGACAAAACAAAATGCATAACTATTCATGAGGATATTGATTGAATTAACTATAATACGTCCTTAGAGCATAATACCCTGTAATCTTTGAAAAACACAAGGTAGAATCATTAGCTATAGTATGGAAAGATGTAATGATACATCTTAAATATATTCTAGAAGAGCATACATAGTACTTATTTAGCCAAATTTCTGCACAGTTATATATTTACTTAGATGTACAATAAATAACATGGTTTATCAATAGCTGTATTTGTGGGTTAAGCACTTGGGAGGCAGATGTAGGAGGATCGCCGTGAGTTCGAGGCCACCCTGAGACTACATAGTGAATTCCAGGTCAGCCTGGACTAGTGTGAGACCCTACCTCGAAAAAAAAAAAAAAAAAAAAAAAAAAAAAGATTATGTGGAAAATTATTACTTCTTATTTCATATTTTTATGTGGTAATTGAATATTTAATACATAATGTTAAAAGATAGGCTTTCCTTTTTGAAAATGAAATTCTGTAAAGATAATCGTTCCAATCTGTCATGGTCATTTAAAAACATAAGTATAGAAGTTGTCAATAAAAAAATTATAAAAAAGAATATAAGCAACTGGTTTATTATATAGAACAATATTTAGACTCAGAAAGTATCAGTTATAAATAAACGTCCATGCATCCACTTAAAAAAAAAACATATCCTGCTTTACAACTGCACATAAGTCAGGAACACTGATAGATAGTCTTCTCCATCCAGATCATCAGCTAAGATTTATTCTATTCATAAGAAGTATTCCACCCACGTGGCCCCCAGCTGGTGGTGCTGTTTGGGAAAGTTGTGGAACCTTTAGGAGGTGGGAGTTTTTCTGGAGGAAGTGGGTCAGTGGGGATAGGCCTTAAGGTTTCATAGGCTGGCCTCACTTCCTGTTTGCTCTCTGCTTCCTGACAATTGATGCAATGTGACCAGCTGGCCTCACCATGTACATCTGCCTTACGTGGGTTCTGGGGAATTGAACCTGGGTCTTTAGGCTTTGCAGGCAAGCACCTTAACCGCTAAGCCATCTCTCCAGCCCCAATACTTTCCTTCTTTAAGCTGCTACTTAGTAGGTATTTCATCACAGCAATGAATAAAATAACTAATTTAGCCTCTGAAAGTCATCTACCAACAAGAACCACAGCTACCTGCATGCACCACCAGAGAATGAGTTCCATTCCTGTCTCTTCTAGCCTACAAATATCATCAGATGCTCCTTCTTGGTGATAACTAATCAAATCCTATTCACAAGGGATTCTGGAAAACATAGTTTTTACAATTCCACCTGGGAATATGGGGGATAGCTCAGAAGGACACAGTATATATGTCAACGAAAAGTATGCATGAGTGAGGTTTTTTTTTTTTTTTTTTTGAGATAGTGGCTCCCTACATATCCTTAACCTTATTATATAGCACAGCATGGCCTGGAACTATTAATTCTCCTGCCTCAGTCTCCTGAATCTTAGGAAAACATATGTGTACCAACACAGCCAACTGAGATATTTTCTTGTAAATACAATAATGGGTTCAAATTTATTTTTTTAATAGCATTCTCCACACTTGTATATCATACTTTCTTGCATGAGTAAATGGCTTGATTTTATAGTGACATGAGTATCAAAAGAGTGCTGTGATACTTATGAGGCCATTTTTTAAGACAGAAAATAAATGTTGAACACAGTTCAACTGAATAATTTGGAAACATGCCTTCACGTTTCCTACCCCAGCTCCACAGCCTCGTGTCCTTGAAACACACTAATCAAATCAAATAAAAAGTGATAACCATTCTTTAAACATGAGAGCAAAAACTCTGTTTACTATCTTTGGAAGGATATCTTAGAAATGAGATAATTTGAGATCCTGCCAAAATGTATGACTTCAAATTAATTTCAATTTGGTCTCTTGATTAAACTAACAGTAGGATTGATTTCTTCCAAATATTCCTAAGCAAGTTTTCACTTGTGTTATGTAAGTGTTCATAGACTCTCGGTCACCCCCCCCCAAGTGATAGCTGCTTTCACTGATAATAGAACAAGCTCCTCACTTATTACAAGGTGATAAAAATACAATAAGTCATGCTCAGGAGAGATAGCAAAATTATCTTTGTTCTTTTTTCCTTTCAAAATGGATATTCAAAGCAGGGTGTGGTGGTGCATGCCTTTAATCCCAGCACTTGGGAGGCAGAGATAGGAGGATCACCACGAGTTCAAGGCCACCCTGAGACTACAGAGTGAATTCCAGGTCAGCCTGAGCTAGAGTGAGACCCTACATCAAAAAGCAAATATATATATATATATATATATTCAGCTTTTGACTATCATGCTAATATTATCCATGTTTTGAACATGAGGTTTTCCTTCCATTCATTTTAATAGATAATTTCAGGTCCATGTTACCCTTATTCTGGAAGCAGTAGGGACTCAAGCAGTAGGGACTCAAGGTGAATGTAGTTGCAGCCTTTACATTGCTTAGGTTTACCATCTGGCTTAACCATTACTAACCATGTGACCTGGAGAGTTTCTTAACACTTCCTCTGTTTCTTTCTGGGCCTGTTCCACAGGAACAATGGAAGTATCTATCTCACAGGGTTAGCATAATGATTTGAAGTGATTTGATAGGTAGAGTACTGAGAACAATGCCAGGAATTGAGTAAGAGCTGCATGATGTTAGCAATGATTTCCATTCAGCAGCATGTGTTTCCCATGGGTTGCATCAAACTCAGAAATCTGTACTTTAATATTCCTTACTCTTTCTGGGTAAAGTGGCAGTATAATAGCCATGCCAAGGCAGCCTAGTGATGGAGAAAAGGAGAAAAACAGCAATATACACTCTTCTATTGAAAAAATGAAGGTGTATAAGTTATTATCAACCACAGAAGAGTAGTAGGAGAGACTCAGATCTTCTAGAAAGGAGAAAAGTGGCCAGAATCCTGCTGAGGTGCCAACGGCCCTGGTCCACACACTGTCTGCCCACATACCCACCCAGCTTGCACAAAGCTGCAGGAGCAGAAACCAGGTGAAGGGATTTTTTTTCCATTCACATCAGCCTCCTGACAAAGTCAAGAACCCTGAAGGAGAAGACAGCAGGGACAAGCTAAGCAGCTGATGAAAGAGAACACAAATGGGATGAGCTGAGGAGCTCCAGGACAACTGCAGGCATCCTGCATGGTCTGCCATCCCCAATCACCAGTGACATGAACCACCAGAGAACTCATTCAACCCCCAACCACAGGGAATCCAGCACAGCAAATGAGAACACCAGATCTACAGCACAACAGAGAGGGATTCATCTGGGCACTCAGCATTGGTGAGATTGGAAGCTATCCCAAAAGCTATCCCAGGGCCTACTTACACAAAGGCAGATACATAGGCCTACACTGGAACTGCTAATCTCTCTTTCCATGTTAGGGCAGATTGTGTGTTACATATTCTTGTTTGGCTATACCATTCTCAAATAAGCTGTATTTTGGTGTTGACTATTATTGCCTTACATGTTTCCTGATATATAAGGCCCTTGTCTTTTTCTTCTGTAATTATTATGGGCAGGGTCTGACTTGGCCCCAGGCTGATCTGGAAACCATTTCAGACAAGAAATCTCAACTTCCCAGTTGACAGGGTTAAAGGTGTGGGGCAACGCACACCTTTAGGGATTTTGGCTTTATTAGATTATCTATTGGTTTTAATCCCCAATCTTGCATAAATACTTTGGGCTGGTTTTGAATGTGTATATATTGCTCAGTTGAACTTTAGAATTTGCCAGACATTTGCTCCACACAGTCTACTAAAATACTTGAATAGAAGGCAAACTCAACATCTAGGGTCACTTCTACTGTTTCACCTGGAGTATAGGATTTACACCTGGCACCTTAAACTCCTACCCTGAAGATAGAAAGTCAGATTTACATGGCTAAGAACACTACAGATAATTAGAAAACCCAAGCATAAAATTAACTCAAGATGCAAAAATCTCTACATTATAATACAAGAAACAAAAAAAAAAAAAATCAAGAAAATGCAATCCCACCAAAAACTAAATCCACCAGAAATTACCTCCACTGAGACTATTTTAGAAGAAAGGCCTAACAAAGATTTTTTTAAAATGATTATATATATGCTCAAAGGAAACAAAGAAGGAAGCAAACTCCTGAAGGAATCCCAAGAGAACACAGGAAACCAACTTAATGAAGTAAGGAGGTCAATATAAGACATGACTAAGTAAGTAGAAATAATAAAAGAATAACAATCAGAAATACTAGAAATGAAAAATAGATTAAGTCAAACAGAAACCACTGTAGAAAGTCTCACCAATAGAATTAATCAAGGAGAAAGCAGAATATCTAAACTAGAAGACCAGGTTGCAGAACTAATACAGTCCAACAAAGAGAAAGACAAACTAATAGGAAGGCATGAATGGGAATTTCAAGATATTCAGGACACTATGAAGAGATCAAATGTAAGAATTTAAGACATAGTAAAAGGAGAATAATTTCACTCCAAAGGCATATCCGGTATTTTCAACAAAATCATAGAAGAAAATTTCCCCCAAATAGGGAAAGTGATGCCAACACAGATACAGGAAACATATAGAATGCCAAACAGACAAAATCAGGAAAGAACCTCTCACCATCAAACTACAAAACACACAAACCAAAGAAAATATATTGAAAGCAGTTAGAGAAAAAAAAAGTATTCCAAGTTCTGAAAGATAGCGACTGTCAACCAAGATTATTCTATCCTGCAAAGCTATCCATCCAAATTGACAGAGAAATAAAACATTCCATGACTAAAACAGGCTAAAGGAATGTATTAACACTAAATCAGCTCTACAGAAAATACTTGAAAGGATTCTCCATGTTGAAGAGAAAGAAAAGCACACACACAAGGAAACAGGAAAAAATAAAATAAACCATACTCAAACACTAGTTAATACAAGAGAGTAAAGGAAAAACTGGAAGAACTACAAAACAAGAAAAATGACAAGAATAAATAGATGCCTTTCAATAATAACTCTTAATATCAACAGACTCAATGCCCCAACCAAAAGACACAGGTTTGCATACTGGTTTAAAATGCAGATCCTTCTAAAGGTTTCCTCCAAGAAACCCATCTTCCCATAAAAAAAGGACACTATATTAGGGTCAAAGTTTGGAAAATGGTATTTCAAACAAATGGGCCTAGAAAATAAGCAGGTGTTGCTATCGTAATATCTGACAGGACACACTTCAAACCAACATTAGTTAAGAAGGATAAAGAAGGTCACTTCATATTGATTGAAGGAACAATCCAACAGGAGGACATTATGATTCTAAACATATATGCACCTAATATGGGGGCCCCCAATTTCATCAAACACTATTGGAATTAAGGTCACAGATAAAACCAAACACAGTTGTAGTGGATGACTTCAACGCCCCACTCTCATCAATTGACAGGTCATCCTGACAAAATATAAACAGAGAAGCATCTGGATTAAATGAGGTCATAGAACAAATGGTCCTAACAGATATCTATAGAACATTTCATCCAAATGCTGCAGAATACACATTCTTTTCAGCAGCACACGAAACGTTCCCTAAAATAGACCATATATTAGGACAGAAAGCAAACCTTAACAAAGACAGGAAAATTGAAATAATTTCATACACTCTATCTGATCACAATGGGATTAAACTGCAAGTCAAGAGCAAGAAAAACTATAGAGCATACACAAAATCATAGAAACTAAACAATACACTACTAAATGATGAATAGGTCAATGAAGAAATCAAAAAGGAGCTGAGAATGGTGGTACATGCCTTTAATCTCAGCATTTGGGAGCACCATGAGTTCAAAGCCAGCCTGAGACTACATAGTGAATTCCAGGTCAGCCTGGGCTAGAGAAAGTACCTACTGTGAAAAAAAAATAAGAAAGAAAATAAAAGAAAAAATCATAGAATCAAATGATAATGAGAACACACAAAACATACCAAAACCTTTGGAACACAATGAAAGCAGCCCTAAGAGGGAAACTTATAGCTTTTAAGTGCCTATATTAAGAAATTAGAAAGGTTGCAAGTATACAACTTAATGTTTCTTATTAAGGCCTTGCAAAAGAAGAACAAGGGAAAAAAATCACTGGGAAGAAATAATAAAGATTAGGGCAGAAATTAATGAAAAAGAAACCAAAAAACAACACAAAGAATTGATGAAACAAAGAGTTGGTTCTTTGAAAGGACAAACAAGATTGATAAACCCTTAGCAAATCTGGCCAAAAGAAAGAGAGAAGAGACACAATTTAGTAAAAATTAGAGATAATAAATGCACCATCACAACAGATACCAGAGAAATTCAAAAATCATAGGAACATTCTATAAGAACATATATTCTACTAAGTTTGAAAATCTGAAAGAAATGGATGATTTCCTTGATTTATATGGCATACCAAAATTAAATCAAGATGAGTTAAACCATTTAAATAGACCTGTAGCAAGTATGGAGATTCAAGCAGTTATTAAAAAAAAAAAATCTTCCAACTAAAAAAGTCCAGACTCAGAAGGATTCGCTGGTGAATTTTACTAGACCTTCATGGAAGAACTAACACCAATGCTTCTTAAAATTTTCCATAAAATAGAAAAAGAAGGAATCCTACCAAACTCCTTCTACAAATCCAGTATCACTCTGATACCAAAACCAGACAAAGATGGAACAAAAAAAGGAAAATTACAGACCAATCTCCCATATGAACATAGATGCAAAAATTCTCAACAAAATACTGGCAAACCAAATACAAGAATATAACAGAAAGATCATTCATCCAAACAAGTAGGCTTTATCCCAGAGGTGCAGGAATGGTTCAACATACGGAAATCAATCAATGTAGCCCAGAAGCCCCTGGTGAACAAGAGGCGTGGTCTCCGCTCAAAACGCTACAGGAACTGGGCTTGTTGCTGGTGGCCACTGAGATGCGACAAGATATTGGATGGGCAGCACTATGTTGAGCTTCTGGGAGTGTACATCCTGCTCATTGCCTCATTGCATTCATTCAGGGCCAAACACTGAGAATTGAGGTCAAAGTCCTAAACAAGATCTAAATAGGAAAGAAACTAACACTATCTTATATTATTGTCTTAAAAGTAAGTGAAGATTGGAGGAAAAAGAGCTGGAAAAAAAAAAAAGCTGTACTCTTTTGACCACACATGTAACAACATAAGAAAGGTTGTTAAAGGGACAACTCTTCTTGAGGGTAAAAGACAAATTTAAGATTCCACTTGGAATGAACAAGAAGGGTCTGCCAATTTTAGAGATGATTTTTGCCAAGTGTTTGGAGTGGTGCTACAGTTCAAATCACAAAGGATTTCCCTTTATGAGAGTGAAATACATGCTCAAAATGTTAAGCTCCAACTCCAAGAGCATGGGGAACAAAATGAAGTGACTGCTAAGAAAATGAAGATACATGTTGGGAGTTCTCAGGTGCATGTAATACCATTTGGGGGCGGGGGTCATAATATCATTTTGATGGTCCAGGCCTGAAGTCTGTTATTGTTGAGCCTCCTCTAGCATTTAAAAAGAAAACATACGTATGTCATGTTTGCAGAATTACCTTTACATCTTTACATATGTTCCAGTCCCACATGCAAGGTCATGAGCATCAAATGAAGGAATCCCATGTTAGCAATCGAGTGAAGAATTCAAAGAACACGTGTGCTTCTTACTAAGATAGATATGCAGATTATATCAAGTGTTAGGAAATCTAGAGAACTTGAGTTGAAGACATATTTTAGAAATAAGGAAGATAATTATTTGGACTTTCATGGGTCTAGAGAAGTGACTGATTTCAGACACATGAAAAAATGTTTGGACAAACATTCCCACTTGACACTTTCTGTATGTACCCAGAACCAAATAAGCATTCACAAGTATTAGAAAACCAGTTACCTCATTGTTTACCATCTCATTCAAAGATATATGAACTTTTACAATATTAGCTTGAAGATTTCATCAAAGTGAGAAAGCCAGAGGACTAGATCCTAAGATTTATTTTAGAAATATTAGAGAAAGCAATAGATATTCAGACCATAGGTACAGAGAAAGAGTTGATTCTAGACACAGACAAAGAATGTGTGAGTGAAGATTTACATTTGAGATGCCTCACATCTACCAATGACAATACAGTAGTCCGCCAGTGGAAGGCCAGTTACCTCAATGGTTATGAGCTTATTCAAATAGAAGAACTTGTATGTTTCAAGATGAGCATTATGATTACAGAAAAGTGCATGAATCTGTAGGAGTAAAGCCAAAAACCTCTTTCAAAAAAAAGAGTTGATCACTTTGTGGAAACCCAGAATTACAGAGAAATGGGTGATAGAGTATCCAAACATAGAATGTTCGAGCAAAGGCTCCCATTTGAGACTTTTCCAGATGTATACATATCCATACAATAGTTCACATGCACCAGAAAAATGAATTACCTCATTGTTTACCATCTTATGTGAACAGAGACAAAAGTCTGAGAGCTACTGTCAACTCACCAGAGTTTTTTTTTTTTCTCTGAAAAACCAGTTCCCCTGAGACTTAGTCAGCATGAAAATAACTCTGGCCTACACAGGATAGAACTGTGAAGTTTACAGACACCTTTCCTTAAATAACAAAATCAATGACCATCAGGCAAGTCATAAAAGGAGACATCAAAAGAGAAAATGACACATGGAGAATGACAAAGAAAAGTCAGAAAAGGAGCTCTAAGCATAAAAAGAAGAAAAGTTGCCAGGATAAGAATTTAGATAAAGACAAGAGTGACAAACCCTGTAAAGGAGGGGATAAAAAAGTTAAAGTCAATTTAGGAAAGATTAAGCATCATAAAAAGGAAAGAAACAAGGATGTATCCTCTGAAAAAGAACACAGGAAAGAACAAGCATAAGAAAAGAAAGATCACAAGAAAGAAAAAAGCATCTATTGAAGGAAGGATATAAGAAGAAATGTTTGGGGATGAATCAATTATTGGATTATGAAATTTTAGTTTATCCAAGAGTGGTTCAAAGAAAATTGTAATGAATAAGATAATGAAGACTAGGAAAGGTGTGTAGTGTCAGTTCAGGAAAGCTAAGTTTTTATGTGCAAAACCTGAAAAAAGAAAGAAATGTACAAAATGCCTATTTCTGGCCTTTTAGAAAGTAGTTTCAGTGTGTTTACAGTTGGATTTCGAATATTTAGTTTTGTTTACACGAGAATGAAGAAATTGGTCAAGAAAATAAATTTAGATAAAAACATGAGCTTCAAATGAGAACAGGCAGATAAGAGCCAGTATCAGTTCAAGAAAACTGTATCAGGCAGTCTTTGTCCCTCCTTTCTGCTCTTGTCTCCCATTCTATCCACCTTCTCCCTCCCTTCAAAATTTGACTGAAAGGGGAAAAAGCCAAAACCTAGTTCTGAGAAGCAAAAACATAAGGAAGAACAAAAGAACACAAACACAGAAGATTCAGTGTTATGAAATGAGTCAACTCATGATATTTTTATTTATTTGTGTGTATGTATGGCTATGTATGTGTATGTGCTGTCCTCCTACATTCTCTGAGCCAGGGATTCATGCTACTATAAAAGGGCCAGTCTATTGAGCTTTGGAATCTCCTGGCTCCATAACCCAATGTCATAGGCACATTGGGATCATGCGCACATGTGCCACTTCGTGCAGCAATTTACATGAGTGCTGGGAGTAAAGAGAGCAAAATGTTATTTCTTAACATCAAGCTTGGAGAAAAATAGAAGTCACTTCCTTGCAAGAGCCCATAAAAAAAGGAATGAAGCACTTGCTTGAGCAGGTGGGGATGGTAGATAAACAGGATGCTCTGCTGGTCTGAATAGCATTACCCTAGGCCTGCATTGTTAAGCAAAATCTTTAAGGGCAGATAAGCAGGACATCTGGAGACTCTAGGCCTATCTAACACCCCCTCCCCCAGGGTGCTTCTGTAACTGACTAACAGACCTATTCACCACTTTGTTTAATCTTCTGAGAGTGGAATGCCCCTGCCATAATGCACCTAATTCTCCTTTATGTTTAAAGTTACTTTTATGGCTGTAACTGAATCATGCGAATTGTGATTTATGGTTTAACTCCCATCCTGTTTTTACAATAAACATTTTGTACTTTTTTTCCAATAAAAGCTGATTCTCCAAACAATTAAAGGCTGCATCCTGAGATCCCAAACTGTGGATATAGCCCTGATGCGCACCAGCTTTACTTCTTTTTCTTTTCTTTCTTTTTTACCCAATAAAACTTTGCCTCACATTCCATGAGTGAATGGTCTTACTTGTGTGACACCGGACCCCATAACATATTGGGGCTTACCCTGGATCCACATTTCAAGACCTCCCTCCCTGACTCTTGGGTGACTGAACCAGGGAAGGCCCCTAACCTCACCCCAAGAACCAAATCTCCATCTATCTGCATGTTCCTGGTTTTGGAGTTGGTAGCAAGCTGTTGACAGGGAACTTTTGCCTAGGACTGCTGCCCCCTCCTTTATTCAATAAGAAACTTATGGAGGTGCTTTTCCACTCTTCTTTTTGTTTTTCTTTTTTTTTTTCTGGTTTTGTGCACTTTTCTGGGTCCAAGAGGGAAGCTGGACACAGCATTAATTCCCCTAAAAAGGATCAAAGGGTTGCCCTGGACCCTCTCTGACTCCGTTTGGAGATCTTGAATGGAGATCTGTTTCTGGTTTGGCAGCTGTGTCTGTTTCTGCTTTAGTTTCAGTTTGGCAGCTGTGAGGCTGTGTCAGGAGAGCTGTAATTGCTAGCATGTTTGTGTTTGGTGTTGTGTTCATTTGTCTCATCCTCATCTTTGAAAATATGAGTCAAAAACATTCCGTTGAAAAATCTCCCTTAAAACTGGTTATAAACCACTTTAACAAACTTCAATAAATAAACAATAAAATGAGCAAGGCCTATTATCCTAGCTACTTGGGAAGCTGAGACAGAAGGATTTCCAATTAGAGGTTCCAATGTGATAGCCTGTCTACACATTTTAAAACATGTGACTTTTAAATTGGTTGTAAAAAATAAGTACATAATTTTAATTTGAACTGTGCCTGATATTTCCTCTTTTGTTTGGACTTTAAACAAATAAGACATTGTTTATAGACACCTTTTGGTTTCTTTTTTTTTAGTTACTTTTTTATTGACAACTTCCTTAATTGTAGACAATATCCCATGGTACTTCCCTCCATCCCCCCACTTTCCCCTTTGAAATTCCATTCTCCATCATATCCCCTCCCCCTGTCAATCAGTCCCTCTTTTCATTTTGATATCATCATCTTTTCCTCCTATCATGATGATCCTGTGTAGGTAGTATCAGGCACTGTGAGGTCATGAATATATAGACCATTTTCTGTCTGGAGGAGCATGTTGTAAGGAGTCCTACCCTTTCTTGGCTCTTACATCTTCCACAATGGATCCTGAGCCTTGGAAGTTGTGTTAGAGATATTTCAGTGCTGAACACTACTCTGTCCCTTCTTCTAAGCACCATGGTGCCTTCTGAGTCATCCCAAGGTCACCACCATCTGAAAAGAGAAGCTTCTCTAACCAAAAGTGAGAGTAGCATTAATATATGGGTATGGACATTAAGAGAAGTGCTTACTGGGCAGTCTGGTAAGCATAGTATATACATTTAGCCAGACACCAGCAGCAGTTGCACCCCTAGGACTCATGACTACCCCTGTTTTAGGTTTTCAGTATCAGGGATGTATTCCCTCCCATGGAGCAGGTCTCCAGTCCAATTAGAGAGCGGTTGGTTTCCCCCATAACAGACATGCCACTATTGCACCCATTGGATCATTTGGCCTGGCTGGCCAAATTTAAAGCTTGCAGTGTTCACTTTTGAGTATCTCCCATTGAACAGCATGTAACATAGCTTTTTCCAGCTTTCTGTCAGCTGGTCCACATGGAGGAGGCTTTCAGCTCAGCACCAGCAGGATTTCTCAGTGACCTTCCCACCCAAGTATGTGAAGTCTTTAGCAATAAGGTCTAACCATCTAATCCTGCTGGGAAACCAAGGGCCTCTGCAATGGCTTATAATGTTTTAGGGTATCTGTGACCTCCCTGGCCAAAAATTTAAAGGAAGGTATCCCACCCCTCGCCCTGAAATTTTTTAGTAAAAATCTATTGCTTCTGAGTGTTTCATTGCCCATTAAAGTAGGTTTCCATATGGCTTATTTATATCCTCTTAGATTTTGATTAGCTCTCCCTCCAACTTTCCTTTACTCAATCTCTTCCCCTGACCTCATGTAGGCCTTTTCACCCTGTTCTTCTACTTACATGTATACAATATCATCATATCAAGTCCCCCCTCCCTCCCTTTCTATTCCCTTTATTTCCTATTTCTAGCTTACTGGCTTCTGATACTGAGTTTTGTTCCTACTCACATAGAAGTCCAATCATTTGTAGCTAGGATACACATATGAGAAAGTACATGTGACATGTGGCTTTCTGGGCCTGGGTTACCACACTAAGTATAATCCTTTCCAGATCCATCCATTTTCCAGAAGTTTTCATAACTTCATTTTTCTTTAAGGCTGAGTAGAACTTCATTGTATAAATGTGCCACATCTTCATTATCCACTCATCAGTTGAGGGACATCTAGGCTGGTTCCATTTCCAAGCTATTGTGACTAGAGCGGCAATAAATATGGTTAAGCAAGTATCTTTAAATTAGTGAGATGAGTCCTTAGGATATATACCTAGGAGTGGTATAGCTAGATCATATGGTAAATCTATTTTTAGTTGTCTCAGGAACCTCCAAACTGATTTCCACAATGGCTGGACCATATTGCATTCACACCAACAGTGTAAAAGGGTTCCTCTTTTTCCTCATCCTTGCCAGCATTTATGGTCATTTGTTTTCATGATGGTAGCCAATCTGACAGGAGTGAGATGGAATCTCAAGGTAGTTTTAATCTGCACTTCAGATTTGCTAAGGGTTTATCAATCTTGTTTATCCTTTCAAAGAACCAACTCTTTGTTTCATTGATTCTCTGGATTGTTTTTTCAGTTTCTATTTCATTAATTTCTTCCCTAATCTTTACTATTTCTTCCTGTCTACTGATTTTTGGTTTGCCTTGTTCTTCTTTTTCCAAGGCCTTAAGGTGAGGCATTAAGTTGTTTACTTGCAGCCTTTCTAATTTCTTAACATAGGCACTTAAAGCTATAAATTTCCCTCTTAGGATTGCTTTCACTGTGTCCCAAAGGTTTTGGTATGTTGTTTTCTCATTATCATTTGACTCTATGATTTTTTTTATTTCCTTCTTGATTTCTTCATTGACCCATTCACCATTTAGTAGTGTATTGTTTAGTTTCCATGATTTTGTGTATGCTATATAGCTTTTCTTGCTATTGATTTGTAGTTTGATCCCATTGTGATCAGATATAGTGCAAAGAATTATCTCAATTTTCCTGTATTTGTTAAGATTTGCTTTGTGTCCTAATATATGGTCCATTTTAGAGAATGTTCCATGTGCTGCTGAAAAGAATGTGTATTCTGCAGTATTTGGATAAAATGTCCTATATATGTATATATCTGTTAGGTCCATTTGTTCTATGAGCTCATTTAATCCAGAAGCATCTCTGTTCATTTTTTTGTTGGGATGACCTGTCAATTGGTGAGAGTGGGGTGTTGAAGTCACCCACTACAACTGTGTTTGGTGTTATCTCTGACCTTAGTTCTAATAGCATTTGTTTGATGAAATTGGGAGCCCCCATGTTAGGTGCATTTATGTTTAGGTTTGTAATGTCCTCCTGTTGGAGTGTTCCTTTAATCAATATAAAGAGACCATCCTTATCTTTCCTAACTAATGTTGGTCTGAAGTCCACCCTGTCAGATATTAGGATAGTGACCCCTGCTTGTTTTCTAGGCCAATTTGCTTGAAACACCCTTTTCCAACCTTTCACCCTAAGATAGTGTCCATCCTTTGTAGAAAGGTGAGTTTCTTGGAGGTAACAAAATAAAGGATCCTGCTTTTTAAACCAGTCTGACAACCTATGTCTTTTGGTTGGAGCATTGAGGCTGTTGATATTAAGAGTTATTATTGAAAGGTGTGGAAACACATCCCATGCTCAATATTGTAAAAATTTCAATCTTGCCAAAAGGAATATACACATTTAATGCAATCCCCATCAAAATTCCAATGGCATTCACAGAAATAGAAAAAAAATCCTAAAATTCATTTGGAATCAAAAAAAAAAAAAAAAAAAAACCTCAAATAGCGAAAACAATTCTGAGCAACAAAAATAAGGCTGGTGGTATAACTATACCTGATTTTAACCTATATTACAGAGACATAGTAACAAAAACAGCATGGTACTGGCAAAAAAACAAACATGTTATTCAATGGAAGAGAACAGAGGTATCCAGATGTAAGGCCAGGCAGCTACAGCCACCTAATCTTTGTCAATCATGGCAAAAATATTCATTGGAGAAAAGACAGCCTCTTCAGCAAATGAAGCTGAGAAAAACTAGATATGTATTTGTATAAAGATAAAAATAGATCATCATCTCTTTCCACACACAAGAAATAAGTCCAAATACATCAAAGACCTTAATCAGACCCAAAACTCTGAAACTACCAGTGGAAAAAGCAGGGTAATGCTCAAGCATTTTGGCATAGACAGTGATTTTCTGAATATAACCCCAGTTGCTCAGGAAATAAAACCGCTAATCAACCCCTGGGAACTCATAAACTTACAAAGCTTTTGCACAGCAAAGGACACTGTGAATAAAGCAAAGAGGCAACCTACAGAATGGGAGAAAATGTTTGCCAGCTATACATCTGACAGAGGACTAATATCCAAGATATACAAAGAACTCAAAAAACTAAATAGTAAGAAATCACACAACCCAATTAAAAATGGGCTATAGAACTAAATAGAGAGTTCTCAAGAGAAGAAATACAGATGGCCTGTAAATGTCTAACATAATGTTCTACATCCTTAGCATCAAGGAAATGCAAATTAAAACTAATTGGAGATTCTATCTCACTCCTGTCAGAATGGCTATCATCAAGAAAACAAATGACAATAAATGTGGAAAAAAGAGGAACCCTTCTACACTGTTGGTGGGAATGTAATCTGGTACAACCATTGTAGAAATCAGTGTGTAAGTTCCTGAGACATCTAAAAATAGATTTACCCTATGATCCAGCTACACTACACCTGGGCATATAGTCAGAGGACTCATTGCACTACCTTAGAGATAATTGAGCATATCCATATTTATTGCCTCTATTCACAATAGGTAGGAAATGGAACCAGCCTAGATGTCCCTCAACTGATGGGTGGATAATGATGATGTGGTACATTCATACATTGGAGTTCTATTCTGTGGTAAAGAAAAATGAAATTATGGAATTTTCAGGAAAATGGATGGACCTGAAAGCATTATACTTAGTGAGGTAACCCAGGCCCAGAAAGCCAACTGTCACATGTTCTCTCTCATATGCGGATCCTAGCTACAAATGTTTGTAAGTGTGTGTAAGTTGGAATAAAACTTGGTAACAGAGGTCAGTAAGCCAGAAAGGGACTTAAATGAAGGGGGAGAGGGGAGGATGTAAGGGGATGGTAGTGTGTGTGTGTGTGTGTGTGTGTGTGTGTGTGTGTGTGTGTGTATAAGAGCAGATTACTGGGGGGAGAAAGGTCTAAGTGAGGTCAGCAGAAAAGACTGAGTAAAGGAAGGGTGGGGAAATAATTAATCAAAATCTAAGAGGGTATGAATAAGTCATATGGAAACCTACTCTTTTGGACAATGGCACACCCAGAAACCATAAGTTATTACTAGAAAATTTTCAGAGCAAGGAATGGGATACCTTCCAGTGAGTTGTTGGCCAGGGAGGTCCCTGATGTCACCAGTATATTACAGGCCATTGCAAAGGCTCTTGGATCACCACCAGCAATAGATGGAAAATCCCTATTGCCAAAGACTCCACATGCAACAAGAAAAAAAGAGAAAGATTCCACATGCTTGGGCTGCAAGGTCACTAAGAAAACCTGCTAGAGCTGAGCTGAAAACATCCTCTGTGTAAACCAGCTGACTGAAAGCTGGAAAAAGCTACGCTGCATGCAGTTCTATGGAAGAGAGAGAAATCACCACTGGAGATAAAAACAATGGACACTGCAAGCCTTAAATTTGGCCAGCCAAACCAATTGAGCCAAAGGTGGCAAAACTGGCATGTCTATTATGGGGGAAACCAACTGCTCTCTAATTAGACTGGAGGCCCGCTCCACATGATGGAATACATGCTTGATACTGAAAACTTATGACAGGGGAAGTCATGAGCCCTAGGGGTGTAATGTCTGATGGAGTCTGGCTAAAGGTATATACTATGCACACAAAACTGGCCAGTAAGCACTTCCCTTAATGTTCATACCCATATGTTAATGCTATTTTCACTTTTGGTTACAGAAGCTTCTCTTTTCAAATGGCAGTGACCTTGGGATGACTCAGAAGGCACCATAGTGCTGAGAAGTGACAGAGGAGTGCTCAGCACTGAAACATCTCTGTCACACCTTCCACGGCTCAGGGTCCATTGCAGAAGAGGTAGAAGAAAGAATGCAAGAGCCAAAGGAAGAGTAGGACTCCTTACAATGCATTCTTCCACACACAAAATGGCCTGGATATCCATGACCTTACAGTGCCTGACAACTACCTACACAAGACCATCATAATAGGAGGAAAAGATTATGGTATCAAAGTACAAGAGAGACTGATTAAGAAGGGGAAGGGGTATGATGGAGAGTGGAGTTGTGAAGAGGAAAGTGGGGATGGGAGGAAATTATCATGGTTTATTGTCTATAATTATGGAAGTTTTCAACAAATAAATAAATTTTTAAAAAGGAGTATTAGCCAGGTGTGATGGCACAAGCCTTTAACTTCAGAACTCAGGAGGCAGAGGTGGGAGGATTGCTGTGAGTTTGAGGCCAGCCTGGTACTACAGAGTGAGTTCCAGGTCAGCCTGGACTAGAGTGAAACAATACCTCAAAAAAAAAAAAAAAAAAAACCACAAAAGACAAGCGTGTTGGCACATGCCTTTAATCCGAGCACTCGGGAGGCAGAGACAGGAAGATCACCGAGAGTTCAAGGCCACCCTGAGACTATATAGTAAATTCCAGGTCAGCCTGGTCTAGAGTGAGAGCCTACCTAGAAAAACCAAAAAACAAAAACAAACAAAAAATAAACACAAAAAGAAAAAGAATAAAAAGAGAGCTTGGGGGAAGTATCCTGTGAAGGTAGATAATATTGTGGCCAGAAGCCATAGATTGTTATTAGAAAAATTTCAATGCCAGGGTGGGATACCATCCAGCAAGTTATTGGCCAGGAAGGCCCCTGATGCTCCCAAAACAATAGAAGTTATTGTCAAGGCTCTTAGTTTTCCACCATAACTAGATGGTAAAACCCCATTATTGAAAACCTTACATGCTTGGGCTGCAGGTCACTAGAAATCAAACTGCAGCTGAGCTGGAAGCCTCCACCCTATTAACTAACTGTCAGGATGCTGGAAAGAGCTATATAGCACACAGCCATTGGAAGGAGAAAAGTCATTAACAGTCTTAAGCAACAATGAACCCTTCAAGCTATATGGCTTGCCAGCGAGGATAAATGTACCAACTAGTTCAATTGTGATGTGTCTATTATGGGGAAAAACAATTGCTCTCTGACTGGATTTGAGGCTTATTCAATGGGAGGGAATTCTTGCCTGGTACTGAAAACCTAGTCAAAAAACCTATGGCTGAGGAGTTCATAAACCCTAAGTGGTAAACTGTTACTGTTGTCAGGTTAAATTCATTTATTATGCCCACCAAACTGCCCCCCTAAGCACTTATGTTTATGCTCATATATTAATGTTGCTCACACTTTTGGTTAGAAAAGTTTCTCTTTTCAGATGACGGTGATCACTGAGATGACTAAAATATTATCAAAATGCTCAGAAGAACTGACAATGAAGTGTTCAAAAATAAGTGAGATATCTCTATCACAACCTCCAATGCTTAGAAACTGTTGTGGAAGAGGGAGCAGAAAGAATGTATGAGCCAAACGAGGGGGAAGACTGCTTACAATGCTGTCATCCAGAAGCCAAGTGCCCTTGATATTTATGACCTCACAGTGGCTGATGCTACCTATACAAGACAAGTACAATAGCAGAGAAAAAAAAATGATGCCATAAAAAAGATCAATCCAGGTGCCAATCATTGGACGAATGGATAAGCAAGATGTGGCATATTTACACAATGGAATTCTACTCAGCAGCTAGAAAAAATGACAGAATGAAAGTTGTAGAAAAATGGTCGAACTTGGAACAGATCATACTCAGTGACCCCACACAATCACAGAAAGATAATAGTCACATGGTCTCACTCATTTGCTGCTCCTAACCTAGATCAGCCCGAGATGCTGACATACCTAACAGGCATCTCAAGGCCTAAACAATAAGGAGGATAGTGTTTGAGGGGAGAACACAAAACTGACGCTCAGAAGCAACAGATTGCTACTAGAAAATTTTCAGTGCCAGGGATGGGATACCTTCCAGTGAGTTGTTGGCCAGGGAGGTCACAGATACCCACAAAACATTATAGGCCATTGCCAAGGCCTTTGGTTTCCCACCAGGAATAGATGGTAGGACCCTATTGCTGAAGACTCCACATACTTAGGCTGCAAGGTCACTGAGAAATCTTGCTGGAGCTGAGCTGAAAACCTCCTCCATGTGGACCATCTGACAGAAAGTTGGAAAAAGCTACGCTGCATGCAGTTCAATGGGAAAGAGCAAACACCAGTGAAGGTACTCAACAGTGAATACTGGAAGCTTTAAATTTGGCCAGCCATGCCAAATGAGCTAACAGGTGCAATAGTGGCATGTCTGTTATGGGGGAAAACAACTGCTCTCTAATTGGACTGGAGATCTGCTCCATGGAAGGGAATCCGTCCCTGATACTGAAAACATATGACAGGGGTAGTCAGGAGCCCTAGGGGTGCAACTGCTGCTGGTGTCTGGCTAAATATATATACTATGCTTACCAGACTGCCCAGTAAGCACTTCTCTTAATGTCCATACCCACATATTAATGCTACTCTCACTTTTGGTTAGAGAAGCTTCTCTTTTCAGATGGTGGTGACCTTGGGGTGACTCAGAAGACACCATGGTGCTTAGAAGAAGGGACAGAGGAGTGTTCAGCACCAAAACATCTCTAACACAAATTCCAAGGCTCAGGGTCCATTGCGGAAGATGTAAGAGCTAAGGAAGAGTAGGACTCCTTACAACATGCTCCTCCAGACACAAAATGGCCTGGATATCCATGACCTCACAGTGCCTGATACTACCTACACAAGACCATCATAATAGGAGGAAAAGATCGTGACCTCAAAATGAAAAGAGGGACTGATTGAGAGGAGGAGAGGATATGATGGAGAGTGGCATTTCAAAGGGGAGAGTGGGGAGAGGGAGGGAAATACCATGGGGCATTGTCTACAATTAAGGAAGTTCTCAATAAAAAATAAAAATTTAAAAAAAAAAAAAACTGAACCCAGATAGAACTGGTAACATAGAATCCTATATCCTGGAAGATATACTAAAAGGTTGAAACCTCAAGAGGACCTTAGAGGGAGCACCTTAATTGAAGGGCCCTGGAGAGGGTGGGATGAAGCATAACCTTAAATTTCTCCTGTGATTTTCTTTCTTTCTTTCTTTTTTCTATGGTCTTTTTTTCTTCTTTCTTTTCCCTTGGAACTGGCCTGTAACTTCCAGTACAGGATGCTGTTAACACCCACAATGAGCTGTTGATCAGAGAGACTACAAGGTTTCCCAACACAAGACAGACTTCTGTCAGAGCACTGATTATCCACCAGAGGTTAATGGTCAAACTCTACTGGTGAAGACATCATATGCTATCAGTAGGGAACATGGACAGACCTGGCTGGAATCTGGAAGAGAGCCAGTCCCCAGACAGTTAACTTATCTAGTACTAGAAGGTGCTACATGAGCTACTGTGGGAAAGTGGCCAACATCTGTCTGAGCAATTCGAGGTCTAAGCTACTCAGAAGCAAACAACCTGATGTGATGCTCACACAAGTGCAATAGTGACACACACCCATGGTGGGGAACCAGCTGCTCTTGGATTGGCTAACAGATCTGCTCAGTGGAAAGGAAACTATATCTGGAACTGGAGAACAAGTCAGAATCACATCCCAATAATGAGTTTGCTTTCCAATATCAAGCTACCACTAATCTTGGACTACAAGAGGGTCTAAACCCATTAAATTCTCTTTAAACTAACAATGATTATCCCTTTTAACCTGTGTTGACTTCAATCTTTGTTGGAGAACATGCTTTTCTTTTTCAGACAGAAGTAAGACCTGAGGAAAGAAATGACCCATCACACTTCAGCCTGGCCCCAGCTGAAACCACAGAGGAATTGGGGAAATGAGCAAGAGAGCTGCTTTCTTCATGAACCTGATATCAGTACAAGGGTGAAGGAGACAGACACTGAGGACACTCAACACCTACCAAACCAGAGATCCAGAGGCTCCTAAGATCCCATCACTGAAGTAAACTTAAAACGAACCCAACATGGCTTAGGGAATTTCACAGAAGAGGGGGCAGAAAGATTGTTAGAGCCACAAGTTGGGACCTTATGCACAGAGACATTGCCTCTCCCCACAATGCATGACCCACAGTCCCCATGGGGATGACCGGCATCCCCAATGAGGAGGGTCCCTTTGGAGGGGGGGATAGGGATAAGGGAAAGGATGGAACAAACATGTTATGTTTACATACTGAGTATCTCCATAACTAATAAAAAAAAGACAAGGGACTAGTTGGAAATAAAGGATTCAGTGGATGAGAAATTTGGGAGGGGGAAAGGGGGAATATTGGGAGTGGATTAGGATCTTGGTATATTATCTATATTCATGGGAGTTATTGACAAAATGTTAGAAAAAATATTTGCTATAAGTCTCCTTTAATTTTGAGCTCTCAGCAGCCTCTCATTTTCTTCTTTGATGAGTTTTGAGTCTCCTCAGTGTCTCTCACCACCTCCCTGGAGAAGATTTTTAGGCTAGCCATAAGAGAAGCACTCATTTTTAACCTTCCATTTCCTCTGTAATACTTCTTGGGCCCTGGCAGATGAGATAGAGATGACATCTTGTGCTAGGCCCTCAGCTTTCTTTTCTTTTTATTCTGATGGGTCTTGGGTCTCTGTGGTATTCACTGTCATCTGTCAAAAGCAGATTTTCTAACCAAGAATGAGAGCAGCATAGATCAAAAGGGGTAAACATAGACATTTAGATGATTTTCTGATGGGCATAACCTCTTTTAACCAAAAAGCAATGGAAGTTTCCTTAGTCAATGGTATGGGGGTGGGGGAGGGGAAATAAGAACAGAACTCAATGAGAATATGAACAATTTGCAATAACTTCATATATTATAGTTGTTGACATTTAAAAATGGTAATAAAACAGAATTGCTAGTGCTTAGTTTATCTGAATATCCACTTGAAATGTTCCCCAAATGAACAGAATGGATTAAGACTCAAATGTATCTGAGTAGTCTAAATTTTACAAACAAAACATTTGACCTATTCCCCCCCCACAAAAAAAAGACGTAGCTAGGCTAAAGATATCAAAGTAACAAACCAAATAAACAATGGTACAGATGTAGAAATATACCAAGTGCAGTCCACAAAATGCTTAATATCTAAAAGGCGTCAGAAGTTAGCCATTTCTCTCTCAGCATTTGTTTAGCTATTTGAAGTACTTAGAGCAATTACATGGCATGACTCCTGACTCAACTTGGTTGGTCTTTTTGCCCACACAGCTTCCCTGACCCCAAATAACAAACAAGATTTCTCATTTCGACAAAAGGGGAATATCTCTGTCTGCCCTACACACAAGGCAATAACAAGGAACTTCAGGAAAACAGGACAAAGTAATGGAGACTGTCTGGGAGCCATGGCCATAGGCACATACCATCCCCTAGATCTAGCAAAAAAATCTCTGTGCTGTTAAAACTGACATTCAGAGCCAGATGTGGTGGCGCACACCTTTAATCTCAGCCCTTGGGAGGCAGACGTAGGAGGATTACCGAGAATTCACAGTCATCCTGAGACTACATAGTGAATTCCAGGCCAGCCTGGACTAGAGTGAGACCCTACCTCAAAAACACACACACACACACACACACACACACACACACACTGGCATTCGAGCCAGGCGTGGTGGCACACACCTTTAATCCCAGCATTCAGGAGGCAGACGTAGGAGTATCACCATGAGTTCATGAAAAGCCACCCTGAGA
Source organism: Orientallactaga sibirica (assembly GCA_036365145.1). Lineage (NCBI taxonomy): Eukaryota > Metazoa > Chordata > Mammalia > Rodentia > Dipodidae > Orientallactaga > Orientallactaga sibirica. Next base: position 4,312,959 of record JAEOAD010000840.1, read on the forward strand.
CTACATAGTGAATTCCAGGTCAGCCTGAGCTGGAGCAAGACCCTCGAAAAACAAAAAACAAAAATAAATAAATAAAATAAAATAAAACTGGCATTCAGAGCTCTCTCCAGGACTGGAGGTATAATTGCATGGTAGAAACATGAAGTTGTCAGTGATAGAGTGTTTCACACCTGTGGCCCTGGGTTTAATTCAGACAGAGATTATAGATATCATCTCCACTGGAACACACTGGGGCACAAGGCCTTGGGCCTTATGATCAGCACCACTGTCTCTGAAGTCTGCAAGCAAGCTGCCGCAGCTGCTGCTCATATGCAAATGTATTCTCAGTAGTGAACGCTGTTGGGCACCTGCTCCAAATCTATCTAATCTTTGCAATGAGTCTGCCTAATTGGCTGAACTGAGGTCACCTTCTCTATACTAGCCTCAGGGGCTGCTAGGGTGTTAAGCATCTGGGAGTGTTGTTTAGCACTTAGTACTGTAAGAATTATTTATACTAAAAGATAGGCTCTACTTCCCACTCATAAGGCAGAAATGTCTCCAGCAACAGAAAGCAGATCAGAAGCCAGCAGTCGAAATGAAAATAGGAACCAGGCGTGGTGGCGCACGCCTTTAATCCTTGCACTTGGGAGGCAGAGGTAGGAGGATCGCCATGAGTTCAAGGCCACCCTGAGACTACATAGTGAATTCCAGGTCAGCCTGGACTAGAGAGAGACCCTACCTCGAAAAAACAAACAAAAAAATGGAAATAGGGACTTCAAGAGACCACTCTTTTTCTTTTTTATATTTTATTTATTTGCAAGGCAGGGGGTGGCGGGGAATGGGCACCTCAGGCCCTCTTAGCCACTACACATGAACTCCAGACACATGTGCCACTTTGTACATCTGGCTTTACGTGAGTACTGGGGAACTGAACCCTGGTGATCAGGCTTTGCAGGCAAGTGCCTTAAGGACTGAGCCATCTCTACAGCCCAAGACCTTTTTTTTTTTTTTTTTTTTAAAGAAACCCCTCAAACACTTTTTTTTTTCTTTGCAATTCACACACCAACTTCACATTTTTCTTCCTCTGGAATTCCACAGCAATTCATTTTGGAACCGCTCCTTTGATATTCATCTCGTGTAATTTTGAATTTCCAAAATGCATGTGTTTGTCTATCTGGAGCAAAGGCAATGTGTGGGCAGTGATCACGAATTTTGTTTCTGTGTATTCGAAGTGCTTGTCCCAAGGGATGTTCATAGGGCCTCGATGTGATTTTTTATATTCTATTTTAAAACATGTTCATTAATTATATGTTCCATATAATATGTGTCTTTATGATATTATCATACAGGTCATCACTGTACTTTGCTTTGTATTTATTCCTCCATCTCCCTTACCAATTCTGCCCTCATCTACCACTGGTCCCTTTCCTACTCTCCAAATACCCCCCCCCCAATGTGATTTTAATTAATTGACTAATATAAGCAGGGTGTGAGCACAGAAGCAAAGGTAGCAAGGAATATATGCCATTCTCATATAACATCGTAAGCAGGAAGTCTAAATAAGAGTCTAAATTGAGTACTGAAACGAAGGAGAAAGGCAGACACAATTATCAAGGCAGTAGGTGGTGCGGCTGCCTAGACTGCTTCAGGAGAGCCTACTGTGCACATGTTTTCCAACCTCCTCCAAGACCTGGCTTTCAGTGACATATCATCAGCAGCTTAAAATAGGCTATGGCGAGAATATTTACAGCACAGAATTCTATGAAGGCTGTGATTGCAGATTTTCTCCAGCCCACCAGTTGTTAAACATTTATTCATATACCATTGCCCTAAGGAAGAAGAAAGACTGTGTTGCTTTCATTTTTGCAGATTATTATTCAGTAATTTAAACTTCGTTGCACATATGCTATGAATATTTTGCATATGACTATTCCGAACATAGATTTCCAAATCTGAATAATGTAACTATAAAGAAATGACAAGAATGCATAAGAGAATGGAGGAGTTAATGTGTGCATATATTTTAGTTTATTTTTAAAGTTACAGCATATTTGAAAATGACAATCAAATGACAATTTAACAAAGTGTGATTTAATTTTAGGAAAGTAGATAATGATGACATAAAAAAAAAACAGATTAACAGCTAAGAGAAAGTTCCACATACCATCGTCCTCCACCCCTTCTGTTACGCTCAAGAAAGCTTTCCATTGTCAACGTGGGTATTTTCACCTTGGAAGAAAGAAACAATTCTATGGGCAAAGGGTAAGTGTGGCCGGTGCACTTTCAAATGAACACTGGCGTAAGACAATAGAAAACACCTCCCCTCGAGTAGAAAATAATATATGCATCTTCATTGGAACTGTATGATTCTATTACAGCTTCATAACCTCCCTGTTCAAATGTTAATGAAATGCTTTCCAACTCTCTTGTAGTCAGGATCCACTCAATAAAGCGTCAGCTGTGTTATCCTCCCAGGGTTGTGAGGACCTTGCTGCTACGTGTCCATCAAAGGGAACAATGCACATAGGTCTCCAAAGGACTGCATTGGCCAGTGTTAAGTGGCAGAACGACAATGCTTCCCTTTGAGAGATGAAGGACGTTTGCACTTAAAAGTCTTTAAGAAACAGAAAAACCGAGAGCAATTTCTGTAAAAACTTAAAATTAAATGCGTGGGTTTTTTTTTTGTTGTTGTGCTGCATCTGGTTTCTGTAGAATGAATCTTGTTGATGCCAGTTTCAAGGTTGCTGTTCTTTGTGCTTTTAAACCAAGGTCAAGCGAGAGGCAGCTCAGAGGCCTTGAGATTGTCATTGACAAGGAAAATAGAAGCTTTATAGCTGGAGCACTAATTAATCACTTCAAGCAAAATAGAAATAGGAAAAATATATATACATATTTACACATAAATTTTTCCCTGTCAACAGTTAATACAAAATTTGTTGTATGATCATATACTTGTCATTATATGTGGCTAAACATAAGATATATTAAATATATGTGGTTTCCATAGCTAGATTATTTTAGTGAAACACATAGTTCTATTACAACACCTTTTTAAATTACTGCTATAGTCAAGTTGTCCTTTTAAGAAATCTAACATTTCAGAGCTATTTCAGTTCAAATCTGAACCTTAGGCTAAGGTGTATTTCAAGGATAGAACACTTGCCTAGCCTTTGCAAGTTGCTGGTTCAGTCCCCAGCACCACAAAAACTAGCCAAATCCTTTGGTTAATATTGTATTTTATATGTTATTAATTAATTTTTTTTTTTTTTTGGTTTTTTGAGGTAGGGTCTCACTCTAGCCCAAGCTGACCTGGAATTCACTATGTAGTCTCAGGGTGGCCTTGAACTCGCGGCGATCCTCCTACCTCTGCCTCCCGAGTGCTGGGATTAAAGGCGTGCACCACCATGCCCGGCTTAATTAATTAATTTATTTAAGGGAGAGAGAAAGAGACAGCAAAGAGAGAGAGAGAGAAGAGAGAGGGAGAAAGAATGGGCATGTGAGGGCCTCCAATGGCTGCAACAAATTCCATACACATGCGCCACCTTGTGCATCTGGTTTACATGGGTTCTGGGGAATTGAACCTGAGTCCTTAGGCTTCACAAGCAAGCACCTTAATGATTAAGTCATCTCTCCAGCCCTATCTGAATCTTTATTACTAATGTGTTTCTTTTTCCTTTTTATCATTTTACGCACCAGATCTCAATAGCCCATATGCAACTTAAGTCAAAGAATACTTTTCACAACATGTTTATCTTCACATATAAAATATATCAATTAACATCAAGATGATATGCAAAGAAATATTTCTCAAGTGGTTAAAATCAAGCCTTGTGTATGAAGATTCATTTGGTTCAGTCATAATTTAGTTATTCTGAGCATTCTGGGACAAACATTCTTAGTATATTTCTTATTTATTTGCAAGGAGAGAGAAAGAGAGAGAGAGAATGGGTACACAAGGGCCTCTTGCCACTGCAAATGAACTCTAGATGTAAGCACCACTTTGTACATCTGACTTTACATGGGAACTGGGAGTTGAACCCAGGCATCAGGCTTTGCAAGTAAGTGCCTTTACGTGCCAAGCAATCACTCCAGCCCCTGGGACAGACTTTTGACAAGGGCCTACTATGTGTCAGATGTTGGGAAACTACTTTCCCTCAGACAAAAAAAATATGTTTAGATATTTTCCTGAAGCAACTAACATAATACACAACTCATTTATGGTAGGATCACAATTTACTCTTTGGGTTAACTGCTAGCTAGAATGTTTCATTGACTTTTTTTGTTATCTAAAAGATGTTTACCTTAAATTGAAATTTAGATGTAGTCTTCAGGAAGATGTATTTAATTGTAATGCATAAGTATCATCATGCAACTATAAGGTCTCTTCTAACTCACAAAAGTAATAGAAGGAGTGGTGGTACACACAGAAGAGTTGTTACTTTGAGATCAGCCTACATAGTAAGACCCCTTCTCAAAAAGAATAAGAAAATATGATGAATACAGTAACATATCCCACTTCCACAATGCTATGAAATCAAATCTTACATATAACTCATTTTTTCATTCCACAACCATTTCCTGAGACCAACTTCAAACCAGGAATTGTCCAACATTCTAAAGATACAGCACTGACCACAGTGTTCATCATTGTTGCCCTCCTGGAATTTCGAACATCATAGTAATGGAGTTTAATGACTTTTACCACAGAAATAATAACCATTTTCTTTGGGAAAATACAAAGGCTGTGTAACCTAGAACAGGAATTCAGGAAGGTCACTAGAGAGGGCAGCCTCTAAATCAGTCTGTAAATGAGAGGAAAAGCTGGGCCAAGTTTAAGATTAATGGAATTATGAGTAGCAGCAAGAGCAACTGCTGAGGAAAATCAAACGACCTTGGAAAGATTAGAATTTGTTTAGTTGTGTCTAGAGTTTAACAGTTGAAGAAAAAAATGGGAGAGAGATGGTACTGAAAGGTGAGCAGGAGCAAATTTGAAGGTGTCAACTCCCTGTGAGCTCTGCCGAGGCTGTGTGAGCCCCGATGGCAACCACACGTCATTGATGGGCTTCAGTACGAGATTGTGGTAGCCTATGGGTCTTGAATACACCACTCTACCCACATGGTAGAAAATGTAGTAGAGAACCAAAAGAATGGAAGGCCATTGACTAGGCCTCTAAGGTATCAACGTGTGTAGGGATAGTGGGATGAATTAAAATGGTGAATGGGGGCTGGAGAGATGGCTTAGTGGTTAAGGCATTTACCTGCAAAGCCAAAAGATCCTGGTTCGATTCTCCAGGACCCATGAAAGCCGGATGCACAAGGGGTGCATGCATCTGGAGTTCGTTTGCAGTGGCTAGAGGCCCTGGCATGCCCATTCTCTCTCTGTCTGCCTTTCTTCTCTCTCTCTCTCTCTCTCTTTCTGCTTGCAAATAAATAAATATTTTTTTAAAAAAGGTGAATGGAGTGGTGGAAAGATGGTACTCAGATAGAAAAGGAGATCAGTGGGATCAGCAGGAGTGGTGGGCGATTGGTTGTACGTGGAAAGGAAGGGTAAGCTAAGAATCTGCCAGGGTTTCTCAACTTTAGCACTTTTATCATTTTGGTCCAGATCATTCATTGTGGGGACAGTTTGTGTGTTCTAAGATATAGAACAGCATCCCTAGCCTCCAAGACACCAATTAGCCCAATCTCCCTCATCCTGATGGCAACCAAAAAATCTTTGCAAATTGTCAAATGCGCTCTTTGAAGGCCCACAATTACCCCTATTAAAAACCTCTGGTTTACAGATGTCAGCGTTCTCAGAGATGGTTCCACATTACAATCAGCTGAGAAACTTCTAAAACCTGCTAATACTTTACCCTCTACCCTTGTTCATTAGATCCGAACCTTGGAAAATAAGACCATAAATATTTTTTAAATATTTTAAGCAACTGCATGATGCAGTTGAACTTGAGAGAGCCACTGATATTGACTGTGTTTAAGCTGAAGTTTAACATTCAGACTGATTGATATGCTTCCACAAATACCACATCTTTTATAAAAATTTAAACAATCCTTTTAAATGCTTTTCGATGTATTCTATATAACATATAGAAATGCTGTTAAGCATTATTGCTGTGGTGAGGGGTGGGTACCTAACCCCTGTACCAGAGACCTCAAACTATGATTTATTGTTTGGTCAGTTCTTGATTTTCAGGTATTTCCAACTATTTTAAGAAATTATGGCATTTGGACTCATTTCTTGTTGATACTGGTGTATCTGTATCAACTCATCATTTCCATTTCCCAACAGCAATCTTTAGGCTCTATGCTTCCCAGCTTTATTTGGAACTTTCATCAACTGTGTAGCAGACAGCTTCAGGTTCTCTGAGATGAACTTCCAGACCGGGCACAGTTATGGAGGAAGGGATATTATTTATTGAAGCTTACAGATCCAGGGGAAGTTCTATAAAGTCAGGAGAAGCAGCCTGCTCTTCACAAGGCCGAGCAGAGAGAGCAAAAGCCAACCAGCCACCACAGCACACAGAGCAAAACTACAGCCAAAAGGTCACACAGCACACTTCAGGAACTCCTGCTAGGCACATTTGCATATCTTTACAATGGACTCTCAAACCATCACCACACCTTAAGACCGGCCCCCAGTGACCTTGCCTCTAGCAAGGTGATTGCAGATGCAAACTATAAAATAATAAAACACTGAATATATTGGGGGACATATATTCAAACTACCACAAACTGAGACTGAGAAATATTCTAAAGCAGATTATTACAAGAGAGTTAAATAATAACAATTACTGCTTTAAGAAAGAATTTTAAGTATCTGCAACCAACTAATGCAGTATTTGGAAAACTTCAAAATTCAAGGCTTTCCAAAATCCATGAAAATATTCTTTTTCAAAATATTTTTATTTATTAGCAAACAGAGAGAGATAAAGACAGACACACTCAGAAAAAGAAAGAGTGAGTGAATGGGAATGCCAGGGCATCAACCTGCTGCAAACAAACTCCAGATGCATGAGCCACTTTCTGCATCTGGATTTACGTAAGTACTCGGGAATCAAACTCAGGTTGTTATGCATTGCAAGCAAGCACCTTAACTGCTGAGCTATCTCTCTCATCCCCAAAATATTCTTTTATTTATTTATTTATTTACAAGCAGAGAAGTGGAATGAGAGAGCGAAGAAATGGACATGCCAGGACTACTTGCCACTGCAAATGAGCTCCAGACACATAAGCCACTTTGTGCATCTGGCTTTACGTGGAAACTGGGGAATGAAACCAGGGCTTTCAGGCTTTGCAAGCAAGTACCTTCAACTATTGAACCTTCTCTCCAGTCCTCACAAAAGTAGTTTAAGTTTAGCAAAAAAATATATCAGAAACGAGTTAGTTAAGATCAAAACAAAACCTAGGTGTGATGCCCCATGCCTATAATCCCAGAACTTGGGAGGCTAAGACAGGAAGATCATGAGTTGGAAGCCAGTATGACCTACATGGAGACATTCTATCTCAGTAAACGAGAACAAACAGCAGAAACAACAAAACCGACAAACATACCTTCTAAAAGCACTGGCATTCAACTATCAACTAGAATTTCCATTATAAAAAAAAAAACAGAAGATACATAAATGCTAGAAAGGAGAAAATTATACAGCCATGTTTTTATTTGGATATTGTTTTATCATAAAAATTCAAGAAAATTAGATAACAAAAAAATAATGTGAGCCAGGTGTGGTGGTGCACACCTTTAATCCCAGCACTCGGGAGGCAGACAGAGGATCGCTGTGAGTTCGAGGTCAACCTGAGAATACAGAGTGAGCTCCAGGTCAGCCTGAACTAGAGTAAGACCCTACCTCAAAAATCCAAAAAAAAAAAAATATTGATGTGATCGGCTGGAGAGATGGCTTAGTGGTTAAAGAGCCTGCCTGCAAAGCCTAAGGACCCAGGTTCAATTCCCCAGTACTCACATAAACCAGATGCACATGGTGACACATGCATCTAGAGTTCATTTACAGTGGCTAGAGGCCCTGGTCTGCCCATTCTCTCCTCTACTGGTTTTCTTCTCTCTCTCTCAAATAAATAAATATATAAAAATAAAATATTACAAAAAAATTCAAAGTAATTTTTAAGACGGTAATGTAAGGTAGTTGGAAATAATATAACACAAAACAATTATTTTTCAATATACTAGTATAGTCAGTTAGGCACATAGTACAAAAAAGTCACAGTAACACTTAAAACTAGCTTAAAAGAGCTGGAGAGATAGCTCAGCTGTTACAGATGCTTGCTTGCAAAGCTTGAAGGCCTAGGTTCAATACCCCAGTTCCCACATAAAACCAGATGCACAAAGTAATGCATGTGTCTGGAGTTTGTTTGCAGTGGCACTAGGCCCTGGCACACCCATTCTCATTTTCTCTGTGTGTCTCTCTACTTGCAGGTAAATAAATAAAAATTTAAAAACTAGCTTACACATAAATCAATAATAAAATATAATCCAAATTCAATAAATTATACAAATTCATTAAAAAACATAAAAATATCTAGATAAGTGAATCTACATAGCATGAACTTAAAGGTAAGATGGCCCAATTATTAAAATTTTGTTCCAAAATTAATCTAAATGTCAACACATCACAATCAAATGTTTAAATGAATCTTACACTTTACCAAAAATTTCTGCAGTTCATTAGAAATAACAAAGGTTGTTTTAAATATTTTTAATTATTTCAGAAAGAATGTATGTGTGTGTGTGTGTGTGTGTGTGTGTGTTCAAAGCTCCCCACTGGTGTAGCGTGAGACCCCGTCTCCAAAAAAATCAAAACAACAACAAAAACAAATAAATAATAAAAATAATATGCTGAGGGTGGACTCGCCACTCACAGTGTGCAGTGACAACCATGGACAATTCTAAGATCTCAACAAGCTGTTCAGAATGGGTGGTGATGTTCCTGAGACCAAATAGCTCTTTGTGTGGGACTTTGTAACCCGTGGTTTCTAAAGCATGAAGACCATCCTCCTGAGGTTGAAACTTAACTCTTGCTGCCCTGACCTCATCATCCTGATCCAGCACAACCATGACAACCTCCAGAGTTCATGGACTCCTCCAGACTCTGATAAGTGCCTGCACAAATTTGGTTCTGTTGACCATGTAGCGCAACTGCAATGAAATCTTTGACTACCTCAGCCTCTCAGACAAGACTCAGACAACTGCCAGAAAGCAAGCAGTGCTCCAGGTCAGCGGTCCCATGTGTAACCTCCTGGGTGTGAGCCACCATGGGCTAGCTACCTATTTGGCAGCATTTTGGTGATCCATTTCCATTCAGCCAATAACACTGACCTCTCTCCCCATTTGATCCATGAAGTTTTCAGTCGTTTTATAAAAGCTTTAAGAAAACATGCAATAAAATAAAAATGACATAAAAAGTAATAACATGGTTGCTGGGCGTGGTGGTGCACGCCTTTAATCCCAGCACTCGGGAGGCAGAGGTAGGAGGATCGCTGAGAGTTCGAGGCCACCCTGAGACTAAATAGTTAATTCCAGATCAGCCTGGACCAAAGTGAGACCCTACCTCAAAAAAATAATAATAATAACATGGAATCTACCTATTTAGGAACACCAATAAAGATTAAATATGCCATGACCGAGGCATAGCATGGAATACTAGAAAACAGTATAATTACTTAGCAGAGGGAGACAGGAGCACATGTAATAGGATAGAAATAGCTCCCAGACACTCAGTTTACAAAAACAAATAAAAACCCACATTTTATGTTTAGTTTCTTTTCCCAGCTTTGCCCTGCTTCCTTCGGTAGCTTATCCATTTTCCCCAGAACAGTACCTTAATAAATCACTAACCCATGAATCCTCATTTCAAGGTCTCTCTCTAGGCCAGTCAACCTAAGAGAGTCTCTGGCAGGGGTATGGTGAGGTAAAAGGGAAATCATACTGTGGCTTTAAGGGCTACCGAAGAGAAGTTGTACATTTACACTGCTAAATGAAACATCCCTTGGACAAACAAGAAAATGAACAAAACTGCCTGTGAAGTTATATAGAAAATTGTTATAAAGCAATTGTCTATGGAAATGAAGGTTGATAGGAGGTGAAGCAGCATTTTCACTTTTTACTCGGCATGCTTCTGTTTTGTCTGGAACTCAGTAAGCATGAGTTCAAATAAGACCAATGCCATTTAAAAAAAAGAAAAAAACATTGAGGGGCTGGAGAGATGGCTTAGCAGTTAAGGTGTTTGCCTGTGAAGCCCAAGGACCCCGGTTCAATTCTCCAGGTCCCATGTAAGCCAGATGCACATGTGGCGCATGCATCTGGAGTTCGTTTGCAGTGACTAGAGGTCCTGGTGCGCCCATTCTCTTTCTCTCTCTCTCCCCCTCTCTCTGTCTCTAATAAATAAATAAAATAAATTAAAAAAAAAACATTGAGAATTTCTTGTATGGGCTTTGTCTCTGCATTAAGATGGTCAAAAAGGATTTGTGACTAATAAGACACAAAGCCATGTCAAAGGGTGCATGGACAGGAAAACTTGAAGAAAATCAATTTCCAGATACTTAACTTCCATGCGTTCTCTTATCTAACATGTATCGCATCGACCCTTTTCTACCAAAAGTTAACTTCTATTGCTTTATTTCTCCATCTAAATATTATTACAGCATATTTCCCCAGAGCATTACAAAATCTCTGTGTTACTCAAAAGACAGTAATTAGAAATATTAGTTTTTGTCTTGGGGAAATAAATGAGTTTAATGACTAGGGAACAAAACATGACAGGCAATTTCCAGTTTTTTTTTTTCATTCAACAAAATGGAAGGAGTACTAAATGTAGTTGCTAGCTAATATATTATTAAATTATACTTTTGATGATGTAGGTCTGTTATACTTTCCATGTAATTGGGAAGAGATTAAAGAATTTGAGTGTTATGCCTTTAACAAAACTTCTAGGGCTGGAAAAATGGCTTAGTGGTTAAGGCACTTGCCTGCAAAACCTAAGGACTTAAGTTCAATTTCCCAGTACCCATGGAAGCCAGATGCACAAGGTGGAACATGTGTCTGGAGTTCATTTGCAGTGGCTGGAGGCCCTGGCACATGCCCATTCTCCCTGACTCTCTTCAGTCTCTCTCTGTTTGCAAATAAATATTTTTTTTAAAAAAACTCCTTGTAGTGTTATGTACTTATTTATTGAAAATCCATCAGCACTTATTTTTAATAGCAAAGAATACTCTTTAAAGTATCAATTAATATTTATACAGAAATACAAATTAGAAAAATTAATCCTTAGCCATCTTTTTCAGAGAACATTTTTGTCTGGGTGTGTAACTCAATGACAGAACATATGTCTAGAATGCTTGAAGCCCTGAGTTCTATCGACAACACTGGAACAAAAAAGATGATTTTAATCAATTATTTACTTTAATGTTTAATAATTCAATATAATGTAATGTATTTTCATTTTAGTTAGCTATATCCTAATAATAATTGTACAGATAACCCAATGGAGAAAAAAAAATTGTTCTTCTCTTTACTTTGTGTGTGTGTGTGTGTGTGTGTGTGTGTGTGTGTGTGTGTGGTGTGATAGTGTCTTTCTACATAGCCCATACTGACTTAGAACTCACTATCTACCACAGACTGGCCTTGAAATCCTGATCCTCCATCCACAGCATCCACAATGTTGGGATTACAGGGTTACAATACCATACTGGCTTGGAAAAAAAATAAACCTTATAATGACTATAGAAAATATAAATCAGGGGCTGGAGAGATGGCTTAGCAGTTAAGGAACCTGCCTGCTAAGCCTAAGACTAACAGTTCCAATCTCCAGGTCCCACGTTTAGCCAGATGCAAAGTGATGCAAGGTCGCAATGCCACACTTGTCCACTAGGGGGCGCATGCATCTGGAGTTCGTTCTCAGCAGCTGAGAGGCTGCTGGCGTGTCCATTCTCTATCTGTCTCCATCTCTGTTCCTCTGTGTCTCTCTCCAAAAAAAAAAAAAAAGAAAAGAAAAGAAAATGTAAATCAGGCTGGAGAGAGGGCTCAGTGATTAAACGTGCTTGCTTGCAAAGTTGGATGGCCCTGGTTCAATTCCCCAGCACCTACATAAAGCCAGATGCACAAAGTGGCACATGTGTCTGGAGTTCATTTGCAGTGGCAGGAGGACCTGGCATGCCTCTACTTTCTCTCTCTCTCTCAATCTCTCTCTCTCTATGTCTGCCTCTTTCTCTCTGTCTCTGTATCAAATAAACAAAATATTTGTAATGTAAATCACTTTCTCTTTTTTGTTTGTGAGTGTGTGGTGCACTTGTGTGTGGGTACACATGAGCATAGATACCATGACATGAGTATGAAGGTCAAATGACAAATGTCCTCTTCTTCTACCATGATTTGACTCATTCTATCTCATGGTTCACTGTTGCACTAACCAGATTAGCTGGCCTGTGAGCTTCCAGAGAATTCTCCTGCTTCCACATTCCTCTTGCTGTAGGTATGCCTGCTACAGCATCCAGCTTTTATGTAGGGGCTGGGGATCCAAACTCATATATTTACATGTGTGCGAGGGTTTTATCCACTAAGCCATCCTTCCGGGCCTGTAAATCACTTTCTTTTTTAAATATTTATTTATTTTCAAGGAGAGAGAGGAGAGAATGGGCACAGTAGGGCCTCTTGCCACTTCAAATGAACTCAAGATGCATGTACCACTTTGTGCATCTGGTTTTACATGAGTCCTTGGGAATCAAACCCAGGCAGTCAGGCTTTGTGAGCAAGTGCCCTTAACCATTTAGCCATCTCTCCAGCCCCTCATTTTCTTGTACATACATATGTTTACAATGTAGAAATATAGCTCAAAACTGTGCCACTGGTTGTGAAAAAGGTAAATTTTTATTGTCTTTTTTATTTTTAGACAAATTCATACATATATATGATTCATTTGGATCATAATTACCCCCACTACCCTGTCCTATCCCCTCCCATATCCACTCAACTCCTTCTTCTTCCTCTTCAGTCTCCCTCCCATTTTCATATCTTTTTATTAGTGTGTGTGTTTTGTGTGTGTGTGATTAAACCAAGTTTAATCAGAGTTGCTTACAGGGCTGGAGAGATGGCACTTGCCTGTAAAGACTAAGGAACCAAGTTTAATTCACCAGCATGTACATAAAGCCAGGTGCATAAAGTAGCACATGCATCTCAAGTCCATTTGCAGTGGCTAAAGGACTTGGTGTGCCCATTCTCTATCTGCCTCTCTCTTTCTCTTTCTCTTTCGCTCTCCCTCAAATAAAATAAAATAAAATAAAATTAAAAATAGAGTTTCTTACAATGAGCATGGATGGGAGTTATATACCAGAGCATGGTCAACTCACCAGTGGCTACACCATTAAAGAACCTAACTTCCTTTTCCCACAACAACCATCAACTGGCAATAGCTCCTACAAGAGGAGTAGGGTCTCATGATACCTTACCTTATCTGTGATGGTATCCCAACACCTCATCTTTGCATAGGAAAACCACAGCTGCTGTGAGTTCATGAATGCAACGGCTATGTCATGTCCAGAAGACAGCATTCCACAGCACTTTTTTCCCATGATGTTCCCCGAGCCTTAGAATGGGTGATAGAGATGTCCTGCTTAGGGATGAGCACACAATAGTCACTCATTCTCAGCACTTCGACCAATTATACATCTCTGAATTAACCAGTGCCTGCTGCAATAGAAGAATTTCTGGTCAAGGCTATTATTGGCACTAATCTATTGGTATAAACACCAATATTTAGAGGGAAGTTTGAGAATGTGACCTTTAGCAAAACAGTAATAGATTAGCCATCAGAGCCAATGACTTCCCTAGTCATGTGCTTACAGTATAGGCTTGAATTCCCTCCTCTGGAGCAAGCCTCACAACCTAGGAGAAAGTTTACCCCCATAACAGTCATGCCACTATTGCACCAGTTGCCATAACTTTCCTGGCAGGTCACTTGTATAACAGACAGAGGCCATAGCTGGTTAAGACTGTTGATGACTTTTCTCTCCTAACAGCCTTTCCTACACCTTCCAGCACCATGAAAGCTACCCAGCAAGGCGAAGACTTCCATGTCAGTTCCAGCTTATTTCTCAATGACCTGATCCCAAAGCATGTGGTGTATTCAGTAGTACAGTATTACCATTTAGGTGTGGTGGGCAACCAAGACCAAGAACAATAGCCTGTCCTGTTTGGGGACTTTTATTGCCCCTCTGCCTACCAATTCATAGTGAGGTATTCCACACCTGAGATTTTGTTTAATATGCCTTAACTTCTGGGAGTGAGATTATCTACGCAGGAAGAGTACTTTCATTCAAACTTTTTTTTTGGAGAGAGACACACAGAGAGAGACAGAGGGAGAGGAACACAGATAGAGAGGGAGAGAGAGAGGGAGAGGAAGACAGAGATGGGCTCGCCAGCAGCCTCTCAGCTGCTGCGAACAAAATCCAGATGTGTGCGCGCCCTTGTGGTCAAGTGCGGCATTGCGCCCTTGCATCACTTTGCATCTGGCTAAAAGTGGGACCTGGAGATTGGAACCACTGGAACCAGTGTTCTTAGGCTTAGGAGGCAGGCGCCTTAACCACTAAGCCATCTCTCCAGCCCTTATTCAAACTTTTTAAAATCATATTTCAATTAGCTTGTAAAGTAGTAGGATTCCACATGGCTTTTTCATACATCCTCAATTTTGATTAACTCTCCCCTCACCACCTTTTCTCCCCATCCCTGCTTTAAAAATGCCATTTCTGATAAGCATAGAAAGTGATGTACATGTTAATTAGCTTGACTGAACATAATGCATACACATCTCAATGCATCCTGTGGTACATGGTAAACATGTATGTTTTCTATCAGTTAAAAAAAGACAGAAGAAGGGACTGGAGAGATGGCTTAGTGGTAAAGGTGTTTGCTTGCAAAGCCAAAGGGCCCAGGTTCGATTACCCAGCACCCACATAAGCCAGATGCACAAGGGGTCACATGAATCTGGAGTTCATTTGCAGTGGCTGGATGCCTGGTGTATCCATTCTCTCTCTCTCTCTTTCTCCTCTTTCTCTCAAACAAATAAAATAACATAAAATACATTTTTAAATAGAGACAGAATCCCCAGCACTTGGGAGGCAGAGGTAGGAGGATTGTGAATTCATGACCACCCTGAGACTCCGTAGTGAATTCCAGGTCAGCCTGGGCTAGACAGAGACCTTCCCACTAAAAAAAAAAAAAAAGACAGAAGAGGCTGGATGGATTAAGCCAGATACACAAAGTGGAGCATGCATCTGGGGTTCATTTGCAATGGCTAGAAGCCTTGGCACACCCATTCTCTCTCTCCTTGCAAATAAATAAAAAAATATATTATTTAAAAAAAGAGCACTTCCTGCTCAAGCATGAGGACTTTGTTCTGGTGGTGGGGGTGGAGAGGTTCAGACTGCTGAGTTTGATGACTCAGCCTCTGTTCTACTAGCCAGGAGTGGCCACACACATCTGTGACCCCAGTCCTGCCAGGTGCAGATAAACCATACAATTGCTGGGACTCACAAAACAAAATCTGTGAAAACTTCAGAATTCATGAAGATGCTCCATCTCAAGGAAACGAGAGAGCGAGTGATGGAGGGGGACACCAGACATTCTCTGTCCTCCCTGTGCTCCCAGAGCCCCACATCTGCAATACACATGTTGCATACCCCCCCCCACACACACACAACCACAAAAGAAGAAACTGGAAAAGTGTATTGCATGAATAAAAAGAGACACAGTGCCAGATGTGGTGGCACATGCCATTAATCCCAGCACTTGGAAGGCAGAGGCATGAGGATCACTGTGAGTTAAAGGCCAGTCTGAAACTACAGAATAAGGTCCAGGTCATTCTGGGCTACACTGAAACCCTACCTCGAAGAATACAGTGAGAGAGAGAGAGTAAAACATCCCACTAAAAAAAAAATGAGATTGGCTAGACTAGAGTGAGACCCTATCTCAAAAAATCCACATGCAAACAAAGAGTGATTATGGCCAGGAGTAGTGGTGAACACCTTTAATCCCAACACTTCAGAGTCAGAGTAGAAGGATGGCTGTGAGTTTGAGGCCTGATGGAGACTACATAGTGAATCCCAGGTCAGCCTGGGCTAGGATGACACCAAACCTCAAAAATATAATTATAAGCCGGGCGTGGTGGCGCACACCTTTAATCCCAGCACTTGGGAGGCAGAGGCAGGAGGATTGCTGAGAGTTCAAGGCCACCCTGAGATGATTCCAGGTCAGCCTGCACCAGAGTGAGACCCAACCTCGAAAAACCAAATATATATATATACACACACACACACATACTGTGATCAGGGTGTATTGTTGAAATTTATGGAAATTGTAAATAAAAAAAGTTTTCTTAAAAAATGCAATTGTTGTATTTTTTAAATTGATACTGGTTAGTATTACATGCCTGTGATACTCTATATACACTACTGTGGTATTTTCTATGGGATATTTATTTCATAGTACTGATGGAACAGTCTCATTTCTGTCGGGATCTAATGTCAGCTAGCCAATGTTTATTATCATAAGTGCAATTCTGTGTTCATAGCAGTGTTCTAGAAGGTGGGTGAGCATTTTAGAGTTACAACCACTACAGAATCGAAGCTTTAAAGAGAGGCTCATCAAGTTATTTTAGTCAGTGCCAAGAAAGGAACAGTATCTTCTAAGGTGGGGACTGTTCAGCTGACAAGTTGTGGTACCAGGGTGACCCTGCTTAGCCAGGTTGGAAGTAGCAGACTGTAGCAATAGAGGGACAGGAACTAGCTGAACAGGTTCAGAAGAAATGTCTTCAAAGAACATTCTGCTCTGCAAAGAAGTAAGACAGCCTGCTTTCTCTGACCAATTACCCATGACCTTTATAATCCACTTCTTGGAATTCTGCTATCTTCCATTGTGTGCTGTGGACCCACTATTTTGTTAACTTCTGAGACTCATTAATATTTGATAGAGTTCTAACATGTAGGTTTATGTTTAACGACTATATTAAGAATTCCAAATAGATGGTCGGGCGTGGTGGAGTACGCCTTTAATCCCAGCACTCGGGAGGCAGAGGTAGGAGGATAGCCGTGAGTTTGAGGCCACCCTGAGACTCCATAGTGAATTCCAGGTCAGCCTGGACTGGAGTGAGACCCTACCTAGAAAAACAAAACAAAATAAAACAAAACAAATAATTCCAAATAGGGACTGGAGATGGCTTAATGGTTAAGGCACTTGCCTGTGAAGCCTAAAGCCCCAGGTTCAATTCCGCAATACCCACTTAGGCCAGATACACAGGGTAGCACATGTGTCTGGAGTTGGTTTGCAGTGGCTAGAGGCCTTGGCACACCCATCTCTCTCTCTCTCTCTCTTTGTCTCTCTCCCTTTCTCTCTAATAAATAAATAAGATATTTTTAAACAATTTCAAATAGGGCCAGGAATGATGGCACATGCCTTTAATCCCAGCACTCAGGAGGCAGAGGTAGGAGGATCACCATGAGTTTGAGGCCAGCCTGAGACTACAGAGTGAATTTCAGGTCAACCCGGGCTGGAGTGAGACCCTACTTTTACCAAAATAATAATAATAATAATAATAATAATAATAATAAATTCCTATGGGAATCAAAAACTTGGTACACAGACAAATAACACAAGAAATTTCTTTCTGGTACCTATTTCCCCAAATGTTCAGAAAATAAATATAAAATCAGACCCAATCAATAACCTGATTCTCTTTCATACTCATCAGTAATTACTGAGCATTGTTCATATACCAGATACTGTGTTAATCACTTTACATGAAATACCATCTTTGGGCTGAAGAGATGTTTTAGCTGTTAAGACGCTTGCTTGCAAAGCCAAAGGACCAGGTTTGATTCCCAAGGACTCACATAAGCCAGATTCACAAGGGATTACCATAAGTCTGAGGCCAGATAGTGCCACATAGCAAGATTCTGTCTTAAAACAACCAACAGAGATAAAGATCCTATGCTATAGGTACTATTTTTATCACCATTTTGCTAATGAAGAAACACAGTGGAGTTAAGTAACTTGCTCCAATTCATGCAGCATAGATAGCATCTTAATTTCTTTCTAGATGATGGGTGTGGGATTTGAAGGAAGTGGTTTGCCATGATGTCAATGCTTTAAAATGGGCCATTTCCATTACAAATTCTATACTAGCATCTCCCAGGATAATTTCGTTGAGAAATTTAGTCTCCAAAATCCATACTGCAGATTTATATTAGCAATAATTATTATGGTGACTGTTTACATGCGGAAAATGATAAGTTAAACCTCCTGTTGTATAATTTTCACTTTCAGGCATGTACTTCTGGGAAAAAATTTAGTACTGAAAGTTAGTAAGTAGCCTTCTCCTCTTTCTAATTCTTGTTTTTCCTTAGGAGTTTTGGTCCATTGCCTGGTCATTTTATTCCTTTTACATTATTATTAATATTTTAATGATCATATAAAATAATGCATTTCATTGTGAACTTTTAAAATTCTTTTTTTTGGGTATGCAATATATATGTGGTGTGTGTACATTCATGTGTTGCATGCCGATGCTTACACAGTGGTCAGAGGAAAACAGCAAGTGTTCTGTTTCATCATTCATCTGAATATTTCCTTGAAATGGAATCTCTCTTTGAACCCAGAGCTGCCATTTTTATGAACCCTATTAACACACCTGTCTTTGCCCCCCACCCCCACACACAGAAGATTCAGGTTACAGGCACGTATGAATATGCCCAACTGTTTATATTTGCCCTGAGGAATTGAACTCAGTTGGTTTCAGGCCCTCTGAGGTCCTCAAAGCTTTCTATGCAAGCATTCTTACCCATTGAGCTATCTCTACGCCTGCCATTATGACACTTTTTAAAAAGAGAACTAAAAGAGAAAGAGGGAAATACAGACAAATTGGGTGTTCCTGGGCCTTTTGGCACTGCAAATGAAGACGAGATGCATGTGCTACTTTGTGCATCTGGCTTTACTTGGGTTCTGGGGAATCAAACTCATCCAGGAAGGCTTTGCAAGCAAGTGCATTTAACATCTGAGCCATCTCCCCAGCCCCACGTTATGACATTTTTACAAAAGTGTGTCATTTTATGTTTCTCATATTCTCCCCTTATTATGCCTCCTTGATCCCTCCCTAATATGCTACTTCTGCTTTAATATCTGGGCATTTTAACATAAAATCCAAGATTTGATCAGAAACACCTTCATATTACAATTTCTAATGTTTTAAAATTTTGTTTTGAAAAGGGTAAGTGAAGACTACTCCAAAAATGTACCCTTAGGGCAGGAAATAAATACAAATCATCTAAACTAGCTCAAAAATTGTCATGAAAGCAAGAAGCCAAGAATTAATTATAATAAAGTTAATGAAGCTTATCAAGCATTTGTTCTAACAGAAGTAGGGAAACATGCAGAGTACATTCAAAACTCATGCATTTTGTGGAGTTGCTATTATGACAAAAGCTTTCTAAGGGTCAAGGTTTTCCACTTAATACAGTAACATGTCCCAAACTCTTAGCCAGGATAGTTCACATAGTGAATGGTCATAGATGTTTAGTCATTTTATAATTTTTCCATGCTTTGCCATCTCAAAAATGGTGTTCATATTGGTTGTTAAGAGATCATGTTGATTCATCATTTCATTATTACTCAGTACTTAATATAATACATATGCATACATATATTACTGACAATCCTCTAAACAATAACACCTTCATGCTTACCACGTTCTTTTTAAAAAAATAAGGTGGCTATACAATTGATGGGGGTATATAAAAGACAGTATGTGTCCAACAAATCTAACTACAGGGCTATCCAAAGTGTAGTCCTAGGGGCTGGCCTGGTATATGAATGTTTAGTGACAGTCAATGACATGAAAAAGCAAAGAAATTGAGAGGTAAGCAAATAAAAATTTATAAGGAAATTTTACAATGCAGCAATATATACAAATTATCATTATTTTCAAATACATCAGGCCTTGATGAATTACAATTTTAAAACAAAAATACGCTTACTGGTTCTTGAGAAACATAAGAGTCAATGTTATGAGTAGGCTTTGGATCAATCGTGAGTGTGTGTGTGTGTGTGTGTGTGTGTGTGTGACTTGCATAGAAAGAATGTTATCCATCCCAAAATATTAAGCACACTTACCACCATAGCATTCTGTATTCTAACTCCTTTGAGTATTGAAGGCTTGGACTGATTCAGAAACCCTCTGTGAATTGCAAATATAGCTAACCAAAATCTAATTTACATCATTAACTTTTCACACTTTCAGCATTTTAATCACTACCCACCCAGATGTTGCAATGAACTATGATTTTTATCTGTGAAGTGCTATTTTTGATTTGTTTTGTTTTGGGCAGGGCTGGATTGAACCCAGAGCCTGATACCTAGTACCAAAGATGCTATTATGATTGGAATGTAAAATATCTTCCACAAGCCCATGTGTTTGACATATGGCCCCCATATGGTTGTACTGTTTGCTGAGTTTGTGGGACCTAGATGGCAGAAGTGGAACACTGGGGTGAGTCGTTTGAAGGTATATAGCCCAGGTTCCAGTCTACCTCTCTGTTTCCTGATATGCCAATAAGTGACAATCAGAAGCCACAAATGTTCACTGCTTCACACATGACGGCCGGTATTCTCGTGAAACATGAGTGAAAACAAACCTCCCCTCCCTTACTTTGCTTCCATCAGATATTTTACCATAACAATAAGAATAGTTCACATTGGGCTGGAGCCTTTAATCCCAGCACTCGGGAGGCAGAGGTAGGAGGAGCATGAGTTCGAGGTTAAGACACATAGTTAATGCCAGGTCAGCCTGGACCAAGGAAACCCCTCGAAAAAAAAAAAAAAAAAAAAAAAAAAGAATAGTTCACATTGGGCTGGAGAGATGGCGTAGCGGTTAAACACTTGCCTGTGAAGCCTAAGGACCCCAGTTCAAGGCTCAATTCTTCAGGACCCACGTAAGCCAGATGCACAAGGGGCACATGCATCTAGAGTTCGTTTGCAGTGGCTGGAGGCCCTGGCATGCCCATTCTCTCTCTCTACCTTCTTATTTCTGTATCTCCCTCTCTTTCTATAGCAGACAGCTTCAGGTTCACTAAGATGAACTTCCAGACCAGGCACAGTTATGGAGGAAGGGATATTATTTATTGAAGCTTACAGATCCAGGGGAAGTTCCATAATGGCAGAGGAAGCTGGCCTGCCTTCACAGGGCCAAGCAGAGAGAGAAAAAACCAACCAGGCACACAGCACACAGAGCAAAACTACAGCCAAAAGTCACAGCACACTTCAGGAACTCCCCCTAGACACACTTTGCATATCTTTACAATGGAATCTCAAACCTACCACCACACCTTAATATCACCCCCAGTGACATTGCCTCTAGCAAGGTGATTGCAGATGTAAACTATAAACTAATAAAACACTGAATATATTGGGGCCATATATTCAAACTACCACACTCTCTTTCTCAAATAAATAAATAAATAAAATATTTTTTTAAAAAAAAGAATAGTTCACATCGCTTTTAATGCTTTAATCACCATCCACGTTGATATAATGAAAGGGGAAGAGGAACAGAAAACCAGAACCAAAGTTGCCTAAGAACAACCTGGATTAGTAGTAACAGCACCAAATGTGAGTTCCAGTGTTAGGATCTAGAAATATCACAACTGCAAAATTAAAAAGCTGCTACTCCTGGCCAGTTTCCAGGTGTTGCAATGACCTATGTCTAACTGACACATTCTTTGTGTTGTTTTAGCAAATGCTGGGGATTGAACCCAGCCAGCGCCTCTTGCATGTAAGTACGCACTCTTACCACAGAGCCCCTTGTCTAATACTTGGATATCTAATATGTTTCGTTTTTTTGTGCTCATGTAAAAATCCGTCGATATGTCAAATCCAACCAGAGTTTAATGTGATAAATGGCTTGTCCCTTTAAAGAATACTCTTAGCATAAAATTGTTTTAAAACATTTCCATATTATCAGCTAGATGCCAACACAAATGTGCAGTGTAACAAGCCAGTTGGTACTTGGTGGCATAGAGGAAAAACCATTTGTCCATGCTCACACATCTGAGTTGGACTGAAAGCTGACTGACCTATAATGGGCTCTAATGGAGTTGGAGCCATGCTACAGTTTGCATCCAGGTGAACTCTGTGCATCTCTAATTTCCTTTGTTCAGCCAGGCAGGCTGGGGCCCAACTGTATTCTTACCACTCGGGAGGCTAAGTCAGGAGGATTGCCACAACCCAAGGCCATTCCAGGCTACATAGCAAGTACCAGGTCAGCCAGGGCTACATAGAAAGATAATGCCTTTTAAAAATCTTCTTTTGGGGTGAGAAAATGGCTCAGCAGATGGCTTGTTTTCACACCTACGAACCTCAGTTCAATTCGCCCTTCGCACATAAAGCCAGACACAATGTGGGACATGTGTCTCTGGTCCCAATATCCCTAAAGCAATGGAAGGTAGAGCCAGAAGAATCTGTTAGTGTGGAGGCCAGCTAGATTGGTGCACATGCAGCCACAAAAAAAGGAGAAAAAAGATCTTATCTCAAAAAGAAAGTACTGGACGTGGCGGCACATGCCTTTAAGTCCAGCACTACGAAGGCAGAGGTAGGAGGATTGCAGTGAGTTCAAAGCCAGCCTGAGAATACATAGTGAACTCCAGGGCAGCCTGGGTTAGAGTGAGAACCTACCTCAAAAAACAAGGCTGAAGAAATGAACCAACACTCCAAGGTTATCCTTTGACATCCACACACATGCTATGGAACATGTTCGCATACAGCACATACACACATACATCATAGTCATACACACACCAAAATATATTTTTTAATCCCTTTATGGTGCCTCTTCAAAATTCACCTCAAAACTGGCACACTTTCGCTTCTGCCCAAATCTCAAGTGCCAAAGCAAATGACATGACCAAGCCTAGTACATCTATTGGGAATAACTATAAAATTTCATGCAAGTGGGAATGGATATGCATGAGAGTTAATAAATTAAATACTCACATACATTAAGAATATTACTATTGGGCTGAAGAGATTGCTTAGTACTTAAGGCATTTGCCTGCAAAGCCAAAAGACCCAGGTTCAATACCTCAGGACCCACATAAGCCAGATGCACAAGGTGGCACATGCATCTGGAGCTTATTTTCAGTGCCTGAAGGCCCTGGCACACACATTCATTCTCTCTCTCTCTCTCTATATATATATATACACACACACACATATATACACACACATACATACACATACATATACATATACATACATATACATATATATTTGCCTCTCTCTCAAATAAATAAAGATATATAAAATTAAATTTAAAATTACAAAATATAAATATAAAAATTAAGTATAATTAAATATGCATTACATATAATTAAATATAAAATATAAAAATTAAAAATATATAGTAAATTTAAAAAAAGAAAGAATATTATTATTAAAATTTTTGTGAGGCTCAGGATTATGTCTGCAATGCACCCCACTGCAGATTGAGCCATGCCCTCAGCCTCATTAAAACTTAGTGGAGAGCTGGGCGTGGTGGCGCACACTTTTAATCCCAGTACTCGGGAGGCAGAGGTAGGAGGATTCCCGTGAGTTTGAGGCCACCCTGAGACTACAGAGAGAATTCCAGGTCAGCCTGGACCAGAGTGAGACCCTACCTTGAAAACCCCCAAAAAACAATTAGTGGAGGAGAGTGGTGATCTCATTTGTCAGTTTCTGATTACTGGTTTGCAATGAGGAATGAAGGTCATCTCAGTTTTTCTTCTGATGTCATCAGGACTCACTCAGGGTTGTGGTCAGCTGACAGATTTGCAGAGACAAAAGGCTCTGAGAGGGCTTCTCTGACATGTCCTGGTAGCTATTTCCAGCAGTCAGCTCATACTGGCCTGTTAGCTGGAGTAGTAGGGTGCCATGTGTCAATAGCACACTTTATTCACATATCGGTGTATGTTAGTTAACCTTCTATCATTAAAATAAATCGCCTGAAGTATTAACTTACAAGAAAGAAGGTTTAAGGTTTATGTAGCTCACAATTTTGGAGGTTCTATGATCCAGGGGTCTCATAACTTTGAGCATCTGGGGAGGCAGCACAGCATGGTGGGAGCATGTCACAAAACAAACAGCTCCAGGAAGTAAAAAGGTAAATAAAGGAAGAAAAAGAAGAGTCCCATAATCTGCTACAAATTATATACCAGGCTGGAGAGATGGCTTAGTGGTTAAGGCACTTGCTTGCAAAGAATAAGAACCCAGGTTTCACTGACCGGAACCCACATAAACCAGGTGCACAAGGTGACACATACATACAAGGTGACACATATATCCTGAATTTGATTGCAGTCGCTAGAGTCCCTGGTGTGCCAATACTCTCTCTCTCTCTCTCTCTCTCTCTTCTCTCTCTCTCTCCTTTCTCTCCTTTCTCTCTTTTTCTCATAAAAATAAGAAAAAATACAACAGTACATTGCAAATGAACTAAGGGCCCCCACAAGGCCTTACTGATATTGGAATTAAGAACACTGGAGCTTTTCTGGACTTTTGAGTGAACAATGACTCAGGAGCAAGGGTGTCTGACATTTGTGGTCATGCAAAGTTTCCACTGAATTAGTGATCTCTGTGTTCTTGTCTTATGAATTTTGATGAATGAAACCCACAGAAGAATTAAGTTTAGTAAGGTTATATTATAGATATTATAGAGATAGATGTCAAGAGAAGGAAGAAATCCAGAGCTGTTACCCAAGTAGAAGCAAGAGGGCTTCCAGAGAACGGAAAAACCCAATTGAGGCCCAGATTGGGAGTTTCTGGATGCAGTTGAATGGGTCAGTCCAGCCACAGATGCCAGATATTTAGGTGCGTCCAGGTTCTCAATAAAGGGGAGTAACTCCTTTCCATTCATCTCTCTTCTAAGAAGGAAAGAGAGAAGACGAGAGACACCTATTTACATCCTCCTTTTTTGAAGTATTAGGGGAAAACAAAGAAGGACAAAAAGCAGATTCTCCCTGACATGCTTAAGGACATTCCTCATTTCCACTTTTTAAATTTTGTTTTAAATTTTGTGTATTTGTTTGGTTGGTTGCTTTTTTCAAGGTAGGGTCTCGCTCTAGCTCAGACTAATCCAGAACTCACTAGGTAATCCCATGCTGGTCTCAAACTCACAGCAATCCTCCTACCTCTACCTCCCAAGTGCTAGGATTAAAGGCATATGTCACCATGTCCTGCTTCATTGCCACTTTTTTTTTTTTTTTTTTTTTTTTTTTTTTTTTTCGAGGTAGGGTTTCACTCTGGTCCAGGCTGACCTGGAATTCACTATGTAGTCTCAGGGTGGCCTCGAACTCACAGCCATCCTCCTACCTCTGCCTCCCGAGTGCTGGGATTAAAGGCGTGCGCCACTACGCCCAGCTCATTTCCACTTTTTAGGATCCCTAATACCCCTTAACTATCTCTCTGCCTCCTAAAGGTCAACATCACCTCTCAACAATACAGGCCTACAAACTAAACCTTTAATATGTGGGACTTTTGGGAACACTTTTCAAACTATATCATAGAGGTTCAAGATTTTAACACTGGCAAGGTAGAGTAAGCATTAATGAATGTTTTTCAAGCTTCTCCTTTTGTCACATTTGTTATTTAATGGTCAAAATAAATAATATCATCATATTTGAATTCAGAATATATAATTACAAAAATATGGAGAGTAAACAAATTGGCATATGCCGTGTATTACATGGCACAGTTTCTAACCCATAATAGGCACTCAGGAATCACAGCTGATAACTATCTATTGTTTACAAATGACAGGATATGTCCAGTAACATTAAATTGTTCATATACATGGATAGGCATAATTACATCATTAGCATGGAATCTAAAGGCACTAGTAAGAACATACCTCATAAAAACTAGTAAGAACATACTAGTAATAACATTATTGGTACTTAGAGATGTTAAAAGTTCTACCTTGAGCCAGGTGTGGTGGCGCACACCTTTAATCCCCGCACTCGGGAGGCAGAGGTAGGAGAATCACTATGAGTTCGAGGCCACCCTGAGACTACAGAGTGAATTCCAGGTCAGCCTGGGCCAGAGTGAGACCCTACCTCAAAAAAACCAAAAAAAAAAAAGTTCTACCTTTAAAGAGATTGCCCAGTGGTTAACGCACTTGCCAACAAAGGCTAACATCTTAGGTTTGATTCCCCAGCACCCATGCACAGCCAAATGCACAAAGTGGCATATGTATCTGGAGTTCATTTGCAGTGGCTGGAGACCCTGGCACACACCCATTCTCTTTCAATCTCTCTCTCCGTCTCCTTGCAAATAAAAAATATTTTTAAATTGCATGTGTATATGTCTGTATTTGTGTATGAGTGCAGCGTGTGTGTGTGTGTGTGTGTGTGTGTGTGTGTGTGTGTGTAAGTCAGAGGACAACCTTGGGTATCATTCCTTAACTATCATCTTATTTGAGGCAGAGTATTTTTTTAATTTTTTTGTTGACAACTTCTATACTTTATACCCCTAAGGCTCATGACCTCCCCGGCCATACACTTTTTGTTTTGTTTTGTTTTTGTTTTTTTTCATAGACTTTTGATTAGTTTTTTCAGTGTCAGGCATGTATTCCCTCCCATAGAGTAGGCCTTCTGTCCAATTAGGGAGCAGTTGGTTTCTCCAAGAGCAGATGGGCCACTATTGCATCCGTTCTGTCATTGGGCCTGTCTGGCCAAACTTGAGGTTTCCAGTATCCACTGTTTTCACCACTGATGATTTCTGTCTCCCATACAGCTGCATGTAGTGCAGCTTTTTCCAGCTTTCACTTGGCTGGTCTACAGGGAGAAGGTTTTCTGCTCAGCACTAGCTTGCTTTCTCAGTGACCTTGCCTCTCAGGCAAGAGATGTCTTCAGCAATAGGGTCTTACCATCTGTTTCTCAAGGGAAACCAAGGGCCTTGGCAATAGCCTGTAATGTTGTGGAGGCTACAGGGACCTCTCTGGCCAACAACTCACTGGAAGGTATCCCATCCCAGGCACTGAAAATTTTCTAGTAACAGTCTACAGCTTCTGGATGTGCCATTATTCAAAAAAGTAGGTTTACATAAGTCTTATTCAGAATATTTTGAAGGTTGATTGGCCCTTCTTGTACACATTCTCACCCACTGGCCTCACTTAGGCCTTTCCCCTCCCTGTAATCTGTTCTTCTACTTACATATATACAATACCATTCCCTTAAGTCCTTCCCTCTCCTCCCTCCCTTATTGCCTTTTTCCAGCTTACTTGCCTCAAGGCAGAGTCTTTTGTTGTTTTACACCATGTATGCTTGACTAGCTGGCCTGTGAAATTCCTGGTATTCTCCTGCCCCAGCCTCACATTTCACCATAAATATGCTGGAATTATAGAGGACCTTATCAAGCTTATGGGGTTCTGGGGATCTGAATTCACATACTCATGCTTTTATAGCAAGTGTATTTACACATTGAGCCATCTGCCCATCCCTTTACACGTTCAACTTAAAGAACTTTGATGAATTATTGTCTCAAGGAAGACAGACAAGATGGTGCATAATTTGGAAATCATTTCACATGAAGTGGAGAGAACCACAAATGTTTATTGGAGAAGCACGATACCGATCTTCAAAGTGAAAACCCGTATCACGTAGTAGAAAGAGAAAACAACCTGTAATGTTTGAACAGCTTCCAAGAATAAGTAGCTAAAATGTTATCGGGAAGCAGATGTTATTTCAATCGAAGGTGGTATAGTTTGGATCTAAAATGACCTTCTTCAAAGGCCCATATGTTAAACCTTGGATGTCAGTCTGTGTTGGGAACTGGTGAAAACTTTAATATGTGGAACTATTGGGATGGCGTTTTAAATATTTATTTATTTATTTATTTATTTATTTATTTATTTATTTATTTATTTGCAAGCTGAGAGAAAAAGAAAGAGAGAGTATGGGTGTTCCAGAGCCTTCTACCACTGCCACTTTGTACATCTGGCTTACATGGGCACTGGGAAATTGAACCTGGGCTGTCAGGGTTGCCAAGGAAATGCCTTGATTGCTGAGCCCTCTTTTCAGCCCCTGAGAGGGCTTTAAATCACTGAGCATTCCCCCAAAGGATAGTGTGGTCCTCTTCCTTCTATCTTGCTTATTCACCAACCATTGCTCTACCACACACTTTGGCCATGATGTATTGCCTCACCACTGGCCCAAAGGAACAAAGTCAACTGATCATGGACTGAATCCTCTAAAATAAGCCTTATTTTAGGGAGACAAAAATAAACCTTCTGTCTTTTTAAGTTGACTATATGAAGTATTTTAAAGCAATGGAAAGCTCTAAAAAGTCCTACAAAAATAAAATGGAATCCCTAGCAATGAGTGAGCTGCCCTCACTAAAAGTTTCAAGTAGACATTGGTTAGACATCTCTCAGAGATGTTGCAGAAATGTAACTTGTAGTGATGTTGCTCTGGTGTCATCTAAGTTCTCTGCCTGATTCAAGGCTACATCTGGTGCATTGTATTTTGGGGAGGGAGAGCTATTTGGAATATCAGAAGATACTCTATTTACGTTGATGCATGAATTTGTTAGAATAATAATGTGCAGAGTACCAAACAGAATAGAAAACTAAGTCAAGGTTATTTTTCTTACTAGAAAAATAAATTACTAACAAATATTGCCAATGAGAGGCACAAATTGCTTTCAGATAGGGAAAATGAAACTATAAATTTTGTATTTTAATTATTTTTCTGTACAAATTCTATTGTTAACACACTCATGAGTTTGTCCTATCATTCCAGGAAAATGCATGATAGCTTTTTCCTTTCAATACAGTGATTTCTTTTATCCTTTCATTACTGATAAAAGCAAACATTTATTTTCAAATTGTAAAACCATTATTATCCTTCCACTAATTAATTCTATTTCTGTGGATGCTGTTTGTAAAGTACTGCTTTTTATATCTTGTAGTACAAACAGAGCTGTTTTTAAACTGTCCCTGTGATGTTGTCACAAAGAATAAAATAAACAAGTTCTGTTCACTGTCAAGATTTATCTGTTTCAAATTTTTATAAAGCACAAAACATCATTAATGAAGCACTTAACATTAAACTTCCATCAGCCTGGTATAAAAACAACAATAATCCACTCGATAAAGAGAAACATGGAACATGTTTTCATTGGGAGCCAGAGAGGGATTTATGTACTTTTAATGGAACTTTATGGGTTCCAGCTTCCATTATTTTGTACAGATATAAAGAAAGGGAAATTGAGTGATCTTTTTTAGTTTATTCCATATAATTTAGAAAGACATTCTGTAGATCTAGAGATGAGGAAGAGTTAGAGTGGGTGAAAGCAAGTTTTGTTATCAAATTTATAAGCTGAACCCCAAAGAGCCAAACACACCCACCAATGAGGAGCGGGAGACTGTCTTGCTCCATGTTGACACAGGTGCAAGAAGTAAAGAGCCCATTCTGGGGAAAGAAAGCTGTCAATAGGTTCAAATTGAGGAACCCACCGGATAATCTTTGTTAGCAGAATAGAGGGAAAGACCTACCAAAGTGGCCCCTAATGGGAACTGAGTCTGTGCCAAAGCTTGCTAGAAAAGAAGAGCAGGCTCAATTTTGAATTGCTAATCAAGGCTTGTCAGTGCAAAAGTCTATGTAAGGGAAGCTAGGAGGGATGTCTCTGTGAGCAAGAAGCACTTTGCTTTCCTCTAGTTTTGGTGGCAGTTTGGCCATGAGGGAGCACTGACAAGAGCTAGTGGGAGGGAGGAGCGGTTAAAATACTCTGTCCCCAAGCTACCTCTATGTGTGCATAAGTCTGAGTTCCTTTTCAAAGGCTACGGCTTCTATCACCTTTCTACCCTCTTCAAAATAAATGCTTTCTCTAACTCCAAGTTCTACTATTAATATTCTCCCCTCACCCGCTTAATACCTGGTAACTGCACCCAGTAGTTACTGCTGCTGGCGTACACCAAGTCTTTGTGGTATTCCAACACTCTGATCACTGACTTTAAAATGTATTTATAAACCGGGCATGGTGGCGCACGCCTTTAATCCCAGCACTTGGGAGGCAGAGGTAGGAGGATCACCATGAGTTCGAGGCCACCCTGAGACTACATAGTAAGTTCCAGGTCAGCCAGGGCTAGAGTGAGACCCTACCTCGAAAAACAAAAAAAAAACAAAAAAAGTATTTATACACTATCCTCATCTGACCAAGCTTAATGATGCCATCTTGATGTGTGTCTCTGTGTGTGTGTGTGATGAACGTGTGTGTGTGGATGCATGTGAACCATGTACAGAGGCTAGAGGAAAACATCACATATTCTCTACTGGTCTTCCACCTTATTTCCCTGACACAGAACCACTGAACTTGGAGCTCTCCATCTCCATTTATTGGTTAGCTTGATTGACTAGTGAATCCTAGCCATCCTTTTGATTCTGCCCCTCTCAGCACTGTGCTTACATGCATGCACGGCCATGAATGGCTTTTTAATTTTTTTTTCATATTTTATCTATTTATATATTTATTTATTTGAGAGAGAGAGACAGATGAGAGATAGAGAGTGGGTGTGTCAGGGCCACTAGCCACTGCAAATGCACTCCAAACAAATGTACAGTTGGCTTATGTGGGTACTGGGGAATTGGACCTGGGTCCATAGCCTTTGCAGACAAGCACCTTAACCGCTAAGCCATCTCTCCATCCCCTTGTTTTTGTTAATTAAAAACTTTGTTGTGGGGCTGGAGAGATGGCTCAGAGGTTAAGGTACTTGGTTGCAAAGCCTAACTGCCCATGTAAAGCCAAATGCACAAAGTGGTGCGTGTGTATGGAGTTCGTTTGCAACAGCTAGCCCTCTGGTGCACCCATTCATATTAATTCTCTCTCTCTTTCTCTCTCTCTCTCTCTCTCTTTCTCTCTCCTTGCAAATAAATAAATAAAAATGTTTTTGTAAACTTTGTTGTATGGATAAATTATGCGTTGGTCCCATTTCCCTCCTCCCTGTCCCCATTGCTCACATTCACCATGGGGTTATGGGTTATGAGTTATAAGAGTGGCATGGCTTTTTTTTTTGCACTATATTAGGGATCAAATTCAAGTCCTCAGGCTTGCATAGCAAGCATTCTTCCCCATGAGACATTTCTCCAGCTCCGGTAATGTCATCTTGACATTCAAAGATTTAAATATGTGGTAGATTAACGAATAAATGAAAACCAAAGAGCATTGGTATTAGTCAGGTTGCCCTAACAAATGGCCATAGACTGAGTGTCTTAAACAGCAGAAATGTATTGCTGAGAGTCCAGAATGATGGGAAGTCTAAAATCCCATCGTCAGCTAGTAGAGCTGATGACTAGAGAACTTGTCCTTGCCGGTTTCAAGTTGGCCATCCTCCCATTGTACTCTCATGTAGCAGAGACAGGAGAAATGAGCTCTCTTATATCATTTTTATGTATTTATCAGTATTTTGTTAATTTTTATTGAGGCACAAATCCCATTTATAAATGTTTCTTTCCTGTGATCTAATCATCTCCATATACTATTGGATACTTGGACTCCAAACTGTGAGTTTTAAATGGACACATGCATTCTATTCATAACACTAAAAGTAAAACTTTTAGTCTTGAATATTATATTAATTACCATAAAATAATAACTAATGTTTACTGAAAACTTACTATATACTAGAACTGTTAAAGATCATATATATCTTAGTACCTCAAAAATAGCTCTGAGAAGATAATATACCAATTATCCACATAAGCAGAGGAAAATTATGTGACTTTCTCAAAAATCACATAGCTAACCAGATTGCAGTTTAAAACAATAATCACACAGCTAGAAATTGACAGGTTAAAGCAGAGAAATTTGATTCCTTGGCCCTTACTGGTAACAGAGAAATAATACATTCATATAGAAAAATACTAAGAGAATGATTTATGGGAAATGTGATTAAAATGGAAATTATATTTTATTTTTTTTTTGTTTGGTTTCTTTTTGTTGTTGTTGTTTGTTTTTTGAGGTAGGGTCTCATTCTAGCCCAGGCTGACCTGGAATTCACTCTGTATTCTCAGGGTGGTCTCGAACTCATGGCGATCCTCCTACCTCTGCCTCCCAAGTGCTGGGATTAAAGGCATGCACCACCACGCCAGGCTGAAAGTTACCAAAACTCAAAAATAAACATATTTAAGCAGGGTGTGGTGGTGCATGTCTTTAATTTCAGCACTTAGGAGGTGGAGGTAGGAGAATCACTGTGAGTTTGAGGCCACCCTGAGACTACAGAGTGAATTCCAGGTCAGCTGGGCTACAGGAAGACCCTACCTTGAAAATAAAACAATATGTTTTAAATTTTGCAAATAAATTTTTATGGTATATATTACAAAGTATGGAAGCCAATTTGAGAAATAGCACTTTAGACAGGTACTAAAGGGTTAGCAACCTTAGACCCACTGAATACAGGAAAATGGGCAACCTGCATTAAATGGGAACAATTCCTGAAGCCTGTATGAACTCCCGAATTTTCAAGTCCCTAGAAATCTGTCCCATATTAAAAAGAATGAAGCATGATGTTGCTAATAACAAAACATGAACCATGGTTCGTTTCATATCCACTCAGTGTAGCATATGACCGTATTCTCAGTTACAATAAAAAGAGACTTCTGAGAAGAGAGCATATCAACACCTACCCAGAGCCGGGAGGACCAAGTTGCTCCATGTAGGTTACTCGGCCTACCTGCACCCAGCCTATACACACATGCATGCAGACTGCCTGGTAACATCCTCCCTTAGGTGGACCAGGCCACTATGCACAGGTTGCGGGCGAGAGCACAATTCTCTCCCCACTGCACCTACCCTAAGGGACTTGTGAGCCATCCAGAGAAAGGAAGACCAAGCCTCTCTCTGTGGACAGGTCAACAGTGAACACATGGTAGGCTATCATCTGCATCCAACCCAGATGTACTTGGAGGCCACCCAGCCCACTGCAAGGAGGGTCCAGCCATTAAACATGAGCCCTAACACAGACCAGTTACCACCATGCAGCAAAGGGGACCAGCCCAATGGGACAGGACCCTGCCCTCTACTGGAGTAGAAAATCTCTAGTAGTCCAGGCTCAGTGACTTTGCAATCTAGACCAGTGTCTGTTACTGGATCAGCCTGTGGCCCAGTCCATCCTGTATCTCCTAGTAGAGTCACTATTAACTATAGACTCAGAAAGATAAAAAAAAATATTATTTCCAGATGGACAAACTGCAATACAAACAAACAACACAAAAAATTAAGGAAAATTATCCCCATCAAAAATTCCTAATCCCATAGTTGAAACCTCCATCAAAAGTCTATGGCAGGTGAGGTCATGAGCCTTAGGGGTATAAAGCCTGCTCTTGTCTGACTAAATGTATATACTATTCCCACCAAGCTGCCCTGAAAGCACCACACTTAATGTTCATGTTCACATATTAACGCTACTCTCACTTCTGGTTAGAGAAGCTTCTCTTTTCAGATGGCGATGGCCACTGGGATCACCCAAAAGGCAACACAGTGCTGAGAAGAAGGGATGGAGGAGTGCCCAGCACTGAAACACCTCTGTCACACCCTCCAAGGCTCAGGGATCATTGTGGAAGAGGGGGCGGATAGAATGGAAGAGCCAAAGGAAGGGTACGACTTCTTACAATGCAACTGCCCAGACAGAAATTGGCCTTGATATCCATGACCTTGCAGTGCCAACAATACCTTCACAAGACCCTCAAAATAGAAGAAAAAGATGATGACATCAAATTAAAAGAGAGACTAATGGAGAGAGGGAGGGGATATGATGGAGATTAGAGTTCTGAAGTGGGATGGGGGGGCGGGAAATATCATGTGTTTTTGTATGTAAGTATAGAATTTGTCAATTAAAATAATAAAAAAACTATTTACAGGGGCTGGAGAGATGGCTTAGTGGTTAAGGCACATGCCTGCAAAGCCTAAGGACCCTGGTTCGATTCTCCAGGTCCCACATAAGCCAGATGCACAAGGGGGAGCACACGTCTGGAGTTTGTTTGCAATGGCTAGAGGCCCTGGCGTGCCCATTCTCACTCTCACTCGCTCTCTTTCCCTCTCTCTGTCTCAAATAAATAAATAATAAATAAATAAAACAAACTACTTACAAAAAATCCAGACATACTATTTAAAAACATATACAACAACTGGACTTTCAGTAAGATGGTGGAGTAGTAGCCACATCGTAGTGGCCTAGGGAGGGAAATAAACAGAAAAACAACAAAATATATATTCTTCTACTGAAAAGTGAAGATGTATAAGGAACTATCAACCACAGCTGAGAAGCAGGAGAGACCCAGAGCTTCCAGCAAGCAGGAAACCAGCCAGAGAACATCCTAGGGCCCGGTAGCCCTGGTTTGAGGGCCCAGTGGCCCCAGTCTGTCTGCACAGCCTAGTGCAGAGCTGCAGGAACAGAAGCCAGGTGAAGGGATTTTCCAATCACACCACCATCCATACAAAGTTAAGAAACCCGAAGGAAAAGACAGCAGGGACCAGTTGAGCAGCTGCTGAAGTAGATCACAAAGAGAACCCACTGAGCAGCTCCAGGACAGCTCCACGCATCCTGCATAGCCTCCCTTCCCCTAATCACCAGTGCCACAAACCACTTGAGAACTCATCCACCCCTAGTCACACAGCATCTAGCACAGCAGGTCAGAACACCATATCCAGTGACCCAAGCAGCCTAACTGAGTCCACAGAGTAATACAAGGATTGAGGTGGGCACTCAGCATTGGTGAGATTGGAAGCCATCCCAAAAGGTAACAGCTCCTACTTATACAAAGCCACGTACATAGGCCTACACTGGAACTGCTAATCTCACCTTCCATGTCAAGGCAGATTATGTGGTATATTTGATAGATGTATTCTTGGTTGGCTTTGCCTTTCTCAAATAAGCTGTATTTTGGCGTTGACTATTGTTGCCGTTTGCATTTTCTGATTTATAGGGTCTTTGTCTTTCTCTCCTGTCATTATTGAAGGCAGGGTCTCACTCAGCCCCAGACTGACCAGGAACCAATTTAAGACCACAAATAGCCTCTCAGTTGACAGTAGTAAGGGTATGGGGTAACACACACCCTTAGGGACTTTGGCTTTATTTGATTATCAGTTTGTTTTAAACCCTACTCTTGCATAAATACTCTGTGCTGGTTTTGATTGAATGCGTATATTGCTCAATTGAATTTTAGAATATGCTAGTTATTTGCTCCACCCAGGCTATTAGAATACTTGCATAGCAGGTAAACTCAACACCTAGGATCACTTCAGTGATAATATAAGAGCCATATCTGGCACATTAAACTCTTACATGAAGATATATAAAGTCAGATTTAAATGTCTAAGAATACTGCAGATAATTAGAAAATCCAAGTATCAAATTAACTCAAGATACAAAAATCTTTACATTATCATATAAGAAACAAAAAAATCCAAACAATACAATTCTACCAAAAATTATCAATCCATCAGAAAAGACCTTCGGGGAAACTGATTTAGATGAAATGCCTGACAAAGATTAAAAAAAAAAAATGATTACACCTATGTTCAAAAAATTAAAGGAATCGGGGGCTGGAGAGATGGCTTAGTGGTTAAGGTGTTTGCCTGAAAAGCCAAAGGATCCCGGTTCAACTCTCCAGGACCCACGTAAGACAGATGCACAAGAGGGTGCATGTATCTGGAGTTTGTCTGTAGTGGCTGGAGGCCCTGGCATGCCCATTCTCTCCCTTTCTTTCTCTCTCTCTCTCCCTC
Source organism: Orientallactaga sibirica (assembly GCA_036365145.1). Taxonomy (NCBI): domain Eukaryota; kingdom Metazoa; phylum Chordata; class Mammalia; order Rodentia; family Dipodidae; genus Orientallactaga; species Orientallactaga sibirica. Next base: position 4,348,735 of record JAEOAD010000840.1, read on the forward strand.
AAATAAATAAATAAAATATATATTTTAAAAACTTAAAGAATCAAAAAAGAAAACAAACTCCTGATAGAATCCCAAGAGAACACAGGAAATCAGCTTAAAGAAATAAGAAGGTTGCCAGGTGTGGTTGTACACACCTTTAATCCCAGCACTCAGGAGGCAGAGGTAGGAGAATTGCCATGAGTTCGAGGCCACCTGAGAATACAGAGTGAATTCCAGGTCAGCCTGTGCTAGAATGAGACCCTACCTCAAAAAAAAAAAAAAAAAAAAAAAAAGAAAGAAGGAGGTCAATGCAAGACATGAGTAAGGAAATAGAAACAATGAAAACATACCAATCAGAAATACTAGAGATGCAAAACAGAATAAGTCAAATAGAAAATTTTATAGAAAGTATCACCAAGAGAATGGATGAAGTCGAGAACAGAATATCTAAAGCAGAAAACCAGATGGCAGATCTAATACACCTTAAGGACATAAATTCAAATTACCACATTCCACCCCTGGCCCCTAACAGAATCATAAACATCTCACATTGTAAATTGTATTCAAAGACCCCCATAGTGTTTACCAACTTAAGATAGTTCCAAAGTCCCATGTTTCATCTGAGATTTCATATTGTCTATTAATGGTGAGTCCTGTAAAATCAAAACAAGTTATGTACCATCAACATACAATAGCACAGAGTGAAGATTTCCGCTGCTATAAGTTATAACAGGGAGATACTGGACCAATGTAAACTTAACAACCATTAGGCAAACATCTGCAGTTCAAGTCTGATATACATAACAAGTGACCAGAGAGGATTCTCTGGATTTTCCAAATGCATCCCTCTAGCTGGGATGAGTAGCCAATGAAAACTTCCATCCCAAGATAACAGCACTTCATGGTAGCCCTTGCATAGTCCTGGTATATCCAAAACATCTTCAGGTGTCCATACAAACCACAGTCCACCTTCCAATGGCTTCACCAGCTTCTTCATCACAACCTGCATATATGCCACATCTCAGCAGCAGCTTCTGGAAACATGTGCACTTCATGACCCACTCCACACATTTTTTATACTTCTGAAACCTATCCCAGGTGTGCAGGACACAGACATGATCTTAGTTCAGGGATGAAATGAATTGTGACCTTGAAAAGCATTCCTATCATTTGGTTTTTCTCGGGTGGAATCCCCTCAGGCATTCTTTCCATTGTTTCAATGTAAAGTAGTTGGGCCATCCTTAATCATAGTAATACCTTCTCAACAAATAGCAGCTTTAGCAACCAGGTCTCATTGTCAGTAACTTTAAATTTGCTTGAGTTTTTCTAAATTTAAATCTTAATTTGCTCAGTTCTATATCTTCCAACACGCACTCATTACTTTCAAATTCAACCTTGATGAAACCATCTGGGTATGGGTAGCAGAATGCAGCCAACTCCAACACAGCTCTCTGCAGCCTTTCCTTCCTATTTGAAAGTTCATAAGAAAAGCCTCCAAATACACTTCTCTCTGTACTTAGCATTTTCAAATTCTCATCAGAATAGTCCATAAAACTTGGCTTACTGCTCTGGAAGGCATCTTCAGTTACACGCACAAAGTCCATGTACATTCCTCCAAAATAAAAGTTCCAAAACACCAAAATCCACATGGTCAGATTCATCACTCAGAAAACAATCCAATCTCTGCTACCAATTTCTGTCATACTCAGCTTCACATTGCTGGGATGAACCTCCAAACCAAACACAAGTTATGGGAGGAATGGATGTATTGGAAGATTATAGATCCAGGGTGATTTCCATAATGGCAGAAGAAGCAGGCCCCTTTTACCTAATCCACACAGAGAGAAAAACCACCACCATAACCACAAACAAATGGAACCCCAGGCAGAGCTCAAGTACTCTGCATATCTTAAGCTGAAATTCAGATCTGCCCCCAGTAATACCTTAAGGCTGGACCCTAGGATCCACCCACAGTGACACCTCTTCCAGCCAGGTGGCTGGAGATCAAAGTTACTACTTTAATAAAACATTTTAGTCTATTGGAGGACATAAATTCAAACTACCACAGAAGAATTTATATTCTATAGAATTTGGATGGAATGTTTTGTAGATGTCCATTAAATCCATTTGATTTATGATGTCATTTAGCTTGTACAACCACTATGGAAATCAATAAAGAGACCCCTAAATCTACCAACTGACCCAGTTATTCCTTTACTGTGCATCTACACTAAAAGCTCCATGCTTCACTGCAGAGATATTTGCTGAACCATATTTATAGCTGCTCTATTCATAAAAGCCAAGAACTGGAATCAACCCAGGTGCCCATCATTGGAAAAATGGATAATGAATATGTGGTACAATTACACAATGGAATTCTACTCAGCAGTAAGAAAAAATAATACAAGGAAATCTGTGGGAAAATTGATAGACTTGGAACATATCACACTCAGCAAACTCCCACAAACACAGAAAGACAAATGCAGCATGTTCTCACTCATCTGTGGTTCCTAACCTGGAATAGCTTAGTCGCTGGCATACCTGACAGGCAATTTGAAGGCCAGACAATAGGGGTGGAAGAGTTTGGGGGGAAGGTAATGGATGTTGAGGAGAGTTGCACACAAAACTAAGCCAAAAAATGGATTCGTACCATAGAAACCTTTCTCCTGGATAGTAGACTAAAAGATATAATCCTCAACAGGAGTATGGGGGGGACCATCTGGAGAGGGCCGTGGAGAGGGTGGGATGAAGCCTAACCTTAAAACATCTGGCTCTGGCCTGTAATTCTCTGTACCAGAAATCAGTGACTACCCACACTGAGCTGTTGATCAGAGAGATTTATAAGGTCCCCCCCAAAATACAGCCTTCGATCACAAGGTGCCAACAAATAACCAGAAAGATCCAGCTATACACCAGAAGGAAGCCAGTTCCCAGATGGTTAGCCCATATAGTGATGGAAAGTGCTACATGAGCTGCTGGGAGAAAGTGGCCAACAATGTCGGCAAGCAGGGGCCGATGCTATTCAAAATCAACCAGCCTGACAAGACTTACACGCCTGTGCAATGGTGGCACCTGGTCTTGGTGGGTAACCAAAGGCTTTCTGATTGGCTAAGAGATCTGCTTAGTGGAAACGAACCCATAGCTGGTACTGAGAACCAGGCCAAGAATCTTATGCAGATCAAGATTATGCTCTCCAATGACAAGATCCCACTAGTATTTGGCCAAAAGAGGGCCTACATCCACCAAAATATCCCTAAATTAACAATGTTTATCCCATTTAACCTATTCTGACCTCATTCTCCATTGCAGAATCTGTTTTTTCTTTTTCAGAAGGTAGTGAGAACTGAGGAGATAAACCACCCCTTGCACATCATCCAGGGCCCAGGGGAAACCACAGAGGAATCGGGAAGATGAGCAAGAGTGCTGCTTCCATGGTGAGCTTGACAATCAGCACCAGGGTGAAGGAGACAGACACTGAGGATACTCAACACATACCAAAGCAGAGATCCAGAAGCTCCTGAGAACTCAGCATGAAGTAGACTTAAAACACACCCACCATGACTCACGTAATTTTGTGGAAGAGGAGGCAGGGAGATTCTACAGCCACAAGTTGGGAGGTCATATCTAGAGACATTGCCCACCCCCACAATAACTGCTGCTCTCACAACCTCATGGGGAATACCAGCAATCCCACTGAGAAGGACCCTCAGTGGAATGGTGGCAGGGAGGAGGGAAAGGATGGTACCAACATATGCTGTGTCCATACAAAATATATACCTAAGTAAAAAAAAAAAAAAAAAAAAGAAGTAAAGGAGAAGCAGTGCCTACACCTAATTTCTAATACCCATGTGTAAAGACATATGCAGAAATCTGAAGTTCAATCAATAATATGTTTCTATCCTTGATTTTTAACAAAGAAAAATTGAAAATTCTCACAGATTATGAACCAATCATATTTGGTTCTACTTCATTTGTATGGCTCATTTACTGTATAATATCAAATAGAAGAAACTTCTCTTAAATTATTAGTGCCATATGCTGGAGAGATAGCTTAGCAGTTAAGGAACTTGCCTGCAAAGCCAAAGGACCCATGTTCGATTCCCTAGTACCCATGTTAAGCCAGATGCAAAGTGGCACAAGCATCTGTAGTTCGTTTACAGTGGCTAGAGGACCTGGCATGCCTATTTCTCTCTCTCTGTCTGTCTGTCTGTCTGTCTTCCAATATCTCTCTCAAATAAATAAATCAATAAAATATTTAAAAAATAAAAAGTAGAAAGATGGAAAATAAGAATGAAATATATGCTATGGAGGTGGCTCAGTGGTTAAAAGCATTTGTTGCAATGCCTGTCATTCTGGGATCAATTCCCCAGTACCCATGTAAAGCCAGATGCACAAAGCATTACATGTGTCTACAGTTGGTTTGCAATAGCAATAGGCCTGTTGTGCCCATACTCATTCTCTCTCTCTCTCTTTCTCTCTCCCCCTTGCAAATAAATAAAAGATACTTTTCAGGGCTAGAGAGATTTCTCAGTGGTTAAGGTACTTGCCTGCAAAGCCTGATAACCTGGGTTAAATTCCCCCAGTGCCTACATAGAGCCAGATGCAAAAAGTGGCACATGCATTTGGAGCTCATTTGCAGCAGGTGGAGGCCCTGGTGTACCCGTTCTCTCTCTCTGCTTGCAAATAAATAAATAAAAATATTTTTCAGTGCTGAAGAGAAGGCATAGCAGTTAAGGCACTTGCCTGCGAAGCCTAAGGACCCAGATTTGATTCCCCAGTACCCTCATAAGCTAAATTCACAAGGTGGCATATGCATCTGGAGTTCACTTGCACTGGCTCCAGGCCCTGGCACACTCATTCTCTTTCTCTCTCTCTCTTTTTCTTCCCCCTCTCTCTCTCAAATAAATAAATAAATAATTTGGGGGGGGGATTTGAGATATGGTCTCACTCTAGCTCAGGCTGACCTGGAATTCCCTCTGTAGTCTCAGGGTGGCCTTGAACTCATGGCGATCCTCCTACCTCTGCCTCCCGAGTGCTGGGATTAAAGGCGTGTGCCACCACGCCCAGCTAAAAAAAAATATTTTTAAATGTATTCTTTAAAAAGAATGAAATTAATGTCTACAGAAATAGCTCAATGGTTAAGGTACTTGCCTGCAAAGCCTAGCAAACAGGGTTTGAGTCCCAGTACCCACATAAAGCCAAATGCATAAAATGGTGCATGCATTTGGAGTATGTTTGCAGCGACCATTCTCTCTGTCCCTCTCTCTCTCTTCTCTGTGCTTGCAAATAATTTGTTTAAAAGAATAAAATTATATCATTTGCAGAAAATTAATAGAACTGGAGATCATCATGTTAAGTAAAAATAAACCAGAGTCAGTAAGATAAATAGAGCCTTTTCTCTCCTAAGTGGAAGCTAGTTTGGGAAAGGAACATGAAATTAAAGGGGGCATTCTAAGGATTGAGAAGGAGAATAAACAAAGGAAGAAGAGGCATGGAAATAAGAATAATACAGGGGAGCCGGGCGTGGTGGCGCATGCCTTTAATCCCAGCACTCGGGAGGCAGAGGTAGGAGGATCGCCGAGAGTTCGAGGCCACCCTGAGACTACATATTGAATTCCAGGTCAGCCTGGGCCAGAGTGAGACCCTACCCAAAAAAAACCAAAAAAAAAAAAAAAAAAAAAAAGAATAATACAGGGGATAAATAGCAAAGTACATTATATTCATATGTTGAAATATCATAATTAACCTCTTACTTTGTACAATTATACACTAAGAAACATTTTAAGTGAATTTCAAAAACAAATATAGAAAATCTTACACAGCATTAGGTTATTTATGTATTTATTTATGTTTATTTGAGGTAGGGTCTTGCTCTAGCCCAGGCTGACCTCTGCTTCCTGAGATCTGGGATTAAACGCATGAGCCACCACACCTGGCAGCAATTGGTTCTTATGAAAACAGAAAAATGTTTGTTTCAAACAAAGGCACACCCTTTTAAAAAGATTTTTATTTATGTACTTATTCATTAGAGACAGAGTGGGAGTGAAAGAGAAGGAGAGTGAGAATGGGTGTGCCAGGGACTCTAGCCACTGCAAACAAACTCCAGATGCATGGGCCACAATGTGCAGCTGGTTTACATGGGACCTGGAGAATCGAACCGGGGTCCTTAGGTTTGCAGGCAAACACCTTAACCACTAAGCCATCTCTCCAGCCGGGCACACACTCACTCCTTCATTTACAGATACTTATTATACTCTCTGCTGGCACTTTTGGAAACTCTGAGATTGATTGTGAGCAGATGAAGAGAATAAATCCACTGCCTTTAAAGAGCTGATCATCGGTGGAGGAGTTACACTAATCTTCCATAGGAAACTTCTAGCTTTCATGAAAACAGGTAATATTTGCAGGCTTTTCCTCCACCAGCTGTTAACACACTAAACACACTAGAATAAACAGACAAGAAATATTGCAAGTTTTATTTCAGTTCATAGTGAAAACAAAACCAGACTGTAACATGAAACCATCCTGTACTCTGTATGATTTCAATATTTTATTTGTTTGTTTATTTATTCATTTATTTATGAGAGAAAGAAAGGAAGAGGCACATAGACACAAAGAATAGACATGACAGTGCCTCAAGCCACTGCAAACAAAGTCCAGACACATGCGCCACCTTGTGCATCTGGCTTATGTGGGTCCTGGGGAGTTGAACCTGAGTCCTTAGGCTTCACAGGCAAGCACCTTAAACACTATATAATCTCTACAGCCCTGATTTTTTCAAGACAGGATTTCATGTATCCTCGGCTGACCTTGAATCCACGATGAAGTGAAGGATGACCTAGAACGTCTCTTCCCCCTGTCTCCACCTCCTGAGTGCTACAATTAGAGATGTGCATCACCACGAGAAGTTTTTTCAGGTGGTGGGGGTTTTGAGGAAGGCTCTCACCCTAGCCCACACTGACCTGGTACTCACTCTGTAGTCCCAGTCTGGCCTCTAATCCACAGTAAGCCTCCTACGTCTGCTCCCAAATGCTGAGTTTAAAGGTATGCACCACCATGCCCAGTGAGTTTTCTTGTTGTTGTTTTTAAATTTTTCATTCATTTATTTCTAAGAGAGAGAAAGGTTACACCAGGGCTTCTTGCTGCTACAAACAAAATCATTTTGTATGTCTGGCTTTACATGGGCACTGGAATATCAAACCCTTTGCAAGCAAGCACTTTTAACAGCTAAGCCACCACACAAGCAGTGCTGGTCATCAAACCCGAAGCTTTGTGCATTATAGACAAGGAGTTTACCACCATCATTTAGATATGATGAAAAAGGTTTCCAAATAATTCTGACTGATAAATATTTAGAGAGTTTGGCAATTTAAAATAATCTAGTCAGTCTCTATCATATTTGGCAAGCATATATGTTATTGATTTGAAAGTGAGCAAAAGCCAGGCTGGAGGGATGGCTTAGCAATTAAGGTGCTTGACTGAAAAGCCAAAGAACCCAAGTTCATGTCCCCAGTACCCACGTAAGCCAGATGCACAAGGGGGCGCATACTTCTGGAGTTGGAGTTCGTTTGCAGCAGCTGAAGGCCCTGGGGTGCCCATTCTCTCTTTCTATCTCCCTGTCTCTCTCTAATAAATAAATAAAATTTTTAAAGTGAGCAAAAACAAATGCATAATTTTCCATTGAACAAGAATGTCAACAAAAACAGAAGAACACATTCAGAACAAGCAGCTACCCTGGGGACTCTCCTCAGTGGTGTTACAATATTCACTGTAGTGTCTGGAAGGTTTCAGTCAGTCCCTGTGGGGTGAGGGGACCTTGCTTCAAGGTATTCCTTTCCATTCTGTGGTTCTTACAATCTTTCCTTCCCCTCCTCCACAACGTTCTCTGAGCCATGGTAGACCTGTTGACAGTCTGATTTAGTGTTGAGATCTCTGTAGCCTCTGGATTTTTGCTTTGATGGGTTTTGATTGAACACCATGTCTGCCACTATCACCCTGGAGATGGTTGTCAGGCTAGAAGTAAGAGCAGTATTCATGTCTCTACTTCCTCTGAAACTTCTCTTGGAATCCAGTAGATGTGGTAGAGGTGGACCATCTCATAGTGGGCAATTGGCTATCTTCTTGTCATATCGATGGATGTTAACTCTGCCATCTATAAAATAAAACAGATTCTCCAACCAAGAGCGAGAGCAACTTGGGTTAAAGAGGGTATGCAAAGATATTTGAGAGACTTTGTAATATTTTATTTATTTATTTATTTATTTGAGAGAAAGAAAGAGGCAGATAGAGAGAGACTGGGCATGCCAGGGCCTCTAGCCACTGCAAATTAACTCCAAATGCATGTGCCACTGTGCATTTGGCTTACATGGACACTGGGGAATCAAACCTGAGTCCTGAGGTTTTGCAGGCAAGGGCTATAACCATCAAGAAATCCTTCCAGCCCATGAGAGACATTTTAGTGTGCAAGCCCACTCTTCTCCAGAAAGCAGTGGGGCTTCTATCTGAATTCTAAGTTTCCTGACCACAGGATTCTTCTGATTTGTTTTCCAGTACTAGGTATGAGTTCTCTCCCACTGAGCCAGCCTCACATCCAATCAGAGAATAGTTGGTTACCCACAGATGTTGTGTGCCACTATTGCACAAGCATCAACATGAGTATTTTAAGGGGACATAATTGAACTCACAGCATCACTGTTCAAATTCTGGTGTGTCAACCTTATGCACAAGATGAAGAAGGCAACTTCTTAATAAACAATTTATTTTACTCTGGAACTGAGCTAAGGGATTTAGCATATTATTCCATTTAATAGAGTAAACCACACTGTGAAGCTCAGTGAGATAAACATAAGCTACTCCAAGTCCAAATGATAAAATTAGTAAGCTTTAAAGAGATTCAAACCCTATCTTATTTGACTGCAGTGCTGTAGTCTTTCAGAAACCCATAAGGACTTTGTAATATTTACTTGTGAGTTGATTTAAGAGTGATTAAGACCAAAGAAGACAGCTCACACCTCTGAGGTCACGGAAAACCACTTTGAATCAGGAAGCCAATGATTTTTATTTCATTAAAGCAGTTATCATTGGTCAAAGGGAATATATTTGTACTTGCTCTTTAATCCATATGTGGGCTCTAGAAATTGAATTTTTCAAAAAATGTGCTTAGTTAACATGAATTCAGGGAAAAGGGAATTGGACAGTCTGTGAAGATATTTCAATATTGACTGTCATTTAGCATTCTATTTCTGTTGGCTATGTGATTTTTCATGTCTCTAACATCAATATCATCCAGCTTAGGTGGTAAGGACTATGTCAGTCTAAATTACTATGTACAGCCAAGCATACTAGAAAAAAAAAAAAAAGAGCTCAATAACAGTTTGATCAGTACAGAGAGACATCACTTGGTATATCTTTGAATACTTTGCTGCTGAGACAGTGGAATGTACAAATGTCCTTCCCTATGGCCTCCTCGATTTTCACTCCTCTCCCACCTTCACCAGGTATTCAGTAGTGCATTGAAACTTTCCTGCCCCCCCCCCGCAATGCCCCAATGTGATGATAAAAGGGTTGATGATTTTATTTTCTGTAAAATGACACCTAGGAAATGTGTTTAGCTTCTCAAGCTCTATGGTCTCAGCTGTAACTACTTATCTTTGCACTTGCAATGTGGAGATAGTCACAAACAAGTAAAAAGGATGAGCGTGGCAATATTCCAATAAACATTATCCATAAAAAAAGTAGTGGCCCACATTTGGCCTACAAGCTGTAAATTAGCATCTGTTACACAGGTAAATCACATTTATTTTCTTGACATTTTGATAATGAATGGAGAAGAGGGCTTACCTCACACACTCCATAGAAAATTCCAATTAAAGTTTCCTTTGAAATTCTCATTTCTTTACTCCAAAATCGATTTATGCTTCCAATAACCCTAGGTCTCTCTTTTCTTTCCCTTGTACTGTGAGTCTTTCAAAAGCCCCAATATTCTCCAGAGTACTCAGTTCTTTCTCATGTAGTGTGGGCTCCATTAAATGTTAACATTACCAAAAAAATCCTTTAAAAGCAGGTTAAGGGGCGAGGGAGATGGCTTACTGCTTAAAGCATCTTGCTTGCAAATGTTGCCAGTCTTTGCTGGCCCAGGTTTGATTCTCTAGTACCCACATGAAACCAAAAGCACAAAATGGCACTTGTATCTGGAGTCAGTTTACTGCAGCAAGAGCCCTGGAACATCTGTTCGTATTCTCTCTCTCTCTCCCCCACTTCAAAATAAATAAAAAATATTTAAAAAAATAAAAATAACTGGGCAGGGTGGGGCATGCCTTTAATCCCAGAACTTGGGATACAGAGGTAGGAGGATCATGTGAGTTTGAGGCCAACTTGAGACTATATAGTGAATTCTAGATCAGCCTGGACTACAGTGAGACCCTACCTCAGAAAAAAAAATTGTTTTTTTAAAGCTGGGTGTCAAGTGCAATAGTGGCACACAGCTATGGTGGGTAACCGACTGCTCTTGGATTGGCTAACAGATCCACTCAGTGGAAAGGAACCCATATCTGGAACTGAGAAACAAGTCAGAATCATATTCAAATAAGGAATTTGCTCTCCATTATCAAGCTCCCACAAATCTTGGGCTACAAGAGGGCCTACACCTATTGAATTCTCTTTAAACTAACAATGATTATCCCATTTAACCAGTGCTGACTTAATTCTCTGTTGTAGAATCTTCTTCTCTATTTCAGATGGATTCAGAACCTGAGGAGAGAATCAGCCCATCGCGCCTCACCAGGGCCCCAGCTGAGATGGACTAATTGGGGAAATGAGCAAGAGTGCTTGGTGAACCTGTTATCAGCACAAGGGTTAAGGAGATAGACACTGAGGACACTCAACTCCTACCAAAACAGAGATCCAGAGACACAGAGGCTCCCTAGAGCCCATCACTGAAGTAGACCTAAAATGAACTCAACATGGCTCAGGGAAATTTGCGGAAGAGGGGGCAGAAAGATTGTTGGAGCCACAAGTTAGCATATTATGCACAGAGACATTGCCTCTTCCCCTTAACTGATGGCTACCCCCATAATGCATGACTCACAATCCCCACGGGGATAACTGGCATCCCCAACGAGGAGGGTCCCTTTGGAATGAGGGTAAGGATGATACCAACATGTGCTGTTTACACACTGAGTATGTCCATAACTAATATTTTTTTAAGCCAGGTTTGGTGGCCCCCACCTTTAATCCCAGCACTTAGGAGGCAGAGACAGGAGAATTGCCCTGAGTTCAAGGCTACCCTGAGACTACATAGTAAATTCCAGGTTAGCTTGGGCTAGAATGTGATTCTACCTTAAAAAAATACTAAATAGATAAATATGACTACAAGCAATTTCAATGAACATTATTTCTACTGGAGTGGATCTTTATTCATCAGGTTCATCAGGGTTCTCCAGAGAGACAGAACCTGTAGGAGATTAAATATATAAATGGTAATATATAAATAGATGATAGATAGATAGATAGATAGATAGATAGATAGATAGATAGAAGATAAGAGATAGATGAGTGGTAGACAGAGATACATATCTATAGAGATAGAGACAGAGACAGTTTTCATAGGAATTGACTCACATAATTATGAAATCCCACAATCTGCAGTCTGCAACCAGATAAGCCAATCCTCAGTTCATTTTTGGGAAATAGCCACAAAGTTTTATGTTCATTGATTTCATTGCTTAGTGCTGTTTTCTAAAGTAATTATGCCATAGTTCCAGGGGTAAAGGAAATATTGTAAGCTTGGTATTGCAGTCAGGTTCACGTTACTGGTAGAAATCACCCGACCAAGAGCAGCTTTGGGGGAAAATAAAGGTTTATTTTGGCTTACAGGCTCTTGGGAAAAGTCCCTAATGGCAGGGGAAAACAATGGCATGAGCAGAGGATGGACATCAGCCCTGGGCAACATAAGGTGGACATTAACAACAGGAGAGTGTGCCAAACACTGGCAAGGGGAAATTGGCTATAATACCCTTAAGCTTGCCCCCAACAATACACTACCTCCAGGAGGTATGAATTTCCAAATCCATCACCTGGAAAGACTAGCATTCTGAATGCCTAAGTTTATGGGGACACCTAAATCAAACCACTACATTCCACCCCTGGCTCCTGTAAACTGATAGGAATACATGATGTAAAATGCAATGCATTCATCCAACTTTAAAAGTCCCCATAATTTTTAACAATCTTAATGATGTTCAAACATTCCCATAGTCCAAGGTATTTAACTGAGCCAAAACAAATCCCCCAAACACCATAATGGCATAGAATAAACAAACTGCAAAAGATGGCATTGGGCATAGCAAAGAAATATTCAAACAATACAAGATTTAAACAGGGCAAACTCATCAAACTCTGTAGCTCCAAGTCCAACAACTAACCAGTAACAAGTCTCCAAGTCCAATAATTCTAAACATCAACAAGTCTGGAATTCCAATTCCACCCCTCCAGCTAGGCTACTCACAATCCTGGAAAACTTCATCCAGGACTGGCAGCAGCTTTCGTTATTAGCCATCTCATGGTCTGGCATCTCCACTGGGTCTCCACTGCAACCTCATCCTCACATTCATCCTCATGGCTCCATCAGGTCTCCATGCAGGCAATCCAGCAAACCTGCTTCACACTGCCCATGGCCATTTCCAAAACACAAGACTGTGTTGCAAATTCAATGACCCTCTCTTTCCTGCATTTCTTATACTCCATAATACCAGGCAGAGTGCCAATTTGTTAATCCAGGGAGGGAATAAAGCAGACTTTGAAGAACAGGACACTCCTTCAGCATTCAGGCCCCGTCAAAAAACTACATCTTTCTGTTGTACCAATGCAGGTCAGCTGGCCCAATCTCAATGGCTGTAATCTTTCATACAATTGCAGCAGAACAGGCAGCAGTTTCAGCCTAAAGATTTCTTTCTGTGCCATATCCCTCTGCTCACACCAGTCCATTTCTACGCAAAACAACCCTGTACAACTTCTCAGGACATGAGCATAACAGCAAGCCTCTCACACAAACTGATTCTAGCCCAATCCAGGCAAAGCTCTTTCTCACCCTCAGAAGCCAAACTTCACAGTTTCATAGTTCATACTGCATTCAGGTCTTTCAACTCTGACTGGAATAGTCCATCAAGCTGTACTTACAGAACTACAGGGCATATCTGAGGCCAAGGTTTCAAATCCTTCGACATTCCTCTTGAAAATCAGCTCCAAGAGGCCAAAGCCACATAGTGAGGTGTCGAGGAGCAATTCCACTCCTCTGGTACCAACATTACTGTTGCAGTAAGCTGTCTAGTAGGAACACCAATCTCAGTATCAACATTACTGTTGCAATCAGGATCACATTGCTGGCTGAAATCACCCAACCAAGAGCAGCTTTTGGGAGGAAAAGGTTTATTTTGGCTTACAGGCTTGAAGGGAAGCTCCATGATGGCCATGGAAAATGCTGACATGAGCAGAGGGTGGGCATCACCTCCTGGCCAGCATCAGGTAAACAACAACAACAGGAGAGTAAGACAAACACTGAGAAAGGGAAACTGGCTATAATACCCATAAGATGGCCCCCAACAATACACTTTCATTCCCAAATATCCATCAGCTGGGAACCTAGAGTTCAGAACACCTAAGTTTATGGGGGACACCTGAATCAAACCACCGCACCTGGATATTCATTTATCAAATGAATCAAATAGTATACTTTAGAACTAATTTCACTCTATGCAAATTTTACTTTAATACAAAGATTGTCTTTATTTATGATTTTTAGACAGAATCTTGCTATATAGATACAGCTAGCATTAAATTTATAACTCCCTACCTCAGCTTCCTCAGCACTGATTTCATAGACCTGAATCACTAAACCTGGCTCATTTGTTTAAAAATAATACATTTACTGGCACTTTAAGGTTTCAAAATGAGGAGGGAATGTTTCTAGCTCTGCGAGAAAGCATAAGCTCCTGGTTGATCACCAGAATCACAAAACAAAAATTCTAAAATGACTACTGAATTGACATGTGTCATATCTGCATTCTAGGCAGTGAAAAGTTAAAAGATACAGCCTGTCACAGTCAGCCTTGAGTTGGTGGTATCAACTTCTAAATCAGACACAGTTTATGGGAGGAAGGGATTTAATTGAAGCTTACAGATTCAGTGTAAGTTCCATAATGGAAGAAGTTGGTCTCCTTTCACAGGTCTACGCAGAGAAATGCAACCACCACCAGCACAATCAAACACACTTTAGGAACTCCAGCAAGAACTCGGGCATTTTACATATCTTAGGTTGGAAATCAGTTCTGCCCCCAGTAACAAACCCCTTAGGGCTGGACCCCAGGATCAGCCCAGTGATACCTCCTCCAGCCAGGTAACTTGAAATCCAAGAAGCTTTAATAAAAGCCCTGAATCTATTGGGGGATATCTATTCAAACTACCACACAGCCTAAACCTTCTTAATGAGAACCTTCTTAATGAGAGTGAAAATCCCACCAGCAATTTGGACTTAAATTTAATTGGATATGCAAGTTAGAAGATACATAGAGAAATAGATAAATATGCTATTTATCCAGATACATCCCAGAAAAAGTAAGTGATATGTTTGTAATAACAAGAAAATTTGAGGTGGGGGAGATTTTTCAGTGGACAAGAACTGGACATGCAAGTGTGAGGACCTGAGTCCAGGTGGCCAGTGCTCACATAAAAGCTGCAGGCAGCAACATGCATCTCTCTGTAACTCTAGCACTGAGCAGGAGGACAGAAATAGGAACATCTCTGAAACCCATTGGCCAGACAGTCTAGCCAAAATAGTGAGCTCCTGCTTTATTGACAGAACTTGCCTCAAAGGATAAGGTGAAGAGCAATTGAAGAAAATGCCTAGTGTAAATCTCGGGCCTCCACACACACACATGCACAAACATACAAAAATAAATGAAACAAAAATGATGAAAATAAGCCAGGCATGGCGGCACATGCCTTTAATCCCAGCACTCAGGAGGCAGAAGTAGGGAGATCACTGTGAATTCAAGGCCACCCTGAGACTACATACTGAATTCCATATCAGCCTGAGGTAGAGTGAGACCCTATCTTGAAAAGCCAAAACATAAAAAAAAAAGATGAAAATAGATGTTGGTTATTCATTGGTAGGTTCAACCATACCATAAAAATGTGTTTATGGGTGTAAGGTGAGATAGAGTGGTGGGGTGAGGAGACGTAGAAATGAGAATGGTGGAAGGATGAATCTAAAGATATGTTGAATGAGTCTGGAGGTACATGCTTGTAATCCCAGCACTTGGGAAGCAGAGGTAGGAGGAACACTGTGTATTCAAGGCCACCCTGGGATTACATAGTTAATCCAGGTCAGCCTGGGCTAGAGCAAAACCCTACCCCCAAAAAAAAAAAAAAAAAAGATATGTGAATGAGTCATATGGAAGCCTACTACTTGGGAGATTGTGGTGGTTTGACTCAGATGTACCCCATAAACATAGGTGTTCTGAATGCTAGGTTCCCTAGCTGATGGCCATTGGGAATTAAAGCCTCCTGGGGGCAGTATATTTTCAGGGGCAGGCTTATGGGTGTTATAGCCAGTTTCCCCATGACAGTGTTTGGCACACTCTCCTGTTGCTATTGTCCACCTGATGTTGTCCAGGAGGTGATGTCCACCCTCTGCTCATGCCATCATTTCCCTGCCATCATGGAGCTTCCCCTCAAGTCAAATAAACTCTTTTTTCCCAAAAGCTGCTCTTGGCCGAGTGATTTCTACCAGCAATGCAAACCTGACTGCAACAGTAATTAATGTTGGTACCAAGGAGTGGTGTCATTTGCTGCTAGTCACCTGACTGTAATTTTGGCCTTTTGGAGCTGATTTTTAAGAGGAATGTGGGAAAATTTGAAACCTTGGCCTAAGAGTTAAAAGATCTGAATGCAGTAAGAACTATGTACTATGAGGTTTGGCTTGTGAGGGTTAGAAAGATCTTTGCCTGGACTGGGCTAGAAGCAGTTTGTTTGAGAGGCTTGCTGTTATGCTCAGGTCCTGAGAAGTTGTGCAGGGTTGCTTTGAATAGAAACCGACTGGTGTGAGCAGAGAGATATGGCACAGAAATGAAATGTTTGGGCTGAAACATCTGCCCCTTCAGCTGCAATTACATGAGAGATTACAATCTTTGAGATTGGGCCAGCTGACCTGCACTGGGCCACAAGAAGAATGTAGACTCTTATGAAGGCACCTAAGTGCTCAAAGAGTGTCCTGTTCTTCAAAGTCTGCTTTACTCCTCCCCACCCTGGATTAACAAACTGGTACTCTACCTAGTATTGTGAAATATAAGAAATGCAGGAAAGAGAAGATCATTGAGTTTGCAACATGGACTTGTGTTTTGGAAATGGCTATGGGCAGTGTGAAGCAGGTTTACTGGATGCCTGCATGGAGACCTGTGGGAGCCATAAGGATGGAAAGTGGGTTGCAGTAGAGACCCAGTGGAGATGCCAGGACCACAAGATGGCTGCCAAGGACAGCTGCTGGTCCCAGTTTAAGTTTTCCAGGACTGTGAGTAGCCTAGCTGGAGGGATGGAATAGGAACTCCAGGGACTTGTTGCTGGTTAGAATTATCAGACCTGGAGAGTTGTCACTGACTAGAGTTGTTGGACTTGAAGCTACAGAGTTTGCTGTTTGCCCTGGTTGTTTTAAATTGTGTATTGGCTGAATATTTCTTTGCCAAGCCTAATGCTATCTTTTGAAGTGTGAATGTTTATTCTGTGCCATTATGGGTTTGGGGGCTGAATTTTTTGATATTATGGCTCAGTTAAAAGTTATTGGACTATGGGAATGTTTTTGAACATCATTAGGATTGATAAAATCTATGGGGACTTTTAAAGTTGGATGAATGCATCATATTTCACATCATGTATGTTATCAGTTTATGGTATCCAGGGTGGAATGTGGTAGTTTGAGTTGGGTGCCCCCCGTAAACATAGGTTTTATGAATGCTAGGTTCCCCAGCTGATGGCAATTGGAAATTAAAGCCTCCTGGAGGTGTTGTATTGTTGGGGCAGGCTTATGGGTGTTATAGCCAGTTTACCCATGCCAGTGTTTAGCACACTCTCCTGTTGCTGTTGTCCACCTTATGTTGGCCAGGAGGTTGATATTCACCCTCTGTTCATGCCATCATTTTCCCCTGCCATGATGGAGCTTCCCCTCAAGTGTGTAAGCCAAAATAAACCCCTTTTCCCCCAAAAGCTGCTCTTGGTCAGGTGAACCTAACTGCAACAGAGACCAATTAAAATTTTGTGTTTGTTTGCATGCGTGTGTGTGTAAAACTGTTCCCCAAAGCCATAGGTTATTAATCATAAATTCCAGTGCCAGGAATGAGATACCTCCCAATGACTTGATCAGGGAGGTTACAGAAGCTTCTTAAAACAATATAGGTTATTGTTATTGCTCTAGGTTGCCTTCCAAAATCAGAAGGTAAGTCCCTTTGCTGAAGGCACCACACATTTCAGTTGCAGGACATAGGGAAACTAAGGTAGAACTAATGTCAACTTCCTCTCTACCTATTATCATTCTTCATATCAGAAGGTGCTATGCAAGCTGTCAAGGAGAAAAACCATCAGTAGTACTACCCAGCTGTGGAGACTGGGTATTCCACAACCAACCTTCCAGGAAAGATATGCTCACTGGGGAAATAGTGGCATGAATGTTATGGGAGTAAGCAACCAGTTTCTTTTTGTTTTCTTTTATTCAAGGTAGAGTTTCATTCTAGCCCAGGCTGACCTGGAATTCACTATGTAGTCTCAGGGTAGCCTTGAACTAACAGCAATCCTCCTACCTCTGCCTCCAAAGTGCTGGTATCAAAAACTTGCACCACCACACCCAGCCCAACTGCTTTCTGATTGGATTTGATGGACACTCTACAGGAGGGATTTCATGTCTGTCACTGTAAACTTCACCAAACACCTATGGCTAGGGACATAGGCTCCAGAGGGGACCCTATGATTGCATTTATGCTAATCAGAAAACATGTCTACCTGTGTTTTAAATATCTTTATCCCAGGCTGGAAAGATGGCTTAGCGGTTAAGCACTTGCCTATGAAGCCTAAGTACCCCTATTCAAGGCTCAATTCCCCAGTACCCACATAATCCAGATACACAAGGTGACACATGCATTTGGAGTTCATTTGCGGTGGCTGGAGGCCCTAGTGTGCCCATTCTCTCTCTCTCTTTCTCTCTCTCTCTCTCCCTCTTTCTCTCTGCATCTGTCTGTTGCTAATAAATAAATAAAAATAAACATGTGTGTGTGTGTGTGTGTGTGTGTGTGTGTGTTTTTCTGTTCCATAGATAAGTACTGTTTGAAGCCTCCATCACAGAATTTTCTTACTATAATGGTTACTGGACAATGGTTACAACAGAAATGCATAGCTGTCTAAATTGCTCAGAATAAGTGACTACTTTGTGCTCCCGCTCACAGGACATTTAAATCATACACTCCATGGAACTGCACAGATGAATGTAAGAGCAGGAGAATGGGGAGGACTATCATCTGGATAGAATATGGCATGAACTCACAGCAGCTGTGGTTTTCACCACATGATTGAGCATATCAGTACTTCACCATCAACAGAGGGAGGATTCATGAGACCCTAGACATCGCAGACTAGCTAATGACAGCTAATGGTTTCTGGGAGAAGGGGTGTCAGGTTCATTGGTGCTATAACCACTGGTACATTGCCTAATCCACAGTAAATAACCTTCTGTCCATGATCATGCAAACAATCCCAATTAACTCAATGGGTTCAAGAATAAAAAGGTGTGAAAGTAAGGTGAGGATTAATAGAGAATAAGGGTGTTAATGAGAGGGAATAGAAGAGGGTAATTAGAAGGAATTTGATCAAAATACAAGGTATACACATATGAAAAGCCATTAGGTTATGCAAGCAAGCACCTTAACCACTGAGCAATCTCGCCATCCCAGAAAAATTAATTTAAAAAATTAAAAGTGTACATGCACACAATTTCTTACATAATTTCAGCAGATTCTGACTGGGGCCTCTATCTCCTCCTACCTTCTCATGGGCAGGAGCTCTCTGTACTTTTTACTCTTTCCTTCTCTTAATCTAATAAAGTGTCCCCAAATCTTTAAAAAATAAAATAAATACTAATGCTTGAATGTGAGAATCTAGCAATTACTGAACAGAGCTAATGAAAAGCATATAGATGGCAAATGGGCATTGAAAAAAAATGCAAGTTTGGATAGAGTATATCATACTTATACACCTGGAATAAATGCTGCCACCTATGTCTTCCAAAGGTGACAATTCTTTAAGTGGCTTGTTCTTAATTGAACAGTATTTAATTCTGCTGCTATCTTAAATTTGCCATATGTGAATGCAAGGAGATAAGCCACTTCACTTAAGTGTACATTCTACTTACACACTTGATTTGATGACATTAGTTTGCAGGTGTCTCTACTTCAATTAATTGCATACTGGTGACATGCATAATTTAAATTCAGTACAAATCTTAAGTATTCAAATGATAGTCTCTTCAATATAATTATTCCACATAAGTTGGAGTGCTGACAAAATGTTGTCCTTTATTTTTTTAAATAATAGCTTCAAGTATGTTCAAGATGAGATAACACAGAAAATGTCAACAAGATGTGACAAATACGAAATGAAAATAATGATATTAAATCTTTCTATCATATCCAATTTTCCTCCATAGATTCAAAAAATGTCCTCATGAAATCAAGACAGAAACTCCCATAGTTCACAGTTTGGTCAGCCTGATTTTGAGAACAAGAAAAAGTACCTTTAAAAAGCCTCTATATATTATACAGACACTGTATTTTTGCTGACCAGTAAGCTAGATGTTGATCTGTACAAATATGCTGACTTATTTTTATTATAATCACAAAGAGAAAATGATTGAATTCATTGGCAGAAAATACAACTCATTTCTCATTATACACACTGTATTTGAAGAGTGACACATATTTATTCTTCTAAGTCAACCCTTGCCTGAGTACATATTGAGGGTTTAACTCAGTGGTACAGTGCTTGCCTAGAATGCAGGACATCCCGAGTTTAATCCTCAGTATGACAAAAAAAAATCCTGAAAAGAAAATGCCAGTGCCTTTTCACACATCCAAAATGTCATTTACTCATTGAGTCACTAACATAGTATCATGTTTCCAAATTAACATTTCATGTTCTAAGTTTCATAGTTCTATTTATTGAGCATATGCACAGAGATAAGGCCTTTAGAATCCAATTGCTGTGGTAGTCTAAACAATAGCTCCTCCATGGTCCTCTAAGAAAATGTTTTATTTATTATTTATTTGCAAGGAGAGAGAGAGAGTTAGAGAGAGGGAGGGAGGGAGGGGGGAGAGGGAGAGAGAATAGGTGTGCCAGGACCTCCTGCTCTAGATGCATGCACCAGTTTGAGCACCTGGCTTTATATGAGTACTGAGGAATCAAACCCAGGCCATCAGGCTTTCAAGCAAGTACTTTTAACCTCTGAGCCATCTCTCCAGCCCAGCTCCTCTATCTTCTAATTCCTAGAACCTATGAATATTACTTTATATGGACATGAGGATGTTGAATTTTATTGAATTAAGGATCTTGAGACGAGTAGATTAGCTTGGATTACTTGCGTGTGCCTAAGGCAAACAGGGTTTTGTAAGAGAAAAAGAGATGGAAAGCTAGATAGAAGCCGAGATAAGAAAGATACCTTGCCCCTTGATGTTTATAGTTCGGGTGTTTGTAGTACCACCACCTCTAGAAAATGAGAGAAAGAGGAAAGAAATAGATTTTCCCTAAAGCCCATAGAAGGAAGCAGCCCCTTTCTAGTCCAGTAAAACTGATTCTGGACTCCCAACTTCCAGATCTGTAGGAGAATGTTTGTATTGTTTGAAACTAACCCTATAATTGATCATTTGTTAGAGCAGCAGTAGGTCATCAACATAACTTCTCATTCCAAAACCACTCTGGAAGGAGTGTAGCGTTAGTTTACACACACACACACACACACACACACACACACACATGCACGCACGCACATTTGTGAGATAGGAAGAGGGATTAAAAATGTTAACGAAGCCGGGCATGGTGGCGCACACTTTTAATCCCAGCACTCAGGAGGCAGAGGTGGGAGGATCGCCCTGAGTTCAAGGCCACCCTGAGACTACATAGTGAATTCCAGGTCACCCTGGGCTAGCGTGAGACCTTACCTCAGAAAACCAAAATATATATATCCCTTAGTGGGTCTACTTTGGGGAAGGAGCTAGTCAGTCCATTGGGGGATAGGGAAGGAGAATATAAGCAAGGTACAATGATATATATTGTTGAAAATGTCATAATGAAACCCATTATCTTGTATGCCAAATTAAAAAGTTTACTTGTAATACCTCCTGGATTTTTCATTTCAAAAGAAAAACTATTCCTTTTATGTTCTAGGGATCAAACTCAGGGCCTTGAGCATGCTAGTTAAGCTCTGTATATGCCAGCCATCTTGTTCTGAACAAGGAATTTATTGAACCAAATATTTCATTTCCCTATTTTCTTTCTACAGGAGCCTTTCATACTGAAAGTTAACCCTTTTGTTCCTATAGGTGTGGAAGTATATATATATATATATATATATATATATATATATATATATATATATATATATATATATATAGAATTGCAAACATGTTAAGGAGTCCAACCTCTATCATCTGAAGTTGTTTTCTGGTAGAAAAGTAATATGCTCCCATCTTTATAAAAATCCTTTTGCCAGCTGAATTGAAAGTTTAAAGGAATTTTCTAAAAACATGACATTTGGGGTTGCATTTTATAATGTTTGAGAAATGCTGGAAGGTTCTAGATCCTGTAGGAGATGATCAGTTCTCTATGATTTGATATTGTTGTTGTTGTCTTCGAGGTAGGGTCTCACTCTGGCCCAGGCTGACCTGGAATTCACTCTGTAGTCTCAGGCTGGCTGCAAACTCACAGCGATCCTCCTACCTCTGCCTCCCAAGTGCTGAGATTAAAGGCGTGTGCCACCACGCCCTGATATTTGATCTTTATTCTTGTGAAATGTGATCATTTCCACCAGAAAATGTTGACAATTTCAATGGATGTATACCAATAAGTTATGGAAACATCAGCAAAGGAAAGGGTTTTCAACTTTTGAAGCAAAACATTTAGGTATTAGTCTGGTAATATACTGACATCTAGTGGCCCAAATCAGTAGCAAAAATCCCGAAGTTCGTTCGGAAAAGACAAGGCAGGGAAGGCAGATATAATGAACGAAATAAATATTAATAAAATTTTGGTTTTGTAGGTAAAAATGGGTTTTTTTTTTGGCTTTTGAGGTAGGGTCTCACTCTGGCCCAGGATGACCTGGAATTCACTATGTAGTCTCAGGGTGGCCTCGAACTCATAATGATTCTCCTACCTCTGCCTCCTGAGTGCTGGGATTAAAGGCGTGCGCCACCACGCCCGGCTCTAAAATGATTTTTGTAATTTTAGATGTAGTATATTGGCAAAACTTTTCAGTTTATCCATTAAAAATATCCCCTATGCCAACAGGAATAAGGGATTTTAATTTGGAAAATGAAAGCCCTCTTATGGAAATGGAACCAAGCACTTGGAAATATTTCATCTCATGAATTTATTGTCAGGCCAAAATATTTTGTCTTTGAAATTCATCTATCATGTAAAGTTCATTTATTTCTTTTTTATTCAAATGAAAATAGGGAACGTGTATTTTCCCCTTTGGCGATTTTAGCAGATGTCCTTAGTGGTGACACCCATCCTTCCTCTGCTGATCCCACAATTGCTGTAGCTTGGGTTGACAATTACCTATTATACATCTTCTCTCTGCCCGAGTTCCATGTCTCCTGCAGGCAGACGGCAGACTAGAAGTCAACACCCTCATAGGCCAATCTCTTTTTTTTTTTTTTTTTTTTTTTTTTTTTTTGAGATAGGGTCTCACTCTAGCTCAGGCTGACCTGGGATTCACTCTATAGTCTCAGGCTGGCCTCGAACTCACAGCGATCCTCCTACCCTCTGCCTCCCAAGTGCTGGGATTAAAGGCGTGCGCCACCACGCCCGGCCAATCTCAATAAAGGCTAGGATACAAATAGTTTCCCCTCAGTGGGACGATTCTGTGTGGCTTACTGCATGTTCCTTTAGGGGTGCCCCAAGAAAATAAAATTCTAATTCTTCACAACAGTAGTTTGTACCATTTACTCTCTTTCCAGTCTACCTACCTCCCTTCACATGCTTCCTGGTGTCACCATTCAATGAACTACGTGCACCCAACCACCCTAAACTGGCTAGAATCAACCTGGCTCACCAGGGTAAGTGTAAACTGTTCTTTGCTTCATTAGAATTCCATCTCCTTATGATTAGTCTTGCAAAATTACCTTCTTCACCCATCATGTATCTGTTACCATGACACATCTAGAAAATCCCATATAAGGGCAAAAAAGGAGGAATAAATCATATTCCAAGAAAATCCCTGCCTACCAGTCGCCCCTTTCCCACAGAGACTGACTGTGGCCTTAATGACCTCACAATGAATAACCCCACTGAGGAGGACCCCCAGGAAAACTGAGAGGGGATGAAGGGATAAAAGAGTATATATAACCTTGTATAAAATAATTGTTTTTTTAAAAATGGATTTTAAAAAAGGAAAAAAGAAATAAAACCCCAGCCTAATCTTGGAATCCCCTGTCTTTTCTCCTAGCCTCTGCTCATGAATAATTATCTCCTCCATTAAAATTTTCCCTTGAGGCCAGCTGTGGTGGCACCTGCCTTTGATTCAAGCACTCCACTCAGGAGGCAAAGGTAGGAGCGATAGCCATGAGTTCAAAGCCACCCTGAGACTATACAGTGAATTCCAGATCAGCCTGGGCTAGAGTGAGGTCATACCTTGAAAAATAACAATAATAATAATAATAATAATAATAATAATTTTAGAGCTGGAGAGATTACTTAGCACTTAAGGCACTTGCCTGCAAAACTAAAAGACCAAGGTTCAATTCCCCAGAACCCGCATAACCCAGATGCACAAAGTGGTGCATGTGTCTGGAGTTTGTTTGCAGAAACCGGAGGTCCTGGCTCTCTCTCTCTCTCTCTCTCTCTCTCTCTCTCTCAACTAAATAAATAAAAGTAAAATATTCTTTGAAAAAATTTGCCCTTGAGCCAGGCATGATGGGGCACAACATTAATCCCAGCATTAGGAGACCAAGGCAGGAGGATTGTTCAAGGCCGGCCTGAGACTACATAGTGAATTCCAGGTCAGCCTGGACGACAGCAAAATCCTACCTCAAAAAAAAGAAAAAAGAAAAAAGAAAAAAAATTGGCTGGGCCTGATGGTGCACGCCTTTCATCCAAGCACTCAGGAGGCAGAGGTAGGAGGATCACTGTGAGTTCAAGGCTACCCTGAGACTACATAGTAAATTCCAGGTGGTGGCGCATGCCTTTAATCCCAGCACTCCAGAAGCAGAGGTAGGCGGATCGCTGTGAGTTATAGGCCACCCTGAGACTTCATAGTGAATTCCAGTTCAGCCTGAGGTAGTGAGAACCTACCTTGAAAATAAACAAAAAAAATTGCTCTTGAAATGAGTGATCCAAAATCCCAGCAATGTGACTTTCTTTCTTAATAAACTCTACCTTTTCTTCATTAAAAAAAAAAAACAAACTATGGGCTAGAGAGATGGCTCAGCGGTTAAGGCACTTGCCTGCAATGCCTCATGACCTGGGTTTGATTCCCCAATAACCACAGAACACCAGATGCACAACGTGGTGCGTGCATCTGGAGCTCGTTGCAGTGGCTAGAGGCCCTGGCACACCCATTCTCTCTCTCTCTCTCTCTCTCTCTCTCTCTCTCTCTCTCTCTCTCTCCTTGCAAAATAAATTAAAAATATGTTTAAACAACATGTACTCCAATCAATGTACCCATATCATTGCCTAAGAGTCAGCTTTTGGAGAAATTGTAAGTGAAAATAGTGATCTATCTATGCTGTATGCACGTGTGCAAGTGATTCAAAGGCAGAAATAAATGTAAGCATTTGTACTAATTTCATTAGCAGTACATCAATATGAAAAGAGCAAAGACAAGTGTGGAATATTTTGGATTTCCTGCAACCATAAAGTCTTCTACAGCTGCTTGTGACCCTGCTGGCATCCCCCTGCAGGCTTTCTCTTTATAGAAATAGAAGTTCAACACAGGGCAATTGTCACACTAAGGAAAGAAGGCACCTTCACTCCAGGGACTGTGTCCATTCTATTTAAGCGGATACTAAAAGCTGGTAGCCTAACTGGCTAGTCAATAATACATTAATATTGTATACTTCCAGTCACAACAACTAACAATCTATCTTCTAAAACACAAGTTGGTGGTTTTCCTTTTTCACAACAAATTTAATAAACTATTTTTCCTCACTTTCAAGGTCACTCGAGGGGCAGAAATCATAGTGACTATCTCAATATTTTACACAAAACAGACCCCAGCCCAGGCCGTAATAGAGAAGAAGGGGAGCTGCAGCTAATAAGCACTTTGACCATCAATCACATGTAAATTTCAACCTCTGGCCACAACTTTGCATCAAGAGTCAATTTATTCTGGCAATGGAGGGGGGGAGGTGTTTTATATTGACATACAGAAAATTACAAAATAAATCTCAGATGTACTCACCCAAAATCTTGGTCACAAACAAGTCAAACATGCTAACTACAGCATGTGACTAATTGCAATTTATAATCCAAGTGATGTTGGTAAAGTCATGTTTTCATTTCTCTTTAAAAGAAAAACATTCCTAAGCCAATTATTCATCTCCCTCAAGTAGGAAATTTATGAAGTTCAACAGCCATTAAGCTAAAGAGAAACAATTTATGGACCCTGTGTTTCAGAGCAATAAATGCCATTTTTAAGCCACTATATATTCTAAAATCTAATTCTTATCTTGAAATACTATTGCCTCCTATTTCACTGTGTTTCTGAAACCCAAAATTTCTTTGTATCTGTAAGTAAAACAATAATATTAAATAGTGAGGCATATTGCCTAGTATTGCACATATATTATTTCATGTAGAACAAATAGCACTATGATGCAGTTATTGTAATTATACGCATTCTTATGCTTATATAAATCATTATGATTACATATGCTAATACTGAATCTTTAGGGAGGTTGCTCAAATCCATGTCATTTGACTTCAGACTCACGCTCTTACATATGGTATCACAAGGTTGTTACTGCATCCTGAATAAGCACAACATCTCGGTTTCAAAGAAGTCTAAACATCTGTTTTCTCACAGGTCTGTACATAAGCTGAAGAGTCTCAGCTGGTCTTGGGAATGGTTAGCCAGGTAGCTCCAGGCTGCATGCAAGGAGTTTGAGAAACATATGGAGAAGAACAGGATTCAGCCTACATGCAGCCTGGAGCTACCTGGCTAACCGTTCCCAAGACCAGCTGAGACTCTTCAGCTTATGTACAGACCTGTGAGAAAACAAAGAAAGGAAGGAAGGAAGGAAGGAAGGAAGGAAGGAAGGAAGGAAGGAAGGAAGGAAGGAAGGAAGGAAGGAAGGGGCCTAGAGAGATGGCTTAGCAGTTAAGGTGCTTGCCTGCAAAGTCTAAGAACTCATATTTGAATATCGAGGGTCTCATGTAAGTCAGACACAGTGATACAAGCACACAATGTCACACATGGGCACAAAGGGTGCACATATCTGGAGTTCATTTACAGCTGCTGAAGGCACTGGTGTGCACATTCTCTCTTCCTCTCTCTCAAATAAATTAATAAAAGAAAGAGAGAGAGAAAGAAGGAAGGGAAATAGGGGAAAGAGAGAGGGAAGGAGAGGGGAAATAGTAGGTCAGGGAAGACTTTGTAGCACAGGTGGACCTTAAAAAGCCTTTGTAGACTTGAAACTGAAGAACGGCATGGTTAGAATGGATTCGTTGAACTCTTGGACAAGGTGGTGATTGGGTGGGATACACTCAAAGTATTTGTGAAGTTCTACCAATCAATCACCAACTGTTAAAATAAATGAAATAAAATGTGGAGTTGCCTAGGCATATATCCGAATGACTCTTCTCCTACTTTAGAGATACCTGCACACCAATGTTTATTGCTGCTCTATTCACAATAGCTAGGAAATGGAACCAGCCTAGATGTCCCTCCACAAATAAATGGATAATAAAGTTGTGGTACATTTACATGATGGAGTTCTCTTCAGCAGAAAATAAAAATGAAAATTTCTGGGAAATGGAGGGATCTGGAAAGAATTATACTAAGTGAGGTAACCCAGGCTCAGAAAGCTGAACGTCACATGTTCTCTCTCATATGTGGACCCTAATTACAAATATATAGATTTGTGTGTGAGCTGGAACCATACATTGGTAGCAGAGGCCAGTAAGCTAGAAAAAGCTTATAAGGGAGGGAGGAGAGGGAAAGACTTAAGGGAATGGTATTGTATATATGAAATAGAAGAACAGATTACAGGCAGGGGAAAGGCCTAAGCAAGGCCTGGGGAAGAGAATGCATAAAAGAAGGGGGGGTCAATCAAAATTCAAGATATTCTGAATAAGACTTATGTAAACCTACTTTTTTGAATAATGGCACATCCAGGAGTTATAGATTGCTACTAGAAAATTTTCAGTGCCAGGGATGGGATACCTCCCAGTGAGTTGTTGGCCAGGGAGGTCCCTGTTGCTTCCAAAACATTACAGGCTATTGCCAAGGCCCTTGGTTTCCCTTGAGAAACAGATGGTAAGACCCTATTGCTGAAGACCTCACTTGCCTGAGAGGCAAGGTCACTGAGAAATCAAGCTGGTGCTGAGCAGAAAACATTCTCCCTGCAGACCATCCAACTGAAAGCTGAAAAAAGCTGTGCTGCACACAGCTGTATGGGAGACAGAAACCATTAGCAGTGAAAACAGTGGACACTGGAAACCTCAAGTTTGGCCAGACAGGCCAAATCACAAAACAGGTACAATAGAGGCATGTCTGCTCTGGGGGAAACCAACTGCTCTCTAATTGGATGGAAGGCCCATTCTATGGGAGGGAATACATGCCTGGTACTGAAAAACCTAATCAAAAGTCTATGGCGGGCTGGAGAGATGGCTTAGCGGTTAAGGCACCTGCCTGCTAAGCCTAAGAACCCGGTTCCAATCTCCAGGTCCCACGTTTAGCCAGATTTAAAGTGACGCAAGGGTGCAATGATGCATGTGACCACAAGGGGGGCACACACATCTGGATTTCGTTCACAGCAGCTGAGAGACTGCTGGCGCGCCCATCTCTATCTGTCTCCCTCTCTCTCTGACTGTCTCTTTCTGTGTCTCTCTCCAAAAATAAATAAAATAATAAAAAAAATTAAAGTCTATGGCAAGGGTGGTCATGAGCCTTAGGGGTATAAAGCCTGATCTTAATATATTATTCCCACCAAACTGCCCTGAAAGCTCTACTCCTAATGTTCATATTCATATATTAATGCTACTCTCACTTCTGGTTACAGAAGATGCTCTTTTCAGATGGCGATGACCACTAGGATGACCCAAAAGTCAACATAATACTGAAAAGAAGGGACGGAGGAGTGTCCAGCACTGAAACATTTCTATCACACCCTCCAAGGGTCAGGGACCATTGCAGAAGAGGTGGTGGAAAGAATGTAAGAGCCAAAGGAAGGGTACGACTCCTTACAATGCAACTGCCCAGACAGAAATTGGCGTCAATATTCATGACCTTGCAGTGCCTAGCAATACCTTCACAAGACCCTCATAACAGGAGAAAAAGATGATGACATCAAATTAAAAGAGAAACTAATGGAGAGAGGGAGGGGATATGATGGAGAGGGGAGTTCTGAAGGGGAATTGGGGGAGGGGAGGGAAATATCATGATTTATTGTCTGTACGTATAGAAGTTGTCAATAAAAATTAAATTAAAAAAAATATGGAGTTAGAGAACCTTCCAGAACCTCAGGAGGTAGATAAAAATGAAAAGCTTCCAGTACTGAAATAAGGGGTATATAAAAGACAACCACTTTTCCCGTATGTGAGAAAACTAAAATTTTCAAATCCCTTAGGATGTGATACAGTAATTTTGATGCCAATATTGATTTCCTCTAAATAAGAAATAAACAGGGGGCTGGAGAGATGGTTTAGTGAATTCCAGGTCTGCCTGGGCTACAGTGAGACCCTACCTCAATAAATGAAAAGAAGAAAAAAGAAGTAAGATTGGAGGGCGGGAAAGATAGCTCGGCAGTTAAGGTGCTTGCCTGCAAAGCTTAACCACCTGGGTTCGATTCCCATTTACCCATGTAAAGCCAGATGCATAGAATGGGGGTGCATGCATCTGGAGTTCCTTGGCAGCAGCTAGAGATCTTAGTGCACCCATTCTCTCTGTGTCTCTTTCTTTCTTGTTCTGTCTCTCTCTGCTTGCAAATAAATAAATAATTTTTAAAAAGAAGTAGGATTGGAGAAGTTATCCCATCGTGCCAGAAACTAGAACTCTCCCTGGCATTAGAATAATTACTCGGAATTTTTTGTGACATATGTATGTGTAGTGGTGTAGTATGTGGTGTGCTGTGTGTGGCATCTGTGTTTATAGTGTGTGCAGATGCTTCTGTGCACATGCGGAGACAGGAAGAGAACATCAGGTGTTCTCCTCTGCTGCTCCTCCTCTTGTTTCCTTGAAATGGAGTCTCTCACTGAACCTGGAGCTGCCATTTTCATTCAATCTAGCTGACCATTGAGTCCACGTGATTCTCCAGTCTTTGTCCCACCACCAGCACAGGACTGTACTTACAGATATGTATGGCCTTGCCTGACTTTTTATGTGGATGTGACCATCCCAGGCCTTCAGGCCCCCATGCTTATGCAGCAAATGCTCTTGCTTGCAAATCCATCTTCCCAGCAAATACTCAAAGAATATATTTAATGAATGAGTGAATAAAGGCAAGAGTGAAGAAAATCAAGAAAATAGAGGGCTGGAGAGATGGCTCAGTGATGAAGGCACTTGCCTACAAAACTGAATGACTCAGATTCTCCAGTACCCACGTAAAGCCAGATGCACAAAATGGTGCATGCATCTGCAGTTTGTTTGCAGCAGCTAGAGGCCCTGGTACACCCATTCTCGCTGACTGTCTCTTGTTTATCTCTGTCTGCATGCAAAGAAATGAATAAAATGAATATTTAAAAGTTTAAAAAAATATATAAATCCTCTTGTGACACTTCTCTCTCAAACTGTGAATTTTAATGACCTCCTCCACATGGTTACAATTAAAAAAATGAGAAATATTTTTGTGTTCTCTGGTGTTTTTTTTTTTTGTTTTGTTTTGTTTTTCTTTGTAGTTCAAAGAACAATATAGTTCCATGAGATGTGGAACACGTTTCAATTCCTAGAGGGACATAGGAACTAGCTTCTTTGTCTTTCTTGTTCCCTAACAAAGAAAAGGGACTTCAATGAATAAAGAAATTTAGGATTAAATTCATTTACTCAGGTAAAATAAAAGGGGGGGATCTGGGAAATTATTTTTTTAAATCCCAGTATATGTGAATACTCATTAATACTTCCACTGTTAGGAGAGCTAAATCCTGTTATGCTAAATGGTTAGGTTGTCAAAATATCTTCTAAATATTTGTGCTTATACCCATTGATTCGTGTAACTCTCAGCCTCCATCACAAATGTTCCTTTTTGCAGTAGGCAGAGGTTAATGCAGACACATAGAAGACAAATGTGCTGAGAATAAGTGACTATTGCGTGTGCCGTTCTAATTGGAACTTCTATATCACTCACTCGAAGACTCAGAGAACATCTTATAAGAGAGGGCAGAAAGAGTACAAGAGCCAGAGGTGTGCTGGGGGATGCCATCTTCTGGACACAAAATCGCCATTACAGTCATGAACTCAGCAGCTGGGGTTACGTGTACACAAATGGGCCTATCCACATTCTATGTGGATGAAAAGGGGCCCCAAAGACTCCCACCTCTCACAGAGGATCTATTGGAGGTTAACGGTAATTTGAGGAGGAGGAGTCATGTATTTCAGTGGGGTTGCCACTGATAGGGTTTCCATACTCCAGTCAATAACTCCCAACCCATGCCTAGACAAGCAACCCTAATTTAACTCAGCAAGCCGGAAAAAAAAATATATGAAAGTAGGGAGGGGCCTAGTTGGGTAGAAAGAAGTGTTTAACAGCAGTAGGAAGGGGATAAGAGAGAGTAATTTGAAGTGAATATGGTCAATATATATTACGTGCATGTATAAAATTGTCAAAAAAGAAAACAAGGGGGCCGCGATGAGCTGCACGGACGCCAAGACGCTGGACCAGTGGGCCGCGCTGCACCGGCGGGTGGCCACGATGCGGGAGGCGGGGACGGCGCTTCCCGACCAGTATCAAGAAGATGCTTCCGACGTGAAGGACAGTCCAAATATAAACCTCACATTCTGCTATCTCAAGAGAATACACAGATTAGAGATTTGCAGCAGAAAAACAAAGAGCTGTGGGTCTCCTTGGAGGAACACCAGGACGCTTTGGAACTCATCGTGAGCAAGTACCGGAAACAGATGCTGCAGTTCATGGTGGCTAGAAAAGCAGTAGATGCCGAACCAGTTCTGAAAGCTCACCAGACTCACTCTGCAGAAATTGAAAGTCAGATTGACAGAATCTGTGAAATGGGAGAAGTGATGAGGAAAGCGGTTCAGGTGGATGATAACCAGTTTTGTAAGATTCAGGAAAAACTAGCCCAGTTAGAGCTCGAAAATAAGGAACTTCGAGAATTATTGTCCATCAGCAGTGAGTCTCTTCAGGTCCAAAAGGAAAATTCTGTGGATGCAGCTTCTCAGCCCATCAAATAACTTTAAAATGATGGCTGAGGAGCATCTGTCAAGGGAAGAAGTCTTTCCATCCAAGTATGGTCCATTCAGTGTCTTGCTTAAAGTGATGAGGTGCCAGTTTAGAATTCCCACGCAATATTGGTTGTCTACAAAACAGTTTTTAGGTGTATTGGTAAAAATATTCAAGTCTCATCATTCCTATAAGAGACTACTTTAAATTTTTATTTTTGGGAATCTCAATTTTATATAAACTGTGTTTACAATTCATTTTTATTTTTCACATCTCTGAAACTTTGAGCATTTTATTATGAACCAGTAATTTTATTTTATGTAGGATTGTGAAATATGCTTCTAAGTTTTTTAAGAGATTTAACTTTTTAAATCTATTTGCCATAACATTTTTTTTTCATTTGCAAAGAACCAGACTGGCAGATTATCTGACTTATATTGTCCTTCATCTGTGGAGTTTTGATTCTCTCTGGTGCTAGGAGTTGGCACTTGGTGGTCAGGTGTCTTTACTCTTAATTTGAGAGAACCTACTGCTAGTCCCCAGGAAATATACTTGAAAGTTAGTCAATTGGGTTTTTGTTTCTTTCCTGCTCCCAAGAGTAGTAAGTACCATCATTGAAAGAATGCTGAGGAACTTGCCCTGTGGATGCATGTTCATACACCTGCACTTAATTTGAATGCCAAAAGTAGGTTGGTTGTATTTATCGATGAGTCTGTTTTCAGTTTTGTCCTGCTGGAAAGTCTTCAGCCTAGGTAGGTGACTGTGTGAAGGGCAGATCCTAGACTTACCTGCATCACAGTTCATAGGCACTAGATCCCACTGTTCACTGTGTATGTAACTGATAGTGAAGAAGTGCCACTTGCTTGGGTGTTTCACTAACAGCACTGGTAGCAAATGTTTCCTATATCTGGGGAAGCACTTTTATTTTATTTTATTTTATTTATTTTTAATTTATTTTTTTATTTTTGGTTTTGCGAGGTAGGGTCTCACTCTGATCCAGGGTGACCTGGAATTCACTATGTAGTCTCAGGGTGGCCTCGAACTCTCGGCGATCCTCCTACCTCTGCCTCCCAAGTGCTGGGATTAAAGGCATGCACCACCAAGCACTTTTATTACCCAAGGAGAGTTATTATATTCATAATGGTGTGCAGACAATAGCAAAATGACATTGAGCTTCAAGTGCTGGACAGTCTATGAGATTCAGTCATCAACTCCATCCCTTATCTCAGTGTACTCATAGTTCAGATTTATAAATACTTCCTGTTGCAGTGTTTGTTCCCAAACAGTTGAAATAATGAATTCTACACCTGTTAATATTTACCAATAATACAAAGTACTATACTGTGTGGGAACAACACTGTATTAAAAAGAGCTATGTTGGTGTTTTATATGATTTGAAGTTTCTTTTGTATGCCTCAAAGAACTAACTCCAGTTGAAACAATAAAATCTCTCCAGGATGTCCTAAACCAAAAAAAAAAAAAAAAGAAAAGAAAAAGAAAAGGGCTGGAGAGATGGCTTAGAGGATAAGGCATTTGCCTGCAAGGCCAAAGGACCCAGGTTTGATTCTCCAGGACCCACATAAGCCAAAGCCAGCTGCACAAGGTGGCATGATGGCATATGCATTTGCAGTTTGCAGACAGCAGCTGGAGGCCCTAGTGCACACTCTCTCTTCTCTCTCTCTCTCTCTCTCTCTCTCTCTCTCTGTACTTTCTCAAATAAAGAAATAAATAAAAATATTTTTAAAAATAAAATAATAGGGAAAGAAAAGCATATCCCCAAACCTCCAAAGTGAAATAAAAATGTGACCCAATATGTCAAAACATGGTGAACATTTTTATGCCCCATCAATTGTATCATTGCAAGTCATTAGACGATTTTGATGAACATCAATTTATACATCAAGAAATATAAATGAGCCTCCTTTTTGTTCCTTCTCTTTGTTCTCACCTTCAAGTTGTCAAAGTCTTTGAGAAGAATAAAAGATGACACTTCAGTAGCTCACAAATCAGACTTAACTGTTCCCATGTCAGTTTGAGTTTAGAAAAGATTACTTTCATCTAACAGCCCTCCCAGATGCAGGCCTACAGTGGGGTACTATGTCACCTGAGGAATGATTTAAAACATGAGAGAAGTCTACCTTCTATCCATCCCCATGCATTTAAAATGGCTCTCCACAGTGCCTTAATAGTAAAAAAAAAAAAAAAAAAAAAAAAAAAGAACAAAGAAAGGCATTTTCCTATTCCTTAACTACCTTAAAGCAAATTAATGTTCCAAAAGAGGTTGCAAACAGAGGATAACACCGCATGCATAACTATTCTTTCCATTTTTGGTCATTGTAAAAGAAATAATTCACACCTTAGGTTTAATCACTTGTCTGTTTTTCATGTTTTTTTTTTCTTGGTTTTGCAAGGTAGGGTCTCACTCTGGTCCAGGCTGACCCAGAATTAACTATGTAGTTTCAGGGTGGCCTCGAACTCTCGGTGATCCTCCTACCCCTGCCTCCCGAGTGCTGGGATTAAAGGCGTGCGCCGCCACGCCGGGCTTTTTTCATGTTTTTATTATTATTTATTTGAGAGAGAGAGAATGCGTGTGCCAGGACCTTCAGCCATTGCAATTGAACACCAGATGCATGTGCCCCCTTGTGCGCATGTGCGACCTTGCATCACTGTGTGCCTGGCTTACATGGGACCTGGAAATTTGAACATGAGTTCTTAGGCTTTGCAGGCAAGCACCTTAACTGCTAATCCATCTCTCCAGCCCTGATCACTTTTCTTTATTTGATCAATTTTCATTCAAGGGGTCCTTGGGAAGAAGGCAAATATATGTGATCTTTTTCATAGATGGGCTCTCAAGTGAACAAGGGTGATAAGATATT
Organism: Orientallactaga sibirica; assembly: GCA_036365145.1. NCBI lineage: Eukaryota > Metazoa > Chordata > Mammalia > Rodentia > Dipodidae > Orientallactaga > Orientallactaga sibirica. The sequence goes on from JAEOAD010000840.1 coordinate 4,383,446, forward strand.
GTAGCAATATTTGCAAAATGCAGAATAAGGTAATTGTTCCCCTAGAAAGGCGTCATAAGTGCTTATAGAAAGAAAAACTTCAAAAGTAAGCATGACAGTGAACCTACTGACATTCTGGTTCAAGGAAATTGGATAAACATGACATCAGGTGTCATCAAGGAAATATGAAGGACCTAATAGCACTAGGAGCCAACAATACAGTGGGAAAATTTCCAATGAACTAATTGTGGAAAAAAATAATGGTGTGGGGCTGGAGAGATGGCTTAGCGGCTAAGGCGCCTGCCTCCTAAGCCTAAGAACACTGGTTCCAATGTCCAGCGGTTCCAATCTCCAGGTCCCACGTTTAGCCAGATGCAAAGTGAGGCAAGGGTGCAATGCCGCACTTGCCCACAAGGGGGCACATGCATCTGGATTTCGTTCACAGCAGCTGAGAGACTGCTGGCGCGCCCATCTCTGTCTCCCTCTCCCTCTCTGTCTATCTCTCTCTCTCTCTGTCTCTCCAAAAATAAATAAAAAATAATAAAAAATATAAAAAAAATGGTGTGACTTTGAGTGTCAGGACCACGAGCATGAATTTTAGAAGACCATCAATGAGAACATAAAATAAGGAGGAGTCAAGTGTGGTCGCATAGGCTTTTGATCCCAGCCTCTAGAGGCAGAGGTAGGAGGATTGCTTTAAGTTCTAGGCCAGTCTGAGACTACATAGTGAATGCTAGCCTAGGCTAAAGCAAGACTCTTCCTCAAAAAAATGAAGAGGAAACAAATACAATGTCAGCTGTTATTTAGATCACTTTGGAAGTGATGGATGTGTTATGAAGAGACAGGTCTCCATCAGGTGGACACGAACAAGATTTGTATGATATGATAAATGACCCACCAATTTGAAAGAAGAAGAGATTCAGTGGTAAGGGGTGGAAAGGAAGATAAATAATAATTAAAAAATTATAAATGGGGCCAGAGACATGACTTAGCAGTTAAGGCATTTGCCTGTGATGCCTAAAGAACTAGGTTCAATTCTACAGTACCCATGCAAGCCAGATGCACAAGGTGGTGCATGCATCTAGAGTTCATTTGCAGTGGCTGGAAGCCCTGGCATACCCATTCTCTGTGTGTGTCTCTCTCTCACTCTTACATGGGTCCTGGGGAATCTAACCAGGGTCCTTTGGCTTTGCAGGCAAATGCTTTAACCGCTAAGAAATCCCTCCAGCCTTGAAATGTATTATTATATATATTTAAAGTAGTCAATATAGGTATCTACACAGTAAAAAGTGTTATTATAATGAAACAAATTGAATATGCATCACTTCCTACAGTTATTCATTTTACCACCCTATACAAGAGCACCTACAATCTATTCATTTAGCAAGCATCCTGGGCATAATATGCTACCATTTTCTGTAGTCTTCATGATGTATATTAAATCTTTAGATTTTTTCCTGTTTTTTTTTTTTTTTTTTTTTGAGGCAGAGTCTCACTCTAGCCCAGGCTGGCCTTGAATTTGTGATGATCCTCTTATATCAACATCCCCAGTATTGGGATTAAAGATGAACCACCACCCTGAACTCAAGACTTTTTCATCTTGGATATTTGCTACTTTTAATCTTTTTACTATCTTTTACTTCAAGCCTATAAATTCTATTCTAGTTATCTAACATAGACATTGTAGCTCAAGTATTCCCATAGAGTAGTATAATTTAATCTGAATTTCTCACAAGCAGTACTCAAGTAGGCTTTAGAAAAAGTTACTTTAGGACAGAAGAGATGGCTTAGTGCTAAGGCACTTGTCTGCAAAGCCTAAGGACCCAGGTTCAATTCCCCAATACCCATATAGGCCAGATGCACAAGGTGGCACATGCACCTAGAGTTCATTTACAGTGGCTAGAGGCCCTGATGCCCATTTTCTTTCTATTTGCTTCTCTCTCTCTCTCTCTCAAATAAATAAATAAAACATTGTTTAAAAAAGAAAAAGGAAAAATTACTTTAAAGCCAGGAGTGGTGGTACACGCCTTTAATCCCAGCACTCAGGAGGCAGAGGTAGAAAGATCACTGTGAGTTCGAGGCCACCCTGAGACTACATAGTGAATTCCAGGTCAGCCTGGACTAGAGTGAGACCCTACCTCGAAAAACCAAAAAAAAAAAAAAAAAAGTTACTTTAGTTGTACTATGAAATGGAGTAAAAATTTGGAACAGTTGGCAAAACAAAATATACTGTCCACTAAATCTTCACCACAGAAAGAGAAAGTAGGGAGCCATGGAGCAGAGAGAAGGGTGGTAGAGGAAGAAAGGGGAAGAGGCAAGGAAAAAGAGCAAGGAAGAAGAGGATCAGAGGAGAAGGACAGGAAGTAAGGAAAAAGAAAGGAAGGAGGGAAGGAGGAAGGAAAAGAGAGGGAGGGAGGAAGGGAAGGAAATTAAGAAGTGTGGAAGGACTGTAAAAAAGGAATGCAGAAGGGATCCTTTGACTGACTCCATTAAATCCAATAAAATCACATAAACATGATTTTTTTCAAGAATTCAAATCAACATAAAGGCAAAAAATACAAATTTACTAGTCTTCAATATCTGTAACTCTGGCAAAGCAAGTCACTCATTAATTGTGTTTAATACATATAGATACTATATAAATACACATAGATATCATGTATATTATATATAAAAATATACACATCATATGTATATATTATATACAAATACTCATTTGTATATAATATATTATATACAAATGAAGATTTTAAGGTAGAAACAAAAGGTGCTGAATCCAAAAGTTTTATATTATCTAAGCTTTGCTTTGTATGAAATGCTTGAACTAGGCCAATTTATTAACCATATTAGCCTTAATTCTTGTATATAAAATATTTACAATAATATTCATCTCATAGTGTAACTTTAAATTCAAATAAAAACAATATGTGAATTTATGTGTTACCACCATGGACTTCCATATTGTCTCAATAACTTCTAGTCTACTTGTGAATAGAATTTCTGTTTGTTAATATTAAATGAAATAATGTATTTAGAGGCATCTGTGAAGCAGTAGATTAGTTCAACAAACCTACAAAATAATAAAATGAAGTTTTTTAAAATTGCGTTAGCTATGTACATGTCCACATGATTCTTTTTAAGTTGACATTGAAAATGAACTTATTTTATTGAATAATACCTTATGGCCTTATTGAAGTTCTAAATATTCTGCATATTAAAATAAAACTGCTGCATTCCCTGGAGTATTTTCAATCACTATAAAACACCATCTTACTGCAGTGCATATTTTTTTGGATGCAAGCCATATTTGACTTTGATACTAAACTGGCTAAGAGAGAAAACTATAGTACTGATTAGCTTTCTTTTTTATGTTAAATAAAATTTTATTTATGAACAATGGAAATTGAATTTCATATACCCACCCTTGCCTTCCCCTCCTGCCCCACCCTCCCTGTTGTCCGGTCCTCAAGATGCTTATTCAGTATGTCAGCATCTTGGCCAGTTTTGGGTTAGGAGCCATAGATGAGTGAGCCCATGTGACAATTATCTTTCTGTGATTGGGTGAGTTTGCTGAGAATGATCTGTTCCAGGTTCGATCATTTTTCTACAAATTTCATTGTGTCATTTTTCATTACTGCTGTGTAGAATTCCATTATGTAGCTATGCCACATCTTGGTTATCCATTCTTCTAATGATGGACATCTGGGTTGATTCCAGTTCTTAGCTATTATGAATTGAACAGCTATAAACATGGCTGAGCAAATCTCTGCATTGAGGCATAGAGGTTTTAGGATAAATATGCAGCAAGGCAATAGCTGGGTCTGTGGGTAATTCTATAGTCAACCTTTTTAGGAGTCTCCATATTGCTTTCCACAGTGGTTGTACCAGCTTACATTCCCACCAACAGTGAATGAGGGTTCCTATTTCTCCACAACCTCACCAGCATTTGTTGTCATTAGATTTTTTAATGTTGGCCATCCTTACTGTGGTAAGGTGGACTCTCATAGTTGTTTTAATTTGAATTTCCCTGATAATTAGGGATGTTGAACATTTTCTTTTTTTTCCTTTATTTTTTTATTGACAACTTCTTTAATTGTAGGCAATATCCCATGGTACTTCCCTCCTTCCCCCCACTTTCTCATTTGAAACTTCACTCTCCATCATATCCCCTCTCAATCAGTCTCTCTTTTCAGTTTGATGTCATGATCTTTTCCTCCTATTATAATGGTCTTGTGTATGTAGTGTTAGGCACTGTGAGGTCATGGATATCCAGGCCATTTTGTGTCTGGAGGAGCACGTTGTAAGGAGTCCTAATCTTCCTTTGGCTCTTAAATTCTTTTCGCCCCCTCTTCCACAATGGACCCCGAGCCTTGGAAGGTGGATTTGAGATGTTTCAGTGCTGAGCATTCCTCTGTCACTTCTTCTCAGCCCCATGGTGCTTTCTGAGTCATCCCAAGGTTGCCACCATATGAAAAGAGAAGCTTCTCTAACCAAAGTGAAAGTAGCATTAATATATGGGTGTGGACATTAAGAGAAGTGCTTACCAGGCAGTTTGGTGAGCATAGTATGTACATTTAGCAAGACACCAGCAGATATTATACCCTTAGGGCTCATGACTTCCCCTGTCCTAGGTTTTCAGTATCAGGAATTTCTTCCCTCCCATGGAGCAGGCCTCTACTCCAATTAGAGAGCAGTTGGTTTCCCCCATAACAGATATGCCACTATTGCACCCATTGGCTCACTTGGCCTGGCTGTCCAAATTTAAAGCTTGCAGTGTTCACTGTTGAGTACCTTCACTGGTGTTTTCTCTCTCCAATTGAACTGCATGCAGTGTAGCTTTTTCCAACTTTCTGTCAGCTGGTCCACATGGAGGAGGCTTTCAGCTCAGCTCCAGCAGGATTTCTCAGTGAACTTGCAGCCCAAGTATGTGGGGTCTTTTAGCAATAGGGTCTTACCATCTATTCCTGGTGGGAAACCAATGGCCTTGACAATGGCCTATAATGTTGTGGGGGTATCTGTGACCTCCCTGGCCAAAAACTCACTGGAAGGTATCCCATCCCTGGCATTGAAATTTTTCTAGTAACAATCTATGGCTTCTGAGTGTTCCATCTTCTTTTTATTTTATTATCTTCTTTTTATTTTATTTTTATTTATTTATTTATTAGAGACATAGAAAGGGGAAGAGAGAGAGTGTGTGAGAATGGGCATGTCAGGGCCTCTAGCCACTGTAGACAAGCTCCAGATGCATGTGCCACCATATGGATCTGGCTTATGTGGGTCCTGGGGAATCGAACAGGAGTCCTTAGGCTTCATAGGCATGTATCTGAACCAGTAAGCCATCTCTCCAGCCCTTTGAACATTTTCTTAAGTGTATGTTTGCCATTTGTATTTCTTCCTCTGAGAACTCTCTGTACAGTTCTCTGCCCCATTTTGTGAGTGGGTTGTTTGACTTTTTATTGCTTAGGTCTTTGTGTTCTTTGTAAATTCTAAAAATTAGGCCTCTGTCATCTGTGGGTAATCTGTTGGCTCTGCAATTGTATGTTTGTCTATGAAAAACTTTTCAGCTTCATGAGATCCCAATGGTTGAGTGATTGTTTAATTTCCTGAGCTACTGGAGTTTTGTTCAGGAAGTCTTTTCCCACTCCTATATCATGGAAAGTTCCTCCTATTTTTTTTCTTCCAGTAGTAGCAGAGTTTCCAGTCTTATATTGAGGTCTTTGATCCATTTGGATTTGATTTTTGCGCATGGCAAGATGTGTGGGTTGCATTTCATTTTCCTGCATATGGTTATCCATTTTGTCCAACATCATTTGTTGAAGATGCTGTCTTTTTTTCCAGTGTACAGTGTTAGAGCCTTTGTCAAATATCAAGTAACTTGACCCAAAGTCTGGGTCCTCGATTCTGTTCCATTGGTCTATGTTCCTGTTTTTATGCCAGTACCATGCAGTTTTTATTACTATGGCTTTGTAATTTAGCTTTAGATCAGGTATGGTGATGTCTCCAGAGGTGGTTCTTTTGCTGAGGATATGCTTGGATATCTGAGGCCTTCTGCCATTCCATACGAATTCTGAGATTTTTTTCTATTTCTGTGAAGAAAGATGTTGGGAGTTTTATTGGTATTACATGAAATCTGTATGTTGATTTTGGTAAGATTGCCATTGTCACAATGTTAATTCTTCCTATTCAGGAACATGGGAGGTCTTTGCATTTTCTCAAGTCCTCCTCAATTTGTTTCTTGATTGTTTTATGTTTTATTATATAATCTTTCACATCCTTGGTTAATGTTATTCCAAGGTATGTTTTTTGATGCTATTAAAAATGGGACAATGTTGCTTATTTCTTTCTCTGTATCTTTGTCTTTGCATATGATTTTTGTGCATTGATTTTTGTATCCTGCTACTTTGATGAAGGCCTTAATCACCTTTAAGAGTTTTGAGACAAACAGTCATCGCTATATTAATATTGGATAAAATAGACTTCAAACCAAAAGTAATCAAAAAAGAAAATGAAAGCCACTTCTTATTCATCAAGGGAATGATCCAGCAAAAGGATATCACAATCTTATTAATCTTTATGCACCAAACACAGGTGCACCACAATTCATAAAACAAAACCTACTTGACAACAAAACAGGAATAACCACCGACACCATCATAGTTGGAGACTTCAGCACTGATTAGCTTTCTTGCCTCCACTAGATTTCCAACATAATTACATCCAACTCCACATTTTAGTTACATAAACATGGCCCTAATCTGACCTCCAAAATTTAGATTAAAATGATTCCAAACTGATGGACCTCTGATCCTTTATAGTAGTTAATTGCAAAAAGACTGTTCCTTAAAATATGCATAGAGTTTGAATACAAACTCATGTGGGCTGGAGAGATGACTTCATGGTTAAGATACTTGCCTGCAAAGCCAAAGGATCCATGTTCCATTCCCCAGGACCCATGTAAAGCCAGATGCATAAAGTGATACATGTATCTGGAGTTCATTTGCAGTGGCTAGAGGCACTGGTGTGCCTATTATCTCTCTCTCTCTCTATCTCTCTGCCTCTCTCTCTCTTTCAAATACATAAATATAATATAATATATATATAAATAAAATGCAATATTCTGCTAATATTTTAAATATTACTTGATACTGGGGTTAGTTAAGTATAATATTTATACTCTTATATTTGGTACCTTGATTGCTTACTTTATTTTCTGGTGGTGCTAGGGACAGGACCCAGGGCTTTGAGCCATGCTAGGCAATCCCGCAACCACTGGCCTACATGCCCCACAGTATCACACAAAGCATTTATATCGAAGACAGTTCTTGCTGCCAAGCAACAGAAACTCAATGCAAACTAAGAATAAAATCTATGAGTTCAGGCCGGGCGTGGTGGTGCACGCCTTTAATCCCAGCACTCGGGAGGCAGAGGTAGGAGGATCGCCGTGAGTTCAAGGCCACCCTGAGACTACATAGTTAATTCCAGGTCAGCCTGGACCAGAGTGAGACCCTACCTTGAAAAACCAAAAAAAAAAAAAAAATCTATGAGCTCAGATACTTGAGAAGAATATGGATAAATCCAAATCATGAAAATGGGATCTCTTTAAATAACTCAGCTTTACCTCCTGCATCTGAACTCTAGTCTCACCTATACATTAACATTGTAAAGGTAATTGCCAGCAGCTGCAGGTACATAGGCAAGCAGGCAAGAACAAAAGACACTGTCTGATTTTCAACAATCCCAGGAAAGGTTCTAACATCATCCCAAAATGAATAGTCCGTATCCATCTTGATAGAACAACAGTCCACAAATGGCCTGTCCTGAAAATGGGCAATCTCATCTTTTAACCCAAGTCAAAATCTTACAACATGGCCAGGCATGGTGTTGCATGTCTTTAATCCCAGCACTAAGGAGGCAGAGATAGGAGGAGCGCTGTGAGTTCAAGGCCAGCCTGAGACTATATAGTGAATTCCAGGTCAGCCTGGTCTAGAATAAGACCCTACCTCGAAAAGGGGGGGGGGCTGGAGAGATGGCTCCATGGTTCAGGTACTTGCCAAAGCCTAACGACCCAGGTTCAATTCCTCAGTACCTACATAAAGCCAGATGCACGTAGTGGCATGTGCATCTGGAGTTTGTTTGCAATAGCTGGAGTCCCTGGCATGCCCATTCTCTCTCTCTCTCTCTTTGCAAATAAATAAAAAATAAAAAGCCTAAACATGAATAGACTGAGAGTAGAAAAAAGGAATGGTTCACCATAGGAAAATTAGTGTACTGGTCCCTCAGGAATGATACTGATCATGAAAAATATGATGGCCATCAAGGCACTGTGGAATATTAAGTGATCATATGCAACAGTGCATTTTCTCAACATGTGTGGATCTTAAAATGTCTTGACATTTAACAAAGAAGTCTCACACTGGAAAGTCTTGAGAATCCCTGATCAATTCATTTATTCTTTAGAAGTATGTGGGATGATACAGATCAAATGTCTGATGTTTCTGTCTCTCATTTAAAGCAGTGTAGGGAATATGATGCCTGAGATATCTACTTTGGAATTTTCTTTGCCTGCAAATCACTAGCTCAGTGAGATTTACTGGTCCATTAAATAATGCAACAAAGCATCATGGTCTCTAGGGAGCAGGAGACAGTATGAAAAGAAAATCTTATAAAGCACATTTTCAGGAAGAATTTTCTTTCAGTTGAATTTAGTTCAGAATCATCTGAGGTTTTCAGGTTACCCAATTACAGACTGTGCTTGTGAATTTCCCTTGTGCTAATTTGAAATTAGTTATGCATTCTACATATGAAGGCCTTCACTCTTAACATTTCCTTAGCTTAACACAAAGTAATTCTATGAGGTTAATTACCATGGTGCACTCTAATGAGCACAATTGCTGGAATCATTATGTTCTCATGACTGGTAAGGGCCCCCCTCCACTCATGTACCCTTCTAGCTACCTGAATGCTCATCCTTCCATGGAAGTAAAATCTATGGTGTCATGAAAGACTACTTCACAATTTATGCATATGTTTTTATAAAAGTAAGCTCTTGTTGTAAACTTGGCCAACAGCCAAGTGGCAGGGGAGCATACTATGACTACAGTTATGCTAAAGGAACAGTGTGTTAAGCTGCCTTTTAAATATCTATATTTGTTCCCATAGATTAGTACCCCTTGAAGCCTCACTCACAGAAGTTTCTTACAATGGGCAGTGGTTAATGCAGAGGTGCATAGCTGGCAAAATTGCCAAGAATATGTGATTACTGTGTGCTCAGCTTCAAACAGGGCATTTAAACCATGCCCACTAAGGCTCAGGGAACCTCTCAGAAGATGAGATGGAAAGAACATAAAAACAGGAGGAAGTGGAAAATAAAAAAAGTAAGTACTTGCATGAACAAGTCTATTTGAATCAGTCAGTCTCTCTTTTTGCAAATAAACAAATAAAAATATATCTTTAAAAAATTGAAAAGAAGCCAGGCGTGGTGGCACATGCCTTTAATCCCAGCGCTCGGGAGGCAGAGGTAGGAGGATCACAGAGAGTTCAAGGCCACCCTGAGACTACATAGTGAGTTCCAGGTCAGCCTGAGCTGGAGCGAGACCCTACCTAAAAAAAACAAAAAAAAAGCAGGGCGTGGTAGCACATGCCTTTAATCCCAGCACTCGGGAGGCAGAGGTAGGAGGATTGCCATGAGTTCAAGGCCACCCTGAGACTACATAGTTAATTCCAGGTCAGCCTGGGCTGGAGTGAGACCCTACCTCGAAAAACCAAAAAAAAAAAAAAAAAAAAAAAAATTGAAAAGAAAAGCAACTAGGACACAGCTCATTCCCATTACTTCCTAGTAACTCATTTAAACTGTCATTCCCGAAGTTTCAAGGCATGATAGTACCAAGCCCTAATGTTCTTTTTTAATTTGTATAGGCACACCAGGACCTCTTGCCACTGCAAACAAACTGAAGACCCATGCACCACTTTGCATATCTGGCATTATGTGGGGACTGGGGAACTGAATCCAGGCTAGCAAGCTTTGCAAGCAAGAGCCTTAATCACTGATCCATCTCTCCAGCCTCCTTCTATAACTATTTTATCTTGAATACTGTTTTGGCTGCTGCTATTTTTGTTGTTGTTGTTGTTGTTGTTTTTGTTTTTCGAGGTAGGGTTTCACTCTGGTCCAGGCTGACCTGGAATTAACTATGTAGTCTCAGGGTGACCTCGAACTCACAGTGATCCTCCTACCTCTGCCTACCGAATGCTGGGATTAAAGGCGTGCTCCACCATATCCGGCTTTGTTGCTATTATTTTTGAGACAGGGTATTATTAGTCCTAGGCTAGGCTTGCCTGGAACTCCTAGCAATCCTCCTGCCTCAGCTTCCTAAGGCTGGGATTACAGGCATTATCTACCATGATAACATTCTCCAGTCACTTAACTATTTTCCTCTGTTTCACTGGATTTACTGTGTTCATTTCTGTCTTCTATTTATGAACTGCTTATCTCCTGGCTGTCTGTAGTCATGTTTCCTTCCAATTCTCTGTCTCTCTCTCTCTCTCTCTCTCTCTCTCCATATATATTTTTTTTCTATCATTTTTAAATTTTTATTTATGTATTTGCAAGCAGAGAGAGAGAGAGACCAAGAGAAAATGGGCATGCCAGGGCCTCCAGGCACTGCAAATGAACTCGAGATGCATGCACCATTTTGTGTATCTGGCTGTACGTGGCTACTGGGGAATTGAACCTGGGTACTTAGTTAGGCTTTGCATCACTCTTTTGCTAATGTCTTCCACCTGTTATTGCAAGGAATGATGTCCAGCTTCTGATCGTCAGAATTTTCCTGCCATCATGAAACTTCCTTTCCAGACTGTAAGGCAAAACAAAACCATTCTTCCCATCAGCTGCTTCTGGCCAGGTGTTTTGTCCCAGCAGCATGAAGATAACTACAACAGATAACTACTTCCAGAATGATCCTTAAAAACACATACCTGGGCTGTAGAGATGCCCCAGCAGTTAAAGTGCTTCTTTGAAAAGCCTGATGGCCTGGGTTCGATTCCCCAGTACCAGATGCAAAACGTGGCACATGCATCTGGAGTTTGTTTGCAGCAGCAAAGGGCCTGACACACTCAAAATCTCTCTCTCTCTCTCTCTCTCTCTCTCTCTCTCTCTTTCTCTCTTTTCCTCTCTAAATAAATAAATAAATAAATAATTAAAATCACATACCTTCCATAAAAGATTTCTCATACTTTATTAGTCAAATAATTTGGGGTTTTTGTTTTGTCTGAGAATGGGTCTCAAAACTCAGTTTATCCTCAAACTCACTATGTAGCTGAGCATGACTTTGAACTCCTGGCCATCTTTCCTCCACCTCCCAAGGGCGGGGATTACATGCATGCACCACCACACCTAGCTCAAAAGTCTTCTTATTAAAGTATCTGCCTCATCTAAAGCAGCCTCCAAAGGATAGTCAGTATTTGTCCTAACATCCTGTTTGTGTTCTTTGTAACACTTATGATTTGTATTTTTATTTATCTGTCACATGTTTATTATCTTTCTCCTGGACCTGCTCAACATACTATGCCAATACAATAGCAAGCATAGCACTTTGTACAACACCAGAGAAGCACTCCATCCAAATTTATTAAATGAATAAGTTTAGTAATGAACAAATGAATGAACTCAGTCCCTCATATTATGTGTTGTAACAGACAGCTTCAGGTTCGTCAGACCAGGCACAGTTATGGAGGAAGGGAAAATGAAGCTTACAGATCCAGGGAAGTTCCATAAAAGCGGCCTCCTCTCCACAGGGCCAAGCAGAGAGAGCAAAAGCCAACCAGCCACCACAGCACACAAGCAAGTTTAGCCAAAAGGTCACACAGCAATTCAGGAAAGGCACATTTGCATCTTTACAATGGAATCTCAAACCATCTTAAGAACAGTGACATTGCCTCTAGCAAGGTGATTGAAGATGAAAACTATAACTAATAAAACACTGAATATATTGGGGGACATATATTCAAACTACCACATGTGTCAACCCATAAAATACAATGGGCCAATAGCTCAAAGAAAAAACTGAATGGAAACCCATACTATTCAACAGACATGTGTAGAAGGACAAATGAGAAGCCCTTTTAGAAATGCTGAAAGGTCATGATAGTTTCTAATAATATCTGACCATCAACTCAAAGGTACAGGCATTCGCTCCCTTTCCTTCTTCTCTCCCCTCCTTCCTTAGGTAGATGCATTGTAGGACTCTGCTTCACAACACAAAAGAAGAAAGGTCCTTCTGAAATACATAGTAATGATATTATAAACCAGAAGTGATAGAAGCCTTTCATGAGTCTTCATTATTTTTTCATACTTTATTTGTTTACTTGAGAGAGAGAGAGACAGACAGACAGACAGAGACAGAGAGAGTATGTGCACACCAGCGCCTCCTCCTGCTGCAAACTCCAGATGCATGCACTTTTTTGCATCTGGCTTTACATGGATACTGGGGAGTTGAACCCAGGTTATTAGGCTTTGCAAGCTAGAGCCTTTAACTGCTGAGCCATCTCTCCAGCCCCCAAAATAGGACTTTTTAAATATTTTATTTATTTATTGGAGAAAGAGACAGACAGAGAGAAGCAGATTGAGAGAATGGGCACAACAGGGCCTCTAGCCACTGCCAACGAACTCCAGGGCTGGAGAGATAGCTTAGCAGTTAAGGTGCTTGCCTTTGAAGCCTAAGGACCCAGGTTTGATTCCCCAGGACCCATGTAAAGCCAAATGCATGAATTCCAGATGTATGTGCCACCTTGTGCATCTGGTTTATATGTGTCCCAGAGAATCAAACCTGAGTCCTTAGGCTTCACAGACAAGTACCTTAACCACTAAGCCATCTCTCCAGCCCTGAAATATAACTTTTTATTAGTCAAAGATCCTGGAATACACACACATATATTCTCTCTTATTCCTTCTCCTCTCTCCTTCCCTCCTCCTTCTAAGTGTATATGGGTCTCTTTTTCTTACTTTGTTCATCCTCTCAATATATTTATGACAAGCAAAGTTCCTTGAATGAGGAAACCAATATTCTCCTAAAAGTGATAATAAACCAGGCATAGTGACTCACGACTATAATCCCAACACTTGGATATCTGAGGCAGGAGAATTTCTGCACGTTTGGAGCCAGCCTGAGATACATAGTTAAGTTCCAGGCTAGCTCATGTTATAGTGTAAGACTCTATCTCAAACAAAGGGAGTCATGGGGCTGGACAGGCTGCTCCATGGTTAAAGCACTGGTCTCCAAAGCCTAATGACCTGAGTTCAATTCCCCAATACCCACATAAATCCAGACACACAAAATGGTACATGCATGTGGAATTCATTTGCAGCAGCTGGAGGCCCAGGCATACCCATTATCTCTGTCTTTCTTCACTCTCTCTCTCTCTCTCTCTCTCTGCTTGCAAATAAATAAATAAATAGAAATATTTGGCTGGGCATAGTGGCACACACTTGGGAGGCAGAGGTAGGAGGATCACCATGAGTTCAAGGCTACCCTGAGACTACATAGTGAATTCCAGGTCAGCCTAGGCCAGAGCGAGACCCTACCTTGAAAAAGATTTTATATATATATAATCTCCCTCCTAGGATTTAGGGAACATCCAGTGGTGTCACTGATTGAAAATTCTTTTGTAAATAATGAAGCTCTATACTCATATAAGTGTTGTCACACTGATAGTAGCCATAGCAACAGCAGTAGTAGCAGCAGAAGCTACATTCCTGGCACCAGATGAAAACCAATCAGGAATACTTGTCTGGCTAATTGTTAGAACAGGTAGTCAAATGTTTATTTGCATATGCAATTTATGAGCACCTGAAACATACCTCATTTGAGGCTAGAAAGAAGCACAGTGAATATGACATCAGTTACAAAGCTACTGAAGCGATCTAATGCTGCAGCAGCTGGAGACTGTACAAACCCAACATCAGTCATGAATATCTGACCTGGCATGGTGGGGCATTCCTGCAATCCCAGCTCTCACTTGGAAGATGGAGGCAAGATGATCAGGAGTTTAAGGTCATTCTTGGCTGTATAGTGAGTCTGAGGGGCATCATGAGACACCATCTAAAAGAATCATGAAGATCTTCAACTGATGCTGGAAGCTGAGGACTCTAAGAGAGAGAGAGTGATGGCAGTCATTTAAACTCATCCCTCCACCTGCATATATCCTTACTTCCAGCCTACTTTTTATGCAAAAGTGACTTGGAAGTCTGGCGTGGTGGCACATACCTTTAATTCCAGCATTTGGGAGGCAGAGGTAGGAGGATCACTGTGAGTTCAAGGCCACTCTGAGACTACATAGTGAATTCCAGGTCAGTCTGGGCTACAGTGAAACTTTACCTTGGAAAAAAACAAAAGAAAAGTAACTTGGGTGCTGGAGAGATGACTTAGCGGTTAAGGACATCTGCCTGCGAAGCATAAGAAAGCCTGTTCGTTTCTCCAGGTCTCATGTTTAGCCAGATGCAAAAGTGACTCAAGGGCGCAATGTTGCATATGCACGCACGGGGACACAAGTGTCTGGAATTCGTTCACAGAGGGTTGAGAGGCTGCTGGTGCACTGATTTTCTATCTCTCCCCCCCCACGTCTCAAATTTAGAAAAAAGGACAATGCTTAAGTGTTCTACAGTATAGCATTAATTGAATTATTTTGTTATTCTATGTAACTGTCACTTATGAATATTATGTGATAGTGTAGAAAATGCATAGGCAATAACATTAAGTGAAATATCATCACATATTAATGTACCTCCAGTATGATTTATTGTTGTGTTTTGAAAACCCAACTCATTTCTTTTCATATTTTATTTTTTTTATTTATTTATTTGAGAGAGAGATACAGAAATAGGCAGGGAGAGACAGACAGACAGACAGAGAGAATGGGCTTGCCAGGGCCTCCAGCCACTGCAAACAAACTCCAGATGTGTGTGCCCACTTGTACATCTGGATTATGTGGGTCCTGGAGAATCTAACCTAGGTCCTTTGGCTTTGCAGGCAAGTGCCTTAATAGATAAGCCATCTCTCCAGCCCCCAAGTCACTTTTCTTTTGGTTTTTTTCAAGGTTGGTTTCACTGTAGCCCAGGCTGACCTGGAATGCACTATGTAGCCTCAGGGTGGCCTTGAACTCACAGTGATCCTCCTACCTCTGCCTCCCAAATGCTGGGATTAAAGGTGTGCATCACCACACCAGACTTACAAGTCACTAAAAAGTAGGCTGAAAGTAAGGACATATGCAGTGTCTTTTTTTTTCTTTTTGTATTTTATTTATTTTTATATTTTTTATTGACAACTTCTATACTTACATACCAAAAAAAACATGATAGGGCTGGAGAGATGGCTTAGCGGTTAAGGTGCCTGCCTGCTAAGCCTAAGGACGCTGGTTCCAATATCCAGGGGTTCCAATCTCCAGGTCCCACTTTTAGCCAGATGCAAAGTGATGCAAGGGTGCAATGCCGCACTTGACCACAAGGGAGCGCACACATCTGGATTTCGTTCACAGCAGCTGAGAGACTGCTGGCACACCCATCTCTGTCTCCCTCTCCCTCTCTGTCTGTCTCTCTCTGTCTCTCTCCAAAAATAAATAAAACAATAAAAAAATTTTTAAAAACATGATATTTCCCTCCCCTCCCCCCCATTCCCTTTATAACTCTATTCTCCATCATATTCCCTCCCCCTCTCCATTAGTCTCTCTTTTAATTTGATGTCATCATCTTTTTCTCCTATTATGAGGGTCTTGTGAAGGCATTGCTAGGCACTGCAAGGTCATGGATATTGAGGCCAATTTCTGTCTGGACAGTTGTATTGTAAGGAGTCGTACCCTTCCTTTGGCTCTTACATTCTTTCCACCACCTCTTCCACAGTGGACCCTGAGCCTTGGAGGATGTGACAGAGTTGTTTCATTGCTGGACACTCCTCCATCCCTTCTTCTCAGCACTATGTTGCCTGCTCTTGGGGAAACCAAATGCTCCCTAATTGGACTGAAGGCCCTCTCTATGGGAGGGAATACATGCCTGGTACTGAAAAAACATAATCAAAAGTCTATGGCAGGGGAGGTCATGAGCCTTAGGGGTATAAAGCCTGCTCTTGTCTGGCTAAATGTATATATTATTCCCACCAAACTGCCCTGAAAGCACTGCACTTAATGTTTATATTCACATATTAATGCTCCTCTCACTTCTGGTTAGAGAAGCTTCTCTTTTCAGATGGTGATGACCACTGGGATGACCCAAAAGGCAACATATCATTGCCCTTTTAATTAATATTTGATGATGCATTAATTTTCATCATCACAAATTACCCTGAAATTAATAAATTATACAACAAATGATCTTTTCTGCATAATGTCATTTATACTAACTCTGTTCATGTTAGTTACTTATTACTGCTGTGACAAAATACCAAAGAAAACTAGTACAGGGAGAAAGATTTATTTTGGCTCATGGCTGCACAGGTTTAAGTCCATGGTCCATTGGCCCCATCACCATGGAACTGTGTCCAGCCAGGTAATCATTACAAAGAGAGAATACTGGAACTGGAACAGAGCTTTTCAGTTCATTGTGGCTGAGAAACAGGGAAGCACCCCCATCCTAGCAGGCATCCCCTTTCATTCCATCCATGTCCAGCCTTATTAGATGGTGCCACCAATAGTCAAGGGGTGCTTTAGTTAATCCTCTTTTGCGAGGCATTCAGGCACTCTCAGAGGAGTGTTTTACTAAACTAGCATCTCTCAATCCAATCAAGCTGACAATCAAAATGAACCATTACACCACTATTTTTATTATAAGTGCTGTATTTTTCTTCATTCTACAAATAAAATAAAATTTTAATTTGGGAGCTGGAGATGTGGATCAGCAGTTAAGGCACTCGCCTGCAAAGCCTAATGACTTGGGTTCAATTCCCCAGTATCCACATAAAAAGCCAGATGCACAAAGTGGCACATGCATCTTGAGCTCATTTGCAGCAACTAGAGGCCCTGGCATGCCCATTCTCTCTGTGTGTCTGTATCTCTTCTCTGTCTCTTTCTGCTTACAAACAAATAAATATTTTTAATTAAATTTTCGGATCCATAGAGATGAGTCAGCTGTTGAGGTGCTTGCCTACAAAGCCTGAGGACCCAGCTTCAATCCCCCAGTCCCACATAGAGCCAGATGTACAAGGTGGCACATGTGTCTGGAGTTTGTTTGCAGTGGCTAGAGGCCTTGCACACCAATTCTCTGCCTCCATTCTCTCTCACACTCAAATAAATAAAAAAAAATTTTAAGATAAATTTTAGGGGCTGGGGGGATGGCTTAGTGGTTAAGGAGTTAGCCTGAAAAGCCAAAGGACCCAGGTTCTATTCCCCAGGACCCATGGAAGCCTGATGCACAAGGTGGTGCATGCATCTGGAGTTCGTTGCAGTGGCTGAAGGCCCAGTCATGCCCATTTTCAATCTATCTATCTATCTATCTATCTATCTATCCATCCATCCATCTGCCTCTCTCTCAAATAAACAAATAAATTTTAAAGATAAAATAAATAAATTTTAGTCCAATTTTATAAACTCCATTCAATCTCAATTTAAATGGTTGATCTGAGGGCTGGAGAGGTGGCTCAGTCACTAAAGAACTTGCCTGCAAAGCCAAAGGACCCAGGTTCAATTCCCCAGTACCCATGTAAAGCCAGATGCACAAGGTGGTGCATGCATCTGGAGTTCGTTTGCAGTGGCTGGAGGCCCTGGCACACCCATTCTTTCTGTCCATCTGTCTCTATCTCTATCTCTCTGTCTCTCTCTCTTTCTCTCTTTCTCTCTCTCAAATAAATAAATAAATAAATAAATAAATAAATAAATAAATAAAACTTTAAGAAAAGAAATAGGCCGGGTGTGGTGGCTCATGCCTTTAATCCCAGCACTTGGGAGGCAGAGGTAGGAGGATCACCAAGAGTTCGAGGCCACCCTGAGACTACATAGTGAATTCCAGGTCAGCCTGAGCTAGAGTGAGACCCTACCTCAGAAAACAAAACAAACAAACAAACAAATAGAAATAGAGCCGGGCATGATGGCTCACACCTTTAATCCCAGCACTCAAGAGGCAGAGGTAGGAGGGTTGCCCTGAGTTGAAGGCCATCCTGAGACTATAGAGTAAATTTCAGGTCAGCCTGGAGCAGAGTGAGACCCTACCTAAAAAAAAAAAAAGAAAAAGAAAAAGAAATATAGGATTCCCTTCTGTCTTGCAGACATGACATGGCCATTGCACTTATGATCTCACAGCAACTATTGTTGCCTACACATGACTTGCACATTATTAGGCCTATCAACATTCCATTTTGGATGATGAAGAAGGGCATGAGGACCCCATCCTTCCCTGAAGAGTTATTGGAAGTTAATGGTTGCTGGAGGTACATTAGACATTTTCTAAAAATAAAAAAATTTTCTTCAGTAATATAGCCACTGCAAGTTGCAAGAGCTCTGGTAAATGATCTCCCTGTGATGGGTTGAAGTAAATGCTCCTCATAGGCTCATGTGGTTTGAATATTTGGTCCCCAGCTGTTGGCAATTTGGGAAAGTTGTGGGGCCTTTGAGAGATGGAGCCTTGCCAGAGGAGGTGTGTCACCAGGGATGGGCAATATAATCCATCTCCAAGATGAGTACTTAGATTACTTCCTCCCTAGTGCTGTGGTGATATGTTGCCTGGCTGCCTGGCTGCTTGTGCCATGCTTTCCCTGCCATAGTGAAACGTCCTCTGAAAACCAGTAGCCAAAATAAACCCATTCCTTTAGCTGCTTCCAGTCAGGTGTTGTCCCAGAAGTGAGAAGGAAACTTCTATGCTCCCACCCATGCTCAGGCAAGCAATCCTAATTAAACTGGGACACAGAGAGAGAGAAAGAGAGAGAGAGAGAGGTAGAGAAGAGATCAAAGTAGAAGACAGACTAGTTGGGAAGACGGTGTTGATCAGTAGAAAGGGACAGAGAATGTAATGAAGGGGATTATGATCAAAATTTATACTGGGGACTGGGAAGTTGGCTCAACAGTTAAAGTTACTAGCTTGCAATGCTTGACAGGCGACTTTTGATTCC
The DNA here is from genome assembly GCA_036365145.1 of Orientallactaga sibirica. NCBI lineage: Eukaryota > Metazoa > Chordata > Mammalia > Rodentia > Dipodidae > Orientallactaga > Orientallactaga sibirica. The sequence continues at coordinate 4,402,504 of JAEOAD010000840.1, forward strand.
CTAGTACTTATGTAAAATCAGATACACAAAGTGGTACATGCATCTGGAGTTCATCTCTCTCTCTCTCCCTCTCTAATAACTAAATACAAATATTATTTCATGAAAAAGAGTGAGTGAGAGAGAGAACTGGCATGCCAGTGCCTCCAGACATTGCAATTTAACTCCACAGGTGTGTGTCACCTTGTGTGCATGTGCGACCTTATGCACGTGTCACCTTGTGCATCTGGCTTCCATGGGATCTGGGGAGTTGAACACAGATCCTTAGTCTTAGCATGCAAGTGTCTTAAGTGCTAAGCCATCTCTCCAGCCCCCAAAATATTTTTAAAATAAAAAAGAAACTAAGCCAGGCATAGTTGTACATGCCTTTAATCCCAGCACTCAGGAGGCAGAAGTAGGAGGCACACCTTGAGCTTGAGGCCACCCTGAGACTACATCATGAATTCCAGGTCAGCTTGGCTAGAGTGAGCCCCTACCTCAAAAAAAAAAAAAAAAAAAAAAGAAACTAATGTAAAACCTGCTCATGCATTCATTCAGCTCCAGTTACAGCCATCTATTTGTCATTCCCTATTTTCCCTATTTTTTTTGAGAATTTCATATATATAGAGATATATACAATGCACTTTGATCCCCTCATTTGCCCTATCTCTTCCTTCTTCCCCTCCCACTAAAACCATGTAGCAGACAGCTTCAGGTTCGCTGAGATGAACTTCCAGACCAGGCACAGTTATGGAGGAAGGGATATTATTTATTGAAGCTTATAGATCCAGGGGAAGTTCCATAATGGCAGAAGAAGCTGGCCTGTCTTCACAGACCAGGCAAGAGCAAAAAGCCACCAGCTACACAGCACACAGAGCAAAGCTACAGCCAAAAGCCACAGCACACCTCAGGAACTCCCTCTAGGCACACTTTGCATATCTTTACAATGGAATCTCAAACCCACACCACACCTTAAGAACCACCCAATGGCATTGCCTCTAGCAAGGTGGCTGCAGATGCAAACTATAAACTAATAAAACACTGAATATATTGGGGGCCATCTATTCAAACTACCACACCTCCCTAACAGATCCCCATTCTACTTACATGTATTATTTTTGTTCTTGACTCACTGATTTAAATCAGGATGGCTTGCACAATCCACAAATGGGAAGCTATTTACTCACTGCCCAGTAGCTACCACACTATAGAACATGACCTCTTCTTTCCCAGCAATCATCAATGTCCACTATTTACTCTGGAAAATGTGGGTTCTCGTGGACTTTTCCCTCATCAACGATAAGATAGTTAAAGGGTCAATTGTGTACAGGAAACCCCTTCTGCTGTGAGTCCAGAAGACTGCATTCCTCAGCCCCACTTCTCATGCCCCTGCTTTTATATTCTTCTGCCTCCTGTTCCATGAGTTTCCCTGAGCCTTGTTTTTGTAGTTTAAATTTCATGTTAGGTAAGTTTGTCATGTGCGAGTCTCTGTAATCACCTCTACCCTTTGCATGAAGAAACTTCTATGTTCTAGGCTGTGAGTGGTACCAATCTGTGGGAATAAATACGATGTTTAAAAGGTAGCTTGAGTGTTCAGCAGTAAATTTCACATTTCAGTCACACCCTCCAAGGCTCAGAGACCATTGCAGAAGAGATGACAGAAAGAGTATAAGAAAAAAAATAAGAAAAAAGACCATAAGAGCCAAAGGAAGGGAGTAGTGCTTTGTAATACTTGCAATACTATCTTTAAGACACAAGGGGGGCATTGCATTCATGATCTCACAGTGCTGACACTACCTACCCCAGACCTGCATAATTAGAGGGGGGAAATGATAACATCAAAATAGAAGAGAGAATAGTTAGAATAAGGGATCCAGTGGAGGGGGTATAAGGGTATAAGGTAAGACGGAATGGAAAGGTGGTGGGAGGGGATTATAATCATGGTATATTGTCAGTTGTCAATAAAAAAGTTTTAAGGGCTGGAGAGATGGCTTAGCGGTTAAGGCGCCTGCCTGCTAAGCCTAAGAACGCTGGTTCCAATCTCCAGCAGTTCCAATCTCCAGGTCCCACATTTAACCAGATGCAAAGTGACGCAAGGGCGCAATGCCGCACTTGACCACAAGGGAGCGCACACATCTAGATTTCGTTCACAGCAGCTGAGAGACTGCTGGCATGCCCATCTCTATCTGTCTCCCTCTTCCTGTCTGTCTGTCTGTCTGTCTGTCTCTCTCTCTCTCTCTGTGTCTCTTTCCAAAAATAAATAAAATTAAATTAAAGTTTTAAAAATAACATATGGAAACCTACTTCTGCAGTGTGTGTGTGTGTGTGTGTGGTGTCAAAAAAGAGAGTTTGGGCAGAAATATCTTGTGGGGGTGAATAATACTGTGCCCAAATGCCATAGATTGTTATTAGAAAAAGTTCAGTGCCAGGGTGGAATACTATCCCCTGTGTTGTTGGTCAAGGAAGTCACTGATGCCCCCAAACAATAGACTCTTGGTTGCCCACCAGAACTAGATGTTAAAATCCTATTGCTGAAAAGTCCACATGCTTGTACTGCAGGTCACAGATACTCTTCTAGGCTCTGGAACCATTGTGGAAGACCTATCAGAAAGAATGTAAGAGCCAAAGGAAGGGTAGAACTCCTTATAACGCTGTCTTCCAGACATAAAATGGCCTTCAGATTCATGACCTCACAGTGCCTGACACTACCTACACAAGAACTTCATAACAGGAGAAAAAGATGATAGCATCATAATCAAAGACTGACTAATTGGAAGTAAGAAGGGGGTCGGTTTGCGAGGGGGTAAAGGGAGCAGTGGGAGAGAATCATCATGGTTCATTGTCTAAACTTATAAAAGTTGTCAATAAAAAGTGAAAAAAAATAAAATTAATGGAAGGCCGGGCGTGGTGGCACACGCCTTTAATCCCAGCACTTGGGAGGCAGAGGTAGGAGGATCACTGAGAGTTCGAGGCCACCCTGAGACTACATAGTTAATTCCAGGTCAGCCTGGACCAGAGTGAGACCCTACCTCGAAAAACCAATAAATAAATAAAATAAAATTAATGGGAAAAAAGTTTGAAAAATAAGATAAAGGATTGACATTCTATCCAGCTAATATGATCAGAGTATTGCCCCCACCACAGAACTAGGTCCTTACCACAGATATTTTGGCCAGGTTTACAATATTATACATGATTTATTTCATGTAGAAAAGGTATCAGATCCAGTCAGAGAGCAATTGTTTACTCCCATAACTCTCCTACTACTCTTGCATCCATGGACACATCAAAACTAAGGGCATGTGACAGACAGAAACTGGCCTCGATATCCATGATCTTGCAGTGCCTAGCAATACCTTCTCAAGACCCTCAAAATAGAAGAAAAAGATGATGTCATCAAATTAAAAGAGAGACTCATGGAGAGAGGGAGGGGATATGATGGAGACTGGAGTTCTAAAGTGGAATGGGGGGAGGGAAGGGAAATATCAGGTGGTTTTTTTTTTGTATGTAAGTATAAAAGTCAATAAAAAACAATAATTAAAAAAAAACCTAAAGGCATGTGAATAAGCCACATGTAAACCTACTATTTGGTAAGCCAATGTAAAATATATTTTTTAAATTTCTCAGTGGTTAAAGGTGCTTGCTTGCAAAGCCTGGTGGCCCGGTTTCAGTCCCCCAATATCCCTGCAAAGCCAGATACACAAAGTGGTGTATGCATGTGGAGTTTATTTGCAACAGCAAGAGACTCTAGTGAGCCCATTCTCTTTCTCTTTCCTATCTCTCCCTCTCTCCCTGAAATAAATAAATAAATATTTTCAAGTGTTTAAATGCAGACCCCCTAAATAAGTGGATAAAACTGCTTTCAGAAGCCATAGGGTATCAGTCAAAAATCCCAGTGCCGGGCTGGAAGATTGCTCAGTGGTTAGGGCACTTGCCTGCAAAGCCTAACTAATGACCTGGGTTCGATTCCCCAGCATCCACATAAAGCCATATGCATGAAGTTGTATGCATCTCTAATTCATTTGCAGTGGCCGGAGACCTGGTGGTGTGCCTGCTCTCTCTCTCTCTCTCTCTCTCTTCCCTTGCAGATAAATAAGTAAAAAATATTTTTTAAAAAAGAAGGAAATCAAGCTGGGGCTGGAGAGATGGCTTAGCACTTAAGGCACTTGCCTGCAAAGCCAATGGACCCAGCTTCTATTCCCCAAGACCCACATCGGCCATATACACAAGGTGACTCATGCATCCCATTTTCTCTCTCTCTCTCTCATAATTAAATAAATTAAGTATTTTAAAAAAGATACCAAGGGGCTGGAGGGATGGTTTAGCAGTTAAGGCATTTTCCTGCAAAGCTACGATTTGTTTGTTTATAATTGTACATTAGTAATATTCTTAATTCTAAAATTAAATTTATTCAAATCAAACTTTATCATGATGAGGCATGGGGAAATCTTTCAACTTAGGTGCCAGACACCTGGTTTGTTTTTTTTTTAAACTAACTTCCAATTAATCCAAAATATAAGAATGGAAGCAAGTTTGGCAATCTTGCAACAAAATGCGTAAATGTGTGTTTATGGACATGCATTTTTCTCACTTGTGAATGCTTTTTGTTGAGAACTGATTACCCTTAGACCATGCCACCTGCCCCTCAACCACATTAGTCTGTCACACACATCTCATCTTAGAAGATTCTAGCTCATGGCTTGCTACCTGTCTTTATACCAATTGCTCTATCTAGGATCAGTCTTTTTATGGCTGTCTTTTGGACCAGTGGTTATTGCCCATGCCTGTGCATTGTAATTAACTGGAGAAGCTTACTTCTGAACGCCTATACCCCCAAATAAATGGACATCTATGTGAGAAAAAAAAGCTCCAGGACCCAGGTTTGATTCCCCAGGACCCACATTAGCTCTGGAGTTCGTTTGCAGTGGCTAGAGGCCCTGGGGGCCCATTCTTTCTTTTTCTCTCTCTCTCTCTCTCCCTCTTTCTCTGTCAAATAAATAAATAAAAGTATTTATAAAAAAAGATACCAAGCTGGATCCAAGCTGGAAGCTTACTCCCTACTGGCTAGCTTTCTTCATGCCAGAAGGTAGTATACAAGTTGCTGGGGGAGAAAAACCGTTAACAATCCTGCCCATTTGTGCACCTTATGTAATTATCTTCCCTGTCTCAGCAAACACATCTCTGCTCATAATTCTTCTCCCATTCATCTGCCTAGATCTTGTCACGTTCTTCAAAAGTAATTTCAACACCCACCTCCCCTTATTGCTTTTAACATTAGGCTCCTCCACTGTTTGGTATCCACTAACACGCCTGCTCTTCAATGTTCATCACACTTGAGTTGATGTTATTCATAATCTTAGTCGTGTTTACACCAATTTGCAGAGTTCTCACTTACCAATTGATGTTACTATATGCTCCTTAGTCATCTTCTAGGTCTCTTAAGCAATAAAATAAGCTTGCATAGATCAGGGCCTCCACCTCTACGTTGCATACACACAGATTGTGTCTTTTCACCACATGCTCAATACACAGTATTCTAACCTGAAACAAACAGAGACACAACATTTAATGAAGGCTCAGTGAAAACAATGACCAAGTCTACTTTTATTTATTTTAGAATATTTTTTTTAATTTTAGTGTGTGTGTGTGTGTGTGTGTGTGTGTGTGTGGGGGCATGTCCATATACAAGCAAATGTCCATCTGGCTTGATGTGAGTGGCTTGAGAAATGGACCCAAGGTGATATGTTTGTGTAAAAGAAGCACCTTAAAACACTGAGCCATCTCTGCAGTCCCCAAGTTTATTTTTTTAATGATTTATTTATTTTTTTTTTATTGGAGCGAGAGAAAAAGAGACAGAGAGAGAGAGAGAGGAGATAAGAGAGAGAAGAGATAGTGAGGGAGGGGGAATGGGCACGCCAAGGCCTCTAGCCACTGCAAACGAACTCCAGATGCATGTGCCCCCTTGTGCATCTGACTTATGTGGGTCCTGGAGAATCAAACCAGGATCCTTTAGCTTTGCAGGCAAACACCTTAACCACTAAGCCATCTCTCTAGCCCTAACAAGGAAGTCAATGCAAGACATGAGTAAGGAAATAGAAATACTAAAGAAAAACCAATCAGAAGCACTAAAAATGAAAAACACAGCAAGCCAAATATAAAAAATTAGGTAGAAAGTCTCACCAGTAGAATGGATCAAGGAGAGGAAGAACATCTAAACTAGAGACATAGTGGCAGATCTAATACAGTCCAACAAAGAGAAAGACAAACTAATAGGAAAGTATGAATGGGAATTTCAAGACATTCAGGACACTATGAAAAGATCAAGCATAAGAATTCCGGATATAGGGCTGGAGAGATGGCTTAGCTGTTAAGGCACTTGCCTGAGAAGCCTAAGGACCCAGGTTTGATTCTCCAGGTCCCACGTAAGCCAGATGCACATGGTGGCACATGCATCTGGAGTTCGTTTGCAGTAGCTGGAAGCCCTGGTGCGCCCATTCTCACTTGCTCCCTCTCTCTGTCTCTAATAAATTAATAAAAATAAATTTAAAAAAAAAACCTTTGGGACACAATGAAGGCAGTGTTAAGAGGGAAATTTGTAGATTTAAGTGCCTATATTAAGAAATTAGAGGGCTGGAGAGATGGCTTAGCTATTAAGGCGCTTGTCTGCAAAGCCAAAGGACCCAGGTTCGATTCCCCAGGACCCATGTAAGCCAGATGCACAAGGGGGCATATGCATCTGGAGTTTGTTGCAGTGGCTGGAGGCCCTATTATGTTCATTCTCTCCTTCTCTCTCTCTCTTTCTTTCTCTCTCTCTCTCTCTCTCTACCTGCATATATATATATATATATATATATATATATATATATATATATATGCAATAAAAAGCAATTAGAAGCCGGGTGTGGTGGCACATGCCTTTAATCCCAGCACTCGGGAGGCAGAGGTAGGAGGATCGCCGAGAGTTCGAGGCCACCCTGAGACTACATAGTTAATTCCAGGTCAGCCTGGGCCAGAGTGAGACCCTACCTCGAAAAACCAAAAAAAAAAAAAAAAATTGAAAAACTGGCCGGGCATGGTAGCGCACGCCTTTAATCCCAGCACTCGGGAGGCAGAGGTAGGAGGATGGCCAAGAGTTCGAGGCCACCCTGAGACTACATAGTTAATTCCAGGTCAGCCTGGACCAGAGTGAGACCCTACCTCGAAAAACCAAATAAATAAAGCAATTAGAAAAAGCTGGGCATGGTGGTGCAAGCCTTTAATGCCAGCACACAGGAGGCACAGGTAGGAGGATCACCATGAGTTCAAGGCCAACCTGAGACTACATAGTGAATTCCAGCCTGGGCTAGAGCAAGATCCTACGTTGAAAAACCAAACAAAGAAGAAAGAAGAAAGAAAGAAAGAAATTACAAAGGTCACAAATAAACAACTCAAGGCTTTCCTTTAAGGAAAAAGAAGAACAAGGCAAAACAAAAATTAGTAGACAGAAATAAATAAAGATTAGGACAGAAATTAATAAAATAGAAACAAAAAATACAAAGAATCAATGAAACAAAGAATTGGTTCTTTGAAAGGATAAACGAGATTGATAAACCCTTAGCAAATCTGACCAGAAGAAGAAGCACAAATTAAGAAAATTAGAGAGGAGAAAGGCATCTTTACAACATTCACTGATGAAATTCAGAAAAATCATACTTTAAGAGCATATACTCCATTAAGTTTGAAAATCTGAAAGAAATGGGTGCTTTCCTTGATTTATATGACCTACCAAAATTAAATCAAGATGAGATAAACCATTTAAACAGACCTAAAACAAGTAAGGAGATCCAAGCAGTTATAAAAGAAAAAAATCACCCAACTAAAAAAATCTTTAGAGCTGGGCAAGGTGACGCACGCCTTTAATCCCAGCACTTGGGAGGCAGTGGTAGGAGAATCACCATGAGTTCGAGGCCACCTTGAGAATACATAGTGATTTCCAGGTCAGCCTGAGCTAGAGTGAGACCCTACCTCGAAAAAACAGCAACAACAAGAACAAAAAAAAAAATGTGTAGGCCTAGATGGATTCACTGGTAAATTTTACCAGACCTTCACAGAAGAATTAACACCAATGCTTCTCAACATTTTCCATAAAATAGAATAGGAAGGAATACGACCAAACTTCTTCTACAAACCCAGGAACAGACATGTTGATCAATAGAACAGAATAGAGCACCCAGATGTAAATGCAGTCAGCTACGGCCACATATTGGCGTAGACAACTTTCCCCCCTGGATTAACGAATTGGCTACCTACCATTGTAGAGTATAAGAAATGCAGGAAAGAGAGGGTCATTGAGTTTGCAACGCAGTCTTGTGCCGGGGCTTTTTTCCTCCACCACCGGCAGGTAGAGCAGAAGAGAGAGAGAACTGGGCCAGCCGCTTCTCTTGAGGCTGAGCGAGAAGACAGGTGTCGACGACTCAAAAAACCTCCCCAAACCACCGGGGAAAAGAAAACCACATTGAGCCGGGAGAAACGTCTAAGGCGAAACTCCTCGTTTATTGTCAGGGGAGAGATATTTATGTGCTTTGAGGAAGGGGGCGGGAAGAGGGGATGAGAGAAAGGCCAATATACTTTGAGGAAGGGGCGGAAGAGGGGATGAGAGAAAGGTATAAGGGCCAACAGTATTTCATCACGTCAGCAGCAGCTGGGTGGAGGCAGTTTCAGCTTAGGTGCTGAGTCAAGGGCAGGTACTCAGGCTCGACTAGGCCTTACCGGGAATAGGCCAAGATTGGCTGGGCTAACCACTCGGCTTCACACCGGGCAGGGCCCAACAGTCTTGTGTTGTGGAAACAGCCATGGGCAGGGTGAAGCAGGATTGCATGCATGGAGTCCCGATAGAGCCATGAGGACGAACCATGGGTTGCAGTGGAGATCCAGTGGAGATGCCAGGACCATGAGATGGCTGCTGAAGACAGCTTCCAGCCATGGATGAAGTTTTCAAGGACTGTAAGTAGCCTAGCTAGAGGGGTGGAATTGGAACTCCAGAGACTTGTTGCTGGTTATAATTATCAGACATGGAGATTTGTCACTGAGTAGAATTGTTGGACTTGAAGCTACAGTTTGATGTTTGCCCTGGTTGTTTTAAATCTTGTATTGGCCGAATATTTCTTTGCTCTGCCCAATGCCATCTTTTACAGTGTTTATTCTGTGCCATTATGGGTTTTTTGAGGTTCTTTTGGTATTATGGCTCAGTTAAAAGATCTTGGACTATGGGAATGTTTGAACATCATTAGGATTGATAAAAACTATGGGGACTTTTAAAAAATGGACTGAATGCATTGCATTTTACATCATGAATGGTTATCAGTTTATGGGGGCCAGGGCGGAATGTGGTGGTTTAACTCAGGTATCCCCCATTATCTTAGGTGTTCTGAATGCTAGGCTCCCAGCTGATAGTGATTTGGGAATTAATGCCTCCTGGATGCAGTGTATTGCTGGGGGTGGGCTTATGGGTATTATAGCCAGTTTCCCCTTGCCAGTGTTTGGCATACTCTCCTGTTTCTGTTGTTCACTTGGTGTTGGCCGGGGGTGATGTCCACCCTCTGCTCATGTCTTCGTTTCCCCCTGCCATCATGGAGCTTTCCCTCAAACCTGTAAGCCAAAATAAACCTTGCTTCCCATAAGCTGCTCTTGTAGGGTGATTTCTGCCAGCAATGCAAACCTGACTGCAACACCTGGTACTGAAAATCTACTCAAAATCATATGACTGGGGAGGTCATGAGACCTAGAGGTGTAATGCCTGCTTGTGTCTGTCTTAATGCATATATTATGCTAACCAAATGGCCCTGTAAGAACTTTTCTTAATGTTCATACTCTTGTATTAATGCTACTATCACTTTCGGTTAGAGAAGCTTCTCTTTTCAGATAGCTGTGACCATTGGGATGACCCAAAAGGCACATAGTGCTGAGATGAAGTGACAGAGGAGTGCTCAGCACTGAAACATCTCTATCATACTTTCCAAGACTCAGGGTCCATTTTGGAAGCAGTGACAGAAAGAATGTAAGAGCTAAAGGAAGGGTAGGGCTCCTTACAATGCAGTTTTCCAGACACAAATTAGCCTCAATATGCATGATTTTGCAATGGCTAGAACTAACTACATGAGACCTCATAATAAGAAGGAAAAGATTATGAAATTAAAATAAAAAGAGACTAATTGAGAAGGGGAGGGTATATGATGGAGAGTGAATTCGTGAAGGGGAAAGTGGGGGAGGTAAGGGAATTATCATGGTCTATTGTCTGTAATCATGGAAGTTGTCAATAAAAAAGTTAAAAAATTAGCCGGGCGTGGTGGCGCACGCCTTTAATCCCAGCACTCGGGAGGCAGAGGTAGGAGGATCACCGTGAGTTCGAGGCCACCCTGAGACTACATAGTGAATTCCAGGTCAGCCTGGACCAGAGTGAGACCCTACCTCGAAAAACCAAAAAAAAAAAAAAAAAAAGTTAAAAAATATATTTTACTCAATTTATTTTCAAAGGTAAAAACTTCAGTAGCACTTTTCTAGTCAGAATTATCAGATTTTCATATTGATAGTTTTTCTCTTTGACCACAAGATAAAATAGCCAACATCACTCACATATATTCATCTAGTTAGCAAATATCAATTGGCTGCCTATTATACCCAAATAGTATTTGAGATTTGGAGAAACATGAGTAAATTAAAGCTTATTGTGGTAGTTTGAATCAGATGTCTACCATAAATTTGTTTTGAATGCTTGGTCCCCAGCTGGTGGCAATTTTGAAGGTGGAGCCTTGCTGGAGGATGTGTCATTGCACGCTGGCTTAGAGGTGGTATAGCCAGCTCCTCCTTGCTAGAATTCAGCTCACTCTCCTGAAACTATTATCTACCTAATGTTAGCAAGGATATGATGTCCAGCCTCTGCTCTACCATCCTTTCCCTGCCATCATGAAGCTTCCCCTTGAGACTGTAAGCCAAAATTAAACCTCCCTCCCATCAGCTACTTTATCCCAGCAATGTGAAGGTAACAACAACAATCATGTTCTCCATAAAGGAAGATAAAATTAAAATCATATATATATATATATATATATATATATATATATATATATATGAAAGATGAAGTAACATAACACTACTCAGATTAATGATCTGACTCTTCTTAAAGTTCAAAAGCAGTCTTTAAAGGGCCTTACAGTGGTCAACAAGAAAGAAAAGCTATGTCTGGTGACTCAGATGCATAGTGCTTGCTATTTGGGAGGCTGAGAAAGGATCTTGAGTGCATAGCCTTTGTGCAGGATGATGTAGCTTCAAGTCCAGGTGACTAACTTGGCAAACCTTGCATAAAAAAATAAAATAAAATAGCTGGGCGTGGTGGCGCACGCCTTTAATCCCAGCACTCAGGAGGCAGAGGTAGGAGGATCGCTGAGAGTTCAAGGCCACCCTGAGACTACATAGTTAATTCCAGGTCAGCCTGGACCAGAGTGAAACCCTACCTCAAAAAACAAAAAAAAAAAAAAACAAAAAAACAAAAATAAAATAAAATAAATAAAATAAAATAAAATAAAATGGACTGGGGATAAAACTCAAGGGTAGACTGCATATGAGAGGTCCTGGGTTTAATCTTTAGTACCAAGTTAAAAAAAAATAAAAAACAGGAGAAGGCAAATTCTAGTGATAAAAGTGAGCACATTTGAAGCCAGCTCTGGAGAGGCATACTTGTATTCCCAGCACTGGAGTGACTGAGGCAAGAAGAACAGACTTAGCCCCATGGTAAGACTTATTTAAAAGTGGAGGAAGGTCTGTTGTGATGACTTAACTGTTAAGGCACTTGCCTGAAAAGCCAAGAGAGCCTGGTTCGATTCCCCACTACCCATGTAAAGCCAGATGCACAAAGTGGCACATGATCTGGAGTTCTTTTGCAGTGGATAGAGGCCCTGGCACACCCAAATTTATCTCTCTCTCTCTGTCTGTCTCTCTGTCGATAGATAGATAGATAGATAGATAGATAGATAGATAGATAGATAGATATACAGACATACAGATATAGATATATAATAAGTGGGGAAGCTTGGAAGATAGCTCAGTAGTTAAAGGTGCTTGGTTGTAAAGCCTCAAGTTCCAGGTTTCATTCCTGAGCCATCCCAGCACTCAGGAGGCAGAGGTAGAAGGATCACCGTGAGTTTGAGGCCACCCTGAAACTACACAGTGAATTCCAGGTCAGCCTGGGCTAGAGCTAGACCCTACCTCGAAACAACAACAAAAAATGGTGTTTGGAATTCATTCCCAGAAACAACAGGTCCTAGTGCACCCATACACCCATGCACACACACACACACACACACAAACAAACATGCAAATGCAGAAGTATATATTTGTTGTTTTTTTTTTTAAAAAAGGGTGATGTGCCAGGCATGGTGGCGCACGCCTTTAATCCCAGCACTCGGGAGGCAGAGGTAAGAGGATCGCCGAGAGTTCAAGGCCACCCTGAGACTACATAGTTAATTCCAGGTCAGCCTGGACCAGAGTGAGACCCTACCTCAAAAAAAAAAAAAAAAAAGGTGATGTGCCAGGCATGGTGGTGCATGCCTTTAATCCTTGAACTCTGGAGGCAGAGGTAGGAGGATCATTTTGAGTTTGAGGCTAGCCTGGGGCTACAGTGTGAGTTACAGGTCAGCCTGGGATAGAGGGAGACTCTACCTCAAAACAACAACAACAAAAAGGGTCTTATGGGCTTGCAAACCCTGATGGCCAGGGTTTAATTCTCCAGTACCCACATAAAGCCGAATGGACAAAATGGTGCATGCATCTGGCATTCATTTGCAGTGACAGGAGACAGTGCCATGCCGATTCTCTCATTTCTCATTCTCTCTCTCCTCTCAAATAAATAATTAATAAATAAATACATAACATTTTCAAAATGGGCCTTACTTTAAAATTAAATTGAACTGAATACAAACTCAATTTTAACATCTAATATGTGCTCTTGAACAAGTTATTTAACTTCCCTTTGCTCAGTTGCCTTATCCATAAAAATGAATGTGGTGGCAAGATTGCTCAGTGGTTAAAGTGCTTGCCTGAAAAGCCTAAAGACCCAGTTTTGATTCCCCAGTACCCATGTAAAGCCAGAACCAAGGTGGCACATGCATCTGGAGTTTGTATGCTGTGACTAGAGGCCCCAGTGCATTCTCAATCTCTTGTTCTTTCTGTATCTCTTTTCTCTGTCTCTCTCTCTCTGCTTGCAAATAAATTTGAAAAACGAGCTAGGTGTGATGGTGCATGACTTTTAATTCCAGTACTCAGGAGGCCAAGGAGGATCACCAATCATTCAAGGCTACCCTGAGACTACATAGCGAATTTCAGGTCAGCCTGGGTTAGAGTGAGTTCCTACCTCGAAAAAAAAAAAATGAATGTAGTGGTTTGAATATAAACTACCTCCATAGTCTCACGTGCTTGAATACTTATTCCCCAGCTGGTGGCACTGTACTGGAAGGTTATAGAAACTTCCTGCCAGTGTGACACCAGCTTCCTGCTTGTGCCATGCTTTCTCCCCCAGGCTGGAGTCTATCCTCTGTAACTATAACACGAATTATACCTTTTTCTTTCCATAAATTGTTTCTGGTCAGCTATTTTGTCCCAGCAATAAGAAAGTAACTGAGGGCTGGAGAGATGGCTTAGCGGCTAAGGTGCCTGCCTCCTAACCCTAAGAACACCGGTTCCAATCTCCAGCCGTTCCAATCTCCAGGTCCCAGGTTTAGCCAGATGCAGTGACGCAAGGGCGCAATGCCACACTTGCCCACAAGGGGCGCACACATCTGGATTTCGTTCACAGCAGCTGAGACACTGCTCACGAGCCCATCTCTATCTTTCTCCCTCTCCCTCTCTGTCTGTCTCTCTCTGTGTTTTTCTCCAAAAATAAATAAAATAAATAAAATAATAAGAAAAAAAATTTTAAAAAGAAAGTAACTGATACAATGAGATAATAAATACTAAGTTTATTATCAGAATTATATAATTCATGAAAATGTCTAACATGGTGCCAGACATAGAGCCACACAGTTATTATGGTGACATGTTGGAAGAGGGAGAATCAAGTTTGTAAATAATTATTTCAAAATCAGATTTCATTTTGCATTAATATATGTTGGGAAAAATATAATTCTTCACTCTACACATACAAATATAGAAAAATGCAAAGGATTGCTCAACTCAATACCATCCTTCTGAATGTGGAACTCATAACCTTGGCACAAACAGCCAACACCTCAGCTGCCTGGACTTTGGCTCACAAAGACTCACTATGGATTCCCAGTTTGGAAATTGCCTTCCATTGAGCTATTCAGCTCAAGGCATGCGCCCTTCTGCGAGGTACTGGAGTACAAACACCAGCTGTATTGTTTCAATCTGAAACCAACCATGTTAAAAATTCGCCCCACCTCTTTGTGGAAACTGCTCCTTCTGCCGCTTCCAGTCCCTCATAATGGTTGTTCCCAAGATTCATCCTCTATTAAACATACTCCAATGTCTGTTTCAGAGCCTGCCTCCCCTACACGTTTAAATGAAGTATGGGCAAAGCATTGTTGTTGAGCAAGACTGGAAAAGTTCCTCTGTAAAGGGCCAGATGATAAGCGTTATAGGCTTTGTTAGGCCATATGTTCTCTGTCGTGTCTATTCAATTTTTATTCAACTCTGATGTGAAAGCAGCCACAGACAATACAAAGACGAAGGGGTGACTGGGATTATTGCTCAGTAGCAGAGCACTTGCCTAGCATGAATAAGGCCATGGATTCCATTCATAGGATTCCCCCAAAATGAACTTATTTAAAAGAAGCTAAATGTGATTTTTTTTTTTTTGAGGTTCTCACTCTAGTCCTGGTTTACCTGGAGCTCACTCTGTTGTCAAGATTGACCTTGAATGCATGACAATTCTCCTACCTCAGCTTCCCAAGTACTGAAATTAAAGACTTGAGCCAAACCTGGCCGAATTTCAAATTTCATATAATGTTCACATATCCTAAAATATCTTTCTATTCTGGCTTTTGGGTTTTTAACTAGTTAAAAATGGAAAATACAGAGCAGGAAAGATTGCCTAGTGGTTAAAGGCACTTGGTTGCAAAGCCTGATGGCCCAGGCTCAATTCCCCAGTACCCACATAAAGTCAAATGCACAAAGTGGCACATGTGTATGGAGTTCATTTGCAGAGGCAAGAGACCTTGGCATGCCTGTACACACACACACACACACACACACACACACACACACACACACACTTGCTGTCTCTAAATAAATTAAATAAATAAATAAATGGAAAACACATCCCTAGCTCATAGGGGTTCAAAAGAGGCAGCAGGAATTTACAGCTAATGTGGAAAACTAGGAGTCTCACAAAAGAAACCTGTGGGAATAAAGAGGTAAGATAACGCACAATATGCTCACCTTCCAAAATGGCCTTAACAAACATCTACAGAACATAGCATCCAAATACTGCAATGGGGCTGGGAAGAAGGCTCAGTGGTTAAAGGCACGTGCTTCCAAATGCTGCAGAATGCAAACTATTTTCAGCAGCACATGGAACTTTCTCGAAATTTGATCATATATTAGGACACAAAAAATTATAACAAATACGAGAAATGGTAATAATTCCTTGTACTCTGATCACAATAGGATAAAACTACAACCAACACCAAAAAAGACTACAGAAAATATACAAACCCATGGAAATTCAACAATGCACTGTTGAGTGATGAATGTATCAATGTGTCATTGAAAACAAGAAGGAGAAAAAAAAAATTTTCTAGAACCAAATAATGAAAACACACCATACAACATAGAAAACCATACGAGATTAAAATGCCAGTCCTAGCTGGGCATGGTGGCACATACCTTTATATTTCAGCACTCGGGAGGCAGAGGTAGGAGGATCACTGTGAGTTTGAGGCCACCCTGAGAATACAGAGTGAATTCCAGGTCGGCCTGAGCTAGTGTGAGACCCTACCTCAAAAAAAAATTAAATTAAATTAAATTAAATAAATAAATAAAAGGCAGACCTAAGAGTGAAATGTATAGCTGGAAGTGCCTATATTAAGAAAATTAGGGGCTGGAGAGATGGCTTAGTGATTAAGGCCCTTGCCTGTGAAGCCTAAGGATCCAGGCTCAATTCTCCAGTTCCCACATAAGCCAAATGCACAACGTGGTGCATGCATCTGGACTTTGCAGTGGCTTGTTGGGCCCTAAGAGGCCCAGGTGTGAGGCCCAGTGGAACTTCCTGAGCCTGACTAGAATTTGGCGACTTGTCTTTGGCCTACTTCCGCTTAAGAATGACTCAGCAAGGCCTAAGCTGAAACTGCCTCCGCCCAGCTACTGCTGACGTGGTGAAATACTATTGGCCCGAACACCTTTATCCCATCCTGAGACCCTCCCTCTTTCTCAAAGCTATATGAACATCTTCCTACTACAATAAAACGAGTTCCTGCCTCAACAAGACTCCCGGCCCAGTGTTTTTCTCTCCGGTGTTTTGGGGGCGTGTCTGGGCCGCTGACATCCATCATCCCGCTCAGCCTCAAGAGGAGCCACTGGTCTGGCTCTTTCTTCAGCCCGACCTGCCGGGGAGGGAAACCAGCAGTGGCTAGACACCCTGGTGTGCTCATTATCCCTCTCTCTCTCTCTAATAGATAAATAAAACAAAAATGAAAATTTAAAGAAAGAAAGAAAATTAGGGGCTGGAGAGATGGTTTGGTGGTTAAGGCATTTGCCTGCCAAGCCAAAGGACCCAGGTTCAATTCCCCAGGACCCATGTAAGCCAGATGCACAAGATGGTGCATGTGTCTGAAGTGTGTTTACAGTGGCTGAAGGCCCTGGCATGCCTTTTCTCTGTCTCTATCTCTTTCTTTCTCATCTATCTATCTAGCTCATAAATAAAATTAATTAATTAATTTTAAAAAGAAATTATAAAGCCAAGCATAGTGGTGCCCACCTTTAATCCCAGCACTCAGGAGGCAGAGATAGGAGATTCACCATCAGTGCAAGGCCAGCCTGAGACTACACAGTGAATTTCAGGTCAGCCTGGGCTAGTGTGAGACCCTACCTCAAAAAAAGAAAAGAAAGAAAGAAAGAAAGAAAGAAAGAAAGAAAGAAAGAAAGAAGAGAAAAGAAAGAAAAGAAAAGAAAGAAAAGAAAAGAAAGAGATAAATTAGAGCCAGGCATGTCAGTGCATGCTTTTAATCCCAACTCCCTGGAGGCTGTGGTAGGAGTATCCCATGCCTTGCGTTCAAGGCAAGTCTGGATTACAGAATGAGTTCCAGGTCAACCTGGGCTTCAAAAAAAGAAATAAAAGTTATGGGGAAGGCTTTACACTGCTTCTGACTTTTCCTGGGCTGTATCTCTGTATTCCCTCTTCTTTTCTTCTCTTAAACTAATAAATTTATCTCTCTCTCTCAAAAAAAAAGAATTAGAAAGGTCAAAAGAAAGAAGAACAAGGGCTGGAGAGATGGCTTAGCGGTTAAGGCGCCTGCCTGCTAAGCCTAAGAACGCTGGTTCCAATCTCCAGCAGTTCCAATCTCCAGGTCCCACGTTTAGCCAGATGCAAAGTGACGCAAGGGCACAATGCCGCACTTGCCCACAAGGGGGGCGCACGCATCTGGATTTCGTTCACAGCAGCTGAGAGACTGCTGGCGTGCCCATCTCTATCTGTCTCCCTCTCCCTCTCTGTCTGTCTGTCTCTCTCTCTATGTCTCTCTCCAAAAATAAATAAGAAAAATAATTTAAATTTTTTTTTAAAAAGTAAGAAGAAAAGACCTACACAAGACCATTATAATAGGAGGAAAAGATCAGGACATCAAACTGAAAAGAGAGACTGATTGAGAGGGGGAGGGAATATGATGGAGAGTGAAGTTTCAAAGGGGAAAGTGGGGGGAGGGAGGGAAGGACCATGGGATATTGTCTATAATTAAAGAAGCTGTCAATAAAAAAATTAAAAAGTAAGAACAGGGCTGGAGAGATGGCTTAGTAGCTAAGGTGCTTCCATGCAAAGCCCAAGGACCCAGGTTCAATGCCCCAGGACCTACATAAGCCAAATACACAAGGTGGCACATGTATCTGAAGTTCTTTTGCAGCAGTTGAAGGCCCTGGCATGCCCAGTCTCTCTATATATCTGCTTCTCCCTCTATTTCTCTCTCTCTCTCAAATAAATAACTAAATAAATAATTTTTTAAAAAACAGGTTAGGGCTGGAGAGATGGCTTAGCGGTTAAGGCGCCTGCCCGCTAAGCCTAAGAACGTCAGTTCCAATCTCCAGGTCCCACGTTTAGCCAGATGCAAAGTGATGCAAGGGTACAATGCCGCACTTGCCCACAAGAGGGCACACACATCTGGATTTCGTTCGCAGTGGCTGAGAGGCTGCTGGGGTGCCCATCTCTATCTGTCTTCCTCTCCCTATCTCTAAAAATAAAATATGTGTCTAAAACAGATTAAAAAAGAAAAATAAAAATAGAAAAGAAATAATATAGCAGAAATTAATGAAATCAAGATTTTTTAAGACCCATAAAGAATAAATGAAACAAAGAGGTTTATTTGAAAAGATAAGGAGGATCGCTGAGGGCTGGAGAAAGGGCTTAACACCCTGAGTGACACCTAAGGACCATAGTTAATTCCAGGTCAGTGGCACATGCATCTGGACCAGAGTGAGACCCTGTTTGTCCTGCTAATAAATAAATAAAAATAAAACAAAAAATAAAAAAAGATTGTTAAAAAATAAAAATAAAATAAAATATTAAAAAATTTAAAAAAAAGGTTACAACAGATACCAAAAAAAAACCATAAGACACCTTAAAAAATCAAAAATTAGTAGATGTAAAGAAATAATGATCAGAGCAGAAATTAATGAAATCAAGATTGTCCCCTCCCCCAAAGACATATAAAGAATAAATGAAACAAAGAGCTGTTTATTTGAAAAGATAAAGAAGGATTGTTGAGTTTTAGGGCTGGAGAAAGGGCAGGTCAATGGTTATGAGAGCGCAATTGCCAGTGACAGAGAAGAAAGAAAGAAAGAAAGAAGAAAGAAAGAAAGAAAGAAAGAAAGAAAGGAAAGAAAGAAGAAAGAAAGAAAGAAGAGAGAAGAAAGAAAGAGAAGAATGGTTTGAGGTTTAAGAAAGAAAGAAAGAAAGAAAGAAAGAAGGAGGGGAGGAGGGAAGGAAGGAAGGAAGGAAGGAAGGAAGGAAGGAAGGAAGGAAGGAAGGAAGGAAGGAAGGAAAGGAAGGGCACATGCTTGAAAATCTGGAGTTCAATTCCCCAGTACCTATGTGAAGACAGTTTGCAGTGGCTGGAGGCTCTGGTGTACCTGTTCTCTCTTTCTGTTTGTCTGCTGCTAATAAATAAATAAAAATAAAACAAAAAATTATTAAAAGAAGATTGTTAAACTCTTGGTGAAATTAACCAAAACAAAGAAAAGACAAAATTAATAAAATTAAAGATACAAAAGGTCAACTATTACAATGCAGGAATGCATCAAAAAATATGATTCACCCTGATCATATGGCTTTTATTCCAGAGGTTCAAAATATGCAAATAAGCAAATGTAATTCAACAAATAAATGGGCTTAAGTGAAAAAATCATATGATCATCTCACTTGATGCAGAAAAAAGCACTTGACAAAATCAAACATCACTTAATGATAAAATTCCTGAAGAAACTGGGACTATAAGGAATTTACTTCTATATAATAAGGCAATATGAGTTGGAGAGATAGCTCAACATATAAAGACACTTTTTTTAAAGCCTGACTACCAGGGTTTACCTATCCAGTACGCACATAAAGTCAAGTGCACAAAGTGATGCATGTGTATGGAGTTTGCAGTGGCTGGAAGCCCTATAATGCCCAACCCACCACCCCCTCCTTCTTCCTCTCCCCCTCTCTTTTTGATCTCCCTTTCAAATAAATAAATAAAGTTATTTTTTAAAAATAAAGGCTGTTGGGTGTGATGGCACAAGCCTTTAATCCCAGCACTGGGAGGGCAGAGGTAGGAGAATCACCATGAGTTCAAGGCCACCCTGAGACTACATAGTGAATTCCAGGTGAGTGTGGGCTAGAACAAGACCCTACCTCAAAACAAACAAACAACAAAAAACAAACAGAAAAAGGAAAAAAAAGGCTATATATGACAAACCTATAGCAAACTTTACACTAAATGAAGAAAAACTCAAAGCATTTCTATTAAATCAGGAATAAGACAAGGGTTCCATTTTTTTCCACTTTTATTTAGTATAGTACTGGAAGTCCTTGCTACAGCAATAAGACAAGAGAGACAAATAAAGGGGACTAAAAACTAGGGATGAAGAGATGGCTTAGCAGCTAAGGTACTTGTCTGCAAAGCCTAAGGACCAAGGTTCGATTCCCCAATACCCATCTAAGCCAGATGCCCAAGGTGGCACATGTGTCTGGAGTTCGTTTGTAGTGGCTGGAGGCCCTGGCTCACCCATTCTCTCTTTACTCTATCTGCTTCTCCCTCTCTCAAATAAATAAATAAACTATTATTAAAAGAAAAACTAAAAGAAGTCAAATTATCATTATTTGCAGATTCTATGATTTTATACATAAGGGACCCTAAAGACTCCACCAGCAAACTGTCAGAGCTGATAAGCACTTTCATCAAAGTAGCAGGATATGAAATTGACACACAGAAATCAGTAACCTTCCTTTCTACCAACAACAAATGTGGCTGAGGATGAAATCAGGGGAACACTCTGATTCAAAACTGATTTGAAGCTGGGCGTGGTGGTGCACGCCTTTAATCCCAACACTTGGGAGGCAGAGGTAGGAGGATCAATGTGAGTTCGAGGCCACCCTGAGACTACATAGTGAATTCCAGGTCAGCCTGGGCTACAGTGAGACTCTACCTTGAAAAACCAAAAACAAAAACAAAACTGATTTGAACTCTGGTTCAAAATTGCCTCAAAAATAAAATGCCTAGTAATAATCCTAATAAAGATAGTGAAAGTGAGACTCAAGAGAGAAATTGAAGAAGTCACTAGAAAATGGAAAGACATCTCATGTTCATGGATTGGAAGAATAAATATTATGAAAATGGCTATTTTACCAAAAGCAATCTTCAGATTTAATGCAATCCTCAAAAAAAATTCCAATGGTGCCAGGTGTATTGGCACACACCTTTAATCCTAGCACTTGGGACGCCAAGGTAGAAGGATTGCTGTGGGTTCAAGGCTACCCTGAGACTACAGAGTGAATTCCAGATTAGCTTGGACTAGATCAAGACCCTACCCCCAAAAAAAACGGCCTCATGTGGTGGCGCACGCCTTTAATCCCAGCACTCCGGAGGCAGGGGTAGGAGGACCCCGTGAGTTCAAGGCCACCCTGAGATTACATTGTGAATTCCAGGTCAGCCTGGGCTGAAGTGAGACCCTATCTCAAACCCTCCCAAAACTCTCCCATGGAAAAAAAAAAAAAAAAAAACAAGAACAACAACAAAAAATTCCAATGGTATCCTTCACTGAAATAGAAAATTAATTTGAAAGTGTAAAACACCTCGGATCACCAAAGCAAAATCCTGAGTAACAAAAAAAAAAAAATAAGACTGCATCAGCATGGTGACACATACCTTTAATTCCTGCACTCAGGAGGCAGAGGTAGGAGGTATGAATTTGAGGTCAGTCTGGGACTACTGAATTTGTTCCGTGTCAGCCAGGGCTAGAGAGAGACCCTACCTCAAAAAATCAAATAATAGCCAGGCGTGGTGGTGCACGCCTTTAATCCCAGCACTTGGGAGGCAGAGGTAGGAGGATCGCTGAGAGTTCGAGGCCACCCTGAGACTACATAGTGAATTCCAGGTCAGCCTGGACCAGAGTGAGACCCTACCACAAAAAAAAAAAAAAAAAAAAAAAATCAAATAATAATAATGATGATGATGATGATGAGGCTGGACATATCACCATACCTAATATCAAAGTATATTACAGAGCCATAGCAACAAAAACAGCATAGTACTGGCCAAAAGCAGACACGGAGGTCAATGGAACAGAATAGTAGAACCATATATATACTCATGCAGCTACAGCCATCTGATTTTAGACAAAATTGCAAAAAAAAAATATCACTGAAGCAAATGCAGATTTTGTTGTGTTTTATCTTGAGGTAGGTCTCACTCTAAGTCAGGCTGTCCTGGAACTCTCTGTAGTCCCAGGCTGGCCTCAAACTCACAGCAATCCTCCTACCTCTGCCTCCTGAGTGCTGGAATTAAAGGCATGCACCACCATGTCTGGACAAAAAGACGGCTTTTTAAACAAATTTTGCTAAGAAACCTGGATAGCTATATGTGGAGCAATGAAACTAGATCCCATCTTGTCCATGCACAACAATCAACTACAAATGGATGAAAAACCTTAACATTAGTCCTGGAACTGAAGTTTCTGGAGGAAAGTGTTTGGAAACTATTTTAACATAGAGGCATAGGCAATGACTTTATAAATAGAATTCTAGTCACTCAGAAAATAAAGCCACTAAGCAATAGGACCTCATGAACTTAAAACACTTTTGAAATTTTTATTTATTTATTTATTTAAGAGAGAGAGAGAGAGAATGGGCACGCCAGGGCCTCGAGCCACTGCAAACGCACTCCAAACGCATGTGCCAACTTGTTTATCTGGCTTACATGGTACCTAGAGAATCAAACCTGGATCCTTAGGCTTCGCAGGCAAGCACCTTAACTGCTAAGCCATCTCTCCAGCCCTTAAAACACTTTCATTCATCAAAGGGCATTCATTGTTAATCAGGCAAAGAGACAGCGTAGAAAGTGGGAGAAAATATTTACCAGTCATACATCTGACATAGAATTAATATCTAAGATATACAAAGAACTAAAAAAATTAAATAATAATAAGTCAAACAACCCTAATAAAAATGGGCTATAGCCCTTGGTTTCCCTTGAGAAACAGATAGTAAGACCCTATTGCTGAAGACATCTCTTGCCTGAGAGGAAAGGTCACTGAGAAAGCAAGCTGGTGCTGAGCAGAAAACCTTCTCCTTGTAGACCAGCCAACTGAAAGCTGGAAAAAGCTGCACTGCATGCAGCCATATGGGAGACAGAAGTCATCAGCAGTGAAAACAGTGGACACTGGAAAACTCAAGTTTGGCCAGACAGTGACCGAACAGGTGCAATGGTGGCATGTCTGCTCCAGGGGAAACCAACTGCTCCATAATTGGACTGAAGGCCTCTCTACGGGAGGGAATACATACCTGGTACTGAAAAACCTAAGTAAAAGTCTATGGCAGGTGAGGTCATGAGCCTTAGGGGTATAAAGCCTGCTCTTGTCTGACTAAATGTGTATATTATTTCCACCAAGCTGCCCTGGGGGCACTACACTTAATGTTCATGTTCACATATTAACACTACTCTCACTTCTGGTTAAAGAAGCTTCTCTTTTCAGATGGCGATGACCACTGGGATCACCAAAAGGCAACATAGTGCTGAGAAGAAGGGATAGAGGAGTGCCCAACACTGAAACACCTCTGTCACACCCTCCAAGGCTCAGGGACCATTGCGGAAGAGGGGGCGGATAGAATGGGAGAGCCAAAGGAAGGGTACGACTTCTTACAATGCAACTGCCCAGACAGAAATTGGCCTTGATATCCATGACCTTGCAGTGCCTAGCAATACCTTTGCAAGACACTCAAAATAGAAGAAAATGATGATGACATCAAATTAAAAGAGAGACTAATGGAGAGAGGGAGGGGATATGATGGAGATGGGTGTTCTAAAGTGGAATGGGGGGAGGGGAGGGGAGGGAAATATCATATGTTTTTTTTTTTTTTTTTTTTTTTTTTGGTTTTGCGAGGTAGGGTCTCACTCTGGTCCAGGCTGACCTGGAATTAACTATGTAGTCTCAGGGTGGCCTCAAACTCTCGGCGATCCTCCTACCTCTGCCTCCCGAGTGCTGGGATTAAAGGCGTGCGCCACCACGCCCGGCTCATATGTTTTTTGTATGTAAGTATAGAAGGTGTCAATAAAAAATTAATAATTAAAAAATGGGCTATAGAACTGAATAGAGAATTCTCAAAAAAAATACAAATGATAAAAAAATTTTTGATTAATATTCGATATTCTTAGCCATCATAAAAAAGCAAACGAGAACTACCCTGAGATTCCGTGAATAACTATTATCAAACCATCTAGTGACAATAATTGCTGGTGAGGGTGTGAGGAAAGACGTACCTTATTTGTCCAATGTTGGTGGGAATGTAAACTGGTGCAGCCAGTGTGTAAATCAGTGTGGAGGTTCCTGAGATAGCTTGAAATAAATTTGCTGCATGACCCAACTATACCATACTCAGGCCTATTCCCTAAGGACTCTAAACTTCACTATAGAGATACTTGTTCAACCATGTTTATTGCTGTTATATTCACAATAGCCGAGCAATGGGACCAGCCTAGATGCTCACCAACTGATGAATGGACAATTAAGAAGTACATACAGGGCTGGAGAAATGGCTTAGTGGTTAAACGCTTGCTTGTGAAGCCTAAGGATCCCGGTTCGAGGCCCGATTCTCCAGGACCCACGTAAGCCAGATGCATAAGGGCCACATGCATCTGGAGGCCCTGGCACGCCCATTCTCTCTCTCTCTCTACCTGCCTATTTCTGTATCTCTCTCTCAAATTAATAAATAAATAAAAATAAAATATTAAAAAAAGAAGTACATACACACAATGCACTTTTACTCAACTGTAAAGAAAAATTAAATAAGGGCTGGAGAGCTGTCTTAGAGATTAAAACACTTGCCTGAGAAGCCTAAGAACCCAGGTTCAATTCCTCAGTACCCACATAAACCAAATACACAAGCTGGCACATGCATCTGGAGTTTGTTTGCAGTGGCTAGAGGCTCTGGTGTGCTCATTTTCCCCCCTTAAATAAATGAATTAATTAAATAAAATGAAATAATGAAAATTGCAGAAAAATGGATTAACATGGAAAACATTATACTGAGGTAACACAGGCTCAAAAAATCAAACACAGCATGTTCTTTCTATTATGTGGATCCTAGCTTCAAGTTTTTTTAAATTCTCACCTGGCAAGGTAATACACACCTTTTTTATTATTATTTTTGTTTTTATTTATTTATTTGAGACAGAGAAAGGCAGAGAGAGAGAGAGAGACACAGAGAGAGAGAGAGAGAATGGGCACACCAGGGCTTCCAGCCACTGCAATCAAACTCCAGATGCATACACATACCTTGTGCATCTGGCTTATGTGGGTCCTGGGGAATCGAACCGAGGTCCTTTGGCTTTACAGGCAAGCACCTTAACCACTAAGCCATCTCTCCAGCCCCCTAGCTTCAGATTTTTAGATTTGTATGTGAATTGGATTAAGAGTAAATAATAGAGGCAGGAAGCCAGAAAGGGGCCATGAGGGAGGAGTCTAGGGAAGATTGTAAGGGAATGGCATAGTAGTTGTTTAAGTAGAGAGGCAGAATACTGGGGATGGAATGTTCTAAGTGGAGTCTAGAAAGGGGAATGGAGAAGTGGAGGATATTAGAAGAAGATTAATCAATAGTAAAGATGTTATGAATAAGCCCTACAGAGACATATTTCTGGACTAGCTAATATATGTCTTAAAAAAAAAAAAAACTAGTTTGGGCTCAAGTGCCCTGTGAGAGTCGATAATGCTGTACCCAGAAGCCATAGGCTGTTACAAAAAATTTTCAGGGCCTGGGGTGAAATACCTTCCAGTGAGTTGTTGGTCAGGGTGGTCCCTGATGCCCTCAAAACACTACAGACTATTGATAAGGCTCTTGGTTGCTGACCATAACTAGACCGTAATGCTATTGCTGAAGCCTTCACATGCTTGGGCTGCAGATCACTGAGAAATCAAGCTGGAGCTGAGCTGGAAGCCTCCTCCCTGGTGACTAGCTGTCAGGATGCTGGAAAGAGCTGGGGGAGAAAAGTCATCAATGATCTTAACCAGCAGTGGACCCTGCAAGCTTTACAGCTGGGCAGCCAGGCCAAGTGAACCAACTGGTGCAACGGTGCTATATCTCTTATGGGGGTAACCAAATACTCTTTGATTAGATTTGAGGTTTGCTCCATAGGAAGAAATTCAAGCCTGGTATGAAAAATCAGACTTGGGGGAGATAATAAGCCCTGGGGGGGAACTTTTGTTGTTTAGCTAAATGGATATAGTCTGCCCACAATCTGCCATCTAAATATTTATGCTTGTGCCCACATATTAATGCTATTATCAATTTTGGTTAAAGATGCCTCACTTTTCAGATGGCATTGACTACTAGGGATACTAAAAATTCATAAAAGTGTTGAGAAGTAAGAGTATAGTGTTCACCACTAAGTGAGACATCTCTATCACTCCTCCAAGGCTCCAGGCATCGTTGCAGAAGAGGTGGCAGAAGGAATCTAAGAGCCAAAGGAAGGGGAGGAGTGCTTTGTAAAACTGTTTTCCAGACACAAAGTGGCCATTGCATTCATGAGCTCACCATGGCCAACACTACCTACACAAGACCTGTACAATATGAGGAAAAATGATAACATCAAAATAGAAGAAGGACTACCTGGAAAGAAGAAGAGGTTCAGTGGAGGAGAGATATAGGAAGGTGGGATAAAGGAGGGTGGTGGGAGAGGATTATGATCATGGGACATTGTGCATGCAAATGTATGGAAGTTGTCAATGTGATGAAAAAATAGATAATTAACTAGCAGGTGGGGTATATTTGGCCACTTAGCCATAGTTTGCCAACTCCTGAACTAGAGGAAAGTGTTAGAGCTATGAAGCTCTCATGGAACGAGTGTTTTAGTAAAATGGGTTTATAGAAATTGATATCATGAGACCCTAGGTCATGTTCTGAGGATATAGATCTTTTCCTGGCCCTAGTTCAAAAGAAGATATAGGAAAGGAGCCAGGAGTGGTGGCGCACGCCTTTAATCCCAGCACTTGGGAGGCAGAGGTAGGGGGATCACTGTGAGTTTGAGGCCACCCTGAGACTACAGAGTGAATTCCAGGTCAGCTTGGGCTAGAGTGAGACCCTACCTTGAAAAACCAAATATATATATATGAAAGGAAAAGGGAAATAGGAAACAGATGGGTATTTCCACCGAGGAAATATCATCTTGATCACTAAATCAAATTGCAGGATGTGAGTGGTTGTCTTTTGGCTGCCACTTTATATTCAAAAATAAAAGCACAATGGAGACATTGCCTCTCCCCCATAACTGACTGCTGCCCCCAGTCTGCATGACCCACAATCTCCATGGGGTTGACCCGCAGCCCCAATGAGGAGGGCCTCTTCAGAAAAGGGGCAGGGATGAGGGAAAGGATGGTACCAACATGTGTTGTGTACATACTAACTATGTCCATATATAATGGAAAAGTAAATTTAGGGCTGGAGGGATGGCTTAATGGTTAAGGCATTTGCCTGCAAAGCCAATGGACCCACGTTCGATTCCTCAGGACCCACATTAGCCAGATGCACAAGGGGACACATGTGTCTGGGTTCATTCTCAGTGACTGGAGGCCCTGGTGTGCCCATTCTCCCTCTTTCTCTTCCTCCTTCTCTGTCAAATAAACAAATACATAAAAATAAACTATTTTTAAAAAAATAAATTTACAAAAAAAGCACAGCCAGATGTGGTGGTGCATTCCTGTAAACCCAGCTTTGAAAGGTGGAAGCAGGAGGATCAGGAGTTTGTAATAATTTCAAGTTCAGCCTGGCTAGAAGAGACCTTGTCTCATAAAACATAAATAAAATTTAAAAATAAAAACAGGGCCGGAGAGATGGCTTAGCGGTTAAGGCACTTGCCTGCAAAGCTTAAGGACCATGTTCAACTCTCCAGGTCCCAGGTAAGCCAGACACACAAAGGTGAGGCAAGTGCAAGGTTGCACATGCACACAAGATGGCTCACATGTCTGAAGTATGATTGTAGTGGCTGGAGGCCCTGGCATGCCAATTCTGTCTCTTTCTCTCTCAAAAAATGCAAAAATAAATAAATAAATAAATAAATAAATAAATACACCTTTAATCACAGCACTTGGGAGGCAGAGGTAGGTGGATCACTGTAAGTTCAGGGACACCCTGAGACTACATACTGAATTCCATGTCAGCCTGGGCTAGAAACCAAGACTGCACTTCGAAAAACCAAACTAATAAAAAATAAAATAAATAAAATAAAAACATGAGCTGGAGAGATGGCTCCGTGGTTAAAGGCACTTGATTGTGAAGCCTGATAAGCCAGGTTCAGTTCCCCTGTACCCATGCAAACCCAGGTGCTCAAAGTGGTGCATGCATCTGGAGCTCATTTGCAGTGGCAGGAGGCCCTAGTGCTGCCATTCTTATTCTCAGTCTCTCTCTCTCTCTCTCTCTCTCTCTCAATCTCTCTCTCCGTCTTCCTCTCGCCCTCCCTCCCTCTTTCTATCTCTCTCAAATAAATAAAATATTTCTTATAAAAATAAAAACATGGGGGCTGGAGAGATGACTTGGCAGTTAAGGCACTTGCCTGCAAAGCCTAATGACCTAGATTCAATTCCCCACTACCCATGTAAAGCCAGATGCACAAGATGGTACATGCATCTGGAGTTTGTTTACAATAGCATGACAGCCTGACACATCCATTCTCTCTCTTTCTCTTTCTCTCTCTTGTTTATCTCTATATCTTTCTGCTTGTAAATAAATAAATAAAATCAAATAAAACACAGTTAGAGATTGCTATACTTTTAATATTTACAGAGAATATGTCTAAATGACTTACTGATAAAGAAATGGAGAAAAGCCCATTTCCCTCAAGAAAAAAAAAAAAAAAAAACAGAGGAATTTATTTGAGCAAGAAACATTTTTACCTCTCTATCCTAAATTTTTTTTGGCATTTTAGTTTTGTCATCACATTTTTGTTTTGTTTTCTTTTGTTTTGTTTTTCTGATTTGGATAGTTTTTTTCCAATTTCAATACTCTCGTAAGTGAACTGTAACCTCTTCTGTCTGTTTTTTATCTTTATTTTTGCTTTGTTGCTGCATAAACATGCCTTGAAAACCATTCTTTAGGGCTCCTCTTCCTGCTTTCCGACAGTATGTGTAGCCTTATGAAGTTGCTCTTAATTCCCTTCTACAATCCGTGCCTGCGTATCTTCCAAATAAATGAATACGATGTGGCTTTGGTCCGAGGAATTGGGAGGAATGGAAGCCTCCTCTCTATGGATCCACACTGCTATACTGAGAAATATGGAGACTAGGAGTGCTGATCTCACTTGACACCAATTGCAGCAAGCGACTAATGACTATATCCCTGGCTTTTGAGGTCTCCAGGTTCTTCTCTCTGGACACTTGGACACTGATTTGGTCCACACTTGTCATGATGAGTTCTGATGCAAGAATCTGGGTAGGAGAACTATCCCGGCACATGGTGTCCATAATGTACTGCTTATATAACTCCACCACCTTCTGCTCAAGGTACTCATTCAACACTGCATTTGAAATAGGCGTCTGCATCTGTAGGCTGCTCTTCTCCTTGATACTAGTGATTCTCCAGCAGGATGAGTACCGCTGGATAGGTTTTAGGGGAAAGTCACTGGACTGAGCAGAAATGGAATCTTCCATGGACAAAGGAATCTCAGACGACTTCAGCAAAGGACCATATTCAAAACTGCTCTCTGGGGGGAAATTCGCTGTCACTGAGTTAATGGCCATCACTTGGCCTCCTGCAATATGTAAGTCATTGTAATCCTTGCAAATACTGTTACAAGAGGGTGGAACCAAGTAGGTCTCCCTGCAAGGGTCTCTACATATTTCAACTGCAGCCAAGTTTGGGCTTTCGAATACAGGGTTGGTGTTTGTCTGCAACACTGTGACTCGTTGACTTCTGTGCTGGCTTCCTGTTGAATGCACTGAAGAAATAAATTTGCCTGAGGATTTGCAGCTCACATAAAGACTTCTGACTTGGGTTTCATCCACAGAGGAATAGGAAAGAGCAGCAACCGAGTTTGTCTCCTTTCCCTGCTCCCCAGCCACCGGCTCATTATATGAGCGACAATTCCAGTGGATGTCATTCCAGTAGGCAAGTCCGCAGAGATACCCTTCTGACAGCATTCTGGAAAGAGAATTGATGAGAAATGGTGAGGAAAAAGAAGACCAGAGAATTTGTCTTTGGCAGTTGAGACATCAAAATAGTCAAGAATAATGAATGAATTCATTTCATTTACTCACCAAGCCATCACCAAATGGGTGTCTATTGTATACCAGGACTGGCTCACATCTTTTCACAGCAGCAAGGTGGGGCATAGCTCAAGTGAGCTAGCTCTGAACACCCAGTAGGCTAGACTATTAAGCATCAAGGTCAGCCTTCAATGGCACACCTCCTCCAGGGAGGCTTCACCTCCTAAAGGCTGCACAAAAGTTTAGAACCAGGTATGGTGACTCATCCAGTGGTAGTTTGAATATATGGCCCCCAATTTCTTCAGTGTTTTATTAGTTTATAGTTTGCATCTGCAGCCACCTTGCTGGAGGCAATGTCACTGGGCGGATCTTAAGGTGTGATGGTGGGTTTGAGATTCCATTGTAAAGGTATGCAAAGTGTGCCTAGAGGGAGTTCCTGAAGTGTGCTGTGCTGTGTGGCTGGCGGCTGGTGGCTTTTCTCTCTCTTGCCTGGTCCTGTAAGAGCAGGCCAACTTCTTCTGCCCTTATGGAACTTCCCCTGGTTCTGTAAGCTTCAATAAATAATATTCCTTCCTCCATAACTGTGCCTGGTCTGGAAGTTCATCTCAGCGAACCTGAAGCTGTCTGCTACACATTCCTATAATAAGGCAAGAGGATCACCAATCACCAAGAATTTGAGGTTAGCCTGGCCTATAGTGAGACCCTGATCCCCCACAAAGTTTCTCCCCACTTTTTCAGCCCAGGTTGGGTTTTTCTCTTTGTACCTTTCTTTTTTTTTAAATAAATATATTTTTTTATTTATATTATTCTGATTTTACATTCGTAGTATTGGTTCCATTGTCCTCCTCCCTGTCCTCCCACTTTCAAAGGGACCCTCATCAATGGGGAATGTGGGTCATGCATTGTGAGGTTAGTCAAGAGTTCTGGTGGATAGGCCCCAGTCTCTGTGCATAATGCCCCAACTTGTGACTCTGACAAACTTTCCGCCCCCTCTTCCGTGAGTTTCCCTGAGCCACATTGGGGTCACGTTAGTTCTGCTTCACTTCACAGATTATAACCTGCAAATATCTACACTCAGCTGGCATGCTTACCACTACCCGAGTTACCAAAGATCTTTCCTGACAACGGGCATTCCCCACCCCTCCCTCCTTGCTCCCCACGCTCAGCAGTTGTCGACAAAGACTGGAGTGTGTCTACAATAAGCCAGAAACCAGCAGCTGCATTTTCTAAAAAAAGGAACACACTGGTGTTCTTGGCAGTAGAACAACAGGCAACAGTGAGGCAAACTGGTTTTCTTTGGCCTCAAGAGCTGGTCTTCTAACACAGACCTGTCAATCTGACCCTGAAATTAAAAAATCAAACTCAAAGAGAAGGATCATTTTTAACCCTACATAAAAGTCTTTGCTGGAATTTGAGTCCCTCCTTTACTTTCACCTGGTTGTCATTTTCCAAGTAAATATAACGTTCCTTTTTCTAATTGTACAAGGCTAATATTGTAAGTGCTTTTATCTTCTCTTTTGGAATAATTGCAAAATATCTTCATCAAATGTATCAATGATTTGAGTGTTTGCTATTCTTCAGGCAGTTATGTGACACAAGAATAGAAAACTAAGCCAGGCGTGGTGGCGCATGCCTTTAATCCCAGCACTCAGGAGGCAGAGGTAGGAGGATCACTGTGAGTTCAAGGCCAACCTGGGACTACAGAGTGAAAATACTTGTATTCGGGCTGGAGAGATGGCTTAGCGGTGAAGGCGCTTGCCTGCAAAGCCTAAGGACCCTGGTTTGATTCTTCAGGTCCCACGTAAGCCAGATGCACATCGTGGTGCATGCATCTGGAGTTCGTATGCAGTGGCTAGAGGTCCTGGCACACCCATTCTCACACACTCTCGCTCTCTGTCTCTAATAAATAAATAAATAATTTTTTTAAGTTTTAAAAAAAGAAAACACTTGTATTTACAGCTCATTTAAAAGAATAAAGAAAATGGCCGGGCGTGGTGGCACACGCCTTTATTCCCAGCACTCGGGAGGCAGAGGTAGGAGGATCACCATGAGTTCGAGGCCACCTTAGACTACATAGTTAATTCCAGGTCAGCCTGGGCCGGAGTGAAACCCTACCTCAAAAACAAAACAAAACAAAATAATAATAATAAAGAAAATGTACCTTTAAAAATGCCTCCTAAGGGCTGGAGAGATGGCTTAGCGGTTAAGGCGCCTGCCTCCTAAGCCTAAGAACGCCGGTTCCAATCTCCAGGTCCCACGTTTAGTCAGATGCAAAGTGACGCAAGGGCACAATGCCGCACTTGACCACAAGGGGACACACACATCTGGATTTCGTTCGCTGGCGCACCCATCTCTATCTGTCTTCCTCTCCCTCTCTCTCTGTCTCTCTGTGTCTCTCTCCAAAAATAAATGCCTACTACGTACATTTATAACCTCAACAAACCTACCATCCAGATGAAAATGCAAATCTTACATTCATTACCAGGGCAACAGACATGAGTAGAAGGTCTTTGTAGTGAAACAGCTACTTCCCTACTGTGGTGCTTTGATACAGGTGTCCCCATAAATTTAGTTGTTCTGAATGCTAGGTTCCCACTTGATGGAGATTTGGGAATTAATGCCTCCTGGT
Source organism: Orientallactaga sibirica (assembly GCA_036365145.1). Classification (NCBI taxonomy): domain Eukaryota; kingdom Metazoa; phylum Chordata; class Mammalia; order Rodentia; family Dipodidae; genus Orientallactaga; species Orientallactaga sibirica. Next base: position 4,435,253 of record JAEOAD010000840.1, read on the forward strand.
GGCAGTGCATTGATGGGGATGGGCTTATGGGTGTTATAACCAATTTCCCCTTGCCAGTGTTTGACACACTCTTCTGTTGGTATTGTCCACCTGATGTTGGCCAGGAGGTGATGTCATTTTCCATGCCATCATGGAGTTTCCCCTCAAGTCTGTATGCCAAAATAAACCTTTTCTCCCACAAGCTGCTCTTGATTGGGTGCTTTCTGCCAGCAATGTGAAGCTGACTACAACACCTACCCTACCCCACCATAGCTTGGCCATTCCACTTAAAGCCTCAAAATCTCATGGTGTGAAAGAGTAAAATTGCATTTGTTTTTTTTTTTTTAATTTCTAAGAAATAAGCTTCGAAAACTCTTGGTAGCTGTCAATAAAGGTATTGTAGATACTTTAAAAATATTTTATTTTTTATTTATTTATTTGAGAGAGAGAGAGATACAGAAATAGGCAGGTAGAGAGAGAGAGAGAATGGGTGCGCCAGGGCCTCCAGCCACTGCAAACGAACACCAGATGCATGCACCCCCTTGTGCATCTGGCTTACGTGGGTCCTGGAGAATCGAGCCTTGAACCGGGGTCCTTAGGCTTCATAGGCAAGCGCTTAACCGCTAAGCCATCTCTCCATCCCCTGTAGATACTTAAAAAGAAAGAGGAGAGGCTGCAGAGATGGCTCGGCAGTAAAGGAGCTTGTTGCAGAGCCTAACATCCTGGGTTCAGCTCCCCAGTACCCACATAAAGCTAGATGCACAAGGTGGCACACACATCCTGGAATTTGTTTGAAGTGGCTGGAGCCCTGGCACACCCATTCTCTCTGTCTGCCTCTCTTCTCTCTATCTCTCTCTGCAAATAAATAAAATATAAAAAAAGAAAGAGGCTGGCTGGAGAGATGGTTTAGCGGTTAAGATGCTTGCCTGCAAAGCCTAAGGACCCAGATTCTATTCTCCAGGTCCCACGTAAAACAGATGCACATAGTGGCACATGTGTCTGGAGTTCATTTGCAGTGGCTTGAATCTCTCTCTCTCTCTCCCCTGTCTCTAATAAATAAATAAAATTAAATCTTCAAAAAAACTTTGAAAAAAAAGAAAGAGGGGCTGGGAAGATGACTGAGTGGTTAAGAGTGCTTGCTACACAAGCATGAGAGCCTGAGAGAGTCTGAGACTGCCCAAATTCAATTCCCTAGCACCCATGTCAAAAGCTGGGCATGGCTACACATATGTGCAAGCCAATTCATGTGGCGGTACAGGGAGGACTGGAGAATAGCTGGCACAACAGCAGGTCCATGTTAAATGAGAGCTCCATCTCAAGGAAGCATGTAGATGAGTGAAGAGGAGGATGCCTGCACACCTGATGGTCTCCTCTGGCCTGCACAATTAACATGTGTGTATCTTCACATGGACATACTACATGCACATCACATACCACACCGCACATATTCTACATACATGTGCATGCAAAAAAAAAACAGAAAGAAAGAAAGAAAGAAAGAAAGAAAGAAAGAAAGAAAGAAAGAAAGAAAGAAAGGAAGAGAGAAAAGAATGGAGGGATGGAAGGAAGGAAGAAGGGAGGAAGGAAGGAAGGAAGGCATGGCACACACTTTTAATCCCCAGCACTCGGGAGGCAGAGTTAGAAGGATCGCTGTGGTTTGAGGCCAGCCTGGAACTACAGGTGAGTTCCAGGTCAGCCTAGGCTAGAGTGAGACACTGCCTCAAAAACAAAAAAGAAAGAAAGAAAGAAAGAAAGAAAGAAAGAAAGAAAGAAAGAAAGAAAGAAAGAAAAAGGAAGGGAGGTAGGGAGACTGGGGAGATGGCTCAGCAGTTAAAGCTGCTTGCTTCAAAGGCTGCCAGCCTAGGTTCAATTCCCCAGTACCCATGTAAAGCCAAATGCACAAAGTAGTGCATGTGTCTGGAGTTCATTTGCTGTGGCAAGAGACCCTGTCACAACCATAGTCTGTTTATCTCTCTCTTTCTCTCCCTCTCTCTCACAGAAATTAATAAATAAAAAATATTTTAAAGAGGCCAAGAATGGTGAAGCACATTTTTAATTCCAGCACTTGAGAGGCAGAGGTAGGAGATTGTTATTAGTTTGAGGCCAGCCTGGAAGTACAGAGTGAGTTCCAGGTCAGCCTGGAATAAAATGAGACTGTACCTCAAAAAATATTTTAAAGAAAAAAGTAAAGAAAGGAAAAAGGAAGGAGAGACGGAGCCAAGTATTGTGACACACACCTGTAATCCCAGTATGTAGTAGGCTGAGATCGAAGGATGTCAAGTTCAGGGCCAGCCTGGGATCAACTGTGTCCCACAGAAATAAAAAGGAGAGGGAAGGAGAGAAAGAGACAAAATGGTTTTGGAAAATGACTTCTGAGATACCAGAGCATGACCTTTTAAACTTCATAGTCTTGAACCCCAACCACGAGGTGATTATGATATAATATTTATGCAACAATAATAGATTCAAATGCAGTGAATCTCCCAAGGTGGGATACAGTATAAATGAAGCTGGAACTCTAGGTTCTAGGGAACATCTGAGGAAACGAGAAGTCTTACAGAATCCTGTCATGTTCAGCAAGGTGAAGAAGCAGAAGAGACAGAAACGTGGCTCACCTGGGTGGACAGGCCTGAGGCTGCCCCATCACATCTGCTCACACACTAGCATGCTATTGAGAACCTGCACACCTGTTGAAAAGGAAAGATTGCAGACATGATCCCCGAAATACTAACCAGGGGCTAGGTGAAAGACAATGTGACCATGGGTACCAGTGTGAATACACTGTAAATAAAAGACATTGCCTACCAACTCCCATTCCTTACTCAAACTGGGGTTCTATAAACAACGTGAAACTTCAAGACAAGCCTTCAGAAGAGACACCACAGAAGCAGGCTTGATAGCCATAGGAGGAAAGAAAGCAAACTGCATAATGGCTCAAGGCTGATGCACTTGTACATCTATATTATGATGGAACATCATGTCATGGCTCCAAAAGTCAAAGTAACAAGGGCTGAAAGGCCCAAGAACCAAAGTAACGCCATGACAGGCTTCAGCTGCTTTGCAGGCCTCAGGTTAAACTCAGGTCAGATTCCCAGAATGTAAGTCAGAACAAACAGTTACTGGAAAGACCATGCTGACCCAAAACAATGGGCCAATTAGACAAAACTAAGCAGGTGTTATACATTCCTGTGGCTTTGTATCGATAGATAAGTTTGCTTAACGTTCCTCAGCTGCTGTATAACCAATTAACTTGTAATATGTAAATTCATGGTTAATGTCAACCAAACATATTAAAAATCTCCCTTCTCTTTGTTTGAACCTAATAAAAGCTTCTCCCAAACACAACTCGAAGCTCTTGCACGAGTCCACTGTGTTGGTGAAGTCAAGAGACCGAGCTTAAGCCCGAAATAAAGCTCTTTGCTTTTGCATACATGTCTGGACTCTTTGGTGGTCTCTGGAGGGCACTGTGAACTGGGAACTACAGGGCACCCAACAATACCAGCTAGACTTAACATGTCCCACAAAGATTACTACTAATTGCTGTTTGCTTCATTATAAGCCATCTCTCCAGCCTAAGCTTGGCTCTTTTTTAAAAAAATAAAGAGACCTTTAGTACTCTTTTATTCTGACTTTATTTATTTATTTATTTTAGTTTTTCAAGGTTAGTTCTTACTCTAGTCCAGGAAGAACTGGAATTGACTATGTCATCTCAGGGTGGCATTGAACTCATGGCTATCCTCCTACCTCTGCCTCCAAAATTCTGGAATTAAAGGCATGCACCACCATGCCCAGCAAATAAACACTTTTTTAAAAAAATCAAATCAGCTTTGGCTTTTCCTATAGCTCTTAGAAAATTCAGTTTTATAAATCTTAGTCTTTTTGAAGTCCTTAACCCTTGGTCTCCTGATTTTCAGCTTCTAGGATGTTATTTCTCCTTTTATTTATTTTTTTTTCAAGACATGTTCTCCTTCTGTAGCCTAGTAGGTTCAGGCTGTCCTCAAACTTACAGCAATCCTCCTGCTTCAGCATCCCAAGTGCTGAGATTACAGGCATAGAGCAGTAAATCAAGCTTGAATTGAGGTGAAACTTTCCTCCCTGAAAGCTAGTTTTTATAATTCCAAAAGGTGCTTTGCAAGCTGCTCAGAGAGGCTTAGTCAGCTGTGAACACCGCATGCTACAACACTGGTGCGGCCCTCAGTGCATATGTCACCTTGATTTTGTTTGTCCTTACTTGTGACATGCTCTCACTCTGCTGGCCACATTGGCCTTATGCTCACAATAATCTTCAGCAATACTCTTGCTTCAGCCTCCCAAATACTGGGATTAAAGGCATGCAAGCCACAAATGCCTGACCTCATTATTTTTTTTTTCAAGGTAGGGTCTCACTGTGGTCCAGGCTGACCTGGAATTAACTATGTAGTCTCAGGGTGGCCTCGAACTCTCAGTGATCCTCCTACCTCTGCCTCCCAAGTGCTGGGATTAAAGGCATGCGCCAGCACGCCTGGCTATTTTTTTTCTTTTTTGGAAAGAGACAGAGAGGGAGAGGAAGAGAGAGATGGGTGCGCCAGCAGCCTCTCAGCTGCTGCGAATGAAATCCAGATGTGTGCACCCCCTTGTGGTCAAGTGAAGCATTGCGTCCTTGCATCACTTTGCATCTGGCTAAACGTGGGACCTGGAGATTGGAACCGGTGTTCTTAGGCTTAGCAGGCAGGTGCCTTAACCGCTAAGCCATCTCTCCAGCCCTATTTTGTTTAATTTTTATGTCAGGGTCTCACTCTAGCCTAGGCTGACCTAGAACTCACTGTAGCCCAGGATAGCCTCACACTTATAACAATCCTCCTACTTCAGCTTCCAAAATGGTGGAATTGTAGATGTGAGCAAGCACACCCAGATGCCTGGCTTAATTGTTATAACTAAAATTTTAAAGTAAGAGTGAGGAGATAGTGGCAGAGTATTTGCCTAGCATGGCCTGGATTTGAACTGAGTGCTACAAATAAAAGAAAAAAAATAAACTAAGGAATGGCTGGGGAGATTTCTCCGTGGTTAAAACCACTTGATTGCAAAGCCTGCTGGCCTGGAGTTCAATTGCCCATGCCCATGTAAAGCCAGGCACACAAAGTGGCACATGAGTCAGGAGTTCATTTGTTTGCAGTGACAAGAGGCCCCAGCATCCCCACATTCTCTCTCTCTCTCTCTCTCTCTCTTTAATAAATAATAATATATTTAAAATAACTAAAGGAAAACATTTTAGAATAAATAAAGGAGGGAAAAATAAGGAGATACTTCACATGTAACTGAATTGTGGCTAAAGATATTCTAAGACTTAAGAAAAGAGAGACATTGAAAACTGACCTCTATTTGGCTCTGCAAAAGCAGGAAAGATTTGATAATGCAGCGGCTGGGGTGGAAGCATTGCACGCAGGGGAGAAGGGCAGCAAGAGTGAACAGGTGTGGGGGCTGGAGAGATTGCTCAGTGGTTAAAGGCACTTGCTCTCAAAGACTGGGTTCAATTTCCCAGTAGCCACATAAAGCCAGACGTACAAAGTAGCACATGTGTCTGGAGTTCATTTACAGTAGCAAGAGGCATTGGCATGCCCAATTCCTTCTCTCTCTCCCTTTATCTACCCACTTGGGACAGGAGCCAAGAAAGAATTATTAGATACGGAACAGAAGACCAAGAATGACCAAGACTCAGACATAAGCAAAGCACTGTGCTATGTGCCTGTAATCCCAGCACCTGAGAAGTAGAAGGAGGAAGATCAGAAGTTCAAGGTTATCCTTGGCTACATAGCAAGTATCAGGATGGATGAATACATGAAATTATGTCCCAAAACAAATAAGCAAACAACCAAACCAAAAAAAAATCTCAAAAGTGAAGAAGAGAGAGGAGACGAAGATGACTCTGGAGCCAGGTATGAAGGCTTAGCGCTATAATCCACCAAGTGGGAGGCTGAGGTAGAAGGGCGGCTGTGAGTTCAAGGCCAGGCTGTGAGCCACATAGTGATACCCTATCTCACAAAATGGAATCGAATAGGGCCTGGAGAGGGTGCTCAATGGTTAAGGTACTTGTCTGCAAAGCCTGACAACCTGAGTTCAATCCCCCAGTACCCAGGTAAGCCACATGCACAAAGTAGCACATGCATCTAGAGTTCGTGTGCAGAGGCAAGAGACCCTGACATGCCCATACACTCTCTCTCTCTCTCTCTCTCTCTCTCTCTCTCTCTAATTATGACTCTGAACATGTTAGTAAATAGCACCAGCACTGACTTTGATGGGGCTCCAGGAGGAGGACTTGCAAGGGGAGTTGGTGGGTTTGGCTTAGTTCCTTTTGAGCCTGATAGGAGAGACTGAGTGTTAAGTGTCTAATTTCTCCTGAGAGAATCCAGCAGAGAACCATGTATGGTGGCACATACCTGTAATCCCAGCACTTGGAAGACTGGTGCAGGAAGATCACTATATATGGACACTCGCCTGGTCTACATAGCAAGTTCCAGGTCAGCCAGGACTAAATGGAAAGACCCTGTCTCAAATGGACGGTAGGAGGAGAAAGAGAGAGGGAGATTCCAATAGGGAGTTCATTAGAGAAGTTTCTGAAAGTTCTTGATGAAATCATCATACTAGTGTAGGAATTTATGTTGGAGGCTTGAGGAAATTTCTAGTGTTTGTGATTATGTGGGTGGGGAGGTTGTTTTGAAGAGTACAAGGAGAAAAAAGCAGCCGTGTGGTTTACATAGATTTATAAATTAAGGGCCATAGAAGAAAGCTAGCTTCTTTTAGGTTGTTTCAGCTAGAGATTGAGGCCCACAGAACCAGGCGATGCCACCCCACAGGACACCTTGCCCTGACACAAGAAGAGAACGCTTAGCAGAAATAGAACGCATGTCTGATCAAGACTGATCTACAGCGCCCCTTGCTTCACTCAACTCCACTTCGCTTTTCTGGGGTCGGGGGGAGCATAAAACTCTTTCTTGGTTGGGATGGCTTTTCTGCTTGCCTCTGCTTTATAGTGTGCGGTAACTTCTCACTTTGATTACACACATGATTTTCCTCTGGTCTCTGAATCTGCCACATGCTTATTTCCCTTACACCCCAGATCTACCATGTGTTTGCTCTCACTCACACTAAGTCCGCTACCCATGTAATTTCTTTAAACTGAGGGTAACCGTGAGTGTAACTTACTTCATCACACATTTCTTCTCTGAATTTCTAGGTCTCTGCTTTAATGTCCCCCTTATTTTTTCTTGAGCCTCATCATTTGCCCTCTAAACTTCCTTCCACTGGAAAGCACGTGGCAGATTCCATGTGTGCTCCTTCTACGTCTCTGTACATATACACCTAAGTTCTATCTTCCACATGTTTGTGGCCCTACCTCTGTCTTTGATTGAATGCCTCAGTTTAACTTCACTCCCCGTACTTGCGGGTCTACTCCAGTTTTTCCCCCCAAACCTCAATTTCTCTTTTTTTTTTTTTTTTTTTTTTTTTGGTTTTGCAAGGTAGGGTCTCACTCTGGTCCAGGCTGACCTGGAATTAACTATGTAGTCTCAGGGTGGCCTCGAACTCTCGGGAATCTTCCTACCTCTGCCTCCCGAGTGCTGGGATTAAAGGCGCAGGCCACCACGCCCGGCCCCTCAATTTCTCTTAAACGAACCTTATAAACTACGTAGTGTTTCCACGTGGGAGCATGTTTCCTACTTTCCACGTGTTTATGACCCTTCTTTAGCTCCCAATCTCCCTTAAATAAACCCACAATTTGTGACTTCTCCCTAAATAAACTTAATAATTGATCATTTATCCTTCTTAAGTCCGTCTTTATCAGTCTTTGTTACAGGTAGGACAGAACCCAAATTTGGTGTTTACAAATTTGGGGGACATCTCCTGAACCCCAAAAGTCCTGCATCATAAAGCCTATAAGAGTTTCAGAAGTGTTGAATAGATCAAATTTTTTGGATTTTTTTTTCATTTGTTTGTTTTGTTTTTCGAGGTAGGGTCTCACTCTGGTCCAGGCTGACCTGGAATTCACTCTGTACTCTCAGGGTGGCCTTGAACTCAGGGCGATCCTCCTACCTCTGCCTCCCGAGTGCTGGGATTAAAGGCGTGCCCCACTACGCCCTGCTAAATCACCTTTTATTTTGAACGCAGTATTAATTTTTGGTTTCGGTTTTGAGGTCAGGTCTCACTCTAGGTCAGACTGACCTGACACACTCTGTAGCCCAGATTGACCTCAAATTCATGACAATCCTCCTACCTCAACCTCTCAAGTGCTGGGATTACACCTGTGAGCCACCACACCCAGCCTTCTTTTCCTTTATTTAGTTTTAAATATTTTAATTTACTTGCAAGCAGAGATAAGAGAGAGAGAATGGGCATGCCAGGGTCTCCAGCCACTGCAAATGAACTCCAGATGCATGTGCCACTTTGTGCATGTGGCTTTACATGGGTACTGGGGAATCTAACCCAGGTTGTTAGGCTTTGCAGGCAAGTACCTTAATGACTGAGCCATCTCTCCAGCCCTAAGATGTTTTTATTTAATATTTTTATTTATTTGCAAGCAGAGAGGGAGAAAAGAGGGACAGAATTGTTTTGTTTTGTTTTGTTTGTTGGCTGGTGGTTGTTTTTCCAGTGCTGCAGCTCACACCCAGGGTCTTGTACATGCTAAACAAGCTCTCAACAACAGAGCTACACCCTAGCCCTGCTTTTCATTTCGGAGACGTGCTCTCTGTACGTAGCCTAGAGTGGCCTTGACTTCACAATCATCTCAATGCTGACACTTGGATAGGTGACTTTTTGGTGGAGAGGAGGGTGTCAGTGATGGAACACCCTAATGCATGCTAGGTGAGCACTCCACCACCAAAAAGCTGCATTCCTAGGCCTGCTCACCAATTTTTTGTTTGTTTGTTTTTCGAGGTAGGGTTTCACTCTAATTCAGGCTGACCTGGAATTCACTATGTAGTCTCAGGGTGGCCTTGAACTCATGGCGATCCTCCTACCTCTGCCTCCCGAGTGCTGGGATTAAAGGCGTGCACCACCACGCCCGGCGTCACTGATTTTTTAACTAGATAAATCCATACTTATTTCTAGTTTTTTTTTTCTACAATATTTTCTAATCTGTCTCAAGAAAAAAAGATCCTTTGATTTTTATTTATTTATTTTATTTTATTTAGTTAGTTAGTTAGTTAGTTATTCTTTGGTTTTTCAAGGTAGGGTTTCGCTCTGGCCCAGGCTGACCTGGAATTCACTCTGTAGTCTCAGGCTGGCCTTAAACTCATGGCGATCCTCCTACCTCTGCCTCCTGAGTGCTGTGATTAAAGGCGTGCACCACCACACCCGGCTTGATTTTTATTTATTTATTTAAGAGAGAGTAAGAATGGTGCCAGGGCCTCCAGCCACTGCAAACGAATTCCAGATGCATGTGCCACCTTCTACATCTGGCTTATATGGGTCCTGGGAATCAAACCTGGGTCCTTTGGCTTTGTAGGCAAGCACCTTAACTGCTAAGCCATCCCTCCAGCTCTCCTTTGATTAAAAAAAATAATAATAACTATGTCCGGGCGTGGTGGTGCAAGCCTTTAATCCCAGCACTCGGGAGGCAGAGGTAGGAGGATCACCGTGAGTTCAAGGCTCTGAGACTACAGAGTGAATTCCAGGTCAGCCTGGGCCAGAGCGAAACCCTACCTTGAAAAACCAAAAAATAACTAACTAACTAAATAAATAAAATTAAATAAAATAAAATAAAAATTAATTCCAGGTCAACCTGGACCAGAGTGAGACTCTTCTTCGAAAAACCAAAAAAAAAAAAAAAAAAAAAGTTAACTATGAACTTTATGGAAAAATCATATATTATACATATTCCCCTCTGGTTATCCTCTTATATCCCCTCTCATTTTCTCCCATTCTACTGCTCACCTTTTTAAATCTATATTTGAAGGAAAACTTTAGCTCTCTACTCAGAATAATTAGCAACAAACACACTGAGTTGGCAGGAACTGGTTGTTTGGCTAGTTGGTTAGTGTTTTGTTTATTTTGTTTTGTTTTAAGACAGGGTCTCCTTAAATAGCCCTGCCTGGCCTGGAACCTTAGCTTCCTGTCCTGGGTGCTGGTATTTCAGGTGTGTGCCCCTACACCAGGCAAAAACAATTTATTTGGCTGGAGAGATTGCTTAGTGATTAAGGCACTTGCCTGTGAAGCCTAAAGACGCAGCTTTGATTCCCCAGGACCCATATAAGCCAGATGCAAAAGGTGGTACATGCATTTGTTGTTTGCTTGCAGTGGCTAGAGACCCTGGTGTGCCCATTCTCTCTTTCTCTCTCTCTGCTTCTCTCTCTCAAATAAATAAACAAAATATTTTAAAAAAACAATTTACTAGCCAGGCGTGGTGGTGCACGCCTTTAATCCCAGCACTCGGAAGGCAGAGTTAGGAGGATCGCCGTGAGTTCAAGGCCACCCTGAGACTACATAGTTAATTCCAGGTCAGCCTGGGCCAGAGTGAGACCCTACCTCGAAAAACCAAAAAAAAAAAAAAAATTACTGTGGGCATAATGGCAAACGCCTTCAATTCCATCACTCGGAGGCTGAAGTAGGAGGGTCCCTGTGAGTTGGAAGCCACCTGAGACTGCATAGTGAATTCCAGCTCAGCCTGACCTAAAGTCAGAGACTACCTTGAAAAACAAAATAAAATGAACAATGTATTAAGCTGGTATTTACCACAGCAGAGTTCTAGCTCTTTCCTTGTCACTAACTGTGATTGTAGTCTAGTTAGTTGCCAAGTCTAACATATTTAGCATCGTTATCATACTAGATACAACCCAGATAACTATTTGGAAATTTTTATATACTAAAAAGATTGACAGAAAAAAAGTCATCAGGTATTCAGACACTATCAGAAAACAGAGCCCACGTTGATATTCTTTAACTTTCTCAGACAGTCAATTTTCCTGTTTGTAACCTGAGAAAGTGAAATCACATTAATTCTAGAGTGCCCTAACACTTTTTTTAACACTGCATGAGTTTATAGGTAGTAGTTTACTCAGAATCTGATGTTTCTAAAATTTTACAGCAGAGGGCAGCAGAAAGCATGCTATGGAGTTATTTGAAAGAAGGCTAAAGCTGTGCGGGATAGCACTGCATAAAACTTAGAAACAGCTGGGTATGGTGGTGCATGCCTTTAAACCCAGCACTCGGGTGGATCGTCATGAGTTCAAGGCCACCCTGAGACTACACAGTGAATTCCAGGTCAGCCTGAGCTGGAGTGAGACCCTACCTGGAAAAAAAAAAACTTAGAAACAAAAATATATACAAATAAATACATTTAATCAAGCTGGGTGTGACACACATGCCTCCAATTCCAGCACTCTGGAGGCTAACACAGGAGGATCTCTGAGAATTTGGGGCCAGCTTAGCTACTTAGCAAGATCCTGTCTCAGAAACAAAAGCATTTTAATCATCATAATCATCACTTAATGTCCCACTAAAATGAAACGGTACAGAGCATCAAAGTATAGTGAAAAGTAAAAATAAGGGCTGGAGAGTTGGATCAGCTGGTAAAGGCACTTGCTAGCAAATCCTGACTGCCCAGGTTCAATTCTCCAGTACCCTTGTAAAGCCAAAGGCACAAAGTGGTGCATGTGTCTGGAGTTTGTTTGCAGTGGCAAGCGTGTACCCATTTCCTCTCTCTCATTAATATACTCTCTCTCCCCATCTCTTTCCATGCAAATTCAGTAAGTATTTGACTTACTAGAGAAAGAGAGAGACAGACAGACAGAGAAAGAGAATGGGTACTTCAGGGCCTCTAGCCGCTGTAAACGAACTCCAGATGCTTGTGCCCCCTTGCGTGGTACTAAGGAATCAAACCTAGGGTCTTTTGGTTTTGCAGGCAAGTGTCTTAACCACTAAGCCATCTCTCCAGCCCTCAAATATTTTTTAAAAACAAAGTGAAATGCCGGGCGTGGTGGTGCACGCCTTTAATCCCAGCACTCGGGAGGCAGAGGTAGGAGGATCGCCGTGAGTTCGAGGCCACCCTGAGACTACATAGTGAATTCCAGGTCAGCCTGGGCCAGAATGAAACCCTACCTCAAAAAACCAAAAAAAAAAAAAAAAAAAAACAAAGTGAAAATAGAAGGAAAAAGTTGAGTTGGGACCTTTTTACTTGCTTATTGGCATTTGTTTTATTTTCTGTTATCTTATGAAATTTTAAGAAGTTATTACAGGATCTCAAAGGTATAATTAATTTTATCTGAGACATGAAGCCTAATGGATTACGTGGTCTAGATATTTTTATCACTTGAATTTTTGTTTCTCAGCCTAGAGAAAGGGTGTGTGTGTGTGTGTGTGTGTGTGTGTGTGTGTGTGTGTGTGTGTGTTCAGAGATTTCCATAACTGGTTTAAGTGCAAAGAAAAAGACACCCAAGGACACGTGAAGATGGAATGTTCAAGACAAATTTAGCCCACATTAGTAATTACCAGACAGTGGAATAGCAAAATTAACCTGTTGTGAAAAATTCACAAGTTAGAAGTATAGGCTAAAGTGCAGCACTTCGTTAAATCATTTACTTGGTCTTCAGAAGAAACTACAATATAAATTCTTCCTTCGAAATTAGTGTGTACACATTTTCTCAGAAAACATAGTTATAACTTCTGAATATTGACATGCTTTTAATTTATACCCAAACAACACAAGCATGAAGTTAAAAGAAAACCCTAGTGATAATGCATACCTGTGATCCCAGCATTAGAGAGGCAGAGGCAACGGGACTGCCATAATCTTTTTTTCTTTATTTTTATAATTTTACATTCATGTTGGTGCCTCCGGTAGCCTCCTCCCTGCCCTCCCCCCTCCGAAGGGACCCTCCTCATTGGGGAATGTGGGTTGTGCATTATGGGGGTAGCCAACACTTATGGGGGAGAGGCAAAGTCTCTGTGTATAATGCCCCAACTTGTGGCTCTAACAATCTTTCCTCCCCCTCTTCTGCGAATTTCCCTGAGCCACGTTGGGTTCATTTTAGTTCTACTTCCGTGATGAGGTCTTGGGAACCCCTGTGGGACTGCCATAATTTTGAGGCCAACCTGGTCTACATGGCAAGCTCCAAGCCAACCAAGGCTACATATTGAGAAACTGTCTCAAAGAACTAGCTGGATGTGGTGGCGCACATCTTTAATCCCAGCACTTGGGAAGCAGAGATAGGAGAATCACTATGAGTTCGAGGCCACCCTGAGACTACATAGTGGATTCCAGGTCAGCCTGAGCTAGAGTGAGACCCCACCTCAAAGAAACAAACTGTAACAGGTCTGGGGAGATGACTCAGCAGTTAAAGGCCTGGGATTGATCCCCAGTACCCATGTAGAGCTGGATGCACAAAGTGGCTCATGCATTTGAGTTCATTTGCAGTGACAGAAGGCCCAGGCACATCCAATCTCTTTCTCTCTCTCTCTCTTTGCAAATAAATAACCTAAAATAATAACATTTAAAACCATAACAATAAAAGAATACCTAAAGAAGAACTTTATAAAAGGAGATGTTGAGAAAAAAGAAAACCCTAAGTTTAGGGACAGTGAATACTTAAAGTTTGTTTTGTTGTTGTTAAGGCAAGCCCATGAGACTGGCCATTTTTTATTTGAGAGAGTAAGAAACAGAGAGAAAAAAAATATTGGCAGGCAGGGCATCCAGCCAATGCAATTGAACTCCAGATGCATGTGCCACCTTGAGCACATGTGCAACCTTATGCATGTGTCACTTGTGTGTCTGGCTAACATGGGATCTGGAGAGTTGAACCTGGGTCCTTACGCTTCATAGGCAAGCTCCTTAACCGCTAAGCCATCTCTCCAGCTCCTAACGTTTTTTTGAGAATTTTTATTTATATATTTAAAATGAGAAAATAAGAGAGGCAGGGAATGAGCACACTGGGGCCTCCTACCACTGCGAATGAACTCCTGATGCATGTGCCACTTTGTGTATCTGGCTTTTTACTAGGAAATAGAACCTGAGCCATCAGGCTTTGCATGTAAATGCCTTTAACTGAGGAGCCATCTTTCCATCCCCAGAGTGTTGTTTTTGTTTTGGTTTTTGGTTTTTTGAGGCAAAGTTTCTCTGTAGCCAGGCTAGCCTCAAACTCAGATATCCTCCTACCTCAGCCTCCCAAGTGCTGTCATAAAAGGTGTGTACCACCGACACGTTACAAATTTACACTCTCCTAGATTGTTCAGATTCTATTGGGATTCTTCCATCATAGAAGGAATGTATCCATAGACAATATGCAAATAAATTGGTATGGCTGAGTTTCAATTCAACTTTATTTATAAAAACATACAGCCAATAGAACAGGTCACAGTGGCACATGCCTCTAATCCCATCCCTTAAGAGACCAGAGGAGGGGCGGATAGAACGGAAGAGCCAAAGGAAGGGTAGGACTCCTTACAATGCAACTGCCCAGACAGAAATTGGCCTCGATATCCATGACCTTGCAGTGCCTAGCAATACCTTCGCAAGACCCTCAAAAATAGAAGAAAAAGATGATGACATCAAATTAAAAGAGAGACTAATGGAGAGAGGGAGGGGATATGATGGAGATTGGAGTTCTAAAGGGGAATGGGGGAAGAGTTGGGAAATATCATACGTTTTTGTATGTAAGTATAGAAGTTGTCAATAAAAAATAAATAAGTAAATGAAATAAAAATAAATAAATAAATAAATAAATAAATGTTGGGAAAAAAACAAAGGAGACCGGAGGATCATGAGTTCAAGGTCAGCCTGGACTACATGTGGAAAGCATCTGTAAAAGCAGCAAAGCAGGGCTAGAGAGGTGCGTTAGCAGTTAAGGCGCTTGCTTACAAAGCCTAAGGACCCAGGTTTGATTCCCCAGGACCCATATAACATGGCACATGTATTTGAAATTTGTTTGCATTGGCTGGAGGTCCTAAAGTGCCCATTCTCTCTCTCTCTTTCTCTCTCTCTCTCTCTTTCTGTGCCTGTCTGTTTCCCTTTCTCTCATAAATAAATAAATAAATAAATAAATAAATAATAAATGATTTTAAAAGGCAAAGCAGATAAAATAAAGCAGACAAGACATTATAATAGCAACTTTGCTTTGTGGGCTTCTATTGCCCCTAACCTTCCAACAACACTTGACATTAAGTATGACCATAGCTGCAGATTTTCCAAATGAGAAAACTAACAGAAATGTGAAATATGGCCTTCCCAAGAGCATGCAGTGGCTATCCATTAGAGGCAAGATTAAAGCACTAGCTTATAAACTGCAAAGTAGGAGTTCTATCTTTAGAACATACTGTTCTTTTGCAGAGTTGAGGGCAGTTCATATCACACAGTTATGATAGCAAGCAGTTCTCCCTGGAAAAGGGCACCATCCATGTCTCCACGTCATAACACGAGCAGTTGCCAATAAAAGAAGGAAGATACAGTGCAGTATAGAAAGAAAGGCACCAAGGTGACATGAAGTAGCTCATGTGTCCTTTGCTATATATGCTTATGTCTTCAATGTGTACAAATAGCATCCTTCATATTTGAAATCATGAATGAACATTGTCCTTAACCAGTCACACTGATATAGCCTAGAATTACATTATTCTTGATTTTACAACAACCTTCCACTGGATAATTTAATATTACAGATGCCCTGTTTAAACATCAACCACACCCTATCACCTGTGGGACAATATTCACATGCCGGGACCTCGTGATGTGGGGTCCTGTTGGCCTCATCTCTGCCTGTTAGTCACAAGGTTCAATGTCAAAGGAATGCTGAACCTATCCTGCTTCTTTCAAGCACCAGTTGTAGCCCAGGGATTTCTTTCTTTTATACTGAAGGCTTGGAAACATAGATCCATCCTCAGGCACACCTCCCATAAACTTCAGGTCTCAGTGCAAATATTAATTTTTCTGAGCTCGTGACCCATTCAGGAGCCTTATCCTTTTGAGAAAAGGCATCCAGCCTCAAAGTGAAGAGAGGCTAATTGGAAAGATGAGGTTCAGTGAAAGAGAATACAGGAAGGGGAACAATAACAGGATGATGATTATGATCAAAAACTTTGCTGGGCATGGTGGTGCATGCCTTTAAACCCAGTACTCAGGGGCTGAAGTGGGAGGATCGCAGTGAGTTTGAGACCAGCCTGAGACTACATAATGAATTCCAGGTCAATTTGGGCTAGAGCAAGACCCTACCTCAAAAATCCAAAAACACAAACAAACAAAAAAACATTACATAGGGCCAGGTGTGATGGCGCATACCTTTAATCCCAGCACTCGGGAGGCAGAGGTACGAGGATTGCCATGAGTTTGAGGCCACCCTGAGATTACATAGTTAATTCCAGATCAGCCTTGGCCAGAGTGAGACCCTACGTCAAAAAAAAAAATCTTGTAAGATGTTCATGCAAGAAATGCTATAAAAATCTTATTGTGGGGGCTGGATAGATGGCTCAGTGGTTAAAGAGTTTGCCTGCAAAGCCTGGACCAAGGACCAAAAAAAAAAATCTTATTGTGGGGCAGGTTCAGTGGTTAAAGTGTTTTGCCCCAGTACCCACATAAAGCCAGATGCACAAGGTGATGCATGTGTCTGTAGTTCATTTGCAGTGGCTAGAGGCCCTGGTGCCCCAATTCTCTCTCACTCTCTATCTGCCTCTCTCTCTCTCTCAAATAAAATAAAAACTTTTATAAAAATTATTTTCGGGCCAGGCGTGGTGGCATATGCCTTTAATCCCAGCACTCGGGAGGCAGAGGTAGGAGGATCACCATGAGTTCAAGGCTACCCTGAGAATACATAGTTAATTCCAGGTCAGCCTGGGCCAGAGTGAGACCTTACTTCAAAAAAAAAACACAAAAAAATATTTTCAACTTTGTGAGAGCAAGGTCAGGGGATACACTGTGGTTGCAGAGGGTCCCATAGCATCCCCACTTTCTAGTCCTTGCACCTGTTGGCAGTCACCACATGGCTGTGGCCCTACTGGACAAGCAGATGTCACCTTGCAATCCCAGGGGCACATTCCTGTTGATTTTGCTGGTGGCTTGATATGCTCCTAGGGTTATTTCGTGGGAAAAGTAAATTCATAAAACATTAGAGAAGCCACATTGATAGTGATATCAATCTTGTTCACCTTTCATATATCTGGTCACATAGAACATTATCACAAACTCACTGAAATGAATAACTGAGACTGAAATCCACTTGCGATGTCCCCTGAATTTATCTCAAAACATCATCAGCATAACAAAACTCAATAGTTGAGATGTCCCTGAAAATTCTGCTTCAACTGTTAAGGCTTCTTTTTAGAATGCAGATACTAAAGTGTAGCAATTATTGGGAAAGGACTGAATATACTATCCAATAAAGAATTCATGGGCTGAAGAGATGGCTCAACAGTTAAAGGCACTTGCTTGCAAAGCCTTCAGGCCTGTGTTCAGTTCCCCAGTACCCATGTAAAAATCAGATGCCCAATATGGCACATGCTTCTGGAGTACCTTTGTAATAGCAAGAGGTCTTGGTGTGCCCACACGTTCTTCAGTTTCTCTCTCTCTCTCTTTCTTCTCTCTTGCAAATTATATATATATATATAGTTTTGCAAAGTAGGATCTGCTCTAGCCCAGGCTGAATTGGAATTCACTATGTAGTCTCAGGCTGGCCTTGAACTCACAGCAATCCTCCTACCTCTGCCTCCCGAGTGGAGTACTGAGATTAAAGGCATATACCACCACGTCTGGCTAAAAATATTATTTTTTTAATGGTTAAAAGCAACTGCTCTTGATTTCGCTAATAGATCCACTCAGTGGACGGGAACTCATTGCTGGAACTGGGAAATAAGTCAAAACCATGTACAAAAAATGAGCACAGTCTCCAATCAAGATACCACCAAATGTGGGCTAGAAGAGGGCCTACACATATAAAATTCCCTCCAAGATATCTATGGCCATCCCATCTATCTAGTTCTAACTTCTCTCTCCGTTGGAGAATTTGCTTACCTTTTTCAGGTGGATAACAAACCTGAAGGGAGGATCAGCCAATCACACCTCACGAGGGCCCCAGCTGAAACCATAGAGTAATGCAGGGAAAGGGCAAGAATACAGCATTCTTGGGGATCACAACACCAGAAAAAGGCTGAAGGAGATAAACACGGAGAACATCCAACTCCTACTAAGCCAAATATCCAGAGACACAGAAGCTCCCAAAACCTCATCACTGAAGTAGAACTAAAATGACCCCAATGCAGCGCAGGGAAATTTGCGGAAGAGGGGGCAGAAAGATTGTTAGAGCCACAAGTTGGGGCATTATGCACAGAGACTTGGTCTATCCCCCAGAACTCTTGACTACCCCCACAATGCATGACCCACATTCCCCATTGATGAGGGGCCCTTTGGAAGAGGGAGGACAGGGAAGAGGATAATGGAGTCACCATTATGAATGTAAAATTAGAATAATATAAATAAAAAATAAATTATAAAAAACAGAGATCAAGCTGGGTGTGGTGGCGCACGCCTTTAATCCCAGCACTCGGGAGGCAGAGGTAGGAGGATCGCCGAGAGTTTGAGGCCACCCTGAGACTACATAGTTAATTCCAGGTCAGCCTGGACCAGAGTGAGACCCTACCTCGAAAAAACAAAAAAAAAAAAAAAAAAAACAGAGATCAAAGAATGTTAATGCTGTGGTATAATGCTTACCTAGCATTACAGGGCCAGAACTGAATTTAAAAAGCAGCCTCCAGGCATGGTGGCACACGCCTTTAATCCCAGCACTCAGGAGGCAGAGGTAGAAGGATCACCATGAGTTCAAGGCCGCCCTGAGACTACCAAGTGAATTCCAGTTCAGTCTGGGCTAGAGTGAGACCCTACCTTGAAAAACAAAAGAAAAAATAACAATAACAAAAAGCAGCCACCATTTTAGAAATGTCAAAAGTGTGCACATTAGTAGGAGATTAGAGAAAAATAGTGTTCAGCTGAATTTTTGTTGTTGGTGGTGATTTTTCAAAGCAGTGTCTCACTCTGGCCCAGGCTCACCTGGAATTCACTATATAGTCTCACAGTAGCCTTGAACTCACAGCAATCCTCCTACCCCTACCTCCCAAGTGCTGGGATTAAAGTCTTGTGCCACCACACCCGACTTAATATTTATTGTCTAACTGCTCATGTTCAACTCCATTGAACACTTGGTTAAGTACCTACTCACTTCTGACTTAGAAACCAATTCAGATATCATAAGACTGAATCTGAATTCGTATGTTAAAGAGTTAAGAAAGGGCCAGTTGTGGTGGCACACACCTTTAGTGCCAGTACTCAGGAGGCATTGATAAGAAGCAATCACTGTGAGTTCAAGGCCAGCCTGAGACTACGTAGTGAGTTCCAGGTCAGCCTGGGCTAGAGTGAGACCCTATCTCAAAAAAACAAAACTAAATAAATAAAAGAACTAAGAAAGTGCAAAAAGAGAAAGGAGAGACGCCGATAGACTTGTAAGACACACGACCTAGTTTTTCTTACCTTCACCAGTCTAATCCTTTGATCCCGCAGAAGCACAGCAACTGACCAAATGGAGACAAACAAGCTGACTAGTGCAATTTCCAGAAACGTGTTCAGGCCTTTCACTGATGAGGCTCAGACACTAAGCTACTCTCTGCATTGCTCTTCTTCTGACAAGTGATCCTATGGAAAAAGAGTCATTTCGTTTAAGTCTGGCTTGTGCTAAAGAAGCAGTGGGAAGTCCCAGGAAATGGGGAGGCAGTAACTGACAAACCCACAAAGTGGGGTTTGTTCCCCTTTTTAAAAATGAAACCTATCTGTGAAACTGTCTATCGTTTAAAATGTTGATTGCTGCATATTATAGTATCTGGCTGCCCTCTCTCAAAAGCTATCTAGTCATATATGAGTTTTGAAATTTCTTTTTCATCATTAATTGAAAACTTTGTGAAGCATTATTCTCATTATAATTTTAACTGGGCATGGTAAAAAGAAAGCAGGGCTGGGGAGATGGCTAAGTGGTTTAAGGTGCTTGCTTACAAAGTCTACTGGGCTGGGTTAAAATCTCCTGTACCCAAGTAAAGGCAGACACAAAAAGTAGTGCATCTGGAGCTTGGTTGCAATGATAAGAAGCCCTGGTGTGCCCCCCTCCACACACACACACTCTCTCTCCCTTTTTCAATCTTTTTTTGGAGCAGTTCAGGGTAAGGTCTCACTCTAGCCCAGGCTGACCTAAAACTCACCATGTAGTCTCAGGCTGGCCTCGAACTCACAGCCATTCTCCTACCTACCTACCCAGGCCTCCTGAGGGCTGGGATTAAAAGAATGTGCCAACATGTGCCTGGGTCTTCTTCTCTTTCAAACACACACACACACACACACACACACACACACACACACACACATATATATGCCAGGTATGGTGGCACACATGCCTTTAATCCCAGCACTTGGGAGGCAGAGGTAGGAGGATAGCTGTGAGTTCAAGGCCACCCTGAGACTACAGAGTGAATTCCAGGTCAGCCTGGACTAGTGTGAAACCCATTGAAAAATGAAAAAAAAGAAAAGAAAAGAAAAGAAAAGAAAAGAAAAGAAAGGAAAGAAAAGAAAAGAGAGAAGAGAAGAGAAGAGAAGAGAAGAGAAGAGAAGAGAAGAGAAGAGAAGAGAAGAGAAGAGAAGAGAAGAGAAAAGAAGAGAAAAGAAGAGAAAAGAAAAGTAAAAGGCCAGAAACAGATGGCATGGTGGGACATGACTGTGATCCAGGCACGTGGGATGAAGAAGCAGGAGGATTGCCACAAGTTTGAGACCAGCCTGGGGGCTACAGAGTGAGTTCAAGGTCAGCCTGGGCTAGAATGAAACCATACTTTGAAAAAAAAAGAAAAGAAAGACAGAGAAAAGAATAACCTTAAATGACATAAAGGGCTCAGGATGTGCCTCAATGGTAGAACATTGCCTAGCATGCATGAGGCACCTGCGTTCCAACCCTAGTACTGCCAAAAAAGAAAAAGAAAAGAAAGGAAAAGAAAAAAAAAAAAAGAAAAGAAAAGAAAAGAAAAAAAAAAGAAAAGAAAAGAAAAGAAAAGAAAAGAAAAGAAAAAAAGAAAAGCTGAATTCAATATGCTAGCCATGGTAAGTCAGGCCTGTAATCCCAGTACTTGAGAGGTTGAGGCTGATGGATCACTCCAAGTTCAAGGCCAATCTGGGCTACACTAGAGTCTAATGTAGGAGGATTCCTGTGGGTTTGAGGCCAGCCAGGGACTACAGAGTGAAATAGAAATCAACCTGGGTTAGAGTAAGACCCTATCCCTAAAAAATGAAAACAAAAATAATTAAATAATGGGGTTGGGGAGATGGCTCAAAGGTTAAAGACACTTATTTGCAAGGCCTGGTTTGATTCCCCAGTACCCACATAAACCACAAAGTAGTGCATGCATCTAGAGTTTGAGTTTATTAGCAGTGACAGGAAGCATTGGTGAATACATCTCCTCTAAAATAAATACAAAATTAAAAATTAGGAGCTGGATAGTGGTTAAGGTGTTTGCGTGCAAAGCCAAAGGACCCAGCTTCGATTCCCCAGGACCCACGTTAGCCAGATGCACAAGGGGGTGCACTCATCTGGAGTTGGTTTGCAGTGGCTGGAGCCCCTAGCGTGCCCAGTCTCTCTCTCTCTCTTTCTCTCTCTCCCCCAAATAAATAAATAAATAAATAAATAAATAAATAAATAAATAAATAAATGTCTCAAAAAAAAGTAGGAGCTGGAGAGATGGCTTGGTGGTTAAGGTCTTGTCAGCAAAGCCTAATGACCCAGGATTGATTCCTCAGTACCCACGTAAGCCAAATGCACATGGTAGCACATGCGCTGAAGTTCATTTGCAGTGGCTGAAGCCCTGGCACATTCTCTCTCTCTCTTTCTCTCTCTAATAAATAAATAAACAAATTTTAATTAAAAAATAAATAAAGCCAGACAGAGTGGCACATGCCTTAATCCCAGCACTATAGAGGCAGAAGTAGGAGGATCACTATGAGTTTAAGGCCAGTCTGGAACTGCAGAATGAATTCCAGGTCAAGCTGGGCTAAAGTGAAACCCTACCTCAAAAAAAAAAAAAAAAAAAAAAAATTAAGATTATTTTTATTTAACTGTGAGAAGAAAGAGGACCCTTTCCACCACAAACAAACTCCAAATGCATGCAGCACTTTGTGTATCTGGTTTTACATGGGTACTAGGCCTTTAACCACTGAGCCATCTCACCTGTGCCTCCTCGTTTGTTTTTTTTTAAATTGACCTGGAACTCCCTCTGTAGCCCTGGGCTGTGCTCCATCTCACAGAGATCCTCCTACCTCAGCCTTGCGAATGCTGAGATTAAAAAATGCTACCAAGATAATTGCCTTATTAAACAGGTCACTTATTAAGCCCTTTAAGTGTTGATATCTGCTATTTGTGGAAACAGTGCAGATTCTGCCTAAATGTAAAAACCAGGCAAGCCTCAGACCAGCAATAAATTACTCCATTTGGCTAAAAAAAAAAAATGAAAGAAAGAAAAATGAGTCAGGCTGGGTGCACTTGGGAGGCAGAGGCAGAGGCAGATGAATTGCTGTGAGTTTGAGGCTAGCCTGGGACTACAGAGTGAATTCCAGATCAGCTTGGGCTATAGTGAGACCCTACCTCAAAAAAAAAAGTGTAAGTCAAAGAAAACTCACTATAGCCAGGTGTGGTGGCACACGCCTTTAATATCCCAGCACCCAGAGGCTGAGATAGGAGGATTGCTGTGAGTTTGAGACCAGCCCTACATACCGAATTCCAGGTTAGCTTGGACTAGAGAGACACCCTCCTTCAAAACAAACAAAAAAAAAAACCCCACTATATGCTGAACAGAATTGATGGTGGAGTGATCAGCACTAAGACATCTCTGCCACACCCTCCATGGCTCAGGGTCCATTGTGGAACAGGTGACAGAAAAAATGTAAGAGCCGAATGTAAGAGTCACATTCATCCAGACAGGAAATGGCCTTGATACTTATGAACTCGTGATGGCTGACTCTACCTACACAAGACATGTATAATAGGAGGGAAAAAGTGATGATATCAAAATAGAAGAAAGACTAATTGGAAAGAAGGGATTCAATGCAGGGCACATTCGAGAGGAGAATGGGTTTATTGTCTATACCTTTTTAAAAGTATTTTTTTATTTATTTATTTATTTATTTATTTATTTACTTATTTATTTATTTGAGATACAGGGAGAAAGGGGCTGACAGGGAGAGAGTATGGGCCAGGGCCTCCTGCCACTACAAATGAATGCAAAGTTGTCAGGCTTTGCAAGCAAACACCTTTAATAACTGAGCCATCTCTCCAGTCCCCTTATTGTCTATACTTATTGAAGTTGTCAATAAAATTTTTTTTAATTAAAAAAATTTTTTTAAATTAAGGCCAGGCGTGGTAGTGCATGCCTTTAATTCCAGCACTTGGGAGGCAGAGGTAGGAGGATCGCTGTGAGTTCAAGGCCACCCTGAGACTACATAGTGAATTCCAGGTCAGCCTGGGCAAGAGTGAGACCCTACCTCAAAAAAAAGGGGGGGGCTGGAGAGATGGCTTAGCAGTTAAGGTGCCTGCCTCCTACGCCTAAGAACGCCGGTTCCAATCTCCAGTGGTTCCAATCTCCAGGTCCCACGTTTAGCCAGATGCAAAGTGACGCAAAGGCGCAATGCTGCACTTGACCACAAGGGGGTGCATGCATCTGGATTTCGTTCGCAGCAGCTGAGAGGGGCTGCTGGCGCATCCATCTCTATCTGTCTTCCCCCCTCTCTCTCTCTGTCTCTCTGTGTCTCTCTAAAAAAAAACAAAAAAATAATAATAAGGGCTAGAGAGATAGCTTAGCAGTAAAAGTGTTTGCTTGCAAAGCCTAATTACCCAAGTTTGATTCTCCAGTACCCATGTAAAGCCAGATGTGCAAAGTGGCACGTGTGTCTGGAGTTCGTTTGCAGTGGCTCATTCTCTGTGTCTGTCTCTCTTCTCTCTATCTCTTTCTTTTTGCTTGCAAATAAACAAATGAAAGTAAATTTTCAAAAGGGCTAGAGAGATGCTTGCTGGCAACGCCTGATGGCCCAGGTTTGATTTCCTAGTTCCTATGTAGTGCTAGATGCACACAAAGTGGTACAAATACCTGAGGTTCATTTGCTGTGGCAAGAGGCCCTGGTGCACCCAATCTCTCTCTCTCTCTCATTCTTTCTCTCCCTCTCTCCTTGCAGATAAATAAATAAAATATGTTTTTAAAATCACCAAACTCGGACTGGATAGATGGCTCAGCATGTTAATGGGCTTGTCTGCAAAGCTAAATGACCCATGTTTTATTCCACAGTACCCAGGTAAAGCCAGATGCACTCAGTGGCACATGCATCTAGAGTTCTTTTACAGTGGTAGGAAGCCCTGGTGTGCCCATATTCTCCCTCCCTCTCCATCTCTCCCTCTCTCTCTCTGCTTCTCTCTCTCCCTCTGTCAAATAAAAATAAAACAAGATTAAATATTTTTTAAAAAACATTTTTAAAATCTGTGACTCACAGCTGGTCATTGTGGCACGTGCCTTTAATCCTAGAACTGGGGAGGCAGAGGTAAGAGGATCAATGTGAGTTTGAGGCCAGCCTGGGACTACAGAGTGAGTTCCAGGTCAGCTAGACTGAGACCATACCTCAAAACAAAAAATAAATGTGAGTCACCATGCCTGGCTAAGCTATCTCTTTTCTAGTGGACAAAGAACTCTGTCTGGAAAAGAAAAGAAAGGAGAGGAGAGGAGAAAGGAGAAAGGAGAAAGGAGAAAGGAGAAAGGAGAAAGGAGAAAAGAGAAAGGAGAAAGGAGAAAGGAGAAAGGAGAAAGGAGAAAGGAGAAAGGAGAAAGGAGAAAGGAGAAAGGAGAAAGGAGAAAGGAGAAAGGAGAAAGGAAAGGAAAGGAAAGGAAAGGAAAGGAAAGGAAAGGAAAGGAGAGAAAAAGGGAGGGAGAGAAAGAAAGAAAGAAAGAAAGAAAGAAAGAAAGAAAGAAAGAAAGAAAGAAAGAAAGAAAGAGAAAAGAAAGAGAACTGTCTGCAAATGGTTCAGTTCTTTGGAGCCAAAAACAGAAAATACAAACTTTTCAAAATTATTTCATTGGCTTACCCTAACTGACAAAGAATAAGCCTGCCCAAATAAATGATAGCCATTTTTGTCCCTTCCTTCCTAACTCTAACGAGCCCATTCCCAAACCTTTCCTTGGTGAACAGTTCCCTTTAGCAAGCTTCATTACTTTGCTTACTTTTATTTCATGACTTGGTTCAAAAACTCTGTAAAAGTGTACTAGCAATTTTTTTTTTTTTTAGTTCTGTAAGTTGTTCATGATTTTCTGCACCACTTCACTGGAACATTCTTTAAATCTGGTTGAAAAGACAGGTTCTTCCATCTGAGCTTTAATAACTTGACCGAGTTCACTCATGCCCCAGGGGCAGGCTCATCTACAGTGCAATGCTACAAAATCAGGCTATGTTCCTGCAGACTCATGCCTCATAAACTCAGCCCTGGGGATGCAGAGGCAGGAAGACTGCCACAAGGCCCAGGTCATCCTAATCATTTTTTTTTTTTCAACATAGGGTCACACTCTAGCTGAGCCTGACCTAGAATTCACTATGCAGTCTCAGGGTGGCCTCAAACTCATGGTGATCCTCCTACCTCTGCCTCCCAAATGCTGGGGTTAAATGCATGCTCCACTACACCTGGCTTCCTTTTTTGTTTTTGATGGGGCACGCCAGGACCTCTAGCCACTGCAAATGAACTCCAGACGCATGTGCCCCTTGTGCATCTGGCTTACATGGGTCCTGGGGAATTGAACCGGGGTCCTTAGGCTTCGCAGGCAAACAACTTAACCACTAAGCCATTTCCCCAGCCCTGAAATGTCTCTTTTGAACTATCACCAGAATTTCTTTTTCTTCCCCTTCTTCCCCTTCTTCTTCTTCTTCTTCCTCCTCCTCCTCCTCCTCCTCTTCTTCTTCTTCTTCTCTTTTTTTGGTTTGTTTGTTTTCAAGGCTAGGTCTCACTCCAGTCCTGACTGACCTGGAACTCATTTTGCAGCATCAAGGTGGCCTCAAACTCACAAAGATCTTCCTACCTCAGCCTCCCAATTGCAGGACTAAAGATGTGAGCCACCATACCTGGCTCTAAATTTCATTTATAAACAGTTGGGTACATCATATAAATAAAGCCAAATCTTTAGTCTTCTTGTCAAACCAACACCCTCATGTATCTTTGTAGCATTACCAAAGCTCCATACCTTGAAAATGACTTTCTTTTTCCCTAATTTCTCCAAATAATTAGTCGCCAGCGCCTGACAAGTCCATGCAATAGATCAGTCATTTCTAATTGAATTGGATTTGAGCCGCTAAGGAAAATAAATAAAACTAGTGCCCATATGGCAGACCATAATGGCATAAGCCTTTTCCTAATAATTCATAATGTCTTAAAAAGACAATACTATTTTCCCATATTTATTCTCACTTGTAATTTATTCTCACTGTAATTACTATTTCCTGCAGACATAATTATAATACTTTATATGAGGTTTTAGTGCACTTACACTGCACAAGATTAATTTTAATTGGCATCCTGAAAAATTAACATGAACATATTAGCATTTAGGAACATGTTATATATCCCATAAAGTAAGACAAATATGACACTTAAAAATTCTTAGTTATACTTCAGTAAGTTTAATTTATACCAAAAAATCCATAAGATAAGCTCTAGGGCAGTATTGCTTTTATTGAGGATGAGTTGACAGAGTATAATTATTGATTAAGTACAACATTCTGAATTCCTACAACACTATAACAGCTTCTTGTGCACCACAGACTTTGTTATTTGAGGATATAACTGATTATAACATATACTGTTTGCTCTTGAATAACTAACATTTTCCACCTCCAAGAAATTTCATTTTAGTACCAAAAAATCAGGGCTGGAGAGATGGCTTAGTGGTTAAGGCGCTTGCCTATGAAGCCTAAGGACCCAGATTCAATTCTCCAGGTCCTATGTAAGACAGATGCACAGGGTGGCACATATATCTAAAGTTCATTTGAAGTGCTAGAGATCCTAGCATGCCCATTCTCTCTCTCTCTCTCTCTCTCTCTCTAATAAATAAATAAGAAAATTTTAAAAATCAAATGCTTACTGCATTTAAATTTCTAAAGCATTTAAGTTTTTCAGTTGAAATACGGTTTGGGGCTGGGAGATGATTCATTGGTTAAAAGTGTTTCCGCGGGTTGTGGTGGTGCACGCCGGTGGGAATTTGCTGAAGACGGAGGCAGGAGGAAAGCCATTTTTCGGGCATGGTCTTTAATCCCAGCACTTGGGAGGCCAGGCCACCCCCTTCAAGTTTCCAGGTCAGCCTGAGCCAGAGTGAGACCCTAGAAAAAAAAAAAAAAAAAAAAAAAAAAAAGTGTTTGCATACAAAGCCTTCCATCCCAGGCTTCAATTTCCAGTGCCCAAGTAAAGAGATATGCCCAAAATCACATGTGTCTGGAATTCATTTACAGTGGCAAGAGGCCCAGGAGTGCCCATACACTCACATTCTCTCTGTCAAATAAATAAAAATATGTTTAACCAAGAAAAGAAAAATGATTTTTAAGTGAAATATGCTATAAGTCAGGCATGGTGCTGCAAACCTTTAGTCTCAGAACTGGGGAGAGAAAAATAGGAGGAATGTAATGAGTTCAAGTCTACTTTAGGGCTACAGATGATTTCCAGATCAACCTGGGCTACAGTGAGACCCTACCTCAAAAATAAATAAATAAAAACTTACATAAATAAATGGGGCAGGAACTGGAGAGATGGCTTAGCGGTTAAAGCACTTGCCTGCAAAGCCTAAAGATGCAGGCACGATTCCCCAGTACGCATGTAAGTCAGATGCACAAGGTGGTACATGTGTCTGGAATTCGTTTGAGGGCCTGGCGCACCCGTTTTCTCTTCATAAATAAATAAACATAAAAATAGGGCAAATTGAATTTAACTCCATATATTTCATTTTAAAGGCATGTACAGTATATAGACTAGCTTATCCTTCTTGGCTACCTGATGGAGTCACAGAAAAGAGATTATTCAAACAAACAAAATTGTTCCATCTCATAGGTGAAACTCTAGGCAGGGAATCCCACAGCCCAGATGGGTGCTTGTCTTTTTATTGGAGAAAGTATATCTGTTTATTCTCAAAGTTGGAGGTAAAAAGTTCAAGTCAGGAGACTAATAAAGAACTTAAAGTGGGCCCCTGTGGATGCCTGGCCAGCCCCCTCCAGTTCTCCTGTTCTCAGGAGAGCCCTGGTGCCACCCTTCGCAGCCGGTGGACGCTTGCACTTCATGGGGGAACCAGGGACACTGCGACGCGCGCGGCGCGGAGGCTGGAGATTGCTTCGGAGCGCCTTGGCGGTGGTGGCCACGGCCGCGGGGCTACTGTGCACGATGCTGACCGGCTGGGGACTGCTGCCGCCGCCGCCCTGGGCGTCCGGGGCTCTGGCGTGATCAGTGAGCATGCGGCTTTGGAGGGAGCCCTTCGGGGGGTCGGGGGGGCTCGGCGATCACTGCAAGCCACCTCCCCGATTGCTGGCTGCGCTTCAACATCAGCGGCTGCCACCTCCTACGGAGAAGCTCAGGCCATGCTGTTCCATCCCCGGACTGGCCCCTGCCCTGGGGCGACCACCCGCGCGCGCCCGAGGCGCTGGGGTTGAGCGTCTTCCACGACCCGGAAAGAGCGGCGGCGGCTGTGGCTGCAGAAGCCCTGGGGACCTCGGCCCCATACCCCCGGGCCAGCGCTGGGTGTGAATGACCTTCGAGTCGCCTTCCCATTCCAAGGGGCTCCGCAGCCTGGTTAAGCCATCCCTCCATCCCCCATAGTGATTCTTAATTCTCGGTTGTATTCCTCAAACCCTAGGAAAGGTGAGGACAGTGGTTCAAGTAGCCATTGACTTCCTTAACAAGCTCTGTTTGTTCCCTAGCTCTATGAATGGAAACAAGAGGCCTTATTGTCGTTGGAGGAAAGTTAAGCTGAATATATGGGTGTATTTCACCTCACCAGAGAAACCTATTCCTGAAAAGCTGCGTTTAAATCAGATCCAAATTCAGGAGTTCAGTATTCAACAGAACCCTATGGAGAGTCCCTTTACAATGTGAATAACCATTTCCTAATTCTTATTTTCTTCTGCCTTTATGTTTTCCTATAACCTGGATTTAAAGAGAAGTTACACATGTGAAGAAAAAACACAATGTTCCCCCCTCCTTCAACAAACCAATGTTTACAAACAGAAGAGAAGGAAGTCACAATGCCAACCTTCACAGCATTATTTATTTCATCATGTCTCTGCTGGACCTGAAATTTAAACTGGAATGTCAGTTCTTCCGAGGCTCTGGTGTTGCCTGTGTGAAAAATTGAAAGCGATTTCACTGAACTGGGGACTCATAATGAAGTAAATAAATACTGAGCAGGAGAGATGGCTTAGAGATTAAGGCACTTGCCTGTGAAGACTAAGGGTCCAGGTTCAACTCCCCAGAACCCACTTAGCCATATGCACATGGTGTGCATGCTTCTGGAGTTAATTTGCACTGGCTAGAGGCCCTGGCACACCCATTCATTTCTCTCTCTCTCTCTCTCTCTCTCTCTCTCTCTCTCTGTCATAAATAAATAAGAATAAAATATTTTAGAGCTGGAGAAATGGCTTAGCGGTTAAGGTACTTGCCTGCAAAGCCAAAGGACCTAGTTCAATTCCCCAGGACCCACATAAGCCAGATGCACAAGGTGACGCATTCGTCTGGAGTTCATTTGCAGTGGCTGGAGGCCCTGGCGCGCCCATTCTCTCTCTATCTCTCTCTCTTTCTTTTCTTCTTTCTCTCTCTCAAATAAATAAATAAAATATAATATTTTTAAAAAAAGAAATCTTGGGCTGGAGAAATGGCTTAGCGGTTAAGGTGTTTGCTGTGAAGCCAAAGGGTCCCGGTTCGATTCTCCAGGACCCACGTAAGTCAGATGCATGAGGGGCACATGCATCTGTAGTTCGTTTGCAGTGGCTAGAGGCCCTGGCATGCCCATTCTCTCTGTGTCTGCCTCTCTTTTTTTTCTCTCTCTCTCTCCTTGCAAATAAATAATTTTTTAAAAAAGAAAGAAATTTCATGGTGTCTGCTAAAGGCAGTTTTTGATTCTGTTAGTTCATAGTTAAATGGAACTAAACTAGTACCTACAATGAATTGATTGCTTTTTGCTAAAGGCTAAACCTGCAGGTACCCCTCCTGGTCTGCAGCATAGCACAGCAGATCCTCCTGTTTCCGGTGCCTTTGAGCCTGGGCTGTGGGGCCAATCTCGAAAATACAGGCATTCGCTTTCCAGGTTGTCCACTGAGCAGCATATGCAACAGATGTCACTGTGTTACTGTGTGCCTACTCTGTGCCAAACACTGGGCTTGCACCCCCTACTCCCCTGGGAAGTATAAAGAGGTATGAGGCACCTTTTTGGGGTGCTTATGCTCTACCACTGCCAATAAAGTAAATAGTGATTTTGATCCAAGATGGCCATGTCTATGTGATTGTATATGTGATTGTAGTATCATTCATGATAATGCAGACCTGTCAATGGTTATAAAGCCAGTTGACTTAAAGCCAGAAATAAAGGGGGTTCCTCCTCGAGTTTTATAAGGATTTTCAGTGATCAGCTGTTCAAGTGGTAAAGTTCAAGATTCATTAGTTTTTACATGCTCAGCCTTTGAGTTTGATTAGTACAATTAGCTGAATCTTGTAGCAAGTTTATTTCCATGTGCTTTTGTTGCATACATACCTGAAACGTTCATTTAAACCTACATGCTCCAATTCTCTCTCCATAAATGAGTAGTTAAAAGCTGTGAATCACATTTCTTCATTTAAGTGTTACAATGCTCCTGAAACTATAATTTCCAAGCATCTGCCTTCCAATAAAAGACAAAGAAAGCCGGGTGGTGCAGCACACCTTTAATCCCAGCACTCAGGAAGCAGAGGTAGGAAGATCGCCTTGAGTTGGAGGCCACCGTGAGACTACAATAGTGAATTCCAGGTCAGCCTGGGCTACAGTGAGACACTATCTCGAAGAAGCAAAAGAAAAATTCTGTTTTTATGACAGTGAAGCACTCCCTACTGCTCTAATAAGGCACCTGAAAAGTTCTATTTTTAAAATGAGTGTTGATTGGCCAGTGATCTTGGTGTTCCTGGGGATTTATATGGGGCAATTTAGGTTTAACAGTGGTCTAGCTATGCTTTGACATTTGGCAGAAAGCATCAGCTTCCTTGTCTGTTAAAAGTGGGAGAGAGGGCTGGGGAGATGGCTTAGTGGTTACCGCACCTGTCTGCCAAGCCCAAGAATGCCCATTGGATTCTCCAGGTCCCACGTTTAGCCAGACACAGTGATGCAAGCGGGCAATGCCGCACTTGTCCACAAGGGAGATCACCCATCTGGAATTCGTTCACAGCAGCTGAGAGGCCACTGGTGCGCCCATTCTCTATCTGTCACTCTCTCTCTCTCTCAAAAAAAAAAAAAAAAGAGTGGGAGGGAAATGTGGCTCACTGTGGGCATTTCAGGAAATAAGTGAAGGTCCCTAGTTAAGTATATGTGCATACATTTCTTTACAAGAATTTTAGGATAAGTTTGTATCCATCTTTATGTCTGAACTTAAAACTCAAGGTATGTTACAGAATGGCATGCCCGTTCTCTCTCTGTCTGTCTGCCTTTTTCTCTTTCTCGCTCTCTCAAATAAAAGTTATAATAAAATAAATAAAAGTTTAAAAAAATAAAAGCTGGGTGTTGTGGCGCACACCTTTAATCCCAGCATTTGGGAGGCAGAAGTAGGAGGATCCCCGTGAGTTTGAGACCACCCTGAGACTACATAGTTAATTCCAGGTCAGCCTGGGCCAGAGTGAGACCCTACCTCGACAAAACCAAAAAAACCTCACAGTGCCTGACACTACCTACATAATACCATCATAATAGGAGGAAAAGGTTATGACATCAAACTGAAAAGAGACTGATTGAGAGAGGGAGGGGATATGATGGAGAGTGAAGTTTCAAAGGGGAAAGTGGGGGAGGGAGGGAAATAACATGGGATATTGTCTACAATTAAAGAAGTTGTCAATTTAAAAAAAAACAAAAAATAATAATAATAATAATTAATTCCCCAAAAAGAAGAAAAGTTAAAAAAAAAAAAAAGCCAGAGATGGTGACACACACCTTTAATCCTGGCACTTGGGAGGCTGAGGTAGGAAGATTGTTGTGAATTCAAGGCCAGCCTGAGAGTACATAGTGAATTCCAGGTCAACCTGGACTAGAGTAAGACTATACCTCATAAAACCAAAGAATAAATTTGAATGAAAAAAAAAAGTTATAGTTTGGAAGGTCATAGGAGCTAGGGGTGAAGTTACTACTGTTTGACGTAATGCATATGTTGTAACCATCAAATTGTCCTATAATAATATTGTCCTATAAATAATTATGCTTATTAATGCTTTTCTTACTTTTTCTTTTGTTTGTTTGTTTTTCTAGGTAGGGTCTCACTCTAGCCCAGGCTAACCTAAAACTCACTATGTAGTCTCAGGGTGGCCTTGGACTCACAGCAATCCTCTAGCAATAAATATATTGCTAGAGAGATGGCTCAGCAGTTCAAAGTACTTGCTTGCAAAAGGATGAAAGACCTCAATAAAAGTCCTGGAACTGAAATGGCAAAAGGAAAATGAAGGGAGAATGTCCCAAGATATAAGTGTTGGCAAAGCCTGATGTCCTGGGTGTTCCATCCCCCAGGATCCATATATAAAAACAAAAGTGGCATATGCATCCTGAATTCATTTGCTGTGACAGAGTGGCAGGAGATCCCGGTGCACCTATTCTCTCCCGCTCTCTCATAAATAAATGAATAAAAATATAAATAATACACCACAAGTACCTTTTTTTTAAAAAGAAAAAGAAAATTAACCAAACATCTCTGTTATGCCCTCGAAGGCTCAGGGAACATTGCAGAAGAGATGGAAGAATTGAGAGCCAGAGGATGTGGAAGAGTGCTTGGAAACATTCTGGGCAATTTGTGGCCAATGCATTCACCCCACAGTAGCTGTTTTTACCTGCACAACATTGAGCACATAGACATGTCATCATGGATGATGAAGGAAGGCAAAAATAAAGTGAAGACATCAAAAACAACAGAGGAAAGCTGAGCGTGGTGTCACGCACCTTTAATCCCAGCACTCAGGAGGCAGAGGTAGGAGGATCGCCATGAGTTCAAGGCCACCCTGACAGTACATAGTGAGTTCCAGGTCAGCCTGGGTCAGAGTGAGACCCTACCTTAAAAAAAAAATAGTAGAGGGATTGGTTGGAGGAGGGAAGCATTCAGTGCAAGGAGTATGGGGCATTGGGGCAAGAGAGTGATGGGAGGGGACTATAATCAAGATATATTATGTAAGCCGGGCGTGGTGGCGCACGCCTTTAATCCCAGCACTCGGGAGGCAGAGGTAGGAGGATCGCTAAGAGTTCGAGGCCACCCTGAGACTACATAGTTAATTCCAGGTCAGCCTGGACCAGAGTGAGACCCTACCTCGAAAAACCAAAAAAAAAAAAAAAAAAAAAAGATATATTATGTACACATAAAAATTGCCAATACTGGTCCAGAGAGATGGCTTAGTGGTTAAGGTGTTTGTCTGCAAAGCCAATGGATCCAGATTCAGTTCCCCAGTACCCACATAAAGCCAGATGCACAAGGTGGCACATGCGTCTGGAGTTTATTTTCAGTGGCTGGAGGAAAGATTCCAAGTAGTCAATCCCCAGTATGAAAGAAAGAAAGAAAGAAAGAAAGAAAGAAAGAAAGAAGGGAGGGAGGGAGGGAGGGAGGGAGGGAGGGAGGGAGGAAGGAAGGAAGGAAGGAAGGAAGGAAGGAAGGAAGGAAGGAAGGAAGGAAGGAAGGAAGGAAGTTAATTCTCCAGGTTTTTGTTTGTTCTTTGTGGTTTATATTTGTTTGTTTTGGGTTATTTTCTCTGTTTGGGGTTTTTGTTTGTTTGTTTGTTTTTAATCAGGGTCTCACTCTAGCCCAGGCTGACCTGGAACTCACTCACTGTATAGACCAGGTTTGACCTGAACTCATAGTGATCCTCCTACCTCAGCCTCCCAAGGCCTCTTCTGTTTGGCTTCTTGAATTAAAAAAATATATTTTATTTATTTATGAGAGGGAGACAGAGACAGAGAATATGAGGGCTTCAGGGTCTCCTGATGCTGCAAAAAACTCCAGATGCTTGCACTACTTTGCATGGTCTGGCTTTTCTGAGTACCAGGGAATTAAATTGAACATTGGCAGTCAGGCTTTGCAAGCAAGTGCCTTTAACCACTGATCTCTCCAGCTCCTGTTTGGCTTCTTGAAACAGGATCTCACGTGACCTAGAGTGGTCTACGACTCACTATGTAGTAGAAAATGACTTTTAGCCGGGCGTGGTGGCACATGCCTTTAATCCCAGCACTCAGGAGGCAGAGATAGGAGGATCGCCGTGAGTTCAAGGCCACCCTGAGACTACATTGTGAATTCCAGGTCAGCCTGGACCAGAGTGAGACCCTACCTCCGAAAAAAAAAAAAAAAAAAAAAAGAAAAGGAAAGGAAAAAAAAAGACTTTAAACTCCTGATCCTCCTGCCTCTACTTCCCTGAAATTATGGGTATGAGCCATCTGAGCCAAACTTGAAGCTTTTGTTTGTTTTGGGTTTTTCGGGTTTTTTTTTTGTTATTGTTGTTTGTTTATTTGTTTTTGTTTGTTTTATTGTTGTTGTTTTTTGGTTTTTGAGGTAGGGTTTCACTCTGGCCCCGGCTGATCTGGAATTCACTATGTAGTCTCAGGGTGGCCTCAAAATCACGGCAATCCTCCTACCTCTGCCTCCCCAGTGCTGGGATGAATGGCGTGCGCCACCATTCCCAGCTGTTTTTTGTTTTTTTGAGGCAGGGACTCACTCTAGTCCAGGCTGATCTGGAATTCACTATATAGTCTCAGGTTTTTGTTTGTTTTTTAATTTTATTATTTATTGAGGGGGCGAGAGAAAGAGGCCAACAGGCAAAATAAGGATGACTTCACCAGGGCCTCTAGCCACTGCAAACGAACTCCAGTTGCATGTGCCACTTAATGCATCTGGTTTCTGTGGGCACTGGGGAAGCAAACCCAGGTCATTAGGCTTTACAAGCAAGTGCCTTAACAGATGAGCCATCTCTCCAGCCTATTGTTTGTTTGTTTGTTTTTCAAGGTAGGGTCTCACTCTGGCACTGGCTGACCTGGAATTCACTATGTAGTCTCAGGGTGGCCTCAAACTCAATCAGCGATCCTCCTACTTCTGCCTCCCGAGTGCTGGGATTAAAGGCGTGCGCCACCATGCTTGGCCTTGTTTGTTTGTTTTCTAAAACAGAGTGTTCTGTGTATCCCAGGCTGGCCTGGAATGACTCTAGTCCTTCTGTCTCTGTCTCCCAGTACTGAGATTGCAGGCCTGTACCTCCATGCTCTGCTTGAGTACTTTTCCTAAGCAAGGACAACACACTCTGAAATCAAACAGGGGTTTTTAGACCCCACAGGAAGCTCCTAATTTTTAAAACTCGTATTCTCTTTGTAACGCTTCTGTCCAAGTATTTTTCCTTTGGTTCTATTTCTGTCAAAGAGCATTGACTAGGTGTTGACAAAGGCAACCAGAAACATATGACGCCTGTGGAGAAGAAACTGGAACTTCCGTCTAAAAAGCATTCTTTTCACAAAGCAAGGGAGAAGTGAAAATAGTGTTGTCAAGCTCCTTTTCTCTTTATCTTTTCTCGTGTTTGTTTTGAGACACGGTCTCATGTAATCCAGGCAAAACTCCAATTTACCATGTAGCTAAGGATGGCCTTGAGTTCCTGATTCTCTGCCTCTACCTCCCAAACGCTGGGTATGGTGCTTTCATTCAGGTGTCCCCCATAAACTATGTGTTCTGAATGCTAGGTCCCCAGCTATTGGCAATTTGGGAACCGGAGCCTCCTAGAGGTGGTACATTATTGGGGGCAGACTTATGGGTATTATAACCACCTTCCCCTTGCCAGTATTTGACACACTCTCGGGCTGCTATTGTGCATCTGATGTTGGCCAGGAGGTGATGTCCACCCTCTGCTCATGCCATCATTTCCCCCGCCATCATGGAGCTTCCCCTCGAGTCTGTGAACCAAAATAAACCCTTTCCTCCCGCAAACTGTTCTTGGTCAGGTTCTTTGTGCCGGCAACATGAAGCTGACTGCAACACTGGGATAATAGGGATGTACACTACACAGGTCTGGCTGTGAGATCTGTGATGTTATTGATCACCACAGTCCCTTGGGTGATCTGGCTGGCTGAGTGGGCACCCTCTTCCTCCCACACTATCTCATATGCTTCCCTCCATAAAGCTGTGCTCTTAAAGGGAGGACCTGGGACTGTAGAGATGACTCAGTGGTTAAGGCACTTGCCTGCAAAGCCTAAGGATCTGAATTCGATTCGCCAGTCCCCACATAAAGCCAGATGCACAAGGTGGTGCATGCATCTAGAGTTCATCTGCAGTGGCTAGCGGCCCTGGCGTGCCAATTCTCTCTCTCTCTCTCCCTCTCTCTGTCTCTAATAAATGAATAAATAAAAATAAAATCTTTAAAAATGTTTAAAAAACAATAATAAGCCAGGCGTGGTGGTGCACGCCTTTAATCCCAGCACTCGGGAGGCAGAGGTAGGAGGATTGCCATGAGTTCGAGGCCACCCTGAGAATACAGAGTGAATGCCAGGTCAGCCTGAGCTAGAGTGAGACCCTACCGCGAAAAAACAAAAATAAGTAAATAAATAAATAAATAATAAAAAACAATAATAATAGTGTGAAAGTATTAAAACAGTATAGACTACTGAGTTAAACAGTAATGAAATAAGAATAGATAAATAAAATATAATCAACAAAAGCTGGGGAGATGGCTCAGTGGTTAAAGGCATTTGGCTTGCAAAGGCTTCAAGCCTGGGTTCAATTCCCCAGCACCTGTGTAAAGCCAAATGCACTAAGTGGTACATGTGTCTGCAGTTTTCCTGGCTTCCATTCTCTCTCTCTCTCTCTTTCTCTTTGTAAATAAGTAAATAAATAAATATCTTAACAATGGGTGGGGGTGGGCATAGTGGCACACACCTTTAATTTCAGCACTGGAAAAGCAGAGGTATCACCGGGCATGGTGGTGCATGCCTTTAATCCCAGCACTCAGGAGGCAGAGGTAGGAGGATCACCATGAGTTCAAGGCAACCCTGAGACTACATAGTGAATTCCAGGTCAGCCTGGACCAGAGTGAGTCCCTACCTCAAAAAAAACAAAAAGAAAGAAAGAAAGAAAGAAAGAAAGAAAGAAAGAAAGAAAGAAAGAAAGAAGAAAAGAGAAAAGAAAAGAAAAGAAAAGAAAAGAAAAGAAAAGAAAAGAAAAGAAAAGAAAAGAAAAGAAAAGCAGAGGTAGGAGGATCACCATGAGTTTGAGGCCAGCCTGGAACTATATAGTGAATTCTATGTCAGACTGTGTTAAAGTGAGATTGTACCTCAAAAACTCAAAAACAAAAAAAGGGCTTGGGGAATGGCTCAGTGATGGACAGCATTTGATTTGGGGACCTGATGGTCCAGATTCAGTTCCCTAATGTTCCTATGGAGCTGGATGCACAGGGTGGCACATACATCTGGAGTCTGTTTACAGTGGCAGGAAGCTTTGGCATGCGCATTTCTCCCTCTGTCTGTCTCTAGCTCTGCCTCTCTCTCTCTTCTTGCAAATAAATAGTAAACAATGTTTTTTTTAAAAAAATTAACAATAAAGCTGGGCATGGTGGTGCATGTCTTTAATGCCAGCAGTCAGGAGGCAGAGGTAGGTGGATTGCTGTGAGTTCAAGGCCACCTTAAGACTACAGAGTGAATTCCAGGTCAGCCTGGGCTAGAGTGAGATGCTACCTCAAAACACCTATATATATGTATGTATGTATAAAGTTAGTTTGGAGTAACTTTCATTACTATCTATTGTGTTAAACTACAGAAAACTTTGAATAGAATTTTCAAAAGCAACACTTGCAGAAATGTTAGCTCAGAGGGTGAAATCCTTGCTTTGCAAGCATGAGGACCTGAATTTGATTTCCAGTACCCATGTAAAATGCCAGGCATGGTCGAACACGCTTCTAATCTCAGAGCTGGGGAGGTAGAGATAGGAAGATCCCTGGAGCTTGCTGGAAAGCTAGTATCACCTAGTTGATGTGCTCTGGGCCAATGAGAGATCCACTTAAAAGGGAGGGGTAGACAGAATTCCTAAGTTCTCTGTCCTCTACATGCTCATGCACCCACATACACATGTGCACCCACACACATACAGACACTCATTCCACATAGCACCCTACCTCACAAAACAAACAAACAAACAAAAAAAAAAGAATTTAGGATACAAGATCTTGCCCATGGATAGTTGGAAGAACTGAGGTTACCTTCAAAGAAAACAATGACATTTTAATAATGAGTGAAGATAGGGTGTGAACAAAGGTATGCGGTCAGAAGTGGTTTTTTTAAATTATTTATTGTAATCCCAGCACTTGGGAGGCAGAGGTAGAGGATCGCCGTGAGTTCGAGGCCACCCTGAGACTACATAGTTAATTCCAGGTCAGCCTGGACCAGAGTGAGACCCTACCTCGAAAAACCAAAAAAAATTTATTTATTGGTTGATTTGCAAACAGAAAGAGAGAGAGAGAGAATGGGTGTGCCACCACCTCCAGCTACTGCAAACTCTAGATGTATGCACCACTTTTCCTGCATCTGGCTTTACTGGGGAATCAAACCCAAGTCATTAGGCTTTGCAGGCAAGTGCCTTAACTGCTTAGCCATCTCTCCAGCCCCAGAAGCGTTTTATAGAACCTGGAAAACCTTTGTCTAAAGCAGGAAATTTCAAGGTCACAGAGTTTATCACTTCCCAGTTGATCTATTAGAGACCATTCAAAAACTCTGATGTTAGTTTGGGTTTTTGTTGTTGTGGCTTTGGTGTGTGTACTTTTTTAAAGATAGCAGTCTCATGTAGTCCAGGCTTGCCTCAAAATCCTATGTTGTCCTTACACCTGCCTCCATGCCCAAGAGCTGGGATTAAATGGCCATCATGCAGTTTTAAATAATAATTGATCGGATTTGCAATTCTGTAGGAGGTTTCTCCTGATCTGGACCAGGATGGGTTGATCTTATCTGGCATTGCTTATTGTCAGTAGGGAATCAGATGGATGCTGACAGACGCTGATTGCCTCACTTGTATGGTGCATGGTTGACCAGGGCAAGGGGGATCACTGAGCCACTTGCCCAGCAGATAAGACAAGTGAAAAGGCCAGCAAGGAGACAGGCCCCAACGAATAGTGTGATTAAGTCTCTGTGTCACAGTTGCTAAGATTCTATCAATTAAAACAAAGCCAGATCCAGGTTTGGTTGATGACATGCTTGTAATCCCAACACTTGGAATGTAGAGGCAGGAGAATCAGAAATTCAAGGTCCTCCTGTGCTACACAGAGAGTCTGAGGCCAACCTGGATTCATGAGACCCTGTCTCAACCCCTTGTCCCCCCCCCAAAGCAAAACAAGACAAAAAACCTAGGCCTAGTGACCCAGTTCTGTCATCCCAGCTACCCATTAGCAGACGGAGATAGAGCAATCACAAATTCACGACCTTTCTCGGTTAACCAAGTGAATT
Source organism: Orientallactaga sibirica (assembly GCA_036365145.1). NCBI lineage: Eukaryota > Metazoa > Chordata > Mammalia > Rodentia > Dipodidae > Orientallactaga > Orientallactaga sibirica. The sequence goes on from JAEOAD010000840.1 coordinate 4,474,916, forward strand.
CAAAGCCAGCCTGAGAAACTTAGTCAGTGCCAGTCTCAAAAAAAAAATTTTTTTTTGAAGGATGGTGGCCAAGCGTGTTGGCACATGCCTTTAATCCCAGCATTTGGGAGGCTAAGGTAGATGGATTGCCATGAGTTTGAGGCTCCCCTGAGACTGCATAGCAGGCCTGGACTAGAGTGAGAACCTACCTTGAAAAAAGAAAGAAGAAAGAAAGAAAGAAAGAAAGAAAGAAAGAAAGAAAGGAAGGAAGGAAGGAAGGAAGGAAGGAAGGAAGGAAGGAAGGAAGGAAGGAAGAAAGAGAAAAAGGAGGGTGAAGTCCTTCTTTAATGCACACATTTTTTCCTTTTCTTTTTTTTTCTTTTTTTCTTTGGTTTTTCGAGGTAGGGTCTCACTCTAGCTCAGGCTGACCTGGAATTCACTCTGTAGTCTCAGGGTGGCCTCAAACTCACAGAGATCCTCCTACCTCTGCCTCCTGAATGCTGGGGTTAAAGGCGTGCGCCACCATGCTCAGCTAATGCACACCTTTAATCCCAGTACTTGGGAGGCTGAAGTAGAAGGATCACATTGAGTTTGAGTCCAGCATGAATTATAGGTCAGTCAGGGTGAGAGTGAGACCCTGCCCAAAAAACAAAGAAAGAAATAACAACAACAACAAAAAAAAAATGGTGGACGTGGTGGCACACACATTTAATCCCAGCACTCAGGAGGCAGAGGTAGGAGGAGCTAGGTCAATCTGAGACTACATAGTGAGTTCCAAATTAGCCTGCGCTAGTGTGAAACCCTACCTAGATAAACCAAAAGAGGGAGGGGTGCTGGAGAGATGCACTTGCCTGCAAAACCTAACTACTCAGGTTCAATTCCCCAATACCCACATAAAGCCAGATGCACAAAGTGGTGCATACATCTGATACATCTGGAGTTCGTTTGCATCAGCTGGAGGCCCCGGCATGCCCATTCTCTCTCTGTCTCTCTTTTTCTAACTCACACTACTTGCAAATAAATTTTTAAAAAATGTTTTACAAAAGGCCAACAGGGGTGGGGGTCAAGATGTAACTGGGAGAGTGACAGGGTGATAGGGTGCTTCACTAGCATGCACAAAGCCCCAGGTTCCATCTTCAGAACCACAAAACAAACACACAATGACAACAACAACAAAATGGATGTCCACTTATGTTCCAAAGCATTTTCATTTGTTCTGTGAAAGGAACAAAGAGCTTCACTCACATGCTCTACCACTGACCTACAGGCCACAATTCAGCTTCTACGTCTCCTTTTTTTTGGGGGGGGGGATCTTTGTTTCAGATAGCATCTCACACTGTAGTTCAGATTGGACTGAAATTCACTATGTAGCCCAGGTTGGCCTCAGCCTCTAGAGTGCTGAGGTGACAGATGTGAGCCCCATACCCAGCTTCTTGATGGAAAAAGTGTAGCATTTTAATACTGCCATTTATAGATGATAGTGATGAAGTTGGAGAAAGTTCTAAGAATTGAGTCTGGAGAAGAGAAAAGGTCTTTTTGATGCTTCTCCATGTACAATTAGATCTCCAAAATTTAAACTTGCCATAGACATAAATTTTAATTCTGAAGCCTTTCAAGCACAGGTAAATTGTCCATGTAGAATTAATTTTTTATGGTTTTTACAAATATTGTTTATTTCCATGAAGCTGGTACAGACAGTGTCCATTGAAAACCCATGTCCCAGGCCAAAAAGTACAAATAAAATCAAAAAGAACAGTGTTCTTGTGTACACTTCGGCATGAGTAACTTTATTAACCACTAATGAAAATTAGAACTTTTCTGGGATCTTCTGACAGGATCGTTTTCATGTTAAAATGCTTTCTTTCTCAGTGAGGCCATCTCAGTAGTTAGTCATGACCTCACCATGTCTGTCACCTTGACTCCAAACGTGATTCTCTTCTTTTGGTCCAGACCCTCAGATTTTAAAAGTAACTTCAAGTTGAGGAAAGGTCGTTTTCCCACAGTTCAGTTCTCTGAAAACTTCCATCTCCCACTTAGAATCATAGTCCAGGAGTGAAGCAATCACATGCTACAGCTTCCGGGCCAACTGGAAGGTCATTATGAATCTTCAGATTGGTCGATCTTATTTATCACCACAAACCTGAAAATGCAGTCCTGAAAAAGGTGGCCTCTCTGAGCACACATGAAGTTTTAAAAAGAAGAAGGCAATATGAAGGGGGCTGAGGTCTGATCACTAAAAATCAGTACAATGAAAACAACCAGTAATGAATATTGAACACTAGGATTCAAATTACGGTATATTCTAAAGCGGTGGAGTGCCAGTATTCAATCTTGTTTTGAACACCACATTACAAAAGAACTAGTTTTTAAAAATAAAAAAGGATTGAGGGGAAAGAAAAAAATAAAAATAACTAAACCCAATCCCAGCACTCGGGAGGCAGAGGTAGGAGGATCACGGAGAGTTCGAGGCCACCCTGAGACTATATAGTTAATTCCAGGTCAGCCTGGACCAGAGTGAGACCCTACCTTGCAAAAAAACCAAAAAAAAAAAAAAAACCTAAACCCTTGAATGACCCCCCCCCCGTTTGTTCCTGATAAACTTCAATCACATCTTCCCAGTTCTCTTGGAGTATGATTGTCAGCAATTCTCTGACCTTCAAAGAGAAACCTGAGTGAATTCATTGGAACTCCCTGTCTTTGACAGTATGATTCTTTGAGTTTCTTGAGATGTGTTGTCATTTTCACTTTGAAGTGATTCTCACTGCTATCCTGTCCAATAACTTTTAGTTTAATGTATTCTCCTTCCTTCTTATCACCCAAGTCCGCAGTTGAAGGTTTTGCCTCCTGGTCAGACATGGTGACAGCAGCTTCACCGGGGTGTCTCCGCACAGGAGCGGCCTCGGGCACATAAGAGCTAGCTCTGGGGTTTACCTAGAATTAAATTTTTACACTTTGTTTTGTTTTGTTTTGTTTTGTTTTGTTTTCCGAGGTAGGGTCTCACTGTAGGTCAGGCTGACCTGGAATTTACTATGTAGTCTCAGGGTGGCCTCAAACTCACAGTGATCCTCCTACCTCTGCCTCCCGAGTGCTGGGATTAAAGGCATGCGCCACCATGCGTGGCTAAAGTTTTTTGTTTTTTTTAATATTTTATTTATTTGAGAGAGGCAGATAAACACAGAGAGAATGTTGTGTCAGGACCTCTAGCCACTGCAAATGAACTCTAGACACATGTGCCACCTTATGCATCTGGTTTACATGGGTACTAGGGAATCAAACCTGGGTCTTTGGGCTTTGCAGGCCTGCGCCTTAACCACTAAGCCATTCCTCTATCACTTTTTGTACCTTTTTAACACTGAGATTTAGGATCTGATTCCTGGGGGCTTTTGTACTTGCTGTTGTTGTAGCTGTTTGTTTTTGTTTGTTTGTTTGGGCTTGACCTTGATGTGTAGCCAAGGCTGGCCTTAAACTGCTGATCCTCCTGCCTCCACCAACTGAATGCTAAGATTACAGGTGTGCACGACCATGTTCAACTTATCATCGTTGCATTTAGTTCAGGAAATATATATTTTGCATTTATTTGAGCCCACTATTGGGAATTTACCCCCAAGCCTCAAGTTTCATCACCAAAAGGCTGGTAGTTGACTGACTTCCATATATCCCTAACCATGAAAAGAATGACCATAGTTCAGCAGACAGGAAATTACTATTTAATACTGACTCTGCAGGCTTCCTGTTTTACCACAAGAGAAAGGGTCAGAATTGAAGGGTGCATTTTCTTCAGGGAAGTTTCACTTCTCCACTATGATTCCCAGAAACCACTTTCTAGCTCGCATTCCGAGGTAATGTATTTGAACCCCTCCTTGCATGTACTTGCCTTCTTACAACTCGTGAGTAAGTATTTGTATTTACAAAGCTTTTATCCTAAGTGCAAGATGGTAAAATCAAGAAAAACTGGTTCTTGCTGGTCCTCTGACACAGGTCTCTGAGCATTTGAGATAAGAAGTCAGCTGCAGGGCTGGAGAGATGGTTTAGCGGTTAAGCGCTTGCCTGTGAAGCCTAAGGACCCCCGTTCAAGGCTCGATTCTCCAGAACCCATGTAAGCCAGATACACAAGGTGGCGCATGCATTGGGAGTTTGTTTGCAGTGGCTAGAGGTCCTGGCATGCCCATGCTCTCTTTCTCTCTCTCTCTCATAAATAAACAAAAATAAAACATTTAAAAAAAAAAGAAGTTAGCTGCAGAATTCACTCATCCAAGTTAAATTTATGAATTGCTTCATTCAAAACTGTGAATCTTTCTTTTTTTATCGAGGTAGAGTCTCACTCCAGCCCAGGCAGACCTGCAATTCACTGTGTAGTCTCCTCCTACCTCTGCCTCCTGAGCACTGGGATTAAAGGCATGTGCCACCACGCCCCGCAAAACTGAATCGTTAAGTAGCCTGAAAGAAAACAAGAGTCCCTCCCCACAAACAGTTAACAAACAGCTAACTTCTCTATCTTTATTCCTATGAGGTTTTGCTGGGGGGGATGTTTTGTTTATTTGGGGTTTCGTTGGTTGATGTGTTTTGAGACAGGATTTCATGTTGTCCACGCTGACTTCGAACTTGCTGTGTAGCCAAGGATGACCCTGGACTTCTGATCCTCCTGCCTTTACCTCCCGAGGGCTAGGAATACAGGCTTGTCCCACCACGTCCACTTTTATGCTGTGTTAGCAATTGAACCTAGGGCTCCGTGCACATGCACTCGGTCAACTAAGCCAGCCCCATCTTTTCTTTGTCTTTTTTGTCTTGGAGATAGGGTCTCACTCTGAAGCCCAGGCTGGCCTAGAACTTGAAAGAATCCTGCTGCTTCAGCCTCTCAAATTCTTGAATCCCAGACATGAGCCACCAAACTAGACCTATTTTTTTATTATTGTTTTTGTTGACCTGTTTGTTTCTTTGCGAGACATTATCTCACCACATAGTCCAGGCTGGTTTAAAAGGCACTATATGGTCCAGGCTGGCCATATACTCATGATCCTCCTGCCTCAGCCACCTAGATGCTGAGATTATACATAGGCTACAGTACCACACATAGCTCCTGTTTTAAATTTTTTTTAATTTTAAGGTCATATCTGCAACAAAATCTCACATTAAAATTAGCACTTCAGCCGGGCGTGGTGGTGCACACCTTTAATCCCAGCACTTGGGAAGCAGAGGTAGGAGGATCACCGTGAGTTCGAGGCCACCCTGAGACTACATAGTGAATTCCAGGTCAACCTGGACTAGAGTGAAACCCTACTTCAAACAAACAAACAAAACAAAAAAGTAGCACTTCAGCTGGGCGTGGTGGGGCACGCCTTTAATCCCAGCACTTTGGAGGCAGAGGTAGGAAGATCGCTGTGAGTTCGAGGCCACCCTGAGACTACATAGTGAATTCCAGGTCAGCCTGGACCAGAGTGAGACCCTACCTCGAAAAACCAAAAAATAAAAATAAAAAATAAATAAAAAATAAAAGTAGCACTTCAGCCAGGTGTAATGGCGCATGCCTTTAGTCCCAGCACTGAAGAGGCAGAGGTAGGGGGAGACACACCAGGGTCTCTTGCTGCTATGAATGAACATCTGTCGGCCTTTATCCGGGTGACTAGCGAATCCTTTAGCTACTGCACTGTCTTCCCTGCCTCATCTGTGTCCCGAGTCCTGTGTGTGTGTGTGCTCGTGCTAGCAGCTCTTGTCCCTTTTTGCATCTGGCTTTACATGGTCTTGGGCAATTGAACCCAGGCTAACAGGCTATGACAGTGAGCACGTTGAACACCTGAGCCCTATCCCCATCGCTCAGCTTACTTTTCTGATTACCTTTGTTTCTAACCACTTGAGGGGGATTCCATCTGATTTCTCTTTTGCCTCCTCATGGAACAGCACATGGTTCAATATTGTAGTGAAGGATAACCAGGAGCAAGATAGTATTTTTATAGCCAGTCAGACAGGAATAGAGGCTCAAAGGGAACAAGGAAATGCCACCTCGCCTGCCCTTGCAAAACTAGAACTTGGCATCTGATCCAGTCTCATCTAAGATGGCTACAAAGCATATCTCAGCACCCTCGACTTCTTCCCCAATCTAATAAACCTAGGTGGGCTGGCCCTTCCTTAGTCAGGCCCTGAGTCCATGAACCAATCAGATCTCTCCCTTACACACCTAAGTGTACAGGCAAGGTCCATCCTAATTGATTACTGGGTCATAAAAGAGCCCGTCATTGCTGGGCGTGGTGGCGCACGCCTTTAATCCCAGCACTCAGGAGGCAGAGGTAGGAGGATCAGCTCAGGCTGACCTGGAATTCACTATATAGTCTCAGGGTGGCCTCGAACTCACAGCGATCCTCCTACCTCTGCCTCCCGAGTACTGGGATTAAAGGCGTGCGCCACCACGCCCGGCTTTTTTCTCTTTTTAGTTATTTTCATTTCTTTGTAAGCAGAGAGGGAGAGACAGAATGGGCAGGCTAGAGCCTCCAGCTTGTGCAAACAAACCCCAGATGCATGTTTTACTTTGTGCATCTGGCTTCACATGGATGATGTGGAATTGAACCAGGGTATTTAGGCTTTGTAATTGAGTGCCTTAACTGTTGAGTCATTTCTGTTTGGTTTGGTTTGGTTTGATTTTTCGAAGTAGGGTTTCACTCTAGCCCAGGCTGACTTGGAATGTAGTCTCAGGCTGGCATCCAACTCCAGGCAATCCTCCTACCTTTGCCTTCCGAGTCCTGAGATAAAAGGCGTGCACCACCACACCTGGCTGTAATTTTATTTTTAAGTACTGATAGAGGAATTTGGGGTTCCTCTGCCAATGTACCAATATACGCCAACAAACTGACGGTTTGGGGTGTCCCCAGATTCTTGTCTTATGAATTCAAAGAATTAAAATGCACAGACTGAGTGGGTAAAGTTTATAGGTTTTATTAAATAATTGATAGAGCCAGGAGTTGTGAAGCATGCCTTTTATCCCAGCACTTGGGAGGTTGAGGTAGGAGGATTGCTATGAGTTCAAGTTCACACCTCAAAAAGCTAAAAAAAATAAAGTGACATAAGAATTATAGCTAGAACTATAATAGAATCGATAAAATAGAGAAAAATAGAATAAAATAGATATAGAAGGAAGAAATACAAAGGTCATGCCCAAGTGGCATGAATGGTATTCCCAGAAATGGGGAAGCCCAGATCTTAAGAGAAGGGGAAAAGACAGAATAGAGAGAGCTCCTACCCATGAGAAGGCAGGACCAGGGTACACCCCATGGTATAGATGGCTGCTGCTCATGGGAGGTTAGGAGCAGGACCTAAGCTCAGAACTTAGGGAAGGAGGAGAGAGTACAGAAAGCCTCTGCCATGAGAAGGCAGAAGTGGAGAAAAGCCAACCTAGACACCCAATTCAGGGCCATTCATAGGCTAAGAATGGGAGTTGCGCTAACCAGTCACAATAGCAGGTTCAGGTTGAAGCCTTCCAGGAATCGTAATGCTAGGAAAGGGGACCTCCTGCCTAGGGAAGGACTCAGGTTGGATTCATGGAAAATCAGGTCTATGAAACGCCTTTAGGCAGCAAGAGATAAGGAGAAACTGTATTCTTCTCTGACATCTAGAAAAGTGGGCTAGCTGAGGCATGAAAAGTTGATGAGCCAGGGGAAAGAAAGGAGGGCTCCTGCGGAGGAGTCATATCACTGGAGCTATTGGTGGGGATAATCAGAGCTGGAATCTCAGGGGAAAGGAGAAAGTGGAGGGAGAGAGAGGGGAAGAGAGAGAGAGGAAGAGCAGCTTAAAAGTTTGGAGTCGGGCTGCAAAGATGGCTTAGCGGTTAAACACTTGCCTATGAAGCCTAAGGACCCCGGTTCGAGGCTCAATTCTCCAGGACCCACGTAAGCCAGATGCACAAGGGGGTGCATGCATCTGGAGTTCGTTTGCAGTGGCTGGAGGCCCTGGCGCACCCATTCTCTCTCTCTCTCTCTACCTGCCTATTTCTGTATCTTTCTCTCAAATAAATAAATAAATAATAAAATATTAAAAAAAAAAAAAGTTTGGAGTCAAGCTGGGCGTGGTGGCGCACGCCTTTAATCCCAGCACTCGGGAGGCAGAGGTAGGAGGATCGCCGTGAGTTCGAGGCCACCCTGAGACTACATAGTGAATTCCAGGTCAGCCTGGATCAGAGTGAGACCCTACCTCGCAAAACCAAAAAAAAAAAAAAAAAAAAGTTTGGAGTCCATTGCATAATAGAATTATTTATTTATTTATTTATTTATTTATTGCTGGTAAATGCTGTTGCACGCTGAAGGACGAGGTCGTTGGCCCCCTGATCTGGTTTGAATGTAAAATGTCCCCATTGGCTCATGGGTTTGAACACTTGATCTCCAGCTGATGGTGCTGTTTGGGAAGGTACTGACACCTTTAGGAGATGGAGGCTTGCTAGAAGAAGTGGGTCACTGGAGCAGACCTTGAGGGTTTTTTTAAAATATTTTATTTACTTATTTTATTGAGAGAGAGAAAAAAAAGCAGAGAGAAAGAGAGAGAGAGTAGGCATGCTAGGGCCTCCAGCCATTGCAAACGAACCCCAGATGTGTGCATCCCCTTGTGCATCTGGCTTACGTGGGTTCTGGGGCATCAAACCAGGATCCTTTGGCTTTGCAGGCAAACACCTTAACCACTAGGCCATCTCTCCAGCCCAAGGGTTTTCTTTTTGTTTCTTTGTTTGTTTTGAGGTAGGGTCTCTCTATAGCCCAGGCTGACCTGGAATTAACTATGTAGTCTCAGGGTGGCCTCAAACTCATGGCGATCCTCCTACCTCTGCCTCCCTAGTGCTGGGGTTAAAGGCGTGCGCCACCACGCCCAGCTTCAAGGTTTTTTTATTTTTAATTTATTTGAGAGGAGAGAGAAACAGGAAGGAAGGAAGGAAAGGAAGGAGGGAGGGAGGGGAGAAAAAAGAGAGAGAGAGAAGAGTATCCCAGGGTCTCCTGCTGCTACAAATGAGCTCCAGAAGCATGCACCACTTTGTGCATCTGTCTTTACATGGGTACTGGAGAATCGAATCCAGACCAGAAGACTTTGCAAGCAAGCACTTTTAACCACTGAGCCATCTCTCCAAACCCCAGACCTTGAGGTTTTATAGCCTGGTTCCACTTCCTGTTCACTCTCTGATTCCTTTAAAAAAAAAATTATAAGCCTGGTGTGGTGGCGCATGCCTTTAATCCCAGTACTCAGGAGGCAGAGGTAGGAGGATCGCCATGAGTTCAAGGCCACCCTGAGACTACAGAGTGAATTCCAGGTCAGCCTGGGCTATAGAGAGACCCTACCTCAAAAAACCAAAATAAATAAATAAATAAATAAAATATTTTATTTATTTATTTGAGAAAAATTGAGAGAGAAAGAAGTAAATAGAGACAATGGGCATTCCAGGGCCTCTAGCCCTGCAAACAAACTCCAGATGCATGTGCCACCTTGTGCATCTGGCTTACGTGTGGGTCCTGGGGAATTGAACCTGGGTCCTTTGGCTTTGCAGGCAAGTGCCTTAACTGCTAAGCCGTCTCTCTAGCTCTCACTCTCTGCTTCTTTTTCTTTTTGCGGTAGGGTCTCACCCTGGTCCAGGCTGACCTGGAATTAACTATGTAGTCTCAGGGTGGCCTCGAACTCATGGCGATCCTCCTACCTCTGCCACCTGAGTGCTGGGATTAAAGGCGTGCGCCACTCTCTGCTTCTTGACTGTGGATGGGGTGTTGCCAGCTGGTTTCTTGCTTCTACTACCATGCCTTCCCAGACACCATGATGGAAAGTATTCCCTGGAACTGTAAGCTGAAATAAATCCTTTATTTCCTTAAATTGCTTCTTGACAGATACTTGGCCATAGCCATGAGCTTAGTAACTAATATATTCCTAAACCCTTCCTTTTTTAAAATTTTCTTTTCTTTTTTTTTTTTTTTTTTTTTTTTTTTTTTTCGAGGTAGGGTCTCACTCTAGGTCAGGCTGACCTGGAATTAATTATGTAATCTCAGGGCGGCCTTGAACTCACAGCGATCCTCCTATCTCTGCCTCCCGAGTGCTGGGATTAAAGGCGTGCGCCACCATGCCCGGCCCCCGACTCTTACATTCTTCCTCAAAGAATCTTCACCTCTTCTTTCCTGGAAAAGACAAGAAGGAACAATGAGGACACAGGAAATGAGACTGAGAAAAGATACAGGTGAGGGGGGAACATAGAGTTGGAGTACACAAAAGGGTGCAGAGTGGGAAGGGAACAGAGAGGAAATTTTCCAGCCCAAGCATGGTCCAGAGGAAAAAGTCGTTTCCTGAGCACATATGAGGAGCCAAATTGGAGACAGTTTGCATTTTGAAATTATTTCATTATTTTGGGACTAGAGAGATGGCTTAGTGGTGAAGGCATTTGCCTGTGAAGCCTAAGGACCCAGGTTCAATTCCCTAGTAACCATGTAAGCCAGATGCACATGGTGGCACATGCATCTGGACTTTGTTTGCAATGGCTAGAGGCTCTGGCACGCCCATTCATTCTCTCTCTCTCTCATAAATAAATAAATAATAAAATATTCAAATTATTTAGTTATTTTTGTTTTTTCAAAGTAGGGTCTCGCCCTAGCCCAGGCTGACCTGGAATTCACTATATAGTCTCTGGGTGGTCTTGAACTCACAGCAATCCTCATACCTCTACCTTCTGACTGCTGGGACTAAAGGGATCTGGCACCATTCCTGGAGAGATAGCGAGCGAGCGCGAGAGAGAGAATGGGCACACCAGGGCCTCCAGCTGGTGCAAATGCACACCAGATACATGTGCCACTTTGTGCATCTGGGTTTACATGGGTACTATGGAATCAAACTTGAGTCGTTAGGCTTTGCTGGCAAGTGTCTTAAACTCTGAGCGATCTCCCCAGCCCTGCATTTTTATGTCTACATTTGATATTTTCTGTTTTAAAGTTTTATTTATGGCCAGACATAGTGGCATATGCCTGTAATCCCAGCACCCAGGAGGCAAAGGTCAGAGGATTGCTATGAATTTGAGGCCAACTTGGAACTACAGCGTGAGTTCTAGATCAGCCTGGGCTAGAGTGAGACCCTACCTTGGAAAAAAAAAACAAAAAAAAAAATGATTTATTTATTTGCCTATGTATGTGTACCACATGACACGTGCACTTATTGTATCTGGCTTACTTGAGTGGCTTGGGAATTGAACTGGAGCAAGCAGGCTTTGCAAGAAGTGCCTTTAAGTGCTGGGCCATCTTTCCAGTTTATGATGTGGATTTTTGAGGTAGGATCTTGCTCTAGCCCAGGCTGACCTGTACCCTTAGGCTGGCCTCGAATTTACAGTGATCCTTCTATCTCTGCCTCCCATGATTAAAAGCATGTGCCACGGCACACAGTTTATGGTTTATCTTTTTTCTCCATTCTTTCCTCCTTCCCTCCCTGTCTCTATTACTTACTCCCTTCCTTTCCAGAGTCTCATTGTGCAGCTTCGACTGGCCTTGAAGTTGTGATTCTCCTGCCTTAGCCTCCCAAATGCTGAGATCACACGCCTTCAACACTATGCACAGCTCAAAGTTAGCTAAATCATGGGTCGGTAAATGGCAGAAGAAATGGCTCTGTTCTTATAGATCACAATTGCTCCAGTGCCCTACTCTTCTTCCAGAACAGGTGTACCCTTTGATGAGTGCTTGTCATATGCTCAGCGTGACATAGACCACATCATTTTCCAATCTGCACATTTGTTCACCACTTCCTGATCTCATAATCTAAAAATGTAAAGTGAGCTATGCCCTCTCTTAGGACTCTATTCTTAGCAATTCCTGTGAAAGAACTTCTTGCCTAAATTTCCACATGTTTAAGGTTTTTTTCCCACAGTTTCCCCCCCTTCTTGATGAACTGAAACAAGTATATTTTCATGGCATAGTATTTTATGTTCAAACAGACAAAAGTACTAGATAGTGAACCTAAGGCCTCACCCTGGCTCAGCAATTGCTTTGCTTTCAAGCTCCATCCCACCATATTTTGATTTCCTGTGGAGCTGGGCATTGAACCCAGGACCTTTTAAATGCTGGGCAAGTGATCTACCACTGAGCTATGTCCCCAGTCCTATTTTTATTTTGTTTATTTATTTTTATTTATTTATTCTTTTGTTTCTTTTGAAGTAAGGTCTCACTGTAACTCGGGCTGATCTTGAACTCATTCTGTAGTCCCAGGCTGGCTTCAAACTCATGGCGATCCTCCTACCTCAGCCTCCTGAATGCTGGGATTAAAGGCATGTGCCGCTATACCAGGCTATTTTGCTTATTTTTGAGTCAGGTTCTCACTACTTAGTCCAGGGTCCATGCATTATAATGCAACTCATTTTGACTTCATGGATCCTATGAATGCTCCCCGGAGACCACACTCAGAACACTATTAGTAGATAACCAGTTTATTGCTGAGATTGGTCTATGTCCCATCCTTGGGCTATTTCTTTTTAAAACATTTTTGTTTATTTATTTGCAAACAGAGAGATAGAGAGAAGAGAAACACACAAAGAGAATGGGCACACCACAGCCTCCAGCTGTTGCAAACGAACTCCAGATGCATGCACCAGTATGCATCTGGATTTATGTGGGTACTGGGGAATCACACCCAGGTTCTTAGTCTTTGCAGGCAAGCACCTTAGCTACTGAGCCATATCTTCACCCTGAGTTATTTCTTTGTTGTCTTAAATCTCACAGTAACACTCAAGGGTACCTATAAATATTTCGACTTTACAAATAATAAATTGAAGCTCAGAAAGTCGCCACCTTGGTTGTATACTTATCATCCCAGCACTTAGAAGGTAGAAGCAGAAAGATAAGCAGTAGTTCAAGGTCATCCATGGATAAATAGTGACTTTGAGATAAGCCAAGGACACTTAAGACTATCTCATAAAATGAAAGAAAAATGTTGTATAATTTTGTAACATCAAATAACCAGAATTTAAATCTAATTCTGTTATTACTATAGTAAGTCATTTTCCTTCTTTTGAGCCAGTTAGGGTTTAAATAGTAGAACCAAGATGTATTAAGCATTATATTGAAAGCTAAGCTCAAAATTTAAATATCTTAGCTCTTGAGAAGCTGAAGCAGGAGAATTACCTCAATTTGTTAGTCAGCCTCATTGACCAGGAATGGTGGTATATGCCTTTAATCCCAGCACTTGGGAGGTGGAAGTAGGAGGACCATGGTCAGTTTAAGGCCAGTTTTGGAAATAGAATGAGTTCCGGGTCAGCCTGTGTGAGAATGTGACTCTGCTTCAAAAAACGGGTGGAAAAAAAAAAAGCCAGCCTCATCTACATAATGAGTTCCAGACCAACCAGGCTATATATCAGGTCTCTCTCTCTCTCTTCCTCCTGTAAAGCAGTTCCAAGAGGCCAAAGCCACAGAATCAGGTGTCTAGCAGCAATGAAACCACTACTTGGTACCAATATTACTGTCGCAATCAGGTTCACATTTGCTGACAGAAATCACCCAACCAAGACCAGCTTGTGAGAAAAAAGTTTCTTTTGGCTTATAGACTTGAGGGAAAGCTCCATGGTGGAAGTGGAAAATGATGACATGAGGAGAGGGTGGACATCACCTCCTGGCCAACATCAAGTGGACAATAGCTACAGGAGAGTATGCCCCCTCTCTCTTTTCTTGTAAAGGCCCAGCCCAAGCTGACACGGAATTCACTCTACAGTCCCAGGGTGGCCTCAATCTCACAGCAAACCTCCTACCTCTGCCTTTCAAGTGCTGAGATTCACCAATAAGCCCAACAAAACCATCTCAAACTAAAAGAAAAAGCAAAGAAAACAAACTTCCATGCAGTAACTCATTTAACCTGCTAAAAGGTAAATATCCATCTTGGCTCTATTTGACACATAAGGAAAGGAAATGGAGACAGAGAGTTTGCACAGCTTTCCCAAGAACACAGAGCTAATAATGAAGGAGCTCTTATTTTTACTCAACAGAAAAGATTTTAAAGCCATTTTAATGAAACATTTATCTAAAAACAATACAAGAACAAGAACAAGAAAAAGAAGTTTCAAATAAAGATATAACTGGTGTTATGATTTGAGTATGAAGTGTCCCCTATAGATTCATGCATTTGAACTCTTGGTCCCCAGATGATAATGCTGTTTGGGCAGGTTGTGAAACCTTCAGGAAGTAAAACCTAGCTAGGGGAGGTGGGTGGCTGGGGATGCACCTTTGAAAATTATATAACAGCCTCATTTACAGTCCCACTTGCTCTGCTTTCTGATCTACCAAGATATAACAAGCCACATGGTAAGCTCCTGCTGCCTATGGCAGCAATAATCCATATACCATGCCTTCCCCACCAAGAGGGACTCCATCCCCTGAAACTGTGAACCAGAATAAGTTCTTCCTCCCTTAACTTGCTTTGGGCAAGTATTTCATCACAGCAATAAGAAAAATAAGCTAAGGTGCCTAATGATGGCTGGTTCCATGTTCCAATCTCCAGGTCCCACGTTTTAGATGCAAAGTGAGGCAAGGGCGCAATGCCACAAGGCAGCAGCTGAGTACTGCTGGCACGCCCATTTCTGTCTCCCCTCCCTCTCTGTCTATCTCTCTCTGTCTCTCTCTCCAAAAATAAATAAAATATAATAAAAAAAATTTTTAAAAAAAGAAAAATAACTAAGCTGGACATGATGGCTCATGCCTTTAATCCCAATACTCCAAAGGCAGAGGTAGGAGGATCGCTGTAATTTTGAGGCCAGCCTATACTACAGAGAGTTCCAGGTTAGCCTGGGCTAGAGTGAGAGACCCTACCTCCTCAAAAAAAAAAAAAAAAAAGGAAAAGAAAAGTAACTAATACAATGGGCATACTCACAATTAATTAATTTTATTTTTATTTATTTTTTGGAGGGAGTGATTTTGAGGCAGGGTCTCACTTTTAGCTCAGCTGACCTGGGCTAAAACTGACCTCAAACTCAGAGATCCTCATACTTCAGCCTCCCCAGTACTGGAATGCAAGGCATGCACTGCCACACCTGGCTATTTTGGTTTTCTTGAGATAGGGTCTTGCTTCTTCCTTTTTTATTTTATGGAATAGTTTTTTTTTTTTTCAAGGTAGGGTCTCATTCTTAACCAAGCTGACCTGGAATCCACTATGCAGTCCCAGGCTGGGCTCAAACTCATTTCTACCTCTGTCTCCCAAGTGCTGGGATGAAAGACATACACTACTGTAATGGGAAAGCTTGTAAAAGAAACAAAGTATGTTAGATAGGGACTAGGGATGTAGCTCAGTTACTGAGTGATGGAATGCATGAGGCCCTTGGTTTGATCCCCATCAATGCATACACTGATGTGATAGTGCACGCCTGTAATCCCAGCACTTGGGAGGTGGAGTCAGAAAATCAGAAGTTCAAAGTCATCCTTAGGTACTTAATGAGGTGGAGGCTAGCCTGGACTATGTGAGATTCTGCCTGGAAAAAATGTATAGACTTCTTTTCAGATGGTGATGACCGCTGGGATGATCCAAAAGGCAACATAGTGCTGAGAAGAAGGGATGGAGGAGTTCCCAGCACTGAAACAACTCTGTCACACCCTCCAAGGCTCAGGGTCCATCGTGGAAGAGGGGGTGGAAAGAATGTAAGAGCCAAAGGAAGGGTATGACTTCTTACAATGCAACTGTCCAGACAGAAATTGGCCTCGATATCCATGACCTTGCAGTGCCTAGCAATACCTTCAGAAGACCCTCATAATAGGAGAAAAACATGATGACATCAATTTAAAAGAGAGAGGGAGGGGACATGATGGAGAGTGGAGTTCTGAAGGGGAATGGGGGAGGGGAGGGAAATATCATGGTTTATTGTCTGTAAGTATAGAAGTTGTCAATAATTTAAAAAAAAAATGTATAGACTTCCGGATAAGACGTTTGTATAGTAGCCACGCCAAAACAGCCTTTGTGGCGGGGGGGGGGGGGTTCAGAAAAACAGTACAATATACTCTTCTACTGAAAAGTGAAGGTGTATAAGGAATTATTATCTTTCAATCTCTCTCCCTCTGTCTCTTCCTCTCAAATAGATAAAAATAAAATACAAGAAAAAGAAATTAGAAAGTGGCAAGTGAACAACTTAATGCTTCACCTTATAGCCTTGGAAAAAGAAGAACAAGGCAAACCAAATATCAGTAGATGGAAAAAAAATAATAAAGATTAGGGCAGAAATGAATGAAATAGAAACAAAAAAACAATATAAATAATCAATAAAACAAAGAGATGGGTCTTTGAAAGGACAAACAAGATTGATAAACCCTTAACAAATCTGACTAATAAAAGAGAGAAGAAGCCGGGCGTGGTGGCGCATGCCTTTAATCCCAGCATTTGGGAGGCAGAGGTAGGTGGATCGCTGTGAGTTTGAGGCCACCCTGAGACTATGGAGTGAATTCCAGGTCAGCCTGGGCTAGAGCAAGACCTTACCTTGAAAAACTGAGAGAGAGAGAGAGAGAGAAGAGGCAAAAATTAATAAAATTAGAGATGAAAAAGGCGCCATTACAGCAGATCCCATACCAATGAAATTTAGAAAATCATAAAGACCTACTTTAAGAACATATACTCCACTATTTGGAAATCTGAAAGAAATGGATGATTTCTTAGATTTATATGACCTATTAAATTAATCAAGATGAGACAAATCATTTCAACAGACCTATAACCAGCACTGAAATCGAAGCCATTATAACAACTCTCTAAACTAAGGCTGGAGAGATGGTTTAGTGGTTAAGGCACTTGACAGTAAAGCCTAAGGATCCAGGTTCTATTCCCCAAGGCCCACTTAAGCCAGATGCATAAAGTGGTGCATATGTTTGGAGTTTGTCTGCAATAACTAGAGGTTCTGGTGTGCCCATTCTCTCTCTCTCTCTCTCTCTCTCTCTCTCTCCCGCTTTCTCTCAAATAAGTAAATAAATAAATAAATAAAGTATTTAAAAAGATCTGGAGAGATGGCCCAAGGACCCAAGTTTGATTCCCCAGGATCCATGTAAAACGAGATGCACAAGGTGGTGCATGTGTCTGGAGGTTGTTTGCAGCACCTAGAGGCCCTGGCTTGCCCATTCTCTCTCTGCTGGGCATGGTGGCACATACCTTTAATCCCAGCACTTGGGAGACAGAGGTAGGAGATCACTGTGAGTTCAAGGACAGCCCTGAGAGACTGCATAGTATATTCCAGGTCAGCCTGGGCTAGATTGAGATCCTGTCATGAAACAAAAAAACTTTCTAACTAAGAAATATCCAGACTTAGATGGATTCATTGGGGAATTTTACCAGAACTTCATAGAAGAACGAACAGCAATGTTTCACAAAATTTTCCATAAAATAAAAAAAGAGGGCTGGGGAAATAGCTTAGCCATTAAGGTGTTTGCCTGTGAACCCAAAGGACCCAGGTTCAATTCCCCAGGACACACATAAACCAGATACACAAGGTGGCACATGTGTCTGGAGTTTATTTGCAGTGGCTGGAGACCCCGGTGCACCC
Organism: Orientallactaga sibirica; assembly: GCA_036365145.1. NCBI lineage: Eukaryota > Metazoa > Chordata > Mammalia > Rodentia > Dipodidae > Orientallactaga > Orientallactaga sibirica. The sequence goes on from JAEOAD010000840.1 coordinate 4,492,374, forward strand.
ATTTTCTCCCCCCTCCCATTTGCCTCTTTGTATTTCTCTATCTCTCTCAAATAAATAAATAAATAAATAAATAAATAAATAAATATGCTGGATGTGGTGGCACATACCTTTAATCTCAGCATTCAGGGGGCAGAGGTAGGAAGATCGCCGTGAGTTCGAGGCTACCCTGAGACTACATGGCGAATTCCAGGTCAACCTGGGCTAGAGTGAGACTCTACCTCAAAAAACCAAAAACAAATAAATTATAAAAATTTAAAAGTAAAAAGCCGGGCGTGGTGGCGCACGCCTTTGATCCCAGCACTCAGGAGGCAGAGGTAGGAGGATTGCCATGAGTTCGAGGCCACCCTGAGACTACATAGCTAATTCCAGGTCAGCCTGGACCAGAGTGAAACCCTACCTTGAAAAACCAAGAAAAAAAAAATTTAAAAGTAGAAAAGGAAGAAGTACAACCAAATTCCTTCTATAAAGTCAGCATTACCCTGATACAAAAACCAAACAAAAACAGAACAAAGAAAGAGAAACTTACAGACCAATCTCCCTCATGAATATAGATGCAAAAATTCTCAACAAAATACTGGCAAACAGAATACAAAAATATATCAAAGATCATCCACCCCAGCCGGGCATGGTGGCACACGCCTTTAATCCCAGCACTTGGGAGGCAGTGGTAGGCAGATCGCCGTGAGTTCAAGGCCACCCTGAGACTACATAGTGAATTCCAGGTCAGCCTGGGCTAAGTCATCCACCCCAACCAGGTAGGTTTTATCTATCCCAGAGATGCAGTAATGGTTTAACATATGCAAATTAATAAATGTAATACACTATATAAGTGGGTTGAAGGACAAAATTCACATGATATCTCAACAGATGTAGAAAAGGCATTTGACAAAAATCCAGCATCCCTTATTTTAAAAATCCTAAAGAAATGGGAATAGAGGAACATATCTCAACACAATAAAGGCTATTTATGACAAACATATAGCCAACGAAATACTAAAAGGGAAAAAACTTGAAGCTTTTTCACTAAAATCAGGAACAAGACAAGGGTGTCCACTGTCCCCAATTTTATTGAATATAGTAGTACAAGTCTTATCGATAGTAATAAGGCAAGACACACAAATAAAAAGGATACAAATTGGAAAGGAAGAGTCCAAATTATCATTATTTACAGATGATATGATTCTTTACATGAAAGACCCTAAAGACTCTGCCAGCAAACTGTTAGAGCTGATAAACACTTTTAGCAATGTAGCAGGATACAAAATAAACACACAGAAATCAGTAGCTTTTCTATATACTAACAACAAACATGCAGAGGATGAAATCAGGGATTCTCTCCCATTCATAATTGCCTCAAAAAAAAAAAAAATACCTTGGCGCCGGGCGTGGTGGTGCACGCCTTTAATCCCAGCACTCGGGAGGCAGAGGTAGGAGGATCACCGAGGGTTCAAGGCCACCCTGAGATGACATAGTTAATTCCAGGTCAGCCTGGACCAGAGTGAGACCCTACCTTGAAAAACCAAAAAAAAAAAAAAAAAAAACTTTGGAATAAACTTAACCAAGGAAGTGAACGATGAAAATTTTAAAACACTCAAGAGAGAAATTACAGAAGATGCTAAGATGTTCATAACTTGAGAGAATCAGTGTGGTGAAAATGTCAATCCTACCAAAAGCAATCTACCCATTTAATGCAATCCCCATCAAAATTCCAATGGCATTCATCACAGAAACAGAAAAAAAAAAAAACCTAAAATTCATTTGGAAGCACAAAACAAACCTTGAATAGTCAAAACAATTTTCTTTTAGTTTTTCAAGGCAGGATCTTGCTTTAGCCCAGGCTGACCTGGAAATCACTTTGTAGTCTCAGGCCTTGAACTTGTAGTGATCCTCCTACCTCAGCCTCCCAAGTGTTGGGATTAAAGGCGTGAACCATCCTGCCTGGCCAACAACTTTGAGCAACAAAATTGGATAACCATACCTGATTTTTTTTAACGCCTTTAATCCCATATTAGGCAGGAGGATCCATAGTAAAAGAACATAGATTCCAGGTCAGCCTAGTGAGACAAACCAAAAAAAAAAAAAAAGCAAAAAGATATATTACAGAGCCATAGTAAAAAACAGAATAGTGCTGACACAAAAGCAAACATGTGCATAAATGGAACAGAATAGAGGACCCAGATGTTAATCTAGGCAGCTACAGCCATCCAATTTTAGACAACAATGCCAAAAATATTCATTGGAGAAAAGACAGCCTCTTTAATAAATGGTGTTGGGGAAACATGATATCTATATGTAGAAGAATGACAATGGATCCTTCTCTCTCTCCATGCACAAAAATCAAGTCCATATGGATCAGAGACCTGATACTCTGAAACCACTTGAGGAAAAAAGTAGGGAAAACCCTTCAACATATTGGTATAGGAAATGACTTTCTGAATATAACCCCAGTTGCTCAGGAAATAAAACCACTAAGCAACCACTAGGACCTCACAAAATTACAAAGCTTTTGTACAGGAAAGGACACTGTGAATAGAGCAAAGAGACAACCTACAGAGTGTGAGAAAATCTTTTCTAGCTATACATTTGACAGAGGATTAATATCCAAGATATACAAAGAACTCAAAAAAAAAAAAAAACTAAGCTGGGCATAGTGGCACACACCTTTAATCCCAGCACTTGGGAGGCAGAGATAGGAAAATTGCTGTGAGTTTAAGGCCACCCTGAGACTACATAGTGAATTCCAGGTCAGCTTGGACTAGAGTGAGACCCTACCTCAAAAATAAATACAAAAACAAAACAAAACAAAACTAATAAGAAATCAAACAACCCAATTAACAAATGGCAATGAAATGATAGAGAAGGATATAGAAGAAAGATTGCCTATAAACATCTTAAAACATGTTTACATCATTGTTGAGAAATGCAAATTAAAAGTCTGATTTACTCCTGTCAGTCATTGTGACAATAAATGATCAGGCGGGAAGAAAGGTTCATTGTTGGTGGGAATGTAAAAGCTAAAAGCTAGAAATAGATTTACCATATGATCCAGCTATAGCACTCCTAGGCATATGTCTGAAGGACTCGTCTCACTACCTTAGAGATACTTGCACAACCATGTTTACTGTGATTCTCTTCACAATAGCTAGGAAATGGAACCAGCCTAGATGTCCCTCAACAGATAAGTGAATAATGAAGATGTGGCACATTTATTCAACGGAGTTCTACTCAGCAGTAAAGAAAAATGAAATTATGAAATTTGCAGGAAATGGATCTTGAAAGGATTATACTGTGAGGTACTCTGGGCCTAGAAAGCCAAATATTGCGTGTTCTCTCTCATATGTGGATCCTAGCTACAAATCTTTAGACTTGTGTGTGAGCTGGAACCAAAAATCAGCAGCAAAGGCCAGTAAGCTATAAAAAGGCAATAATGGAGGGAGAAAAGGGGAGGGCTTAAGGGGATGGTATTGTATAAATGTAAGTAGATGAGTAGATTGTTGGGTAGGAATGGTCCGCGTGAGTTCACAGGAAGAGATTGAGTAAAAGAAGGGTGGGGGAAGGTTAATTAAAGTTTAAGATATTCTGAATAAGCCGTATGAAAATCTACTGTTTTGGACAATGGTTTACCCAGAAGCCATAGATTGTTACTACAATTTTTTTTAAATCTCTCTCTCTCTCTCTCTCTCTTGGTTTTTCGAGGTAGGGTTTCACTGTAGTACAGGCTGACCTGGAATTCACTCTGTAATCTCAGGATGGCCTTAAACTCACAGGGGTACTCCTACCTCTGCCTCCTAAGTGCTGGGATTAAAGGCATGTGCCACCACGCCTGGCCTAAATCTCTCTCTCTCTCTCTTTTAAAGAGACAAAGAGAGAGGGGAGAGGAGGACAGATAAAGAATGGGCGTGTCAGCAGTCTCTCAGCTGCTGAGAACGAAATCCAGATGTGTGCGCCCCCTTGTGGTCAAGTGCGGCATTGCGCCCTTGCGTCACTTTGCATCTGGCTAAACGTGGGACCTGGAGATTGGAACTGACATTCTTAGGCTTAGCAGGCAGGCACCTTAACCACTAAGCAATCTCTCCAGCCCCTAAATCTCTCTTTTTTTAAAAAAAATATATTTTATTTATTTATTTGAGACAGAGAAAGAGGTAGAGAGAGAGAGAGAGAGAGAGAAAATGGGCATGCTAGGGCCTCTAGCCACTGCAGACAAACTCCAGATGCATGCCCCCCATTTGTGCACCTGTCTTACATGGGTCCTGGAGAATTGAACTGGGATCCTCTGGCTTTGCAGGCAAACACCTTAATTGCAAAGCCATCTCTCCAGCCCCTGTTAGTACAAAATTTTCAGTGCCAGTGATTGGATACCTTCCAGTGAGTTTTTGGCCAGGGAAATCTCTGACCCCCACCCCCACCCCCCAAAAAAAGACATTACAGGCCATTGCCAAAGCTCTTGGTTTCCCACCAGAAAATAGATGGTAAGACGCTATTGCTGAAGACTCCACATTCCTGGGTTACAAGATCACTGAGAAATCAAGCTAGGGCTGAGCTAAAAACCTTCTCCTTGTAGACCAGCTGAGAGAAAGCCTGTAAGCCAAAATATACCCTTTTATCCACAAACTGTTCTGGTCAGGTGATTTCTGCCAACAAGGCAAACCTGACTGCAACAACAGTCAATGCCAGGACAGCTTGGACTAGAGTGAAACCCTACCTCAAAAAACATTAAATAAATAAAGAGAGAGACTAATTGAGAGGAGGAAGGGATATGGTGGAGAGAGAAGTTCCAAAGGGGAAAGTAGGGGTGGGGAGATTATCATGGTTTATTGTCTATAATTATGGAAGTTGTCAATTAAAAAATAAAAAAAAGAAGCCGGGCATGGTGGTGCACGCCTTTAATCCCAGCACTCGGGAGGCAGAGGTAGGAGGATTGCCATAAATTCGAGGCCACCCTGAGACTACATAGTGAATTCCAGGTCAGCCTGAGCTAGAGTGAGACCCTACCTCGAAAACCAAAAATAAATAAATAAAGAAAAGAAAGAAAGAAAGAAAGAAACAAGCAAGTAAAGCATAGTAGCAGTTGGAAGAGCATAGAATATGAAATAGATTTTCTTTCTATGTAATATGTAAAGGACTGATAAGGAGGACATATGGAGAGGGTGTGCAAAGGTTAAGTGGTCCAGTGTGGTAGCAATAGAATGTAAGTAATGAGACATAGAATTTTCTTTTTTTTCTTTCTTTCTTTAATTAATTAATTAATTAATTTGAGAGAGAAAAAGAGAGAGGGTATATACAATGAGCGTGTCAGGGCCTCCAGCCACTGCAAATGAACTCCAGATGCATGTGCCACCTTTTGCATCTGTCTTATGTGAGTCCTAGGAATCAAACCTGGGTCTTTAGGCTTCAAAGGCATGTGTCTTAACTGCTAACCCATTTCTTCAGCCCCCCACTCCCCCTTTTTTTAGCTTTTCGAGGTAGGGTTTCAGTCTGGTCCAGGCTGACCTGGAATTCACTCAAGGTAGCCTCGAACTCATAGCTTTCCTCCTACCTCTGGCTCCTGAGTGCTGGGATTAAAGGCATGTACTACCACACCCAGCACAGCCTCCTTGTTTTTTTTTTCTTTTTTTTTTTTCAAGGTAGGGTCTCACTCTGGCCCAGACTGTCCTGGAATTAACTATGTACTCTCAGGGTGGCCTCAAACTCAATGGTGATCTTCCTATCTCTGCCTCCCAAGTGCTGGGATTAAAGGCGTGTGCCACCATGCCCAGCTTCTCCTTTTTAAAAAGTATATATATATTTATTTATTTGTTTGTTTGTTTGAGAGAGAGAAAGAGGCAGAGAGAGACATCTTCCCAGCCCTCTTTTTCTCTTTTATTTTTTAAAACATATTTTATTTAGTTATTTATTTATTTGTGTATTTATTTATTTATTTATTTGAGAGAGAGAGAGAATGGGCACACCAGAATGGGCCACTGCAAATGAACTCCAGATGCATGCGCCCTCTTGGACATCTGGCTTACATGGGTCCTAGAGAATCGCACTGGGATCCTTTGACTTTGCAGGCAAATGCCTTAAACACTAAGCCATCTCTCCAGCCCCTTTCTCTTTTATTTTTATTTACTCATTTGCAAGCAGAGAGAGATAGAAGAATGACAGAGAGAAAGAGAAGCCAGGGCCTCTAGCCATCAATGAAACTGCAGATACATGCCCCACATTGTGTATCTGGCTTTATGTGGATACTGAGAAATTGAACCTGGGTTAATAGACTTTGCAGGCATATGCCTTAATCACTGTACCATTTGTCCAGCTTGCTTGCTTGCTTGCTTGCTTGCTTCCTTCCTTCCTTCCTTCCTTCCTTCCTTCCTTCCTTCCTTTCTTTCTTTCTTTTATTTTTTTGAGGTAGGGTCTCACTCTGGCCCAGGCTGACCTGGAATTAACTATGTAGTCTCAGGGTGGCCTTGAACTCACGGCGATCCTCCTACCTCTGCCTCCCAAGTGCTGGGATTAAAGGCGTGCGCCACCACTCCCGGCTTGTCTTTTTCTTTTTTGAGACAGACTCTCACTATGTGACCCAGAGTATCCTGGAAATTTTGTTCCTCTTCCACTCAGGCTTGGGATTAGACTTTTTTATGTTTATTTTATTTATTTTTTAGAGAAGAGAGCGGCAGATAGAGAAAGAGAGAATGAGTGTGCCAGGGTCTTCAGCCACTGCAAATGAACTCCAGACACATGCACCACCTTGTGCATCTGGCTTACATGGGTCCTGGGGAATTGAACCTGGGTCCTTTGGTTTTGCAGGCAAGCGCCTTAACTGCTAAGCCATGTCTCCAGTCCCTAGATAGACTTTTGAAGAAGAGAAAGTGATCGCATTCTGGAGAAAAAGACCCAACCAGAGCAGGGACTTCTTTCCCATGGCCTCATTCTTCACCCTGTGGGGTCCAGTAAAAGTTCTTGGCACCTGTGCCCCACCACAGAAATTTTAGTTGTTTTGGTACTGCTGGAGTAGATCTGGGACTTGAGTATAACCAGGCAAGGCTCTCACTGACTTACAGTCCCAGCTCCCAAGATGAAGATTCGAGACAGAAAACTGATTTCTTTTTGGCTAACCTTGAGTAAAGCGATTTCCTTCCCCTAATTTCTGACTCCCACATTTTCAGTAGAGCAGCGAGCAGTTCAGGTGGACCTTGGGTTTCGGTAACAGAATGCAGTGAACTGAACTTCATCAAGCTGCCATTGTTTTTCCATCCCTACCTTGGTTTTCCATAACCACCTCTAAATTTCCAAAGACCAAACAAATCTGTGAAACATTGTCCAGCAAAAAAAAAAAAAAATCAAACACTAGTTCTTCATTAACTTAATAGTCTCTGCAAGGTACAGCATTGCTGGCCTTTGATCCCTGCTGCAAAATGCAAAATGAGAAAGCCAGAATTCACATGTTCTAACTCTGAAGAGGCTTTCCTGGATGACCTTCATGAAGAGGTGGCTGCAGGCAACAACTCTTTCCTTAAATCAAATATTTAACACTTAACAACCATAGAAATATACAGAGAGCAATGCTTTGTGATTTCTCAACACATTCTTCCTTGTGAAAGACATTTAACCAGGTTTGATATATAGGCAGGAAAAAATACAGCAAACTTCATTTTCCTTCTTTAACTTTCATTTTAAAATTAGTATACAAAGTAGCAGGTTTCCTTATGTTTTTTTTTTTGTTGTTGTTGTTGTTGTTGTTTTGTTTTTAGTTTTTCGAGATAGGATCTCACTCTAGCTCAGGCTGACCTCAAATTCACTATGTAGTCTCAGGGTGGCCTTGAACTCATAGTAATCCTCCTACTTCTGCCTGCTGAGTGCTGGGGCTAAAGGCGTGTGTCACCCCGTCCCATTCCTTATGGCATTTTTATACATCCTTAGTTTGGGTTGACCCTCTCTGCCACTCACTCCTCTTGCTCATTTTCCATTTTTTCTGAGCACTTAAGACTTTCCACCCCAAATATTTCCTCTTCCACTTTCATATCAACTTAATTTTCCAACTGTAAGGACAGAGATGATAAAAGTAAACCATGAAATAAGGAAAAGAGGAAAAAGCATGGCACCATTCAAAAAAAGTTTTTAAGAAAAGTTGACAATTTCCATACATAGGGCAGGAGAGATGGCTTAGCAATTAAGGTGCTTGCCTGCAAAGCCAAAGGACCCAGGTTCAATTCCCCAGGACCCACATAAGCCAGATGCTTAAGGTAGCACATGCATCTGGAGTTTGTTTTCAGTGGCTGGAGGCCCTGATGTGCCCATTTTCTCTATATATCTGCTTCTTTCTCTCTCTCTCTCAAATAGATAATTTTTTTTGGAGAGAGTCAAAGAGACACAGAGAGAGAGAGAGAGAGAATGGGTGCCCTAGCAACCTCTCAGCTGCTGTGAACAAACTGCAGGCACGTGCGCCCCCTTGTGGGCAAATTCAGCTGTGTGCCCTTGCATCAGTTTGCATCTGGCTAAACATGGGACCTGGAGAATTGAACAGGCATTCTTAGGCTTAGCAGGCAGGCGCCTTAACCGCTAAGCCATCTCTCCAGCCCTCAAATAGATATTAAAAAAAAAAAACAAGTGTGTGTGTGTGTGTGTGTGTGTGTGTGAGAGAGAGAAAGAGAGAGAGAGATTCATGTTGGGCTTGGGTTACGAATTTGTTTTTAGATTTTGTGGGGTGATTTTTATCAAAATAAAAACTTCCAGGCAGGTGTGGTTGTGGTGGTACACACCTTTATTATTTTATTTATTTTATTTATTTACTTTTTATTGACAACTTCTTTAATTGTAGAGAATATCCCATATTATTTCCCTCCCACCCGCACTTCCCCTTTGAAACTTCACTCTCCATCATATCCCCTCCCCCTCTCAATCAGTCTCTCTTTTCAGTTTGATGTCATGATCTTTTCCTCCTGTTATGATGGTCTTGTGTAGGTAGTGTCAGGCACTGTGAGGTCATGGGTATCCAGGCCATTTTGTGTCTGGAGGAGCATGTTGTAAGGAGTCCTACCCTTCCTTTGGCTCTTATATTCTTTCCGCCCACTCTTCCGCAATGGGCCCTGAGCCTTGGAAGGTGGGTTTGAGATGTTTCAGTGCTGAGCACTCCTCTGTCCCTTCTTCTCAGCACCATGGTGCCTTCTGAGTTATCCCAAGGTCGCCACCATCTGAAAAGAGAAGGTTCTCTAACCAAAAGTGAGAGTAGCATTCATATATGGGTATGGACATTAAGAGAAGTGCTTACTGGGCAGTTTGGTGAGCATTGTATATGCATTTAGTGAGACACCAGCAGATGTTACACCCCTCTCTCAAATAATTAAATAATTTTTTTGGGTTTTTTTATTGACAACTTCTTTAATTGTAGACAATATTCCATGGCACTTCCCTCCTCCCTCCCCACTTTCCCCTTTGAAACTCCACTCTCCATCATCCCCTCCCCTCTCAATGAGTCTCTCTTTTCAGCTCCTGTTATGATGGTCTTGTGTAGGTAGTGTCAGGCACTGGGAGGTCATGGGTATCCAGGCCATTTTGTGTCTGGAGGAGCATGTTGAAAGGAGAGTCCTACCCTTCCTTTGGCTCTTATATTCTTTTCCGCCCACTCTTCCGCAATGGGCCCTGAGCCTTGGAAGGTGGGTTTGAGATGTTTCAGTGCTGAGCACTCCTCTGTCCCTTCTTCTCAGCACCATGGTGCCTTCTGAGTTATCCCAAGGTCGCCACCATCTGAAAAGAGAAGGTTCTCTAACCAAAAGTGAGAGTAGCATTCATATATGGGTATGGACATTAAGAGAAGTGCTTACTGGGCAGTTTGGTGAGCATTGTATATGCATTTAGTGAGACACCAGCAGATGTTACACCCCTCTCTCAAATAATTAAATAATTTTTTTGGTTTTTTTTATTGACAACTTCTTTAATTGTAGACAATATTCCATGGCACTTCCCTCCCTCCCCCCACTTTCCCCTTTGAAACTCCACTCTCCATCATCCCCTCCCCCTCTCAATGAGTCTCTCTTTTCAGTTTGATGTCATGATCTTTTCCTCCTGTTATGATGGTCTTGTGTAGGTAGTGTCAGGCACTGGGAGGTCATGGATATCCAGGATATTTTGTGTCTGGAGGAGCTCATTGTAAGGAGTCCTACTCTTCCTTTGGCTCTTACATTCTTTCTGCCCCCCTCTTCCACAATGGACCCTGAGCCTTGGAAGGTGTGTTTGAGATGTTTCAGTGCTGAGAACTCCTCTGTTCCTTCTTCTCAGCACAAGGTTGCCACCATCTGAAAAGCGAAGCTTCTCTAACCAAAAGTGAGAGTAGCATTAATATATGGGTGTGGACATTAAGAGAAGTGCTTACTGGGCAGTTTGGTGAGCATCGTGTATACATTTAGCCAGACACCAGCAGACGTTACACCCTTAGGACTCCTGACTACCCCTGTAGTACATTTTCAGTATCAGGGATATGTTCCCTCCCATGGAGCGGGCCTCCAATCCAATTAGAGAGCAGTTGGTTTCCCCCATAACAGACATAACAGACTATCGCACCCATTGGCTCATTTGAAGCTTGCAGTGTTCACTGTTGAGTACCTTCGCTGATGTTTTCTCTCTCCCATAACCATAGCCCATTTTTTAATTGGGTTGTTTGATTTCTTATTATTTATTTTTTTGAATTCTTTTTATATCCTAGATATTAACCCTCTGGCAGATGTATAGCTGGCAAAGATTTTCTCCCATTCTGTAGGTTGTCTTTTTGCTCTATTCAGTGTCCTTAGCTGTACAAAAGCTTTGTAATTTCATGAGGTCCTAGTTGTTGATCTGTGGTTTTATTTCCTGAGCATTTGGGGTTATATTCAAAAAATCTTTGCCAAAATCAATATGTTGAAGGGTTTCCCCTACTTTTTCCTCAAGCAGTTTCAAAGTTTCAGGTCTGATATTAAGGTCTTTGATCCATCTGGACTTGATTCTTGTGCATGGAGAGAGATAAGGATCTGCTTTCATCTTGCAAATATATATCCAGTTTTACCAGCACCATTTGCTGAAGAGGCTGTCTTTTCTCCAATGATATATGCAGTTTTTCCAGGGTCTCACCATTTGCTGAAGAGGCTCAGCAATCTTTTCTCCCCAATGATTATTGTTGGCATTTTTGTCAAAGATCAGGTGGCTGTAGCTACCCGGACTTACATCATGGTCCTCTATTCTGTTCCATTGATCTACATGTCTGTTTTTGTGCCAGTACCATGCTGTTTTTGTTACTATGGCTCCATAATGTAGGTTGAAATCAGGTATGGTGATACCACCAGCCTTATTTTTGTTGCTCAAAATTGTTTGAGATATCCGAGGTTTTTTGTGCTTCCAAATAAATTTTTGAATTGTTTTTTCTATTTCCGTGAAGAATGCCCTTGGAATTTTGATGGGGATTGCATTAAATGTGCATAGATTGCTTTTGGTAGGATTGCCGTTTTCACAATATTGATTCTTCCAATCCAAGAACATGGGATGTTTTTCCACTTCTTAGTGTCTTCTGCAATTTCTCACTTGAGTGTTTTAAAGTTCTCATTGAAGAGATCCTTCACTTCCTTGGTTAGGTTTATCCCAAGGTACTTTTTTTTTTGATGCAATTGTGAATGGGAGTGATTCTCTGGTTTCATCCTCTGTGTGTTTGTCGTTAACATATAGGAAGGCTACTGATTTCTATGTGTTTATTTTGTATCATCTGCAAATAATGATAACTTGATCTCTTCCTTTCCCATTTGTATCCCTTTTATGTGTGGCGCTTTCCTTATTGCTATAGCTAAGACTTCCAGTACTATGTTAAATAAAAGTGGGGACAGTGGACACCCTTGTCTTGTGCCTGATTTTAGTGGAAAAGCTTCAAGTTTTTCTCCACTTAGTATAATGTTAGCTATGGGTTTGTCATAAATAGCTTTTATTATGTTGAGATATGTTCCTTCTATTCCCAGTGTCTGTAGGAATTTTATCATGAAGGGATGTTGGATTCTGTCAAATGCTTTTTCTGCATCTAATGAGATGATCATGTGATTTTGTCCTTCAGTCCATTTATACTGTGTATTACATTTATTGATTTTCATATGTTGAACCATCCCTGCATCTCTGGGATAAAGCCTACTTGGTTGGAGTGAATGTTCTTTCTAATACAGTCTTGTATTCTGTTTGCCAATATTTTGTTGAGAATTTTTGCATCTATGTTCATGAGGGAGATTGGTCTGTAATTTTCCTTTTTTGTTCTATCTTTGTCTGGTTTTGGGATCAGAGTGATGCTGGCTTCATAGAAGGAGTTTGGTAGGATTCCTTCATCTTCTTCTTTTTTTTTTTTTTTTTTTTGGTTTTCCAAGGTAGGGTCTCACTCTAGCTCAGGCTGACCTGGAATTCACTCTGTAGTCTCAGGGTGGCCTCGAACTCATGGCAATACTCCTACCTCTGCCTCCTGAGTGCTGGGATTAAAGGCATGCACCACCACGCCCGGCTTTCATCTTCTATTTTATGGATAAGTTTAAGAAGCATTGGTGTTAGTTCTTCCATGAAGGTCCGGTAAAATTCAGCACTGAATCCATCTGGGCCTGGATTTTTTTATATCCATTTCTTTCAGATTTTTCAAACTTAGTGGATATATGTTCTTATAGTATGTCCCTATGATTTTTTTAATTTCTTTGGTATCTGTGGTAATGGTACCTTTTTGCATCTCTGATTTTATTAATTTGTGTCTCTTCTCTCTTTCTTTTGGTCAGATTTGCTAAGGGTTTATCAATCTTGTTTATCCTTTGAAAGAACCAACTCTTTATTTCATTGATTGTTTGGATTTTTTTTTTTCTGGTTTCTATTTCATTCATTTCTGCCCTAATCTTTATTATTTCTTCCCATCTACTGATTTTTGGTTTGCCTTGTTCTTCTTTTTCCAAGGCCTTAAGTTGCACCATTAAGTTTTTTACCTGTGACCTTTTTAATTTCTTAACATAGGCAATTAAAGCTATAAATTTCCCTCTTAGGACTGCCTTCATTGTGTCCCAAAGGTTTTGGTATGTTGTGTTCTCATTATCATTGGACTCCATGAATTTTTTTATTTCCTTCTTGATTTCTTCATTGCCCCATTCATCATTTAGTAGTGTATTGTTTAGTTTCCATGATTTTGTGTATGCTCTATAGCTTTTCTTGTTATTGGTTTGTAGTTTGATTCCATTGTGATTAGATAGAGTGCAAGAAATTATTTCATTTTACCTATATTTGGTAAGATTTGCTTTGTGTACTAATATATGGTCCATTTTAGAGAATATTCCATGTGCTGCTGAAAAAAAAGTATGTATTCTTCAGCATTTGGATGAAATGTCCAATATATATCTGTTAGGTCCATTTGTTTTATGATCTCATTTAATCCAGAAGCATCTTTGTTTATTTTTTTCTGGTATGACCTGGTATGTTGAGGGTGGGGTGTTGGAGTCACTCACTACAAGTGTATTTGGTGTCATCTCTGACCTTAGTTCTAATAGCATTTGTTTGATAAAATTGGGAGCCCCCATGTTAGGTGCATATATGTTTATGATTGTAATGTCCTCCTGTTGGAGTGTTCCTTTAATCAATATAAAGTGACTTTCTTTATCTTTCCTAACTAATGTTGGTCTGAAGTCCACCCTGTCAGATAATAGGATAGCGACCCCTGCTTGTTTTCTAGGCCCATTTGCTTGAAACACCTTTTTCCAACCTTTCACCCTAAGATAGTGTCCTTCCTTTGTAGAAAGGTGAGTTTCTTGGAGGCAACAAAGTGAAGGATCCTGCTTTTTAACCCAGTCTGCAAACCTATGTCTTTTGGTTGGGGCATTCAGGCCATTGATATTAAGAGTTGTCATTGAAAGGTGTGTATTTATTTTTGCCATTTTTCTTGTTTTGTAGTTCTTCCAGTTTTACCTTTGCTCTCTTGTATTAACTAGTATTGGAGTATTGTTTGTTTTTTCCAGATTCTTTATATGTGTGCTTTTCTTTCTCTTCAGCATGCAGGATCCTTTCAAGTATTTTCTGTAGAACTGGTTTTGTCTTCAAATATTCTTTTAGCCTGCTTTTGTTGTGGAACGTCCTTATTTCTCCATCTATTTGAATGGATAGCTTTGCAGGATAAAATAACCTTGGTTGACAGTTTTTATCTTTCAGAACTTGGAATACATCACTCCAAGCCCTTCTGGCTTTTAAAGTTTGTGTTGAGTAATCTGCTGTGATTCTGATGGGCTTGCCTTTGTAGGTGACTTGCTTTTTCTCTCTAGCTGCTTTCAATATATTTTCTTTGGTTTGTATGTTTGGTAGTTTAATTATAATATGGCAGGCAGAGGTTTTTTTTCCAGGTGTTGTCTGTTTGGTGTTCTAAAGGCTTCCTGTATCTGCATTGGTACCTTTTTCCCAGTTTGGGGGAAGTTTTCTTGTATGATTTTGTTGAAAACACCTACTATGCCTTTGGAGTGAGATTCTTCTCCTTCTACTATACCCTGAATTCTTATATTTGATCTTTTCATAGTGTCCCAAATATCTTGAAATTCCCATTCATACCTTCCTATTAGTTTGTCTTTCTCTTTGTTGGACTGTATTAGATCTGCCACCTGGTCTTCTAGTTTAGATATTCTGTTTTCTTCTTCATCCATTCTACTGGAGAGATTTTCTACAGTTTTTTATTTCCCTGACAATGTTCTTCGTTGCTAATATTTCTGACTGGTTTTTCTTTATTATTTCTATTTCCTTATTCATGTTTTGTATTGAACTCTTTATTTCATTAAATTGGTTTCCTGTGTGTTCTTTCATTTCCTCTTTGAGTTCTTTGAACATATTTATAATCATTCTTTTGAAATCTTTCTCAGCCATTTCCTCTAAATCATTCTTACTGAAGGTCATTTCTGATGCATTAATACTTCTTGTTGGATTTATATTGTCTTGATTTTTTGTGTGTTTCTTGTATTATAATGTAGAGATTTTTGCATCTTGGATTAATTTAATGCTTGGGTTTTCTAATTATCTGCAGTAATATTAGATGTATCAATCAATCTGATATTATATATCTTCAGTACAGGAGCTTAAGGTACTAGGTGTGGCTCTTAAGACTCTCAGAGTAACCATGAAAGTGACCCTAGGTGTTTGGTTTGCCTACTATGAGAGTATTCAAGTAGGCTGGACGGTACAGAATACAGACAAATTCTAAAAACTTAACTAAACAATGTACACATTCAATGTAAAACAGCCCAGAGTATTTATGCAAAAGTAGGTATTATGATAAACAGATCTTCTAACAAAGTCATAGTCCCTAAAG
Source organism: Orientallactaga sibirica (assembly GCA_036365145.1). Lineage (NCBI taxonomy): Eukaryota > Metazoa > Chordata > Mammalia > Rodentia > Dipodidae > Orientallactaga > Orientallactaga sibirica. The sequence goes on from JAEOAD010000840.1 coordinate 4,507,663, forward strand.
ATGTGTGTTGACCCACACGCTTAATCCTGTCAAGTGGGAGGCTAAGATTTCTGGTCTGTAGAGGGTTCCAAGGTCAGCTTGTGACCAAGTGAGACCCTTTCCCAATGAATGTCAGCAGAAGAAACAAAGGCACTATAAATCAGGAAGCAACAAATGAGCAGCCCAAAATATAGCTTATTTAAGAATATCAAATCCACCACCCATCATATTTAACATATAATTTACCCTGATATTGATGATCCAATTAGCCCTTCCAATGCAAGCCTATATACCAGGTTTATTTGGTGGGTACTGACCTGGTGTAATCCCAGTTAACTTTTGGGATGGGCTTTGATCTCAGCTATGCTGCACAGCTGCTTGTGTCCCTCTTTGCTGTGTTGTGGGCTCAGGAAGGCTGGCAGGCTCTGTGGGTCGCTGCTCTGATTCTGCCAGGTGTTGTGTAGGTGAGCTCCCTTCCCCAAGTTTCTGGTGCTTGCTGGTGCTTGTGCTGGCAGTGGGGGAGGGGAGGCTATAGATGGAGGCTGAAGTATGCTGGCTGATCCTCATAAACGTCTTCCTCACAAGCCACTCGGTTGGTCTCTGCCATACTCCTTCCATGCTTCTTGAGTTTGTGAGGAGGCTGGTGTGATTGGAAAATCCCCTCACCTGGCTTTAAAATCCTGCAGCTCAGGCCAAGCCTGGTGGCTGCAGCTGCATGGAACTCGCCACTGCAGCTGCATGGAACTTGCCGCTGCTGCTGGAGCTGCTTCTGCCCTCTTCTGTGGGCTCCAGACGCTCTGGATCTCTCCTACTTCTCTGCTGCGGTTGATAATTTACTATACACCTCACTTTTTAGTAGAAGAGTGTATTTTGCTGTTTTTTTTTCTTTTTCTTTTTCTCCCCTAGGCTATTTTGGTGTGGTTCCTATGCTGCCATCTTAACCAGAAGTCCTTTTTTATTATTTATTTGAGAGAGACAGAGAGGGAGGCTTAGTGACACAAGCCTTTAATCCCTGCACTTGGGAAACTAAGGTAGGAAGAAAGAAGAGGGGGAAAGAGAGGTAGAAGGAGAGGAGGAATGAAGATATTACCTTTCTTTGCTATGCATTTCACAACCACATTACATAACCTTTCTGGGCTATGTCATAAGCAGCAGCAGCAACATATTTAAATAACATGCAAAGTACACAAGGGTACTGGGATTTGACTTAGTGTAGTTTGAAGTGGGCTTATTACTTCCTGCCTTTCCTCTTGGTGAGTAATATGGGAAGATAAGGAAGCAGAGTTGACAATAATGTTCTTACAAGTCTGCTGGGACAAAGTCATGAATGCTTTCCCTGTGAGTCCTCCCAACTTAACACCCACGCCCACATTACATAAGGAGCCCCATGCAGATGAAAGAGGCTCTTTATAACGCCTTGAATATGACACAACATTTATGTCGTGTCTTTCCCTGTATTACATGCTCAAAACCACACACAGTTTTCACTCCTTACCCACCCTGACTTCCTCATACCACATTCACACTCTCCCTGAGACCCAGACATCGTGAAGTTCACCTTTCATCAAAATGTATACATAAAGAAGAAACATGTCAAGGAGCAAGTCAATGTTTGCTGAGAACCTGCTGTTGGTCCACACCTTTACCTAAAGTGGATGAAATGCAGGAAGTGCTCATTTTTACCAGTAATGTGGGATACGTCTACCTGGATAGCCACCTTAACCTTGAATCCATCTAAGATGCAACAAACTAGAATTGTAGCTCTATGTAAAGGGTAACATTTCTGACTCAGGGGCAGAGGTAGCAGGATTGCTGTGAGTTCCAAGCCAGCCTAGAACTACAGAGTGAATTCCAAGGCAGCTTGGGCTAGAATGAGACCTTACCTTGAATTAAAATATTTTTAAAAAGGAAAAATAAACCGGGTGCTCGCCTTTAATCCCAGCACTCGGGAGGCAGAGGTAGGAGGATCGCCGAGAGTTCAAGGCCACCCTGAGACGACATAGTTAATTCCAGGTCAGCCTGGACTAGAGTGAAACCCTACCTTGAAAAAAAAAAAGGAAAAAAAAGCTGGGCGTGGTGGCGCATGCCTTTAATCTCAGCACTAGGAGGCAGAGATAGGAGGATCGCCGCGAGTTCAAGGCCACTGTGAGACTACATGGTGAATTCCAGGTCTGCATGAGCTAGAGTGAGACCCTACCTGGAAAAAAAAAAAAAAAAAAAAGAAAGGAAGGAAGGAAGGAAGGAGGGAGGGGAAGGAAGGAAGGAAGGAAGGAAGGAAGGAAGGAAGGAAGGAAGGAAGGAAGGAGAAAAGAAAAAAGAAAAAAACAAGAAAAGAGTAACGTTTCTGGAATTAGAAGTTCGAAGACCTGCACTTTAATTCTGGTTTAGTTCCCTAATGGCTCACACCACTTCTCCACATTGGTCCCTCTTGGCTCATGATTAATCACCCCTATTTTGATTCTATTTGCTCCATTTCAGGTGATTTTTTTTTACCTGACCTCATTTTCAGATTGTGGGTTGGAGACTGCTCATACTATGAAATTAGGAGGGAAGATGAAACTTGAAGGAAATAATTTTTAAGGAAAATGCACACTGGCAGCCTTACAAAGAAGTGATATTGCAAGCCAGCATGGTTTTACTTACAGAACTAATTTTATCCCCAAATTTACTTTATTCTTGAATGTTGCATTGCCTTTCCTTTTTTCTTTCTTTCTTTTTTTTTCGTTTTTACAATATTTTATTTATTTTTTTTATTTGCAAGCAAAGAGAGGAGATAAAGAACATAGGCACACCAGGGACGCTTGCCACTGCAAATGAACTCCAGATACGTGTGCCACTTTGTGCATCTGATCTGGCTTTACATGGGAACTGACTTGAACCCAGGCTGTCAGGCTTTGCAAGCAAGCACTTTTCACTGCTGAGCCATCTCTCCAGCCCCTGTTTTTTTTTTTTTTTTTTTTTTTTTGAAACAGGCTCTCCGGAACCCCGGGCTGACCTGGAGTTTGCTGTGTATCTAAGGATGACCTTGAATTCCTGATCCTCTTTCTTCTACCTCCCAAATGCTGCACATACCTGCACCACCATTAAACTTGGCTTACATTAGGTTCCCATTTCAAGTCAAAATGTTTCCTCCTTTGTTTTCCTCTTCTGCCTCCAGAGTAAAGCTTATGAATGTCCATCTGTGTGTATAACACCCATATAAACAACAGATAAAGGTTACCAACTTACACTTTTATCATTGAACAATTATGAGACGTGTGTTACAACAGGGGCTCTAAGGGATAGCAGAATGGTCCAAGGACAAGGACAAGCCAGGTATGGTGGCTCCGGCTCAAGGAATGCTGTGATTTCAGAGTCTACTGGGGAGACTTAAATTATCAGGTCTGCTAGGACTACAGCATTGTACTTTGTCTCAAGAACAAAAGGTGGACTGGAGAAATGGCTCGTCAATTTAAAGGCACTTGCTTGCAAAGCCTGATGTACCTGGGTTCAATTCCCCAGTATCCACATAAAGCCACATGCACAAAGTGGTGCAGGCATCTAGAGTTCATTTGCAGTGGCAAGAGGCTCTGGTTCTCTCTCTCTCTCTTTCTCCTTTCATATATATATATATATACATAGATACACACACACACACACACACACACATATATATATATATATATATATATTTGTTTTTTGTGAGGTAGGGTCTCAGTATAGCCCAGGCTAACCTGGACTTCACTATGTAGTTTCAGGCTGGCCTGGAACTCACAGTGATCCTTCTACCTCAGACTCCCAAGTGCTGGGATTAGAGGCGTGGGCCACCACACCAGCTAAAAATATTTTCTTACAGTGTGTCAAGGGCAGAGCAGGTGGTTTCCATGGCAGATCAGTTCCCTGTTTAGGAAAGTTGTATTGTTGTAAGGATCAGGGCAGAAAACATGTCTCGAAATAAAGAAGGGTGGTGGCACATACCTTTAGTCCCAGCACTTGGAAGGCTGTGGGAGGAGGATTGATGTAAGTTTGAAGCCAGTCTGGGACTATAGGGTGAGTTCCAGGTCAGCCTGCTCCCTACAATACACCGCCTCCATCCCAACTCCAATTCCCAAGTTGCCAGCATTCAGAATGTATGAGTTGCTGGGGGACACCTAATTCAAACCACATATCTTATCTCAAAAAAATAATAATACTGATGATGATGCCAGGCATGGCAGTGCAGGCCTTTAATCCCAGCACTCTGGAGACAGAGGTACGTGGATTGCTGTGAGTTAGAGGCCAGTCCAAGACTACATTTAGAATTCCAGATAAGCATGGGCTAGAGGAAGACCCTACCTCAAAAAATAATAATAATAATAAGGGCTGGAGAAATTGCTTAGTGGTTAAGGTACTTGTCAGCAAAGCCAAAGCCAAAAGAACAAAGGTTTGATTACTCAGTACCCACATAAAGCCAGCTGCAGAAGGTGGTGCATGCATCTGGAGTTCATTTGCAATGGCTAGGAGGCCCTGGTGTGCTCATTCTCTCTCTCTCTCTCAAATAAATAAATGATTTTAAAAAACAATAATAATGGGCTGGAGAGATGGCTTAGCAGTTAAGGTGCTTGCCTGCAAAGCCTAAGGACCCATGTTCAACTTTCCAGATCCCACACAAACCAGACACACAAAGATGAGGCAAGTGCAAGGTCACACATGACAACTAGGTGGCATGAGCATCTGGAGATCAATTGCAGTAGCTGAGGCCCTGGCACACCAATTCTATATCTCTCCTCTCTGTCTCTCTCTCTCTTTCTCTCTCTCTCACTCTCTCTCTTTCTTGCTTTCTCTTAAAAAAAACTAAAAAAAAAAACAATGATAATAAAAGAAAGAAGCTGGCTGTGGTGGCGCACACCTTTAATCCCAGCACTCAGGAGGCAGATGTAGGAGGATCGCAGAGAGTTTGAGGCCACCCTGAGACTACATAGTGAATTCCAGGTCAGCCTGGACCAGAGTGAGACCCTACCCCGAAAAAACAAAACAAAAAAAAAAAAATAATAAAAGAAAGAAAGAAAGATACATAGGTAGATAGAAAGAAAATAAGAAGAGGAGCCCTGATCAGTGGCACACTCCTGTAACCCCAGCACTTGGAAGCTGGAGGCAGCAGGATCAGGAGTTTACAGCCATCCTTGGCTACATGGTGAGTTCAAACTCAGCCAGGGCTACAAGAGACCCTGTCTAAAAAAAGACAATAAATAATTACAAATGATAAAGAAAAGAGATGAAGGAATTAAGTAATTAGGAATACTATTGCTTCTGAAGCTCAATTTGCATGCAAAACTAACATAACAGGTTTCCCCTCAGACATGACTAGATGCAAGTACTGTCAGGGTGAGATTGTGACCTACATTTGACCTCTTCCAAAAAATTACTAGAATTCCAGACCCTCCTGTTTACATCAGAAGCTTCCTCACATAGTTACAAAAGTGGTCATTAGGGCTGGAGAGATGGCTTAGTGGTTAAACGCTTGCCTATGAAGTCTAAGGACCCCGGTTCGAGGCTCGATTCTCCAGGACCCACGTAAGCCAGATGCACAAAGGGGTGCATGCATCTGGAGTTCGTTTGCAGTGGCTGGAGGCCCTGACGCACCCATTCTCTCCCTCTCTCTCTCTCTCTCTACCTGCCTATTTCTGTATCTCTCTCTCTCAAATAAATAAATTAAATTAAATATTTAAAAAAAAAGTGGTCATTGTTCTTGAGTTTTATGGTAGACAGAGTAATGGATCCCTCAAAAAAATGTCCATTGGCTGGGCTTGGTGGCACACGCTTTTAATCCCAGCACTTGGGAGGCAGAGATAGGAGGATCACAGTGAGTTCAAGGCCACCCTAAGACTACATAGTGAATTCCAGGTTAGTCTGGGCTAGAGTGAGAACTACTTGGAAAAAAAAAAGCCGGGAGTGGTGGCAAACACTTTTGTTCCTAGCACTGAAGGGCAGAGGCAGGAGGGTTTCTATGAGTTCAAGGACAGCCTGAGACTACATAGCGAATTCCAAGTCATCCTGTGTGTGTAAGACCCTACCTCTAAAAACCAAAGAAATAGCGATCTGAAATACTAGTGTAACTAAACGTCCCCAATCTGTTGATGCAAGGGCCTGCTGCTTCTCTCCCAACCCCAGAGATAGCCTGGCGCCAGTTTCCCCACTTCTACCACAACAGAAGTAGTCTTGGCAACATCCAACCCAAAGCAATGCTTGACTTCCTTAGTTATTCTTCCAAACCACCTGACACATCCTATAAATCACCCTCGGTCACATGCACCCCCTTGGTCAGAGCGCAGGCCTTTAATCAAAACACTCAGGAGGCAGAGGTAAGAGGACTGCTGAGTTTGAGGCCAGTCTGAGACTACATAATGAATTCCAGGCCAGCCTGGGCTAGAAGGAAACCCTACCTCGAAAAGCCAAAACCAAAACAAACAAACAAACAAACAAAAAAAGTGGGAGTTAAGTTCAATGGAGGGAGATGGGGGAAAAACAAAGGGTAAGGGGAGTGGTTCATGTAAAATTTTGAGTAAACTTTTCCATTTTATTTTAAAAAAAAGTAGCAGAAGACCGGGTGTGGTGGCACACACCTTTAATCCCAGCACTCGGGAGGCAGAGGTTGTAGGATTGCTGAGAGTTCGAGGCCACCCTGAGACTACATAGTGAATTCCAGGTCAGCCTGGACCAGAGCAAGACCCTGCCTCGAAAAACAAACAAACAACAAAAAAAAAGGAGCCGGGCATATTGGTGCATACCTTTAATCCCAGCACTCAGGAGGTAGAGGAGGATTGTTGTGAGCTCAAGGCTAGCCTGAGGCTACATAGTGAATTCCAGGTCAGCCTGGGCTAAAGGGAGACACTACCTCAAAAAACAAAAACAAAAACAAAAAAGTCCATTTGTGAACATAAGTCCTTGCATAGTAACAGGGAATTAAGTTGACAAATTGAACTAATAATAATAATCAGATGGCCTTGTGATTGGAAAATGGTCCTAGATTATATGGAAGACTCAGTGTCCTTAATTTTTTATCATAATTAATAAAAGAACTTTCTATATCCTAACAAACAAATCTTTTTAGTGGTTCAAAATAACAATGCTTAAATTGCTTGTTTTATTCAAGTCACTTTAGAAGAGAAATAAATACTGAACTTACAAACATATGTATGAGAATTACTTTTAAAAAGTGTAAATGGCATTGAGGGGAATCAATGAAACAACCCTGACCAAAATAGGACCTCAGGATTTAAAATAGAGAGCAGACTCTGAACTTGGATCACCTTTCAATCCTATATCATCTGTTCACGATATTTGATTGTACAGGGCTCCATAGGGTGTGCGTCTTTCTTTTCATTAGTGGTGCCTTTTCAATTTTTAATGTCCTTTATAACTTTTATGTAGTTGACTGATTCTATAAAATATACCTAATTATTTAATGAGCTCCTATTTACACTAAATATGATGTTTTTTCAAAATATGTAATGTTGTGTAGTTATACCCGGAACATATTTTTAAGGGAAGAATATTGCCTACTAAACATAAAATGTAGTCTGGCAATAGTAAACTGGAGTAATATACACACTTAATGCACTCTTTGCTCTAATATTTTGATCTATTAAACATATACCTATCAAAAAAAAGTGTACAAGTATGTCAGAGAAATGTGGGAGAAAGACCACATTGACCATTACTAAAGCAGGGGATCCAAACAATCTCTGAAGCTGGAAAAAATAAGACAGTTTCCCTGCCCCCTCACCCAACTTCAAAAAGAATGCAACACCTTGACTTGAGCCCAGTGAGAGCTATTTTTGACTGGCTAACTGCAGAACCACAAGCTTTTTTTTTTTTTTTTCTTTTGGTTTTTCGAGGTAGGGTCTCACTCTAGCTCAGGCTGACCTGCAATTCACTATGTAGTCTCAGGGTGGCCTCGAACTCACAGCGATCCTCCTACCTCTGCTTCCCAAGTTCTGGGATTAAAGGCGTGCGCCACCACGCCTGACTTATGTCTTCTATTTTGATGTCATCCTTCTTTCTTCCTATTATGCATGCCTTGTGTAGTTAGCATCAGCCACTGTGAGGTCATGAATATCAAGGTCACTTTGTATCTAGAAGACAATGTTGTAAGCACTCCGCCCCTTCCTTTGGTTCTTACATTCTTTCTGCCACCCCTTGCAGGGTGTTCCCTGAGCCTTGAAGGGTGTGATAGAGATGTTTCACTTAGTGCTGAACACTCTAGTGTCACTTCTAGAGACTATGGTGAGTTTTGAGTCACCTCAGTGGTCACTGCTATCTGAAAAGAAGGGCTGGAGAGATGGCTTAGCTGTTAAGGCGCTTGTCTGCAAAGCCTAACGATCCCGGTTCGATTCTCCAGGTCTCACATAAGCCAGATGCACATGGTGGTGCTTTTGTCTGGAGTTTGTTTGCAGTGGCTAGAGGACCTAGAATGCCCATTGCCCCCCCCCAAATATATATATATATATTGGTTTTTCGAGGTAGGGTTTTACTCTAACCCAGGCTGACCTGGAATTCACTATGTAGTCTCAGGGTAGGCTCGAACTCATAGCTTATAGCAATCCTCCTACCTCTGCCTCCCACCATGCCCAGCACTTAAATATATATATATTTACATTCTATAGACTTTATCCCTACACATTTGTCTTACGGCTCAGTGGTAAGGTGGCTGTAGAGACACACATTAGATGGTAATTGGAAACAGGAAATGGGAAGCCCAGGCACATGGGTGCAGGAAGGGGCGGGGAATACCACTTCCACTTTCCTTTGTCTTTTCCTTTGGAAAAAAAAATGCGGTGTGATTGGTTGGAAAGGTAGAGAACAAACCCCAGAACAGTCTGTAAGCTCCAGAGGTGGGTAGTGGGAACAGCTCCCAGAGAGGTGAGGAGAGGAAAAGGTCAGGGCAATGCTTGCAGCATCAAGTTCCTCTGGAGTTTCTGTCGGCCCAGCTCATAGTCCTCCTCATCCACATTCACCAGCAGCTTGATTGGCTTCATGGCCCACAGCTTGCTTGAGGGAGTCTGTGATGAAGACACCTTTAAGTGCCTCTAGTAATGAGCCATTGATGTAGTTGCGCCAGAATGCATTGACGTAGGTGAGCTCAGAGAACTTGATGTCACAGATGATGGAGCCCAGGTCCCAGGACTTGAGGATGATGTTGGCCTGGTTAAAGCTCTCAAACTGGCGCTCAAGGTGGGTCCTGTTTGTGGGAGAATACATTGCCTTGCAGAGCAGTCTCACGCTGGCACTATTCAGCCCTAGCCGCAGTCTGATGTCTTATTGCTGAGAACTCCACATGCCTGGGCTGCAAGATCACTGAGAAATCAAGCTGGGGCTGAGCTGAAAACTTCCTCCCTGTAGACCAACTGAAAGAAAGCTGGAAAAAGCTGCACAGCATGCAGTCCACATGTCTGCTTTTTCTTGGGGTCTGGTGTCATTGACTGCCGGTGTTTTCGCAGGCTCCCAAGTGTGGCTCTCCCTACAGCTGGCCGCTTGCTACACACCTGGCGACCCGAAGTAGGGCAGCACACCACAGGATAATGGGGAGGCACTGCTTTAGAGGGCTGGGGAGGCCTCGGGTCTGCATCACTGAGGGCTCTGGAGGTCACATAGCGAATTGATGTCTCCTCTAGATACTTGTCTACAAGATCAGGGCACATAGCCCGTCTCCTCTTGAGGGTGACATAAGGCAGGTCATGGCGAGTGATGATGCTCAGCAGCGGCAGCACCTGTCGAAAGTTACTCTCGTCACAGCGTCCCTGGTGCTCCAGTGCCAGTAAGAAGTCCCGTCCGTTTCGGATGAGTCCACGTTCATGGTCATCAATAACGTCAACAAAGAGGAAGGAAAGCATACGAACATCTCTGTGTGTCAGGAGGGTGCCCACGATGTCAAACATGCGATGCAGGCTGTACAGCCCGTGCTCCTGCTCACCATGCTCTTCTGGCCACACCTGGCTTGCCTGCAGCTTTAGGCCCGCCATGCTGGGGCCTCAGGAACGCAATACTTGCCAGAATCTCTGCTCAGGAGCTGCAATCCCCAGGGTCACTCTGCAAGTGACTTAATTTCCCAGGTCTCTTCTCATGGCTAAGGTTCGGCGCCACCATGTTGGACCCATCCACGCTGCTCTCTTAAAAAATATATTTTTTGTTAATTTTTAGTTCAATTTTTTAGTATATGTGCTGCCAAAGCAAGCATGGGTTTTCTCTTTTTTTAATTATTATTATTTTTATTGACAACTTCTATACTTATATACAAAAAACACATGATATTTCCCTCCCCTCTCCCATTCCACTTTAGAACTCCAATCTCCATCATATCCCCTCTCTCCATTAGTCTCTCTTTTAATTTGATGTCATCATCTTTTTCTTCTATTTTTGAGGGTCTTGCCAAGGTATTGCTAGGCACTGCAAGGTCATGGATATGGAGGCCAATTTCTGTCTGGGCGGTTGCATTGTAAGAAGTCATACCCTTCCTTTGGCTCTTCCATTCTATCTGCCCCATCTTCGGCAATGGTCCCTGAGCCTTGGAGGGTGTGACAGAGGTGTTTCAGTGCTGGGCACTCCTCCATCCCTTCTTCTCAGCACTGTGTTGCCTTTTGGGTCATCCCAGTGGTCATCACCATCTGAAAAGAGAAGCTTCTCTAACCAGAAGTGAGAGTAGCATTAATATGTGAACATGAACATTAAGTGTAGTGCCCCCAGGGCAGCTTGGTGGGAATAATATATACATTTAGTCAGATAAGAGCAGGCTTTATACCCCTAAGGCTCATGACCTCAACTGCCATAGATTTTTGCTTAGGTTTTTCAGTATCAGGTATGTATTCCCTCCCATAGAGAGGGCCTTCAGTCCAATTATGGAGCAGTTGGTTACCCCAAGAGCAGACATGCCACCATTGCACCCATTCACTCATTTGGTCTGTATGGCCAAACTTGAATATTCAGTGTCCACTGTTTTCACCGCTGATGACTTCTGTCTCCCATACTCTGCATGCAGTGCAGCTTTTTCTACCTTTCAGTTGGCTGGTGTACAGGGAGAAGGGTTTCTGCTCAGCACCAGCTTGCTTTCTCAGTGACCTTGCCTCTCAGGCAAGAGATGTCTTCAGCAATAGGGTCTTACTATCTGTTTCTCAAGGAAACCAAGGGCTTTGGCAAAAGCCTTTAATGTTTTGGAGGCTACTGGGACCTCCTTGACCAACAACTCACTGGAAGGTATCCCATCCCAGGCACTGAAAATTTTCTAGTAACAGTCTACAGCTTCTAGATGTCCCATTATTCAAAAAAGTAGGTTTACATAAGTCTTATTCACACTATCTTGAATTTTGATTGACCCTCCCCCTGCCCTTCTTTTATGCATTCTCTTCCCATGGCCTCGCTTAGGCCATTCCCCTCCCTGTAATCTGTTCTTCTACTTACATATGTGCAATACCATACACTTAAAAGAGGTTTTCTAACCAAAAGTGAGAGTAACATTAATAAATGAGCATAAATATAGATAGTTAGAAGAAGGCAGGACAACAGTAGTAGTTTTCCCCCAATGGTTTATAACAACCTCCCAGCCATAACCTTTTTTATTTATTTATTTGTATTTTTTGGGTTTTGACGGTAAGGTCTCGCTCTAGCCCAGGCTAACCTGGAATTCACTATGTAGTCTCCAGGTGGCCTCAAATTCACCGTGATCCTCCTACCTCCACCTCCCCAGTGCTGGGATTAAAGGCATGAATAACCACACCTGTCTCATAGACTATTAATATATATATATGACAACTTCTATAATTATAGACAATAAACCATGATAATTCCCTCCCCCGCCCATTTTCCCCTTCACAACTCCACTCTCCATCATCCTCTCTCAATCTGTCTCTCTTATTTTGATGTCATCATCTTTTCCTCCTATTATAATGGTCTTGTAAAGGTAGTGTCAAGCACTGTGAGGTCATGGAAATCCAGGCCATTTTGTGTCTGGAAGAGTGCATTGTAAGGAATCCTCCCCTTCCTTTGGCTCTTACATTCTTCCTGCCACCTGTTCCTCAATGGACCCTGAGTCTTGGAAGGTGTGATAGAGATGTTTCAGTGCTGAGCACTCCTCTGTCACTTCTTCTCAGCACTATGATACCTTCTGAGTCATCCCAGAGGTCACTGCCATCTGAAAAGAGAAGGTTCTCTAACCAAAAGTGAGAGTAGCATTAATATATGGGTATGAACATTAAGATAAGTGCTTACTGGGCAGTTTGGTGAGCATAATATATGCATTTAGCCTGACTCCAGCAGGCATTACACCACTAGGGCTCATGACCTCCCCTATCATAGGTTTTCAGTATCAGGCACATATTCACTCATGAGGAGTCAGCCTCCAGTCCAATTAGAGAGCAGTTGGTTTCCACTATAACAGACATGCCACTATTATACCTGTTGGATCATTTGGCCTGGGTGGTCAAACTTAACGCTTGCAGGGTCTACTATTGTTTATCTCCACTGATAACTTCTCTCTCTCCCACACAGCTGAATGCAGCATAGCTTTTTCTGCCTTTCTGTCAGATGGTCTACAGAGAGGAGGTTTTCAGCTTAGCTCCAGCAAGATTTCTCAGTGAGATTGCAGCCCAGTCACGTGGAGTCTTCAGCAATAGGATCTTACCATCTATTCCTGGTGGGAAACCAAGAGCCTCAGCAATGGCCTGTCATGTTTTGAAAACATCAGGGACCTCCCTGGCCAACAACTCACTGGAAGGTATCCCACCCCTGGCACTGAAAATTTTCTAGTAACCATCTATGGCTTCTGGATGTGCCATTGCCCAAAGAAGTAGGTTTGCATATGACTCATTCATATCCTCTTAGAATTTGATTAACACTCCCCCCACACTTCCTTTACTCAATCAAAACCTTTTTTTTTTTATTTATTTGCAAGCATAGAGAGAAGAGAGCCAGAGAGAGAAAGCAGGTGCACCAGGGGCTTCAGTTGCTGTAAATGAACTCCAGATGCATGTGTCATTTTGTGCATCTGGCTTTACATGCTTTGCAGGCAAACACCTTAACCGCTGAACCATCTCTCCAGCTTCTATAGGCTTTTGATTAGGTTTTCAGTACCAGGCAGGAATTCCCTTTCATGGAGTGGGCCTCAAGTCCAATCAGAGAGAAGTTGATTTGCCCCATAACAAATGTGACACCATTGTACCCATTGCCACATTTGGTCAGTCTGTCCAGCTGTAAAGCTTGCAGGGTCCAGTGCTGGTTAAGACTGTTCATGACTGGCCGGGTATGGTGATGCACTCCTTTAATCCCAGCACTCGGGAGATAGAGGTAGGTGGACCACCGTGAGTTCGAGGCCACCCTAAGACTACATCGTAAATTCCAAGTCAGCCCGGACTAGGGTGAGACCCTACCTCGAAAAACAAAACAAAACAAAACAAAAAGACTGTTCATAACCTTTTCCCCCAACAGGCAGCATAGCTCTTTCCAGCATCATGACAGCTAGTCAACAGGGAGAAGGCTTCCAGCTCAGCTCCAGCTTGCTTCCTCAGTGACCTAAAGGCCCAGCAGGTGGAGTCTTAAGCTATAGAGTCTTACCATCTAGTTCTGGTAGACAACCAAGAGCCTTGAAGATAGCTTGTAATGTTTTAAGGACATCAGGAGCCTCCCAGCAACAACTCACTGGAAGGTATACCACCTCTGGCACTGAAATTTTTCTAATACCAATCTATGGTTTCTGGGCACTGCATTATCCATCCCCACAGGGTATTCTGCCCAAACCCTTTCTTTTTGAAACATGTATATTATTTAACTAGTAATGAAGTGGGAATACATATGGCTTATTCATATCTTTATTATTATTATTTTTATTATTATTATTATTTGGCTTTTCAAAGTAGGATTTCATTCTACCTCAGCCTGACCTGGAATTCTCAGGGTGGCCTCGAAGTCATGGCAATCCTCCTACCTCTGCCTCCTGAGTGCTGGGATTAAAGGCATGGTCGCGCTACCATGCCTGACTTGATGTCATTAATTTTGATTAACCCTCCTCCTGCACTGTCCTATCCTAGGGGTGGAGGAAACTACTACTGTTTTTTGACTAAATGGATATATTATGCCCACATATTAATGCTATTCTCTCTCTCTCTCTCTCTCTCTCTCTCTCTCTCTGTGTGTGTGTGTGTATGTGTGTGTGTGTGTTTTAGTTAGAGAAGCTTCTGTTTTCAGATGGTGGTGATCACTGGGGAGACTTAAAAACCACCAAAGGCTGGGTGTGGTGGTGCACCCCTTTAGTCCCAGCACTTGGGAGGCAAAGGTAGGAGGATCACTGTGAGTTTGAGGCCTGCCTGGGACTATAGAGTTCCAGATCAGGTTGAGCTAGAGTGAGATCCTAGCATAGAAAAAAAATCTGGGGCCTGGAGAGATGGCTTAGCAGTTAAGTGATTGCATGTGAAGCCAAAGAACCCTGGTTCAAGGCTTGATTCCCCAGGATGCACGTAAGCAAGATGCACAAGGGGATGCATGCATCTGGAGTTTGTTTGCAGTGCCTGGAGGCCCTGGCATGCCCTCTATCTATCTGCCTTTTTCTCTCTCTGTCACTGTCAAATTAATTAATTAATTAAAAAAAATTTAAAAACCTCACCAAAGTATCAAGAATAAATAATAGTGGTATGTTCAGCGCTGAGACATCTCTATCACAACCTTCAAGGCTCGGGGACCATTGCAAGAAAGATGATGGAAATAATGTATGGAGCAGGGGCTGGAGTGATGACTCAGCAGTTGAAGGAGCTTGTTTGCCAAGCCTGATGGCCTGGGTCAATTCCCCAGAATTCACCTAAAGCCAGATGCAAAAAGTGGAGCCTGTATTTGGCATTCATTTGCAGTGGTAGGAGGATCTGATGTAACCATTCTCCTTCCCTCCCTTCCTCCCTCTCTCTCTTTCTCTCTCTCTCTCAAATAATTCTTTTTTAAAAAAAAAAAGCCAAGCATGGTGGCACAAACCTTTAATCTCAGCCCTTGGGAGACAGAGGTAGGATTATTGTGTGAACTCGAGGCCAGCCTGGAGCTGGAGCTACATAGCTCCAGATCAGCTTGGGCTAGAGTGAGACCCTATCTCGAAAAAAGAAAACACGCGGGCTGGTGATGGCTCAGAGGTTAAGACACTTGCCTGACAAACCTAATGACCCAGGTTTGCTTCTCCAGCGCCCATATAAAAGCCAGATGCACAGAGTGACACAAGCATCTTGAGTTCGTTTGCAATGGCTGGAGGCCCCTCACATGCCTATTCACTCTCTCTCTCTCTCTCTCCTGCAAATAAGTAAATAAAAACAAACAAACTTGTCAAAAAAATGAATGCATGATCCAGGTGCAGTGGTCCATGCATTTTTTTTTTTTTTTGGTGTTTTGTTTTTGCTTTTCAAGGTAGGGTCTCACTCTAGCTCAGGCTGACCTGGAATTTGCTATGTAGTCTCAGGGGTGGCCTCAAACTCATGGCGATCCTCCTACTCGAGTGCTGGGATTAAAGGCGTGCACCACTACGCCCATGCTTTTAAACCCAGCACTCAGGAGGTAGAAGGTAGGAGTACAGTTGTGAGTTTGGGGCCAACCAGGGACTACAAAGTGAGTTCTAGGTCAGTCTGGGCCAGAGTGAGACTCTACGTTGAAAAAAGAAAGAAAAGAATGTATGAGACCAACAAAGGGGAGGAGTGCTTTGCAGTAATGTCTTCTAGATATAAAATGGCCATGGTATTCATGCCCTCTCAGTACCCTGCATGATAGGATGGAAAAACTGACATCAAAATAGAAGAGAGACTCACTGGAACAAAGAAAGGGTTCAGTGAAGGGAGTATTTGGAAGGATGGAAAGTGAGGGTGGTGGGAGGGGATTATGATCATGATACGTTGTCTATATGTATGAAGGTTTTCAATAAAGTTAAAAAGTGCAAAACAGCAAAAAGGGGTATTTCGATCATGAGGGCTTCATCCTCACAGGTGGGATTCATGACCATATAAAAATTTGAGTGCTGGACTGGAGAGATGGCTTAGTGGTTAAACACTTGCCTATGAAGCCTAAGGACCCCAATTCGAGGCTTGATTCTCCAGGACCCACGTAAGCCAGATGCACAAGGGGGCGCATGCATCTGGAGTTCGTTTGCAGTGGCGGGAGGCCCTGGAGCACCCATTCTCTCTCTCTCTCTCTCTCTCTCTCTACCTGCCTATTTCCTCGGGTTCGTTTTAATGGACCTTACTTTTTCTTAATGTATCTTATATACCTTGCCCAGCCTAACATACAGAACTTTCCTCACTTAAGTGGTTATGTGTACCATTTAGTTAACTGGTCTCAAATTATCAATACGTTCGTCATTCCCTTTCTGTTGTTTTATGAGGTAGGTTCTCATGTAGCCCAGTCTCCCTACTATTTGCTATGTAACCAGGGATGACCTTGAAATCCCCATCTGCCTGTGTCTACCTCAAGTGCTGGAACTGCAGTTATTTGCCAGGCCATAGGTTCTTAGGTTCATTAGTCATTCTCTTTTTCCCCTTTTTTTTTTTTTTTTTTTAGTTTTTTGAGGTAGAATTTACCTCTCTAGCCCAGGCTGACCTGGAATTCACTATGTACTGTCAGGGTGGCCTCGAACTCATGGAGATTCTATCTCCTGAGTGCTGGGATTAAGGGCGTGCACCACCATGCCTAGCCTATAATAATGTTTAATGAGCCGGGCGTGGTGGCGCACGCCTTTAATCCCAGCACTCGGGAGGCAGAGGTAGGAGGATCACCGTGAGTTCGAGGCCACCCTGAGAATGCAGAGTGAACTCCAGGTCAGCCTGAACTAGAGTGAGACCCTACCTCAACCCCCCCCAAACAAACAAACAAACAAAAATAATGTTTAATGAACAGCTATTCCAAACTTTTTACGTGGATGGTAGGGATCCAGCTCAAGTCCTCGTGCTTGTGTAGCAAGTCCTCTTACCCTTTGAGCCATCTCCCCAGCCCCCAAATTAATTTTTCTTTTTCAAGGTAGGGTCTCACTTTAGCCCAGGCTGACCTGAAACTCACCCAGTAGTCCCAGGCTGGCCTTGGCCTCCTACCTTTGCCTCCCAAATTCTGAGATTAAAGATATGTGTTAATAAATCTTTTAAAATATGTGTCTGTGGGCTGGAGAGATGGTTTAGCGGTTAAGGCATTTGCCTGCAAAGCCAAAGGATCCCAGTTCAATTCTCTAGGACCCATGTAAGCCAGATGCACAAGGGGGTAGATGCATCTGGAGTTCATTTGCAGTGGCTGGAAGCCCTGGCGCACTCATTCTCTCTCTCTCTCTGCTTCTTTCTATCTCTCAAATAAATAATAATAAATAAATAAATAAAATATATTTAAAATATGTGTCTGTGTTGTGTGAGTACAGGAACATGTATCACAGCATGTGATTGGAGATCAGAGTACAACTTTCAAGTGTGAATCCTAATTTTCCACCTCAACTGTATGTGTGGTGTATGATGGGTGGTGCATGAATGTATGTGTGTGCCATATATGTGTGTGCATTTTGTGCACATGGTGTGCATGAGTACATGTGTGCAGAAGCCAGAGTAGAACGTCAGGTGCCTTTCTCTATAACTCAAATGCATATTTTCTTGAGATGAGGTCGCTTTCTCAACCCTGAACTGCCATTAGTTATCAAACCTCAGATTCTTTAGTCTCCGCAATTGGCTTTATAGATGTGTATGGCCACGTGCAGCATTTTATGTGGATTCTGGGTGTCTAACTTGGACAACAACTGCTCTTAACCACTGACCATCTGCCCAACCCTCCCCTTTGGTAAAACTCTTTCAAAGACATTATTTTATTATTTATTTATTTATTTATTTATTTATTTATTATTAATGAGAAACTCTGTTTGGATAAATCATGTGTTGGTCCCATTTCCCTCCTCCACATCCCTATTCCACTGAGGGTTGTGGGTTATGAGTTATGAGAGCAGCAGTCAGTCATTGTGGGGGAGGGGGGGTGTGGTAGTTTGAATATATGTCCCCCAATATATTCAGTGGTTTACTACTTATAGTTTGCATCTGCAATCACCTTCCTAGAGGCAAGGTCACTGGGGGCTGGTCTTAAGGTGTGGTGATGGTTTGAGATTCCATTGTAAAGATATGCAAATATGTCTAGCAGGAGTTCCTGAAGTGTGCTCTGTGACCTTTTGGCTGTAGTTTTGCTCTGTGTGCTGTGGTGGCTGGTTGGTTTTCTCTCTCTCTGCTTGGCCCTGTGGAAAGCAGGCCGCTTCTCCTGCCATTATGGAACTTCCCCTGGATCTGTGAGCTTCAATAAATAATATCCCTTCCTCCATAACTGTGCCTGGTCTGGAAGTTCATCTCAGCGAACCTGAAGCTGTCTGCTACAGGGGGCAATGCCTCTGGGTACTCCTTCCCATCGTGTGGCTCTTACAATATTTCCGCCCTTCTTCAGCAATGTCCCCTGACCCTTGGTGGGGTGGGTGTGTTCTAAGTCTGTTTTCGTGTTGAGCTTTCAGCCACTTCTGGATTTCAGCTTTTTCTGGGGGGGGGGTGAGGTAGGGTCTCACTCTCGTTCAGGCTGACTTGGAATTCACTCTTTATTCTCAGGGTGGCCTCGAACTCACGGTGATCCTCCTACCTCTGCCTTCCGAGTGCTGGGATTAAAGGCGTGCGCCACCACGCCTGGCTGGATTTCTGCTTTGATACACTTCCTGGTGCAGGTAAGACATATTATATTTAAAAATTTTTTATTGCCAACTTCCATAAGTACAGACAATAAAACATGAAAATTCCTACCCCACTCTCATTCTCCCCCTCAAATCCACCCTCCATTCAATCCTTTCTTTTTGTAAAATTTTTATGTATTTATTTATTTATTTATTTGACAGAGAGAAAGAGGGAAAGAGAGGGGGAGAGAGAAAAAGAATGGGCCTCCAGCCACTGCAAACAAACTCCAGATACATGCGCCACCTTGTGCAGCTGGCTTACATGGGTCCTGGGGAATGGAACCGAGGCCCTTTGGCTTTGCAGGCAAACGCCTTAACCACTAAGCCATCTCTCCAGCCCAATCTCTTCTTTACAATCAGTCTCTCTTCTGTTTTGATGTCATCATCATTTTCTCCTATTATGAAGGTCTTCTGTAGTTAGTGTCAGGCACTGTGACATATAGATATCCGGGCCATTTTGTGCTGGAAGAGTGCATTGTAAGCAGTCCTCCCTTCCTTTGGCTCTTACATTCTTTCTGCCACCTCTTTCACAATGGACCCTGAGCCTTGGAGGGTGTGATAGAGATGTCTCAGTGCTGAACACTCCACTGTCACTTCTTCTCAGCACTATGGTAACTTTTGAGTCACCACAGTGGTCACCACCATCTGTAAAAAGAAGCTACTCTAGCCGGGCGTGGTGGCGCACGCCTTTAATCCCAGCACTCGGGAGGCAGAGGTAGGAGGATCGCCAAGAGTTCAAGGCCACCCTGAGACTACATAGTTAATTCCAGGTCAGCCTGGACCAGAGTGAAACCCTACCTCAGAAAACCAAAAAAAAAAAAAAAAAAAAAAAAAGCTACTCTAACCAGCAGTGAGAATGGCATTAATATATGGGTATGAACATTAAAAAGTATTTAGAGGGCAGTTTGGTGGACATAGTGTATGCATTTAGCCAGAAAACAGCAGGAATTACTCTCCTAGGGCCTATGACATCCCCACACATAGACTTTATTTTTTTTTTAGGCAAGCCAAACAGACTGGCCTTTTTTATGCAAGAGAGAGAGAGAGAGAATTGGTGTGCCAGGGCCTCCAGCCACTGCAATCCAACTCCAGACGTGTGTGCCCCTTTGTGTGTATGTGGGACCTTGCATGTTTGCATCATTTTGTGCATCTGGCTTACATGCGACATAGAGAGTCAAACATGGTCCTTAGGCTTTGCAAGCAAATGTCTTAACTGCTAAGCCATCTTTCCAGCCTGACATGGGCTTTTGACGAGGTTTTCAGTACCAGGCATATATTCTCTCCTGTGGAGCAAGCCTCTAGTCCAATTAGAGAGCAGTTGATTTCCCCTATAACATACATGCCACATTTAGCTTGGCTGAGCAATCTTAAGGCTTTCAGGGTCCAATGCTGTTTACAAACACTGACAACTACTCTCTCTCTAACGTTGCATGTAGCATAGCTCTTTCCAGCTTTCTGACAGCTGTCAGTCAACAGGGAGAAGGTTTTCAGCTCAGCTCCAGCTTGATTTCTCTGTGGCCTGCAGCCCAAGGATGTGATTATGTCTTCAGCAATAGGGTCTTACCATATAGTTCTCCTGGGCAACCAAGAGCCTTGGCAATGGCCTGTAATGTTTTAGAGACATCAGGTAAGGTACCCCTGTGGCAGATATATACATGGGTGACTTATGAATTGAATCCAGGCTTTGCCAGCAAACACCTTTAACCACTGAGGAATCTTCTCAGCCCTTTTTAGTTATTTTCTTTTTTGAGACAAGGTCTCATTCTAGCCCAGGATTACTTGGAATTAATTCTGTACCCTAGGCAGGACTCAAACTCTTGGTGATTCTCCTACTGCAGCCTCGAAAGTGCTGGCAATTACAGATGTGAAGCATTACATACAGGTAGCTATTTTTTAAATAAAGCTTGAAGAGATTTATCTATCTATCTATTTATTTATTTATTTATTTTATTTGAGAGAGGGGGACAGATATAAAGAGAGAGAATGGGTGCTGCTTGGCCTTTAGGCATGACAAATGAACTCCAGGTGGGCCACCTTGTGTATCTGGCTTTATGTGAGTACTGGGTATCAAACCTGGGTCCTTAGGGTTCATAGGCAAATACCTTAACCACGATTCCATCTCTCCAGTCCTTGAAGAGATAGTTGCACAAAAATTTACTAAGTTAATAAGTTCTCTGTTGATAATTTTCATTTTTAAAAAATGTGGGCCAGGCTTGGTGGTGCACGCTTTTAGTCCCAGTACTTGGGAGACAGAGGTAGGAGGATCACTGTGAGTTCAAGGCCACCCTGAGACTACATAGTGAATTCCAGGTCAGCCTGGGCTAGAGTGAGACCCTACCTCAAAAAAAAAATTGGGCTGGGTGTGGTGGCTCTCACCTTTAATCCCAGCACTTAGGAGGCAGAGGTAGGAGAATCACTGTGAATTCAAGGCCACCCTGAGACTACATAGTGAATTCCAGGTCAGTCTGGGCTAGAGAGAGACGCTACCTCAAAAAAACAATTTAAAAAAATTGAGCTGGGCATGGTGGTGCATGCCTTTAATCCTAGCACTCAGGAGGCAGAGGTAGGAGGATCGCCATGAGTTCAAGGCCACCCTGAGACTACATAGAGAATTCTAGGTCAGCCTGAGCTAGAGTGAAATCCTACCTCGAAAAAACAAAAAAAATCATAATAAATAAATAAATAAATAAATAAATAAATAAATAAATAATGTATATAATGCATGCTCGGGAGGCAGAGGTGGGATGATTGCTGTGAGTTTGAGGCCACCCTGAGATTACATAGTGAATTCCAGGTCAGTCTGGACCAGAATGAGACCCTACCTTGAACCCCCCCTCCAAAAAAAAAAAAGTTGGCGGGCTGGGGAGATGGCTCAGTCTATCAAACACTTATCACTCAACCCCGAGTACCTCAGTTTGGTCCTCAAACACCACATAAAAAGCCAGAAGTCACAGTGGGCTTCTGTAACTCCAGTACTTTGACAGTAAGAAGTGAGGTATAAACAAGTGAATTTCCCAGAAGCTCTCAGCAAGTACATCAAAAAGAACAGCCACAGCAGAACAAGATCCAGAGAAACAACAAGGACTAAATGTCTCAAAAGTCCTCCACATGTGTGTCATGGCATAGATGCACCCACACTCATACACACACACTCACACACACAAATACATAAAAATCTCTATTTTTCATTTTATTGCAAGCAGACACACACACACACACACACACACACACACACAGGGGGGAGAGAAAGAGAGAGACAGACAGAGAATGTGTGCATCAGGCCCTCCAGCCATTGCAAATAAACTCCAGCTGAACGCACCACTTTGTGCATCTGGCTTTACGTGGGTACTGAGAATCAAACCTGGGTCATTAGGCTCTGCAGGCAAGCACCTTAACCACTGAGCAATCTCTCCAGCCCCTCAAATCTTTTCTATTTAATTTATATGTGTACAATGAGTGTGTAAGATGGCAGGCGTGCACATGTGGAGGTAAGAGGACAATTTTGGGTGGTGGTCCTCAACTTCCACCTTGTTGGGGTCAGGATCTCTGGTTGCTCAATACTGCATTCACCAAGCTAGCTGGTCTCTAAAATTCTAGTTCATTCTTTAGGCTCCTCCTCCTTTCGTGCCATAGTACACTGTTACATAGCAATTACAGATGCTTGTGCTACAGCATTTGGATTTTCATATGAGTTCTGTATTTCTTTGTTGCTGAAAAGTAATACAGTAGGATTTAGGGACATGGGCTTTACTTTAAGGGAAGGGAAATCATATTAATAATAATAATTATTATGATGATGATGATTAATTCCTTTCTCATTATTATAATTTTCTTCAGAATAATAAAAATTTAAGAAAGATCACATGATGCAGTAAAAAGCACAAAATTCGGGCCTGGAGAGATGGCTTAGCAGTTAAGCACTTGCCTGTGAAATCTAAGGACCCTGGTTCAAGGCTTGATTCCCCAGGACCCACGTAAGCCAGATGCACAAGGTAGCGCATGCATCTGGAGTTCGTTTGCAGTGGCTGGATGCCCTGGAGCACCTATTCTCTATCTATCTGCCTCTTTCTCTGTCTATTGCTCTAAATAAATAAATAAATAATAAGCCAGGCATGTTTTTTAAAAAAAAACAAACATAAAAAGCACAACATTCCTAGTCTGGCCCTTTATTAATCCAGTGCTCATTTAATAAGCATGGCATAAACTGTTTGAACTTCAGGTTTTTTGTTTGTTTGTTTGTTTTTAATTTTTTATTTATTAGCAACAGACAGAGAGATAAAGAGGGAGAGAGAGAGAGAATGGGCACACCAAGGCCTCCAGCCACTGCAAACGAATTCCAGAGGCATGTGCCCCCTTGTGCATCTGGCTTACGTGGGTCCTGGGGAATCGAGCCTCGAACCGGGGTCCTTAGGCTTCATAGGCAAGTGCTTAACCGCTAAGCCATGTCTCCAGCCCTGTTTGCTTGTTTTTGAGGAAGGATCTTACAATAGCTCAGGCTTACCTGAAATTCACTCTGTAGTCTCAGGGTGGCCTTAAACTCATGGTGTTCTTCTTACCTTGGCTTCCCAAGTGCTGTGATTAAAGACTGCACCACTATGCCCAGCAAGTTGTTTTTTAATACATTTTGATTGACAACTTCTGTACATATAGACCATATACCATGATCATAATCCCCTTCCATCATCCTCCCTCTTCCCCCTCCCAAATTCCCTCTCCACTGAATTCCTTCATTTTCCAACTAGTCTCTGTTCTTTTTAAATATTAATTTGAGAGAGAGAGAAGGACAGAGAGAGTATGGGTGCACTCTTGCTGCTACAGACAAACTCCAGACTAATGCACCGCTTTGTGTGTCTGGCTTACGTGAGTAGTGGGGAAATGAACTTGGGCCATTAGGCTTTGCAAGCAAGTGCCTTTAACCACTGAACCATCTTCCCAGCCTCTAGTCTTTCTTCTATTTTTTCTTCAAGGTAGGGTCTCACTCTAGCCCATGCTGACTAGAATTTACTCTGTAATTCCAGGCTGGCCTTGAACTCATAGTAATGCTCCTACCTCTGCCTCCTTTGTGCCACCACACTGGATTCTCTTTTTGTATTTTTATTTATTTATTTGAAAGAGACAGAGGCAGAAAGAGAGGGAGAGTGAGAGAGAGAGAGAATGGGTGTCCCAGGGCCTCCAGCCGCTGCAAGCAAACTCCAAATGCATGCAACACCTTGTGTATCTGCCTTACGTGGGTCCTGGGGAGTTGAACCTAGGTCCTCAGGCGTCGCAGGCAACTGCCTTAACTGCTAAGCCATCTCTCCAACCCTCTCTTTTATTTATTTATTATTTTTACTTTTTTGTCTTCTGTTTTGTTTGTTTGCTGTTTTTGAGGTAGGGTCTTGCTCTGGCCCAGGCTGACCTGGAATTCACTATGTAGTCTCAAGGTGGCCTTGAACTCATGGCTGTCCTCCTACCTCTTCTGTGCTGGGATTATAGATGTGCACCCAGGCTGGAGAGATGGATCAGTGGTTAAACACTTGCCTGTGAAGCCTAAGGACCCTGGTTCGAGGCTTGATTCTCCAGGACCCAGGTAAGCCAGATGCACAGGGGGTGCATGCATCTGGAGTTCATTTGCAGTGGCTGGAGGCCCTGGTGCGCCCGTTCTTTCACTCTACCTGCCTATTTCTGTATCTCTCTCTCTCTCTCTCAAATAAATAAATAAATAATAAAATATTTTTTAATTTTATTTATTTTTATGTATATTATTCTAGTTTTACATTCATAGTGGTGACTCCATTATCCTCCTCCCTGTCCTCCCTCTTCCAAAGGGACCCTCATCAATGGGGAATGTGGTTCATGCATTGTGGGGGTAGTCAAGAGCGATGGGGATAGGCCAAGTCTCTGTGCATAATGCCCCAACTTGTGGCTCTAACATTCTTTCCTCCCCCTCTTCCGCAAATTTCCCTGAGCCACACTGGGGTCATTTTAGTTCTACTTCAGTGATGAGGTTTTGGGAGCCTCTGTGTCTCTGGATATCTGGCTTAGGTGGAGTTAGATGGAGATAAAAATTTTTTTTTAAAAAAGGTGTGCACCCCACACCTGGCTCACTCTTTTATTTTGATGTTGCCATTTCCCCTCCTATTATGCAGGTCTTATGCAGTGTCAGCCATTGTGAGGTAATTGTGGTAGTTTGAATATATGTCCCCCAATATATTCAGTGTTTTACTAGTTATAGTTTGCATCTGCAATCACCTTGCTAGAGGCAATGTCACTGGGGTCTTAAGGTGTTAATGGTGGGTTTGAGATTCCATTGTAAAGATATGCAAATGTGCCTAGCAGGAGTTCCTGAAGTGTGCTGTGTGACCTTTTGGCGGTAGTTTTGCTCTGTGTGCTGTGGTGGCTGGTTGGTTTCTCTCTCTCTCTGCTTGGCCCTGTGGAGAGCAGGCCGCTTCTCCTGCCTTTATGGAACTTCCCCTGGATCTGTAAGCTTCAATACATAATATCCCTTCCTCCATAACTGTGCCTGGTCTGGAAGTTCATCTCAGCGAACCTGAAGCTGTCTGCTACAGTAATGAATATTGAAATCACTTTGTTTTTGGAAGATGGCATTGTAAGCAGTCCTCGCCTTCCTTTCACTCATATTCTTTCTGCCACCACTTTTGCAATGTTCCTTAAGCCTTGGATGGTGTGATAGAGCTGTCTCACTATTGAACACACCACTGTTATTTCTTCTCAGCGCTTTGGTGAGCTTTGTGTTTCCCCAGTGATCACCACCATCTGAAGGAGAAGCTTCCCTAATCAAGTGCGAGAGTAGCATTAATACATGGGCACAAGCATAAGTATTTAGAGGGCAGTTTGGTGAGCATAATACATCCATTTAGCCAGAAAACAGCAGTAGTTTTCTCCTAAGGCTAATGATCTCCCCAGCCATGGACTTTTGATTAGGTTTTCCATATAGGCAGGAAGGCATTCCCACAGAGTGGGCCTCAAATCACAGAGCAGTGAGTTTCTCCCGTAACAGACATGCCACCATTGTATCAGTTTGTAGCGCCCGCGCTACCACCAAGACCCCGAGCTGGGCGAGGTGCCGAGGATTGAAGAGACGTTCACTGGGTCATTCGTGCTTCAAGAATGCCATTTTTTTTTTTTTGGTTTTTCGAGGTAGGGTCTCACTCTGGTCCAGGCTGACCTGGAATTCATTATGTAGTCTCAGGGTGGCCTCGAACTCACGGCAATCCTCCTACCTCTGCCTCCCAAGTGCTGGGATTAAAGGCATGCGCCACCACGCCCGGCAAGAATGCCATTTATTGAATGCCCCCTATTGAAGGCAGAGGGCTATATATCTAGTCTTACAGCACTGTGGAAATGTACCAGGGTTAGAAGCTCATGTTCTCATATCCTGTTGTTTACGTCCTCCTATCCTGTTGTTTACGTCCTCCTATCCTGTTGTTTACATCCTCCTATCCTGTTGTTTGTATCCTATTGTTTACTGTTAGAAAGAGCTACCTGGGGCAAACGGAACTTGCAGTTAGGCCATAAAATGGGAGTGGAAGCAGGATGTTCTTAGGCAAACAATCCTTGGTCATGTCAATCAAGCAGGGCAGCCGACTCCCCAGGAAGGTGTACCCCACATCAGTTGGCACATTTGGCCTGGCTAGCTAGCCACAGAACTTTCAGGGTCCACTGCTGGGTAAGACCAGAGATGATTTTTCTTCCCCAACAGGCTAAATAGCTCTTTTTAGCATCCCGACAGCTAGTCAACAGGGAGGAGGCTTCTACCTCAGTTTCAGCTTATTTTTTTCAGTGACCTGCAGCCCAGCAGGTAGAGTATTCAGCAATTAAGTTCTTACCACCTATGAACCATCATTTTCTTTTCTATAAAATTAATACCAGCTGTCACCTGTACTTTGCTAGGTGTCAACGGTAAATTAACAAATGTGTATGACAATGCCCAAATGTTACATGTAACTTCATGTAACTTAGCACAGTCACCAAATTCCTTTCAATCTCTCTCTCTCTCTCTCCCTCTCTCTCTCTCTCTCTCTTAGGGATTGAACCCAGAGCCTCTTACATGCTAGACAAGCATCCCTCCACTGACCTACATTTCTGGCCCTCAAATTTCTATTCACCTGTTTTTATTTTCTCTTTCTTTCTTTTCTTTCTTTCTTTCTTTCTTTCTTTCTTTCTTTCTTTCTTTCTCTCTTTCTTTCTTTCTTCCCCCTAGGTATGGTCTCACTCTGGCCCAAGCTGATCTGGAATTAACTATGTAGTCTCAAGGTGGCCTTGAACTCACGGCAATCTTCCTACCTCTGCCTCCCAAGTGCTGGGATTAAAGGAGTGCACTACCACACCCATCTTCTAATTGTTTCTTTTTTTACAGTGTCATGATACACCTCGGGCTAGCCTTGAACTCTATATGTAGACTAGGCTCACCTTGGTGTGGCAATCCTGATTTGGCCTCCTTAGTGCAAGAACTGCACCATACCACCATGACTGAATTTAATCTATTAATTAATATATTTAGTTATCTTGGTTTTGTGCAGGGTCTCACTCTATGGGTCAGGCTGGTCTTGAAATCACAAAAGGATGGCTTTCATGTGTTTTTATTATTTTTTAATTTTTTTGAGAGAAAGAGGGAGACAGAGAGACAGATGGAAAAGGAGAAGGAGAGAGTGAGGGACAGATACAGTGAGAGAGAGAGAGAGAGAGAGAGAGACAATGGGCATGCCAGGGCCTTTGGCCGCTGCAAATGGCGAAACATGCACGCACCACCACCTTGTGCATCTGGCTTAGGTGGGTCCTGGGGAATCGAACTTTGTTTCTTTGGCTTTGCAGGCAAATGTCTTAACCACTAAGCCATCCCTCCAGCCCCCCTTCATGTCTGGCTCAAACTATTTATACTGTAAAAATTGGGCATTCCTTCCAGGGATTCTTCCAACACAAAGATTCTATCATTCAAGGCCGCCAATTAAAGCAGTATACATTTAACACTAATTGTTTTGATCTGATAATTGCAACTTCCATGTCTTACTGAAGGTGGCAGTACTAATCTCTGAAAAGACCAGAATTATTGTTATTTTTACATTTTATTTGTGTGTGTGTGTGTGTGTGTGTGTGTGTGTGTGTGTGTGTTTGCGTGAGGATCTCAGCAGGCGCTTTATCCATTGAGCCATCTCTCCCAAGCCAAAGATCAAAATTCTTGCAGTTAAAACCAGCAATTTTGTTACAGGTTTTCTTTAACATTTTATTTACTTATTTTTATTTATTTATGAGAGACAGGGGAGAGAGAATGGGCATGCTAGAGCCTTTAGGCACTGCAAATAAATTCCAGACACATGTGCCACCATGTGCATCTGGTTTATAGTGGGTTCTGGGGAATCAAACCTGGGTCCTTATGCTTGGCAGGCAAGCTCCCTAACTACTAAGCCATCTCTCCAGCCCCTTTTTTCTTTCCTTTTTAAAAAATATTTTTAATTATTTACTTATGAGAGAGAGAGAGAGAGAGAGAGATTTTCTTTTCTTTCTTTCGGTATATGTGATGTCATGTTTGTGTGTGTGGATGTTCATAGACCATGTGGAGATCACAAGAAAATTACTTGAATCAGTCCTTTGCCTTCCTCATTTTGAAACAGGATCTTTTCTTTTTTTGTTTGTTTGTTTTTTTGTTTTTTCGATGTAGGGTCTCACTCTAGCTCAGGCTGACGTGGAATTCACTATGTAGTATCAAGGCAGCAGCCTCAAACTCATGGCAATCCTCCTACCTCTGCCTCCTCCTAAGGCCTGGGTTTAAAGGCGTGCGCCACCACGTCCAGCTAAGATCTCTTCCTTTTCATTTTTATTTTTTGTTTATTTTATTTATTTATTTTTATTTTTGGAGAGAGAGAGAGAGAGACAGAGAGGGAGAGGGAGACAGATAGAGATGGGCGTGCCAGTAGTCTCTCAGCTGCTGTGAATGAAATCCAGATGAGTGCGCCCCCTTGTGGTCAAGTGCAGCATTGTGCCCTTGCGTCACTTTGCATCTGGCTAAACGTGGGACCTGGAGATTGGAACCAGCGTTCTTAGGCTTAGCAGGCAGGCGCCTTAACTGCTAAGCCATCTCTCCAGCCCCTCTTCCTTTTTTTTGTTTGTTAGTCA
This sequence comes from Orientallactaga sibirica, assembly GCA_036365145.1. Lineage (NCBI taxonomy): Eukaryota > Metazoa > Chordata > Mammalia > Rodentia > Dipodidae > Orientallactaga > Orientallactaga sibirica. The sequence goes on from JAEOAD010000840.1 coordinate 4,536,449, forward strand.
CTGCTGGATTCATCAAACTAGATAATCCATGAGTTTCTAGGACATTCTGTCTCTGCCTCTGATTTTGTCCTTGGCATGCTGAGATTATAGAAGTCCACTATGGCTTTCAGCTTTTAGAGGGTCTGGGGCTCTGAACTCAGGTACTCTGCTTTTGCATGCACAGCAAGTACTTTACCCACTGAGCCATCTCTCTGCCCTCTCCCCTATTTTAGGGTTTTTTTTTTTTTTTGAAGTAGGGTCTCACTCTGGTCTAGGCTGACCTGCAATTCACTATGTAGTCTCAGGGTGGCCTCGAACTCACGGAGATCCTCCTACCTCTGCCTCCTGAGGGCTAGGATTAAAGGTGTGCGCCACCACGCCCAGCTTTTTTTTTTTTTTTTTTTAATTGGGGGGTGTTCGAGATTGGGTCTCATTCTAACCCAGGCTGACCTGGAACTCACTCTGTAGTCCCAGGCTGGCCTCAAAGTCATGATGATGCTCTTACTTCTGTCATTTTTATTTATTTGAGAGGGAGATAACGGGGACCCCAGTGGCTACAAATGAACTCCACATGTATGTGCTACCTTGTGCATCTGGCTTATGTGAGTCCTGGGGAATTGAACCCAAGTCCTTTGGGTTTGCAGGCAAGCACTTTAATTGCTAAGCCATCTCTCCAGACCTGCTTTTTTTTTTTTTTTTTTTTTTTTTTTTTTTTTTGGTTTTTCGAGGTAGGGTCTCACTCTAGCTCGGGCTGACCTGGAGCTCATTTTGTAGTCTCAGGCTGGCCTCGAACTCACGGTGATCCTCCTACCTCTGCCTCCCAAGTGTTGGGATTGAAGGCATGTGCCACCACACCTGGCTTTTCAGCCCTGCTTTTTGAAGCAAGATCTCACTCTAGTCCAGGCTGATTTGGAAATTACTGTGTAGCTAAGACTATCTGTGAATTCACTGCAATCCTCCTACCTCAGCTTCCTAAGGGCTAGGAATAGAGGCATACAACAATATGCCCATTCTCTCTCGTGTTTTTGTAAAGAAAATATTTATTTATTATTTATGAGCAAAAAATGAGAGAGAGAGAGAGATGGAGGGAATGAGCACGTTAGCAATCTTTGTGCATCTGGTTTTATGTAGGTACTGTGGAATTGAACCCAGGCCAGCAGGCTTTGCAAGCAAGCACCTTTAATCACTGAGCCATCTCCTCAGCCCCTTTCTCTCTTAAAAAAAAAATGCTTCAGAAGTTGGACCTGATGGTACATGCCTTTAATCCAGGCACTCAGGTGGCAGAGGTAGGAGGATCACCATGAGTTCAAGGCCATCCTGAGACTACATACTGAATTCCAGGTCAGCCTGGGCTAGAGAGAAACCCTACCTTAAAAAACCAAAACAAAAAAATGCTTTAAAATAAAGCAACTCATCATGTAACCCAGGTTGGCCTGGAACTCATGATCCTCCTCTTTGGCCCCTCCAATGCTTAGGTTACAAGTGTTTGCTAGCTGATTGTTAGATTTTACAAAAACTCTCATTACTTTTCTTGCATGTTTATATAATAACCTGTATAGCTTTAAAAATGGAAGTGAAGCTTGACATGGTGGCACACGACTTTAATCCCAGTACTTAGGAGACTGAGGTAGGAAGATCACCATTAGTTCAAGGCCAGCCTGGGCTGCAGACTGAGTCCCAGATCAGCCTGAGCTAAAGGCTTCAGAAATCACAAAAAGTTGGGGCTAGAAAGATGGCACAGCAGTTATGGTGCTTGCCTGCAAAGCGTTATTACCTGGGTCCAATTCCCTAGTACCCACATAAAGCCAGATACACTAAGTGGTGCATGCATTTGGGATTCTTTTGCACTGGCTAGAGGCCCTGGATCATCCATACACTCTCTCTCTCTCTCTGCTTGTCTCTCTTCTCTTTGTCCCTCTCTCTCTGTGCAAATAAATAAAATGATTTTTTTTGGTTTGTTTTTTTGAGGTAGGGTCTTGCTTTAGCCCAGGCTGACCTGGGATTCACTCTGTAGTCTCAGGGTGGCCTTGAACTCACAGCGATCCTCCTACCTCTGACTCCCAAGTTCTGAGATTAACGGTGTGTGCCACCATGCCCGGCTAATAAAATGATTTTTAATTAAATATTTTATTTTTATTTATTTATGTGTGTGAGAGAGAGAATGGGCATACCTGGGCCTCTAGCCACTGCAAACGAACTCCATACTCATGTGCCACCATGTGCATCTGGCTTATGTGGGTACTGGTGAATCAAACCTGGATCTTAGACTTCTCAGACAAGCACCTTAATCACTAAGCCATCTGTCCAAACTCAAAATGAAATATTTTTTTTAAAAATAATAATAATAATTTAAAAAATAAACCTGGTATGGTGATGTATGCATTCAATCCTAGCATTTGGGAGGCAGAGGTACAAGGATTGCCATGAGTTCGAGGCCATCCTGAGACTACATAGTGAATTCCAGGTCAGCCTGGGCTAGAGTGAGAACCTACCTTGAAAAACCAAAATAAATAAATAAATAAAATAATATAAATGTAAATTAAGCCGGAGTGGTGGTGCATGCTTCTTATCCCAGTACTCAGGAGGCAGAGGTAGGAGGATCACTATGAGTTCATGGCTAATTTGGGACTACAAAGTAAGTCCCATATCACCCTGAACTAAAGGCTTCAAAAATAATCAAACATAAAATAATATAAATAGAAGTTTAAAAATCCCTTTGTATTGTGTTAGAATATGTTACTATCCTCTTGTTTGTTTTTTTTTTTTTTGTTTTATTAGCACCATGCTTTAACGAACTGAGCTAACCAGACAGATTGGTTTTTGTTTTGTCATGTCAATGATGCTGAAGTGAACATTTCCAATTTTGTACTGCCTGTAATCCTAGCATCTGGGTGGTTGAAACAGGTGGATGATGACTTTGAGTTACAGTCTGGATTACATATCATAGGCCTATCTCAAAAAAGGGGTAGGGGGTCGGGCGTGGTGGCACACGCCTTTAATCCCAGCACTCGGGAGGCAGATGTAGGAGGATCACTGTGAGTTCGAGGCCACCCTGAGACTACAGAGTGAATTCCAGGTCAGTCTGAGCTAGAGTGAGACCCTAACTTGAAAAACAAAAACAAGCCGGGCGTGGTGGCACACACCTTTAATCCCAGCACTCAGGAGGCAGAGGTAGGAGGATCGCTGAGAGTTCGAGGCCACCCTGAGACTACATAGTGAATTCCAGGTCAGTCTGAGCTAGAGACCTTACCTTGAAAAACAAAAACAAAGAAACAAGAAGAAGGCTCATCACTTAAAGGTACTTACTTGTAAAGCCTAATAGCCCAGGTTTGATTCCCCAGCCAGCCACATAAGGCCAGATGCAAAAAGTTGTCCATGCATCATGCATTCATTTTAAGTGGCAAGCAACTCTGGTGTACCCATACGAATAAATAAATTAAGTAAATAAATAAATAAATAAATTGGGGTTCGAGGTAGGGTCTCACTCTAGCCCAGGCTGACCTGGAATTCACTATGTAGCTCAGGGTGGCCTCAAACTCATGGCGATCCTCCCACCTCTGCTTCCCGAGTGCTGGGATTAAAGGCGTGCGCCACCACGCCTGGCTCAAATAAATAAAATTTTTATCAGGAAAACCACAGTCCCACAAAGGGGGCAGAGGCCATGGAATGAAAGGGGGGCTCATGTAAAGCAGTAAGCTCCAGGATCAGTAGTGCACTCTCACTCAACATAAGAAAGGGTATAAGAGATAGAGTGACACCCTATGTTCTGCTTGGGCCACCACGGGAAAGCACCCCCCCCCATAGGTGAGTACATGGGATTCCACAGGGGCACATATACTATGTACACCACACACACACATACACACAAACCAAAAGAGTCAAGGAATCTGTGCAAGCCATCCAAGCTAATTCTTTACACGCGCTTGCCTTGTTATGACATTCTTCTTGGCCATTATCACTATATCCACGTTAGTTCTTTAAATAGGTTAGAAGTCAGGCTGCTTCCCGCCTCCATTGTTATTACCTATGTGAATGGCAGTGCCAACCACTGAAAGCAGAGAAGAGTTCATGGCAGGAAGAAAGACGCTGTTCTACCTGCTAAACCTCAAATTGTGCATAGCTTTTGAGTAAAAACTATGAGGGTCCTATCATTCCCCCCCCCCGTGGCTCCTAGCTTTTTCTCTGGAGACCTCTGCTTGACCTTTGGCCCAGTTCTCTACTATCAGAGGGAACCAGATTTGAGAGGCAGAATGTAGAGGAAAGAGCACTTCGTTGGCATCAGAAAACTCATGCTGTCATTTTGACTGCGACTCACTCTGCATTTGATTTTCTCCAGGGGTCATTGAAAGCCAATCCTTGGTTATCTCATTTCCAAATTGAGGTCAATGATGGCTCATGGTGGTTGCCAGAGATATAGCAAATAAGAAAGTGTCTCTGTACTTTATACACATAGGATATTTACCAAGATCTAGACATCAATATGTCATGTGTTGCTACTTTTGACGATTCATAAATAACCCCAGGGCCCTTGGTATGACCTGCTGGCTCAGCTAGAATAATGTCTGCCCTTTACTCTGAGAATTCCATCTCTAAAAGGCTGATTAGAAAGCTGAGCTTAGTAGCACATGCCGGGAACCCCACAACTTGGGTGGTGGACTCAGAAGGACCAGGAATTGAACGTTATCCTTGGCTACATATAAGTCCTAGGCCAGCCTGGGCTACATGAGACCCTGTTTCAAAACAACAGCAAAATAAATATAAAAGCAAGACTGGGGGCTGGAGAGATGGCTTAGTGGTTAAGGCACTTGCCTGTTGTATTAGTCAGGGTTCTCTAGAGGAATAGAATGGATAGAATGAATTGTATTAAAAGGGAATCTACTGGATTATCTTATGACAGTCCAGCAATAGCAGGTTGCAGGCCTGAGAGTCAAGGAACCTGGTAGCTGCTCAGTCCACGGGGATGGATGCCTCAGCAGTCCCAATCTGGCACTGAAGGCCTGGAGGTGTCCTGGAGAGACGCTGCTCTTCAGTCCACCCTGGTCTTCAGTCCACGCTGCTCTTCAGTCCACACTGGAAAGCAGCAAGCACCAAGCAGAGAACAGCGAGCAGCACTGGCAGCCAGGTGGGAGAGAGAGCCTTTCTTCCCAGAGCTTCTTTTTATCAACCAGCCCCCTCCTCCAAGATGGGCCGCCCACTCTGGGGGAAGGGCTCACCCTGGGGGAAGGATTCTTCCTTTAGTTAATCCTTCCTAGAGGCAACCTCAGAGACACACTTATGAGGAATGTCTGTGGATTCCTAAACAAATCAAGTTGACACAAACTTAACTATCACAAGTCCACCCCTTGTCAACTTGACACCAAACCATATATCCTTATGTTCTACTTAGTTTCCAAATGAAGACAGTAACAAGGTCATAATTCCACTTAACATGATATAACTATGCCTCGTACAACTGGAAACACACAAATCAGCCCCCCACACACACACACACAAAGCAAGTTCCTTGAGGAATGCTTAGTCTCATATAATAAGTCAAATATAAATTCAACAGTGGTTGACTAGCAATATGATCTTAATCAGTATTAATTACCTAATAGAGAAATAGAGGAGGAACAAAACATCTTAATATTGGTGTACATATGTACAAACACTCTTAACAAGGTAAGACAGGAACACTCATAGCAATTACAGTCCACGTTTTTGTAACTGGTCCCTTGGCCTTAGCTGGTATTTGTTACTGCCTTCTTCTACTACCCATTCAGTATTTCCTCCACCTTCAGCAAGCACCTCAGCAGGTCTTGGTTCTTTACCTGGAGGGGTGACCCATACCTTCATTCCTGAAGGATCTGGACCATTTATCACACTGCCTTGACTGGGCTGTTGCAGTTGTCCATTGACTTTGATAACAGGGCATGGTAACACCAAGAGACGCCCTAGAGAATCTCCAGCACTCCAGACATACTCTTCCTTACCTCCATTGTGGAGGAGCAGTCCAATTTCCCCCTGGTAGTCTGGATCAATCACCCCTGCTAACACTGTAACTCCTTTCTCAGCCTGTGCATTCAAGGGCATCAGGAACCCAAAGTGGCCAGGGGGAAATCTTAGCTTCCACTTCAATGGAAAGTTCTTTGTGCCTCCTGGCGAAAGCACTCTCCCCTCTGGAACCAAGACCTCTAGGCCAGCAGAGCGTAAGGTTGTGGGTACAGGAAGCAAAAATTTGGCTATTGGGTCACTTGGGGTGATGGTAAGTGGTACCATTCCCATTTCCACCCCTTGATTCCTGGACCCGTGAATCCGGGCTATAGGAGAAACAGCACCATATATAGGACGCTGATTCAGAGCATATACAGCCTGCTGGGGGACACGCCCCCAGCCCTCCAAGCTATTGCCACCTAGTTGGCACTGCAGCTGTTTCTTTAAAAGGCCATTCCACCGCTCTATCAAGCCAGCTGCTTCAGGGTGGTGGGGCACATGGTAAGACCAGTGAATTCCATGATCATGAGCCCACTGCTGTACTTCCTTGGCTGTGAAGTGAGTTCCTTGGTCAGAAGCAATGCTGTGTGGAATTCCATGACGGTGGATAAGGCATTCTGTAAGCCCACAGATAGTAGTTTTGGCAGAAGCATTACTTGCAGGAAAAGCAAATGCATACCGAGAATAAGTGTCTATTCCAGTAAGGACAAAACGCTGCTCTTTCCATGATGGAAGAGGTCCAATATAGTCAACTTGCCACCAAGTTGCTGGCTGGTCACCCTGTGGAATACTTCCATATCGGGGGCTCAGAGTTGGTCTCTGCTGCTGGCAGATTTGGCACTCAGCAGCAGCCATAGCCAGGTCAGCCTTAGTTAGTGGAAGTCCGTGTTGTTGGGCCCATGCATAACCTGCATCCCTGCCACCATTGCCACTTTGTTCATGGGCCCATTGGGCAATGACAGGGGTGGCTGAGGAAAGAGGTTGACCACTGTCCACAGAACGTGTCAGCTTATCTACTTGATTATTAAAGTCCTCCTCTGATGAGGTCACCTTCTGATGAGCATTAACATGGGACACAAGTATCTTTATATCCTTTGCCCATTCAGAGAGCTCTATCCACATACACCTTCCCCAAATGTCCTTCTTACCAATTTTCCAATCATGCTCCTTCCATGTCCCAGACCATCCTGCCAAACCATTGGCCACAGCACAGGAATCAGTGTATAACCGCACATCTGGCCATTTTTCCTTCCAAGAAAAATGCACAACCATGTGTACTGCCTGTAGTTCTGCCCATTGTGAAGACTTCCCTTCACCACAGTCCTTCAGAGTTGTCCCAGAAAGGGGCTGTAATGCTGCAGCTGTCCACTTCTGGGACGTGCCCGCATAGCGTGCTGAACCATCTGTAAACCATGCCCTGGTCTTCTCCTCTTTGGTCAACTGATCATAGGGCACACCCCATGATGCCATAGGTGCATGCTTGGGGACAGAAGGCATTGAAACAGGAGTAGCAACCATAGGCATTTGGGCAACCTCCTTATGTAACTTACTTGTGCCTTCAGGGCCTGCTCGAGCCCGATCACGGATATACCACTTCCACTTGATGATGGACTGCTGCTGTGCACGTCCAACTTTATGGCCTGGTGGGTCAGATAACACCCAGCTCATAATGGGCAGCTCAGGTCGCTTAATAACTTGATGGCCCATTGTCAAGCATTCAGTTTCTATTAAGGCCCAATAGCAAGCCAAGAGCTGTCTCTCAAAGGGAGAATAATTGTCTGCAGATGATGGCAGGGCCTTGCTCCAGAATCCCAAGGGCCTCCAGTGTGATTCACCTATGGGGGCCTGCCAAAGGCTCCAAACAGCATCCCTATCTGCCACTGACACCTCAAGTATCATTGGATCTGCTGGATCATATGGCCCAAGTGGCAGAGCCACCTGCATAGCAGCCTGGACCTGTTGAAGAGCCTTCTCTTGTTCTGGGCCCCACTGAAAACTAGTAGCTTTCCGAGTCACTTGGTATATGGGACGGAGTAACACACCCAAGTGAGGAATGTGCTGTCTCCAAAATCCAAATAGCCCACTAGATGTTGTGCTTCTTTCTTAGTGGTAGGAGGGGCCAGGTGCAACAACTTATCCTTCACCTTAGAAGGAATATCCCTGCATGCCCATTGTGAACTCCTGAACTCCTAGAAATTTCACGGAGGTGGAAGTCCTTGAATTTTGGGTGCATTTATTTCCCATCCCCTGATGCGCATATGCTGTACCAGCAACTCCAGAGTGGCTGCCACCTCCTGCTCATTCGATCCAATCAGCATAATGTCATCGATATAATGGACCAATGTGACACCTTGTGGAAGGCATGGGCAATCAAGATCCGTGCAAACTAAGCTATGACACAGGGCTGGAGAGTTAATATAACCTTGAGGTAACACAGTAAATGTGTACTGCTGACCTTGCCAGCTGAAGGCAAATTGCTTCTGGTGGTCCTTATGGACAGGTATGGAGAAGAAGGCATTCACAAGATCAATAGCTGCATACCAGGTACCAGGAGATGTGTTAATCTGCTCAAGTAAAGAAACCACATCTGGTACAGCAGCTGCAATTGAAGTCACCACCTGATTAAGTTTACAATAATCCACTGTCATTCTCCAGGATCCGTCTGTCTTCTGAACAGGCCAAATAGGGGAGTTAAAGAGAGATGTGGTGGGAACCACCACCCCTGCATCCTTCAAGTCCTTTATAGTGGCATTAATCTCTGCAATGCCTCCAGGGATGCGATACTGTTTCTGGTTCACTATTTTCCTTGGTAGAGGGAGCTCCAATGGCTTCCATTTGGCCTTTCCAACCATAATGGCCCTCACCCCACAAGTCAAAGAACCAATGTGGGGGTTTTGCCAGCTCCTAAGTATATCTATCCCAATTATGCATTCTGGGACTGGGGAAATAACCACAGGATGAGTTCGGGGACCCACTGGACCTACTGTCAGTCTAACATTCGCCAAAACTCCATTGATCACCTGACCTCCATAAGCACCTACTTTAACTGGAGGGCCACGAAGCCTAAGGACCCAGGTTTGATTCCCCAGTACTCATGTAAATCCAGATGCACAAGGTGGTGCATGTGTCTGGAGTTCATTTGTAGTGGCTGAAGGCCCTGGTGTGCCAATTCTCTCTATCTGCCTCTTCCCACTCTTTCTCCCTCTCTCTGAAAATATATATATATATATATATATATATATATATATATATATATATATTTTTTTTTTTTTTTTGCTTTTTGAGATAGGGTTTCACTCTAGCTTAGGCTGACCTGGAATTCACTGTGTAGTCTCAGGCTGGCCCGGCTGACAGTCTTGCTTTTTAAAAAAAAAATATTTTATTTAGCTGGGCGTGGTGGTGCAAGCCTTTAATCCCAGCACTCGGGAGGCAGAGGTAGGAGGATCACCGAGAGTTCGAGGCCACCCTGAGACTACAGAGTGAATTCCAGGTCAGCCTGGGCCACAGTGAGACCCTACCTTGAAAAACCAAAAAAAAAAAAAAAAAAAAAAAAAAAAAAAAAAAGCAAGACTGTGGCTGGAGACATGGCTTAGCAGTTAAGACACTTGCCTACAAAGCCAAAGGAACTAGGTTCAATTCCCCAGGACACAAGTAAGCCAGATGTATAAAGTGGCACCTGTATCTGGAGGTCCTTTGCAGTGGCTAAAGGCCCTGGTGTACCAATTCATTCTGTTTCTCTCTGTGTGTCTCTCTCTCAAGTAAATAAATAAGTAAATAATTGCAAGATTGGTTAATGCTCTCTTCTTCATGGTTTCCAGAGCACTTGTGCTTACTATTTAGTTCTTACCACATATTGTGATTTTCATTTATCTATGTTTTTTTTTTTTTTGGTTTTGCAAGGTAGGGTCTCACTCTGGTCCAGGCTGACCTGGAATTAACTATGCAGTCTCAGGGTGGCCTTGAACTCTCAGCAATCCTCCTACTCTGCCTCCCCAGTGCTGGGATTAAAGGTAGTGCCACCACGCCCAGCTTATCTATGCTTTTTTGAGGAAGGGTCTCAGATGAGCCTGGCCTTGAATCCATGATGATCTGCCTGCCTCAGCTTCCTGAGTGCTGGAATTATTTATAGGCATGAGTTCATTAATCTATTACATCTCCATTGAAAGTAACTTGAGTCTGTTGACAGCAGAAACTTTGAGGACTGGCATCTTAGTAGGTCCAGATAATTATAGGATGCTCACCAGGCATAGTGGTGCACACTTTTAATTCCAGTCCTCAGGAGGCAGATATGGGAGGATTGCCGTGAGGCCACCCTGAGACTACATAGTGAATTCCAGGTCAGCCTGGGCTAGAGCAAGACCCTACCTCAAAAATATCCAAAATTAAAGTCGGGCGTGGTGGTGCATGCCTTTAATCCCAGCACCTGGGAGGCAGAGGTAGGAGCATCACCGAGAGTTCGAGGCCACCCTGAGACTACATAGTTCATTCCAGGTCAGCCTGGACCAGAGTGAAACCCTACCTCGAAAAACCAAAAAAAAAAAAAATCCAAAATTATAGGATGCTCAATAGATAAGTAATACAGAGGGGAACTGGGGAAGGATGGATAAAACTAGTAAAATACTAATACATGAACTGGGTATGGTGGTGCATGCCTGTAATCCCAAGACTTCAGAGGCAGAGACAGAAGGATCACTGCAAATATGACATTGATGCATAGGAAGGTCCAGGTCAAATCCCAAAATAATTAATAATAATAATGATAATGGTACATAGCTAGGTATGGTGGCTAATGTCTTTAATCTCAGCATTTAGGAGGATTGCTATAAATTCAAGATCCTGTCTCAAAAAATACTATAAAATCCGGGCGTGGTGGCACACGCCTTTAATCCCAGCACTCGGGAGGCAGAGGTAGGAGGGTCGCTGAGAGTTCGAGGCCACCCTGAGACTACAGAGTGAATTCCAGGTCAGCCTGAGCCAGAGTGAGACCCTACCTCAAAAAAAAAAAAAAAAAAATACTATAAAGCAGACTGTATGATTGCTATGAAGATTAAAGTAGGGTCAGGTTATAATTGCTTAGAGAGTCCATTTCATTGGAGAAGTATAATTTACTAATACGGTGACGCATGCTTGACACCCCAGCACTCAGGAGGCAGAAGCAAAATTACCACAAGTTTGAGTATAGCCTTTGATACATACCCAATCGCAGGCTATCCTGGTGAACATAAGACCCTGTGTCTCTGGGTTTGGTGGCACTTGTGAAGTAGAGGCAGGAGGATCAGAAGTGCAAGGCTATACTCACACACAGTAAGTTTACACATAAGACTCCCATAAACAAACAGACAAATATACCCTATCCTGAGGCAGAGGGGAGAGAAGAATTAGGGAAAGACTTGAAGAATAAGGACAATTTAGGGCTGAAGAGATGACTCAGTGATTAAAGGCACTTGATACCAAAGCTAGATAGCATGGGTTTGATTCCCCAGTATCCGCGTAAAGCCAGATGCACAAAGTGGTACATGTATATGGAGTTCATCTGCAGTGGCCAGAGGCCCTATTTTGCTCTTTCTTTCTTTCTCTCTCCTTTCTTTCTTTCTTTCTTTCTTTCTTTCTTTCTTTCTTCTCTCTCTCTCTCTCTCTCTCTCTCTCTCTCTCTCGTGCATGTTCTCTGCTTTCAAATAAAAATATTTAAAAGTTGAGCTGGAGAGATGGCTTAGTGGTTAAGGTGTTTGCCTGCAAAGCCAAAGGATCCTGGTTCAACTCTCCAGGCCCCACTTAAGCCAGATGCACAAGGGGCACATGCATCTGGAGTTTGTTTGCAGTGGCTAGAGGCCCTGGTGTGCCCATTCTCTCTGTGTCTGCCTCTCTTCTATCTCTCTCTGCTTGCAAATAAATAAATACAAATTTTAAAAAGTACCATTCACTTAAAAAAATATTTTAAAGGAAAGAACCATTTGATAGGCAGAAGTTGGAAAGGCAGCATCCCAGATGGAGGCAGCAGAAAGGTCAAAGGCAGAGAACCAGGAAAGAGCAGGATGTCTTTGGAGAATGAAAAGTACTCGCATTGGCAGTGGCTAGAGTACACATGGGGAAGTTAGGGATGAGGCTCGAAAGGTAAACAGAAGCATACTCTGAATTCAGAGATGAGGAAGTTGAAAGAGTTCACATTCTTGTTTGGCCTATGTCCACTTCTGTTAAGTTCTGATGTAGCTCCTCCCCTAGTTCTAATACTTAGGGCACCACTTCTTTTCCTCTCAGTGACAAGAGCCGGGCGTGGTGGCGCACACCTTTAATCCCAGCACTCGGGAGGCAGAGGTAGCAGGATCGCTGTGAGTTCAAGGCCACCCTGAGACTACATAGTGAATTCCAGGTCAGCCTGGACTACAGCAAGACCCTACCACAATAGAGAGAGAGAGAGAGAGAGAGAGAGGGAGGAAAGCTGTGCTAGGCAGCATTGTTGGCCTCAAATCTTCAGGCCTGTTTATATATAGATACTTGCCATGTTTGTTTGCACATCTGTTCCTTGGCTTTGGGCTTGACCACATAATGTATTTTGAAAAAAAAAATGATATTTGACTGGAAGTGTCATGGTGATAGCTTTGATTTTATGCCTCAGTGGGGTTGCAAAATTTTACTTTACTTTTTTGTACATTTCATTGAATTATTAAATTTATTTATAGAAAAATCATAAATTATGTGGTTTATGTAGGGGGAATTAAAATCCAGGAAGGCAGCTAACTGGAAAAAAAATTTTGGTGGGGAGGTGGTGAGGAGGGTCTTGCTCCAGCCCAGACTGACCAGGAATTCACTATGTAGCTCAGGCTGTCCTTGAACTCACAGCGATCCTCCTACCTCTGCCTCCTGAATGTTGGGATTACAGGTGTGCACCACCATGCCCAGCTGAGGAAGCTAACTGAAGGACTCAAGCCAGAGAAGTCTCCTCGTTGCTCAGCTGGAAAGGGAGAGGAGAGACGGAGGAAATCTCCATCACAGAGAACTCTCCAGGAGAGCCAGGCGTGGTGGTGCATACCTTTAATCCCAGCACTTGGGAGGCAGAGGTGGGAGGATTGCCGTGAGTTCAAGGCCACTCTGAGACTACACAGTGAATTCCAGGTCAGCATGGCTAGAGCGAAACTCTGCCTCGAAAAAAAAAAAAAAAAAAAAAAAAAAAAAAAAAAAAAAGAAAAAAGAAGAAGAAGAAAAAGAAAAGAAATCTTCAGGAGAAAAAGAGCTCTGGAGGAAGCATATACACCCACACATGGAAGGCAAAACACAAGAACCAAAAGAATCCCTTCAATTAAAAGACCAATCTGAAAAATAAATAAATAAATAAAAGACCAGAGAGGATTAGCAATTAGTGAAGGACTCAGAAATCAAGAAAAACCATACATGTAACAGAGTGAGAAAGCACCCCAAAGCAAGACAACATGCGGAAGGCAAGCAGGAAAATACCCAGGCTGAAGGAAGTGCCCACCCCCGCAGCCAGGCTGGAAAGAGGAGAGACAGTCTTACACTCTGATGTTCAGGTGAAATCAAAGGAAGGAAAGAGCCCATTGGTACTTTTCAATTAGCATATATGTTAACTATAAATAATGGGCTTTATTATGATATTTTCATAAAAGTACATAATGCAGTTTGTTCTTTTTTTTTTTTGAGGTAGCATTTCACACTAGCCCAGGCTGACCTGGAACTCACTATGGAGTCTCAGGGTGGCCTCCAACTCACGGCAATCCTCCTACCTCTGCTTCTGGCGTGCTGGGATTAAAAGCGTGCGCCACCACGCCCGCCTTGTAGTTTGTTCTTATTCATCCCTGTTATCCTTTCTTGTCCTTCTCCCCACTCCCACTGATTCTTTTTTCCCAAACACTCCCCCTTCCTTCCTCCCTCCCTTCTACCTACCTACCTTTTTTTTTCTTTCAACCCAATGAGTTTGATTAAGGTTACTTACAGGAGCATGGGTGAGGGGTTATTTACAGGAACCTTGTCACCTCACCAACGGCTACGCTTTTATAAATCCTTAAGGAGGAATAGTGTCTTGTGAGCATTTCCCCCACTCCCAAACAGAAGGTTGGTGGGCCCAATCTTGTACAAGACTTGTACTTAGAAAAAATAGTTTGTTTTTTGCTAGGTAGGGTCTCGCTCTAGCTCAGGCTGACCTGGAATTCACTATGTAGTCTCAGGATGGCCTTGAACTCACGGCAATCCTCCTACCTCTGCCTCCCGAGTGCTGGGATTAAAGGCGTGCACCACCACACCTAGCTAAAAATAGGGTCTTTAAGAGGCTGGAGATGGGCTGGAGAGATGGCTTAGTGGTTAAGGCACTTGCCTGCAAAGCCAAAGGACCTTGGTTCGACTCCCCAGGACCCATGTAAACCAGATGCACAAGGTGGCGCATGCATCTGGAGTTCATCTGCAGCAGCTGGAAGCCCTGGTGCGCCCATTCTCTCTCTACTTTCTCTCTGTGTTTCTCTCTCTCAAATAAATAAAAAAAATATTTAAAAAAAAAAGAGGCTGGAGAGATGGCTTAGCAGTTAAGGTACTTGCCTGCGAAGCCAAAGGACCCAAGTTTAATTCTCCAGAACTCACATAAGCCACACATGGCGGCACATGTATCTGGAGTTAATTTGCAATGGCAAATTAACAAAGAAAATTGTGGGGCTGGAGAGATGGCTTAGCAGTTAAACGCTTGCCTATGAAGCCTAAGGACCCCGGTTCGAGGCTCGATTCTTCAGGACCCACGTAAGCCAGATGCACAAAGGGGTGCATACATCTGGAATTCGTTTGCAGTGGCTGGAGGCCCTGGCGCACCCATTCTCTCTCTCTCTCTCTCTCTCTCTCTCTATTTCTGCCTATCTCTCTCTCTCAAATAAATAAATAAATAAATAATAAAATATTTTTTAAAAATTGTGTCCTTTAAAAGTTGGGCAAGGTAAGTTCAAGGCTAGCCTGGGGCTGCAGAGTGACTTCCAGGACAGTCTAGCCTAGAGTGAGACCCTACATGGGAAAAAGGGGGAAGGGTTTTTTTAAATGTATATAGCCTAGTGTGATGTCTTGAATGTCAAGTGTGTCCCATTGGCTTGAGTGTTTTGAATACTCGGTCCCCCAGCTAGTGGCAATTTGGGAAAATGATGGGGCCTTTGGGAGATGGAGCCTTGCTGGACGAGGCATGTCACTCAGGATGGCCTTTGGGATAAAAATGCCCTGTCCCAAGCCCAGTATTGCAGTATTCTGACTATTTCCTTTCTGCTGTTCTGAAGATGTGCTGTCTGCCTGGCTGGTCTGCATGTCCTATGCTTTCCTTGCCCTGATGACACTTCCCCTTGCAATGTGAGCTGGAAGTAAACCCTTTGCTTCCATAAGATGCTTCTGGGGGGTTTTGTCCCAGCAACAAAAAGGTGACTGCTATACCAAGACTGGTCTTAAACTAGTACTCCTCCTACTTCAGCCTCCCAAGTACTAGGATTGAAGGTGGGAACTAGCACACCAAGTTCCCTTTGCACTTTTGCCATGTCCAGGGAAAGATGCCCAAGAGAAGAGCACCTTACTAACCTAGGAAGAGTAGAACACACCCAGCAGAGCCGCTCGGCCGAATACACCATCTGCAGGGATTTCAAAAGGTCATTGTAGTTACTCAAGCCTGAAGCAGGAACAGCTAGCCAAATCCAACCTTGATGAGCAGAACATCAACCACCAAGCAGGGGCACCAGATCTTCTTTCCCACACCGTCTGTTCCACATCACTACTGCTGACCACATAAGAATGATCACTTGACTCGGGACAGTAAGCAAACTCATCTTTTTGAGGACCTACATTTGTGGGCAGATCACAGAGAGATAGAGGCTGGGGGACATAAGCTGAGAATGGTTTGGAGCCCTGTGTAACTTGATAAATGTTTGTTAAAACCAGTCTTCAGAGTGACGTGGGAAAATAGTCAATGTTGAAAGACTTTCGGGAGAGAAGAGAAATGAGAGGAGAAAGAACAGGTTACTCAGTGATTTGAGTCTTCCCACTGTTAGCAAATCTAACGCTTGTCTGAGCTGCAGGCTTTGTGCCTAAAATATTCTGTTTTGCCATTAAAATGATCCCTGACCTCAAATGGGAGAAAGGAGTGCATGCCTGTAATCCTAGCGAATTTGAGAGGCTGAAGCAGGAGGGTTGCAAGTTTGAGGACTGCCTAGGCTATATAGAAAGTTCAAAGCCAACCTGAGCAATTTGTCTCCAAATGAAAATATGTAAGGCATGATGGCACAAGCCTATAACCACAGGACTTGAGAAGTGGAGGCACGAGGATCAGAAGTTCAAGACCAACAGCCTTGGCCACATAGGACTCTTGTCACAAAAAACTTACTTATTTACTAACTATATGATAAAAACACACTAGGGATATAGTTTACACATTGCTTACATAGTGTATACCAAGCCTTAGGCTTTAAAAACAAAAACAAAACAAGGGCTGGGGTGCAGTTAAGGATAGAGCACTTGCCTAGCATGCACGAGGCAATAAGTTGCATCCTTAGCACCACACAAAAAGTCTCTCTTTTCCAACTGATTATATGTTCACACACATGCATGCACGCACATACGTGCGCACACACACGGGGGAAGAGAGAGACTTTTTAAAATTTATTTATTTATTTATTTGAGTTTTTCGAGGTAGTGTCTTGCTCTATCTCAGGCTGACCTGGAATTCACTATGTAGTCTTAGGCTGACCTTGAACTAATAGTGATCCTCCCGAGTGCTGCAATTAAAGGTATGCACCACCATACCCAGCTTAGACTTCTTTCTTTCCTTCTTTCTTTTCTTTCTTCTTTCTTTATTCCTTCCTTCCTTTCCTTTCTTTCTTTCTTTCTTTCTTTCTTTCTTTCTTTTTTTTTTTTTTTTTTTTTTTTTCTTTTTTCGAGGTAGGGTTTCACTCTAGTACAGGCTGACCTGGAATTAACTATGTAGTCTCAGGGTGCCCTCGAACTCACGGCGATCCTCCTACCTCTGCCTCCCAAGTGCTGGGATTAAAGGCATATGCCACCACACCCGACTTTTTTGGTATTTTCGAGGTAGGGTCTCACTGTAGCCCAGCATGACCTGGTACTCAGTCTGTAGTCCTAGACTGGTCTTGAACTCACAGCAATCCTTCTTCCTCTGCCTATTTGGCCATATAGACTTTTGATTTTTTTTCAAGGTAGGGTCTCATTGCAGCCCTAGCTGACCTGGAATTTACTATGTAGTTTCAGGGTGGTCTCAAACTCACAGTGATCCTCCTAACTCTGCCTCCCAAGTGCTGGGATTAAAGGTGTGTGCCACCATGCCTGGCTAGACTTTTTTTTCTCTGGTTTTTTGAGGTAGAGTCTCATTCTAGCTCAGGCTGACCTGGAATTTACTATGTAGTCTCAGGGTGGCCTCGAACTCACGGCAATCCTCCTACCTCTGCCTCCCAAGTACTGGGATTAAAGGCATGCGCCACCACACCCGGCTTCTGGCTAGACTTTTGATTTTAACTTGCTTAATTATCTTCCTTGTAACTTAAGAACTAAGATACTTTCCATAATGAAATGAAAGAAGGAGAAAGGAGACAGCCAGGTGTGTTATTAATATTCTCTCAAGTTTAAAAATGTTTTGCTTAGCTTACAATTTGGGGGATTGTCTGTGATGGCTGGGGTATTCATTATGCTTGCAATGCCTCTTCTAGTCTTGGCTGGCAAGGCTGAGGCTGAATGTTCAAGGGTGGCCTCACTCATAGGTATGGTGATTGTCACACGGGTTTTCTGTGAAAGATTCAGTGGAAATGACTTTTCTCTGTTCCATGAGGGTTTGATCTTATCACAGGCCAACTAGGTATTTTTGCATGGAGGTTTGAAGATTCCCCACAGAAGCAGCAAAGGAAGGCCATCCCATTTAAGCAACTTTTAATTTTTTTCATTTTTAGATATTTTATTTATTTATTTATTTGAGAGACAGAAAGAGAGAGGCACATAGACATAGATGGAGAACGGGCAAGCCAGGGTCTCCAGCCACTGCAAACAAACCCTAGACACATGCGCCACCTTGTGCATCTGGCTTACATTGGTACTAGGGAATCGATCCTTGGTCCTTAGGCTTTGCAGGCAAGTGCCTTAACTGCTAAGCCCAAGAATCTCTTTTAAAGTCTCTGTTCATTACCTTTTTTTTTGGGGGGGGGTTTGAGGTAGGGTCTCACTCTAGTCCAGGCTGACCTGGAATTCACTATGTAGTCTCAGGGTGGCCTCGAACTCACGGCGATCCTCCTACCTCTGCGTCCCGAGTGCTGGGATTAAAGGCGTGCGCCACCACGCCCGGCTATCGTTACCTATTTTTTATTGCTCCCATTAGCCAAGGAAAGCACTTGGTTAAGCAGAGACTCAGAGGAGATGGTGCCTAAGCAAGTGCTCAGATTTATGGAGGTGTGATCACATTGGAAGCTATTAATTTTAGAATGGAGCACTGGCTACAGTGGACAGGGAACAAAAGGGCATACTGATAAAGAGGCCAGAGGAATGGAGTGGTTCTAAGAAAACCCCAAGTTTGGGGTATTTGGGGGAACATGGTGTAACTGGGCCCTATCTAGACTCAAACTCCTTATATAGCTGAGAATGACCTTAAACTTCTGATCCTTCTGTCTCTACCTCCCAAATGTTGGGATTACAAATGTCTTCTGCTACATCCAGTTTTATGTGGTGCTACCTAGTAATCAAACTTAGGGTGTGGTGCATGCTAGGCAGGCACTCTACCACTGAGCTACGTCTTAGCTCCAAACCTTCATCTTTTCTTTCTTCCTTCTTTCCTTCTTCCCTCCCTTCTTTATTCCCTTCTTTCTTTTTTTCCTCCCACCTTCCCTTCCTTTCTTCCTTCAGTTCAGGTTATTTTGGGACAGTGTCTCAGCTTTTTTATTTCAAGGTAGGGTCTCACCCTAGCCCAGGCTGACCTGAAAGTCACTATGTAGTCTCAGGCTGGCCTCACACTCACAGTGATCCTCCTAGTTCAGCCTCCCAAATGCCTGAATTAAAGTCATGTGCCAGCCAGATGTGGTGGCACACGCCTTTAATCCCAGCACTCAGGAGGCAGAGGTAGGAGGATCACTGTGAGTTCGAGGCTGCCCTGAGACTACATAGTGAATTCCAGGTCAGCCTGAGCTAGAGTGAGACCCTACCTTGAAAAATCAAAAAGAAAACAAAAAAAGGCATGTGCCACCACACCCTGTGGGTCTCAACTTTAATATGTGGTCAAGGATGACCTTCAGCTCTTGATGTTCCTGTCTCTTCCAATTCTAGGATTACAAGCCTGTACCATCATGTGCAGTAGCTTCTGAGTATGTGTGTGTGTGTGTGTGTGTGTGTGTGTGTGTGCATGCCTGTGCCTGTGCCTGTCTTGTGTGCATGTGAGTGTGGAGGCCAGAGAATAACCTCAGATATATATATATATTTTTTTATTATTTATTTTTATTTTTTTGGTTTCTGAAGTAGGGTTTCACTCTGGCCCAGGCTGACCTGGAATTCACTCTGTAGTCTCAGGGTGGCCTCAAACTCACAGTGATCCTCCTACCTCTGCCTCCCCAGTGCTGGGATTAAAGGCGTGTGCCACCACGCCTGGCGTAACTACCAACTTTTTTTGAGATAAGGTCTAGCACTGGCCTGGAACTTGCCAAGTAGTCTATACTGGCTGGATAGTGATTCCCAGAGATCCTCTTCCCTTCATCTCTCCAGTGGTGGGATTACAAGTATGCCACCATTCTTGGCTTCTTGGCTTTGTTTTGTTTTGTTTTTCGAGGTAGGGTTTCACTCTAGTCCAGGCTGACCTGGAACTCACTATGTAGTCACAGGGTGGCCCTGAACTCTCAGTGATCCTCTTACCTCTGCCTCCCTAGTGCTGGGATTAAAGGCATGCGCCACCACGCCTGGCTAGGTTTTTCTTTTTTTTTCTTTTTTTTAAATATTTTATTATTTATTTATTTATTTGAGAGAGAGAAGATACAGAAATAGGCAGGGAGAGAGAGAGAGGGAGAGAGAATGGGTGCGCCAGGGCCTCCAGCCACTGCAACCGAACTCCAGATGCATGCACCCCGTTGTGCATCTGGCTTATGTGGGTCCTGGAGAATCGAGCCTCGAACCGGGGTCCTTCGGTCTCACAGGCAAGCATTTAACCGCTAAGCCATCTCTCCAGCCCCTAGGTTTTTCTTTTTGAAGAAAATATTTTACAGACAGAAAACCTATGCCAATGAAGTATGCCTCAAAAAAGGTACCAAGAAGCCAGAACTAGTGACGCACGCCTTTAATCCCAGAACTTGGGAGGCAGAGGTAGGAGAATCGCCATGAGTTTGAGGCCACCCTGATACTCCATAGTGAATTCCAGATCAGCCTGGGCTAGAGTGAGACCCTACCTTGAAAAACAAAAAATAAACATCAACAACAGGTACCAAGCCCTTATTTTTAAAAAAATATTTTTATTATTTATTTGAGAGAGTGAAAGAGGCTGAGAGAGAAAGAGAGGGAAAGAATGGGCATGCCAGGGCTTGCAGCCACTGCAAACAAATTCCAGATGAAGGTGCCACCTTGTGAATCTGGCTTACGTGGGTTCTGGGGAATCAAACCAAGGTCCTTTGGCTTTGCAAGCAAGTGCCTTAACTGCTAAGCCATTTCTCCAGTCCCCAAGCCCTTATTTGAAATTGGATTTTTCCTTTAACTTTCTAACCACATAGTTGTAAATCATAAGTTAAAAGAGGTCAAGCTGTTCCCTACTCCTGAACACAGATGCCAGTGTGGGTATCCATAGCTGTGTGAGATTGACAGACTAGGTATTTCCATTGGTTGAAGTAATATGCACTCTGTAATGAATTGAATATGCAGGCACTGGCAGTGTACATGCATGGACATCAAAGCAAGTCTTCATAGACAGAGTTAGTACATAACCCAACCTCACGCGGAAAAAAAGCGAGTCAGAATAGAAGAGTCATATAAAATTTCCACATTGTACAAATACTCATTTACAAACAAGTTATTTCCCCTTTAACCAGGTTCCTCTTATTATGTTGCTTAACTTTAAACCAATGATTGTGACATCACCTTCATTTCTCAGCAGTGAAACACATACTACATAAGAGATCATTTCCATTTGTGGGCAGTGGTGTCATTAAACAGCAATTTGGGAGAGGGATATTAATGGGAGCGATATATTAAAGTACATTTGAAAATGTAAATTAAAAATGTACTTGAAGCCAACCCCATGGTGACACATGCCTTTGATCCCAGCACTTGGGAGGCAGAGGTAAGAGGATCACCATGCGTTCAAGGCCAGGTCAGCCTTGGGTTAGATGAGACCATACCTCAAAAAACAAAACAAAACAAAACAAAACAAAACAAAACAAAACAAAACAAAACAAAAAAACAAGATCAGTTTCTGGGCTAGAGAGATAGCTCAGAGGTTAAAGGCACTTATTTGCAAGGCCTGATGGTTGTGGGTTTGATTCAAGTGGCACATTCATGTAGAGTTTGTTCAAAGCAGTAGGAAGCCCTGGCGTGCCCATGGTCTCTCTGATTCTCTTTCTGTCCTTGTCTCCCTCTTTCTGTCAAATAAATGAATAAGGTGCTTGAGAGATGGCTTAGTGGTTAAGGTGCTTGCCTTGTAAAGCCTTCAGACCCAGGTTCGATTCTCTAGAACTCACGTAAGCCAGATGGACATGATGGCACATGTTTCTGGAGGCCCTGGCATACCCATTCTCTCTCTCTCTTTCTCTCAAATAAATAAATAAAGGTATTTTAAAAAAAGACAATGGAGGCTGGAGGAATGGCTTGGCGGTTAAAGCATTTGCCTACAAAGCCAAAGGACCCTGGTTCGATTCCCCAGGACCCACGTTAGCCAGATGCACAAGGAGGTGCATGTATCTGGAGTATATCTGCAGTGGCTGGAGGCCCTGGCATGCCCATTCTCTCTCTCTCTCCCTTTTTCTCTGTCAAATAAAAAATATAAATAAATAAATAAATAAATAAATAAATAAATAAATAAATAATATTTTTAAAAAGAAAATGGACTTCAAATTGTCCTGAAGGATTTGGTAGTTATTTGTGTGTGTGTGTGTGTGTGTGTGTGTATAACATATATATATTTAAATACACTAAAATAGAGTTCAAATAACATCAATTCTTGTGAGCATGAAATAAGCAAGTGGCTAGCAGTAAAGGAGGTCACAGGTAGGGAATGGAAGTGGCAAGATGATGAAAGCCCAGTAACAAGCAGTTCCATGAGGAGACCGAGTCACTGTAGAAACATCCAAACATATCAATACTAAACTACAGTCTTTAAAAATGCATTTCCGGCGGGCGTGGTGGTGCACGCCTTTAATCCCAGCACTCAGGAGGCAGAGGTAGGAGGATCGCCGAGAGTTCGAGGCCACCCTGAGACTACATAGTTAATTCCAGGTCAGCCTGGACCGGAGTGAGACCCTACCTTGCAAAACCAAAAAAAAAAAAAAAAAATGCATTTCCACCAGGCATGGTAACACATGCCTTTAATCCCAGCTCTTGGAAGCAGAGGTAGGAGGATCACTGTGAGTTCCAGGCCACCTGAGACCATATAGTGAATTCCAGGTCAGCCTGAGCTAAAGTGAGATGCTACCTTGAAAAACCACAAGAAAAAAAATGCATTTCAGGGCTGGAGAAATGGCTTAGTGGTTAAGGCGCTTGCCTGCAAAGCCAAAGGACCAAGGCTTGATTCCCCAGGCAGGACCCACGAAAGCCAGATGTACAAGGTGGCACATGCGTCTGGAGTTTGTTTGTAGTGGCTGGAGGCCCTTGTTTGCCATTCTCTCTCTGTGTGTCTCAAATAAATAAAAATTTTAAAAATTAAACATATAATTCATTTTTTTTTTTTGGAGTTTTTTGGTTCACAGCCAAACTAAGTGGTGAACACCGAGGCTTCCTCTATGCCCCTTGTTCAAACTCCCAACACACATGCCTTCTCCATTATCAGAGGTACATTTGTTTCCATCAATAAGACAACATTGCATTGTTACATCATCATCCAAAGTCCATAGTTTGCATTAGGGGTCACTCTTCTTTTTCTTTTTCTTTTCTTTTTTTTTTTTTTTTTTTTTTGAGACACAGGCCGACTTCCAAACTGCTATATAAGGATGACCTTGAACTCATGAGCCTCCTTCCCTCACCTCCTAATTGCTACAATTACAGATATGCATCACCAGGATCAATATATTATGGTTACTCTTAGGGTTATACAATTTTCTGTGGGTTTGGGCAAATATATAACAACACGGGTACACCATTATGTTTCATACGGAGTAGGTTTCAATTCACTAAAAATTTCCTGTGTTCCATCTACTACACATTCTCCCTCCTTTGAGTCACTGGAAATCACAAATCTTTTCACTTTTTAGGTTTTAGCTTTTTGCAGATGTCGCATAGTTGGAATCATACAGTATGCAACCTTTTCACATTGACTTATTTCACTTAATAATATGCATTTAAGTTTCCTGTGTCTTGTCATGGCTCAATAACTGATGTATTGGTAGCACTGAATAGCATAAGTCCGTTGTCTGGATATACCGTACTTTATCTGTTCACCTACTGAAAGATATCTTGGTTGATTCTAAGCTTTGGAAATTATGAATAAAGTTGCTATAAACATATTGTTCAAACGATTAAGTTGGCATATATGTTGAACTCACTTTGGTAAATATAATAGGGTGTGATTTGGGGGTCAGATTAAAAGTGTCGGGCGTGGAGGGTCACGCCTTAAATCCTCAGGAAGCTATAGTACTCAGGAGGCTGAGGTAGGAGGATCACAGTGAGTACAAGGCCAGCCTGAGACTACATAGTGAATTCCAGGTCATCCTAGGATAGAGCAAATAAACAAAGGCAAATAAACAAACAAAAAATGATCAAAGGAGCCGGGCGTGGTAGCGCACGCCTTTACTTCCAGCACTTGGGAGGCAGAGGTAGGAGGATCGCCATGAGTTCCAGGCCACCCTGAGACTACAAAGTGAATTCCTGGTAAGCGTGAGACAGAGTATCACCCCACCTTGAAAAACCAAAAGAAAAAAAAAAGAAAAAAGAAAAAGAAAAAAAAAAAAAGGTCAAAGGGCTGGACAGACAGCTCAGCAGTCAAGGTGTTGCCCATAAAGCCTATCAACCCATGATTCCATTCCTTGGTACCCATGTAAAGGCAGATGCACAAAGTCATGCATGCATCTGGAGTTTGCTTGCAGTGGTTAGAGGTCCTGGTGCACCCATTCTCTCTCTCCCTCCCTCTCTCTTGGTCTCTCTCCCAGGCATGGTGGGTGCATGCCTTAATCCCAGCACTCAGGAGGTTGAGGTCGGAGGATCATGGTGAGTTCAAGGCCACCTTGAGACTACATAGTGAATTTCAGACAGTCTGGGCTAACTCAAAAAGCCAAAAAGCAAAAACAGAAAAAGAGGGCTTAGTGGTTAAAGCACTTGTCTGAAAAGCCAAAAGACCCAAGTTCAATTCCCCAGGACCCATGTAAGCCAGCTGCACAAGGTGCTGCATGCATCTGGAGTTTGTTTGCAATAGCTAAAGGCCTTGGCATGCCCATGCCCATTCTCTCCCTCCCTCCTTCTCTCTTTCTCTCAAATAAATAAAAATGTTTTCTTAAAAAAAGATAAAAGTATGTTCTATTTTTTAAGAAACCACCAAACTAGCCCACCCCTGGAAAGCAGGGGCAGGAGGACCAGGAGTTCAAAGTCAGCCTGGCCTACATGAAAACCCTGCTACAAATAAATAAAATAAAATAAAGAAAAATTAAAAAATAAAATAAAATTTTAAGCTGAGCATGGTGGTGCACGCCTTTAATTGCAGCACTCGGGAGGCAGAGGTAGGAGGATTGCTGTGAGTTTGAGGCCACTCTGAGACTATATAGTGAAGTAGAGTATGACCCTACCTCGAAAAACCAAAAAAAAATTTTTTTAAGTCAGGGTTGGGAAAAAATCAGGGTTGGGAAGATAGCTCAGCAGTTAAAAACACTTGCATAGTCTGCCCCCTCAGATCCTATCCCCTAGCACACACATAAAATGGTTCATGCATATGGTGCTTGCATTGCTAAGAGTCCGTGGAGTGTGTACACACATACACACACACACACCATGCCAATAAATCAAAATATATTTTAAAAAATAGCTGGACATGGTGGCACACAGCTTTAATCCCAGAACCGAGGAGGCTCGGATAAGAAGACTGATGATTTTAAGGCAGGCCTGGGCTATAGAGTGAGTGCCAGGTTAGCCTGAGCTACAGTGAGACCCTGCTTCAAAAAATATTTAAAAAATAAAGTTTCCAGGGCTGGGGAGATGGATCGGCGGTTAATGCATTTGCCTGTGAGGCCTGACGACTGGGGTTTGATTCCCCAGGACCCGCGTAAGCCAGATGCACAAAGTGGTGCATGCATCTGGAGTCCGTTTGCAGTGACTAAAGGCCTTGGCACACCCATTCTCATCCTCTCTGTCTTTTTGCAAATAAATAAATAAAATACAAAAAAAGAATAAAGCCTCCCCCAAAAATCACAATTTTTTTTCAGTGATGGCTCAATTATTTGTAATACATATTTATATTTTTATTTTTTGGAAAAGAGTACTACTTGGGTGGTAGTACAATCAACTGATTATAGATTAATATGTGCACTAAGTTTTTATTTTCAATAATAATAATAAATACAATAGACACATTTGTGCATCTCACCAACCAGTGACCAATGCCATGAACTTGAGTAACTTTGTACCACTTACCCTGTTTATTAAACTGCTAAGCCATCTCTCCAGCCATTACCCTGATTTTTATCCTTATTTTCTTCATCAAGTGCAGTTGAGCTGGATAATATGAGAATTCATTCTAATCCTTTAATTAATACAAATGAACTCCAAGCACAGCATGATAGCATGAGCCTGTGGAAGCTAAGATGGAGTATCAATTGAAACCATGAGTTTGAGATGAATAAAGTAAGACCTCATCTCAAAAATAAAATACCTAATTTATTTATTTATTTGAGAGAGAGAGAGAGAATGGGTGTGCCAGGGGACTGCAAGCACTGCAAACAAACTCCAGATGCATGTGCCCCCTTGTGCATCTGGCTTACGTGGGTCCTGGAGAATCAAACTGGGGGTCCTTTGGCTTTGCAGGCAAATGCCTTAACCACTAAGCCATTTATCCAGCTCTCTCTGCCTCTATCTCTTTCTCAAATAAATAAAATAAAATAAAATTTAAAAATAAAACAAAATACACCCCCAACATCTCAAAAAAGTCCCCTCACAAAGCAGATTTGCTCCCAAGGACAATGTGGAATGTCTCCAAAAAACATAGTTTCCCATTTAAGAAGAGAATGTAAGTCAGGCATTGAGCAGTGGCACCCAGGCCTGGTGGGGTGGCCCATGCCTTTAATCTCAGCACTCAGAGGCTAAGGTAGGAGGATCACCACAGGTTTGAGACCAGCCTGGGCTATAGAATGAGCTCCAGGTCAGCCTGGGTTAGAGTGATACCCCGCCTCAAAAAAAAAAAAAAAAAAAAGAGGTGGAACATGCCTGTAATCCAAGCACTTGCAATGTCAAGGCAGGAGGGTTACTATGCATCAAAGCCCATCTGGACCATATAATAAGACTCCATCTTAAAAGGCTGTTAAATGGTGCATTCTCTTCCTAATCAATTTCCTGAATCAACTATGGACCCTACAAAAATGGACTGGAAAGCTCTTTTGTTTCCCATAGCACATTTATTTACAATCACTAAATACAATCTTACTGAGGTTAATGAACTCTCTTCAGCCATCCAATAATGTACTTTATGCCTAATACATGACTTGTGCAGGAAGCCAAAGGTGGCTTCCCTTATACAATTTGAAAGTATGAAGACAACTTGAGGGCTGGAGAGATGGCCCAGTGCTTAAGGCATTTGCCTGCAAAGTCTAAAGACACAGGTTTGATTCCCCACTACCATGTAAAGCTAGATGCACAAGGTGGCACATGCGTCTGGAGTTGTTTTGTAGTGGATGTAAGTCCTGGCATGCCCATTCTTTATCTGCTTCTTCTTCCTCTCTCTTTCTCTCTCTCATAAATAAATAAATAAATAAATAAATAAAATAAATCAGTAAATCAATAAAGTATTAAAAATGAATACTTAGCTGGGTGTGGTGGCACATGCCTTTAATCCCAGCACTTGGGAGGCAGAGGTAGGAGGATCACCATAAGTTCAAGGCCACCCTGAGAATACAGAGTGAATTCCAGGTCAGCCTGGGCTAGAGTGAGACCCTACCTCGAAAAACCAAAAAAGAAAGAAAAAAAAAAAGATGAGATCAGGTGCAATGAGGATGGTATGGTTATAGCCAAGAATCTTCTTTTGAAACTAGGTTTTTGTTTTGTTTTGGAGGTAGGGTCTCACTCTAGCTCAGGCTGACCTGGAATTCACTCTGTATTCTCAGGGTGGCCTTGAATTTATGGTGATCCTCCTACCTCTGCCTCCCAAGTGCTGGGATTAAAAGCATGTGCCACCACTCCCGGCGGTTTTTCACAGCGCTCATCCTACCTCTGCCTCCTGGGATTAAAGGCATGGCTACACACCCAGCTTTGATCTCATCTTATCTAGAAGATTCCTGGCTGATGCTGGAGAGATGGCTTAGCAGTTAAAGCACTTGCCTGTGAAGCCTAAGGACCCAAGTTCAATTCCATAGTACCCATGTAAGTCAGATGCATAAGGTGGCACATGCATCTGGAGTGTGTTTGCAGTGGCTAGAGGCCCTGGTGTGCACATTCTCTCCCTCTCTCTCTTCCTCTTTCTCTCTTTCTGTCTCTCAAATAAATAAATAAAACATTTTGGGGCTGGAGAGATGGCTTAGTGGTTAAATGCTTGCCTGTGAAGCCTAAGGATCCCGGTTCGAGGCTCGATTCTCCAGGACCCACATAAGTCAGATGCACAAGGGGGCACACACATTTGGAGTTCATTTGCAGTGGCTAGAGGTCCTGGCACGCCTATTCTCTCTCTCTCTACCTGCCTATTTCTGTATCTCTCTCTCTCAAATAAATAGATAAAAATAAAATAAAATAAAATCTTTAAAAAATATTTTTAAAAAGGGCTGGAGAGAGGGCTTAGCAAAGATGGTTGCCTGCAAAACCTAAGGACTCATGTTTGATTCCCCAGTATGCATGTAAGCCGGAAGCACAAGGTGACATGAGTGTCTGGAGTTCATTTACAGTGGCTCGAGTGCCCATTCTATCTGCCTCTTCTTCTCTGTCTCTCCCTCCCTCCCTCTCTCTTTCATTAATAAATATTAAAAAATTAAAAAAGAAGCTAACAGCCAAAGTAACCAGTGGTCCAAACTTAAGTACTACCTTGCCCTTAATAAATCCAGCCATGACCTTGAGAATGTTCTAGGTAGTCTTCTTTATTAATATTTTATTTATTTATTTATTAGAGACAGATAAGCCACTGCAAAAAACCTCCAGATGCATGTGCCACCATGTGCATCTGGCTTACATGGGTTATGGGGAATGGAACTTGAGTCCTTAGGCTTCACAGGCAAATGCCTTAACCCCTAAGCCATCTCTCCAGCCCATCCAGGTACTGTTCATATCCTAGAACCTTATCAAGAGCAAATTTTCAAGCCGGGCATGGTGGCGCACACCTTTAATCCCAGCACTCGGGAGGCAGAGGTAGGAGGATCGCCGAGAGTTCGAGGCCACCCTGAGACTACATAGTTAATTCCAGGTCAGCCTGGACCAGAGTGAGACCCTACCTCGCAAAACCAAAAAAAAAAAAAAAAAGAGCAAATTTTCAAATTGAAAATTCTCAGCTTGTAGTAGTTACAAGGGTTCCAAGCGTGTTTGGAAAATGAAAAAGAAATCTGCATGTTCATAAAGATCCAGTCCCATAATTATAAAAGACCAAGAATTAAGCCAGGCGTGGTGGCGCACGCCTTTAATCCCAGCACTCGGGAGGCAGAGGTAGGAGGATCATCAAGAGTTCGAGGCCACCCTGAGACTGCATAGTGAATTCCAGGTCATTCTGAGCCAGAGTGAGACCCTACCTCAAAAAACAAAAAAAAAAAAAAAAAAAAAAAAAAAGACCAAGAATTAAATTGAGTAGTGATCACATCAAATGTGCTAAATTGACCTTTTATCTATTGCTGCATAACAAATGATTCTAAAACTAGATGGCTATAAACAACAGCCATTGCTTAGTCTCCTCAATTCATCTGTGATTTTTGAGTTCTAGGTAGAATTGACTAAGGTCATTTGTTCAACTCATTCAGTAGGTGCAATATAGCTGGAAGCTTGCTGGGGCTAAAATATCCACGATGGTTTTATTCACATCTCTAAAAATTGTGCCTAGTCAATCACCTGGGGTGCCTTACTTTCCCACAGGGCCATCCTTTTGCCTCAATCCTCTGAATGTTTAAGATTTCAGGAATAAGCCACCCCACCCAGCAGATAGCTGCTAGTTCTTTCATAGGAAAATATGGTAAGATCAAGGAGTGTTAACCAGAGGAAAAATAAAGACTCCTAGGTTTTCTGCTTATGCAAATCCTGTGTAAGGTAACAAAGAACAGGAAAAACCAGAGAAGGAATGAATGAACCATCTGGTTAACATAAAAATCAGAAATAATCCAAGGGTGGGACAGGCGTGGCAGCTCATGCCTATAATCCTACCACTTGAGAGGCCAAGGCATGAAGAGTCTTAAGGTTTCAGACTCATCCTCAGCTACAGCAAATCTGAGAGCTATATCAAAGGCCCTGCCTCAAAAATAAAAATAAATCAAAGTCAAAATAAATTACCCCTGCATGAGCTTTCCATGACTCAGACTCCTGAAATGATTTGCATGTACAACCTTGGTCCTGGTCTTCACATCCGGGTTTCTTGGGTGGAAACAGAGCTGACTCGCAAACTGCATCTTGCCTTTTCTGCTTAACTGGACTGTTTGTAACAAGGGGGCATTACATCAATTACATCTCGTGTCAACCCATCCACGTCAGTGTCAGTGACATTTTCCCTATTTTACAAATGAGCAAAAGGAAACCATGAATTACTCAAGGTCATGAAGATTAATAGTTGAAAGACAGGGCCAAGCCCAAGGACTTTGTATTTTCAGACCAGGGTGTCTTGTACTGACTTGTTTTCAGATCTGGGTGAGTGGTAGGGTGACCAAGGAGGACCAGCATCCTATCTTCTTTTCCATTCATTTTCCTTTTAGATTCCCTTAAGCTTCCACTCATTCAGGCTGCTGGAAAGGGCACTATGTTTGATGTTAGGAGAATGAAATTCTAGTCCTGGTTGTGCCACAGGAGACTGGCTGGTCTCAAATAAGTGCGTAACTTCTACTCTCTGGGGTTCACTGCCTTAGTGCTAACTCTCTCTCACTCAGAATAGAAATGGAATCACACGGAGCTAGAGAGATGGCTTTGCAGTTAAAGCACTTGCCTGAAAAGCCTAATGACCCCGATTCAATTCCCCATTACCCATGTAAAGCCCAATGCACAAAGTGACACATGCATCTGGAATTTGTTTGCAGTGGCAGGAGGCTCTGGTGTGCCCATTCTCATTCTCTCTCTCTCTGCCTCTTTCTCTCTTAAATAAATAAGTAAATAAAATATTAAAAGAAATGGGATCACAGTATCTCTTACTGCATTTTACATTCAAACAGAACTTTTGGATTGCAGCTGGGGCTTGAAGGGGTAAGTAAGCAAAAGGAGTATTATTTTGTAGTTGTTTTTTGGTTTTGGTTTATTTATTTATTTATTTGGTTTTTTTTTCAAGGTAGGGTCTCACTCTAGCCCAGGCTGACCTGGAATTCACTCTGTATTCTCAGGGTAGCCTTGAACTCACGGCAATCCTCCTACCTCTGCCTCCCAAGTGCTGGGATTAAATGTGTATGCCACCATGCCTAGCAGTTTTTTTTGTTTTTTTTTTTTAAGGAGACAGGGTCTCATGTAGGTCAGGCTATTGGGACCTGGGTGATGTTGATCTCCTAATCCTCCTATTTCTTTACCTTTGAAATGCTGGGATTTCAGGTGCCAGGTAAAAGGAACTGCTTCTAAAAGATGATTTTGAGCAAATATTTAGGGTGTGGAATTTAGGTAGGCTGAGTTAAATTCCTCCATTTAGGACCTCACCCTTTGTCCTCCCCTGGTCCCTTAGAGGACATTTAGGTGTGCATGACTTCTGAAAATTCAAATCATATTTTGGCTTTGTTTTGGTGAAAGAATGAAGATGGCAGACACTATTGTAAGACCCACAGGATCAATTAGTTAAGGCTCTCTCATGTACCTCCAGTCCTATTCTGAAATTCTGATCCCCACTGTGCTGCTAAACAAATAATTTGCTGTCCTGTTGGAATCTGAGCCAAAAGTGTGTGAAAGGTCAAACATGGTCAGGGATTTTTTTTTTAAATGGTTCAACGTGGTAGGGGTGGTGCTTTTGTTTTTACCCACTTCTAGAACCAAAGAAATGGTTATTCATATAATTTATCCAGTTAATGTCTGTCACAGCTTTTAGAGGCAAGCTGGCCTAGTTCCTTAACACTTGCCTACATGCTTATCTGACTTTTTTTTCGAGGTAGAGTCTCACTCTAGCCCAGGCTGAGCTGAAACTAACTCTATAGTCCCAGGCTGGCCTTCAACTCACAGCTATCCTCTTACTTCTACCTTCCCAGTGCTGGGACTAAAGGCGAATATCACCATGCCCAGCTCTATTTATTTATTTATTTATTATTTTTTTTGTTTTGTTTTTTTGAGGTAGGGTCTCACTCTGGCTCAGGCTGATCTGGAATTAACTATGTAGTCTCAGGGTGGCCTCGAACTCTTGGCGATCCTCCTACCTCTGCCTCCCGAATGCTGAGATTAAAGGCGTGCGCCACCACGCCCGGCTTAGATTTTTTTTTTTTTTTTTTGCTTTTTGCTTTTTCGAGGTAGGGTTTCACTATGGTCCAGGCTGACCTGAAATTAGCTATGTAGTCTCAGAGTGGCCTCAACTCATGGCAGTCCTCCTACCTCTGCCTCCCGAGGGCTGGGATTAAAGGCGAGCACCTCCACGCCTGGCTGATTTATTTATTTATTTTTTGGAGAGAGGGTCTGACTCTGTGGCCCAGGCTGGCCTCAAACTTGCTAGCTGATGACCCTGAACTCATCCTCCTGTCTACTTCCCAAATGCATCACCATGGCTCAGATTAGTGATTTCTATCAAAATTACTAAACATTATATGACATACCAAAAAAGATATAGAATGTATAACATGGAAATAAACATTTTTAGAAAATGTTTAAAATACATGTGAATATAAAATGTATCTATTTTCATTTGTTCTCAGACGGAAAGAGACAGAATTGGTGTTCCTGGTTCTCCTTCCACTTCAAAAGAACTCCAAATGCAGCTGGGCAGGGCATGGTGGCGCTCACCTTTAATTCTAGCACATGGGAGGCAGAGGTGGGAGGATTGCTGTGAGTTCGAGGCTACTGTGAGACTACATAGTGAATTCCAGGTCAGCCTGGGCTACAGCGGAAAAAAAAAATAGAACTCCAAATGTATGGGTTACGTTGTGCATCTGGCATTACCAAGTACTGGGGAACTTAACCTGGGCTTTGCAATCAAGTGTCTTTAACTGCTGAGCCATCTATCCAACCCCCATAATGTATTTATATATCTAATATTCTATATAAATAAATGTATGTGAAACGTGCACACACCTAGCTTCAAGTGGTTTCATAACTATTTCTCACTGTGGCTCCAGTCCAAAGTTGGAGAGCCCCTAGAACATACATTTCCAAAGGATCTTGGCAAGGTAAACTCAAGGTCAAATCCCATTTTTTTCTCCCTCCTCTTTCAAGAGAAGTTAATAGAGAGAGCGGAAATGGCGTGTAGGGGAGGGGACAGCCGCGTGAAGCCAAGCAAAGAGCCAGGGCGCTTCAGGACAGGGAGGTGCCGGGCGCCTTCTGCTTGGTTGGACAAATTGAGGGACTCAGAGAAGTAGATTTTGATTGTTTTCTTTAAATGCTGAACTGGAAAGAACTTCCGCGTTCCTTGTCCCTGAAAGGCTTACAAAGGTGAGGGAATCGCACCGCTCCCTCAGCTGGGCTCACGTGGGGTCAATCCCAGCAGAAGTTCTTAGCAAGGGGTCAAGTACAGGGAGGTGGGCGGGGCGTGGGAAGCGCGGGAAGGCCGGGCCGGGATTCGATCACCCGGAGACACACGTCCTGCTCGCCACAGACTACATTCCGAGAGGGAATATGCCCGTTCTACAGTCCGGGGCTCTGGTCCGAAGACGCTAGCCCTAAGGCGCGGATGCAGGTGTGTCCTGTCCAGGGCCCTAGGCACTACCTCGCCTACGGGCCTCTCTCGCCTCCACCCTCGGCTCCCAGGAGCCCTCCCCACGTGACCCGCTTGCACGGGCCACCGCCTCCACCGCGCCCAGGCCCCGCCCCCGTGACGTCGCTCCGGCCTCTTTCCGCGTTTGCTAATTGGTCGACTGGACAGACAGCGCCCCCCCGTTCGCCACGCCCTCCGGACTGTTGGGGCTGGCAGTCCACGGCGGGGCGGGGTGGGGCGGGGCCAGGGGCGGAGTGACGAGGCTCGGCGCGGGTAAAGGGGCTGCCTCCGCGCGCTCCGAGCCTTCAGCACAAGCGCTCCCGCTCGTCCACAGCTCCCGCCGGCCGCCCCTCTTGAGCTCGCCGCGGTCACCCCGGAGACAGACCGCGAGAACTCGCCGACCTGAAGCTGATTTCATGGCAGCCGCGAAGAAAGCAGTTTTGGGACCATTGGTGGGCGCAGTGGACCAGGGTACCAGCTCGACACGTTTCTTGGTGAGCCCCGGAGGGACATCTCTTTAGCTGCTGAACCGGGGCGGGATCCCCCCCCGCCGGGAGACGGAAAGGAGGGGTATCGCCTCCCCCATCCCGCGCCTCTCCAGTCGTGGGCCCTGGCCGCTGTGCAACCAAGGGAGGCCGAAGAGGGACCTAGCACCCTGAGGCTACCCTGCCCCGGCCTGGGGATCTCGGCCTCCCAAGACCCCTGCGGCAGAGTTGAACGGTCTTAGCTTTGGTGAAGGAAGCTAGGGCACTTAATAATCGGGGTAGGGGGAGTTCTTCTCCCCCTAAGGGAGCGAGTACCCTCGTCCGAGCATCCGCACCGAAGCCCGCGTGCAGCAGGGGACAGGTGGTCACATTGACCCCTGCAGCCGTCTTCCCCAGCAGCATTTGGCCTGCTAGGCGTAGGACGTCCTTGGATGGGGGGAAAGCTGTGTCACGGCTGTGGTAGCGTCCTTTGGAGCGGTAGAAGTAATAAAGTATCAGCGCAATGATGCATTGTCATCGTCTCCCCCAGAAACTGCAGAGGGTGGAATACTGAGGGGGTGGTAGAACAAATTGGGAAATACACACACTACATGGCTTTGCCGAAATCGATCTAATTTCAGAGGCTTGAAAATTGCAATTCTGATAATTTGCCCATTACAAACATTGTCCACTGTACTTGGCAGTGTAATGTGATAGGGTAGTTCTGTATCTCTTTTTACCTTGCATGAGTCGAATTTTTAACCATTAAGAGGCGCTATTTAAGTAATTCTGCTGACTACTTTTGTACAGTTAGGAAACTTGCTATTTTTTTTGAGACAAGATCTGTATGTATGTAGTCCAAGGTAGACCAGAACTCCTGATCCTCCTGCCTAAGCCTGGCAGGTGCTGGAATTACAGACGTGTGCCACCACTCAAAGCTAGAAAACTTGCTCTTAAAGAGTTCTAGCATTGACTTCAGGAGGATCATTTAAAAGTAATTTAATGAGTATTTCCTGGTGAAAGTGCATGCTTTAATGAGTATTTGAGTGAACTGGCAAGTTGCTGTAAATATTCAGTGATTTTTTTTTTTTTTTTAGCTCTCTCTTTATTTCTTTACCTAGCATCACTTTCTCTGTATTATTTATTTATTTGGTTGTCCTGGAAGTAGAACCTTAGGGCTTCTAGAATGCTTAGGCAGGCACCAGGCTACTACACTTTATTCCCAATTTATCTACACTATGAGCCTTCTTGTATTTAGTGTGTGTGTGCATGTGTGTGTGTACTGTTTATTTGGTACTTGACTAAAACTGCATTTATGGTTTTTTTTTTTTTTTTTTTGGTTTTTCGAGGTAGGGTCTCACTCTGGCCCAGGCTGACCTGGAATTCACTATGTAGTCTCAGGGTGGCCTTGAACTCTTGGCGATTCTCCTACCTCTGCCTCCCGAGTGCTGGGATTAAAGGCGTGCGCTCTCTTCCAAACTGAAAAAACTTTCAGTTCAGTTTATTTTATTTTATTTTATTTTTTTAAATTTTTCAAGGTAGGGTCTCACTCTAGCTCAGGCTGACATGGAATTGACTATGTAGTCTCAGGGTGGCCTCAGACTCTCAGAGATCCTTCTACCTCTGCCTCCTGAGTACTGAGATTAAAGGTGTGTGCCACCACGCCCGGCTTCAGTTTTTTTTTTTTTTTTTTTTTTTTTTGTTGTTGGTTGTTTTTGTTTTTGTTTTTTGAGGTACGGTCTCACTCTAGCCCAGGTTGACCTGGAATTCACTATGTAGTTTCAGGGTGGCCTGGAACTCATGGTGATCCTCCTACCTCTGCCTCCTGAGCATGTGTCACCACGCCTGGCTGTATTTTTGTTTTTGTTTTTAAATAAATTAAAAAAAAAAATATATATATATATATATATACACACACACACACACGCACATTTAATTTATGTCAGAGAAGGAGATAGAGAGGACAATGGACATGCCAGGGCCTCTAACCACTGTAAGCGAACTCCAGACACGTGTGCCACTGTGTGCATCTGGCTTACATGGGATCTGGGGAATTGAACCTGGGTTCTTTGGCTTTGCAGGCAAGCACTATCTCTCCAGCCCTCAGTTCACTTTCAATCGAACAGTGACTTAACCCTGGTTTGAGTGTCCCAGACGTTCCACAGCTTTCATATATATCTTTTGATTACCCCAGAGAGGTTTCTTTCCTATTGTCTTATGTTTATATAAATGTTATAAAGTAAGCTTAGTTCATAAAAAAAGTCTTCTCAACTGTATTTGAATAATATAAGAACTACACCATCATTATTATCTTCCCAACTTAAGACCACTGAGACATGTGAACCACCTTTTAAAAAATATATTTTATTTTTATTTATTTATGTGTGAGAGAAAGACGGAGGGAGGATGAGAGAATAGGTGTGCCAGGCCTCCAGCAACTGCAAGCTCCAGATACATGGGCCACCTTGTGCATCTGGCTTTATGTGGGACTTGGGGAATCGAACCTGAGTCCTTAGCTTAACAGGTGAGTCCCTTAACCACTAAGCCATCTCTGCAGACCTGTTTTTTTTTTTTTTTTAAAGATAAAGTCTTACTATGTAGTGCAAGCTGACCTCAAACTTGTGGCAATCCTCCTAATTCCTGGAATTACGTCCATGTACCACCACCCCTAGTTTATTTGTTCTTTTGAGATAGGATCTCATTATGTACTCCAGGCTGACTTGGAAGTTGTTATGAAGCCTTGACTTTTGTGATCCTCCTGCTTCAGCCTTCTAAGTGCTTTAAATACAGATGTAAGCTCCAATGAGGGTTTATTTTTAAAGCTGTATTCAAGAATTGACACACTAGTTTGGTGTGGTGGTATACGCCTTTAATTTCAGCACTTGGGAGGCAGAGGTAGGATGTGAGTTCGAGGCCAGCCTGGGGCTAGAGTGAGACCCTACCTTGGAAAACAAATAAACAAATAAAAGCATTGTCACACTAATGTCTGCTGCAAGGGCCAGGCAGATTGAAGAGGGCGAGTATACACTAGGGAGAGTACAGCATGCCAAGGGAACAGCTATTGATTGTGAGCCAGAAATACAAGCCCAGAGATGCCAGAACATCAGTTTCTTTAAGAAAAGCTGCCAGGTTAGAGTCTTCAGTGAAATCTTCCACCCCCCCCTTCCAGTTCCTAAGTGATAGCAACTACTAGTTTGTGAAGCAATGTACTGTGGTCAAACCAAGCATGCTAATTGTTCTCAAGTTTATATAGCATTTGCCT
This sequence comes from Orientallactaga sibirica, assembly GCA_036365145.1. Taxonomy (NCBI): domain Eukaryota; kingdom Metazoa; phylum Chordata; class Mammalia; order Rodentia; family Dipodidae; genus Orientallactaga; species Orientallactaga sibirica. The sequence goes on from JAEOAD010000840.1 coordinate 4,573,437, forward strand.
TATGTGAAAGTGCATGTAGCAGACAGCTTCAGGTTCGCTGAGATGAACTTCCAGACCAGGCACAGTTATGGAGGAAGGGATATTATTTATTGAAGCTTACAGATCCAGGGGAAGTTCCAATAATGGCAGAAAAGCAGGCTGCTTTCACAGGGCCAAGCAGAGAGAGAAAAACCAACCAGGCACACAGCACACAGAGCAAAAACTACAGCCAAAAGCCCAGCACACTTCAGGAACTCCTGCTAGTCACACTTTGCATATCTTTACAGTGGAATCTCAAACCCATCACCACACCTTAAGGCCAGCCCCCAGAGACATTGCCTCTAGCAAGGTGATTGCAGATGCAAACTATAAACTAATAAAACACTAAATATATTGGGGGGCATATATTCAAACTACCACAGTGCATTTAAAAAATCCTAACTAGAGGTTTCCTTCTTTTTGATATTTCAAGGTAAGGTCTCGGTCTAGCCCAGGCTGACTTGGAATTCACTCTGTATTCTCAGGATGGCCTTGAACTCATGATGATCCTCCTACCTCTGCCTCCTGAGTGCTGGGATTAAAGGTGTGTGCCACCACACCCAGCTGTTTCCTCCTTCTTCTTTTTTTTTTTTTTTTTTGAGGTAGGGTCTCACTCTACCTCATGGCAATCCTCCTACTTCTGCCTCCCAAGTGCTGGGATTACAGGCGTGTGCCATTGAGCAGCCTTTATCCACTCCAGGCTGTTTCTGGTCAGTAAGATTTTGTTGTCTGAAGGCATTTTTCTACATTGGTAAAAGGGATTTACCACGTTCGCAATGCTACAACCATCTGCTCGGTGGGTAAAATGAGCAAAGTATACCTTCAAAATTTGAGTTTCTGGGCCAGGGGTGTTGGCGCATGCCTTTAATCCCAGCACTTGGGAGGCAGAGGTAGGAGGATCGCCATGAGTTCGAAGCCACCCTAAGACTGCATAGTGAATTCCAGGTCAGCCCGAGCTAGAGTTACCTTGTAAAACAAACAAAAAAAAAAATTGAGTTTCAGGCTGAAGAGATGGCTTAGTCGTTAAGGGGCTTGCCTGCAAAGCCAAAGGACCCAGGTTCGATTCCCCAGAACCCATGTAAACCAGATGCACAAGATGGCACCTGCATCTGGAGTTTATTTGCAGTGGTTGGAGGCCCTAGAGCACCCATTCTTTCTCTCTGTCAAATAAGTAAATAAAAATATTTTTTTAAAAAAATGAGCTCCCCCCCCCGCATGGTAGCACATGACTTTAATCACAGCGTTTGGGAGGCAGAGGTAGGAGGATTGATGTGAGTTTGAGGCCAGCCTGGGGCTACAGAATGAGTTCCAGATTATCCTGGGCTACAGTGAGAACCTACCTTAAAACAACCCCAAAAAAATTGAGTTTCGGAAGCTGGGTATGTGAGTGGTGCATGCTTGTATTCCCAGCATCTTAGAGGTGGAAGCAGGAGGATCAGGAGTTTAAGGTATTCTCAGCTACATAGCCAAGCATAGGGCTATGTGAAAGCTTTGTCTCAAAAAAAAAAAAAAAAAAGGTTTTGGGCTGGAAAGGGCTCAGCTGTTAAGGCACTTTCCTGCAAAACCTAGCTACCCAAGTTCAAATCCCTAGTACCCATATAAAGCCAGATGCACAGAGTATCATGGAGTTTGCTCAATGGCAGGAGATCCTGGCATGCCCATACTCTTTCTCTGTCTCCTAAATAATTAAAAATATAAAAAATTAGGTTTTGAATAAATAAATTAAAAATAATATTGTAGAGCCAGGCATGGTGGTATACACCTTTAATTCCAACACTTGGGAGGCAGAGGTAGGAGGATCACTTAGTTCAATTACTACACAGTGAATTCCGGGTCAGCCTAGGATAGAGTAAGACACTACCTTGAAAACAAAACAAAATTTAGGGGCTGGAGAGATTGCTCAATGGTTAATGGCACTTGTTTGCAAAGCTAGATAGCCTGGGTTTCATTTCAGAACATTCCTATCCTACTTAGAAAATCTGTGAAAATAAATGGCTCAATGTTTAAGGTACATGCCTGCAGAGCCTAATGACCCAAGTTTGATTTTCTAATATCTATGTAAAGCCAGATGCACAAAGTGGAGCATGTGTCAGGACTTTGTTTGCAGCAGCTGAAGGCCCTGGCCTGCCCACCGATTCATATTCATATTCTCTCTCTCCCTATCTCTCTCTCTCCTTGAAAAAAATAGGTAAAAAAACACAGCACTCGGGAGGCAGAGGTAGGAGGATCACCGTGAGTTAGTTAATTCCAGGTCAGCCTGGGCCAGAGTGACTCTACCTTGAAAAACAAAAAGGAAAAAAAAAATGGTAAAAATAGGGGCGGGGAAGATGACTCTTAAAGGTGCTTGCTTGCAAAGTCTGCCGACCCAGGTACAGTTCTGAAAACCCAACATAATTTGCATGTAAACCCAATGCAAAATGTAAACCTTTGTATTTATTATTATTATTATTATCATTAACAATGTATTTCATATGGATACATGATGTGTTTGTACCCTCCTTTCCCTTGTCTCTGCCCCCATTCTGTTTATGAGGCCTCAAAAAAATCAATATTGTAGATTTACTTTCTAAATACTATTGATTTAGGTCTTTCTGTTGATGCTTGCTTTTCTGAACATAAAGTACACTGTTCAACAGTAAAAATAAAAGTAATCCTTAGGGGTTCATTTGCAGTAGCAAGAGGTACACCCCCTACAAGCACATAAACAACTGCTAATAAGTTAATTTTGTTTTTGTTTTTCAAGGTAAGGTCTCACTCTAACCCAGGCTGACCTGGACTTCAGTATGTACTCTCCGGTGGCTTTGAACTCATGACAATCCTACCTATTTCTCCCTGGTGCTGGGATTAAAGGCATGAGCCATCATGCCCAGCTAATTTTTTTTTTTTTTTGAGACAGGGTCTCACTCTAGTCCAGGCTAACTTGGATGGAATTCACTCTGTAATCTCAGGATGACCTCAAACTTACAGGGATCCTCCTACCTTTGCCTCTCAAGTGCTGGGACTAAAGGTGTGTGCCACCATGCCCAATTAAAATGAATCAATACCTTTTTTTTTTTGTTGTTTGTTTGTTTTTCAAAGTAGGGTCTCACTCTGGTCCAGGCTGACCTGGAATTCACTATGTATTCTCAGGGTGGTCTCGAACTCACGGGTGATCCTCCTACTTCTGCCTCCCAAGTGCTGGGATTAAAGGCATGTGCCACCATGCCTGGCTTGGCTTCAATATTTTAGTTTAGTTTAGTTTAGTTTAGTTTAGTTTAGTTTAGTTTAGTTTAGTTTAGTTTAGTTTAGTTTAGTTTTTCGGGATAGGGTCTCACTCTGGTCCAGGCTGACCTGGAATTAACTATGTAGTCTCAGGGTGGCCTCGAACTCTCAGCGATCCTCCTACCTCTGCTTCCCGAGTGCTGGGATTAAAGGCGTGCGCTACCACGCCCAGCTGGCTTCAATATTTTTTTAACATAAGTAAAAATAGAAGTTGATAAAGCCTTTTGCTCTATGAGAAACAACTATTAAATAATATTTCAAAGGCAAATAAAAGATACTGTGGGAAGTAAAGAAAAACATGGGAATATTATGATACCGTGTTTTCTCTGGTTATAAACTACTCGTTGGGAAATGCAGATAGTGGATTTGCTGAATAAGTGTTTCAATCATAACTTCCGGTCTCATTCCTCCATGTAACGATGACTTGAAAATAATTACTTATGCTAACCCTCTCAGAAAGGACATAGTGGCCAGGTGTGGTGGTGCACGCCTTTAATCCCAGCCTCGGGAGGCAGAAGTAGGAGGAGTACAGTGTGTTTGAGGCCACCCTGAGACTACATAGTGAATTCCAGGTCAGCCTGAGCTAGAACGAGACCCTGCCTCAAAGAACAAACAAAAAAAAAAAAGAAAAAAAGAAAGGACACAGTGTATAAGAACTTCCATAAGAAAGTGTATAAAGGACTGGAGGGATGGCATAGTGGTTAAGGTGCTTGCCTGCAAAGCCAAAGGACCCAGGTAAGATTCCCCAGGACCCATGTAGGCCAGATGCAGAAGGTGGCGCATGCATTTGGAGTTTGTTTCCAGTTGCTGAAAGCCCTGGTGTGCTCATTTTTCTCTCTCTCTCTCTACCTCTCTCTCAAGTAAATAAAATAAAAAGAAAAGAAAAGAAAAGAAAGTATATAGAGTTAAAGATATTCATACAATCTTACCATTATTCAGGCAACTTACATATTTAAAGTACAGAAGATCCGTAACCTCTCCAAGCTTTTTTAAAAAATATTTTATTTTTTATTTATTTGACAGAGAATGAGGCAGAGAGAGAGGATGGGTGTACCAGGGCCTCCAGCCACTGCAATGGGAACTCAAGATACATGCGCCACCTAGGGCATCTGGCTTACATGGGTCCTGGGGAATTGAACCTGGGTCCTTTGGCTTTGCAAGGCAGGCTCCTTAATTGCTAAGCCATCCTTCCAGCCCCTCTCCAAGCTTTTTCTCTCATAAGGAGAGCTTTATTTGTGCTCTATCCAAGGCAAACGCTTCCTCTCCATACCCTACCTGTGATTCTTTCTATTAGACTTCTAAGTGGCAGTTCAACTGCCATCTCTTAAGAATTTAGTCAAAACTTCCCCCTCTTCCTGTAGAATTTACTTGCTTTTATTTATTTCTTTGTGGTGCTGAAAATTAAATGCAGGGCCATACACATGCTATACAAGAACTTTACCACTGAGCCCCTCCCTAACTCCCTATAGCTCTTTTTTATACCACTATTAATAGCTCTTATCTGCTTCGCTTGTATTATAATTGTATACGTGCTATGATTGAGTGCAGGGGCCTTCTTTCAACACTTGCTTATTTTTGCATTTGTTAACATCTCTACATACCCAATGAACATATGTTTTGTTTCCAAAGAAAAGCCAATTTATTGAGTTTTTTTCTTCTTTGAAACAGGGTCTCATGTAACCCAGGTTGGCTATGTGTCTGGGGGTGACCTTGAACTCCTAATCCTCCTTTCACCTTCCTAATACTGTGATTACAGTTATACACCACCAGGCCCAGCTAATGGATAGAGTTTATTTTATTTTTCTAAGGTAGGGTCTCACTCTAGACTAGGCTGACCTGGGACTCACTCTATAGCTCCAGGCTGGTCTTTGAACTCACTCCACCCTCAGCCTCCCAAGTAATGGAATAAAAGGTGTATACCACCATGCCCAGTTATTTTCTTTGTTTATTTGCATGTATGTGTGCATGCATACATGCATGTGTATATGGGTACACAGAGCCTCTTCCCCTGCAAAGGAATGCTGGACACATGTATCACTTTTGCATCTGGCTTTACCTGAGTGGGAAATTGAACCCAGGTGGGCAGGCTTTACCTGCAAGTGCCTTTAACTGTTTAGCCATCCTCCCCAGCCCCTAGATTTTAATTTCTCTTTAATATATCAACTGATTTTTAATTCTGGTTTTCTTTCTTAACTTGCCAAAATAAATATATAAGTTCTTTTTCTCCCCCTACCTCCCCGCTTCTCTCCTTTTTCTCCCATTTTTAAAAACTTTTTAAAAATTTATTTATTTGAGAGAGAGAGAGAAAGAGTGGGTGTGCCAGGGCCTCCAGCCAATGCAAATGAACTCCAGACATGTGCACCACCTTGTGCATCTGGCTTATATGGGACCTGGGGAATCGAACTGTGGTCCTTTGGCTTTGCAGGCAAATGCCTTAATCGCTAAGCCATCTCTCCAGTCCCTTGTTTTTAAAACTTTTTATTTTATCTTATTTTTTTGGATTGAGACACTGAGAGAGACAGAGAGAGAGACACACAGAGAGAGAGGGAGGAACACAGATGGGCGTGCGAGCAGTGTCAAAACTGCTGCTAACGAAATCCAGATGTGCGCGCCCCCTTGTGGCCGAGTGCGGCATTGCGCCCTTGCGTCACTTTGCATCTGGCTAAACGTGGGACCTGGAGATTGCTGGAGATTGGAACCGGTGTTCTTAGGCTTAGGAGGCAGGCGCCTTAACCCCTAAGCCATCTCTCCAGCCCTTGTTTTTAATATTATATTAATTTATTTGAGAGGCGGGGGGAGAGAATGGGTGCACCAGGGCCTCTAGCCACTATAAACTCATTCCAGATGCTTACCCTACCTTTCTGGCTTTACATGAGTACTGAGGAGTTGAACTCAGGTCTTTAGATTTGCAGGCAAGTGCCTTAACAGCTGAGTCATCTCTCCAGCACATTTTTTGTTTTATTGAGATCCAGACCCAGTGTCACTTTGTAGCCCAGATTAGCCTCTGCCTGCTGAGTACTTGAATTATAGATGTGAGCCCCTATACCCAGTGGGGGGTTTTTCTGACATAGGTATGATTGATTCATTAGAGCCAGTTTTAAAGTGTCTTAATATTTTGAAAATTTATTTATTTGCAAGGAGAGAGAGAGAGAAAGGGGCATATATAGAGAGAAGGAGTGCATCAGTGTCTCCAGCCACTGCAAATGATAAAGTGTGCCACCGTGTGTTTCTGGTTTTATGTGGTGTGATAGTTTAAATAGATGGCCTCCAATGTAATATATTCAGTGTTTTATTAGTTTGTAGTTTGCATCAGCAGCCACCTGGGTGGAGGTAATGTCACTGGGCAGTTCTTAAGGTGTGGTGGTGGGTTTAGGATTTCAATCTAAAGATATGCAAAGTGTGCCTAGCTGGAGTTCCTGAGGTGTGCTATGCTGTGTGGCTTTTGGCTTGTGGTTTTTCTCTCTGTTTGGTCCTGTGAAAGCAGGCCAGCTTCTTCTGCCATTATGGAACTTCCCCTGAACCTGTAAGCTTCAATAAATATCCCTTCCTCCATAACTGTGCCTGGTCTAGAAGTTCATCTCAGCAAACCTGAAGCTGTCTGCTACACGTTGGTACTGGGGAATCTAACCTGGGCGCTTAGGCTTTGCAGGCAAGCACCTCAACTGCTAAGCTATCTCTCCAGCCCTTTAAAATTGTTTTGTAATTTTTTATGTGAGCAAGACCAAGAGCGAAAGAGAGAGAATTGTCCCACAGGAACCTCTAGCAACTGCAATCAAACTCCAGATGTGCACACCACTTTGTGTGCATGTGCGACCTTGTGTGCTTTCATCATCTCGTGTGTCTGGCTTATGTGGGATCTAGAGAGACAGACAGAGTGGGCATGCCAGAGCCTCCAGCCCCTGTAAACAAACTCCAGATGCATCAACACTTTGTGCATCTGGCTTTATGTGTGTACTGAGGAATCAAACTTGGGTTGTTAGGCTTTGCAGGCAAGTGCCTTAACTGCTGAGCCATCTCTCCAGTTGTGATGACTTTTTAAAAAAAGTTTTTTGAGGCACATTCTCACTCTAGCCCAGGCTGACCTAGATAGAACTCACTCTGTAGTCCCAGACTGGCCTTAACCTCATAGTGATCCTCCTACCTCTGCTAGGATCAAAGGTGTACTCTATCATGCCTACCATGCTGGGCTTATAGATGACTTTTTAATTGTTTTTCCCACCTTCATTTTGAAATGTTAATGATTAGATCAGTATTGTAGAGTCCTACTGGAGGTAATAACAGCCACTGTGAGGTCACGAAATAACAGCTACCAAACTGAAAGAAATTTTTGGTTTTTTTTTTTTTTTTTTTTTTTTTTTTTGGTTTTGCGAGGTAGGGTCTCACTCTGGTCCAGGCTGACCTGGAATGAACTATGTAGTCCCAGGGTGGCCTCGAACTCTCAGCGATCCTCCTGCCTCTGCCTCCCAAGTGCTGGGATTAAAGGCGTGCGCCACCACGCCCAGCTAATTTTTGTTATTTTTGAGGCACGCTGACCTAAAACTCACTATGTAGTCCAGGTTGGCCTTGAATTTATAGCAATCCTCATACCTCGCTTCAGTCTTCTGAGTGCTGGGATTAATGGCATAAGCCACCATTCTGTCATTTTATAACATATGCATTTCTTTTTCTGGTTTTCAGGATGTTATTTATGTCTTGAGACCCTGTGCATGTTTTGTATTAGAGGAAAATCCCCAGCTTGCCTGATAGGATAGTGAGCCGATGTTGGCATATGGCTGTTCAGATTGCAGAGTCGGAATTTCTTGGAAAGAGAATTAGTGTAACAGGTTTTAAGGAGGGGCTGGTTTGTTTATGAGACAAAAGCTTCAACTTAAACAGTCAACTTCCTTGATTTGGTAACCTCGTTTTTTTCTTTAAGTGTCTACAGGAGAGGACTTTTCTAAAATGATCTCATTTACTGTGATGTACATGGTATTAGTCAAGAAAGCGCATTTCCACAGGTTGTACCTGAGGATTGGGCCCAAGGTCACATAATAATTAGTGGAACTAGGATTCTAGTCCAAGAAATTGTTACATTCTTTTAAAAAATATTTTATTTACTTGAAAGCGAGAGAGAGAGAGGAGAGAAGAGAGTGGGCACATCAGGGCCTGTAGCCACTGCAAACAAACTCCAGACACATGTGCCACCTTGTGCATCTGGCTTAAATGAGTCCTGGGTAATTGAACCTGGGTCCTTTGGCTTTGCAGGCAGGCGCCACAAACACTAAGCCATCTCTCCAGCCCCAGGTCTGTTGCATTCTGAAGCAGATCCTGCTGCTTCCAGCTTGTGGCTCTCCAGCTGCCTAGAGGACTGCGAGGAGGAGACCAGAAATTGAGGAAGGCTATCTTCTCACCTGTCAATCATGTGTCAGCTCTGATTATGGGATGAGGGCCACAAATGAATGACTCTTCACAAGGAAAACATTTACAAATTGGTTTCACAAGATCTGAATAAATGCTGCTTTGAATATGAACTCCAGGTTCTTGTGAGTCAGATTCAGTGGGTCCTGGGCAGGGCTCAGGTGTGTCACCCTGGCTAATATGGTTGCATAATCATTTTGTTCCAACAGCCAAAGTATATGAAGAATGACTAGAATTGTAGTTCTGTGCTTGTTTTGGCAAGAAACATTGCCTTAGCCCCAGCTGTCTCATCATACTTAGAGATCTCATGTTTATGGATAAATTTCCTCTTTTTTTTTCTCTTCTTTCCCTTCCCTTTTCCTCTTTTTCTCTGTCTCTTTCTATTTTCTTATTTTTGTTTTTCAAGGTAGGGCCTCACTGTAGCTCAGGCTGACCTGGAATTCACTATGTAGTCTCAGGCTGGCCTCAAACTCACAGCGATCCTCCTACGTCTGTCTCCCAAATGCTGTTGATTAGAGAGGTGCACCACCATGCCCGGCTGTTTCTTTCTTTCTTTATAAAACATGTATATACATTTTTTTCAAGCAGAGAGAGAATGGGTGTGCCAGGTCTTCTAGCCACTGCAAATAAACTCCAGACTCATGTGCTACATTGTGTGTCTGGATTTACATGGTTAGTGAGGAATTGAACCCAGGTGGTTAGTCCTTGTGGGCAAGCACCTTAACTGCTGAGTCTTCTCTCTAGCCATATATATATATATGTATATATATACACATACACATACATACATATGTAATTTTAATTTTTTTACTTGACACAGAGAAACAGGGAGAAAGAGAGACAGAACGGGTGCACCAGGGCCTTCAGCCACTATAAATGAACTCCAGATGCATGTGTGACCTTGTGCATCTGGCTTATGTGGATCCTGGGGACTCGAACCTTGGTCCTTTGGCTTCACAGGCAAGCACCTTAACCGCTAAGCCATCTCGCCAGTCCTAACATGTATTTTTTTTTTTTTTTTTTTTTTTTGGTTTTGCGAGGTAGGGTCTCACTCTGGTCCAGGCTGACCTGGAATCCACTATGTAGTCTCAGGGTGGCCTTGAACTCTCGGCGATCCTCCTACCTCTGCCTCCCAAGTGCTGGGATTAAAGGCGTGCACCACCATGCCCGGCTCTAACATGTATTTTTAAAAAATATTGTATTTGGGCTGGCGAGATGGTTTAGCGGTTAAGGCACCTGCCCGCTAAGCCTAAGAACGTCAGTTCCATTCTCCAGGTCCCACGTTTAGCCAGATGCAAAGTGATACAAGGGTGCAATGCCACACTTGACCACAAGGGGGTGCATGATTTTGGATTTCGTTCACAACAGCTGAGAGGCTGCTGGCGCACCCATCTCTATCTGTCCTCCTCTCCCTCTCTCTCTCTGTCTCTCTCAAAAAAAATATTGTATTTATTTGTTTGCAAGCAGAAAAAGATAGAAGAGAGACAGAGAGAATGGGCATGCTAGGGCCTTCAGCGCTGCAAATGCACTTCTGGATACGTGCACCATTTTGTACATCTGGCTTTAGTGGGTACTGGGGAATTGAACTTTATTTTAAGGCTTTGTAGGCACACACCTTAACCGCTGAGCATCTCCAGCTCTTAAAAATATTTTTTTTCTTCTTTTGGTTTTTTTCCAAGATTCATTTTTATTATTTATTTATTTGTTTATTTATTAGAGACACAGAGAGAAAATGGGCACGCCAGGGCCTCTAGCCACTGCAAACGAACTCCAGACACATGTGCTACCTTGTGCATCTTGCTTATGTGGGATCTGGAGAATCAAACCTGGATCCTTAGGCTTCACAGGCAAATGCCTTAACCGCTAAGCCATCTCTCCAGCCCAGCCCTTATTTGTTTGTTTATTTATTTTCTTTTCCCTTTTTTTCCCTAAGGTAGGATCTCTCTCTGGCCCACGCTGACCTGGAATTCACTATGTAGTCTCAAGGTGGCCTCAAACTCATAGCGATCCTCCTACCTCTGCTTCCTGATTGCTGGGATTAAAGGCATGTGCTACCATGCCCGTCTTATTTTTATTTATTTATTTATTAGAGACAGAGAAAGAGGGAGAGAGTGAGAATGGGTGTGTCAGGGCCTCTAGCCCTGTGCATCTAGCTTACGTGGGACCTGGAGAATCGAACCATGGTCCTTAGGCTTTGCAGGCATGGGCCTTAACTGCTCTCCAGGCCATCTTTCTTTTTAAAGAAAGAGAGAGAGAGAAAGAGAATTGGTGTACCAAAGACAGCCACTACAAATGAACTCCAGATGTGTGTGCTTCCTTGTGTATATGTGCCACCTGTTCTGCATGTATCACCTTGTGAATCTGGCTTACTTGGGCTCTGGGGAGTCAAAGCTGGGTCCTTAGGCTTTGCAGGCACTCCAGGGCCTCTAGCCACTATAAACGAACTCCAGATGCATGTGCCACCTTGTGCTTCTGGCTTATGTGGGACCTGGAGAATTGAACCGCGGTTCTTAGGCTTTGTAGGCATGTGCCTTAACCACTAAGCCGTCTCTCCAGCCCCATCTTTTTCCTTGTTTTTTCAAGGTAGGGTCTCGCTGTAGCCCAGGCTGACTTGGGATTCACTACATAGTCTCAGGGTGGCCTCAAACTCAGGGTGATCCTCTGCCTCCCAAGTGCTGGGATTAAAGACATGTGCCACCATGCCCAGCCTAAAAATATTTTATTCATTTATTTATGAGTGAGAGAGTGAGTCCAGACACACCAGGGCCTCTTGTCATTCATTGCAGAACTCCAGACACATGCACCACTCTGTGCATCTGGCTTTGTGGGCATATGAGTAATCGAACCCAGGCTGGCTGATTTTTGCAAACAAGTGTCTTCAACCGCTGAGCCATCTCCCCAGCCCTCTTTCATTAATACATTTTTTTCTTTTGAGATAGTGTAACTATGTAGCCTAGGGTACTCTCCAACTCATGGTTAACTCCTACCTCAACTTCTGAGTACTGAGTTTATAGGCATTGAAACACCACTCCTGGCTTTCAGAAGTTTTCAGTTTTGAGTTTAAAGGGTAAGAGCTCTATCTTGTTTTCTTCTATAAAACCATATAATAGTTACTTATTGCATGAGTCATTATGAACATTGATAGGTGCCTCAGGGTTCAGATGTGTTGGCTGGGATTCTTGGATTGGAAGGATAGAGGAACTTGGAGGGTCTTGGTAATTTGTCAACTATAGCTGTATGTATTTGTAGTTAAATTGTGGTGCTAAAGATTGAATACAGGGCAAGAGCTCCACCACTGAACTTGATATTCCTAGCTCCGGCTCTATCTATAATTTCTGTTTTCTCTTTTCTTTTTCTTTTCTTTCTTATGTTTCCTAGGCTTACTCCAGACTTGCTGTGTATCAAAGGATGACCTTGAACTCTGGGATTGCTAACATGCCCTGTTAATCCTCCTGCTTCCATTTCCCAAGTTCTGGGAATACTGGAGTGTATCTCTCACATCAGTTTATAATCTTATTTTAAAAGAAAATGGTGTGATGGCGCATACTGTTAATCTCAGCACACTTGGAATACTGAGAGGAGGACTGCAAGACCCTGGTGTTTTTTTTTGTTTGTTTTTTCAAGGTAGGGTCTCACTCTAGCCCAGGATGACCTGGAACTCTCTCTGTAGCTCCAGGATGGTCTCGAACTCATGGCTATCCTCCTACCTCAGCCTCAGTGCTGGGATTAAAGGTGTCCATCATACCACACCCGACTTTTACTTATTTTATTTTTGGTGGCTACTTTCATTTTCTTTTCTTTTCTCTTCTTTTCTTTCTTTCTTTTTCTTTTCTTTTCTTTTTTTTTTTTTTTGAGAGAGTGAGATAGAGACAGAAAAGCCAGGGCCTCAGCTATTGCAATGAAGCTCCAGACATTTTCCCCACCTAGTGAACATTTGCAGCCTTGCGCTTGCCTCACCTTTGTGCATCTGGCTACCATGGGGTCTTGAGAGTAGAACATGGGTCCTTAGGCCTTGCAGCTAGCGCCTTATCTGCTAAGCCATCTCTCTTTCATTTTTTTATTTATTTATTTATTTATTTATTTATTTATTTATTTATTTTTTGTTTTTCGAGGTAGGGTCTCACTCTGGCTCAGGCTGACCTGAAATTCACTATGTAGTCTCAGGGTGGCCTTGAACTCTCGGTGATTCTCCTACCTCTGCCTCCCAAATGTCTCTCTTTCATTTTTAACTGGCCTTCCCTCAAAAAAAAAGCTAGAGTTGTGATGTGGTTAGGTTTAAAGAGGCATCTAGTGTTTGCCACTATGTATGGCTTTTTTTCTTTTCTTCTTTCTCTGTGTTGGTATTTTTTTTTTTCCGAGTTAGGGTCTCGCTCCAGCCCAGGCTGACCTGGAATTCAGTCTGTATAGTCTCAGGGTGGCCTTGAACTCATGGCAATCCTCCCACCTCTACCTCCTGAGTGCTGGGATTAAAGCTGTGCACCACCACGCTTGGCTTTTTGTGTTGGTATTTTTATTATCAAGCTACCTATCATCATCTGTTATCCATCTGTATGTCTCTCTATCTACCTATCTCTTTATCCTGGACCTCAGTGTGTAACTCAGCCTGGCCTTAATCTCTGAGCAGTACTGCCTCAGCATCCCAAGTGCTGGGATTATAGGTGTGAGTCACCATGCCCAACTTAAAGTTATTTTAAAATATCTTTTTCTATTTTTTTATTAGAGAGAGACACACAGATAGAGAGAGAGAATGGGTCCACCAGGGCCAACAGCCATTGCAAATGAACTCCAGATGCATACACCACATTGTATATCTGGCTTATGTAGGTACTAAGGAATCTAACCTGGGTCCTTAGGCTTTGCAGGAAAGCACCTTAATCACTAAGCCATCTCTCCTTCAAGTCCTTGAAGTTATTTTATTCAAACTTTTTTTTTCTTTTTTTAAAGATTCTTTTTTATTTATTTATGTATTTATTTATTTATTAGAGACAGACAGAGGGAAAGAGAGAGAGGCAGAGTGAGAATAGGCGCACCAGGGCCTCTAGCCAATGCAAATGAACTCCAGACGCTTGCGCCCCCTTGTGCATCTGGATTATGTGGGACCTGGAGAATCGAACTGGGATCCTTAGGCTTTGCAGGCAAATGCCTTAACCGCTAAGCCATCTCTCCAGCCCTATTCGAACTTTTTGTTTGAGACCAGATCTCACTATATAGCCCCATGTTGGTCTGAAACTTGTGCTAACCCTCATAGGTGCTGGGATTATAAGCATGCACCAACACAACCAGCTATGCATTCCTTCCATAGCTGGAAAAATTAAAGCTGAGAAAAATGAAAACTTTCAGTCAAACAGCTGATGTGAGCTGTTCCTGGCTCAGTGTGCCCCAGGGGCCTGTGCCTCTGCACCACTACATCGTGCCAAACATGAAGTTGTTGTCTTCCTGTGTGGACCCTATGAAATTCCGAGAATACATCTTTCTTTCAACATATGACCTGAAGTAGGAACAGCTGAGTGTGGGCATCCTCAGTCAGTATGATGGCAACACCTCAAACACACGGTTTAAAATGAAATTTTTGCCGGGTGTGGTTGTATACATCTTTAATCCAGCACTCAGGAGGCAGAGGTAGGAGAATCACCGTGAGTTTGAGGCCACCCTGAGACTACATAGTGAGTTCCAGGTTAGCCGAGACTAGAGTGAAACCCTACCTCAAAAAAACCAAAGAAAAAAATTTTTAAAAATGAGACTTGCAATCTGGTCATCGTTTCTTGGCCTGCAGCTCTGCTTCTTTCCTACCTTTTCTTGTCAGCACTGCCTAGGCATGCTAGCCTGGGAATCCTCCTGACTATCCTTCCTCTTCCTGTGTGGTCCTCTGCACTTGCACTTCACTGCTGCCCTCTGGGGAGCTCTCTACATGTCTTACTTGCATCACTACAGACACAGCCTCATCTTCCTTCTATCCCTTCTTAGCAGTAGAGAACATGGTGTACCCTCGCCCACCTGTATGTCCTGCACACCTGCACCATGCGTTTTCATTTATGTTCAATTCATTTAGAAGGTATGTCTTCTTCTGGAATCCCTTCTCTGGCTCCCATAGGTCGGGGTTGGATGTGTTCTGTAATTCCTCTTCTTAACTTTGGCAGCTATGAGGTGAGAAGGCTTTGTATTGCTGCCACTTACTGGGTGATTGAAGTCATCATCACTGCTAGTGCGATCTCACACTGGAAGAGCACCGAGTTGGAATTCAGAAAGCTCAGGCCTTAACTCCGTTTATCCGTGTTGTCTAATCTCTTCTCCCTCCACTGATAAATCCTAGAGTGCTACATCAGAGTCAGAGCTTTCAGATGGTGGTGTCTTTTGGTTTTCACCTTGGAACTTCATTATTAACTTCTTTTAAAAAATAATTTTTATTTTCTTATTTACAAGAAGAGAGAGAATGGGCACACCAGGGCCTCGAGCCTCTGCGAACGAACTCTAGATGCATGCACCACTGTGTATCTGGCTTTACGTGGGTCCTGGGGCCCTGCTTATGTATGAGCATGAGCTTTACCCATGGCCCACACCTCCAGCTCATTCCCACTGGTTTTTTTTTTTTTTTTTTTTTTTTGGAATTCACTATGTAGTCTCAGGGTGGCCTCGAACTCACAGCGATCCTCCTACCTCTGCCTCCCGAGTGCTGGGATTAAAGGCGTGCGCCACCAAGCCCGGCTTTTTTTTTTTTTTAAATATTATTTATTTATTTGAGAGAGATACAGAAATAGTCAGGTAGAGAGAGAGAGAGAGAACAGGCACGCCAGGGCCTCCAGCCACTGCAAATGAACTCCAGATGTGTGTGCCACCTTGTGCATCTGGCTTACATGGGTCCTGGAGAATTCGGCCTCGAACCGGGGTCCTTAGGCTTCACAGGCAAGCGCTTAACCTCTAAGCCATCTCTCCAGCCCTTGTTTTTGGTTTTGTGCGGTAGGGTCTCACTCTAGCCCAGGCTGACCCGGAACTCACTCTGTAGCCCAAGACTGGCCTCGAACTGACAGTGATCCTTTTATCTCTGCCTCCCAAGCGTGGGCCACTATTCCTGGCTTCATTCACACCTAAAGAATTATTTAGAAGGGGGGAATCACATACAATGTTCTATAATATTCACCTGAAAGTATTTTTTCTTCTTTAGAGCCTACCTAGCCTGGCATGGTGATGCACGTTTTTAGTCCCAGTACTTGGTAGGCCAAGGTAGGAGGATTGCTGTGAGTTCAAGAACAACCTGGGGCTACAGAGTGAATTCCAGGTCAGACTGGGGCTGGATTGAGACCCTACCTGGGGGGTTGGGGGGAAAGCCTACTTCTTAAGATGCTGTTTTATATTACCAAATAAGATACAGTATACTGCAATTACTTCCTGCTTAAAAGAAACAACTCATTTTAGAGCCGGGCATGGTGGCACATGCCTTTAATCCCAGTGCAAGACCCTGTCTCAAAAAAAGCAAGGTTGGGACTGGGTGTGGTGGCTTATGCCTTTAATCCCAGCAGAGGTAGGAGGATCGCTGTGAGTTTGAGGCTACCCTGAGTCTACATAGTGAATTCCAGATCAGGCTGGGCTAGAGTGAGACCCTACCTCAAAAAACCAAAAATAAAAGAAAGAAAGAAAAGAAAAGAAACAACTCATTTACTCATTTCAGCTAAATCTACAGAAAACATGGGCTCACAGTATCTCCTCGCCCCGCCCCCCCCAATACTTACCCCTGAAAATTCTGTAAGCAATTCCATTTTTCACAAGACATATTTAGAGGTAGGATGCTGGGATCCAGGTGTGTTTTTGGAATTTCTGGATATAGTCGGGCTATTCTTATGTGTGCAAAACAAACCCCTTATTATCCTCTAACGAGTAATGATTAAAAAAATCCAGGAACCAATTGTTTACTGCTCCATCGACACAAACTTCATGAGGGGCCCTCAAAATATCCTTCCTACCTATGCCTCAGCCATCTCCATTGCCCCCAACCCATCATCATCCCTGTGACTTTGGGCCCAGGCCATTGATGGCTACCCTTCCATGATGAGCCCTGGGGAGCCAGGATGTCCCTCACACATCATGCCCGACATGCTGTGGAGGCCATGGAGGGTGGGAATGGGGGACATGGGCTAGGTCAGAGAGTTGGGACTGGGGACAGGAAAAACCAGTGGGCAGCAGGATTGCTGGGGACCAGGCCCTTGGGGGGAAGAAGGCTACTGTCCCCCGGTGGTCCCAGTGTTGTCACCATGGCTGCACGCGGGCTCTGAAAAACTGTTTTGAGTATTTTTTGAGACTGAGTTTCACCTTGTCCATGTTGGACTGAGCTGGCCTCATAACTGTCCTACCTACTCGCCTTTCTAGTGCTGGGATTACAGATATTCAACCTCACGCCCAGCTTTTGTCTCCCTCTCTCCCTCTTTCCTTCCTTCATTCTTTCTTTCTTCTTTCATTTTTTAAAATTTTGTTTTATTTTATTTATTTATTTATTTGAGAGCAACAGACAGACAGAGAAAGAGGCAGAGAGAGAAAGGAAGAGAATGGGTGCACCAGGGCCTCCAGCCACTGCAAATAAACTCCAGATGCATGCGCCACCATGTGCATCTGGCTTACGTGGGACCTGGAGAATCAAACCGGGGTCCTTAGGCTTCACAGGCATATGCTTTAACTGCTAAGGCATTTCTCCAGCCCTATTTTTATATTTATTTATTTGACAGAAGAAAGGTGGGGAGATAGAGAGACAGAGAATGGGTGCTCCAGGGCCCCAGGCACTGCAAACAAACTCCAGACACATGCGCCCCCTTGTGCATCTGGCTAATGTGAGTCCTGGGGAATAGAACCTGGGTCCTTTGGCTATAGGCAAGCGCCTTAACTACTAAGCCATCCCTCCAGCCTGGCACACACCTTTAAACACAGCACTTGGGAGGCAGAGTTAAGAGGATTGCTGTGAGTTTGAGACCAGCCTGGGACTAAGAGTTTGTACCAGGTCAGCCTGGGCTATAGTGAGACCCTAACTTGGAAGAAAAAAAAAGGAAAAAGATGAAAATTATAGATTCCAAAATGAATTTGTTAACTTACAAAACTGTCCCACAAACCAGAGTGGTACTCATGACCAGATCTTAAGTACTTAAAAGTGGTAACAGTCTTCTCAAGGTTTGCAGCTTGGCTCACTCCACCAACTGACCAGTATTCCTAGTCATTTGTTGTTCCCCCCCCATTTTATTTTATTTTATTTTATTTTTTTATTTTATTTTATTTTATTTTATTTTATTTATTGTTGGTTTTTCGAGGTAGGGTTTAGCTCTAGTTCAGGCTGCGTATTCTCAGGGTGGCCTCGAACTAACAGTGATCCTCCTATCTCTGCCTCCCGAGTGCTGTGATTAAAGGCATGTACCACCATGCCTGGCTTCCTTTTTTTTTTTTTCTCATAATAATTACTTGCATTCGACCGTAGTTTTCAGACACTCAACAAATGTGCAAGATACCAATCTAGATCCCTGGGATACTTTAGTGAATTCAACATGGCAAATTGAGCTGATATCCTTGGTACATAGTTTAATACTAAGTTGTAAATCATAAGATTATGATAGAGGTTCTGCCAGGTTCTCTGTATTTATGATGTGCTGAGTTAACCTTTATCTGGTAAGACATTTTATCGCCTCAAAGAACTTCAGCATTTGCCCTTTGACCATGTTTATCACTTCCTTTAGAAAAAGCTGTGAGCATCATGGGAAGAGAAGTAAGTTTTCTCTTTTTAGTTTCTCTTCTTAGTCTGCATTGAACAGGTAAGTTTCTCCCACAGGAAATTGAGACATGGAAACACTTTAGGTCAGGGACTGCAGTTATGACAAAGATGTCCCAGAAAGTGTCCTGCTGGAGAGGCCTCCAGAAACAGCTTCTCTCTGTAGACAGAGCTAGGTAAAGGCACCACTACATTTTCTTTCAAAGGAATTCACACAGTAGGCATCCCTGCCTGAGCATCATATGACCTTTTCTGTATCCGCATCCAAGATGAATGAGGAGTGTCACCCACAATGTCACTATAAGCACTGTATCAACTCTTTCCTATTGTTCTTGGCTTTTCTGCTCTCTAAATGAAATTTGTACTATTAATTGTTGGATGTATTAATTGTCCTATAAGAAGAGCCATTTGGTTTATTTAGGAGTAAAGAATTTCCCCATCTTTAAAATATTTTTATTTATGTATTTGTTTCTTTGAGACAGTGTGTGTGTGTGTGTGTGTGTGTGTATGTGTGGGTGGGTGGGTGTGCCAGGGTCTCTTCCATTGTAAACAAACTCCAGATGCATGCGCTGTACCACTTTGTGCATCTTGCTTTACATGAGTATAGGGAATTGAACCCAGGCCATGAGGCTTTGCAAGCCATTGCCTTTAACCGCTAAGCAATCTCTCCAGCCTGAATTTGCCCATTTTTGACATGGGGTTCTTGCTATGTTGCTCAGGGTGTTCTAGAACTCAATGAGCATCCTAGCCTGGTTCACGCTCATGGATATCCTGCCTTAGCCTCAAAAGTACTTGGATTATACGCATGGGCTACCACGCCTGACAGGAATTTTCTCTTAATTTATATACGTTCCTTTACATATGGCAAGGGTATTTATTTATTTGTTTCCTTTTTTCAGAAGAAATTTTTTTTTTTTTTTTGAGGTAGGGTCTTACTCTAGCCTAGGCTGATCTGGAATCCACTATGTAGTCTCACGGTGGCCTCAAATTCACAGCAATCCTGCTACCTCTGCCTCCCAAGTGCTGGGATTAAAGGTGTATGCCATCACATCTGGCTATAAATTCATTTTTTGTGTGCACATTTGGAGAAAATGGAATTGTTTTTTTTGAGGCAGGGTTTCACTGTATCCCAGGCTGACCTGGAACTCATTCTGTATCCCAGGTTGGCCTTGAATTCATGGAATTCTTCTATCTCAGCCTTTCCCAAGTGCTAGGATTACAGGTATGAGCCAACACACCCAGCTCGAAAGTGTCTTTCTGAGAATGGGTCTCATGTATCCCAGGCTAGCACCAAACTCATGTAGCTGAGGTTGTCCTTGGACTTCTGATCCTTCTGCCCCAATCTCTCAGGTGCTGGGATTAAAAGTGTGCGCTAACAGCCGGGCGTAGTGGCAGAGGTAGGAGGATCACTGATAGTTTGAGGCCACCCTGAGACTACATAGTAAATTCCAGGTCAGCCTGGGCTAGAGTGAAACCTTACCCCAAAAACAAACAAACAACAAAAAAAGTGTGTGCTATCATACTCATATCTCTCCCTCCCCTTCCCCCTTTCTCTCTAGAATCTCACACATAAGTTTAGTTCAGGCTATTCTGGGACTCATTGTAGTATAGGCTGGCCTAACACTCAGGATTCTTCTGCTCTAACCTCCTTAAGTACCAGAATTACAGGTATGAGTCACTACTCCTGGCTAGAAGAAGCATTTCCTTTCTTCTTTAAAAATTATTTTTAGGCTGGAGAGATGGCTCAGTGTTTAAAACACTTGCTTGTGAAACCTAAGGACCTGGGTTTGAATCCCCAATTCCCATGTAAGCCATATGCAGAAGGTAGTGCACGCATCTGGAGTTCATTTGCAATGGCTGGAGGCCCTGGTGCACCCATTCTGTCCTTCTCTCTCTGTCTGCCTCTTTCCCTCTGTCAAATAAATAAACTAATGAAATAAAATAAAATGAAAAAAATTAAAATATTTTTATTTGCAAGGGGAGAGAGAAAGGACATAGAGAATGGGCACTCCAGGGCCTTTTGCCACTGTATATAAACTCTAGATAAATACAGAACTTTGTGCTTCTGATTTAACATGGGTACTGGGCCTGAGCCAGCAGACTTTGCAAGCAAGAGCCTTTATCCACTGAATCATCTTCCTACCCCAGCTTTCTTTTTTATTTTAAATATTTTAATTAATTAATTAATTTTAGAAAGAAGGTGATTGTGAGAGAGAAACAGGTAAACATATTAAGAAAAAATGGGCACACCAGGGCCCTTAGCCACTGCAAACGCACTCCAGATGCATGTGCCACCTTGTGCACCTGGCTTTATGTGGGTACTGGGGAATTGAAATCAGGTATTTAGGCTTTGCAGGCAAGTGCCATAACTTCTGAGCCATCTCACTAGTCCCATCTTTTTAAAAATGCTTCATTGATTTATTTATTTGAGGGGAGGCATGCCAGGGCTTCTAACCACTGCAAACACTCCATACGCACATGCCACCTAGTGCATCTGGTTTACATGGATACTGGGGAGTCAAACCTGGGTCCTTAGGCTTCACAGGCAAGCGCCTTAACAGCTAAGCCATCCCTCCAGCCATCTGTCATTTTTTGAGAAAGGGTTTTACTCTAGGCAGTCTTGAACTCACTATGTCATCTACACTGACCTTTAACTCATAGTAATCTTCCTGACTCAGCCTCCTGTGTACCAGGATTGTAAACATGAAGCATCACACCTGGAAGGAGAAGTTATTTCTGATGCCTTATTATTAATTTTTTTTTTTTGCAAGGTAAGGTCTCACTCTGGTCCAGGCTGAATTCACTATGTAGTCTCAGGGTGGCCTCGAACTCCCGGCGATCCTCCTACCTCTGCCTCCCGAGTGCTGGGATTAAAGGCGTGCGCCACCACGCCCGGCTCTTATTATTAATTTTTATGATTCTGTCTAAAGAGCAACTCAGACATCTTCATTGGATTGAACTTTTCATTCTGTGGATAAGAAATTCAGTTGCTGAGTATCTTTTAACCACTTTGACAGCTACCTGAATTTTCACACTGGATTGCAATGTGTTTTGCAGGTTTTCAATTCAAAAACAGCCGAACTACTTAGTCATCATCAAGTGGAAATAAAACAGGAATTCCCAAGGGAAGGGTATGTTTCCTATTTTAATACGTAAAGGCTCTAATGTTTATAGATTGATCTCACCTTATGTGCCCTGTGGACTGGTAAATAAACTTTGCCAAGAAGACTTGGATTGGGATTATTCAAGAAAAGAAGCAATAATTTACTAGTTTAGCAAAATCGCGTGGGTTTAGGGATTCAGGGACAGAAAAGAATGAGTATTAAATATCAGAAATTGTACATTAACATTGAAGTCATCCATTTCCGTGTTCCCACTGGGACTTCCTGATTACTATTATTATTATTAATTATTTTGCTTGAGGCAACAGGGTCTCACTCTGTAGCCCAGCCTGGCTTAGAATTTGAGGCAATCCTCCTTCCTCGGCCTCCCAAGTGCTGAGATTATTGGAATTTGTCAATACATACAGTTAGTGACTACCCTTCAAATGATTGATTCCTTCTGTAAAGTACTGGGAAATATTAAGGAAATGGGCTTTTGTTTCTTCAGCATGCAGGATATGGATATTCTTGGGTTCTAATTTTTCTTTGTAAGGTTGCTCTTCTATAAAAATATCTTGATTTGTATTGATTTCTTCTAGATTAAAAATATGTATTTTTTTGTTGTTGTTCCAAAGATGGGTTGAACAAGACCCGAAGGAAATTCTCCAGTCTGTCTATGAATGCATAGAGAAAACATGTGAGAAACTTGGGCAGCTCAATATTGATATTTCCAACATCAAAGGTATTTTAATTGAATATTTTACTCATGTGGTGTGGCTTTGACAATCACATTCACTAATGTATTCTTTCAGCTCATAACTGAGTCCTCATGCAATGCAAGCTACTTCTGTGAGAACTTGGGGGCACAACAACAAACAGAATGATCCAGTCCCTGCTTGTATTGTCCTTTTACTCTGGTGAACATGAGACAAACTATAAAATATGACAAAGCAAGCTAATTTTAGATATTAATAAGCCCCATGATGAAAACAAAATCCTTGAGTGATTTAAAGGGATATGCCTAGAAAGCAGGAAGGCTTCTCTGAGGAGGTATCACTTTTGCTGAGATTTCAAAGTCTAAAAGCGGCTAGCCATTTGACTGTCCAGGGAAAGGATGTTTGCAGAAAAGTAAACAGTAGTACATGCCTTGACCCCAAGGTGAGGATAAATTGGTATATTGCATGGTGTAGCAGACAGCTTCAGGTTTGCTGAGATGAACTTCCAGACCAGGCACAGTTATGGTTGAAGGGATATTATTTATTGAAGCTTACAGATCCAGGGAAGTTCCATAAAGGCAGGAAAAGCGGCCTGCTCTTCACAGGGCCAAGCATTGAGAGAAAAACCAACCAGCCACCACAGCACACAGAGCAAAACTACAGCCAAAAGGTCACACAGCACACTTCAGGAACTCCTGCTAGGCACATTTGCATATCTTTACAATGGAATCTCAAACCCACACCATTAACACCTTAAGACCAGCCCCCAGTGACATTGCCTCTAGCAAGGTGATTGAAGATGCAAACTATAACTAATAAAACACTGAATATATTGGGGGACATATATTCAAACTACCACACATGGTCAGAAAGAAGACTGGCATGCCAACAAGACAGTAAAAGCAGGTTAAGGTGCAAGAGCAGTTGGGCAAGGAGACTCAGTGTGTGTGTGTACACGTGTGCACGGGCATGTGTATTACAGTGCGTGCATGGAAGTCAGAGGACAACTTTTGTATGTCAGTCTTCTTTCTCATTTGATGTGGTGTCACTCTTTTTTTATTTTTATTTTTTAATTATTTATTTGCAAGGGTGGGGGGAGAGAGAATGAAAATGGGAGCACCAAGGTCACCAGCCACTACAAATGAACTTCACATGATTGTGCCACTTTGCGTACATGGCTTTACATGGGTACTGGGCAGGTGAACTCAGGTTCTTAGGCATTGCAGGCAAGTGTCTTAACCTCTGAGCTATCTCTCCAGCCCTCATTCTTTTTTTAAAAAATAGCTGGCCTTTAATCCCAGCACTTGGGAGGCAGAGGTAGGAGGATCGCCTTGAGTTCAAGGCCACCCTGAGACTACATAGTTAATTCCAGGTCAGCCTGGGCCAGAGTGAGACCCTACTTCAAAAAACCAAAAAAAAAAAGAAAAAAAAAGAAAAAAAAGCTGGACATGGTGGCGTATGCCTTTAATCCTAGCACTTGGGATGCAGAGGTAGGAGGATCACTGAGTTTGAGGCCACCCTGAGACTATATGTTGAATTCCAGGTCAGCCTGGGCCAGAGTGAGACCCTACCTCGAAAAAAATATTTTACTTATTTATTTAATAAGTGGGTAGGGGGGAGAGAGAATAAGAATAGATACACAGGGCTCCAGCTGCTACAAATGAAGTCCAGCTGCATGTGTCACTTTGTTATTTTTGGTTTGTCAAAGTAGGGTCTTATTCTAGCCCAGGCTGACCTGGAATTCACTATGTAGTTTCAGGGTAGCCTCGAACTCATGGCCATTGTCCTACCTCTGCCCCCACTGTGCTAGGATTAAAGGCATGCACCACCATGCCCTAGTGCATCACTTTTTGAATCTTACTTTGCATGGGTACTGAGGAATTGAACCCAGGTCACTAGGCTTTGTAGGCAAGCACCTTAACCAGTGAGCCATCTCTCCAGCCCTTGATGCAGTCTCATTCTTGTTGCTCACCACTCTTCACAGCTATGTTTGCTAGGCTAGCTGGTTTGCAAGCTTCTGGGAAATTTTCCTTTCTCTCCCTCTTATCTCACTATAGGTGTGATAGGATTACTGCAGCCCACCATTGAATTGGCATTGGAAGGAACCAGCTTTGGTTTTCCTATGTGCAAGTCTTGGTAACAAATCTAGAACGATGCATAAAGAATCTGACATCACCAAACCAACTTCCCTTAGCTATGACGAGAGATTTATTGCAGGTCATGTAGTTGTTTGTTGGCAGGTAGCATTTAAGTATAGCCCCTGCAACTCAGACGAGTACTTTTATATTTTGGATTGAACTTTTCATTCTGTGGATAAGAAATTCAGTTGCTGAGTATCTTTTAACCACTTTGACAGCTACCTGA
This sequence comes from Orientallactaga sibirica, assembly GCA_036365145.1. Taxonomy (NCBI): domain Eukaryota; kingdom Metazoa; phylum Chordata; class Mammalia; order Rodentia; family Dipodidae; genus Orientallactaga; species Orientallactaga sibirica. The sequence goes on from JAEOAD010000840.1 coordinate 4,598,030, forward strand.
ATTTTCACACTGGATTGCAATGTGTTTTGCAGGTTTTCAATTCAAAAACAGCCGAACTACTTAGTCATCATCAAGTGGAAATAAAACAGGAATTCCCAAGGGAAGGGTATGTTTCCTATTTTAATACGTAAAGGCTCTAATGTTTATAGATTGATCTCACCTTATGTGCCCTGTGGACTGGTAAATAAACTTTGCCAAGAAGACTTGGATTGGGATTATTCAAGAAAAGAAGCAATAATTTACTAGTTTAGCAAAATCGCGTGGGTTTAGGGATTCAGGGACAGAAAAGAATGAGTATTAAATATCAGAAATTGTACATTAACATTGAAGTCATCCATTTCCGTGTTCCCACTGGGACTTCCCTGATTACTATTATTATTATTAATTATTTTGCTTGAGGCAACAGGGTCTCACTCTGTAGCCCAGCCTGGCTTAGAATTTGAGGCAATCCTCCTTCCTCGGCCTCCCAAGTGCTGAGATTATTGGAATTTGTCAATACATACAGTTAGTGACTACCCTTCAAATGATTGATTCCTTCTGTAAAGTACTGGGAAATATTAAGGAAATGGGCTTTTTGTTTCTTCAGCATGCAGGATATGGATATTCTTGGGTTCTAATTTTCTTTGTAAGGTTGCTCTTCTATAAAAATATCTTGGATTTGTATTGATTTCTTCTAGATTAAAAATATGTATTTTTTTGTTGTTGTTCCAAAGATGGGTTGAACAAGACCCGAAGGAAATTCTCCAGTCTGTCTATGAATGCATAGAGAAAACATGTGAGAAACTTGGGCAGCTCAATATTGATATTTCCAACATCAAAGGTATTTTAATTGAATATTTTACTCATGTGGTGTGGCTTTGACAATCACATTCACTAATGTATTCTTTCAGCTCATAACTGAGTCCTCATGCAATGCAAGCTACTTCTGTGAGAACTTGGGGGCACAACAACAAACAGAATGATCCAGTCCCTGCTTGTATTGTCCTTTTACTCTGGTGAACATGAGACAAACTATAAAATATGACAAAGCAAGCTAATTTTAGATATTAATAAGCCCCATGATGAAAACAAAATCCTTGAGTGATTTAAAGGGATATGCCTAGAAAGCAGGAAGGCTTCTCTGAGGAGGTATCACTTTTGCTGAGATTTCAAAGTCTAAAAGCGGCTAGCCATTTGACTGTCCAGGGAAAGGATGTTTGCAGAAAAGTAAACAGTAGTACATGCCTTGACCCCAAGGTGAGGATAAATTGGTATATTGCATGGTGTAGCAGACAGCTTCAGGTTTGCTGAGATGAACTTCCAGACCAGGCACAGTTATGGTTGAAGGGATATTATTTATTGAAGCTTACAGATCCAGGGGAAGTTCCATAAAGGCAGGAAAAGCGGCCTGCTCTTCACAGGGCCAAGCATTGAGAGAAAAACCAACCAGCCACCACAGCACACAGAGCAAAACTACAGCCAAAAGGTCACACAGCACACTTCAGGAACTCCTGCTAGGCACATTTGCATATCTTTACAATGGAATCTCAAACCCACACCATTAACACCTTAAGACCAGCCCCCAGTGACATTGCCTCTAGCAAGGTGATTGAAGATGCAAACTATAAACTAATAAAATACTGAATATATTGGGGGACATATATTCAAACTACCACACATGGTCAGAAAGAAGACTGGCATGCCAACAAGACAGTAAAAGCAGGTTAAGGTGCAAGAGCAGTTGGGCAAGGAGACTCAGTGTGTGTGTGTACACGTGTGCACGGGCATGTGTATTACAGTGCGTGCATGGAAGTCAGAGGACAACTTTTGTATGTCAGTCCTTCTTTCTCATTTGATGTGGTGTCACTCTTTTTTTATTTTTATTTTTTAATTATTTATTTGCAAGGGTGGGGGGAGAGAGAATGAAAATGGGAGCACCAAGGTCACCAGCCACTACAAATGAACTTCACATGATTGTGCCACTTTGCGTACATGGCTTTACATGGGTACTGGGCAGGTGAACTCAGGTTCTTAGGCATTGCAGGCAAGTGTCTTAACCTCTGAGCTATCTCTCCAGCCCTCATTCTTTTTTTAAAAAATAGCTGGCCTTTAATCCCAGCACTTGGGAGGCAGAGGTAGGAGGATCGCCTTGAGTTCAAGGCCACCCTGAGACTACATAGTTAATTCCAGGTCAGCCTGGGCCAGAGTGAGACCCTACTTCAAAAAACCAAAAAAAAAAAAAAAAAAGAAAAAAAAGCTGGACATGGTGGCGTATGCCTTTAATCCTAGCACTTGGGATGCAGAGGTAGGAGGATCACTGAGTTTGAGGCCACCCTGAGACTATATGTTGAATTCCAGGTCAGCCTAGGCCAGAGTGAGACCCTACCTTGAAAAAAATATTTTACTTATTTATTTAATAAGTGGGTAGGGGGTAGAGAGAATAAGAATAGATACACAGGGCTCCAGCTGCTACAAATGAAGTCCAGATGCATGTGTCACTTTGTTATTTTTGGTTTGTCAAAGTAGGGTCTTATTCTAGCCCAGGCTGACCTGGAATTCACTATGTAGTTTCAGGGTAGCCTCGAACTCATGGCCATTGTCCTACCTCTGCCCCCACTGTGCTAGGATTAAAGGCATGCACCACCATGCCCTAGTGCATCACTTTTTGAATCTTACTTTGCATGGGTACTGAGGAATTGAACCCAGGTCACTAGGCTTTGTAGGCAAGCACCTTAACCAGTGAGCCATCTCTCCAGCCCTTGATGCAGTCTCATTCTTGTTGCTCACCACTCTTCACAGCTGTGTTTGCTAGGCTAGCTGGTTTGCAAGCTTCTGGGAAATTTTCCTTTCTCTCCCTCTTATCTCACTATAGGTGTGATAGGATTACTGCAGCCCACCATTGAATTGGCATTGGAAGGAACCAGCTTTGGTTTTCCTATGTGCAATTCTTGGTAACAAATCTAGAATGATGCATAAAGAATCTGACATCACCAAACCAACTTCCCTTAGCTATGACGAGAGATTTATTGCAGGTCATGTAGTTGTTTGTTGGCAGGTAGCATTTAAGTATAGCCCCTGCAACTCAGACGAGTACTTTTATATTTTTTCATGAAAAGCACTGGTAATTTCACAAGGCATGCAGTTTATATTTCATATATGACAAGTAAATTATCTCAGTCAACTGAGAGCAATATCACTTTTGGTTTCCTTATAATCATTAACAGATTTGATCATATCTGATTGTATATCTTTCACAAATTCATGACTCATTGGTTTTGGTTGCCATCATCAATAAAAAAGTTTATTAACTTCAAAACTGGGTGTGATGGTGCATGGCAATATTCCTAGCATGTGGGTAGCTGAAGAAGGAGGGTTGCTGTGAGTTTGAGGCCAACTTGTGTTATGGAATAAGACTCGCTTTCAACACTTCTGGTGCATAAAAAGATTTTTTTTTTTGTTTTTAAAGGTAGGGTTTCGCTCTAGACCAGGCTGACCTGTAATTCACTATGTAGTCTCAGGGTGGCCTTGAACTCATGACAATCCTCCTATCTCTGCCTCCTGAGTGCTGGGATTAAAGGCATGTGCCACCATGCCCAGCCATTAAATATATATTGAGGTAGGGTCTCCCTCTGGCCCAGGCTGACCTGGAATTAATTATGTAGTCTAAGGGTGGCCTTAAACTCACAGCAATCCTCCTACCTCTGCCTGCCAAGTGCTGGGATTTAAAGGCATGCAACACCATGCCCGGCTCATAAAAAGATCTTTGACTTCAGATCACTATGAACAAGACTTAAGAAATTATAAAATGTAAAAAAATTGCAATACTAGCTACTATCATTCATTCTCTTTCAAGTGATAGGAACAAAACATAAAACTGTTTCAAAGATGAAGACATAACATTCTCAAGAGTTAAAATTCTCATTCTCTTTCTTGGATGTAGGATCTCACTCTGGCCCAGGCTGACCTGGAACTCACTATGTAGTCTCAGGCTGGCCTCAAATTAACAGTGATCCTCCTACCTCTGCCTCCTGGGTTCTGGGATTAAAGGTATGTACTAACATGCCTGGCCGGTTTTCATTTCAAATATACTTCTGTCATGTGAAACTGTGCAGTTTTGCCTTCCCAAAAAGCTGTTTTCTATCATCTATCTATCTATCTATCTATCTATCTATCTATCTATCTATCTATCTATCTATCATCATCTATCATCTATCTATTTAAGAGAGAGAGAGAAAAAATGGTCACGCCAGGGTCTCTGGTTTTCCGTGGACTGGGGAATTGAACCAGGGTCCTTAGGCTTTAGAGGCAAGCATCTTAACCACTGAACTATCTCTCCAACCCCCCAAAAGCTGTTTTTTTAATTTTATTTATTCTTATGTATATTATTCTGGTTTTACATTCATAGTGGTGACTCCATTATCCTCCTCCCTGTTCTCCCTCTTCCATAGGGACCCTCACGACACCAGAAAGAGGTTGAAGGAGATAAACACAGAGAACATCTAACTCCCAAAAGCTGTTTTTGAGACAGGGTCTAGTTAGGCAGCTTGGCTTTGGGCCTCAAACTCACTATGTAGCCCAGGCTGGCTTCCAACTTGTGGTTCTCCTTCCTTCATCTTCCAAATTCTATAATTATAGTTATATATCACCTTACCCAGCTTGAAAAAACCTCTTAACCACATGCAAATCTAAAGCTCTACTTATTTTTGCTTTGTGTGTTTTTAGGTTTTTTTTTTGGGGGGGGGAGTCCCTGAATGTGTTCCAGTTATAAATTAACCTTTATTTACTTATTGTGATTCTGGGGCTCCTACTCCTATGCATGCTGGGCAAGCACTTTACCACTGAGCCAGACACTCAGGTTGCATTTATTTTCAAAAGGATTCATCCACAACAAAACTACCAAGGCAACAATTATTCATACTTTGAATTATTTCTAAAGGTTTATTTATTAATTATCAAGCAGAGAGAGAGAGAGAGGACAGAGACAGAATGGGCATACCAGGGCCTCTAGCCATTGCAAACAAACTCCAGATGCATGTGTCCCTTTTGTGCATCTGGTTTTACATGGCTACTGGGGAATCAAATTCAGGTTTTTAGGTTTTGTGAGCAAGCTCCTTAAAAGCTGAGCCATCTCTCTAGCCCCTCTAAGGGCTTTTTGTCATATACCTATATATGTATATATTATGTTTATATCATTTATTTTATATCAGAATTTATATTATGATTTCAGAAACAATAAAATGTAAATATTACTGGGTATGGTTTGGCACATGCCTTTAATCCCAGCACTTGGAAAGCTGAGGTAGGGGGATTACTGTGAGTTCAAGGCCAGCCTGAGTCTACATAATGAATTCCAGGTCATTTTTGTGCATGTATAAGATAGGGTCATGGGTCATGGAGAGAGATGAATATATTTTCTTTTTTTTTTTTAAGCTTAGAGAGATTTAGATTAAGAGAAGGAAAAAGAAGAGGTTATGAAGATCTCCTGCTCACAAAAAGGCATGCTGGGGTAAAGCCCCTATTTTTTTTAAAAAAAACTATTTTGTGAGAGCCAGGCGTGATAGCACATACCATTAATCCAAGCACTTGGGAGGCTGAGGTAAGAAGATCGCCATGAGTTTGAGGTCAGTCTGGAGCTACAGAGGGAATTCCAGGTAGGCATGGGTTTGAATGAGGCCGCCTCAAAAACAAAACAAAAAATTGTGGGGGCAATGCCTCCATAGTGTTATGTTCATATGTGTAGTAATATATTTTCCTAATTGTGATTATAACTTTTGATTTTGGGGGGGCAGTGTTTCAAGGTAGGGTTTCACTCTAGCCTAGACTGATCTGGAATTCAGTAAGTAGTCTCTGGGTGGCCTCAAACTCACAGTGATCTTATCTGTGCCTCCTAAATACTGGAATTAAAGGCCTGCCCCCATGCCCGATCTTTTTTTTTTTTTTTTTTTGGTTTTCGATTTTTCGAGGTAGGGTCTCACTCTGGTCCAGGCTGACCTGGAATTAAGTATGTAGTCTCAGGGTGGCCTCAAACTCTCGGCGATCCTCCTACCTCTGCCTCCCGAGTGCTGGGATTAAAGGCGTGCGCCACCACACCCAGCTCCATGCCCGATCTTATGTAACCCAGCTTGGCTTCAAACTCACAGTGATCCTCCTGCCTCAGCCTCTCCAAAGTGCTGGAATTAATTACAGACATGAGCCAGGCTTATGCATGTTAGATAGATTTTAACTAGTTGAATTATGTTGCTGACTCTCAATGTGGAGAAGAAATATTTAATAATATTTATGAAAAGTATCAATTTGGCAGATGTAAGAGCAATATATTGGGTTTTATATATGCTAATAATTATGGTATCTCTAAGAACAAGAACATGAGGCCAAGAAATGTGCGTTTTATGCATATAATTATGCCTCTAAATAGTGCAAGTGAATTAGGGTGACATACTAAAAAACCTGAATGTGCTATTCTGACTGCGAAAGAGGCAATTAAAATTAGTAGCCATTTGGGCTGGAGAGATGGCTTACCAATTAAAGTGCTTGCCTGTGAAGCCAAAGGACCCAGGTTTAATTCCCCAGGACCCACATAAGCCAGATACACAAGGTGGCGCATGTGTCTGGAGTTCTTTTGCAATGGCTGTCTCTTTCTACCTCTTTCTCAAATAAATAAAATAAATAATTAAAAATTTGAGAAATATTTAAAAAAATTAGTAGACATTAGCAATGACACATGTCGATGGGATTGACAAAAAAGCTGCTCCGTTTTAAAAAAATATATTTTTATTTATTTATTTATTTGAGAAAGAGAGACAGCGAATGGATGCCCAAAGGCCTCTAGCCACTGCAAACGAGCTCCAGACACATGTGCCACCATGTGCATCTGGCTTGCGTGGGACCTGGAGAATCAAACTGGGGTCTTTAGGCTTCGCAGTCATGTACCTTAACTGCTAAGCCATCTCTCTAGCCCCACCTTTTATGAGACAGGGTCTCACTTTAGCCCAGGCTAACCTGGAACTCACTCTGTAGCCCAGGCTGGCCTCAAATTCACAACAATTCTCCTACTTTAGCTTCCCAAATGTGGTGTATGCTGCCACACCCAGTGCAGAAAAGCTTCTTTTTCTTCTTTTTTTTGGGGGGGTGTGGTTTCCAGGTAGGGTCTCACTCTAGCCCGGGCTGACCTGGAATTAGTCTCAGGGTGCCCTTGAACTCACGGTGATTCTCCTACCTCTGCCTCCTGAGTGCTGGAATTAAAGGTATGCGCCACTGTGCCCAGCCAAAAACGTCTTTAGAAGAACATAAAGGGGTAGGCGAGATGGCTCAAAGGTTAAAGACGCTTGCAGAGCCTGACAGATCCTGTTCAATTTCCCAGTACCTACATAAGCCAGATGCACAAATTGGTGCGTGCATCTGGAATTTGTTTGCAGTACCAAGAGGTCCTGGCACACCCATTCCCCCACTTTTCTCTCTCTCTCTCTTTTCTGCATGCAAATAAATAAATTAACAATATTTTAAAAAAACCATAAAGGTTAGAATATTAGAAGACCTGTTTGAACTGGGGAGGATGAGGTAATAGATATGTCTGTGGCTATTGCAGAATCCTGAGACAGTGTTTCACTGGACTTTGTCTACAAGGAAAGCAATTGTACTTGGCATAAAGGAATGCAATTAAGATAGAGGAGGAAAAAGGAGTGGTCAGGGAGGAACCTAGGACCAAAGAATCAGCTGGAAATAGCTCTAGATTAGATTCTAAGTATGTGTCACAAGAAGAAGTATGTGCCAGTAAAGGAAGATTTTGTCAGACTGCCATGTGACTCAAGGATTGTGGCTCAAAGAGGGGCCAGCTGATTTACAGGAAAATTAGTGAAGAGGAAATAGAGCTTAGTTAACTCTGAATTCGTAGTGGTTCAGCTTTGTAAAGGATCACTTTCATAACAATCCATAACCCATTTGCAGGGGCCCTGCTGTTGCTGCTGCAAACTTTTGGTGTCTGGCTTTACACGGGTGCTGTGAAATTGAACATGAGTTGGCAGACATTGCAAGCAAGCAAGTGCCTTTAACCACTTAGTCATCTTACCTAGCTCCCCAAACAGGAATATTTTGGCCAGGGCTTGGGCATTGATTTTTTTTTGAGGTATGGTCTCACTGTAGCTTAGGCTGACATGGAATTCATTATGTAGTCTCAGGTTGGCCTTGAACTCATAGCAATGCTCCTACCTCGGCCTCCCAAGTGCTGGGATTAAAGGTATGAGACACCATGCTGTGCAGTATTGATATATTTTAAAAGTTCTCCAGGTGATTCTGAAGACCTCCACGTCTGAGAATCTGTAATCTAGCAAAATACAACAGATCTGAATAAGATGATACAGACCGATATTTTACTTACAAATTATACAAATTTGTAAATACGTATTTGTAATATATGTAAATATTTGTAAGTGTGATATCTATGCTATTATGATAGAGTTGATTTAAACTCTTATGTATTGTAACATATTAAAATTTAGGAATAAGCTGTGTGTGGTGGCACATGCCTTTAACCCCAGCACTCAGGAGACAGAAGTAGGAGGATTACCCTGAGTTTGAGGCTACTCTGAGACTACAGAGTACATTCCAGGTCAGCATGAGCTAGCTTGAGACCCTACCTCGAAAAATAAAACAAGAAAAAATAATTACGCTTATTCCAAATTTTTGTTTGGTTTTTTTTTGTTTTTGTTTTTGTTTTTGTTTTTTTTTTGGTTTTGCGAGGTAGGGTCTCACTCTGGTCCAGGCTGACCTGGAATTAACTATGTAGTCTCAGGGTGGCCTCGAACTCTCAGTGATCCTCCTACCTCTGCCTCCCGAGTGCTGGGATTAAAGGCGTGCGCCACCATGCCCGGCTTTATTGTTTGGTTTTTTGAGTTAGGGTCTCACTCTAGCACAGGCTAACCTGGAATTTACTCTGTATTCTCAGGATGGCCTCTAACTCATGGTGCTCCTCTACCTCTGCCTCCTGAGTGCTGGGATTAAAGGCGTGCCCTACCAGTCCCAGCTCAATAACACTATATTTCTAATCACCATATCATAAATTCGCTCAGCATATGGCTTTCTCCATGGCTCTGTTTTCTTTTTTTTGGGGGGGGGTAGGGTCTCACTCTAGCCCAGGCTGACCTGGAATTCACTATGGAGTCTCAGGATGGCCTTGAACTCACAGCCGTCCTCCTACCTCTGCTTCCCGAGTGCTGGGATTAAGGGCATGTGCCACCACGCGTGGCATGGCTGTTTTTAATTCCTTCAATTTTTTTAATGCTTTCTAAAATATATATATATTTTATTTTATTTATTTGAGAGAAAGAGAGAGAGAGAGAGAGAAAAACAGATATATAGAGAGAATGGGAATGCCAGGGCCTCCAGCTGCTGCAAATGTACTCCAGATGCATGTGCTTCCTTGTGCATCTGGCTTATGTGAGTCCGGGGTGGGGGGGATCAATCCCAGGTCCTTTGGCTTTGAAGGCAAGTGCCTTAACTTCTAAGCCATTTCTCCAGCCTGATTCCTTCAATTTTTAAAAATTATTTTATTTTATTTTTATTTATTTGCAAGCAGAGAGAAAGAAGAAGACAGAGGGAGTGAGAGAAAGGAGAGAGGGAATGGGTGAGCCAGGGCCTACTGCCACTGCTAAATGCACTCCAGACACATATGCCACTTTGTGCATCTGGCTTTTACATGGGTATTGGGAATTTGAACCTGGGGCTGTCAGGCTTTGCAAGCAAGAGCCTTTAACCACTGAGCCATCTCTGCATCCCCAATCCCTTCAATTTGAGACAGGGTGTCATGTTACCCAGGCTGGCCTCAAATTTCATCCTCCCAAGTACTGAGATTACAGGTGTGCACCACATACTCAGATATATATATGTATGTATATTTACAATTCAGTGATGTGCATTGGTACTTTTGGGAAGTACAAATTCTTACTGATTCTTAAAGTAATCAGTTAACAAATGAATCAGTTGATTGTTGGTTTATACAGAATAATAAATTGGACACTGTCAACTTGTAATTTTATTGCATTCCTTAAGGCAACTGGCGAGCCTTTCCTTTAGATAGTGATGATCTGGGTCTGTGTCATTTATGCCTGTCATAAAGTGGGAAAACTAGCAATAAAAACTTGATATTGTGTGTTTACTTCACCCATGGTCATTTCAAGGAAAAATCAATTAGCTAACACTGTAAATATTCCAGGGCTGTAGAGATGGCCCATGAGCAGTTCAGGCGCTTGCGTGCAAAGCCAAAGGATCCAGGTTCAATTCCCCAGGACCCACATTAGCCAGATGCACAAGGTGGTACACACGTCTGGAGTTTGTTTGCAGCAGCTGGAGGTCCTGGCACCATATTCTGTCTCTCTCTCTCTCAAATAAATAAAATTAATTAATTAATTAAAAAATAAGCAAAACTATTCCAAATATATATATATATATATTTTTGGTTTTCTGAAGTAGGGTCTCACTCTAGCTCAGGCTGACCTGGAATTCACTATGTAGTCTCAGGGTGGCCTTGAACTCATGGCGATCCTCCTACCTCTGCCTCCCCAGTGCTGGGATTAAAGGTGTGCACCAAGTAATTTTTAATTGTCATGTTTAGTTGTGCCTATAAAAAAAGACAAGAACTATTCTCTCGTTTAATTTTCTGCTCTCTTCTGTTTGTCTTTCATGTTAAAGCCATTGGTGTCAGCAACCAAAGGGAAACCACCGTAGTGTGGGACAAGCTCACGGGAGAGCCTCTCTACAATGCCCTGGGTAAGTCATGATGTGTGGAGGAGCAGCACAGGGCCACACTCGATTTGCAAATGCAAATGTGTCACACTAAAAGAACCGATGAAACACTGTTCCTTCATGTTTCCTATGATCTATGGGATGGGCGGCAGATTGCTAGAGGAAATGAGTTGTTGTGTTTCTGCATTTGCAGTCTTCAGATGACATTTAACCCCATGTGGACTTGGTTCTTTCCTGTGCTCTTGCCTTTTCCTAATAATTTGCATGATATAAATGGGAGTGTATTGCTGGAGCTGTTTTTATAATCTGTTTCTGACATCCCTCAAAAATGAAAATTGAATGTGTTGGAAGTTATCTATAAAGTAGTTGTATAATTGTTCTCCCCATCTAAGAATTTGAGTTACTTTTCAGAGGGTGCTAAGATGCGTTGTCTGAAATGTAGCTGCTCCTGCTGTATACGTAGCTGTATTCTTTTTTTTTTTTTTTTTTTTTTTTTTTTTTTGGTTTTGCAAGGTAGGGTCTCACTCTGGTCCAGGCTGACCTGGAATTCACTATGTAGTCTCAGGGTGGCCTCGAACTCTCAGCAATCCTCCTACCTCTGCCTCCCGAGTGCTGGGATTAAAGGCGTGCGCCACCATGCCCAGCCTTAGCTGTATTCTTAGCAGAGGATGAAAACCTCAAAAATCTCAATCATACCATCTTTAGATGTCACATACTCAGTGTCCCCAGGTATTTGCCAGCATCATCCTTACCCATGACCTTTCTTGAGCACTAACTATTGCTGCTATTTTTTAAAGCATTTTTTAAGATTTTATTTATTCACTTATAAGGTGGGGGGAGAGTGTGTGTGTGAGAATGGGCACGCCAGGGCCTCTAGCCACTGCAAATGAATTACAGATGCATGTGCTACCATGTGCATCTGGCTTACGTTGGGACCTGGAGAATTGAACCTGGGTCCTTAGGCTTTGCAGCCATGTGCCTTAACCACTAAGCCATCTCTCCAGCCCTGTTGCTGCTACTTTTAAGGGGGAAAGTGTGTTCTACATCTTTAATCATTCAAAGATTTGTCAGAAATAGCAAATCCCCCTAGGAGTGATGGTGCATATCTGTTATCCCAGCCCCAAGGCAGGAAGATGATTTTAAGTGCAGGGCCATCCTGAGCTAGATAGCAAGTTTCAGGTTGCCAGGGGTATGTACTAAGACCCTACCTCAAAAATCCAAACTAAGAAAGAAGGAAAGGGTAAAATAAGGTATAACTGGCATGCTTGTAAAGGGGGAAATGAAATGATTTTCAAAAAGAAGAGAAGAAATAAACGGTTTAGAAAAAGAATGAAGAAGTGAATATGAAACAGGAAGGAAGAATGAAGAAGGCATTTAAATCTCCACATGTATTTAAAGAACCAAGCCAGGTGTGGTGGTGCATGCCTTTAATCCCAGCACTTGGGAGGCCAAGGTAGGACAATTGCCATGAGTTCGAGGCTACCCTGAGACTGCAGAGTGAATTCCAGGTCCGCCTGGGCTAGAGCTAAACCTTACCTCGGGGAGGGGGAATAATAAACAAAGAAATGGCCTATTCTGTGCAGTGAATGGAGTTAACTGAAGCTGCTAGTGTGATTCTGAGATTAGTGCACTGAGAATGAAAAGAAGGAAAATTGGCAAGATCTTTCAGAAGAAAAATGTACCTATATGTCTGTACACTGGACAGGTCATAAAGATGAAGAAAAAATAAATTGTGCTGAAGAGAACTTAAGGGAATTATAATATTAAGGGAAGAAAAATAGCTTTCTGCTTTAGATGAGAGGTGATAATTGGACTTTTGACTAAAACTAATTTCTAGGTAATTAAAAATTAGATTGCTGAGTTGGAGAGAGAGCTCAGAAGATAAAGGTACTTACTTGCAAAGTCTGATGGCCTGGGTTCAGTTCCCTAGTACCCACATGGATCCAGATGCACCAAGCAGCACATGTGTCTAGAGTTTGTTGGCAGTGGCAGGAAGTCCTGGCTTGCCCATAGTTACTAACTCTCTTTCTGTCTGTCTCAGTATGTCTATTTCTGTTTCAAATAAAATTACTTGTAAAAAATTAGATCGTTGTTTTATTTATTTTTTATTATCTTTGAGACAGGATCCAATGTAGCCCAAGTGTTGAACTCCATGTAGTGAAGGGTGACCTTGAACACTTGATCTTTCTTCCTTCACCTCACAAGTGCTTGGATTATAGGCTTGCACCTCCATGTTCACTTTCGGATTTCAGATTGGAATTTGACAACACACCTACAGTTATCTCAATTTACTGTGGATGAATTTAGGAATTAATGTAAAATTAACTCAGTGAAATATTAGGGGGTATGTTTTATGTTTTCAGGGGGAACTCTAGGCATCTAGTGACAAACCAAGCAGGCCTGGAGCTGTCTTTTGTGTCTCAGAAACAAATGGTAGGGTTTGGGATCTAGAACGATAAATAGGCATAGAATTATAGGATAGAGCTTGGCGTGGTGGTACCTGCCTTAACTCAAAGGAGGATCCCTGTGAGTTTGAAGCCAGCCTGAAACTACATAGTGAATTCCAAATCAGCCTGGGCTAGAGAGAAACACTACCTCAAAAAAAAAAGGAATATTGGCTGGAGGCCCTGGTGCGCCCATTCTCTCTCTTTCCCTCTTTCTCTGTCAAGTAAATAAATAAAATATTTTTAAAAAATAAAAATAAAAATAAATAAAAAGGTACTAGATGATAGACAATGGGGAATTTGGAAGAAAAACTACTAATTACAAGAATAAATTCTTCTTTCTACTTATTTCATTCAGAACAACTATAAAGTATCATTTCCATTTAGGTCTTCAGTTAAATCTTCAGCTTTATTCTAATGCAACATCACATGGGAATAGTGGGAACAGTAGCAGATTGTCCCTTGTCTTCATTTTTATTTATTTATTTGTTTTAAATGTATCTTATTTTATTTATTTGAGAGAGAGAGAGACAGATATAATGGGCATGCCAGGGCTTTCAGCCACTGCAAACGAATTCCAGACCCATGCGCTACCTTCTGCATCTGGTTTACATGGGTTTTGGGGACTCTAACTTGGGTCATTAGGCTTTGCAAGCAAGTGCCTTAACCATTAAGCCATCCCTCCAACCCCATTTTTAAATTTTTATTCTTTTCTTTCTTTTTTTTTGAGGCACAGAGGGATGGGAGGGAGGGAGAATGGATGTGCCATGGCCTCCGGCCACTGCAAACAAACTCCAGTGCATGCACCACCTTACTTATCTGGCTTACATGGGTACTGGGGAATTGAACCTGGGCCCTTTGGCTTTCCAAGCAAGCATATTAACCGCTAAGCCATATCTCCAGCCATTTGTTTTACTTTTTTTTTTTTTTTTTTTTTTTTTGGTTTTTCGAGGTAGGGTTTCTTCACTCTGGTCCAGGCTGACCTGGAATTAACTATGTAGTCTCAGGGTGGCCTCGAACTCTCAGCGATCCTCCTACCTCTGCCTCCCGAGTGCTGGGATTAAAGGTGTGCGCCACCACGCCTGGCTTGTTTTACTTTTTTATGAGGGGGGAAGGGAAAGAGTGAGTTGGCGCACCAGGGCCTCCAGCCACTGCAATCAAACTCCAGATGTGTATGTCACCCTGTGTGCATGTGTGTTTGTGTCACCATGAGCATCTGGCTTATTTGGGACCTGAAGATCCAAACATGGGTCCTTAGGCTTTGGAGGCAAGTGCCTTAACCACTAAGCAATCTCTCCAGCACACCCTTGTCTTCATTTTTGAGACTTTGTTTCCATCACAGTCTGCTTTTTAAGAAATATTTATTTGTGATTGGGTAGGGAGGACACACCAGAACCTCTTGCCTCTGCAGATGAACTTCCAATGTATGCACCACTTTGTGCACCTAGATTTACGTGGGTACTGGGGAATCTAACCCAGGGTGGCAGGCATTACAAGCAAGTGCCTTTAACTGCTTTAACAGCTCCCACACTCTGCTTTTTAAAATATCTACTTATAGGCAGATAGAATGGGCATGCCAAAGCCTTCTAGCCACTGCAAACTACTTGTACATCTAGCATTACGTGGGTACTGGGGAATTGAACCTGGGTCCTTTGGCTTCGCTGGCAAGTGCCTTAACCACTGAGGTATCTCCAGTCTCTATACTTTTTTTTCCCAAGGTAGAGTTTCACTCAAGTCCAGGCTGACCTAGGATTCAGTATGTAGTCTCAGGCTGGCCTCAAACTCACAGAGATCCTCCTACTTCTGCCTCCCAAGTGCTGGGTTTAAAGGCATGTATCACCACACCCAGCTCTATACTTTTTATTTTCTCTAAGTTCAGGCTGCTATAGCAAAAGTGTCATAGACTAGGAAGCTTATATAACAAAAGTTTATTTTTCACAGTTGAACAAGCTAGAAGGTTGAGGTTAGGGTGCCAGCAGAGCCAGTCTGGCGAACACTCACTTCCTGGTTTATAGATGACTGTCTTCTTATGTCCTCAAATGGTAGAGAGCAGAATGTGAAACAGCAAACTCTCCAGTGTTTTTATAAGTGCACTCACTCTGCTCATAAGGACTCTACTTTGAGGATCTAATCATCTCCTGTAGGCCTCCCCCCATCCTAACGTCTTCAAATTTGAAATTAGGATTTCAGCAGGAATTTTTCAGTGACACCTTCAGTCTAAGCTGGGTATGGTGGTACATGCCTGTAATCCCAGAACTTGGGAGGTGGAGGCAGGATGATCAGGAGATCAAGTTCATCCTCGGCTATATAGTGAGTTTGGGGCCAGACTAGGCTACAAAAAACAAAACTGGAAAAATATCACTCAATAATACTCTCTTTGAATGTTTTCTTTTTCTTCTTTTAAATCTCTGTCATTCTCCTTTGTTCTTTTCATTTTCCAGTCTTTACTTAATTATGTTAATGATAAGAAATGTTAATAATAATAATTATTATTATTTAAAAAAAAGATAGCTGGGAATGGTGGCGCACGCCTTTAATCCCAGCACTCAGGAGGCAAACGTAGGAGGATTGCCATGAGTTCGAGGCCACACTGAGATTACATAGAGAATTCCAGGTCAGCCTGGGCTAGAGTGAGACCCTGCCTTGAAAAAACGAAAAATGAAAAACAAACAAACAAACAAAAAAACAACCCAAAACAAGCAAATGGGAAGGAAAGTTTGTATTTGATTAAAAAAAATCCCTTTTAAGTGGCCTTGCTTTTTCTAGGTCATATTTGGTGAGCAAGACATCTATTCACCCCCGGTATGGTAACAAGGAACCCATGACAGCAGAATTTTAGGATACCATTGGTGACAGTGGCATAGTCATGTTAAACACGTTGAATACTGCCATAGGCTATACTTATTTGTAATAAAGCTATGTTTGCTTATTGAAGTCTTTTCTTTTTTTGTGATGTACAGTTTCACTCTAGCCAGGGTCCACTAGAACTCACTCTGTACCTCCAGATTAGCCTCAAACTCACAGTAGTCCTTTCACCTCTGCCTTCTGAACGCTGGGATTAAAGGCATGCACCACCATGCCCAGCTATCTTTTTTAATAATGAGAATTATTATTATTATTTTTTGTTTTTCAAGATAAGGTCTTGCTCTAGCCCAGGCTTACCTGGAATTCACTATGTAGTCTCAGGGTGGCCTCGAACTCTTGGCAATCCTCCTACCTCTGCCTCCTGAGTACTGGGATTAAAGGTTTGCGCCACCATGCCCAGCTTTATTAATATTTTTATTTATTTTAAAAATATTTTTTATTTTTATTGAATAATATTATTAATATTTGTGATATAAAGAGAGAAAGAGACAGAAAGAGAGTGAGTATGGGTATGCCAGGACCTTCTGCCAATTGCAAACTTCTGACACATGTGCTATTTTGTGCATCTGGCTTTAGGTAAGTACCAGGGAATTGAACTAGGGCCTTCAGGCTTTCCAGCTTTGTAAACAAGTTGCTTTAACCTTGAGCCATCTCTCTAGTCTGGTCTTTTTAAATTTTTACTGTATTAAAATTTTTGGGGGGGGCTGGAGAGATGGCTTAGCAGTTAAGGTGCTTGCCTATGAAGCCTAAGGACCCAGGTTCAATTCTCCAGGTCCCACGTAAGCCAGATGCACATGGTGGCACATGCATCTGGAGTTTGTTTGCAGTGGCTAGAGGCCCTGGCATGCCCATTCTCTCTCACTTTCTCTCTCACTCTGTCTCTAATAAATAAATAAAAATAAATTTAACTTTTTGTTTATTTTTATTTATTTATTTGAGAGCGACAGAGAGAAAATGGGCGCACCAGGGCCTCCAGCCACTGCAAAAGAACTCCAGATGCATGTGCCCCCTGGTGCATCTGGCTTATGTGGGTACTCGGGAATCGAGCCTCGAATCGGGGTCCTTAGGCTTCACAGGCAAGCATTTAACCGCTAAGCCATCTCTCCAGCCCTGTATTTTTTTTTAACTTTTTAAATTGAAAACCTCTGTACAGATATATAGATAATATACCATGATCATAATGCCTCCCTCATTTTCCCTTTCCAAATTTCATATCCACTGAATCTCTTATTTCCAACTAGTCTTCTTTTTGTATTGTTTATTTATCAGAGAGAGAGAGAAAATGGGTGTGCCAGGGCCTCTAGCCACTGCAAACGAACTCCAGATACATGTGCCAGCTTGTACATCTGGCTTCATGTGGGCTGATTCTTAGGCTTTGTAGGCAAGCATCTTAACCTCTGAGCCATCTCTCTAGCCCTATTTCTTCTATTTTGATGTCAATATTTTTCCTCCTATCATGCAAGTCTTTTTTTTTTTTTTTTTTTTTTTTTGAGGTAGGGTTTCACTCCAGTCCAGTCCGACCTGGAATTCACTCTGTCTTCTCAGGGTGGCCTTGAACTCTCAGCGAGCCTCCTACCTCTGCCTCCCGAGTGCTAGGATTAAAGGCATGCGCCACCACGCCCGGCTCATGCAAGTCTTTTGTAGGTAGGGTTAAGCAACTGTGAGGTCATGGATACCATGGTTACTTTTTGTCTGGAACACAGAATTATAAGCATTCTTCCCATTCCCTTGGCTCTTACATTCTTCCCACCCCCTCTCCCACAGTGGTCTCTGAGCATTGGAGGGTATGATGGAGATGTCTCACCTAGTGCTGAGCACTGCACTGTCACTTCTCAGCATCCTGAGTCTCTCCCATGGCCACTATCATCTGAAGACAAGCTCCTTTAACCAAAAGTGAGAGTAGCATTAATATATGCCATAAACGTAAGTATTTAGAGGGCAGTTTGGTGGGCATAATATATCCATTTAGTCAGACTGTTTTCCCCATAGGGCATGTCCTCCCCAGCCACAGGCTTCTGATGAGGTTTTCAGTACCAGGCAGGTATTCCCTTCCATGGAATAGGCCTCAAATCTAATCAGAGAGCAGTTGGCCTCTCCTATAACAGGCCACCATTGTACCAATCGGGACCTGGCTGTCCAGCTATAAGCTTGCAAGATCCACTGCTGGTTAAGATCAGTGATGACTTTTCTCCCCCCACAGGCTGCATAGCAATTTCCAGCAATCTGACAGCTAGTCAACAGGGATGGGACTTCTACTTCAGCTCCAGCTTGATTTCTCAGTGACCTGTAGCTCAATCATGTGGAGTCTTCAGCAATAGGGGCTTACCTTCTAGTTCTGATGGGCAACCAGAATCCTTGGCAGTAGCATGTAATGTTTTGAGGGCATCAGTGGCTTCCCTGGCCAACAACTCACTGGAAGGTATCCCACTCCTGGCACAGAAATTTTTCTATTAATCTATCACTTCTGGGCACATTATCTTCCCCCATAGGGTACTTTGGCCCAAACTCTCTCTTTTTTAGCATATATAATATTTAGCTAGTAAAAAAGCAGGTTTCTTTAGAGGCAGAGGTAGGAGGATCACTTTGGGTTCAAGGCAAGCCTAGGAATACAGAGTGAGTTCCAGGTCAGCCTGGACTAGAATGAAACCCTTCCTCAAAAAAAGTAAGTTTCAGCCAGGCGTGGTGGTGCACTCCTTTAATCCCAGCACTCGAGAGGCAGAGGTAGGAGGATCGCCCATGAGTTTGAGGCCACCCTGAGACTGCATAGTTAATTCCAGGTCAGCCTGGGCTAGAGTGAGACCCTACCTCGCAAAAAAAAAAAAAAAAAAAGTAGGTTTCCATATGGCCTATTCATACTACTTTGAGTTTTGATGAACCCTTCTCTCAGTTCCTTCTCATTCATCCCTTCACTGATCCCACGTAGATGATTTTACCCCAAGTATTCTGTTCCTTTACTTACACATCTACTATATCCTCCTACTGAGGTCTTGTCTTGCCTTTTCTTTTCTTTCTTTTTTTTTTTTTTTTTTACTTAAAAGTTTAGATTGCAAGCCATCCTTATTTATTTATTTATTTATTTATTTATTTATTTATTTATTTGCAAGCAGAGAAAGAGATAGACGAGAGGCAGACAGAGAATGGGCATGCCAGGGCCTCTAGCTATTGCAAATGAACTCCAGATGCATGTGTCCCTGAGCATCGAACTGGGATCCTTTGGCCTCACAGGCAAATGCCTTAACCACTAAGCCATTTCTCCAGCCCCCTGCTTAGGTCTTTTCTAACAGATATAATTATGAGCATAGGTAAAGTGCAATGGGTCCATTAGGTATATATGGACCATTCTTAGGTCTTCATATATTTTCAGTTTATGTGTTAATTCTGAGATTAATAAGGCATGTCAATTTACATCATTGGTTCTCAGCCACTATGCCAGGATGCAGCCATTTACTGTTGCCATGGTGACCTCAATGGTGGTTTACCAAGAGAGCTTTGGGGCCCCAGAACTGAAGCAAGCCTTTGGTTTCTCTTACCTTTCTTAAAAAAAAATATTTTGGGGGCTGGTGAAATGGCTTAGCAGTTAAGGCACTTGCCTGCAAAGCCAAAGGACCTAGCTTTGATTCCCCAGGACCCACGTAAACCAGATGCACAAGGTGGCACAAGTATCTGGAGTTCATTTGCAGTGGCTAGAGGCCCTGGGGCACCCATTCTCTTCTCTGTCTCTCTCTCTCTTTCTCTCTGTTTCTCTCTGCCTCTTCTTAAATAAATAAATTAATGTAAAAAATGAAAAAAATATTTATTTACAAGTAGAGAGATACAGAAGACAGAGAGAATGGGTGGCCAGGGCCTCTAGCCGCTGCAAATGAATTCCAGGTGCATGCTCGACTTTGTGCATCTAGCTTTACATGGGTACTGAGGAATCAAACCTGGGTCATTAGGCTTTGCAGGCAAGGCCATAACCATTTAGCCATCTCTCCAGCTTCTCTCTCTCTCTCTGCCTCTCTCTCTTTTTGGTTTTTCAAGTAAGGTCTGGCTCTAGCCCAGGCTGACCTGGAATTCACTGTGTAGTCTCAGAGTGGCCTTGAACTCACTGAGATCCTCCTACCTCTGCCTCCCAAGTGCTGGGATTAATGGCATATGCCACCACGCCTGGCTTCCCATCTCTTACCTTTTTTCAGTTATCCTTTTCTTCTCACTACTTTTCTCTTTCCTGCTTAGCATTATCTTTATATATATTCTTCTCTAAAGGGTTTCTTCTACCCATTCATTTTTCTGTTCCTTCTGAAACCAACTTTTATTAGTGTCTATGTAACTTCCTATCTTAAGTATTATTAAAAGAGGTTTGAGGTTAAACCACCAAATTAATAAAGAAACACATAGTTAACAAAATGGTTCAAATGTAGCATGAGGGAAGGCTTGACTCAACCATATTTAGTATGAGCACACATATTTGTTTAATCGAAAACTTGGGACCTAATGAGGATGGCCCAAATGTTTCCTCTTTATAGGCTAGGTTGAGTCACCACTGTAGTAGATAGGTGTGCATGGATATTCTACTGCAATATAATCCTCTTTCTGCTAGTTTTCTACAGAGCATAAGTCATGATTTAACATAAAACACCATTTATAATAGGTATTATTAGCCAGCAATGCAAGAGTCACTGGTGGGATACTTTTACTATGCAATAGGTATCCTCAAAAATCATTTCTTTGGGCTGAAGAGATGGCTGTGGGGTTAAAAGCATTTGCTTGCAAAGCCTGATGACATGGGTTTGATTCCTCAGTACCCACATAAAGCCAGATGCACACAGTGACACATGTGTCTGGAGTTTCTTTACAATGGCACCAGGCCCTGAAGCACTCATTCTTTCTCCCCTTGCAAATAAATAATAAATAAAACATTTATACAAATCATTTCTTTGTCTTTGGAACTTTTGCATATGTGTGTGTGTGTGCATATGTGTGGGGTTAAAGATATGTGTCTTCACACCTGACTAAATATGTTCATTTATTTATTTGAAAGTAGAGTGAGTATGAGGGAGGGAGAGAGATATTGAGGGAGTAATGGAGGAAGAGAGAGAGAAAGTGTATGGGCATGCCAGGAACTCTGGCAACTGCAAATGAATTTCAGAAGCATTTGCTACTTTGCGCATCTGTCTCTATATGGTAGAACCCAGGGTGTCAAGCTTTGCAAAGAAGTAAGTGTCTTTAACCACTGAGCAATCTCTCCAGCCCCTCTCGGGAACTTTCTCTGTAAATGTTATTGCAGTCATTTTATTCTGAAGATGTTAGATTTTAAAGTTCTTTCTCACAATGCACGACCCACATTCCCCATTGATGAGGGTCCCTTTGAAAGTGGGAGGACAGGAAGGAGGACAATGCAACCAATATTATGAATGTAAAATCAGAATAATATAAATAAATTAAAAAAAATTTTAAAAAGTTCTTTCTAACACATGAACTATGCATGGTACAGGGGTTTTCTTTGTTTTGAGGTAGGGTCCTCTGCATAGCCTGGGCTGCATTGATTCAAAGTGTGATTCTGATCCCTCAGCCTCCTCAGTGCTGGATTACAGGTGTGTCCCACAATACCTGGCCTGTGTAACAATTTTATTTATTTATTTATTTTTTCAAGGTAGGGTCTCACTAGCTCAGGCTGTCCTGGATCTCACTCTATAGTCCCAGGCTGGCCTCAAAATCACAGCAATCCTCCTACCTACCTCTGCCTCTCAAGTGCTGGGATCAAAGGTGTGTGTTACCACACGTGGCTTTTTTTTTTTTTTTTTTTTTTTTTTTTGAGGTAGGGTCTTGCTCTACCCCAGGCTGACCTGGAACTCACTATGTAGACTCAGGCTGGCCTCAAACTTACAGTGATCCTCCTACTTCAGCTTCCTAAGTGCTGGGATTAAAGGTGTGCACCACCACACCCAGCTGGTGCAACAATTTTAATTTTACTTATTTATTTGCAAGCACAGAACACTAGAGAGAGGGATGGGTATACCAGAGCCTCCAGCCACTGAAAACCAACTCCAGATGCATGTGCTGCATTGTGTATATTTCTTAACATGGGTACTGAGGAATAGAACGTGGATCATTAGACTTTGCAGGCAAGCACCTTTAATCGCTGAGCCATCTCTCCAGCCCCTGGTATAACAATGTTAAATAGTGGCCATCCACGTCTTTTTTTAAAAAAAACATATTAGTATATTTTGAGCCAGTCGTCAAACCTATGTTCATCTGTTGAAAAGCCTGAATGAACCTTGAGCTCAATCATTTTATTTTCTTTATTTTGTGTTCCTTTTAATTTTCTTATCTCTTTCTCTCTCTCTCTCTATGTATGTATGTATGTATGTATGTATGTATGAATGTATGTGTGTATTTATTTGGCAAGGGGGGATTCCAGGTAAGTTCTTGGTCTAGCCCAGTAGTCTTAGGTTGGTTTCCAACTCACAGTGATCCTCCCACTTCTATCTCCTGAGTGCTGGGATTAAAGGCATACACCACCACACCCAGCTCATTTTTAAAATATTTCTTGTTCTTTAATTTGTTTTTTTGTTGTTGTTTTTTTTTTTTTGTGAAAGTAAGTTTTGTTTCAAAGAATCAGCAAGGACGAAAGTCATAGATGCATAGACAGCAAACCGCAAAACTAATTACACTTTAGCCTCAAACAATAGTATGAGCCTTTTGTACTGTTTCTTTCAAAGCAGGATTTTAAAAAATGTTTTATTTTTATTTATTTATTTGAGAGAGAGACAGAGAGAGAGAGAGAATGGGCTTACTGCAAGTGAACTCCAGACGCATGTGCCACATTATCATCTGGCTTACGTGGGTCTTAGGAAATCAAACCTAGATCTTTTGGCTTTCTAGGCAAGTGCCTTAACTGCTAAGCCATCACTCAAGCCTGATTTTTCTTTCACTTTTATAAAATGTATATTTATCTTTATCAAGGATTGCCACTATTTCAAATCTCTTTTCAACCAATTTTTTTTTTTTTATGGTTTTTCGAGGTAGTCTCAGGCTGGCTTTGAACTCACTATGATCCTTCTACCTCTGCCTCCTTAGTGCTGGGATTAAAGGCATGTGCCACCATGCCTGACTTTTTTTTTGACTTTTTGGGGGGTACTTTTTGAGGTAGGTTCTTGCTCCAGCCCAGGCTGAGCTGGAATTCACTATATCTAGTCTCAGGCTGGTCTTGAACACATAGCAATCCTCCTACTTCAGCCTCCTGAATGCTGGGATTAAAGTATTTTTATTTATTTCATCATATTTTAGCTAGTATTTTAGTAGTATTTTATTTATTTATTTTATTTTTATTTTTTTATTTTTTTTTTATTTTGAGGTTAGGGTCATGGGTCTTGCCAGCCCAGGCTGATTTGAAACTCACTATGTAGTCTCAGGCTGGCCTCAACTCACAGTGATCCTGCTATCTCTGCCTCCCGAGGGCTGGGATTAAAGGTGTGCACTATCACGCCCAGCTTTTATTTTTTTTTTTAATATTTTATTTTTTTAATATTTTATTTATTTGAGAGAAAGAGGCAGACACAGAGAGATAGAATGGGCACATAAGGGCTTCAACCACTGCAAACAAACTCCAGACACATGTGCCACTTTGTACATCTAGCTTACATGGGTACTGGGAAATTGAACTTGGGTCCTTAGCTTTCACAGTCAGGTGCCTTAATAGCTAAGCCTTCACTTGAGCAATTTTTTTTTTTTTTTGTTTTTCAAGGTAGGGTCTCACTTTGGTCCAGGCTGACCTGGAATTAACTATGTAGTCTCAGACTGGCTTCAAACTCACTGATCATCCTTCCTCTGCCTTCCAAGTGTTGAGATTAAAGGCATGCACCACCATGCCCAGCTGCTAAAGTACATGTTAAATATTTTTATTTATTTATTTTAGAGAGAGACAGAAGAAGGCAGAGAGAGAGAGAGAGAGAGAGAGAGAGAGCATTTGGGTATGCCAGTGCCTCCTGACACTGCAAACAAACTCCAGATGCATGTGCTACTTTGTGCATCTGCCTTTACATGGGTACTGGAGACTTGAACCCAGCCTGTCAGGCTGTGCAAGCAAACACCTTTAACTTCTGAGCCATCTCTCTAGCCCTAAAGTAGATTTTAGATTGTACCTTTCTAGCATGTACATACATGTGCACAACTGTGCATATACAAATACACATATACTCTCACACACATACACATAGCCTATGCAGACATAGGTTTTAATTTTCCTACCTTCCCCACTCCATTTTTCTTTTTTTTTCTTTTTTTTGTTTTTCGAGGTAGGATCTCACTCTAGCTCAGGCTGACCTGGAATTCACTATGTAGTCTCAGGGTGGCCTTGAACTCACAGCGATCCTCCTACCTCTGCCTCCCCAGTGCTGGGATTAAAGGCGTGCGCCACCACGCCCGGTTCACTCCATTTTTCTTTTGGCCCACCTGATGCTACTGAAAATGTCCTCAAATGAGGGGCGTAATCTGTACTTCCTTACGTGTGACCTCTTACCCAGACTAATTATTGGCTTAACTTTTGGCAACTGGTAAAATACAGTAGTTGTTTCTTTTACAATTATTAAGTTATTGGAGGGAAACAAGCCAACAATACTTTGGATAACTGGAGCCTCACTTTCATCTCGCCACACTAGAAAGTTCTCAGGATAAATTATCTTATGGGAGATTTACTATTTGTGTTGTGCTTAGCCAACTGAAACCTTTTAGATGATCTCTACTGATTTTTCAATTTTTATTTTATTTTTATTTGCTTTTCTTCCTATTGTTATGATTAACTAAAAACTGTACAAAAATGTGAGGTATAGTTCCTTGGTACTGTCACTCTTGCTCAACTAGCCATGGTCCTTGAAAATTGAGGCAACTATATTTGTCTTCACTCCTAAAATCCTTTTTTTTTTTTTTTCAGGACAAACTAAATCCACTGCAAATATATTAGATGTGATATTAATCACATTATTCCTATTTCTTTGTTAAACTATTTATTATAATGGTCTGAACCATTTAGAACTCAATTCACTTGGTCTAAGTAAAGGGCATGCCTTCTAGAAGCAGGCTGTATAGTTTGTTCTATACACCTGGTATCTATTTTCTTACCAATTTGGTTCTAATCACTTTGGGAGTTAGCAATACCCCATTCCCTCCAGACATTGCCATTCCTTTTTATGGAGATGGCTTTACTTCCAGCCACCCGACTCAGAAAGAGCTTTCTCGAAACGGTGTTTTCCCAAAATAGCCCTTTTACATCCTACAGCATGTGGCTACGACAGGGGTCAGAGACTATAGCATGTTCTGGATTAGGACTCCTTCCTAACATCTCCTGAGGATGTGCTCCTGTAATGCCTTGTGCGTCATTTCAATTCAGTACATGACAGATCATTTCCATGCAGTGATTTTTCTAACTAGGATACATGCATCCTGAGCACGAAACCGGAATTTGCCTGGTCTTCATCCAAGTGGCAATGCTATTGACCCAGACCTAGACTTCCTTTGTTCCCCTTCTGCTCCGTGTCTCTTCCATTTCTTTTTCTACACTCAAATGTGTAGAAAAATGTTCATGCTGATAAACTTGCCCAACTGATCTATCATCTCCAAAATGGTCAACAAGAGTCCATAGACCTTGAACCTGGCCATCTCTAGCATGAATTGCGTTATTTCTTCTAATGCTCCAGCTGCTCCAGTTTCTCCTGGCTCTTCAGTTCCAGTTGCCGTTGTCCCCTCTGGCTCTTCAGTTCCAGCCGCTGGTACTTCCTCAGGTATTGGTGCTCTGGCTCTGCTCACTTCCTAGCCTTCCAACTCAGACATGTTGGGGGAAATTGATTGCTGCTACCAAATCTGAATCTGTCACTTCTTTTGATTATCCTCAGAAATTACCCACATAAGCGGCCTAGCCCTCCAGCTTGGGGTCTTCTCTTTGGCTTTTTGGTATCTCATTCCGCAAATCTAATTCTGCCATCATAGCTTCTATAATGAGTTTCCTAATTGGTTTGTTCTTAATTCAATTAATTTTGAGCATTTGTGAATTGCTTGGTAGTGTATCAACCACTGACATCTTTCTCTTTGTCCTTTGTACTAATTCATTCCATGTACTCTAATTGCCACAAAATCGTTGGCTATTAAAACAAGTAAAGTTATGCCTTTCTTCTTGATCCTGGAACAGTGGAAGGAGAACGACTTAGACAACATCTACTCCAGTATCCTTGTTATATGTTTAGAAAATCAGGATTTAAAACAAAAGTGCCGCCAGACATGGTGCCGCACACCTTTAATCCCAGCACTTGGGAGGCAGAGGTAGGAGGATCACCATGAGTTTGAGGACACCTGGAGACTACATAGTGAATTCCAGGTCAGCCTGGACTAGAGTGAAACTCTACCTCAAAAAACCAAAAAAAAAAAAAAAAAAAAAAATGCTGCACTCTCAAAGCTGTTGGTAGCAAAGGTAAATCTAGAACTTTGATTTCATGATCTCACATCCAGTATTTTGGTTCTTTATGGTGAGGAACTGACTCTATGGATTACTACTGTTACCAGGTATAACTCAGGCTAGCAAATGAAGAATAAGAGAAGCTGCTTACCAAACTAGTCCTTGTTAAAGTGTAATAGAGTCATAGATCCAGTTCACAGGGCCACCTTATGGACAGTATTCAATTTTGCTTTGTTTTGTCCATAATTAAAACTTTATTGAAAAACTGACACCAAAATAGGAGATGGATATTGTATACCTTACAAAATCAAACATTACATTGTCTTGGTAGAGTAACTGAACTGAAGATAAGGCTTTCTGTGAGGAAACATAAATTCAGCGAGTTGTACAGATCATTAAATGTTGTTTTCTTCTGAATGAACCGCTTTCTGTGAGTCTGGCCTTTCCTCCTGTAGGCTGGCACAGCACTGTTGAACAACCTACACACAGAACCACTGTCTGAGCATGGCTGAAAACCGTGGTCATTTTGTAGCAACCTGGACATTTTACATCCATAAAGTAGGAATTTGGACGCTGAACCAGCCTTTTCTTAAGTTTTTTCTTTTCCTCTTCCAAGGAAGGATGTAGTAGATCTCTAGCCAAAGGCATGGCGACACTCCTGTGAGCGCAGGCGACCCAGATTCCCCCTCAATTTTGCTTTTAAATAAGTGATTGGAATACTTGGTATCCTAAAGAACATGTCCTATGAAAGATATTTGCATATATTAGTAGTGTGTTGGATAACTTGGAATACTTACATGAGTGTATATAGACTCAAACTTTGCCCAGACTTGCAACCAGAATGCTACAAAATCAGGCCTGATTGTATAATTTCTAAAGTTTTCAGATGGTTCTGGTATTTTTATTTTTATTTTTATTTTTGTTTTTTGGTTTTTTGAGGTAGGGTTTCACTAGTCCAGGCCGACCTGGAATTCACTATGTAGTCTCAGGGTGGCCTCGAACTCACGGCAATCCTCCTACCTCTGCCTCCCGAGTGCTGGGATTAAAGGCGTGCGCCACCACGCCCAGCTGGTTCTGGTATGTTTCTTAAGAAGAACCATTGGAAGCTAGCAAAGTGGGGCACTTATTTAAAGACAGATTTCTGGGCCCTAATCCAAGGCCAATTGCAAAATGTGGTTATCTTTAAGCTCTCCAGTAAATGTTCTGTCCATTGAGTTATAAGAAAATGGGTTGGGAGTGTGGTTTAGTGGTACCTAGCCTGTGTGAGGCCTTGGTTTCCATCTCCAGAATGAGAGAGAGAATACCTATACAAGGATTAAACCACCACATTAGATTCAGGGATTATAAAATGGGTTCTTTTGTAAGAAATGTATTTTTTGTTATGATTCAATAAACCCACATAACAAAAACACAGGTTGCACAAATCAGTATTTATTTATCATACCAAGTGCAGTGAGCTCTAATATTTACCATTCTCACCTATCTTATTTCTTTTTTTTTTTTTTTTTTTTTTGTTTTTGGTTTTTCGAGGTAGGGGTCTCGCCAAGACTGACATGGAATTCACTATATAGTCGCAGGGTGGCCTCAAACTCACAGTGATCCTCCTACCTCTGCCCTCTGCCTCCCAAGTGCTGGAATTAAAAGGCGTGTACCACCACGCCTGGCTCATCTTATTTCCTTTTTGAGAGAGAGAGGAAGGGAGAGAGGGAGGGAGGAAGAGGCAGATAGAGAGAATGGGTGTACCAGGGCCTCTAGCCACTGCAAACGAACTCTAGACACATATCCACCTTGTGCATCTGGCTTAAGGCAAGCACCTTAACCGCTAAGCCATCCCTCCATCTCTAAATTGATTTTTGTTTTTGTTTTTCGAGGTAGGGTCTCACTCTAGCTCTGGCTGACCTGAATTCACTCTGTATTCTCAGTGTGGCCTCGAACTCTTGGCAATCCTCCTACCTCTGTATCCCAAGTGCTGGGATTAAAGGCATGTGCCACCATGCCTAGCCTAAATTAATTTTGAAAAATATTTTATTTATTTACTTACTTATTTGAGAGAAAGATAGAGGAAGGCAGGGAGGAAGAAAGAAGGGCATACCAGAGCCTCTAGCCACTGTAAATGAACTACAGATGAATGTGCCACCTTATGCAACTGGCTTACATGGGCACTAGGGGATCAAACCTGTGTCCTTAGGCTTTGGAGGCAAGCGCCTTTACCACTAAGCCATCTCTCCAGCCTTAAACTGAGTTTTTAGGTTTTTTTTTATTTATTTGAGAGAGAGAGTGAAAGAGGCAGATAGAGAGAGAACTGGTGTGCCAAGGCCTCCAGCCTTTCCAAATGTACTCCAGACACATGTGCCACCTTGTATATCTGGCTTATGTGGGTCCTGGGGAATCGAACCTGGGTCCTTTGGCTTTGCAGGCAAGCATCTTAACTGCTAAGCCATCTCTCTGGCCCTCTAAATTCATTTTTTCGATCATAGTTCATTATACTATGAAACATGGAAAGTTAAGATGACCTTTGACCTTGTTTATTGTTCCTGTTACAGATTTAAGACTTTTCTTTCCAATTCTTCCACTTTCCCAATTACTCCCAATAATCCAGTAATCTGCTAGAGTTGCTT
Source organism: Orientallactaga sibirica (assembly GCA_036365145.1). Taxonomy (NCBI): domain Eukaryota; kingdom Metazoa; phylum Chordata; class Mammalia; order Rodentia; family Dipodidae; genus Orientallactaga; species Orientallactaga sibirica. Next base: position 4,627,099 of record JAEOAD010000840.1, read on the forward strand.
GCCTGTGAGGAAAGTTTACTTTTGACATAGTCATACATTTTTGCCACTGTGTGAAAAGTAGATTGCACTTGATCCTTCACTACAGGAGATTTTGCCACTTCTGATGATGTTGCTAATGGTATGTGTGATAAGGGTAAATAAGCAAAAAAGACTAAGTAATCTTTTTTTTTTTTTAATGAGTTTTTAAAAACTATTTTTATTTATTTATTTGAGAGACAGACAGACAAAGAAAGAATGAGTAGGGGTGCTCCAGGGCATCCGGCCACTTACTGCAAGCAAACTCCAGATGCATGCACCCCTTTATGTATCTGGCTGTATGTGGGTACTAGAGAATCAAACCTAGGCCATCAGGCATTGCAAGCAAGTAGCAGGTGCCTTTAACTGCTGAGCCATCTCTCCAGACTTTTTTTTTTTGCAACCCTGGGAAGGCAAGAACCACCTTTTTTTTGAGGTAGGGTCTCACTCTAGCCCAGGCTGACCTGGAACTCACTCTATAGTCCCACACTGGTCTTCAACTCACAACAGTCCTTCTACCTCTCCCTCCCAAGTGTTGCGATTAAAAGTGTGCCCATTGGTCTGGAGAGATGGCTTAGCGGTTAAGGCATTTGCCTGCGAAGCCTAAGGACCCTGGTTTGATTCTCCAGGTCCCATGTAAGCCAGATGCACAAGGGGGTGCATGCATCTGGAGTTTGTTTGCAGTGGCTGGAGGCCCTGATGTGCCCATTCTCTCTCTCTCTTTCTCAAATACATAAATAAAGAAAAGAAAAGAAAGTGTGTCCATCATGCTTGGCTAAAAAAAAAAAAAAAAGAATTCTTGTATTTGGCCCAACATCACAGACAGAAGCTATGGAACTAGGATGCTCATCCAGGAGTGTTTGCCCCTTGAAACTGTGTGTCATATAAGACAGGACTGACAGCAGCTTCATTTTAGAAGATTTTAAGTTTACCTGAAAGTTAATCCCAGCACTGGGAAGGCAGAGGTAGTAGGATCACCGTGGGTTCAAGGCCACCCTAAGACTCAGCCTGGGCTAGAGTGAGACCCTACCTCGAAAAACCAAAACCAAAAACAAACAAACAAAAAAAAACTTAAGGATAATGTAGCGTTTCCAAGTACAACACACCCCATGTCCCTTGCCCCTTCCATCTGCCATGACTGTGATGTATTTTTCAAAAGAAATGAACACTGGCACATATCCTTTTAAAAAACAGAAATTATCTTGCTAATGGAACCAGCCATCAAAGTACTTAGTTTAGGTACTAATTGATTCTGAACTTGGGACAATTACTTGGATAACCTTTAAGTTTGTCTTTTCTTTATTTAAATAAACATTTTGATTGATTCTTTTAAATTTTTATTCATTTATTTGAGAGAGAAAGGGAGGGAGGGAAGGATAGAATGGGCACAGCAGGGCCTCCAGCTATTATAAATGAAGTCCAGACACATGTGCCACTTTGTGCATCTGGCTTTCATGGGTCCTGGGGAAATGAACCTGCATTCTTTGGCTTTTTAGGCAAGCACCTTAACCAGTAAGCCATCTCTCCAGCCCCCTTGATTTAATTTTTTTGAGTGAGAGAGAAATATAGGCATGCTGGGGCCTCCTGCCATTGCAAATGTACTACAGATGCATGTGTCACTTTGTGCATCTGGCTTTATGAGGGTTCTGGGGAATTGAAACTGGGTCATTTGGCTTTACAAGTGTCTTTAACAATTGAGGTATCTCTCCAGCCCATCTGTCTTTTCTGGGATGGCTCCTGATGTGGCAGACTCAAATCCCCCTTTGTGAAGTTAGCAGCTCCAAGCCACCCAGTGATAAACTCAGCTGAAAAGAGGGACAATTTTGGTCTGAGCACAAATTTCACCTTGGTGGTTTGTTCAAGCTCCAACACTGGAGCTTGGCATAGGGCAAATTCTCAGTAAACCACATGGTTGAAGATTAAGGAGAGCTAAATTCTCAAAGGGAATTTGAGATAATATCCTTGGGTGCAGGAGAAGTGCTGGACAGCAAATGCAGATTTCATCTATAGTCCTGTTTTCTTGATTGTCATAAGTTATTTATCTACTGGTTTTTACACTGCAAAAAAATGGTACTGTGGCCAGAAGGCCCAAATAGAAATCTCATGAGAATTAGCACTGTCACAGTGAAGCCCATTAAGGATAATGATGAATAGTTACTACAGGAAAGAACTGATTTTAAATGAAGAGAACCAAGATGAGTACTATCTGTCAGCATTCAAAAGTATAGTGGGCAAGCTTCGACTGTCTTCCCTGTGGGCCTTTAAATAGACTGTGGGCCTGCGTTTTTTCGGGAGGCATCTGAACATCTTCATTGTCCTAAAAATGCCAAGTTATCACTAATATTTAAAAATTATAAGGGTTAAATAGAAAACATAAATCTGAAAAATGAAGTCCAGCTGGTTCTACAATTGTTTAATGTTTTATCTTCCTTAACTCTTTGGCCATTAAGCAAAACAGAAATATTTCCTCCTTGGGGACCAGGACATGGATAGTAGCAATTTGGTAAAGATGATGTTGATCAATTAAAATAGAAAGTCCCCATAATCCAGCATAGAAAAGAATGGGGATTTAAAACTAATCTCATGTTTTCAGTTCTTGCATATGCTGAGGTGTTCCATTTGGATTTCCGATACACACTTTATCCTGTGTATTTTGCACTGCCAAATGGCCTACCTGGCTTTTAAATCTTCTGTCCACTCATATTTGTCTAGAAAGTCCATATTCCAAATACTTTGTCATGTTTTTTTTTTTTTAAAATAATGCCAAATAAAAGGCATAAGGTTTGTATTGTTTCTATAATTTGGTCTGTAATTTTGCATAAAACCTTTAAATTCACCCTTGTAAATGTATTTTCTTCTAACAACGTGGCCATTCATTTCTAATTTTCTAATTTTTCTATCTTTTAAAAGCTACAGCATTTTAATTACTTATGGAAACTAATCAGTCTCCTATTTTTGACAGTGATTTTATTAAGTTCCCATTTTATGAAATTCTTTATGTATTATTGTATTTTGATCTATAGTGTGGCTTGACCTAAGAACCCAGTCTACTGTTGAGAATCTTAGTAAAAGAATTCCAGGAAATAATAACTTTGTCAAGGTAAGAAATCTCTTTCAAAATATACCATAAGAATGCTTGTTTTTTTTTTTTTTTTTAAAGCTTACCAATTTTATGAGGACAACTATCTGGGCATCATATGGCAAGATGATTATTTAATACAAAATGTAGGATATTTCCTATAGATAATTGGGGCCAAATCAAGTCTTTATGTTCTCTCTTTTTCACCTTGTGAAAAACCCTAATGTTGATAGGCTGGAGGGCATGGTGTGTCCTATTGGTTTAAGTCATATTCCCCAAGGGGTGTTTGCTGTCGTTCACCCATGCTTTTAGAATCCATCTCTGCTATTTCTTATTGCCTGCTGAATAAACTTCTATGTAGTGCTTTTGAGTTTTATTCTTTTATTTCCTCTCTCTCTCTTTCTCTGTCCTTGTTTTGTTTTTCGAGGTAGGGTCTCACTCTAGCCTAGGCTTACCTGGAATTCACTGTGTAGTCTCAGGGTGGCCTCAAACTCATGGTGATCCTCCTACCTCTGCCTCCGGAGTGCTGGAATTAAAGGCGTGTGCCACCACGCCAGGCTCGCTCTTTCTTTCTTTCTTTCTTTCTTTCTTTTTTTTTTTTTTTTGCGGGGGCGTGCTTTGCAAGGTAGGGTCTCACTCTGGTCCAGGCTGACCTGGAATTAACTATGTAGTCTCAGGGTGGCCTCGAACTCTCAGTGATCCTCGTACCTCTGCCTCCCGAGTGCTGGGATTAAAGGCGTGTGCCACCACGCCCAACTCTTTCTTTCTTTTTAAGGAAGGGTCTCATCTAGTTCAGGCTGACCTGGAACTCATTCTGTAGCCCACACTGGCCTTAAGCTCACAGTGATCCTCCTACTTCAGCCTCCAAAGTGCTGGGATTAAAGGTGTGCACCACTGTGTCGGCTTGCTTTGAGTTTATAGGAATCTGCAATCATGGTAAAAAGGAAAGTAAAAGAATACTTTAGCCTTTTATTGAAGATCATTTTCACTTCATACATAAAGCACTAAGCTGGGCATGGTAGGTCATGTCTATAATTCCAAGACCTAGGAGGCTGAGACAGGAGGATCATTGTGAATTCAAAGCCAACCTGGGGCTACAAAGTTAGTTCCAGGTCACTTTAGGCTACAGTGAGATCTTGCCTCAAAAACAAATAAATTAAGGCTAATAAAAATTGCTTAATTTTCAGTCTTTATAGACCTTTATCTAGGGTAAATGGAGAATTTTGTAGCAAGTTCAAGATTACCTTTGAGACACTTACTGTTTCTTGTATCCAAAATAGTGTTCAAATCCCATTAATTGCAGCAGTCTATCAAGCCATTCCATGCTCCACTTTTCCTACCCAAATAACTTCAGGCTTAGCCTATCTACTCTTTTTGTTTGTTTTGTTTTTCAAGGTAGGGTCTGCCTGTAGCCTAGGCTGACATGAAGTGCACAATGTAGTCTCAGGCTGGCCTTGAACTCACAGTGATCTTCCTACCTCAGGCTCCCAAGTGTTGAATGCTGAGATTAAAGTCATGTGCCATAATGCCCAGGGGAAGGGAGGGGAGAGAGAGAAAGAACTGGGGCCTCTAGCTGCTACAAACAAACTCCAGACAGATGTGTTACTTTATGCATCTGGCTTTACGTGGGTACTGGGGCATTGAACTTGGGTCTTAGGCTTTACGGGCAAGCACCTTAACCACTGAGCCTTTGCTCTAGCCCCTAAATAAACTCTTTTTCATTTCCTTGAGAGCTTGTTTGGAGGTTTTAGCAGGGAGCACAGCTACTTGTATTTTTCTTGACCCAAGACCGGTCCTCCTCTATTCGGGGAAGGTCGTCCTCTTCAACCGAGCGCGCAGCTTCGGGAGGGACGCATATGGAGTGGTGAGGGAGGAAGGGGACACCCACCTAGCCAGCCAGATCAGCCATATCAACCCTAGCGATCAATGGGGTGACAGATGTCACAGCCAGATTGCCCTCACATCCATCTTTTTTTTTCATTTCCCATCCTGTTCCTTTTGTAACCTGGCATAGCCCTCCCACCTCCAGCTGCACTCTACTTCGCGGGTGGCATGTTTTTCTCTCCAGTGCCACAGCAAGCAACTTTTGCAGTTAATACCTGCATCATAAAAATAAAATTATTTTACATACCACTGGCTCTATGAGACCTTCCTGGTCATCCTCTTTGACCAAGTTTTGTTTTTCAGGAGGGTCTCACATGGAGTGGTGAGGGAGGAAGGGGACATCCACCTAGCCAGCCAGATCAGCCAAATCCACCCTGGCAATCAATGGGGTGACAGATGTCGCAGCCAGATCGCCCTCACATCCTATTTATTTATTTGAAAGCGACAAAGAGAGAAAGAGGAGGCAGAGAAAGAATGGGAGCACCAGGGCCTCCAGCCACTGCAAATGAACTCCAGATGTATGCGCCACCACATGCATCTGGCTTACATGGGGCCTGGAGAAATCGAGCCTTGAACTGGGGTCCTTAGGCTTCATAGGCAAGCGCTTAACCACCAAGCCATCTCTCCAGCCCAGAATTTAGGATTTATAAGACACGTTACCTTTTGTTTCCTTCTGTGTGTGTGTGCTGGGGGTGTGTATGTGGAGGCTAGAGGACAATCTTGGGTGTACTTTCAGAAACACCAACCTCCTCCTTTGAGGCAGGGCCTCTCATTGGACTGAAGCTTATTAATCAGTCTAGACTAGCCTGGCCAGGGAGCTCCAGGGATCTTCCCATCTCTACTTCCCTAGCACTGGGATTATAGGCACATGCCACCACACCTGGTTTTTTTTTTTTTTTTTTTGAGGTAGGGTCTCACTCTAGCCCAGGCTGACCTGGAATTCACTATGTAGTCTCAGGGTGGCCTCGAACTCAAGGCAATCCTCCTAGCTCTGCCTCCCAAGTGCTAGGATTAAAGGCGTGCGCCACCACACTCGGCAACACACCTGGCATTTTTACATGAATATTAGGAAGCAAATTCAAATCTTAATGCTTGTGGGGACACAAAGCACTTGATTGACTGAGCCTTTCAAATATATGAGCTTGAGGCGACCTGCTTTGTGGATGGACACAGTGAGTGTAAGGCTGTCCTATCCCTGCACCCTTGTGCTTGTGTAGAATATATTTTGGTGATGACATCAGAAGACCTATACGAATTCTAGGCTAGATACCTCCTGGACCCCTCATGACCAGCTCAAGTACATGACATTAAATTATTAAAAATTGGGGCTGGAGAGATGGCTTAGCAGTTAACACACTTGCCTACAAAGCCTAAGGAGTCAGGTTTGATTCCCCAGTACCCACGTAAGCCAGATGCACAAGGTGGCACATGCATCTGGAGTTCATTTGTAGTGGCTGGAGGCCCTGGCACACCCATTCTGTCTCTCACAAATAAATAAATAAAACATTTAAAAATAAATTAATAAAAGTTAAGATTTTTGTTTTGTTTTGTTTTTTTGAGGTAGGGTCTCACTCTAGCCCAGGCTGACCTGGACTTCACTATATAGTCTCAGGGTGGCCTCGAACTCACTGTGATCCTCCTACCTCTGCTTCCCAAGTGCTGGGATTAAAGGAGTGTCTCGCCACGCCCGGCAAAAGTTAAGATTTTTGACGTGTGACTAAGCTGAGTGTTGTGTCTCCTACCCTCTCAGGGCTGAAAAAGTAGGATGAGGTGGAAAGAACTGTCACTTCCTCCTTGAGGGCTCAGGGAACGCACTGCTTGCTTTGTGACTTTGTCCCAACTCGCTGTGTGAGCCTGGTGAAGTTACTTTGCCGCTCTGGGGTTCCCCATGCACAATAAGGCAAGCATTGGAGGAAGGCCTTGCAAGCTGCTTCCAGAAGCTTCTGAGTACGCCAGTTGCGTGTATACGGTCTCCGTCCTAGGGATTCAGTGGTTAGAACTCTGCACCTTACACAGCTCCCAACTCCTGGCAGGGAGCTCCCAGGCTGAGCACAGGGGAGGTGAGGAAGAGGATGGGATGCCTGGCGAGAGTAAAGGGGTGCCTGTATATCCTGCATGTCAGGTATAACTGTCAGGTGTACATACACCATGAAAAGCAACAGCAGTGGAAGGAGGCAGGGTGTGCTCTGCAAAAGCCTCTCATATGGAGTAACAAGACCGTGATAAGGGACATGCCATAGAGTTTGTGTCGCACTTGTGGGGTAGAGGGGCTGTGGGAGGTTCTGGTGAGACAGGAAGTGACTCCCTGGTGAGTCAAGACTAGGAGCCAAGAAAGGAGATGCCATAGCCCTTGGGAACTTGTCAGACAGGTATTCAGTGGAGTCCAAGTCTGACCATTTATTTAGCTGTGTAGCCTTAGTAAAGTCCCACCGTCTCTCTGACCCTGGACTGCTTCCGTACTCATCTGGAGTAAGAGGCAGCTCCATGGTGGAAGGGTGGAGTGGAGCAGCGTCTTTAAAGAGCGCAGCCCAAGTGGGCATGTAAACAAAGGCAAAGCTGTAATTACCATAGAGCTCGCTAATGTTTACTGGGCATGTGCCAAGTACGACTTCATCAGACTTTCTCCCTGCCTCTTCCGCTTACCCTTCCCCAGACCAACCCAGGAGGCAGGCGCTATTATGATCCCATTTCATGGGTGAGGTAAATGATTTTGTCAAGGCATCAATGTTAGTCATCATTATTATGTCCTCGGGCACCACCGTGGGAGGTTAAGGTGACCCAGCGCTTAGCAAGGAAGTATTCGTCGGCAGAGATCAGCAAGCAGCTGCTGAGTGGCTGGCTGTTTTCTTTTTTTTTTTTTTTTTCTGGAGGAACAGAAATCATAGATGTCAGAAATGTACCCTGTCACCCAACATGCATGCATTTTAGGGAGGTGTAATTTACGCGCAGGCACTGCACCAGCCCAAGTCTTGTGACTCGTCACCAATGCAGTCATTTAAACCGTCACCACCACGGTGGCAATCACTGTTGGTGCTGTCATTACCATTTTGCCAGTTCTAGCATTAACTAGACATGGAAGCAGGTTCTTGGGTATTAATAATTCCTTCCACCATAGAAATACGCTGAACTTTATTTACCTACTGCTTATGCACATGTGGGTCTTTCTTGTTGTCGGCCATGAATAAAGCTGCTCTGGATGTTCAAACACAAGTTACACAAGTTTTTTTTTTTTTTTTTTTTTTTTTGAGGTAGGGTCTCACTCTACCCCAGGCTGACCTGGAATTCATTATGTACTCTCAGGGTGGCCTTGAACTCATGGCAACCCCAAATACAAGTTTTTGTGTGGACATACATTTTTATTTTTCCTGGGTACTGCCTAGAAGTAGGGTTGGTATTGTTGGGTCATATGCTAAATAGGTTTCACTGTATAAGACACCAATGTTTTTTCCAGGTAGAGTCTTACTCTCTAGCCCAGGCTGACTTGGAATTCACCTTGTAGTCTCAGGGTGGTCTCGAACTCACAGCCATCCTCCTACCTCTGTCTCTGACTGTTGGGATTAAAGTGTGAAGAACACGTTCACTCTCCTCCAGCCAGCCCCAGCTGTGCTCAAACGCGCCTCACTTTGGTGTGAAGTTACTTTGTAATTACACATAGGTGCTGAGTTCCTAGCTGGACCACTGGCGGCAGTGGACACACATCTGGAGACACAGGAAGTCCATTGGTCTGTCAGTAGCAACATCAGAGACCCTAAGTTGATGTCTGATGTTTGTGGATGAGACGCAGTGGAGGTGCAGAGGACGAGAGGTGCACAAACAAGATGTGACTCAGCATTAGTTCTGTCCCCGAGTCATCCTTGCTGCTGATTTATCCCCACTCGCGCGCGCGCGCACACACACACACACACATTTCCACTTTGCCTTGTTCAACTGTCACCGAAATCTATTCAGCATAGAGGTCATTGAAGGGCATAATTTGGGAATTAGTGGTTAAATTTGGAATTTCAGATTCTGTCTTGGGGCGTCCCATTCACTTACTGCTTCCTGATGATTGAGCTCCATGTCAAGGGTCGGCTGGACTAGAGAAGGGTCTGTGAGCACCGGCCAAGCTCAAGCACTGCAGAACCCTTGGCTCTGTACCAGACGCCCCGAGGTGTGTAATCCCCCACACTGTGCACATCCCCCCAGGTGTGTAATCCCCCACGCTGTGCACCCCCCCAGGTGTGTAATCCCCCACGCTGTGCACACCCCACCCCAGGTTAGCTGCGTCAGGACTCTGAGGTGACCTGCAGGAGCCTGGTGGGACCTTCTAGTGTCCTGCCGCAGTAGACAAGTATCAGAGGTCAGGTGTGATTCGGGGACTGGGGCTTCTCACAGGGCTTTGTTCTCGGGCCAAGTGTTCCCTTTGGTAGCAAACACGTATTACGTACCACTGAGTGCCACATAGAGTTGTTTTTTTTTTTTTTTTTTTTTTCGAGGTAGGGTCTCCCTCTAGCCCAGGTTGACCTGGAATTCACTATGTAGTCTCAGCTTGGCTGCAAACTCACAGCGATCCTCTTATCTCTGCCCCCTGAGTGCTGTGATTAAAGGCATACGCCACCATGCCTGGCTGCCACATAGATTTTTAAAAAATATTTTATTTTATTTTTTTATTTTTGGAGAGAGACACAGAGAGAGACAGAGAGAGAGGGAGAGGGAGACAGATAGAGATGGGCGCGCCAGCAGTCTCTCAGCTGCTGTGAACGAAATCCAGATGTGTGCACCCCCTTGTGGTCAAGTGCGGCATTGCAGCCCTTGTGTCACTTTGCATCTGGCTAAACGTGGGACCTGGAGATTGGAACCCGGTTCTTAGGCTTAGCAGGCAGGCGCCTTAACCATTAAGCCATCTCTCCAGCCCTAAAAAATATTTTAATTAAATTAAATTAATTTATTTATTGGGGGGGCAGAGAAAGAGAAAGGGAGAATGGACACGTCAGGGCCTTCAGCTGCTGCAAAGGAATTCCAGACCCATGTTCCACCTTGTGTATCTGGCTTACGAGGATCATGGGGCATCAAACCTGTGTTCTTTGGCTAGAATTTTACTTTTGCCCAGGCTGACCTGGAATTCACTATGTAGTCTCAGGGTGGCCTCAAACTCATGGTAATCCTCCTACCTCTGCCTCCCAAGTGCTGGTTTTAAAGCGTGCACCTCCACGCCCTGCTGTTATGTTTTTAATATAGCTGCTAGACAATTTGCCGTTCTCTATGTAGGTCATAGTGGGTTTCTGTTGGACACTGCTGAGAACTAGATAACTTAGTGATTGAAATGTTCCACTCTTCTATTTTATGTGCTCTGCTTTCTGTGCCCTTGACAATGTATGCATGAAACTACAGATCAGTCCAAATTTAACCTGTCTCTTTCATTCTGTTTAGAGTTTGACAGGAGGAGTCAATGGAGGTGTACACTGTACGGATGTAACAAATGCAAGTAGGACGATGCTTTTCAACATTCATTCTTTGGAATGGGATAAAGAGCTCTGCGAGTGAGTGGTGTTTCCCAATATGCTATTCACTTACAATCCAGATCTTATTATTATAAACTGTCAGTGGAGCATTAACGTTTAATTGTTGATACTTCAAGTACAATATGCCAGTCTATGGGTATTTATTTATTTGAGAGAGATAGAGGAAGAGAGAGAGAATGTCCTCGCCATGACCTCCAACCATTGCAAACAAACTCCAGATGCATGCACCACCTTATGCATCTGGCATACATGTGTCCTGGGGAATCGAACTTTGGTCCTTTGGCCTTGTAGGCAAGCATCTTAACCGCTAAGCCATTTCTCCAGCTCTACATAGTGATTTTGCTGAGACCTGGTCTACACAAGACCTTGTATCAAAAACCAAAAAAAACACATATCCTTTAGGAAGTTATGAAATAATGTAACTATGAGCACATTTCCCTTCAGTAAACCCTTTCTGCTAAGGAACACATGTTTGTTTCTTGCTTTGGCACTACATGACTCATTACATATGTGTCCCTGAATGTTTTTCAGGTCACATTTGGAGCAACAGAACTACTAAAATGCAGCTATTACTAAATTCCTTCTTTTTGTATCCCAGGCTTGCCTCCAACACAGTGTATGGGGTACTGAGTATTGAACCCAGAACTTCATGCATGCTAGGCAAGCATTCTGCCAAGTGAGCTACATCCCAAGCCTGACTAAACTGCTTTTCAAGTAGCTTGCAGCAATTTATTCTCTTGCCAACGTTGTTTAAGTTTACTTCTGAGGGCTAGGGAGATGGTTCAGCAGTTAATACAGTTGCCTGCAAAACCTAATGACCCGGGTTCAATTCCCCAGTATTCATGTAAAGTCAGATGTACAGTGGTACATGTATTTGGAGTTTATTTGCAGCAGCTAGAGGCCCTAGCATGCCCTTTCTCTCTCTCTCTCTCTCTCTCTCTCTCTCTCTCTCTCTGTATCTCTTCTTGCAAATAAATAAAAATATTTTTCTGGGCTTGGTGGCATACACCTTAATCTCAGCACTCAGGGGCAGAAATAGGATGATCACCACCCTGAGACTACATAGTGAATTCCAGGTCAACCTGTGCTCGAGTGAGACCCATATATATTGCGGGGCTGGAGAGATGGCTCAGTGTTTAAAGGCACTCGCTTACAAAGGCTGATGGCCTATGTTCAATTCCCAGTACCACATAAAGCCAGATGCACCAAGTGGTACATGTGTCTGAGTTTGTTCATGGTGGCAGGATGCTCTAGGGTGCCCATACACTCTGTCACTGTTTCTTAAATATATTTAAAAGATTTTTCTGGCCAGGCGGGGGTAGTATATACCTTTAATTCCAGCACTTGAGAGGCTGAGGTAGGAGGATTACCATGAGTTTGAGGCCACCCTGAGACTAAATAGTGAATTCCAGGTCAACCTGGCTAGAGTGAGACCCTCCTATCTCGAAAAAAAAAAAAAAAAAAAAGACTTTTCCACTGACACTCTTTAACACATTGCTTTATAAATTTTCCAATAGATGAGCAAATTTATGCTTGTCATAAATCTGAGGATAGAACAAACTGGCTTAAGTCTATGTGTAGCATTTAGGAGTTAAGTGGCTGGGTGTGATGGGGCACAGATGCTCTGCAAACTCAATTGCATGTGTCAAACGTGGGTCCTTTGGCTTTGCTGGCAAACACCTTAACCTCTAAGTCATCTCTCCAGCCCATTTATATTTTTTTTTTTTTAAAACCCTTATTCTGTTATTTATTTATTTATTTATTTATTTATTTATTTATTTATTGGGGTTTTTCAAGGTAGGGTTTCACTGGTCCAGGCTGACCTGGAATTAATTATGTAGTCTCAGGGTGGCCTCAAACTCACGGCGATCCACCTACCTCTGCCTCCCAAGTGCTGGGATTAAAGGCATGCACCACCACAACTGGCTAACAAACCTTTATTCTTGATGCCATTAAAATTGATTTTATTTCTTCAATATATGGGTGTGCCAGGGCCTCCAGCCACTGCAAGTGAACTCCAGATGCGTGCACCCCCTTGTGCATCTGGCTTACGTGGGTCCTGGGGAGTCAAACTGGGATCCTTTGGCTTTGCAGGCAAGCTCCTTAACCACTAAGCCATCTCTCCAGCCCCTCTTTCTTTCTTTCTTTCTTTCTTTCTTTCTTTCTTTCTTTCTTTCTTTCTTTCTTTCTTTCTTTCTTTCTTTTCTTTTCTTTTTTTTTTTTTGTTGAGGTAGAATTTTACTTTTGCCCAGGCTGACCTGGAATTCACTATGTAGTCTCAGGGTGGCCTCAAACTCATGGTAATCCTCCTACCTCTGCCTCCCAAGTGCTGGTTTTAAAGGCGTGCACCTCCACGCCCTGCTGTTATGTTTTTAATATAGCTGCTAGACAATTTGCCGTTCTCTATGTAGGTCATAGTGGGTTTCTGTTGGACACTGCTGAGAACTAGATAACTTAGTGATTGAAATGTTCCACTCTTCTATTTTATGTGCTCTGCTTTCTGTGCCCTTGACAATGTATGCATGAAACTACAGATCAGTCCAAATTTAACCTGTCTCTTTCATTCTGTTTAGAGTTTGACAGGAGGAGTCAATGGAGGTGTACACTGTACGGATGTAACAAATGCAAGTAGGACGATGCTTTTCAACATTCATTCTTTGGAATGGGATAAAGAGCTCTGAGTGAGTGGTGTTTCCCAATATGCTATTCACTTACAATCCAGATCTTATTATTATAAACTGTCAGTGGAGCATTAACGTTTAATTGTTGATACTTCAAGTACAATATGCCAGTCTATGGGTATTTATTTATTTGAGAGAGATAGAGGAAGAGAGAGAATGTCCTCGCCATGACCTCCAACCATTGCAAACAAACTCCAGATGCATGCACCACCTTATGCATCTGGCATACATGTGTCCTGGGAATCGAACTTTGGTCCTTTGGCCTTGTAGGCAAGCATCTTAACCGCTAAGCCATTTCTCCAGCTCTACATAGTGATTTTGCTGAGACCTGGTCTACACAAGACCTTGTATCAAAAACCAAAAAAACACATATCCTTTAGGAAGTTATGAAATAATGTAACTATGAGCACATTTCCCTTCAGTAAACCCTTTCTGCTAAGGAACACATGTTTGTTTCTTGCTTTGGCACTACATGACTCATTACATATGTGTCCCTGAATGTTTTTCAGGTCACATTTGGAGCAACAGAACTACTAAAATGCAGCTATTACTAAATTCCTTCTTTTTTGTATCCCAGGCTTGCCTCCAACACAGTGTATGGGGTACTGAGTATTGAACCCAGAACTTCATGCATGCTAGGCAAGCATTCTGCCAAGTGAGCTACATCCCAAGCCTGACTAAACTGCTTTTCAAGTAGCTTGCAGCAATTTATTCTCTTGCCAACGTTGTTTAAGTTTACTTCTGAGGGCTAGGGAGATGGTTCAGCAGTTAATACAGTTGCCTGCAAAACCTAATGACCCGGGTTCAATTCCCCAGTATTCATGTAAAGTCAGATGTACAGTGGTACATGTATTTGGAGTTTATTTGCAGCAGCTAGAGGCCCTAGCATGCCCTTTCTCTCTCTCTCTCTCTCTCTCTCTCTCTCTCTCTCTCTCTCTCTGTATCTCTTCTTGCAAATAAATAAAAATATTTTTCTGGGCTTGGTGGCATACACCTTAATCTCAGCACTCAGGGGGCAGAAATAGGATGATCACCACCCTGAGACTACATAGTGAATTCCAGGTCAACCTGTGCTCGAGTGAGACCCATATATATTGCCGGGGCTGGAGAGATGGCTCAGTGTTTAAAGGCACTCGCTTACAAAGGCTGATGGCCTATGTTCAATTCCCCAGTACCCACATAAAGCCAGATGCACCAAGTGGTACATGTGTCTGGAGTTTGTTCATGGTGGCAGGATGCTCTAGGGTGCCCATACACTCTGTCACTGTTTCTTAAATATATATTTAAAAGATTTTTCTGGCCAGGCGGGGTAGTATATACCTTTAATTCCAGCACTTGAGAGGCTGAGGTAGGAGGATTACCATGAGTTTGAGGCCACCCTGAGACTAAATAGTGAATTCCAGGTCAACCTGGCTAGAGTGAGACCCTCCCTATCTCGAAAAAAAAAAAAAAGACTTTTCCACTGACACTCTTTAACACATTGCTTTATAAATTTTCCAATAGATGAGCAAATTTATGCTTGTCATAAATCTGAGGATAGAACAAACTGGCTTAAGTCTATGTGTAGCATTTAGGAGTTAAGTGGCTGGGTGTGATGGGGCACAGATGCTCTGCAAACTCCAATTGCATGTGTCAAACGTGGGTCCTTTGGCTTTGCTGGCAAACACCTTAACCTCTAAGTCATCTCTCCAGCCCATTTATACTTTTTTTTTTTTAAAAAAAACCCTTATTCTGTTATTTATTTATTTATTTATTTATTTATTTATTTATTTATTGGGGTTTTTCAAGGTAGGGTTTCACTGGTCCAGGCTGACCTGGAATTAATTATGTAGTCTCAGGGTGGCCTCAAACTCACGGCGATCCACCTACCTCTGCCTCCCAAGTGCTGGGATTAAAGGCATGCACCACCACAACTGGCTAACAAACCTTTATTCTTGATGCCATTAAAATTGATTTTATTTCTTCAATATTTTATTTATTTATTTGAAATAGAGAAAGAGGCAGATAGATAAAGAGAGAATGGGTGCACCAGGGCCTCTAGCCACTGCAAATGAACTCCAAATGCATGCATCACCTTGGGCTTCTGGCTTATGTGTATCCTGGGGAATCAATCCTGGGTCCTCGGTCTTTTCAGACAAGTGCCTTTACTGCTAAGCCATCTCTCAAGCCCTATTTTTACTTTTTTAAAAAAATATTTTTTATTTATTTGAGAGAGTAAGGCAGAGAGAGGCAGAAAGAGACAGAGAGAATGGTTGTGCTAAGGCCTCCCAGACACTGCAAACGAACTCCAGGCACATGCACCACCTTGTGCATCTGGGTTATGTGGGTCCTGGGGAATTGAACCTGGGTCCTTAGGTTTCACAGGCCTAAACTACTAAGCTATTTTCCAGCTTTATGGTTGTTTTTATTTATTTATTTATTTATTTTAACTTATTTTTGTGACAGAGACTCATGTTTCCCATGTTGCCCTCAAACTCATTATATAGCTGAGGATGACCTCAAACTTTTAATCCTACTGCCTCTACCTCCCAAATTTTGGGAGAGCTGGCATTACAGGCGTGTGCCACTATGCCCAATGTATTTAAAAGTCAGGGATCAAAGTCATGCCTTTGCCAGGCATGGTGGTACACACATTTAATCTCAGTACTGAGGAGGCCAAGGTTAGGAGGATGGCCGTGAGTTCGAGGCCAACCTGAGAGTACATATTGAATTTCAGGTCACCCTGGGCTAGAGTGAGACCCTACCTTGAAACACCCCCCACCTGCCAAAAATAGAAAGTCATGGCTTTGTGCATGCTAGGCTGGCTCTCTGCTCACTGAGCCACATAACCAGCACCCCTTTTTGATACAAGGTCTCACACTGGCCTTGAACTTGAAGCCATTCTCCTGCCTTATCCTCTTGAATGGTATACCACCAACGCAGGTTCTATTTTGTGTGTGAGCATGCCAGGGTTCTTGCCAGTGCAACAAACTTCAAACACATGTGCCACGTTGAGTCCAGCCCTGATGCGCCCATTCTTTATCTCTCTCTGTCTCTTTAATAAGTAAATATATAAATGAAATATTTTAAAAAATAGAAAACAAGGAAGTGCCTTTACCCATTAAACCATCTCCCTAGCCCATGTGTATGTATATAATTTTATTTTAAAACTTTTTATTTTATCTTATTTTTTTGAAGAGAGACACAGAGAGATAGAGAGGGAGAGAGATAGGGAGGAAGTCAGAGATGGGCGTGCGAGCAGTGTCTCAGCTGCTGCAAACGAAATCCAGATGTTTGCGCCCCCTTGTGGCCAAGTGCGGCATTGCACCCTTGCGTCACTTTGCATCTGGCTAAACGTGGGACCTGGAGATTGGAACCGCAGGAGATTGGAAACAGTGTTCTTAGGCTTAGGAGGCAGGCGCCTTAACCCCTAAGCCATCTCTCCAGCCTGTAATTTTATTTTAAATATGTAATTTTATTTTAAATTTTCTTTATTCATTTGCAAGAGAGAGAGACAGAGAGAGAATGGGCATGCCAGGGCCTCTTGCCTGTATAACAAAATTGGCATGTACCACATGCGTCTAGAGTTTGCTTGCAGTGGCTAGAAGCCCTTACATGCCCATTCTCTCTCTTTCTCTGCCTCTAATAAATAAATAAATAAATCCTTTTTTTAAAAAAAAGAAATTGGTGTGCACCACTTTTTTGCATCTGGCTTTGTGTGTGTGTGAGGGAATTGAACTCAGGATATCAGGTTTTGCAAGCTAGTGTCTTTAACCACTGAGCCATCTCTACAGCCCCTATATTTAAATAGACTAGTATTGCACATTATTATTCATGATTTAAGTTCCTGTTGAAAAGTACTTTGGGGCTGGAGAGATGGCTTAGCAGTTAAGGGACTTGCCTTTGAAGCCTAGGAACACAAGTTCGATTCCCTAGTACCCATTTAAGCCAGATGTACAAGGTGGCACATGCGTCTGCAGTTTGTTTGCAGTGGCTAGAGGCTCTGGAATACCCAATTCGCTCTCTCTCCCTTAAATAAATAAATAAATAAATAATAAATTTAATAAAAAACACTTTGGTTACTGGATGTGCTTTTTTATTGTTATTGATTTGATTGCTTAAAAGTGGATTGTGAAATGTCCTAACAGCTATGTTCTGTTGACTCATTATTTAATTCTAATGTCAGATGTATCCATTTTCTAGCCATATACATTTTTGCTTCAAAACAGATAGGAATGTTTGTCTCTCCATACATGTTTCTTTAAAACAGCTTTACATAGCAAAAGTTCTTATTTTTCAGATTTTTTGAAATTCCAATGGAAATTCTTCCTAATGTCCGGAGTTCTTCGGAGATTTATGGCCTAATGGTAAAAAAAATAATGAAATGTGTGTGTCAGGGGTGGGGGGAAGTTCATTAAAAAAAGCCTTTACGATTCATGATATGGCAGTCAAACATTTTATGTTTTTGGGCTACTGTGAGTGTTGGTAGTAGGTAAAATAAGGTTTTAATGTTGTTTGGTTTTATAACTAAAGTCCTTAACATTCTTCCTGCCAATTGATTTTATATTTGTAAACTTTGGTTGGCTTTTCTTTGAGTACTATTTTTGTTTTTTGTTTGTTTAATTTTTATTTTCTGTTGTTTGCAGTTAATGCATTATGGGTAATCTAACTCTAAACAGTGGCGTGGGCATGTTTGAGCCAGTTTAACTGTGCAGTAGTTGCGGTGTCTGTTTTTAATTTTGAGCAGGAATTGTTCACATTTTAATGGTGGTGTTTTCCTATTTAATCTCTTTTAATGGCTAAACTATTGTTATATATTCCATTTGTTGTTAGTCTTACAAAAAATTAACAAACTGAAAACAAATAGTCTGTTTCTGAATAGGTTGCTAATTAAGGTGATTTCTATAGTGGAAATTTTTACTGTTGATTTCATTGAAACTGGGTAGGAGACATAGTTTTGACAAAAAAAGTGTGTTTAGTCTCATTGAGAACTTGTAATCAGATATCAGGAATGAAAACCTTTAGGAATATTTGAATGGATATTTGAGCATGAAGTGTGGAATTCATGATAAATTTTGAGAATAGGTTGAAGATACAATGCAAAAAGATTGTATGGGTATTTCATGAAAAATATTAGAAGCTCTATGGAGTTAATAAAAGTAGAGTTGGATGGATGCTAAGTATTCTGGATAAAGCTTGATAAGCATTTCAACTGTTCTGTTTACAGTAATTCTTTTTAAAGCAATGTAGAAATGCTTAAAACAGGCATAGTCACTGCTTATTTATAAAAGTGCTTCAAATATCACTTGGTTGAGAGTAAAACAAACTATTCTTGAAATTGTTTCAGAGAATGATTGGAAAAATATTGAATTAGCCTAATTTTCTCTTGCATTTAAAATATTATGCTTCTGTCCCCCTTTCTCCCCTTTGCTGACTATAGAAAATCTCTCATAGCCTGGTGAGTAGGTTACCCACCAATTATGCTACCCATTCATTTCGAAAAGATACAGTGCATTTCCATTCATTTTCAGACAGGCAGACATCCATTCACTAAACAGATATATCTAGAATTTCTATGGCTCTCCAAAATTTTATAAACCTAGTTAGAGTTTAGTTGTTTTTTTTTTTTAAGGTAGCATAATCTTGTTTCTTTATATACATTTCCCATAAGATTGAGAGTGGTATTTCTAAAATAAAATTCTGAAGTAGTTTTCCAGAATTAGAGATTTTGATGTTACCCATTACAAAGTACATTTGTGATGTGCTTTGGGCTTTAGCATAATAGGGAATTTAGATGTGGTTTTAAAATATTCTAAACCTCTACCCTACCTGATGTCTTGGCTAACCTTTCAGAACAGTTAGTTGGAAATGCACTGTCACTTTTTCTGCATGCTTCATTAGAGGATGCTCCAGGAATCCTCCAGAAGTCCCTCCCCATGAGTGAAACAGTAGTGTTCGTGCCTGAATATATAGTAAATCCTGCTGAGAGTTTGACAATTTTGTAATTATAAGGAGGCTTCTTATAGTATTAAAATATATTAAAGGACTGAAGAGATGGCTCAGTAGTTCTTGCTGGCCAAGCTTGATGGCCCTGGTTCCATCTCTCAGCACTCAGGTAAGGTCAGACCAAAAAAAAAAAAAAAAAAACCTGGGTGTGGTGGTGCATGCCTTTAATTCTAACATTCAGGAGGTAGGAAGATTGCTGTGAGTTCGAGGCAACTCTGAGATTACATAGTGAATTGCAGGTCAGCCTGGGCTAGAGTGAGACCCTACCTCAAAACAAACCAAAAAAGAAAAATACTAGAATCCATGTGTCCTAGATATTTATGTGTATATATCCTCTGAGTTTCCTACTGGTTTACTTTAAGCCTTTATTTTTTAAAATATATTTTATTTATTTTTCAGAGAGAGAAAGAGGGAGGGAGGGAAAGAGAGAGAGAGAGAGTGAGAAAACGGGTGCACCAGGGCCTCCAGCCACTTCAAATGAACTCCAGATGCATGCACCCCCTTGTGCATCTGGCTTATGTGGGTCCTGGAGAATCGAACTTGGATCTTTTGGCTTTGCAGACAAACTCCTTAACTGCTAAGCTATCTCTCCAGCCATTTTAAGCCTTTTATGTAATGTAGTGTCTATTTAGTATGCAGGTTCATAATTCAGAGTATAAATACTATAAATAAAAACAATAGGTATTGAGCTGGCAGTGTAGCACAGTGGTAGAGTGTTTTTTACAAGGCCCTGGGTTTGGTCCCCAGCACTGGGGTGTGAGTTGGGTGGGAGGGGGGAACAACTCTAAAACTAGCAGGTTTTGAATTAACCAGAAAGCATGAAAAAAAGAAAATGCTATTGGGAATCTAGAGGACATTTTCTATTTGAAAAGGGTTTCTACATCTATTCTGTTATTTCCTTGTTATCAAAGATATGAGAGGATTCTGTTCTTATCTTCACTGTAGTAGATAGGGCATGAGAGTCACCAGGGCCATTAGCTAACAAATGACAGGTACAGAAATCAGTGCCTGACTTCCATTTGGTATTCTTTTTTTGGGAGGGGCGGGGTTGAGGTAGGGTCTCACTCTAGCTCAGGCTGTCCTGGAACTCACTATGTTGTAGTCTCAGGGTGGTCTTGAACTCATGGCAATCCTCTCACCTCTGCCTCCCGAGTGCTGGAATAAGGCGTGCGCCACCATGCCCGGCCTCATTTTGTATTCTTTACTGGGTCATCATGCTTATTTCAGGGATCACATTCCTTAATTCTCCAAATTCCTTAATATCAGTAAAAATTCCTTTGCCTGCTGTGGCCCTGGGGACAAAACCCAGTGCTCCGCATATGCTAGTCAATAATTCTAACACTGAGATAAACCCCCAGCCTGATAATGTTTTTAAACTAAATTTTATATCTCAGGACATGCCTTGGTTGGTAGAGTGCTTGCCTTGCATGCATGAGGTCTTGGGTTCATTTGTTGGCACTACAAAAACTAAGATATATAGTCATGAGAGTCAACCACGAAAATCTCATTTTTCTTCTTAGAATTCTAGCCATATTATTCAAGTTCATAAATGAACTGTTGTTTGTTTAATTTTGAAGGACAATGTTTGCTGTAAGCAAATAGCTACTACCTGCCTCTCCTTGCCTGTTATTTTTTTATTTTTATTTTTTAGGTAGGGTTTCACTCTAGCTCAGGCTGACCTGGAATTCACTATGTAGTCTCAGGGTAGCCTCAAACTCAGGTCATTCTCCTACCTCTGCCTCCCGAGTGTTGGGATTAAAGGCGTGCTGGTACCACCATGCTTGGCCTCTTCTTGCTTCTTAAGAGCAGCTTAAGTAGAAAGAAAATAAAGACTTCCAAAAATATAGTCCATGCTAGTTTGATAAGTTTGTCATTTCATAATAACTGCATGAATAGCAAAGTGCCAATGGGTCTTGCATCCACATAATCCAGTTGTGACTTTGAAAAATGAGTAAGTTGAAGTATAGAGGGATTTTAGCAGTCTGCTTGTGGCTTAACACTAACTAACCAGCCCATGTCTCCTGACTCCCAGTCCGATGTTTTATGTTCATTTTCCAGTACCATGTCACTTCTTTCATTCCAGGAATACTTCTAGAATCTTCTCTGTAACACTCACGTAGTTGAACCACTTGCTTTATCTTGTCTACTCACATCATCTGGCACATTGCTCTTATGTATATTCTTATCATAGTTGTGTTCACAGAGCTGAGTTTGTGACTGTTCATAATACTTTTTTTTTTGAACTTCTATTAGAAAGCTGGGGCCTTGGAAGGTGTGCCTATATCTGGGGTAAGTTTCATCACCAAACATCTTGTCATCCTCTATCCCATCCCACTCTCCCTTGTTGTGGCTTTCTTCTGTGGAGAAAAGTAAGAGCAACAACCCTGATCTCTTCTTGGTCTTCTGTGAACCCTGGAGGGTCACCAAAACTCTTTTTTTCTTTAATTTTTTTTTTTTTGAGGTAGGGTTTCACTCTAGCTGAGACTGACCTGAAATTCACTATGTATTCTCAGGGTGGCCTTGAACTCACAGCAGTCCTCCTACCTCTGCCTTGTGAGTGCTGGGATTAAAGGTGTGCACCAGCACACCTGGCAAAATGGTACCTGAGGTTAATTTTTTTTATATTTTTTTAATTTATTAATTTATTAATTAATTTATTTATTTTAGAGAGACAGTGGCAGATTATATATATATATATATATATATATATATATATATATAGAGAGAGAGAGAGAGAGAGAGAGAGAGAGAGAGACAGAGAGAGAGAGAGAGAGAGACAGAGAGAGAGAGAGAGACAGAGAGAGAGAGACAGAGACAGAGACAGAGAGAGAATGAATATGAATGGGCATATCAGGGCCTCTAGCCACTGTAAATGAACTCCAGACACATGCACCTGGCTTTATATGGGTACTGGGGAATCGAATCTGGGTCCTTTGGCTTTGCAGGCAAGCACCTTAATGGACAAGCCATTTCTTCAGCCCACCAAAATTATTTTATAGAAATTAGTTCTAAGCCAGATTTGGTGGTACAGTATAATTTTGGATTAGGAGTTCAAGGCCAGCCTTGGTCATATAGTAGGTTTGAGTCCTGAGCTATATGAGATCCTATTTCAAAAAAGTAAACAAATCTAATTCTCCTTCTCTATGACTATTATCTTGATTAACAAATGAGAAAAAGCCAAAGGGAGGCAGTGCCAAACATTTCACTCCTTGATAATTCAAAACCACAGAAATAAATCCCATGGCTTTCAGAAAGGAAATGAGTGATATTATTTTGGTGTTCTTTATTGTTGTCCTTACTTTCAGTGTCTGGGGGATCAGTCTGCTGCTTTGGTGGGACAAATGTGCTTCCAAGATGGACAAGCTAAAAACACGTGAGTTTAAGAAACAGACTTGAAAAATAATGCTATTTTGTTTATTTCCTTCCCCTTGCTGCTTTGAAAGAGGAAGCTTGTTGAAGTTCATTGAGTTCACACTCAATATCATAATCACTTCAGTCTGAATATGTACCTTGTTTTTAATTACAACTTTAATTAGTGTGTGTGTGTGTGTGTGTGTGTGTGTGTGTGTTTGGTTTTGGTTTTTCAAGTTGGGTCTCATTCTAGCCCAGGCTGACTTGGAATTCACTATGTAATCTCAAATTGGCCTTGAACTCACAGAGATCCCCCTACCTCAGCCATCCAAGGTCTGGATTTTTGTGTTTATTTTTTTAAAATATTTTTATTTATTTGCAAGGGGGGTGCATGCCAGGGCTTCCTGACACTAAAAACAAACTCCAGATGCATATGCCATCTTGTATATCTGGCTTTACCTAGGTATTGGGAGAATCAAACCCATGCCTTTTAGGCTTTGCAAGCAAGTGCCCAGACCACTGAGCCATCTCTTCAGCCCTTTTTTTGAGACAAAGTCTCAATCTGTAGCTCCAAGCAACTCACTTTATAACCCAAGCTGGCCTCAAACTCATGAAAATTCTCTCATCTCAACTGCTGGGCTTTTGAACTTTTTTTTTAATTTCAAGGTCATATTCTTGCCTTTTAAAAGCAAAATCTGTAGGTTTCCAGGGAGGGCCTGGAAGCGATGTAGGAAAGCTGTAATATAAATTCAAACATCGGGAGATTATCTTGTCCAGCATTTTATACTTTTACCATGAAGCCATATTTTTGATTTTTAGTATCATTTTCTTGACATCATAATTTCTCCCTGCCCCCTTATCCTAAGTTTCTCCTCTACAAGAAGCAGAAGGAATATTGAAGAGGTGGCTGGAGAGATGACTTACTAGTTACAGTGCTTGCTTGCAAAGGCTGACATCCTGGGTTCAAATCCCCAGTACCCATGTAAAACCAGATGCACAAAAGTGGTACATGTATCTGGAATTCATTTGCAATAGTAAGAGGCCCTGGTGCACCCGTTTTTTTTCTCTTTCTCCTTGCAAATAAACAATAATGTTTTTAAACAGAAGGATAGACTTATGAAAAAGAATATTGAAGAGGTGATTCTATCTTTAGGATGAGAAAAGGCATGCTCACTGGGCTAAGTGCTTGCCTAAGGGCCCATCCTTCACTCAGTGGAGATCCTGAGGCAAGCCCACACCTTCTCACTCTGATTCTGGTCATCTTTCTTTCTGTCACACGATTACATATACTGTTGGAGCCACATCTTTTTCTTTTCTTTTCCTTTCCTTTCCTTTCCTTTCCTTTCCTTTCCTTTCCTTTCCTTTCCTTTCCTTTCCTTTCCTTTCCTTTCCTTTCCTTTTCTTTTCTTTTCATTCATGCTAGAGATTGAACCCAGGGCCTTGCATATGCTAGGCAAACACTCTACCACTGAACTACATCCCCAGCCCCTATGTATACTATTTGAAAGTAAGCTTTGCCTCCCTAGTGCTGGGATTAATGACGTGAGCTACCATGCCTGGCCTGAAAGAAAGCTCTTACATATTAAAAACACATTTGCCCAGCTGGAGAGATTGCTCAATGGTTAAGGCACTTTTGGTACATTTTGGTACAATTGGCCTGGCAGTTGTAAAGCTTTCAGGATGCACTAGTGGTTGACACCTTTCATGACTTTTCTCCCCCAACAGGCTGTGTAGGTCTTTCCAGAATCCTGACTGGAGTTACTGTGGCTTTTAACACACAGTTAAGCACAGAGCTTTACTGTCTCTGTGTGGAAAAGCTTTCCATAGACTGGGAAAAAGGTTCTACACGAAATGTCTCTCTTTGGAGTTTTAAAATATTTTTTTAAATTTATTTACAAGCCGGAAGGGAGGGACAGAAGGAGGGAGAGAGAATGGGTAAGCCATAGCTTTCAGCCACTGCAAACAAACTCCAGATGCATGACACACATTGTTCATCTATCTGGTTTTCTTGGGAAATCAAACCCGAGTTGTTAGGCTTTGCAGGCAAGCACCTTAATTGCTGACCCATCTCTCTTGCCTTTTTTTTTTTTTTTGGTTAGATTTTCCCCTTGTTTTAAGAAACATTTTATTTATTTATTTATTTATTTATTTATTTATTTATTTATTTGCAAGAGAAAGAGGCAGATGGAGAGAAAGAGAGAATGGGAGCCCCAGGACCGCTAGCCACTGCAAACAAACACCACACGCATGTGCCACCTTGTGCATCTGGCTTCTGTGGGTCCTGGGGAATCGAACCTGAGGTCCTTTAGCTGTGCAGGCAAATGCCTTAACTGCTAAGTCATTTCTCCAGCCCAGCTGTTTTTTTTTTTCTTTCTTTCTTTTGAGACAGGATCTTGATATGTAGCCCAGGCTTGTCCAGAACTCACTATGTAGTCTAAGCTGGCTTCAAACTTACCATTTTCCTGATTCAGCTTCCTTAGTGCTGAGATCACCGGTATACAACACTTTTCCTAGATTCTCTCATCAAGATTTTGCTGTTGTTTGGTATTTGAGACAAGGTCTCATGTACACCAGGCTGGCCTTGAACTCCCTTTGTACCTAAGGCTCGCCTTCATCTCCCAGTCCTCCTGCTCTACCTCCCAGGTACTGGGATTATAGCTTAGACTACAGGCGCACACCAGAATGTCCGGCTTCATTCATTTTGACTTAGGTATTTAAGTTCTTTTTTTTTTCTGTGAACAATGCAATAGTCGTAGAATAAATGATCTTGTAGCCAAGAAGGATCATCAGTCTTCCTGTGAGAGTGTGAACTTACTTATTGGTGTGACAGTTTGTTGAAGAGAGGGGATTTGAAAACTCTTTCAGGCAGTTTTGACCTGAGGTTATGATTAAGTAGCACTTGAGTCAGCATGAGGGTGAAAACATATTCTTTGAAACTGGCTTCCAGGCAAATGAAGCAGGAATCATGGAAAACTAGGCTTTTTTTTTTTTTTTACCTTCTTTCCTCCTTGCCAGGAACACTAATGCTAGTAAATCAGATGTTATCTCTAATGTCAGTTGCCTAGCACACTATATAGTGCATGGTAAAGAGCCTGGATGTCCTCTTCATTCACTTCCTTTCTCTTTGACTTTTGTCAGCCAAGTCTTTAAATTATTCATTGAAATTTAAATACCGCTGTAGCTACTTCAGGCTAGAGGAGGAAAATTGCAAATTGTAAGATCTTGACCACACATTTCTGAACCTGGGGGAAGGAATACGGAGATACAGTTAATTGTGTATAAATCTGAGCTTGTGTGTCATATGAAACTTTGAAGTAATATTGATGGCTTTGAAAATGAGGCAAGAATAACCACAAATCTGTTAATGGGCTCAGCATGTAGTTCTGTGGTGGAGTGCTTGCCTCGCATGTGTAAAACTCGGGTTTCAACCCCCAGCACTGTAAAAAAGATTATGTTAGTAATGAGATGCTTTGTAGAATCACTGATATTGGAGAATGCAGAGGCATTGAAAAAAAAGTAAAAATAGGAAACTTGAAGACTTATACTACATAAGCAGAGTAGAGAGGTGGTAGAAAATAAGGCTAGGTGGGCCTAGTGGTTCATGCCTATATCCTAGGTGCTTAGGAGGTAATTTGAAGACCTGCCTTGGTAATAGAGTTAGAGCTCTATTAAAAATAAAAAAACTAAGGGCTGACCAGGTGTGGTGGTCAGGTACACCTTTAATCCTAGCACTCGGGAGGTGGAGGTAGGAAGATCACTATGAGTTTGAGGCCAGGCTGAAAATACATAGTGCATTCCAGCCTGGGCTAGAGCAAAACCCTACCTTGAAACCCCCCACCCAAAAAAAATAGAAAAACTAAGGGCTGGCGAAATGGCTCAGTGGTTAAAGGCACTTGCTTGAAAAGCCTGCTGGCCTGGGTTTGATTCTCAGTACCCACGTAAAGCCAGATGCACGCATCTGGAGTTTATTTGCAGTGGCTAGAGGCCCTGGTGCACCCATTCTCTGTCTGTCTGTCTCTCTCTCTCTCGCTGTCTTTCTCTCTATTTGCTTGCAAATATATATATATATTTGGTTTTGCAAGGTACGGTCTCACTCTGGCTCAGGCTGACCTGGAATTCACTATGTAGTCTCAGGGTGGCCTCGAACTCTGGGCAATAAAAATATTTTTAAAAAATAACCAAGCCTGAAAAAAATTAAGGGGGGCTGGAGAGATGGCTTAATAGTTAAAGCATATACCTGTGAAGCCTAAGGACCCTGGTTTGATTCTCCAGGTCCCATTTGAGCCAGATGCACATGGTAGTGCATGCATCTGGAGTTCATTTGCCTTGGTTAGAGGCCATGGTGCGCCCTTTCTCACTATCTCTTTTTCTCCCTCTCTCTGTCTCAAATTAATTAATTAATTAATTAGATTAAATAAAAATCTTTTAAAAAAAGATTAGCACTGGAAAATGAAATAATGAAGTTAAAATGAAAAGAATGTCAAAAAAGAAAGTTATGGTATAAAATATTGAATATCCAGCAATGGAAGAAGATCATGTATTTTCATGTATATATAGCACAAAGTCTTATTTAGACTAGCTTTATTAGGCATGGTGGCACACGCCTTTATTTTTGTTTTTGTTTTGGTTTTTTGGTTTTTCGAGGTAGGGTTTCTCTATGGTCCACACTGACTTGGAATTAACTATGTAGTCTCAGGGTGGACTTGAACTCACTGCAATCCTACCTCTGCCTCCCTAGTGCTAGGATTAAAGGCGTGCACCACTACGCCCAGCCGGCACATGCCTTTAATCCCAGCACTCAAGAGGCAGAGTTTGGAGGATCACCCTGACTTCAAAGTCACCCTGAGAGGACATCATGAATTCCAGGTCAGCCTGGGCTAGAACAAGAACTTCAGGAAGCACAGTGTAGTGGTGTACACCTATAGTCATAGTAGTTAGGAAACTGAGGCAAGAGGATTGTTCCAAGTTGGAGGCCAGCCTGAGCTACATAGTGATTTCCAGACCTACCTCATTAGAACAAAAAACAGGGCTGGAGAAATGGCTCAGTGATTAGAGTCACTGCTTGTAAAGCCTGACAGGCCACATTCAATTCCCCACTACCCATTCCAGATGCATGTGCCACTTTGTACATGAGTACTAGGGAATCAAAGCCAAGTCATCAGGCTTTGCAAGCAAGCACTTTTAATCACTGAATCCTCCAGCCCTCATTATTTTTGTTCTTTAACTTGTATACAACAGTTCAGCAGAGTGTACTTATGCAAGCTAAGTGGGTTCATATTTTGCCTTTAAAAAGCAAGAGATAGGGCTGGAGAGATGGCTTAGTGGTTAAGGCGCCTGCCTGCTAAGCTTAAGAACGCTGGTTCCAATCTCCAGGTCCCACGTTTAGCCAGATGCAAAGTGACACAAGGGCGCAATGCCACACTTGACCACAAGGGGGCGCACACATCTGGATTTCGTTCACAGCAGCTGAGAGACTGCTGGTGCGCCCATCTCTATCTGTCTTCCTCTCCCTCTCTCTCTGTGTCTCCAAAAAAAAATGCAAGAGATAAAGCTGGGCATGGTGGCATATGCCTGTAATCTCAGCACTTGGGAGGCAGAGGCAGGAGGATTGCCATGAGTTCAGGGCCACCCTGAGACTTCATAGTGAATTTCAGGTGAGCCTGAGCTAGAGCGAGACCCTACCAAAAAGAAAAAACAAAACAAAACAAAAAAACAAGAGATGAAGCGAGCATAATGGTGCACACTTTTAGTCCCAGCACTCAGGAATGTGATGTAGGAGAACTGCTGTGATTTAAGGGCCAGCCAGGGGCTACAGAGTGAGATCCTTGTCAGCCTGGGTCAGAGTGAGACCCTGCCTCAGAAAAAGCATGAAATAATAATTACATTTTGATAATTTATTAAGAGATTAACTTGAAATATATAATTTTTTAGTGATGAGCGGTAAAAATAATAGTAATTGATGTATTTTAGTTCATAAATGCATTGCATGTATATTTTAAACAATTTATTTATTTTCAAGTACAGAGAGAGAAAGAATAGGTGCATCAGCCTCTAGTGTCACTTTGTACATCTGGCTTTATGTGGGTACTGGGGAATTGAACCTAGGTCCTTAGCCTTTGCAGGTAAGTGTTTTAACCACTGAGCCATCTGTCTAGCCCCCAGTTGCCAATGCATTTTGTTATTTGACAGATATCTTTATGAACTTAGGTATTCGTTGATCCCATACTTCTGAGTATGTCACCCATTCATCATGCAACACAAGAATCTTCTTGGGTGGAAGAAGATGAAATACCTTGAGTAATTCTCTTTTTTTAATTTAATTTAATTTAATTTTTTTTTTGGAGAGTGACACACAGAGAGAGAGAAAGAGGGAGAGAGATAGAGATGGGCATGCGAGCAGTCTCTCAGCTGCTGTAAACGAAATCCGGATGCGTGCGCCCCCTTGTGGTCAAGTGTGGCATTGCGCCCTTGCGTCACTTTGCATCTGGCTAAACGTGGGACCTGGAGATTGGAAGCGCTGGAGATTGGAACCAGCGTTCTTAGGCTTAAGAGGCAGGCGCCTTAACTGCTACGCCATCTCTCCAGCCCTAATTCTCTTTTTTAATTTGTTTTGTTTTGTTTTTCAGGGTAGGGTCTCACTCTTGCCCAGGCTGACCTGAATTCACTATGTAGTCTCAGGATGGCCTCAAACTCACGCTGATCCTCCTACCTCTGCCTCCCAAGTGCTGAGATTAAAAGGCATGCACCACCATGCCTGGCTTAATTTTTATTTATTTATTTATTTTTTTTTTTTTTTTTTTGAGGTAGGGTCTCACTCTAGCTCAAGCTGACCTGGAATTCACTATATAGTCTCAGGAATTTTTAATTTAAAAAATATTTTATTTATTTTTGAGAGAGACAGAGAGAATGGCACACCCAGGCCTATTGCTGCTACAAACAAACTTCAGATGTATGCGTAACTTTGTATATCTGGCTTTACGTGGGTACTAGGGTATTGAACTTGAGTCAGCAGGCTTTTCATGCAAGCACCTTTAACCACTGAGCAATATCCCTAGACCCCTTGAGATAATTCTTATTCATAACAATGAGGCATAAAGAAAATGTTTATCACAAAAAATATTTTGGGTTTGTGCTTGTTGTCCAAGAAAAATACTGCCAGTAAAATCTGTTGAGTGGTAGTAATTTCTGCTTGGATATTGCTGCCAGCCCTGGACCAAGTTCTGTCCTTTCTGCCTTCTGGAATGTCATCAGCATAGTCAAAACCATGGCATGTGGCTTTGTGGGGAAGAAATCCCAAGCTCAGGCAGTTAGTTCCCCACCACGGGAGCAGCCTTCTTATCCCCACTCACTTTAAAACTGTTTCTCTGTGACCCTTTCTGGTATCAGTTTGGGCTGCTTATCTGCCAGACACAAGTCAAAATTACCCATTATGTTCAGGTGCCAGACTTGTTGGCAGAGTCTAAAGTCATACTGATAAGGCTGCCACAAAGTAATTCAGTTCTTCCATATTAACTGTGTCACTTTCTGGCTCTGATTATCCCACCACTGTTATAACACACAATCCTACAGAAAGAATGGGAGAAGTAAGCCTCAAATAGCTTTTCTTTCTACATCTCTTTTGTCCTGGCTTTTCAGCTACACTTTCCACACGCCACCACTTTTCACTGCTAAAATATAGTGTTGGTTCTCTTATTAGTCATGGTGTTTCATCCCACATGGATTGCTAGTAACATAACTGACTGAATGGAGAATTTGTGGGAGTTCAGTGGTATTGTATAAACACACCCTGGGCTATGACTGGTTAAATGCTAAAAGTTAGAGCTGCATTTTCCCCATTAAGATTGCTTTACATATTTTTTTCTTTTCCTCCCCCCGCCCCCCCAGGTAGGGTCTCACTCTGGCCCAGGTTGACCCGGAATTCACTATGTAGTCTCAGGCTGACTTCTAACTCACAGAGATCCTCCTACCTCTGCTTCCTGTGTGCTGGAATTCCCCACCACGCCCCTGGGTGGGGTGACAGAGACAATGAGAGTGAGCATGGGCTCACCAGAGCCTCTTGTATCTATAAACAAACTCCTGATACATGAGCCACTATGTGCATCTGGTTTTATGTGGGGACTAAGGAATTGAACCCAATTGTTAGGCTTTGCAGTCAGGTACCTTTACTAGTGAACCATCTCTCCAGCCTTATACATTTTTTTTTTTCTAGATGAATCTTTGAAATATTCTTTCATAAAGAGTAGGTGATGTTTATTAGTTTTCAAGACTTTTCTAAAGCCTCAACATAATGATTTTTACTGTACCAAATTGTTCATTTGTAGTATTAAGATTTCATCCCTTTTTGTTGTTAAAATTTTCATGCTGTTCATTCTTCCCTCCATCTATAGGTATGGAACAGGGTGTTTCTTACTATGCAACACAGGCCATAAGGTTGGTTTTCCTTTAAAGTTCATACAAATAATGCTCTAATATAATTTGAATAGTAAAGTGGCTTTTGAGTCTTAAGCTTTCACTTAATATTTATCAGGGTTCCATTTAGAGTTCACTAAAAATCATGAAATTTGGGGGCTGGAGAGATGGCTCAGTGGTTAAAGGTGCTTGACTACAAAACCTGTCAGCCTAGGTTCAATTTCCCAGGAGAAACACAAAGCCAGACGCACAAGGTGGCACATGCATGTGGAGTTTGTTTGCAGAGGCGAGAGGCCCTGGTGTACCCATTCCCCTTTTCTCATTCTCTTTCTCTCTGATTGCAAATAAATAAATAAAATATTTAAAAATCATGTGATTTTTAGATACAGCCATTTTACTTGTTTGCATTTTGTATGTGCTTTTAATTGTGTTGATGGCAAATGCAGACAATGATTTTTTCAGATTATTAATGAAAATCTAATTGGTAATAAGAAATATATTTTTGCACAGTCCAGTGTCTTCTTATTACTGCTAATTTGACCAAGTTTTACTTGTAATTATTATTTTATTGACTAAATTATCTTACATATTATTTTGAAAATATTTTTACACAATCTTTCGTTTTCTCCATGTTTTTCTACAGTGTGTATTTTCTGAGCATGGTCTTCTGACTACAGTGGCTTACAAACTTGGTAGAGACAAACCAGTATATTATGCATTGGAAGTAAGTCCTTTTCAATTATTGTGGATCACATGATATTTAGAGTTAATGAAAATTGAAAATTATCAGGCTGAGTATGGTGATGCACTCAGGAGGCAGAGGTAGTAGGATAGCTGTCAGTTCGAGGCCACCCTGAGACTACACAGTGAATTCCAGGTCAGCCTGGACCAGAGTGAGACCCTACCTTGAAAAACCAAAAAACAACAACAAAAACCAACCAAACAAAAAAAGAAATGAAAGAAAGAAAATTACAATGTCTTCAGGTTTTTTTTTTTGTTTGTTTTATTTTGAGACAGGATCTTTCCATGTATTCTGGCCTGGAACTCTCTATTATAGACGAGACTAGCCTTAGACTTGTGGCAGTTCTCTTTCCTTTGCCTTAAGAGTGTTGGGATGGTAGGCTTGAACCACCATGCTTAGCAAAATTACCCTGTTTTCTAAGACCCATTCATATATCTCAATTTATAGGACTCAAAAAACACTTTTCCTTAGCTTTTTATTGTTTAGAAAAACCCTGGTACCATACAGGGGGGCCAGGACGCCCATGAGACCATATTATAATAACATCTCTTCAGCTATTCCATCCTTTAACTGACTTAACTTGGGAATATTACTTAACTGCTCTGCTATCTAAATGTTTATCCTTCAAATTTAATAAAGGGATTGACTTCCTCTCTAGCCCTTCTTTTTTTTTTTACACAAGTCAGTTTAGCACATTATGAAAGTATACTACATTTAAAAAATATTTATTTATTTGACACAGAGAGAGAGAATTGGCATGGGCATGCCAGGGCCTCTTGACACTGGATACAAACTCAGACACACACACCATTTTGTGTATCTGGCTTTACATAAGTACTGGGGAATTGAACCCAGGCCATCAGGCTTTGCAAAGCAAGTACCTTTGACGACTGGACCATCTCTCTAGCCTCTAGCATTACTTTCAGCTAGAAAAATTCTGTTTTTGTAACTATAAAAGTGAATCACTGGGTACTAAAAGAGATTGTATCCCTCTAAAATCAGGTTTGTATAACATTTGGATGTGGAAGACAATGTGAGGTAATCTGTCCCATTTATTAAAATAACCCAAAACATTTGTTTCAGATATCTTTGAGAATTATAGTAGGCATATGTCAGATGAAGACTATACAGTCTTCTGGCTGGAGAGATGGCTTAGTGGTTAAGGTTCATGCCTACAAAGCCTAAGAACCCAGGTTCAATTCTCCAGGTCCCACGTAAGCCAGATGCACATGGTGGCACATGCATCTGGAATTCATTTGCAGTGGCTAGAGGCCCTGGTGTGCCCATTCTCTGTCTATCTGCCTTTCTCTATCTCTAACAAATAACTACATAAAAATAAAATCTTTTACAAAAACATAAACATGTTAAAACTATATTAACATATCTCATAATTTGAAATCCCATGAGCCTTCTTCACGTCTGTCCACCTCTCTGGAGAATCCTTAGCATGGTACTCGTCACATAGAATATAAATTTATTCCGTTACTACTAATAATACTCATGGATTGTAGCGTTAATCAAAGAGAGAGAGAGAGAGAGAGCATGCGAGGGCCTCCAGCCACTGAAAATGAACTCCAGGTGCATGAGCTACCTTGTACATCTGGCTTATGTGCGTGTTGGGGAATCAGACCTGAGTCCTTTGGCTTTGCAAGCAAGCACCTTAACTGCTAAGCCATCTCTCCAGCCCTGCTCTTAACTTATCACCCAATATGACATCTTTCTCTTTTCTCCTTTATCAGTAGCCTTTAACTTCTGTTTGAAGATTGAACCCCTGAATCTTTTCCTCTGTCCTCCGCTCCCCTACTTTGCCTTCTTTTGGAGACAGGGTCACATGAATCTAGGCTGGCCTTGTTTGCTAGGTAGCTGAGGATGATCTTGAACACCGGATCCTCCTGCTTCTACCTCCAGAGTACTGGGATTACAAGCCGCCCCACCTGTTTTTTTATTTATTATATTTTTATTTATTGCAGAGTGGAGGAAGGGTGGGGAGATGGGCACACTAGGCCTCTTGCTGCTGCAAACGAACTGAAGATACATTCACTGCTTTGGGCTTTATGTGAGCCGTCTCCCCAGCCCTTATTCCTATTATTATTATTTTGAAAGAGGCAGTGTTTCATGTGAAGCATGCGGCTTCAACCTCACTATGTAACTGAGGATGACCTTGAACTTCTCCACAGGCTAGGTGCTAGAATTCTAAGCATGTACCAGCACACCCAGTTTATACAGTGCTGAAGGTCAAACCCAGGGCTTCCTACAAGCTAGAAAAGCACTCTACCAACTGAGTTCCATGCCCAGACCCTCAGATATTTCTTGGTAACACCTTTAACAATGAACCAAGGGTATTTGTCTTGTGTTCAAACTCGAGGAGGTACTTTTTCGTTTGTTTGTATCTTCCTCCCTTAGGATAAGTTGTCTCAATGTACTGGTTGGTTTCTTTCTTCCTTCCTTCCTTCCTTCCTTCCTTCCTTCCTTCCTTCCTTCCTTCCTTCCTTCCTCCCTCCCTCCCTCCCTCCTTCCTTCCTTCCTTCCCTTCCCTTCCTCCTTCCTCCTTCCTCCCCCCTCCTCCCCTCCCTTCCTCCTCCCTCCTTCCTTCCTTCCTTCCTTCCTTCCTTCCTTCCTTCCTTCCTTCCTTTTATTGACAACTTCTTTAATTGTAGACAATATCCCATGGTACTTCCCTCCCTCCCACCATTTTCCCCTTTGAAATCCCTTCCTTCCATTTCCTTCTTTCTTTTTTTCTTTTCTTTCTTTCTTTCTTTCTTTCTTTCTTTCTTTCTTTCTTTCTTTCTTTCTTTCTCTCTCTCTCTCTCCTTCCTTCCTTCCTTCCTTCTTTCTTTCTTTCTTTCTTTCTTTCTTTCTTTCTTTCTTTCTTTCTTTCTTTCTTTCTTTCTTTCTTTCTTTCTTTCTTTCTTTCTTTCTTTCTAGACCAGGCACAGTTATGGAGGAAGGGATTTATTGAAGATAGAGGGGAAATTCCATAATGGCAGAAGAAGCTGGATCACTTTCATAGGTCCAAGCAGAGAGAGAAGAGCCACAAGCCACCACCAAAAAGCAAGCAAGCATACTCCAAGAACTCCAGGCTGAATTCCATCACTTTGCATGTCTTTAGACTGGAATTCCAGATCCATCCCCATACCTTAGGGCTGGACTCTAGATACACCCAGTGACGCCTCCTCCAGCCAGGTGGCTGAAGATCTAAATTACAAACTTTAATCAATTCCTGAATATATTGGGGCCATCCATTTAAACTACAACATCCTCCTACCTCTGCCTTCAGAGTACTGTGATTATAGGTGTGCACCACCATGCGTGGCCTGTTTCTATTTTTAATGGAAGTCATGTCCCAGTTTATCTCTTTGAATACCTCCAACATACTTATTTCAAAGTCTTTGTCAGACTGAAATAAATTCTATGCCAGCTTTTAATTTTTGTTAAATGATCTCTCATTACAGATTTCGTCATGCATTTTGGAATTTTCACTTTCACCATCATCTTTCATTATGTCATAACCTTAGTCATCAAGTCAGCAGGAGCTTGTTTTTTACAGGCAAGCACCTTAACTACTGAGCCATCTCTCCAGCCCTAAGGGCTTTTTTTTTTTTTGTTTTTTACATTCCTCCACAAACATGAGAGTTTCCTCTAGCCTCCAGCTTTCAGCATGGAGCCTGACTGTATTCTCTGTCTTTCTTTTTATTTTTCTACAAAGTAGGGTCTCGCTCTAGCCCAGGCTGACCTGGAATTTGTTATATAGTGTCAGGGTGGCCTTGATCTCATGGCAATCCTCCTATCTCTGCCTCCTAAGTGCTAGGATCAAAGAAGTAAAGAAGTGCACCACCACACCTGGCTTTTATTGTCTGCCTTGCACAAAACATTTGTAACACATTTTTCCTAGAGAAACCAGTCCTACTTTTTTTTTTTGGTTTTTCGAGGTATGGTCTCACTCTAGCTCAGGCTGACCTGCAATTCACTATGTAGTCTCAGGGTTTTTGTCCCCCTATTCTTTTTATTATTTTACTTATTTGCAAGGAGGGAGGGAGGTGGTGAGAGAGAGAGAAGGGTACACCAGGGCTTCTAGCCACTGCAAACAAACTCCAAATGCATGTGCCACTCTGTGCATCTGGCTTTACAGGGTACTAGGGGATTGAACCAAGGTCGTTAGGCAGTGCAGGCAAGCCAAGATTTACTATTTATGTTTTTAAAAGATCCCCTTTTGTGAGCTGGAGAGATGGCTCAGCAGTTAAGGTACAAAGCCTAACGATCCAAGTTTGATTCTCCAGTACCTACATAAAGCCAGGTGCACAAGGTGGTGCATGCATTTGGAGCTTGTTTGCAGCAGCTGGAGGCTCCGGTGTGCCCATTCTGTTTGTCTCTCTTCTTTCTCTTTCTCTCTTTTTTTTTTTTTTTTTTTTTGGTTTTTCGAGGTAGGGTCTCACTCTGGTCCAGGTTGACCTGGAATTAACTATGTAGTCTCAGGGTGGCCTTGAACTCATGGCGATCCTCCTACCTCTGCCTCCCGAGTGCTGGGATTAAAGGCAAGCACCACCACGCCCGGCTGAGTCCTACTTCTTGTTCCTTCAATCCTGCACTGTTGTGCATCTCCAGTTCTGTCCTGTATGTTCTCCTTGTATATTTCCTCTGCTGTCCTCTGTTTAAAACTACCAGAGGGAGCCGGGAGGTAGGAGGATTGCCGTGAGTTCGAGGACACCCTGAGACTACATAGTGAATTCCAGGTCAGTCTGATCTAGAGTGAGACCCTATCTAGGAGAAAAAAAAAAAACTGCCAGAGAAGCCAGAGGTCGTGGCGCACACCTTTAATTCTAGCACTCAGGAGGCAGAAGTAGGAGGATCACCTTGAGTTCAAGGCCACCCTGAGACTACATAGTGAATTCCAGGTCAGCCTAGACTAGAGTGAAACCCTACCTCAAAAAAAACCTTAAAATAAATGAACAAAATAAAATAAATAAAACTACCAGAGTTCTTGAAGTACAGATTCATTACATTTATGTAAGCATTGATATCTTTCTTTTTTTTTTTGAAGAAGAAGAGTCTCACTCTAGCTAGCCCAGGCTGACTTGGAACTCACTCTGTAGTCCAGGCTGGCCTTGAACTCATGACAAGCCTCCTACTACAGCCTCCCAAGTTCTTTTTGATTAAAGGCATGAACCAGCACACCTGGCCATTTTTCCCTTCCTCCCTCTTTCCCTACCTCTCTCCTTTCCTTCCTTTTTTTTGGGGGGGGTGTTCGGGGGTTTCTAGATAGGGTCTCACTACAGCTCAGGCTTATCTGGAAATCACCATGTAGTGTCAGATTAGCCTCAAATTCTCAGCAATCCTCCTATCTCTGCCTCCCAAGTGCTGCGATTAAAGGCATGTGCCACCACACCTATCTCTTTCTTTGTAACCTTGGAAACCTTTCATCACCAAGAAACTTCATCTTTCTCTATTCTAGGCTAATGGCAGATGAGTCTAGCCCTATCATTTTTCAAATCTCTGAACCCTTACTTTATGTAGTAGTCAGCTTCACATTGCTGGAACAAATATCCAGCCAGACACAGCTTATGGGAGGAATGGGATTTCAGGCTTGAAGATTCAGGGGAAATTCCAGCAATGCAGAAGAAGCTGGCTCCCATTCATAAATTCAAGTAGAGAGAGAAATGACTCGCAGCCAGAAAATGCCAAAAGCTGCAAGTAAGACTCCCCCCACCCCAGCTCAAACCTCTCTGTATACCTTTGAGCTGGAATTCAAATCCAACCCCAAGCATACCTTTGGGCTGGACTCCAGGATCTGCCTCCAGTCACACCTCCTCCGGTAAGGTGGCTGGAGACCCAAGTTTCAAACTTTAATAGATAACACCTGAGTCTATGGGACATACATTCAAACTAGCACATTTCATAAGCTGTGAAAAAAATTAGGACACACGGTCTCTAAATTATGCTTTTTTAATTAATTAATTAATTTGAGAGACAGGGAGATAAAGAGGCAGAGAAACAATGGATATGTCAGGGCTTCTAACCAATTCAAATGAACTCCAGACACACATGCCCCCTTGTGCATCTGGCTTACATGGGTGGGTACTGGGGAATCCAACCTGGGTCCTTAGGCTTTGTAGGCAAGTGCTTTAACTAAGTTACTCCTCCAGCCCTAAATTATTCTTTGTTTGTTTGTTTGTTTGTTTTTTTGGGGGGGCGGGGTTTCAAGGTAGGGTCTCACTCTAGCTCAGGCTGACCTGGAATTCACTATGTAGTCTCAGGGTGGCCTCGGACTCACGGCAATCCTCCTACCTCTGCCTCCTGAGTACTGGGATTAAAGGCGTGTGCCACCACGCCCAGCCCTAAATTCTTCTTAAACTGTACACTCATAAGACTGCTTAAATTTGCTCTGCTCCTGCTAATTGCAAGACATTTCTCAGTGTCCGAAAAGATGAGCAAATTAGAGCAGTTATGAGGTTCCTTCTGCCATCTGTCAAGAGTACACTATCTTCCTGAAGCTGTGCTTTCCTCTTCCTTGTTCCTCTTCTTTTTCTCGGTATTGTTTCATAAAACAAAACTCCTTTTGGGGGCTTTTAGTGTGGTCATGAACTTGACCTAACTTAGGATTTGAAACTTCCATGACATAGGCTTTCTTAGGCCAGGTTACTTGTTTTCTTTTGTCTACCACTCTATCCCAACAGCCTGGCCAAGAGTGAACAGTACTGAATCCTATGTTAAGCTCTTTTTTTTTTTCCCCATTTAAACATAAGCTTCAAAGATGTTTCATTGTATTGCTCCACTGACTTCTTTAAATGTGTCTTTGCTTCTTCTTCGTTGAGATTCATGATTTTCACATTAAGATTTCCTTTTTAAAAGTTGGCATTTTAGGTGGAAGCCTCTGTAGCAGCTGTTTATTTGCTGTACAAAAATGTTACCACAAGGTTAAGAGGCTTAAAATAACACTCATTTATCACCTCTTGGTTGCCATAGATCCAGAGACCAGGCACACTTTAGCTGGGTATTCTGTTCAGCATTTTACACGGCCGTCGTTAATGTGTTGACCTAGGCCATGGGCTCAGGGATTCTGTCTGCTCTCAGGTTCACTCAGGTTATTAGTAGAATCCAGTTTCTTATCATATTAAGGGTTGCAGTGTCTTGCTTGCTGTCAGCTGGAGGCTACTATCAGCCTCTAGAAGCTATTTGCCCCATGGAGCACATTGCCTTCTGCCTTCTGTTTCCTCAAAACTAGACAAGAAAGTCGAGTGCCCAGCAAGACAGGACAAATGATCTTATGTCATGTAACCACATACATACTTTTGCATACATCTTACCACCTTTGATGTGTACTAACGTCACAGGCCTCACCATACTGAAGGGAAAAGAAGTGAACATTATGGTAGCTAACATTCATTAAGAGTATGACTACACCATTTGTAAACATTGCTTGTGGACTTTTATAACATTGCACTGCTGGGGATGGATAGAAATTGGGGCTTTGCTCAGGCTAGGCAAACATTCTACCACTGAGCTATATTCCTAACCTTTAATAATATACATTGTTACCCGGGCGTGGAGGCGCAAGCCTTTAATCTCATCACTCGGGAGGCAGAGGTAGGAGGATTGCCATGAGTTTGAGGCCACCCTGAGACAACAGAGTGAATTCCAGGTCAGCCTGGGCTAGAGCGAGACCTTACCTCGAAAAACCAAATAATAATAATAATAATAATGTACATTGTTGAAAAAAATATACCTACCAAGCAATAGATTTTATTTTTTTTTTTTTTGGTTTTTGGAGGTAGGGTCTCACTCTGGCCCAGGCTGACCTGGAATTCACTATGGAGTCTCAGGGTGGCCTCGAACTCACAGCGATCCTCCTACCTCTGCCTCCCGAGTGCTGGGATTAAAGGTGTGTGCCACCACGCCCAGCTAGAGTTTTTTTTTTTTAATTTCCAAACTTGTAAGTGAAGTAGCATTGAGCTGTATTGCATGTCAGAAGTAATGTTGCCCAACTCAACTCTGCATTCCAGTTTTCTGTACAATTAAACATGTTATAAAGGGCTGAAGAGACAGCTCAATTGATAAAATATTTGTTATTCAAGCATGAGGACCTGAGTTTGACACCCAGAACCTATGTTAAAAAAAGATGACACGAGGCTGGGCGTGGTGGCGCATGCCTTTAATCCTAGCACTTGGGAGGCAGAGGTAGGAGGATCACCTTGAGTTCAAGGCCACCCTGAGACTACACAGTTACTTCCAGGTCAGCCTGAGCCAAAGTGACACCCTACCTCGAAAAAAAAAAAAAAAAAAAAAAAAGATGACACGTTGGCATGCACTTGTAATCCCAGTACTGGGGAGGCAGACATAGGATTCCTGCAGACTCACTGAACAGCCATTCTAGCCCAGTTAGTGACCTCCTGGCCAATGAGATACCCTGTCTTTTTTTTTTTAATTTATTTTATTTTATTTATTTTTGGAGAGAGAGACAGACAGAGAGGGAGAAGGAGACAGAGATGGGTGCGCCAGCAGCCTCTCAGTGGCTGAGAACGATATCCAGATGCTTGCGCCCCCTTGTGGTCAAGTGCGGCATTGCGCCCTTGTGTCACTTTGCATCTGGCTAAACGTGGGACCTGGAGATTGGAACCGGGTTCTTAGGCTTAGCAGGCAGGCGCCTTAACGGCTAAGCCATCTCTCCAGCCCTTTTTTTTTTTTTATAAAGACAGGGAGCTAAAGAGATTGTTTGTCAGTTAAAGGTGCTTGCTTACAAAGCATGGTGGCCCAGCTTCGATTCCCCAGTACCCATGAAAGCCAGATGCACAAAGTGATGCATGCATCTGGAGTTCCTTTGCAGTGGCAAGAGGCCTTGGCACACCCATATTCATTCATTCATCCTTCCTTCCTTCCTTCCTTCCTTCCTTCCTTCCTTCCTTCCTTCCTTCCCTCCTTCCTTCCTTCCTTGTTTCTCTCATAAATAAATAAATAAAATGTTTAAGCCAGGCGTGGTGGTGCATTTCTTTTTTTATTATTATTATTTTACTTATTTTTGGAGAGAGACACAGAGAGAGACAGACAGAGAGGGAGAGGTAGACAGATGGGCGTGCCAGCAGTCTCTCAACTGCTGTGAACGAAATCCAGATGCATGCACCCCCTTGTGGGCAAATGTGGCATTGCACCCTTGCGTCACTTTGCATCTGGCTAAACCTGGGACCTGGAGATTGGAACCAGCGTTCTTGGGCTTAGCCGGCAGGCACCTTAACCGCTAAGCCATCTCTCCAGCCCTGGTGCATTTCTTAAATTTCTATTAGATATGGAAAAATGACTTAAATAAATGTTTCATGTGACCTCTCAACCACTTTGAGGATATAGTAGGAATTTATTTTAGGTACTAGTATGCCTAAGTAATGTACCAATAGTGAAAGAAGTATACAAGGATCAAACTACTCAAAATGTAGGTGACTACCTATGGGGGTAAGTCCAGGGGTATACAGGAAGGTTCACTTCTTCTGCTATCCCATGAGAAACTCTTTATCAGAGATATTGGTAGACATGTGTTTATACTAAAACTTTGTCATATTTGTAGGTCCCAAAGTTGAATTGTTTGAATGTTACCTATTTGGCAATAGGATATAGAGGCTATACTCAATTTTAAAAAAAAACCTTAGTAGGGAGCTAGAGAGATGACTCAGTAGTTAAAGGCACTGACTTGTTAATCCTGAAGACCCAGGTTTGATCTCCCAGTACCCATGTAAAGTCAGATGCACAAAGTGGCTTATGTGTCTAGAGTTTGTTTGCCAGAGGCAAGGGCCCTGGCATGCCTATACTCTCTCTCTCTCTCTTTGTCTTTCTCTCAATAAGGAAACAAGCAAACAACTTTAGTAGTAGTAACATATTCTATCTCAGATTCTTTTCTTTTCTTAGGGTTCTGTAGCTATAGCTGGTGCTGTAATCCGCTGGTTACGAGACAATCTTGGAATCATTAAATCCTCAGAAGAAATTGGTGAGTGTGATGTAGTAGAGAGCTAGGGAATCAAGAGAAGGAAGAATATTAATATTTTTTTGTCTCTGTAATTTGTCAGTCCTTGAGCTTTGCCACAAACTTGATCTGTAAATAAGTGGGGCTTGTTATAAGCTTGACTTCCTCAAAAAAAAAAGAGTACTTTGTAAACATTTATTATACAATACATTGGCATAATTAGTAGTGGTTATTGATAAATGGTAACGTGGGACTCCAAAATTATCCACGTAGAATCGAGCACTAGATATTGCCAGAATGCATAGGTACAGCAGGGTGGTTAGATTTATCTGGTGAAAAAGAGCTTTACCTCCAAGATTAGAATGAGCATTAAACCCTGGTGCCTATAATTTAAGTATTAACATGGCTACATTTAGTCTATGGATAATTAGTTTGGATTCACCTCACTCTTATCTCCTTGTTATTTTGCCTGAAGGTAATACAATAAAAAATTCATTTCTGATTTGGGACACAGGAGAGGGCCACTTGCTGTCCTGGTCAGGATCCTTAAAAATAATTGAAATGACCTGAAATACCTATACAAAGTGAATTAAGTTCCTTGGTTCTGTGACCTAGGTTATAATTTAATGGGGGTGTTTAATGTCGGGGAAATGTTCTTGTTATTCTTAGCATAGTACTGTAATAAGTAACATTTTCCTCTACCAGTAAAATGGAAACAAAAAGTCTTCACTAATTTTGAAAATAGGTAGGTTTCTGTAACAAAGAAAGATAATGGTGTGACTTTTCTCTCTTTCTTTTTTATTAATACTAGAAAAACTTGCTAAAGAAGTAGGGACTTCTTATGGCTGCTACTTTGTCCCAGCATTTTCAGGGCTATATGCACCTTACTGGGAACCCAGTGCTAGAGGGTAAGTATTTCTTTAATTAACAATAAATTAACACGTATGTCAAAATATCTAAGAGAGAGGAAATTTAAAAATTTAAAAAAAGAGAGGAGGGGTGCATTTCAGGGTCTCTAGCCACTGCAAACGAACTCCAGATGCATGCATCTCCTGGCTTTATGTGGGTACTTGGGATTGAACCTGGGTGCTTGGGCTTTCCAGGCAAGTTCCTTAACCACTAAGCCATTTCTCCAGCCCAAAAGAAAGGATTTTGAATGTTTCCAGTGCAAATAAATGATAAAATGTTAGAGATGATAGATGTGTTGAATACTCTAATTTGATCATCACACATTATATACATGTATCAAAATACCATTGTACAGGCTGGAGGGATGTTTTAGCAGTTAAGGCATTTGCCTGAAAAGCCAAAGGACCCAGATTCGATTCCCCAGGACTCACATAAGCCAGATACACAAGGTGGTGGCACATGCGTCTGGAGTTCATTAGCAGTGGCTGGAGGCCTTGGAGCACCTATTCTCTCTCTCTCTCTCTCTGTCTGAAATAAATAAATAATATAAAAATATCATACTCCACAAACCGAAT
The DNA here is from genome assembly GCA_036365145.1 of Orientallactaga sibirica. Classification (NCBI taxonomy): domain Eukaryota; kingdom Metazoa; phylum Chordata; class Mammalia; order Rodentia; family Dipodidae; genus Orientallactaga; species Orientallactaga sibirica. Next base: position 4,670,170 of record JAEOAD010000840.1, read on the forward strand.
TCCAGATGCGTGTGTGACCTTGTACACATATATGACTTTGCACATTTGCAGCACCTTGTGTGTCTGGCTTATGTGGGATCTGGAGAGTTGAACATGGGTCCTTAGGCTTCGCAGGCAAGCGCCTTAACCACTAAGCCATCTCTCCAGCCCTTCCCTTACTTTTTGTTGTATTATATATATATTTAACATATATTGTATTAGGTTGTACTCTTTATTCTCTCATTCCTGCTCCTGTTACCCTGGAGACCCTCCTCAGTGTGGTTATGTTATTCACTGTGGGGTCATGGAGGCCCCAGTCAATCCCTTTGGGCTAGCATAGGGACCATGCCTCAGGATCTTTCTACCCACTCTGTGGCTCTTATTGATATGGTTTTGTATTAATGTCATCGTTCTGGTGGGTCATGAACTTTTGTCATCTGGAGATACAAGGTTGGGGACTGTAAGGACATTCTGAATTACTTACTGGATTAGTAATGTCTGCTTTTCCTATGCATTCTGTCTCCCAAATTCACCCTTTCCAAGTTTGGGACATTTCAGATCAGTGGCTTGTTTCTCCCACACTAGTCTGAAAATCTTTGTGTTTTTAGGATCATCTGTGGACTCACTCAGTTCACCAATAAATGCCATATCGCTTTTGCTGCGCTAGAAGCTGTTTGTTTCCAAACCCGAGAGGTAATGGATATGGGCCTCTTCTCTTGCACTTAATCCATTCTTACCCCTCGTAAATTGTGTTTCTGCCTGAAATGTATTAAATATTTATAATGTACCGGATCAAAAACTAAAGCCTGCATAAGTACCTTTATGTTCTCCTCCTATTCCCTTTCTCCAGCTGCCATTATCTTAGGAGTCCCTTGACTACCTGGCAGTAGGTACTTTATCTTTAGGAGGAGGGATAGCGGCACATTTTAGGCAAAGGAAACAGCACAAAAAAAGTATCAAGGCAGGAACCCAGCAGGGCTGTTTGGCTTGCTGCATATGAGGGTGAGTTCAGACTTATGACAGATCAAGGAAGACTTGGAAGACCAGAATCTCAATTTCATTCTGCAGGCTTTGGGAAACTCTTCCAGGTTTTTTATGAAGGATTGCCATTTTCAAAGGTGTTCCTATGAAGTAGTTTCATGATGTTAATTGCATTGGTTTATTTAAGATTTTGGATGCCATGAACCGCGACTGTGGAATTCCACTCAGTCATTTGCAGGTAGATGGAGGAATGACCAGCAACAAAATTCTTATGCAGCTACAAGCAGACATTCTGTATATTCCAGTGGGTTAGTAACCTTCATTGCTTTGAACTCGGGGGTAATATTTGTTTGGAAGAACTGCCTGTTTCGGCATATGTAACTCCAAAGGTGTTGATGTACCTTTCTCCCTCAGTGAAGCCCTCTATGCCCGAAACAACTGCTCTCGGAGCTGCCATGGCAGCTGGGGCGGCAGAAGGGGTTGGCGTTTGGAGTCTTGAGCCCGAGGATTTGTCAGCCGTCACCATGGAGCGGTTTGAACCTCAGATCAACGCTGAGGGTAAATTTAAAGAATTCAAATATTGATGGTAGAGTGGAAATGACCTTGTGTGAGGAAGTTGGCCATTCTTTTCTTTCCAAGTTAGGGACCCAAGTAAGATAGCAAATTGTTACTTACCATTGCAGATAGGGCAGCTAAGCATATTGGGTTATGGCTGACTAAGTGTGAATAAGGGAAATCATTTCTTAGTTAAGAGAAAACAGACTAAAGTTACTTCTTTTTGTACTTTTTGAGGTAGGATGTCTCGCTCTAGCCCAAGCTGACCTGTAATTCATTATGTAGTCTCAGGGTGGTCTCAAACTCAAGGTGATCTTCCTATTTCTGCCTCCTGAGTGCTGGGATTAAAGGCATATACCACCACACCTAGCTTAAAATCTCTATCTATCTGTCTGTCTATCTATCTATCTATCTATCTATCTATCTATCTATCTATCTATCTCTATCATCTATCTATATCATCTATCTCTATTGTCTATCTATCTATCTATGAGAGAGGGAATGAATTGATGTGCCAAGGCCACTTGCTGCTGGAAACAAACTATATGCATGTGCCAATTTGTGCATCTGGCTGTACATGGGTACTGGGGAATTGAACACAAAACAGCAGGCTTTGCAAGTAAGTGCCTTTAACCAATGAAGCCATCTCTCCAGCCCCCAGACTAGGGATTTTTTTTCTTTTGGTTTTTCAAGGTCAGGTCTTGCTCTAGCCCAGGCTGACGTGGAATTCACTATGTAGTTTTAGGCTAGCCTGAAGCTCACAGCTAACCTTCAATCACAATCTCTGTCTCCTGAGTGCTGGGATTAAAGGTACGTACCAACATACACACAGATCCAGACTAAGGGATTTAATGTTTTTTACTTTTATTTATTTATTTGACAGAGAGAAAGAGGGAGAGAATGGGCATGCCAGGGCCTCCAGCCATTGTAAACAAACTCCAGATGCATGCATCTGGCTAATGTGGGTCCTGGGAATCGAACCAGGTTCCTTTGGCTTTGCAGGCAAACACCTAAACTGCTAAGTCATCCCTCTAGCCCAATATATTTATTTATTTATTTATTTTCAATCAGAGAGAGAGAGAGAGAATGGAGTTGCCAGGGCTTCTAGCTGCTGCAAAGGAATTCCAGATGCATTCACCTCTTTGTGCATCTGTCTGTATGTGGGTACTGGGGAATCATACCTGGGCTGTTAGGCTTTTCAGGCAAGTACCTTAACCACTGAGTCATCTCTCCAGCCCCAGACTAGGGAATTTTTTTTTTTTTGGCTGTTTTCAAGGTAGGGTCTCACTCTAGCTCAGGCTGGCCTTGAACTCATAACAGCCTCCCAAGTGCTGAGATGAAAGGTGTGCACCACCACGCCTGGCCAGACTAGGGATTTTTAAAGCAAGATGGAAGATATATTACTCACTCACTCCTAATGTGTATACCCACTCATCTTTGGTGCTGTTGGCCCAGCTTTAGGATAGAGTTAAATGACCTAAGAGACACTCTGGCAACTTTGAAACCAAGTAGGACTAGTCTAACAAAGGCTGCTACAGTCTAAGTACATGAACAGTAAAGATCCATCTTAAGAAACTAAACTAGGGCTGGAGAGATGGCTTAGCAGTTAAAGTGCTTGCCTTCAAAGTCTAATGACCAGAGTTCAATTCCCCAGTACCCATATAAAGCCAGATGCACAAAGTGGACCATGCATCTGGACTTTGTTTGCAGTGGCTAGAAGCCCTACCATGCCCATTCTCTCTGCCCATCTCTGTTCTATCTTTACTCTCTTCTTGCAAATAAATAAATAATATTTTTTTTAAAAATAAATAAAGCCAAGTATTGGCACTTGCCTTTAATCTCAGCACTCGGGAGGCAGAAGTAGGAGGATCGCTATGAGCTCTAGGCCAGTCTGAGACTACCTAGTGCATTCCAGGTCAGCCTGGGGTAGAGTGAGACCCTACATTGAAATCCTCCCCTCAAAAAAAGAAAGAAAGAAAGAAAGAAAGAAAGAAAGAAAGAAAGAAAGAAAGAAACTAACTAAACTAAGCCAGTAGCTCTAATCAGTATCTTAATACAATGATGGATCTCAAATTTAAATAAATGTGAATTGGAAAATATGGTTTTATATATTGACTTAAGTTTGATAACTGTAGATACCTATAGATAAAAGGGCATCAAAGTAGATTTTGACCTATTTGGGAAATAAGTTTTGCAATGAATTTTTGTTTACTTTTCTTGAAGATTATGCCAGAGTTTCTTTTTTAATTTTTTTGTAATACTGGATGAAATATGAATTTCAAAAGACTTCTTCTAAAAAACAAACCAACTCTTTTAATAGGCAAATAATATTCACAGTAGATATTTGGCCTGGAAATGCTTAGGTCATGCTCAAAGCAGGGAGGTTTGCTGCAGAGGGTTTAGGATTACTGTTTTCTGAGGTAAGCCTTCTTCACTGCCTAAGCCTGGCATTGAGCAGCTGTCCTCACTTTTCTCAGCCCCATCCCCCACCTGTCCTGGGCACACACATAGAAACAGTTCATTCTTCCAGCTAACAGTTGTTTTGAGGCAGCTGCAGGCCAGAAATTGTTACTGACATAGGGAGGGCTACTGAGACAACAGGACCAAGTTTTTGCCCTTCAGGAAACTCAAGTATACTGAGAAAGGTAGGTGAAACCCCACAAGCTTATGGGGGTAGCTGGCATGCTGAGGTATGTGGGGCATTCTGTGGAAAGAGGAAATGAGCTAGAAGTGAAACATTAGAATCTTCTTAAAGTGTGTGATCCTTGAGTCTTAGTGTGTTGGTAAGTGCAGGGCAGTGGGAAGGCTGGGAGGCTTGGGAGAAGCCTAGCCCCTGCGTGCCTCAGTAGCTGTAGGAAGAGCACAGCATCATTGCTCATTTTGCTTCAGTGTACCTGTTGTGAATGTTCACCTTAGGAAATCCCACATAAAGATGTCAGAGGTCTTCTGGGAATGCAACTGGAATCTGTTGAGAAATTGGTGTTTGCTAATTTGACTAGAACAAAATCAATTTTTAATTTGTCCATATTATGCCATACATCTCCCACCAAGTCAAACCTCCTTATTCCCCTGCCAAAGAGAAAATATCAGATGGGATTTCCTTTTCAGATTCAATACCCCTTGTTGGTGAATGGCCCTGCCTTCTTAGGGAGTAACCTCTCTTTAATTGTCCCTTTACCCAACATAAGTCTCATGCTAAAGTTTTGCTATCATTCTTTTTTTAAAAAAAGTATATATATATATAGGTTTCTCGAGGTAGGGTGTCACTCTAGCCCAGGTTGACCTGGAATTCGCTATATAGTCTCAGGGTGGCCTCGAACTCACGGCGATTCTCCTACCTCTGCCTCCCGAGTGCTGGGATTAAAGGTGTGCACCACCACACCCGGCTAAAATATATTTTATGTATTTATTTACAAGGAGGGAGAGCAAGGGAATATGTGAATGGGTGCACCAGGGCCTCTAGTCACTGTAAATGAACTCCAGATGCATGCACCACTTTGTGCATCTGGCTTTATGATGGTACTGGGGAATCAAACCCAGATCGTTGGGCATTGCAGGCAAGTGCCTTAACTGCTGAGCCATTTCTCCAGCCCCTGCTATTATTCTTATTTCCACTTTCCAAACATCTCTTCCATTCATTGTGATTCACCAGCAGGCCTATTATCCCAAATCTACATCCCAGTTAATCACCCACTTTTACTTTAATATGTGCAAAACTTTGTCAAGAATGCTGAATAATCATAAGTAAGGCACTTAGACCATTTCAGACAACTGTCATAGTTGTGTTTTTCCTACCTTCTTTTCTAGAAAGTGAAATTCGTTACTCCACCTGGAAGAAAGCAGTGATGAAGTCAATTGGTTGGGTTACAACTCAATCTCCGGAAAGTGGTAAAATGTTTCTTATTGGTTGTTATTCACGTTTCTTTCTTAGAATGTTAAAGAATTTGTCTAAGTGTTTAGCCATTTATATACTTAGTCAGACTGCTATGAAGAAAACATTATCATATATATAAAGCTTATAGCATTTTGAAAACATTTTAAAGTTCTTAACCTAAATAGAAAATTATCAGCTTAATATGCACGCTTTCTCTGTATCCTAGCATATCTTTATTTATGATTTATTCCTGGTATTTCAATTGATAACTGAATTATCCAAAAATAAAATTATTATTTCTGGTATCTTCTTAATGAAAAAAATCAGTTTCAGATCTTTTTTGTTTTCCCTCTTGCTGCTAATGAATGCCCTTTCTGGGAGGCTGTCCTCATGACCTGAACCAATTGAAAAGTGTATTAATTTCAGAATATGTTCTGCAACTTGCTCTTCTGGTTCCAAATACTTAGGAAACGCATATAATATGAATTTCTTTAGAGTTAGAAAGGATGAAGTGTACTAAATACAATAGATTTGAAATATTACAATAGCTTGAAAAATACTTTTTGCAGAAAATAGAGAAGTATTTTATGTTAACAGGATCAAGGAAACCATTCAGGTTTACACAGCCTTAAGCTGCCTTTAATGGCATATTAATTCTTTACTAAATACAAAATGTGGCCAATAACATGAAAGTATATGCTTTAATGGAGAAAAGTTTATAAATGAAGTATTACCTGAAGGCAAGAATAGAACTGCTTTTAAGGGCTCAGCGGTAAAGGTTCTTGCATGCAAAGCCTGTCTCTGAAGTTTATTTGCAGAGGCAAGAGGTCCTGGCACAGTGCTTTCTCTCTCTCTTTTTCTCTCTCACAAATAAAAATGTAAAAGTATATTTTATTTAAGAAAGAACTGTGGGGGCTGGAGAGATGACTTAGCAGTTAAGGCTCTTGCCTGAAAAGCCTAATGATACAGGCTAGATCCACTAGTACCCACCAAAAGCCAGATTCACAAAGTGGCACCTGCATCTGGAGTTTGTTTGCAGTGGCTAGAGGCCCTGGCATGCCAATTCTCTCTGTCTCTCTTGTCTTTATCTTTCTCTGCTTGCAAGAAAAAAATTAAAATATTAGAAAATAAAAATAAAACAAGAACTGCTTTTAACATATAAGGCGTTTGGGAGAAATTTTCCAAACAGTTCACTACCACTGCTGACTGGGATCTGTATTTTTTTTTTTTTTTTTGGTTTGGTTTTTCAAGGTAGGGTCTTATTCTAGTCCAGGATGACCTGGAATTACTATGTAGTCCAGGGTGGCCTGGAACTCACGTTGATCCTCCTACCTCTGCCTCCTGAGTGCTGCGATTAAAGGCGTGCACCACCACGCCCGGCTGTGTATTTTATTGTTTTTCCATCTAACTAATATTGTTGTTTTGAGGTAGGATCTTGCTTTAGCCAGGCTGACCTAGAATTCACTATGTAGACTCAGGCTGCCCTCGAACTCACAGTGATCCTCCTACCTCTGTCTCCAGCCTAATCTTTATTTATTTTTATTGACAACTTCCATAATTGTAGACAATAACCCATGGTAATCCCTCTCCCCACTTTCCCCTTTGAAACTTCACTCTCCATCATATCCCCTCCCCCTCTCAGTCTCTCTTTTCAGTTTGATATCATGATCTTTTCCTCCTATTATGATGGTCTTGTGTAGGTAGTGTCAGGCACTGGGAGGTCATGGATATCCAGGCTATTTTGTGTCTGGAGGAGCACGTTATAAGGAGTCCTACCCTTCCTTTGGCTCTTATAGTCTTTCCACCATCTCTTCCTCAATGGACCCTGAGCCTTGGAAGGTGTGTTAGAGATGTTTCAGTGCTGAGCACTCCTCTGTCACTTCTTCTCAGCACTGTGGTACCTTCTGAGTCATCCCAAGGTCACTGCTATCTGAAAAGAGAAGCTTCTCTAATCAAAAGTTAGAATAGCATTAATATGGCTATGGACATTAAGAGAAGTGCTTACTGGGCAGTTTGGTGAGCATAGTATATACATTTAGCCAGACACCAGCAGACGTTACACCCCTAGAGCTCATGACTACCCCTGTTGCAGGTTTTCAGTATCAGGAATGTATTCCCTCCCATGGAGCAGGCCTCCAGTCCAATTAGAGAGTGGTTGGTTTCCCCCACAACAGACATGCCACTACTGTACCTATTGGGTCATTTGGCCTATCTGGCCAAATTATTTTTTAAAATTTATTTTTATTAGAAATTATGCTTTTTTTTTTTTTTTTGGTTTTTCAAGGTAGGGTTTCACTCTAGTCCAGGCTGCCCTAGAATTCACTCTATATTCTCAGGGTGGCCTAGAACTCACAGTGATCCTCCTACCTCTGCTTCCCAAGTGCTGGGATTAAAGGCGTGTGCTACCGTGCCTGGCTATTTTTATTAGATATGGGCATATTTATTATGTAAACAACACAGTTTGGTACCATCCTTTCCCTCCTCTCTGCCCATTTTCTGAAGAGGCCTTCCTCATGAGGGATGCAGGTCAACCCCATGGGGATTGTGGGTCATGAATTATGGGGGCAGCAGTCAGTTATGGGGGACAGGCAATGTCTCTGTGAAAAATGTCCCAACTTGTGGCTCTAACAATCTTTCTGCCAACTCTTCCACAAAATTCCCTGAGCCATGTTGGCTCCATTTTAAGTCTACTTCAGTGATAGGCTCTTAAGAGCCTCTGGATCTCTGGTTTGGTAGGTGTTGAGGGTCCTCAGTGTCTATCTCCTTCACACTTGTGCTGGTATCAGATTCACTAAGAAAGCAGCACTCTTGCTCATTTCCCCAATTCCTCTGTGGGTTCAGCTGGGTCACGGGGTGGAGAGCACAGGGTCGTTTATCTCCTCAGGTCCAGCTCCTGTCTGAAAAAGAGAAGCAGATTCTCAGGAGAGTGAAGTCAGCACTGGTTAAGTAGGATAACAATTATTAATTTAGGGAGAATTTTAAAGGTGTAGATCCTCTTATATATAGCCCAAGATTAGTGGTAGCTTGACAGTGGAAAGCAGAATCATTATCTAGATTGTTGTTGTTGTTTTATTTTAAGATAGTCTCATATAGCTCAAGCTGGTCATGAACTTACTGTTTAGCCTAGGCATAGCTTTCTTTTAATTTTCTTTTTTCAGCTTTGTTTTCTAAAATGGTAGACAAGTTTATTTAATTGTTATTTTTTCGATTTAAAAAATTTATTTATTTATTAGAGACAAAGGGAGAGAGAGAAAATGGGCATACCAGGGCCTCTAGCCACTGCAAACTAACTGCAGACACATGTACCACCATGTGCATCTGACCTACGTGGGAACTGGAAAATCGAACCCCAGTCCTTAGACTTCGCAAGCATGCGCCTTAACCGCAAAGCATCTCTCTAGCCCGAATTTTTAGATTTTTGAGGCAGAGTCTGACTCTATCTCAAGCTGACCTGGAATTCACTATGTAGTCTCAAGCTGTCTTTGAACTCACAGCAATCCACCTACCACTGCCACCCAAGTGCTGTATGCCCCCATGCTTGGCCAACAAGTTTATTTTGTCTGAGGCTACAATTTCGATACCTGTTAGAATTTAACTTCTGTCATAAGTACTTATCTAGCACACTGCTAGTTCCTGTGTGAGCTGTAGCAGATATCAGCCCTAATTTTTTGGCTTTTTGCTCTAATTTAATGGTTTATGTGAAATTGAGATACATGGGGTTTTTTGCTAGCTGAAATTTTGTTAATAACACAATCTTCCTATCTTCCTCTGTCTTCCCCCACACCTTTACTAGAAGTTGAAGATAGACTTTTACCTACAAAATTGTCACAGAGCCAATTCATCATTTTCCTTTTGTTCCTTACTTCAATGAATTTACAATGCCATGAAAAAGTGGCCTTCATAAAAATTGTATTTGTTTTTCTTATAGTCTTTCCACCATCTCTTCCTCAATGGACCCTGAGCCTTGGAAGGTGTGTTAGAGATATTTCAGTGCTGAGCACTCCTCTGTCACTTCTTCTCAGCACTGTGGTACCTTCTGAGTCATCCCAAGGTCACTGCTATCTGAAAAGAGAAGCTTCTAATCAAAAGTCAAAAGTTAGAATAGCATTAATCCCAGCATGGGCTATGGACATGTGAGTTCAAGGCCACCCTGAGAAGTGCTTCCAGGGCAGTTTGGTGAGCAAAGTGAGACCCTACCTCGAAAAAACCAAAAAAAAAAGTTAGAGTAGCATTATACATTTAAGAGAAGTGCTTACTGGGCAGTTTGGTGAGACATTTAGCCAGACACCAGCAGACGTTACACCCCTAGAGCTCATGACTACCCCTGTTGCAGGTTTTCAGTATCAGGAATGTATTCCCTCCCATGGAGCAGGCCTCCAGTCCAATTAGAGAGTGGTTGGTTTCCCCCACAACAGACATGCCACTACTGTACCTATTGGGTCATTTGGCCTATCTGGCCAAATTATTTTTTAAAATTTATTTTTATTAGAAATTATGCTTTTTTTTTTTTTTTTTTTTTGGTTTTTCAAGGTAGGGTTTCACTCTAGTCCAGGCTGCCCTAGAATTCACTCTATATTCTCAGGGTGGCCTAGAACTCACAGTGATCCTCCTACCTCTGCTTCCCAAGTGCTGGGATTAAAGGCGTGTGCTACCGTGCCTGGCTATTTTTATTAGATATGGGCATATTTATTATGTAAACAACACAGTTTGGTACCATCCTTTCCCTCCTCTCTGCCCCTTTTCTGAAGAGGCCTTCCTCATGAGGGATGCAGGTCAACCCCATGGGGATTGTGGGTCATGAATTATCGGGGCAGCAGTCAGTTATGGGGGAGAGGCAATGTCTCTGTGAAAAATGTCCCAACTTGTGGCTCTAACAATCTTTCTGCCAATTCTTCCACAAAATTCCCTGAGCCATGTTGGCTCCATTTTAAGTCTACTTCAGTGATAGGCTCTTAAGAGCCTCTGGATCTCTGGTTTGGTAGGTGTTGAGGGTCCTCAGTGTCTATCTCCTTCACACTTGTGCTGGTATCAGATTCACTAAGAAAGCAGCACTCTTGCTCATTTCCCCAATTCCTCTGTGGTTTCAGCTGGGTCACGGGGTGGAGAGCACAGGGTCGTTTATCTCCTCAGGTCCAGCTCCTGTCTGAAAAAGAGAAGCAGATTCTCAGGAGAGTGAAGTCAGCACTGGTTAAGTAGGATAACAATTATTAATTTAAGGAGAATTTTAAAGGTGTAGATCCTCTTATATATAGCCCAAGATTAGTGGTAGCTTGACAGTGGAAAGCAGAATCATTATCTAGATTGTTGTTGTTGTTTTATTTTAAGATAGTCTCATATAGCTCAAGCTGGTCATGAACTTACTGTTTAGCCTAGGCATAGCTTTCTTTTAATTTTCTTTTTCAGCTTTGTTTTCTAAAATGGTAGACAAGTTTATTTAATTGTTATTTTTTCGATTTAAAAATTTATTTATTTATTAGAGACAAGGGAGAGAGAGAAAATGGGCATACCAGGGCCTCTAGCCACTGCAAACTAACTGCAGACACATGTACCACCATGTGCATCTGACCTACGTGGGAACTGGAAAATCGAACCCCAGTCCTTAGACTTCGCAAGCATGCGCCTTAACATAAAGCATCTCTCTAGCCCGAATTTTTAGATTTTGAGGCAGAGTCTGACTCTATCTCAAGCTGACCTGGAATTCACTATGTAGTCTCAAGCTGTCTTTGAACTCACAGCAATCCACCTACCACTGCCACCCAAGTGCTGTATGCCCCCATGCTTGGCCAACAAGTTTATTTTGTCTGAGGCTACAATTTCGATACCTGTTAGAATTTAACTTCTGTCATAAGTACTTATCTAGCACACTGCTAGTTCCTGTGTGAGCTGTAGCAGATATCAGCCCTAATTTTTTGGCTTTTTGCTCTAATTTAATGGTTTATGTGAAATTGAGATACATGGGTTTTTTTTTGCTAGCTGAAATTTTGTTAATAACACAATCTTCCTATCTTCCTCTGTCTTCCCCCACACCTTTACTAGAAGTTGAAGATAGACTTTTACCTACAAAATTGTCACAGAGCCAATTCATCATTTTCCTTTTGTTCCTTACTTCAATGAATTTACAATGCCATGAAAAAGTGGCCTTCATAAAAATTGTATTTGTTTTCTTTTGTCTTTTTCTTTTCTTTCTTTCTTTTTAAAATATTTTTTTTTATTTTTATTTATTTGAGAGAAAGAGAGAATGGGTGTGCCAGGGCCTCTAGCTGCTACAAATGAACTCCAGATGCATGCATACCTTGTGCATCTGTCCTGGAGAATCGAACCTGGGTCATTTGGCTTTGCAGGCAAGTGCTTTAATGCTAAGCCATCTCTTCAGCCCTCTTTCTTTTTCTTCTTCCTTTTTGGTTTTTCAAGGTAGGGTCTCACTCTGGCTAAGGCTGACCTGGAATTAACTATGTGTTCTCAGGGTGGCCTTGAACTCACAGCAATCCTCCTACCTCTGCCTGGGATTAAAGGTATGAGCCACCATGCCTGGCTCTTTTTTGTTTCTTTTTAAGTTTTTAACACACTTTTTTCTTTATTTGAGAGAGAGAGAAAGAGGCAGATACACAGAGAGGGTGTGCCAGGGCCTCTAGCCACTGCAAATAAACTCCAGACAGACATATGCACCACCTTGTGCATCTGGCTTTATGTGGGTACTAGGGAATTAAACCTGGGTTCTTAGGCTTTATAGGCAAGCTAACCACTAAGTCATCTTTATTTTTTTGGACAGGGCTTCTTAGCTAAAGCTGGCCTCAAATGCTGCCAAAAATGACCTTAAACTTCTGATCCTTCTACCTCCTCCTCTCAAGTTCAGGGATTACAGGTGTATGCCTCCATGCCCATCTGAAAAATTTACATTTTGAGCCAGGCGTAGTTGCACATACCTTTGATCCCAGCACTTGGGAGGCAGAGGTAGGAGGATCACCGAGAGTTCGAGGCCACCCTGAGACTACATAGTGAATTCCAGGTCAGCTTGGGCTAGAGTGAGACCCTACCTCAAAAAACAACAAAAAAATTTACATTTTGTTATTTCTTTTCTTTTAATATTATATTTATTTATTTGAGAGAGAGAGAGAGTAAGAAGTAGAGAGAATGGGCGCACCAGGGCCTTCAGGCACTGCAAATGAAATCCAGACGCATGCTCCCCCCCACTAATCTGGCTTATGTGGATTTTGAGGAATCACACCAGGGTCCTTTGGTTTTGCAGGCAAATGCCTTAACTGCTAACCCATCTCTTTAGCCACATTTAGTTATTTCTGAGATAGGGTCTTGCTTTAGCCCAGGCTGACCTGGAATTCACTATGTAGTCTCAGGCCTCAATCTCACAGCAATCCTACCTTTGCCTCACAAGTGTTGGGAATCAAGGTGAGCGCAATCACACTCAGCTTTTTAATTTTGAGGTAGGGTCTGATTCTACCTCTATAGTTCCAGGCTGGCCTAGAACTCATAGTTATCCTCCTACCTCTCCCTCCCGAGTGCTGGAATCAAAAGCATGTGCCACCATGCCCAGCTTTTTTAAAAAAATTATTTGTTTTGTTTATTTGTAAGCAGAGATAGAGAGACAGGGAATGGTGGGTATACTGGGACTTCTAGCTGTTGCAAACAAACTCCAGATGCATGTGCCACTTTGTTCATCTGCCTTTAAATGGGTACTGCGGAATCAAACCTGGGTCATTAGGCTTTGCAGAGAAATATGTCTTAACCGCTGAGCCATCTTTCCAGGTCCTGAAGTAATTTTTAAAATTTAGCTAAATGCAATTTAGTTTCAGTTACAGTAATATTTCCAGGTACACTTCATTGCACAACAAATTCTATTAAAAAATAAGGCCAATCAATGAGCTAGCAGAAACAGGGTTTAAAATTCATATGATATACTAATATAACCTTTCTTAGATAACCAAAGAGCTTGGGTGAATTGGATATCTCATTTATTGTCATAGGTGGAAAGTTCTAGAATGCTCAATCAACAGCCTCCCAAAAAGTTCTCCATAAGCTCTTCGGCTTTGCCAGTGGAAGGCTAATATTGGTGTACATTTACTGTGTTCTTGGCTACTTGTGGCATGCTATCTGTATTGTTTGTTAACTCTCATAAACCTTGACAGTGATTATATTTTTGATTGGAAGTAATAACTCTTTGCCAGCTTTTATGAATATGCCATTTTATAACTTATTTTGTTTTGCTATCATGTGATTGATTCTTAACATAAATATTGTAATTATGTGTCTCTCTTTTGGTTTGCTTGACTGGAATTCCCTTCTACTTGGATGACCACAGGTGACCCTAGTATCTTCTGTAGTCTGCCCTTGGGCTTTTTTATAGTGAGTAGCATGGTAATGTTTATCGGAGCAAGGTACATCTCAGGTTAGTTACTCTTTAAATTAGACAAATTTTATTAGTTAGATTTAATGTGTTTATGTGTAACTCAGCAGAAAGTTTTCAGTGTTTTTCATTCTTCCTATGTTTAAGAACCTGGCAAATCAGTTGAAGGTCTAATTGGTTATATAAATCCATCTTTTTTGGTTGGTTAAAATCAAAGTCGTTTGTGAAGTTCTTTAAACTTTTTATTGAATGATTTTTCATAAACATTGTCAGCTGCCTCAATAAGCAAAAGGAGAAAGGGCAAATGTTAATGTTTACATGAAAGGTCTTCTGGAATGACAGATGAAGGTGAAGGACAATTTTGCTATTAACTGTCTTGGTTTTCAAATACACATAAATTGCTCTTCAGACTTCTGAAAATTAGCTCAGCAAATCTTAATCATTTAGTTCTTGCAAGAATTTTGGCCAGAACATGTTAGCAGAATTCTTATGAAACTCTATAACCAGAGAAGACATATAGTCATTTTGACTTTATTTAAAAGAATACTTTTTGTGAACTGAAGGCATTTAAATTACTGGTTAAATAAATTAGAGTTGAAATAAAATGAATATTATTTTGCTACTGAATATTCTTATATAAGTAAAGCAGCTCAGCATGTTATGAAAAGCATTGCACATTCAGTGTTAATTTAAATATAATTGCCAGCTTGGAGGTACTTTTGATGCCAGCTCATTTTTTCTTCAAATTACTTAAATAGAAACGACTAGTTTCTTGTTCCATATGCTTTCGTGAAAATAAAATACACGTTTTAAAATCTTTATGTTTAGAGAAAGAGCTAAATTATCTCTTGTTTAATAAGATGATGCCTGAATTGGGTTTATATTGTTAAAGATAAACTTCACTAATGTGAAGGGGCATCTGTTTATAGAAAGCTGACAAATAATTGTTGAAATTGGCACCATGAGTTTAGTGTCACATATAAATATGAATTGAAAATTATTTACATCACCAGAACATTAAACTATCTTTTTAATTAATTTATTTTTTTTTGGTCTTTTGAGGTAGGGGTCTCACCTGGCCCAGGCTGACTTGGAATTAACTATGTAGTCTCAGGGTGGCCTCAAACTCACAGCATTCCTCCTACCTCTGCCTCCCCAGTGCTGGGATTAAAGGCAGGTGCTACCACGTCCGGCTTTAAAATTTTTTTTTCTTTTTAAATTTTTAGGTTATCTTTTAATTAATGAGAAATTTGAATTATTTATGTGAGAATTCAAAAATTATATCCTTTAATCTTTTTCAATAGTCTGCATATTCAAGCAGAACATTTTTGTTTTTTTTTTTTTTTTCCAAATCTTCTGGTTTTAGGCTAACAGCGCCTTATTTTGGTATTAGTGAGTAAAATGCCAAAGGTAATAGAATTAGCAGATATACATTCACTTTCTGGTTCTCAGGAGTGTTTGGTGAAAGACTAAACATTCCTATGAGAACTAGAATTTCAATTTACAAAGAAATGTAAACTGTTTTGGGAAATGTTCTATTGAGCTGGGGTGGTGGCACATACCTTTAATCCCAAGAGGCTGCTTTTAATCCCAGGATGCAGAGATAGGAGGCTCCACTGTGAGTTCAAGGCCAACCTGGGACTACAGAGTGAATACCAGGTTAGCCTGGACTAGAGTGAGACCCTACCTAAAAAAAAAAATGAGGAAAATTTGTTTTCTATTACCTTTTCATTATCCTGAGTATCTTTGCTATATGACGATCTGGAAAAGAAAACAAACATCACAGCTGAAAGTCTTCATTGATTTTATTGCTGTTTCTCTTTTGATACTATGACAGCAAAGAAAGTCCTGGAGCCTGAAAATTGAAACATGTAAAATCTTTGTAAGCTAAAGGACACATTAAATAGCTAAATTATTGGGCTTTTAAAGTACATATGGTCAAAAATAGTGAGTTGTTTGCCTTGGCAGACAATTATCAATGTTGTTACTATTAGCTAATTCTGGATTGGCCTAGTTGATTTGGTTGCCTCTTATCTGTGAAATTTAATGTAGAAATCATATGGAATTTTTAGGTCAGTAAATGATTGAATTGTCTTAATTGTTTTAACTCCTGACTTGCATATGTGTCTTACTTGTTTCTGTGGATTTCGTCCCCCATTTTAGGTATCCCATAAGTAATACCACCTCACGGATTCCCAAGATGCAAGCTTTTTACATAATGAGAGAATCCAGCAATCCTGTTTCGTAATGTGATGACACTATTCAAAGACTCTGATTTTATGCATAAGTCACTTGCTGCATGATCCTCCAAAGTAGACCTGTAGCTTGAAGTAAAGAAAATGAAGCAGAAAGAATGCTCCAGAAACATTTAGTGTGTGCTTTTAAAAAACATCAATAGTTAAAGTTGGGCCAGCTCCCTTTGGGGCTGACCCCCTCCATTGTCATAATATCCTACCCCATTCCCTATAAGATCTAGGATGAATTAATATCTTATCCATTGGAATCTGTTATGAAATATATGCAGGTGCTAATGGACCAAGATTTGATTCTCTGCACTACACATGCCTGATGATGGGGTTATTACTAATCTGCTAAAAGTGTGTGACTTCTTTTTTGTTTGTTTTTAACAGACCCCTAAATGTCTTCTTTTCTGCATATTAGAAAATCATGACATCTTCATTGCATACTCAAATGGAAATTTGTATATCTCTTAGATGTAATTAATCACATATTCGATGATGATTTGCTATTCTCATAATTTGGACATTTTCCTGAAAAGTTTTTGGCAAGCTGAAATTCCTCAGATATTTTAATATCTCTAATTATGACTTTTTGCCTGGATCTTATAGGGAAGGACAATCTTTTTCTTTTTTTAATCTCTCATTTTTATATTTTTTATTTTGTATGTATAACATACATGCCTATATATTTTATATACTGAGAGTAGCCCATTTATAAATTAAGAACACATTGTATTCAGTAGGTTATAATAGGGCTGGTCTTAAGTGGACTATATATATATATAAATATTTTGGGGGAAACAGCTGTATACATATTTGGGCAACGGTTATGCATATTATTTACCAGGAGAAATTTTTTTTCTTAAAGAGCTAACATTTAAAATTGAAGTATAAAAAAGAAAATTAAAAAAATAAAAGTATATGTTCTATGTCAATAAAAATGTACTTTATTATGACTTCAACTATATTTCTTATACTCTACTTTTCAAATTTAATTGTCTTAGCTGAAGATATGCTTTAGAAAAGAACAACTGTGGAGTACAGCAGATAATGTTTTCAAACACACATACTAGTCCAAATGAAATTATTTTTCCTCTTAGTTAATTTTTACATAGTTTAACTCCTTTTGTGGAATTGAGAAAATGTCAAAAATAAAAGGAGAAAAATGTATGACTAAAGCTACAAATATCTTTTAAATGTTACTGATTGCTAATAAGTTATTATTTTTGACTGAGATTATAGAGAATTATTTGTGGATGTCATGTTACATCTGATAAAAATATCATTTGAAGTATTAAATATTTGGTATTATGTTAATAACTCACTAATCTAGCCTCCCAACACCAATTTTTAAAATACCTTAAACTCAATTTGTTTTGCAGTAAACAAACAAGTATTGCTTCCTAATTGTTGCCTTCTGTCACTGCTGGATGGAAAAATATATGTTAATGGAAAAAGTTGTGTTTGGAATTAATGGTAGCTTAAATTTGCTATTCTGATTGCTGTTGCTAAATTATTAAATCTCTTGGTTTTATTGATGCAGCTGCCACTTAGGTGACATCAATATAGAAAAATACTGTGAAATACTTTGTAGCAGGGATACTTTTAAACATAGTTATGCTTCTACAAAGGTAGGTTGAATTGATTGTAAATAATTGTGCAAGTCACTGTCCAGATAATGTTAAGATCACATTAATTTTTCTATAACATTCAAGGTTTATAAATGTTTGAAATTGTACACATTGATAATTAATGATAAATTTACTTAAAATAAATTGACCTTTATTTCTTATTTGCATTTCTTATTTACAGTCTAGAACTTAGATGAAAGTTAAATTAACATAGATGTTTCAACAAACATGAATCTCAGAGGTTAACACCTGGTCAGGTACACTGAAGAACTAACCAAGAGCAGAAGTAGTAATTTCGGGACTGATTAACGCTGTAATCATTGCATTAGAGGAGACTAAACTGTTCTATCACAGCATTTCCAGAAAATGCCCTTGCAAGTCAACAGCCATTATCAAGAGTCCCTCATGGCTAACTAACCTTCTAAGGGTCTCATTTTCTGCCTCAGCTTCGCTCTGCCTGGGTTAGTCAGTGTAGTCTGGTACCCCATTGTACTCTCAACTCAATAGCCAACATCTCAATCTTGTTCCCCAACAAAATCAGTAAAAATAAACAATAAATTCTTACTTTGGTAATGGTATCTTTTGTTACTTTAAAAAATTATTTTGTTTTATTTGTTTGAGAGAGAGAGGGAGAAAGGCAGATAGAGAGAGAGTACCAGGGCTTTCAGCCACTGCAAACCAACTCCAGATACATGCACTACCTTGTGCATCTGGCTTACGTGGGTCCTAGGGAATCCAACTTGGGTCCTTTGGTTTTGCAGGCAAGTGTCTTTAACCACTAAGCCATCTCTCCAGCCCCATCTTTTATGTTTTTTATCTATTTATTTATTTTTACTTTTTGGATTTTCGAGGTAGCATCTCACTCTAGCCCAGGCTGACCTGGAATTCACTATGTAGTCTCAAGATGGCCTTGAACTCATGGTGATCCTCCTACCTCTGCCTCCCGAGTGCTGGGATTAAAGGCGTGCGCCACCACACCCGGCTCTTTTATTTTGTTTTTAACAAACCATCTTTGTGATTTTATTCATTTATTCATTTATGAGGAAAGGGAATGGGTATGCCAGGACCTCGTGCAGCTACAAACTCGAGATGTATTAACCACTTTGTGCATCCAGCCTTACTTGGATACTAGGGAATCAAACTGTGGCTGGCAGGCTTTGCAAACAAGCACCTTTAACCACTGAGCAATCTTCCCTAGCTCCCGTAATGGTATCTTAGATTTTTTTGCCAGGCGTGATGGTACACACTTTTAATCCCAGCATTAGGAGGCAGAGGTAAGAGGATCACTGAGTTCGAAGCCACCCTGAGAATACAGAGTGAATTCCAGGTCAGCCTGGGCTAGAGTGAGACCCTACCTCCAAAAACCAAAAACAATGATGATGATGATGATGATGCTACTGTTGTTGTTTGAGGCAGGGTCTTACTCTAGTCAGGCTGACCTGGAATTCTGTAGCCCAACACTGGCTCAAACTCACAGAGATCCTCTTACCTCAGCCTCCCGAGTACTGGGATTAAAGGTGTATTCTACCATGCCTATCTATTTTTTAAAATTAAATAAATTTATTTGTTTTTAAATTCCATAGCCCCTTCCTTTGTCCCTGTCCTCTTCCACTGAACACCCTCTTCTTTCCTACTATTCCCTCTTCTAGGCTAATGTCTTTTTTTGCCCTCCTAGTCAAACGTAAGAGTAGCATAAATATGCAGGTAAACATAAATACCTAGAGGGCAAAGGCCGATGCTGCCGCGGGCACTGCTGCCTCTAATAGGTCATGGTGGCCGCGCACCCTGTGGGCGGGAGGGGAGGGAGAAGGAGCCGGCGAGGAGCACTACGTGGGTCGGCGGGCGAAGGAGAAATGCCAGTTTGAAATTCTTAAATTTGAAATTCTCTTGCTTCTAGCTCCCAAGTCTGGGATTACAGGTGTATGTCACCATGGCCAAATTTATTATTTTTTAATTTTAATTTTTATATATTTACAATCAGAGAGATGGAGAGAAGAGAAACAGACATATGGCTTTGCCAGGGCCTCTAGGTGCTGCAAATGAACTCCAGATGCATGTGCCACTTTGTGTATCTGGCTTTATGTACATACTGAGGAATGGAACTGGGGGGTCATTAGGCTTTGCAGGCAAGTGCCTTAACTGCTAAGCCATCTCTGAAGCCCCCCCAATTTAGTTTTTAATTTTTATTAATTATTTAATTATTTATTTATTTGAGAGGGAAACAGGGTGAAAAAGAGAGACTAGGTGCATGAGGGCCTCCAGCCACTGCAAACGAACTTCAGATGCATGCACCACCTTGTGCATCTGGCTTACGTGGGTATTAGGGAATTGAACCTGGGTCCCTAGCCCAGGCTGACCTGGCACTAACTCTGTAGTCCCAGGCTGGCCTTGAACTCACAGCAATCCTCCTACCTCTGTCTCCTGAGTGTTGAGATTAAAGGTGTGTGCCACCAGGGCTTAGACTCTTCACATTCTTTCAGCCACCCAACACTCTACTGTCACTTCTCAGCACTTTAGTGAGTTTTGAGTCATCTCAGTGGTCATTGCCCTCTGAAAAGTGGCTTAGCAGTTAAGGCGCCTGCGTGCTAAGCCTAAGAACCCGGTTCAAATCTCCAGGTCCCACATTTAGCCAGATGCAAAGTGACGCAAGGGCGCAATGCCGCACTTGACCACAAGGAGGCGTACGCATCTGGATTTCGTTCGCAGCAGCTGAGAGACTGCTGGTGGGCCTATCTCTGTGTCCCTCTCCCTCTCTCTCTGTCTCTCTCTCCAAAAATAAATAAAATAATAATAAATTTTTTTTAAAAAAGTGAGAGTTGCTATGACATATGGGCATAAATTTAAGTATTGAGGGGGCAGTTTGGTGGACATAATATATGCATTAGCCATACAACAGTAGTAGTTTCCCCACTAGGGCTTTTGACCTCCCTAGCCATAGGCTTTTGATTAGGTTTTCAGTACCAGACAGGAATTCCCTCCTGTAAATTGGGCCTCAATTATAATGAGAGAGCAATTTGTTTCTCCCATAACAGACATGCCACCATTGCACCAGTTGGCACATTTGGCTAGCCAGCTGTAAAGCTTGCAGGGCCCACTGCTGATTAAAATTGTTGATGACTTTTCTCCGCCCAACAGACTGCATAGCTCTTTCCAGCGTCATGACAGCTAGTTACCAGGGAGGAAGATTCTAGCTCAGCTCCAGCTTGATTTCTCAGTGGCCTGTAGCCCAAGCATATAGAGTGTTTAGCAATAGCATCTTACCATCTAGTTCTGGTGGGCAACCAAGAGTCTTGGCAGTAGCCTTATAATATTTTGGGGCCATCAGGGGACTCCTTGGCCAATAGTTATTTTGATTATTTTAAAAAATGCTTATTTGTTTTGCAAAGAGAGAGAATGGAGGTAGTAGGGCCTCCTGCTACTGCAGATGAACTTCAGGTGTTTGTGCCACTTTGTGCATCTGAATTTCCGTGAGTACTGTGGAATCAAACATCAAATACAGACCATCAGGTTTTGCAAGCAGGTGTTTTAACTGATGAACCATCTCCCCAGCCCCAGTTTATTTATTTATTTATTTATTTATTTATTTTATTTTGCTTTTTTGAGGTTGAGTTTCGTTCCAGCTCAGGCGGACCTGGAATTCACTATGTAGTCTCAGGGTGGCCTCGAACTCATGGACATCCTCCTACCTTTGCCTCATGAGTGCTGGGATTAAAGGTATGAACCACCACGCCCGGCTCAGTTTTTTAATTTTAATTTTATTTTTTAATATATTAATTTTATTGATTTGAGAGAGAAGAAAGAATGAGAGGGGGGAGGAGAAAGAGAGAGAGAATGGGCACACCAGGGCCTCTAAACATGGCAAAGGAACTCCAGACGTATGGGCCACCTTGTGCATCTGGCTTACATTGGTCCTGGGGAATCAAACCTGGGTCCTTTGGCTTTGCTGGCAAGCCCCTTAACTGCTAAGCCATCTCTCTAGCCCAGTTTTTCAATTTTTTGTTTTGTTTTGTTTTGCAAGGTAGGGTCTCACTCTGGTCCAGGCTGATCTGGAATTAACTATGTAGTCTCAGGGTGTCCTCGAACTCTTGGCGATCCTCCTACCTCTGCCTCCCGAGTGCTGGGATTAAAGGCGTGCGCTACCATGCCCGGCCAGTTTTTCAATTTTTTTTTTTTTTTTTTTGGTTTTCGAGGTAGGGTCTCACTCTAGTCCAGGCTGACCTGGAATTAACTATGTAGTCTCAGGGTGGCCTCGAACTCACCATGATCCTCCTACCTCTGCCTCCCAAGTGCTGGGATTAAAGGTGTACACCACCACACCCGGCTTCAATTTTTTAAAAAATATTTATTTTTAGAGAGAGAGAGAGAGAATTGCCATGACAGGGCTTCTAGCCACTGCAATCGCACTCCAGACATGTGCACCACCTTGTGAGCTTGTGTGACCGTATGCACATGTGTCACCTTATGTGTCTGGCTTATGTGGGTTCTGGATAATCAAACCTGGGTCCTTCGGCTTTACAGGCAAGTATCTTAACTGCTAGGCCATCTCTCTAGGCATTTTTGTTTTGTTTTATTTTTGTTTTTGTTTTTAGGTAGGGTCTCACTCTAGCTTAGGCTGACCTGGAATTCACTATGTAATCTCAGGGTGGCCTTGAACTCATGGTGATCCTCCTACCTCTGCCTCCCGAGTGCTGGGATGAAAGGCGTGTGCCACCACGCCCGGCTTCTCTCTAGGCGATTTAAATGTTTTTTTTTATTTCTTTGAAAGACAGAGAGAAAGAGGCACACTCAAAGAGAGTGAACATGTGTGCACTAGGGCTTCCTGCCACTGCAGACAAACTACAGATGCGTGTGCCCCTTTGTGTGTCTTGCTTCACATGGATACTAGGGAATCAAACCCAGGTTGTCAGACTCTTCAAGCAAGCGCCTTTAACTGCTGAGCCATTTCTCCAACTTCCTTCATCAGTTTCAATGTTTATAAATCTATCCCCAAAACTGATTTCTCTGTTTTGAGGGGAGAGGGCATCTGCACTGTCTCACATACTCCAGACATTCCTTAAAACTTTCTATGTTGCTGCGGATGATCTTGGACTCCTGATCTTCCTGCCTCCACCTCCCAAGTGCTATAATTACAGGAATGTGCCACAAAAACCAAACTCTAGTCCTATAATTCCATAGGCTGTGTATGTGTTTACTGAAAGGATACACTGCTACCCCTGCGTTGCATATTTTTGTTCAGTATATTCATACAAATGTAAAGGAAACTTTTAATATTTTCTCTTAAGCCTCTACATTTAGAATAAGCCCAATTCAAACTCTTGTGCTCTCTATACGTTACAGAATGGAAGAATAACCATTATTAGATGGACAGTGTGTGCACGTCACGTTCTGCTTCCTCCTCCCTTAGAGGCTCAGGCCTATTCCACACAGGCTTCAGTTACTCTGGAGTCTGTTGCTTCTAGTGACTGTGTATTCTAATTAACTACACTGACTATATTTAGGTGGTTGAACTTGAAAGTCACTCATTGGCAACCACACAGACCAAACCAGATTGCCCTTCCGAACAAAGGAAAGAAGCTACCTCCACATTTAGCCTCATATGCTTGGCTTCAGCCAAGCAACTGGGGAATTTAAGCTAAGGATTTTTGTCCCCCATTCAAAGAACCAGTGGAAATACACAATGAAACGGTGTTAACATAGTTTTCTTTCATTAGAAAAGAGTAGACAGGATTTCAAAATTTAGTGGTTAGAGCTGGGGAGATGGTTCAATGGTTAAAAGCACTTGCTACAAAATTAAATGGTAGTTTTTTTTTTTTTTTTTGGTTTTTCGAGGTAGGGTTTCACTCTGGTCCAGGCTGAGCTGGAATTAACTATGTAGTCTCAGGGTGGCCTCAAACTCACGGCGATCCTCCTACCTCTGCCTCCCAAGTGCACCACCACGCCCGGCTTAGTTTTTTTTTTGTTGTTGTTGTTGTTTTTTGAGACAGACTTTGCTCTGTAGCCCAGGCTGGCCTCAAACTTCCAGCACTTCCAACCTTACCCCCCCTTTGCTAAAATTAGAAGTGTACTCCAGCATATCTGGCTTTTTAAAATATATTTTTTATTCATATATTTGCAAGCAGAGAGGGAAGAGAGACAGACAGTGAATGGGCTCACTAGGGTCTCCAGCCACTGCTAACAGATGCCAGATGTATGCACCACTGTGTATCTGTGCGTACTGGCAAATCAAACCCAGGTCATTAGGCTTTGCAGGCAAACACCTTATCCACTGAGCCATCTCTCCAGCCCTCATCTGGCTTTTTAAATTTGAGTTTTATTTTTTCAATATTTTTATTTATGAGAAAGAGGCTGTGGTGGTTTGATTCAGGTGTCCCCCATAAACTTGGGTGTTCGGAATGCCAGGTTCCCAGCTGATGGCAATTTGGGAATTAACACCTCCTGGAGGCAGAGTATTGTTGGGGGCGGGCTTATGGGTATTATAGCCAGCTTCCCCGTGCCAGTGTTGGGCACACTCCTGTTGCTGTTGTCCACCTTATGTTGACCAGAGAGTGATGTCCACCCTCTGCTCATGCCATCATGGAGCTTCCCCCTCGAGCCTGTAAGTCAAAATCTCTTTTTTCCCACAAGCTGCTTTTATTCGGGTGATTTCTGCCAGCAATGTGAACCTGACTGCAAAAGTAAAGTGGTACCGAGTGGGATTGATGCTAGACATCTGACTGTGGCTTTGGCCTTTTGGGGCTGATTTTCAAGAGGAATGTGGAAGGATTTGAAACCTAGGCCTAAGAGACACCTTGCAGTGTTGTAAGTACAGCTTAATGGACTATTCTGGTCAGAGCTGAAAGACCTGAATGCAGTAAGAACTATGAACTGTGAGGTTTGGCTTATGAGGGTGAGAAAGAGCTTTACTTGGACTGGGCTAGCAGTTTGTGTGAGAAGTTTGCTGTTATGCCAGTGTCCTGAGAAGTTGTACAGGGTTGCTTTGCGTAGAAATGAACTGGTGTAAGCAGAGGGATATGGCACAGAAAAAATGAAATCTTTGGGTGAACTCTGCCCATTCAGCTGCAATTGAGAGATTACAACCTTTGAGACTGGGCCAGCTGACCTGCACTGGGACAACAGGAAGAATGCAGACTCTTTTGTAGGGGCCTGAATGCTGAAGAATGTCCTGTTCTTCAAAGTCTGATTTATTCCCCCCCCCCGGATTAACAAATTGGTACTCTACCTGGTATTGTGGAGTTTAAGAAATGCAGGAAAGAGAGGGTCATTGAGTTTGTAACGCAGTCTTGTGTTTTGGAAATGGCCATGGGCAGTGTGAAGCAGGTTTGCTGGTTGCCTGCATGGAGATCCCATGGGGCCATGAGGATGGACTGTGGGTTGTAGCGGAGACCCAGTGGAGATGCCGGGACTATGAGATGGCTGCCAAGGAGAGCTGCCGGCCCTGGATGAAGTTTTCCAGAGCTGCGAGTAGCCTAGCTGGAGGGGCGGAATTGGAACTCCAGAGACTTGTTGCTGCTCAGAAGTATCAGACTTGGGGATTTGTCACCAACTAGTTGTTGGATTGGAATTACAGAGTTTGACATTTGCCCTGGTTGTTTTAAATCTTGTATTGGTTGAATATTTCTTTGCTTTTCCCAATGCCATCCTTTGCAGTGTGAATGTTTATTCTATGCCATTATGGGTTTTTGGGGGATATTATTTTTGGTATTATGGCTCAGTTAAAAGACCTTGCAGTATGGGGATTGTTGGACCATCATTAGGATTGATTTTTAAAAAGGGGGGCTTTTAAAGTTGGATGAATGTATTGCATTTTACATCATGTATGGTTATCATTTATGGGGCCAGGGGCGGAATGTGGTGGTTTGATTCAGGTGTCCCCCATAAACTTGGGTGTTCGGAATGCCAGGTTCCCAGCTGATGGCAATTTGGGAATTAACACCTCCTGGAGGCAGAGTATTGTTGGGGGCGGGCTTATGGGTATTATAGCCAGCTTCCCCGTGCCAGTGTTGGGCACACTCCTGTTGCTGTTGTCCACCTTATGTTGACCAGAGAGTGATGTCCACCCTCTGCTCATGCCATCATGGAGCTTCCCCCTCGAGCCTGTAAGTCAAAATCTCTTTTTTCCCACAAGCTGCTTTTATTCGGGTGATTTCTGCCAGCAATGTGAACCTGACTGCAAAAGTAAAGTGGTACCGAGTGGGATTGATGCTAGACATCTGACTGTGGCTTTGGCCTTTTGGGGCTGATTTTCAAGAGGAATGTGGAAGGATTTGAAACCTAGGCCTAAGAGACACCTTGCAGTGTTGTAAGTACAGCTTAATGGACTATTCTGGTCAGAGCTGAAAGACCTGAATGCAGTAAGAACTATGAACTGTGAGGTTTGGCTTATGAGGGTGAGAAAGAGCTTTTACTTGGACTGGGCTAGCAGTTTGTGTGACAAGTTTGCTGTTATGCCAGTGTCCTGAGAAGTTGTGCAGGGTTGCTTTGCGTAGAAATGAACTGGTGTAAGCAGAGGGATATGGCACAGAAAAATGAAATCTTTGGGTGAACTCTGCCCATTCAGCTGCAATTGAGAGATTACAACCTTTGAGACTGGGCCAGCTGACCTGCACTGGGACAACAGGAAGAATGCAGACTCTTTTGAAGGGGCCTGAATGCTGAAAGAATGTCCTGTTCTTCAAAGTCTGATTTATTCCCCTGGATTAACAAATTGGTACTCTACCTGGTATTGTGGAGTTTAAGAAATGCAGGAAAGAGAGGGTCATTGAGTTTGTAACGCAGTCTTGTGTTTTGGAAATGGCCATGGGCAGTGTGAAGCAGGTTTGCTGGTTGCCTGCACGGAGATCCCATGGGGCCATGAGGATGGACTGTGGGTTGTAGCGGAGACCCAGTGGAGATGCCGGGACTATGAGATGGCTGCCAAGGAGAGCTGCCGGCCCTGGATGAAGTTTTCCAGAGCTGCGAGTAGCCTAGCTGGAGGGGCGGAATTGGAACTCCAGAGACTTGTTGCTGCTCAGAAGTATCAGACTTGGGGATTTGTCACCAACTAGTTGTTGGATTGGAATTACAGAGTTTGACATTTGCCCTGGTTGTTTTAAATCTTGTATTGGTTGAATATTTCTTTGCTTTTCCCAATGCCATCCTTTGCAGTGTGAATGTTTATTCTATGCCATTATGGGTTTTGGGGGGATATTATTTTTGGTATTATGGCTCAGTTAAAAGACCTTGCAGTATGGGGATTGTTGGACCATCATTAGGATTGATTTTTAAAAAGGGGGGCTTTTAAAGTTGGATGAATGTATTGCATTTTACATCATGTATGGTTATCATTTATGGGGCCAGGGGCGGAATGTGGTGGTTTGATTCAGGTGTCCCCCATAAACTTGGGTGTTCTGAATGCCAGGTTCCCAGCTGATGGCAACTTGGGAATTAACACCTCCTGGAGGCAGAGTATTCTTGGGGGTGGGCTTATGGGTATTATAGCCAGCTTCCCCTTGCCAGTGTTTGGCACACTCTCCTGTTGCTGTTGTCCACCTTATGTTGACCAGAGAGTGATGTCCACCCTCTGCTCATGCCATAGATTTTCCTGCCATCATGGAGCTTCCCCCTTGAGCCTGTAAGCCAAAATAAACCTCTTTTTTTTCCCCACAAGCTGCTCTTACTCGGGTGATTTCTGCCAGCAATGCGAACCTGACTGCAACACAGGCCGAGAGAGAAAGAGAGAATAGAACCTCTAAGACTGTACATGAACTCTAGATTCATGCACCACCTTATGCATATGGCTTATGTGGATACTGGGGAATCAAACGTGGGTCTTTAGGCTTCACAAACAAGTATCTTAACCACTAATCCATCTAACCAGTCCTAAAATTGAATTTTATTGTATGTTATCTTCTTTAAATTTTTTGAGTCATGGTCTTTATCCCAAGTTGGCCTCAAAATCTCTGTGTAGCTCAGGATGGCCCTGAGCTTCCGATCTTCCTGTATCCACCTCCTAAATGCTGGAATTATATACTTCCAGCCACCATACCCCATTTATGCAGTGCTGGGAATGGAACGCAGAGCCTCATGCATGCCAGGCAAGCACTGTACAAACTGAGCTGCATCCCCAAACTGCACTGAGTTGTGTTTCAGACAGCATAAAGCCACTGTTAAATTAGCATACAACAGTGGCTGGAGAGATGGCTCATCGGTTAAAGACTCTTGCTGGCAAAGCCTCATGGCCCAGGTTTGATTCCCTAGTAGCCATGTAAAGCCAGCTGCACAAGGTGGCGCATGCATCTGGAGTCTGTTTACAGCAGCTGGAGGCCCTGGACCACCCATTTTCTCTTTCTCTCTCTCCCTCTCTCTCCCTTACCTGTGTCTGTTTGCAAATAAAAAGGTTTAAAAAATTATCATACAACGAACAGATGCTGAGGCACTTTTGCTGACATGTATAAAATGTACAATCACAGGTTATTGAGAAATGTTCACGCAAGAGTTTTCCATCTTCTTCAGGGCTATAACTTATAGTCGAAACTCTCATCAAACGGCTAAACCTTATTTAGAATTCAATCTAATGACTGGTTGCTTTCTGAAAAACTTTTTTGTAAGAAATGAATTTAGCCACTAGGTGGTGCTGCTACCCAAGAACGGGTTTCTTTGTCTTTATCAGCCTTGTGCGCTGCAGAAGTTGCGTCTTTGGTATTCTTTTGTTTTTTGTTTGTTTTTTGTTTTTCGAGGTAGGGTCTCACTCTGGCTCAGGCTGACCTGGAATTAACTATGTAGTCTCAGGGTGGCCTCGAACTCACAGCGATCCTCTTACCTCTGCCTCCCCAGTGCTGGGATTAAAGGCGTGTGCCACCACGCCCGGCTGAAGGATCTTTGGTATTCTTACTTAAAGAAAAGCGTGTTTATGGTGGGAGACATAGAGTACTATAATTTTTTAAAAAGTTGGTTAACGGATTACCTAACTTCATTTACACTGTCCTGCAATTTTTTTTTTATTTGTTTTGTTTTTCGAGGTAGGGTTTCACTCTAGCTCAGACTGACCTGGAATTCACTATGTAGTCTCAGGGTGGCCTCGAACTCACAGCGATCCTCCTACCTCTGCCTCCCGAGTGCTGGGACTAAAGGTGTGTGCCACAATGCCCGGCTACATCTTTTTTTTTTTTTTTTTTTTTTTTTAAGATCTAGCTTTTCCTACATTTCTAATATACTTTATTTATTTACTTGAGAAAGAAAGGGGGGGGGAATGGGCTCGCCAGGACCTCCAGCCTCTGCAAACGAACTCCAGACGCATGTGCACCCTTGTGCATCTGGCTTACATGGGTCCTGGAGAATTAAACTGGGATCCTTTGGCTTTGCAGGCAAACACCTTAACCACTAAGTCATCTTTCCAGCTCTGTCCTGTATCTTTTTAAAAATTCTTATTTATGTGTGTGTGAGAGAGAGAGAGAGAATGGGTGTGCCAGGGTCTCCAGACACTGCAAATGAACTCCAGATGCATGTACCACCTTGTGCATCTGGCTTACGGGTGTCCTGCCGATTCAAACTTGGGTCCTTTGGCTTTGCAGGCAAGTGTCCTAATGGCTAAGCCCTCTCTCCAGCTCTGTCCTTTATCTTTGATTTTCCTAGACCTTTCAGCTCGTTAGGAATGTCAAATACATAGGATTGGGAAAATTGCTCCGTGGAGACAGCACTTGTGACGCAAGCACTGAGTACCTGAGTTTAGATCCCCAGCACCCGTGTGCAAACAAACGTGGTAGATCACACTTCTGTAATGCCAGCTAGTCTGGCGCATACTGTGATGAGCAAGAGAAGATAAGGACAGGCATTCAAAGTTGTCTTCTGACTTCACTCACACCCAAACCCACAAAGTCAAATTTAGAGGCATTTCCTTTTTGTATGTTTTGTTTGGTTGAGATAGGGTTATACTATATAGGACTGGACTGGAACTCAATGTGTAGTGCAGGCTGACCTTGAACTTGTGATTCTACTGCCTGAGCTTCCCAAGTGCTGAGATTCAGACATGTGCCCTCACACTCCCTCAATATTCCTCTTCATGCTTTATAATTTAACACTTGACACAAAATCCCTGCTCGTTGAACATTTCATACTTTCCTAAATTTATGCAAGCATAATATGTTACAGCTGGTTTGTTTAAAGTTCTTTTTTTTTTTTTTTCATTTTTCGGTTTTTCAAGGTAGGGTCTCACTCTAGCCCAGGCTGACCTGGAATTCACTATGTAATCTCAGGGTAGCCTCAAACTCATGGTGATCCTCCTACCTTTGTAAAGTTATTTTTATTTTTATTTTTATTTTTATTTTTATTTTTATTTTAAAGATGTCTATATATATATATAATTTAGAGAGAGAGAGGGGGAGCGAATATGGGCATGCCAGGGCCTCCAGCCACTGCAAATGAAATCCAGACACATGTACCTCCTTGCACATCTGGCTCACATGGGTCCTGGAGAATCGAACTGGGATCCTTTGGTTTTGCAGACAAATGCCTTAACCACTAAGCCATCTCTCCAGCCCTCTTTTTTTCAAGTTTATAATTTATTCCATGAATTATTGGCTTGAAAACTTAACTGCAATTTCCTTTTTTTTTTTTAGTTATGTAGCTAGCTTGTATACAGTCATGCTGGTAACATTGTTAATCTCCTCCCTGTCCTCCCCATTCTGAAGGGACCCTCCTCATTGGGGAATGTGGGTGTGCATTGTGGGGGTAGCCATCAGTTATGGGGAAGAGGAAATGTCTCTGTGCATAATGTCCCAACTTGTGGCTCTAACAATCTTTCTGTCCCCTCTTCCATGAATTTCCCTGAGCCATGTTGGGTTCATTTTAGTTCTACTTCAGTGATGAGGTCTTGGGAGCCTCTGTGTCTCTGGATCTCTGGTTTAGTAGGAGATGAGTGTTCTGTGTCTATTTCCTTCATCCTTGTGCTGGTGTCAGGTTCACCAAGAAAGCTGCACTCTTGCCCATTTCCCCCGTTACTATATGGTTTCAGCTGGGGCCCTGGTGAGGTGTGATGGGCTGATTCTCTCCTCAGGTTCTATGTCCATCTGAAAAAGAGAAGCAAATTCTCCAATGGAGAGAGAGGTCAGCACCAAATAAATGGGATAACCATTATTATTTTAGAGAGAATTTCATAGGTGTAGGCCCCATGATTGGTGGGAGCTTGATATTGTCAACGGCCCTCTTAGAAAAACACACACACACTTCTAGAGCTGGAGAGATGGCTCAGTAGTTACGGAACTTGCCTGCAAAGCCTAATGACCAGGTTTCAGTTCCCCAGTACTCACATAAAGCCAGATGCACAGAGGTGCATACGTCTGGAATTTGTTTCCAGGGGATGGAGATCTGGCGTGCCCATTCTGTCTCTTTATTCTCTCTCTCTCTCTCTTCTCTCTCTCTCTCTCTATTCTCTCTCTCTCTCTCTATTCTCTCTCTCTATTCTCTCTCTCTCTCTCTTCTCTCTCTCTCTCTATTCTCTCTCTCTCTCTATTCTCTCTCTCTCTATTCTCTCTCTCTCTATTCTCTCTATTTTCTCTATTTTCTCTCTATTTTCTCTCTATTCTCTCTCTCTCTCTCTCTCTCTCTCTCTATTCTCTCTCTCTCTCTATTCTCTCTCTCTCTATTCTCTCTCTTTCTCTCTATTTTCTCTCTCTCTCTCTATTTCTCTCTATTTTCTCTATTTTCTCTCTATTCTCTCTCTCTCTATTCTCTCTCTCTCTATTCTCTCTCTCTCTCTCTGCTTGCAAATAAATAAAAAAAAATTAAGAAACACACACTTCTGGGCTGGAGAGATGGCTTAGCGGTTAAGGCATATGCCTATGAAGCCTAAGGACCCCAGTTCAATTCTGCAGGTCCCACGTTAGCCAGATGCACATGGTGGCGTATGCGTCTGGTGTTCGTTTGCAGTGGCTAGAGGCCCTGGCGTGCCCATTCTCACTCTCTGTCTCTTTATCCCTCCCTCTCTCTGTCTCAAATAAATAAAATGACATCTTTTTTAAAAAAAGAAAGAAAAACCCACTTCTAGTCATAGTTAACTCTTGGGATATGAGAGAATTCACCAATTTCAAGGCGAATTTGTGCTCCCATTATAGTCCCAATACAAACTCAATTATTTTTCACTCTTATTATATTATTTTGCCTCTCATCTATTTGTAAGAAATTATAAAGCAAAGTAATCTCTTCTTTGTAACAATCCACAATTATAACCACATTAAGACAGAATTAGGTTAATTGTATCTTATGTTAATAACATCATTATTGCCTTGACATGAGGAAAATAGTTTTAACTCTATTATCACATTATCATTAACTTCTTATATACCAATCTTTCCAGGTTTTTTCTTTCTTTCTCCTTTGCTTTGACTTCCCTCCCTCCCAATCTCTCTCTCTCTCTCTCTCTCTCTCTCTCTCTCTCTCTCTCTCTCTTTTGACAGATCCCATACTATATTTTAGGCCTGGAGATCCAGCAGCACAATAGGTTAGTGCACGGTACTTATATTCTAGGCTTAACTTATATTCAAGGCTGGCCTTGAACTTGTGATAAATCTCTTGTTTCACCCTTCCCAGTACTGGGATTACAAGTGTGATCCAGTATAACCAGTGAGCTTTACCAAGTTATTAAAATAATTTTTTAGGCTGGTCATGGTGGCGCACGCCTTTAACCACAGCACTCGGGAGGCAGAGGTAGGAGGATCACCATGAGTTCGAGGCCACCCTGAGACTACAGAGTGAATTCCAGGTCAGCCTGGGCTAGAGTGAAACCCTACCTCGAAAAACCAAAAAAAAAAAAAAATATATTATTATTTTGTTTTTTTCAAGGTAGGGTCTCACTCTGGCCCAGGCTGACCTGGAATTCACTCTGTAGTCTCAGGGTGGCCTTGAACTCTCAGCGATCCTCCTACCTCTGCCTCCCGAGTGCTGGGATTAAAGGCGTGCGCCACCATGCCCAGCTAATAATAATAATTTTTTTACTGAAAACCATCAGCATTTAAAAATATTATTTATTATGGACTGAAGAGATGGCTTGGTGGTTGAGTGCTTGCCTATGAAGCCTAAGGACCCCGGTACAAGGCTCTATTCTCCAGTGCTCACATGGGCCAGATGCACAGGGTGGCATATGCATCTGGAGTTCATTTGCAGTGGCTGGAGGCTATGGTGCACCAATTCTCTCTCTCTCTCTCTCTCTCTCTGACTTTCTCTCTCTGTCTGTTGCTAATGAATGGATAAAAATAAACAAAAAATTAAAAATATATTATTTATTTATTTGAGAGAGAGAAAGAATGGACATGCCAGGGCCTCCAACCAATGCAAACAAACTCCAGACACATGTACCATCTTGTGCATCTGGCTTATGTGGGTCCTAGGGCATTGAATCTGGGTCCTTTGGCTTTGCAGGCAAGCACCTTAACTGTTAAGCCATCCCTCCAGCCCAAATCATCAGCATTTTGATTTTATATTTTAAGTATCATAAGCACTGTACAATCCAAATGTAATAAAATCTAACTAATTTATGAATGCCACTAAATTGTAAGCAAATTAAAAATATTATATAAAAATATTTTATGTGCCAGGAAGAGAGAGAGAGAGAGAGAGAAGAGGCAGATAGAGAGAGAGAGGGAGAAAGAGAGAAAATGGGCATTGCAGGGCCTCTAGCCACTGCAAACAAACTCCAGACACATGCACCACCTTGTGCATTCTGGCTTTCTGTGGTTACTGGGGAATCGAACCAGGGATATTAGACTTTGCGGGCAAGAGTCTTAATGGCTGAGCCATCTCTCCCACCCCCTGAACATGTTTTGTGATGGCTTAGCTGTTAAGGTGCTTGCCTGTGAACTCTAATAACCCAGGTTTGATTCCCTAGTACCTATGTAAGCCAGATGCACAAGGTGTGCATGTGTCTGGAGTTCATTTGCAGTGACTAGAGGCCCTGGTACATCCATTCTCTCTCTCTCTCTCTCTCAAATGAAAATAATTTTTTAAAGCTGCTCTGAGACATCACAGTTTTTTTGTTAAATCCATTTTAGGGGTGAGATATCTTCCTACGAGCTGTTGGTCAGGGAGGCCACAGAGGTCCCTAAAATAATAAAGGCTATTGTCATTGTTGTGTTGTTCACCAAAACTGGATGATAGGTTTCTATTAGTGAACATACCACATGGTTGCAGGATGCAGAAATTTTCAAGCTGGAAATGAGCTTGCAGCTTCCTCTCTGCCAGCTAGCTTTCATAGTTCAGTAAGTTGCTATGTAGGCTGCTAGGGGAAAAAAGTCATCAACAGTCTTACCCAGCTGTGGACCCCAGGTTGCTCCACTGCTGGCCTGCCAGGCAAGATATGTCTGCTACTGCAATAGTGGCATGTCTGTTGTGGGGGGACCAACTGCTTTTTTTAAAAAAAAATTGGTTTTTCAAAATAGGGTCTCACACAAAAAAAAAAAGATAGGGTCTCACTCTAGCCCAGGCTGACATGGAATACACTCTGTAGTCTCAGGGTGGCCTTGAACTCATAGCGATCCTCCTACCTCTGCCTCCCAAGTGCTGGGATTAAAGGCGTGTGCCACCATGCCCGGCCCAACTGTGACTTGAGGTCTACTCCACAGGAGAGAACTCATACCTGGCATTATAAACCTGGTCAGAAGCTCATGGCTGGGAAGGTCAGGGGCCCCAGGCATGGAACATCCTACTGCTGTTCTTTGAAATGCACATGCTGGCAAACTGCCTTCTTAAATTTATGCTTATACCCATAGACCAGTGCGACTCTCAACCTCAATCAGAGAAACTTCTGTTTTCATTTTTTATTTTATTTGAACGTGTTTGGATGGGATGAGGGTGCCATGGTCTCCTGTGCTGCAAACAAACTCCCGATACATGCACCACTTTGTGCATCTGGCTTTATGTGGGTAGTGGGGAATGGAGCCCAGACCATCAAGATTTGCAAGCAAATGCCTTTAACCACTCTCCAGCCCCTAGGAAGCTTCTTTTGAGTGGGCAGAGGTTAATGCAGAGATGCATATCTGGCCAGAATGCTGAGAATAAGTGGCTATTGTGTGTTCATCCCTAAATAAAACATCTATATCACTCCCTACAAGGCTCAGGGAACATTGTGGAAGAGGAGTGGAAAGAATTTAAGAGCTGGAGGATGGGAAGGAGTATGGTGGAATGCGGTCTTCTGGACACAGCGTGGCTATTGCAGTCATAAACTCTCAGCAGCTGTGGTTACACAAGACTTGCACAAGATTGGGCTTGTCAAAATTCCATCACGGATAGAAAGAGGCTCACGAGTCCCTACCCTACCATGCCCTGAGGAGCTATTGGCAGTTAATAGGTGCTGAGAGAGTCTTATTCTGTAGTGCTTTTTTTAGCCACTGGTACATTGCCCATGGACACAACCTTAATCAAATTCATTGGCTCAAACATACACACACCACCTAATTTAGAAATTAGTGAATAATCTAATTTATAAAATATTTTCTGCGGGGCTGGGGATATGGCTCAACAGCAAAATGCATGTGCTTGCAAAGCCTGCTGGCCAGAGTTTGATTCTCCAGTACCCACATAACCCCAGGATACACAAAGTGGTGCATGTATTTGGAGTTGGTTTGTAGCGCAAAAGGCCCTCCTGTACCCATGGGCTCTCTCTATCTCTCTCACTGTCTATCTCTCTCTTTGCAAATAAATAAATAAATGAATAATATTTTAAAATATTTTCGGGGGCTGGGGAGATGGCTTAGTGGTCAAGGCGCTTGCCTGCAAAGCCTACAGACCCAGGTTCAATTCCCCAGTACCTATGTAAAGCCAGATGAACAAAATAGTGCATGCAATTGGAGTTTGTTTGCAGCGGCTAGAGGCCATGGCATGCCCATCCATTTTCTCTTTCCTCCTCTCTCCTCTTTTTATCTCTCTGCTTGAAAATAAATAATTTTTTAATGGGGCTGGACAGATGGCTTAGCGGTTAAAGTGCTTGCCTATGAAGCCTAAGGACCCAGGTTGTATTTCCCAGTACCCATGTAAGCCAGAGGCACATGGTGGCACTTATGTCTGGAGATCATTTGCAGTGGCTAGAGGCCCTGGTGTGCCCATTTTCACCCTCTTTCTCTCTCTCTCTCCCTTTCTCTGACTCAAATAAAATAAATCTTTAAAAAATATTATCTAGGAAAAACTATCCATACAGTTGGTATGAGACAAAGGGTTTGTTTAAAAAAACACAATAAATTCATAACAATACCAATAAGCAACAAACAATATTAAGTTAATTTAATTATAAAACAGTTATTGAGGTAAGAATTTTGTTTTGTTTTGTTTTTCGAGGTAGGGTCTCACTCTAGCCCAGGCTGACCTGGAATTCACTGTGTAGTCTCAGGGTGGCCTTGAACTTATGGTGATCAAACTTCCTCTGCCTCTCAAGTGCTGGGATTAAAGGCATGCACCACCATGCTCAGCAAGATAAGAATTTTAACACCCAAATACCTTAGGCATATTTTAAGTAAACAGTGTTTTAAGTTGAATTATCTTTTACTTGAAACAAAAATTCTCAATTGTGGAGCATTTGCCTCACATGTACAAGGCCCTGGATTTCATCCAAAGATAAAAGAAATTATATTTTTTTTCTTTGAGCATACTAGTCTTAAAGGAATTATAAGCTACTTTGTAATTGAGTAATTTAAATTAATTATGGCTGGAGAGGTAATGCCATTTTTCTTTGCATTATTCTGTGAGAATTTAGCATAGATATAGAGATTCTAAAAATACACAGCTATGAAGGTCTAGTTGAAAATATTGCTTTGCTACCAATCTGTTTTTGGAGCTCACTTGTAGAAAGTCATCAAATAGGTTTTTATTCAAGCCATATGACTAAGAATGTTAACTTGCAATAATGTGAGTGGCCTTAGGGATATACTATATCTTTTTCTGCTCTCAGGTTTCTAGGTTAAGGAATAATGAGTTTTGTTTCTAAATATTGCTTTAGCAAAGACAATTTTAGTTTCCTTAAGGGAAAGGATTGGAGAAAGAAAGATGCAATTTTTCTTACCAAGCTTTGGTAATCCAAATAGTAGTATATCCAAATAAACTTGACCATTTTAACTGTGTGTGCTGAAAGATTTTCTTGGAGAAATACAAGTCATCGCACAATTAATTACTCTAGATATGAACAGATTTTACATGCACGTGTTCTCAGAATAATAAATACTGAAACTTAAGTTAGTCATGTTTTGATATTAAAATTTCACTGAAGATCTGAGTGTGGCAATTCACATTTTTAATCCCAGCACTTTGGAAGCTGAAATAGGAGGATTGGCCATAAATTCAAGGCTAACCTTGGAGTACAAGTTGAATTCCAACCCAGTTTGGGCCACTCTGTCTTAAAATAAACATATAAATATGAGAATAAATAAATATTCAGTTAAGGATAGTTACAGATTTCTTTTTTTTTTTTAATTTGTTTGCGACAGAGAGAGTGAGAGAGTGAGGATGGGCATGCCATGGCCTCTTGCTGCTGCAAACTCCAGCTGCATGAGACACTCCATGCATCGATTTATGTTGGTAGTGGGGAATTGAACCAGGGTCATTAAGCTTTGCAGGCAAGCACCTTACTTGCTGAGCCATCTCTCCAATCTCAGATTTCTTTCTTTCTTTTTTTCAAGGTAGGGTCTCACTCTAGCCCAGGCTAATCTGGAATTCACTATGTAGTCTCAGGGTGGCCTCAAACTCACAGCGATCCTCCTATCTCTGCCTCCTGAGTACTGGGATTAAAGGTGTGTGCCACCATGGCCAGCTCAGATTTCCATTCGAGACAGTGCCTCACTATTGTAGGCCAGGTTGACCACTAACTCCTGATCCTCCTGCCTCAGCTTGCTGAGGGCTAGGACTATAGGTATGCACCAACCTCCATGCCTGGCTTCACTAAACACTTTGGTAAATACTGAGCTGTGTGTATCAGTTATCTATTGCTTCAAAACTTAACACCCCCAAAACCCAGTATTTTAAAGCAACAACCATTTTATTAATCAACATTTTGTAGATCATCAGTCTGGTGTGTTTGTAGTGGAGATGGTTCTTTTGGACTTACTTGGACTTACTTAGGAGAGCCTAGAGCTACAGTTAGATGTCAACCCCTAGAAGCTGGCTGGTCCCAGTTGGTCTCCATACAACTGGCAAGTAGCTAGAGCTGTAAGCTAGAGTCCCTCTGTTTTTCCATGGTGACTGTCCAGTAGGATAGCTCAGACATCGTCCCATGGTGAGGGATGTACCAAGAGAGGAAAGTGGAAATTGTAAGGCCTCTTGAGGCCATGGATTGGGACATTGCACAATATGAATCCTACTTCTTTCTATTTGTGATCAAAATAGAACATAAGGCCAGATTACACTGAAAAGAATATAAAGTAGATTTCATGGTATGATTAACCTTGTATCAGTTACTTTCACACTGCTGGGATAAAATACTTGTCCAGGAGAAGCTTCTGGAAGGAAAAGGATTTAATTTGGCTCACAGTTCCAGAGGATAGAGTCCTTCATGACAGAGAAAGCATGGCAGGAACAGGGTGCATGCATCACATCAGTAGGGAGAAAGCAAAGAGAGAGAGAAGGAACAGCACATGGGACTATAGGACCGGCTTTAACTTCAAAGCCCACACCCCAATGACCCACTTCCTCCTGTAAGGCTCCATGTCCTAGAAGTTTCACAACCTTCCAGTACAGCACAACCAGCTGGTGGTCAACTGTTGAACTTAGAGAGGGCTTTTTACATTCAAACCACCACATAGGTGTATCTATTAATATACTACACTAGTCTGGTTATTGCAGTTAATATTTTCAGTGAAAATATCAGAAAAATACTTTTAAAGTACTGGGAGAAGGGTAGGGATATATTTCAGTAGTAAAGTGCTTCCCTTGCCTGTGCAATGCCATGGGTTCAATTTCTACCTACACACACACACACACACGGGCTGAAGGGGAAGTAGTGTACTTCCAAGCTATTTTAATTTTTGGTTGATAGTATATAATCAGGGCTATTAGAGCATCAGAGATGAATATGACTCTCACTTGGGAACTAGAAAGGTAGAAGAACCAAGATGCAGTCAAAATACAAGTATCTTATAGGAGATTTTTTTGGATGAATAGAAGGATCAAAAAGGTGTATCCTGGGCTGGAGAGATGGCTTAGCAGTTAAGGTGCTTGCCTGTGAAGCCTGAGGACCCATGTTCAACTCCCCCAGATCCCACGAAAGCCAGACACCCAAGGTGACTGATGCGCAAGGTCGCCCATATGCACAAGGTGGAGTGCACGTCTGGAGTTTGATAGCAGTGGCTGGAGGCCCTGGCACATTAATTCTCTCTTTCTCTTTCTCTCATGTAAAAAGCCAGTCTGTTGGGTTTGCCTCCACAAAAGGCCTTTCCCCACAGATTAAGGACTCAAGTTGATACTCCTTCACCTCCTACCTGAGGATATTGTGAAGAAGACTGCCTTGGCTCTCGAAGAGCTCCAGAAAAATAAACAAAAGAGAAAGAGTACCTGAAAAGATGTTGTCACATACCTGACTCTGCAAATTTGAATCGCAGAGACTCAGCCACAGTGAGCAGAGTCCATCAAGGCCCAAATTTGGTTGGTGCTGCTTGCACTGGAAGTGCTTCTAGGTGCCTACTAAATCGAATCACAGTCCTCTCCATCCTAGGTCTTTGGAAGCCACCAGAAATAATCATCCAAAGGCAATACCAGCATGGAGTCAGATAGGACTAGGCAAAAAGTCATCATGGAAGAGGATCTTATAACAACAACTAACTTCCAGTTAGTACTTAACAAGTTTCAAGAAATAAGTGACAAATTTGAAAACATACAAGGTAGAAAGCTCTAGCAATCAATGTGACATGTTTGAAAAAAAGAGTCAAACGGAAGTACTAGGAATGGAAAATTTAAATAGCCAAAATTAAGATCTCAGAGGTTGTACCAAACTTCACATTGTATATATTAAATATTCTAGTGTAGATCCAGGCATGGTGGTGAACGCGTTTAGTCCCAGCACTCGGGAGGCAGAGGTAGGAGGATCACTGTGAGTCCAAGGCCACCCTGAGACTACATAGTGAATTCCAGATCAGCTTGGACTAGAGTGAAACTCCACCTCAAAAAAACCAATAAATAGATAGATAGATAGATAAATTCTAGTATAGTTAGTAAGCTAGAAGATTGAAAAAGAAAAATTACCCAGTTGAGAATGGAAAGAGAAAAAGATAATATCTGCCAGACCACTTGCGAGCTCTGGAGTATAGACTGTCCATTAGAGAAGTTCTACATTAAGTAGAAACGGCCAGGCCTGAGTGCCATCACCATGAGAAAACATAACCTAAGAGCCGGAGGCTCATTTAAGTAATAAAATTTATTTAAAGTTCAAGGGAATTGCTGGGCATGGTGGTGCACAGAGGCTAAGGCAGGAGGATCCTAAGATCTGAGGCCATCCTGAGTCATACAGTAAGTTCAAAGCCAGCCTGGGCAACAGAATGAGACTGCGTGATTATCATAGAGGTCAGGAGAGGGCGCATATGTTCTAGCAACCAGATTCCCTTTAGAGAACTCCACTTAACCCTGCACCTCACACAGCGTTCAACATCTTCACGGGGACTATGTCTATATTAGTGCTGTACTCACTTTCAGCCAGAGAAGCGTCTTTGTCCATGGAGGTAGCTATTAGAGAGACTGAAGACTTATGAAATTGCTCTCTAGCTCATCACAATATGCACCAGACTAGCTGGCATTACAGAAGTGTGATCTACCACGTTTGTTTGCACACGGGTGCTGGGGATCCAAACTCAGGTACTCAGTGCTTGCGTCACAAGTGCTGTCTCCACGGAGCAATTTTCCCAATCCTATGTATTTGACATTCCTAACGAGCTGAAAGGTCTAGGAAAATCAAAGATAAAGGACAGAGCTGGAGAGAGGGCTTAGCCGTTAGGACACTTGCCTGCAAAGCCAAAGGACCCAAGTTTGAATCGGCAGGACACCCGTAAGCCATATGCACAAGGTGGCATATGCATTTTCATTATGCATTCATCAGTTAATGGGCATCTAGACAAAGGTTCTGCTTTGAGGTCCTTTTTTTTTTTTTTTTTTTTTTTTTGGTTTTTCGAGGTAGGGTCTCGCTCTGGCCCAGGCTGACCTGGAATTCACTAAGTAGTCTCAGGGTGGCCTTGAACTCTCAGCGATCCTCCTACCTCTGCCTCCCGAGTGCTGGCATTAAAGGCGTGCGCCACCACACCCGGCTTGAGGTCCTTTTTGATGCCTACTCAGCATCTGCACATAGACCACTGGTGAGGAAGCCCTCCTTCACATTGTGAAACTGTGATAAATAGATCCAGATGCTGTACTTTCAAAGGACATTTTAGTTAATGTTCCTTGAGTAGAAGCAATAGCAACAAATGTTGCCCATTTGTCTGGTCATTCTGGGCTCCAGATGGCTTCATCAGTGCTTAAAGAAATAGGAATGCTTTCTTGAGATGGCAGATTAAATATGTGCTGATCTGCTTCTAACACTTTGGGAAGGGGTTTAAGTTTTAAGTCTACAGCATTTCTGGTGAAAGTCACAGGAAGTGTGACAAACTAATCAAAAGCTCATCACGGAAGTACACTTAAAATGAACCCAAAATGGCTCAGGGAATTTTTTAAAAATTATTTTTATTTTTATTGACAATGTCTTTAATTGTAGACAATATCCCATGTTATCTACCTCCCTCTCCCCACTTTCCCCTTTGAAACTTCACTCTCCATTATATCCCCTCCCCCTCTCAGTGTCTCTTTTCAGTTTGATGTCATGATCTTTTCCTCCTATTATGATGGTTTTATGTAGGTAGGGTCAGGCACTGTGAGGTCATGGATATCCAGGCCATCTTGTGTCTGGAGGAGCACATTGTAAGGAGTCCTACTTTTCCTTTGGCTCTTACATTCTTTCTGCCCCCCTCTTCCGCAATGGACCTGGCTCAGAGAATTTTGCAGAAGAGTCGGTGGAAAGATTGTTAGAGCTACAAGTTGGGATATTATGCACAGAGACATTGCCCCTTCCCCATAACTGACAGCTGCCCCACCATGCATGACCCACAATCTCCATGAGGATGATCAGCGTCCCCAATGAGGAGGGCCCCTTTGGAGGGAAAGGATGGTTCCAATATGTGCTGTTTACATACTATGTATTTCACAAATAAATAAATAAATATTAAAATAAAATAAAATAATCAAAAGCAACAGGGTGAGTTAGCTGTTTTGTTTTTTTTTTTAATCATTCCTACAGGCAACAGTTTATAGAACGGCCTTTCCACTTGCTAGCAGAAAAGCACTTTGGATAATTACCAAGTCTATTTGCAAAGACATGGTTCTAGGATAAAGTACAATGTGTGTCTCAGAGACCACTGGTTAAATAGACAAAGTCCTTAAAATGGGATTACCTTCATAGAATGTCAGTAAGAGATTGCATTGAAGTCACTGCTTGTTTAAACAGTTGAATGAGAGCCAGGCTTGGTGAGTTTAATCCCAGCACTTGAGAGGTAGAGATAGGAGGGTCACTGTGAGTTCAAGACCAGATTCAAGCTACAGAGTTTCAGGTCAGCCTGGTCTAGAGTGAGACCCTACCTTGAAAAAACTTGAGATAGGGCAGGGGATACATAGCTCATCTGTAGAGCATTTTTTGTTTTTTGTTTTTCGAGGTAGGGTCTCACCTGGAATTCACTATGTAATCTCAGGGTGGCCTTGAACTCACAGCAATCCTCCTACCTCTGCCTCCCGAATGCTGGGATTAAAGGCGTGTGCCACCACACCCGGCTGTAGAGCACTTTTGACTGACATACACAAGGTAATGTGTTTGATTGCCAGTACCACCATAAATAAATAAATGTTTGAAATATATTTTTGAAAGGTTTACCTGCTTAGGTATAAGTGATTGTTGTGATAATAATTTATTACTATTTCACATGAACACTTTAAAAAAATTGAAGTATGGTCTGGAGAGATGGCTTAGTGGTTAAGTGCTTGCCTACGAAGCCAAAGGACCCCAGTTCGATTCCCCAGTACCCACGTAAGCCAGATGCACAAAGTGGCACATGCATCTGGAGTTCCTTTGCAGTGGCTGGAGGCCCTGGTATAGCCATTCTCTCTCTCCCTCTCTTACTCTCTCTCTCTCTCTCTCTGCCGCTTTCTTTCTCTGTCTTCAATGTGTTTGGGTGTGTTCCTTGTGTTCTTATTTTCTTCAGTTTTTACATCAGGAAGGGATGTAGAACTTTGTCAATGGCATCTATAGAGATGATCACAGAAGAATTCCCTAACACTTGCATATTCATATTAAGATGCTATCCATATCCAGCAATCTAATAAATAATACTGGCTTAACATTTTTCCAAGAAAATTTGCCCTAGTGCCAAGAGGGGAAAAATGAACCAATAAACTGATGGGTGATTAGTTATTTCAGTCATATATATATATATATATATTTTTTTTTTGAGGTATGGTCTCACTCTAGATCAGGCTGACCTGGAATTCACTATGTAGTCTCAGGGTGGCCTCAAACTCATAGCAATCCTCCTACCTCTGACTCCCCAGTGCTGGGATTAATGGTGTGCACGTGGAAACGTGATTAACCACGACTGAACAAGACCCAGTACTATAGAACAACACTGTGCCTTAAAAGATGGGGGGATAAATATCTGCAGTTTACATGGGCTTAAACAGGTAAAAAAGATGGGCCGGGAAGGTAGCTCAGCATTTAAAAGGCACTTGTGTATTAAGTCTGCAGGCCCAGGGTTCAATTCACAAGCCACCCACGTCAGCCAGATTCAAAAAGTGGCACAAGCATCTGGTGTTCATTTACAGCAGCAAGAGGTTCAGGCATGCACCATCTCCCAAACACACACAAACCTACAAATAAAAAATGTTTAAAGGGAGCCGGGCGTGGTGGTGCACGCCTTTAATCCCAGCACTCGGGAGGCAGAGATAGGAGGATCACCGTGAGCTCGAGGCCACTCTGAGACTACAGAGTGAACTCCAGGTCAGCCTGAACTAGAGTGAGACCTTACCTTGAAAAACCAAAAAAAAAAAATGTTTAAAGGGAAAATAGAGCAATCCATTCATCAGCTGAGGTTCTATAAATCCAAGGATAATCAGATATATCATGCTTGAGGTACACATCTTTAAGGTCAAATTAAGGACCGAAGTCATTGTTCAAAGCTGGAGTATAAAACTTATTCTCAACAAGTTACTATGGCCGAGATTGTTAGAGATTGAGGCATGAGGTGTCCTTGAGACCAGAAATGACATAGATGGGTTCTTTGGTTAAAATCCCCATTTAGAAGACATACATTGGCCCCAGG
The DNA here is from genome assembly GCA_036365145.1 of Orientallactaga sibirica. Taxonomy (NCBI): domain Eukaryota; kingdom Metazoa; phylum Chordata; class Mammalia; order Rodentia; family Dipodidae; genus Orientallactaga; species Orientallactaga sibirica. Next base: position 4,714,116 of record JAEOAD010000840.1, read on the forward strand.
AACATTAAAAGAGAACTCTGTTGGGAAATCTCACTTCACAGATTTAGGAAACTCACAATATCTACCCATTTCTTCTTTATTAAATGATCCTTATAAGCGTGGTCATTTAAGTTATGGGCTTCTTCTATAGTTTGGTGTTCTAAATGTGGTTTTCTGGTGAAGCAATTCAAAATGCCTAAAAATTAATTTTATTTGGTGGTAGCTTTTGTTCTTTTACATTCACACTATACATTGCTTCATTTACTTTGTTTCAGCTCCCTGGGAGAGGGTAAATGAAAGAATTAATTTCTAGCTGGGGAAATAAAGTATGAACCAAAGGACTGTTTTTATCAGGCACACAAAATGTTTCTGCAGAAAGAAAGTGGATTGATCTCTCTCATGCATCTTATTTCTCTAGGAATAAGCAAAGATTCAGATGCCAAATAGTAAAAAGACATGAAAATTTTACCTTATAATTTTTTTTTTTTTTTTTTTTGGTTTTTCGAGGTAGGGTCTCACTCTGGCCCAGGCTGACCTGGAATTAACTATGTAGTCTCAGGGTGGCCTTGAACTCTTGGTGATCCTCCTACCTCTGCCTCCCGAGTGCTGGGATTAAAGGCGTGCGCCACCACGCCCGGCTTTACCTTATAATTTCAAAAATATACCCGTGAGTTACAGCGGAGTGACAAAATAGTTACTTATGGTATGATGTTGAGGAAATCTCTACACTTTGGTTTAAAAATCAAAGTGTAGGGCTGGAGAGATGGCTTAGGGGTTAAGGCGCCTGCCTCCCAAGCCTAAGAACACTGGTTCCAATCTCCAGCGGTTCCAATCTCCAGGTTCCACGTTTAGCCAGATGCAAAGTGACGCAAGGGCGCAATACCACACTTGACCACAAGGGGGCGCACACATCTGTATTTCGTTCGCAGCAGCTGAGACACTGCTCGCGCGCCCATCTCTGTCTTCCTCTCTCTCTCTCTCTCTCTCTCTCTCTCTCTCTCTCTCTCTCTCTCTCTCTCTCTCTCTCTGTCTGTGTGTGTGTGTGTGTGTGTGTGTGTGTGTGTGTGTGTGTGTGTGTGTCTCCAAAAAAATAATTTAAAAAAAAGTTTAAAAAAAATCAAAGTGTAAATTGGATTCGGATTCCATCACATTACAATGCAATAACCTTAGGTCCAATTCAGGTGACTGAAAGTCATCACTATGCAGCTGTCTTTTCTCAAAATCTTTTTTGATTTTTTTTTTTATTTGAGAGAGAGAAAGAGGCAGATAGAGAATGGGCCAATGAACTCCAGACACATATGCCACCTTGTGCATCTGGCTTACATGGTACTGGGGAACTGAACCTGGGTCCTTTGGTTTTGCCAGCAAGTGCCTTAACCACTAAGCCATCTCTCCAGCCCAGCAGTCTCTTTTTAAAATATTTTATTTTTATTTATTTATTTGAGAGTGACAAAGAGGCAGAGAGAGACAGAATGGGCGTGCCAGGGCCTCCAGCCGCTGGGAGCGAACTCCAGATGCATGCGCTCCCGTGGGTCCTGGGGAGTCGAACCGAGGTCCTTTTGGCTTTGCAGGCAAGCGCCTTAACCGCTAAGCCATCTCTCCAGCCCAGCCCAGCAGTCTTTTAAAAATATTTTTATTTATTTATTTGAGAAAGAGAGAGACAGAGAAAGAGGCAGACATAGAGTGAGTTTGGGTGTGCCAGGACCTCCTGCCACTTCAAACAAACTCCAGATGCATGCACCACTTTGTGCTTCTGGATTTACATGAGTGCTGCAAGATTGAACCTTGGCCTTCAGGGATTGCAAGCAAGTACCTTTAACCACTTAGCATCTTTCCAGCCCCAACACAGCAATATTTCATAAGTGGTTTGTAGAAACAGTGAAAACTAGAAGACCCTTGCCGGGCGTGGTGGCACATACCTTTAATCCCAGCACCTGGGAGGCAGAGGTAGGAGGATCACCGTGAGTTCGAGGCCAGCCTGAGACTACATAATGAATTCCAAGTCAACCTGGGTAGAGTGAAACCCTACCTGGAAAAAAAAAAAAAAAAAAAATTGAAGACCTAGTTAAGGATTCAACATTCAACAAATCGCTTTTAAGACTAGAAATATGGTTTGAGTTAGCAAACATAATGCAATATTTTTACAGAAGTAGCAAAACAACAATACGTAGGGTTCAATGACCCTTCATCCAGCTTCCCCTGCTGATACTATCTGATATAACCGTATTTAAATGCCAATATATAACTTTATGCTAATGATTTTAATCAGGCATAGTGGCACATGCCTGTAATCCCAGCACATGGGAGGCTGAAGCAGAAGGGTTAGGAGTTCAAGACCAGTCTGGGCAATGTCTCAAAAAATAAATAATGATTTCTTTTCTGTTTTTTCAAGGTAAGGCCTCACTCTAGCCCAGGCTGACTTTGAATTCACTATGTAGTCACAAGCTGGCCTCAAACTCATGGAGATCCTCCTACCTTTGCCTTCCGAGTGCTGGGATTAAAGGTGTGCACCACCACGCTTGGCCTTAACTAATAACTTTTAAGTTTGGACAGTGTATGCAGTGGAGGAGGACCTTATTATCCAAATACTTTCATCGCAGATATAACCAATAAGAACACTGCATAGAAAAAGAATCACCATTCATTAGGGATAAGTGTCAGTCATGTGAGAGAGAGTAATTTGTGTATACAAGAGCAATATTTATCACTTAGAATAAGGTTGAAGATTCATCTTCTTTAAATTTAACATGGTGGAAATGTGTGTATGATCAAATGTGGTATTGTACAAATTCACATTTCTTCAGATTTTCAGGTTTATATTGAGTCTCTATAATTAATGTGACAGTCCTTAAGTTACATTGTAATATATTCAGTTTTGTAGAATTAACTGTGCTATTCTAAGAAATGATATGGCAGTTTAAAACTCCAAAGATACTCCCACACATTAATATTTTTGTGTAAATAATCACTGTATTCACTATGTGATATATGCTTAATTTAAATATACATAAATATTTTGGCAAAGTATCGCACCCACATGGATGAATTAGCAGAGCTAAGATTTCAAACATTTTATTTTTAAACCACCTTATTGACATATGATTGGCGTAAAAAAGGTGCACATATTTAATCTTGATGAGTTTAGGGATAAATATACACTTGTGAAACCATCATTACCATCAAGGTCATTAACATATCCGTCACCTCCCAAAGTTTTCTACCTCTTCCTTTAAACTCTTGGGCTGTGTGTGGATGCATGTGGTATTAGCATTTAATATAAGATCAACCCTAGTAGCAAATTTTATTTTTGCAACAGTATTGTTTGCTATAAGCACTGTGCTACAGAGTAATCTCCAGAAGGTTTCTTGAAAGGTTGTACCCTTGAACTGCCAATTTCCCCTTTCCTCCTTCTCACAGACCCTTGAAACTACCATACTGCTATCTTCTCTGAGTCTGAGTTCAGCTCCTCTTGCTTTTAGTGCTGGAGATTCAACTCGGGGTCTTGTGCACACTATAGAAGCATTCTACCACTAACTGAAACTTCCCGCTCCACAGTTTGACTATTTTAGATTTTACAGATCATACAATAATTCGCTTTGTTTCTTTGGCTTATTTCACTTACTCTAATGCATGCCAGGTCCACTTTTTTTGTACAAATTAAGATTTCCATCTGTATTAAGCCTGAATAATATTTCATTTTATATATAATTTGCCCACTGATAGGCATTTCACTAGTTCCCATATTTTGGCTAATTGAGATAATTTTGCAGTGAATATGGAATTATAGATACATGAGATGGTTATTTGGATAGTCATAGGACAGTTCTTTTAATTATTTATTTATTGACAGTTTTAGACATGTATATAATATATTTTGATCCTATATCCCTATTACTTTCTCTTACCTCTCTTCTCCACCAACCCCCTTCCTTCCAACTAATCTGTTTTCTACTTTCATGTCTTTGTAGTGTGTGTGTGTGTGTGTGTGTGTGTGTGTGTGTGCGTGCGTGTGTCCCACTGAGTTTAATAGTTTGAGTTGCTTGCATGAGCATGAGTGGGGGGTTATTTACGAGCAGGGTACTTCCACACAATCTCTGTTTTAGGAAGCTATATCTTCATTAACTAATCAAGAAGTAGGGTTTCTAAAATACCTATTTGTTGTGGTTTGATTGTAAATACCCCCCTTAGCCTCAGATATTAGAGCAAAGAGAGGGAGACAGAGAGCAAGAGTAAAAACGGGCACGCCAGGGCTTGTAGCCACTGCAAACGAACTCCAGACGCATGTGCATCTGACTTATGTGGGACCTGGAGAATTGAAGGCAGGCACCTTAACGGCTAAGCCATCTCTCCAGCCCAGCCTCAGTTTTTTTTTTTTTTTTTTTTTTTTTGAGGTAGGGTTTCACGCTGACCAGGAATTAACTATATAGTCTCAGGGTGGCCTCAAACTCACTCATGGCTACCTCTGCCTCCCAAGTGCTGGGATTAAAGGCATGTGCCACCACGCCCGGCTTTGTTTTCTATCCTTTTGGGATCTGTTTAAGAAGTTCTTGTCCATGCTAATGTCCTGAACCACTTCCTCAATGTTTCCTTCTGGTACTCTCAAAGTTTCAGGTCTTATACACAGGTCCTGAAAGGAACTTTGCTACAAAACCACGCCCAGCTTGAACTCAAAAACAATTTTTTTTTTTTTTTTTTGGTTTTTGCAAGGTAGGGTCTCACTCTGGTCCAGGCTGACCTGGAATTAACTATGTAGTCTCAGGGTGGCCTCGAACTCTTGGTGATCCTCCTACCTCTGCCTCCCCAGTGCTGGGATTAAAGGCGTGCGCCACCACGCCCGGCTCAAAAAACATTTTTGTTTTATTGTTTATTTTGACATAGGGTCTCAACTCTAGCCCAGGCTGACCTGGAATTCACTATGTAGTCTCAAGGTGGCCTTGAACTCATGACGATCCTCCTCCCTCTGCCTCTCAAGTGCTGGGATTAAAGGCATGCGCCACCACGCCCTCCCAAACTCAAAACCTTTTGAATGCTAAGCAAAAGTGCATCCCCAGATCTTATGTTTAAGGCTTACAAAACATATCTTTCATTTTATCAACCTATTTTAAAATAATATCAATTTAACATGCTCATAAATTTAGGTAAAACAAAAAAGACAAATTATAATTGTACAGTTGCATTCCATTACCCATCCACAGTTTAAATTTTTGATGTCTCATACATAATTTTATATTGTTATCATTCTACTTTGGTTTTTAGTCTGCATACTAAAGCTATGAATGATTTATATGCCATGTTTACAGTATTAGAGTAGTCTGAATTTTTCTATTAAGTTACTCTTTTTTAAATATATTTTAAAATTATTTATTTATTTATTTTCAAGCAGAAAGAGACAGACATACACACATACATGAAGAGAGAGAGAGAATATGAACGGGCATGCACGCCCAGGCCTCCAGTTACTGTACCTGAACTGGGGAATCAAATGAGAATTGTTAGGCTGAGTCATCTCTTCAGCCTCCTATTGAGTTACTCTTAATGGTGAGTAACTTTAAAAAAAAATTATTTATGTATTTGAGAAAGAAAGAGAAAGAGGGAGGGAAGAGAGAGGGAGAGAGAGAGAAATAGGCACGCCAGGGCCTCTAGCCTCTGCAAACAAATTCCAGATCCATGCTCCATGCACAACCTTGGGCGTCTGGCTTATGTGGGTCCTGGGGAATCCAACCTGGGTCCTTTGGCTTTGCAGGCAAGCACCTTAACTGCTAAGCCATCTCTCCAGCCCAAGGGTCTGTTTTTTTTTCCTCTTTTTTAAATTTTTAAATGTTTTTATTAGTTAATTATATAATGTGTATACAGCCATGATGGTACCATCATTAACCTTCTCCCTGCCCTCCCCCCTCGGAGATTGTGGGTCTTTATCCATTAGTTACGGGGGTGAGGCAATGTCTCTGTGCATAATGAGCCAACTTATGGTTCTAACAATCTTTCGCCTACTCTTCTGCGAATTTCCCAAGGGTCAGTTTTATTTTTTTGTTTGTTTGTTTTTTTTGCTTTTTCGAGGTAGGGTCTCACTCTGGCTCAGGCTGACCTGGAATTCACTATGTAGTCTCAGCGTGGCCTCGAACTCTCAGCGATCCTCCTACCTATGCCTCCCGAGTGCTGGGATTAAAGGTGTGCGCCACCACGCCCGGCTTAAGGGTCAGATTTATAATTCTATTTTTGCTTCCTCCATTCCTTCCTCTTTCCCTTCCCTCCCTTCCTCCTATTCTTCCTTCTTTTTTCTTTCTTTTCTTCCTTTGTTTCCTATTTTTATTTGTTTATTTGAGATAGAGGAAGAGGCAGAGAAAGAGAGGGGGAGAGAGAGAGAGAATATGGGAGTGCCAGGGCCTCCAGACATTGCATATAAACTCCAGATGCATGCACCCCCTTGTGCATCTGCCTTACGTGGGTCCTGGGGAATTGAATCTGGGTCCTTTGGCTTTGCAAATAAGCACCTTAACTACTAAGCAATTTCTCCAGTCCCTTCATTCATTTCTTCCTCTCTCTTTCATTCTTTTGAGGGAAGATCTCACTTTAGCCCAGGCTTACCTGGAACTGTGTCACCACAGGTTGGCCTCAAACTGATGCAGCTCCTTCTACCTCAGCCTTCAAAGTGTTGGAACTAATGGCATGACCAATCATGCCCAGCTCTATTTTTAACATTTTACTATCTTTTTCTTTTAGTTTGATAATTTCCCTTTAGTACTTATTGTAGGACAAGTCTGGTAGGGTAAGTTCTGTTAACTTATGTTTGTCTGAGATGCTTTTTATCCCTTTTCCGTTTCTTTCTTTCTTTCTTTCTTTCTTTCTTTCTTTCTTTCTTTCTTTCTTTCTTTCTTTCTTTCTTTTTTTTCCAGGTAGGGTCTCACTCTGGTCCAGGCTGACCTGGAATTAACTATGTAGTCTCAGGGTGGCTTTGAACTCTCGGAGATCCTCCTACCTCTGCCTCCCGAGTGCTGGGATTAAAGGCATGCGCCACCATGCCTGGCATTTCTTTCATTTTTTTTTAAACTTTTTATTTTATCTTATTTTTTGGAGAGAGACACAGAGAGAGACAGAGAGAGAGAGAGAGAGGGAGGAAGACAGAGATGGGTGCACCAGCAGCCTCTCAGCTGCTGTGAACGAACTCCAGACGCCTGCGCCCCCTTGTGGTCAAGTGCGGCATTGCACCCTTGCGTCACTTTGCATCTGGCTAAACGTGGGACCTGGAGATTGGAACCGCTGGAGATTGGAACCAGCATTCTTAGGCTTAGCAGGCAGGCGCCTTAACCGCTAAGCCATCTCTCCAGCCCTCTTTCATTTTTTATAGAACTTTTATTGACAGCTTCCATAAGTACAGGCAATAAAACCTTGATAATTCCCTCCATCTACTCCCATTCATTCCCCCAGTCAAATCCACCCTTCATCAAATCCATTCTTCTTTACAATTAGCCTGTCTTCTATTTTGATGTCAAGATCTTTTCCTCCTACTATGAAGGTCTTGTGTAAGTAGTGTCAGGCACCGTGAGATCATGGATATCCAGGCTATTTTGTGTCTGGACGAGCACGTTACAAGGAGTCCTACTCTTCACTGCCATCTGAAAAGAGAAGCTTCTCTCAGTATAATCCTTTCTAGATCTGTCCATTTGCCTAAAAATTTCCCTTTTCTTTACTGATGAATAGAACCCTCATCCATTTCTAAAGAATAACTTAACCAGATGCATTATCTTTGGTAGCAGGATTTTTTTTTTCCGTCTGCATTGTGAGAATTGCATGCTGTGCTCTTTTGGCCTGTACATTCTCCGCTGAAAGTTGACTGTTGGGTGAATTGGGACATGCCTTTGTGTTCTTTGCCTTTGGTAATCTCTATTTCTTCACCACTCAACTTTGATTACAAGATGTTCTGAGGTACACGTCTTTGGATAATATCTGGCTGGTAACTTTTGACCTGCTTGTACCTGGATGGTTTGCATCCTTTCTGTTTTTCCTTCAATATGCTATGTATCTTCTTTTTCATTCTCCAATTACTCTTTAGCTCCAACCACCTGGACAGTCATTTTTTTTTGTTGTTGTTGTCATCCATTTTTTATTAGATGCAGTAATTTGATAGCAAAGCTTCATATATAAATATATATCATGTTTTTTAAAGTTATTATTATAGCCAGGCATGGTGGCACACGACTTTAATGCCAGCACTTGGGAAGCAGAGGTAGGTGGATCGCCATGAGTTCAAGGCCACCCTGAGACTACGTTGTGAATTCCAGGTCATCCTGGGCTTGATCAAGACCCTACCTCAGAATACCAAAAATAAGTAAATCAATAACAAAATAAAAAATTAAAATTATTATTAACAACATATATTGTATGGATACATCATATGTTGGTACCCTGTTTTCCCTCGTCTCTGCCCCCATTCCACTGGGGACCCTTCTCAATATTAACTGTTAAAGCCTTCCTCTTCACTCTTTTCTTTCCTTCTCATATTCTATATTCTCAAGTAGTATTTCCCCAAGCTCATTAATTCTGTTTGCCCTGTTCTGCCTGGAGGCCTTCAATCATGCATTTACCTTCACTTAACAAAGATTTATGTTTGGCTTTTTAAAAAAAGTTATTTAGAGCTGGAGAGATAGCTCAGCAGTTAATGCGCTTGCCGGCAGAACCTAATGACCCAAGTTTGATCCCCCAGTGCCCACGTAAAGCCAGATGCACAAGATGGCACATACATCTGGAGTCCACTTGCAGTGGCTGGAGGTCCTGGCATTCCCATTCTGTCTGTTTTCTTCCTCTGCTTGCAAATAAATATTAAATAAAAATATTCTATTTATTTGAGAGTGAGACAGAGGCAGATAGAGAGGGAGAGAATGCACACCAGGGTCTTCAGCCAGTGCAAAGGGACTCCAGATATATGTGCCACTTTGTGCATCTGGCCTTATGTGGGTACTGGGGAATTGAACCCAGGCCATCAGGCTTTGCAGGCAAGTGCCTTTACTGCTGAGCCATCTCTCAGCCCAGCATTTTTTATTTGAATCTCTGTTATGTTCCTCTGTGACAGCATTGTGTTCTTTCTCTCCTCGCTGAGTCTCCTGAAGAGAGCTTTGTTTATGCTCTACCCAAGATTTTGCAGATATTGGTTATGTGATCAGAGTCTGGGGCCTTCTCTCGTCCATGCATTGAGGCTATGGTTCCCCAAAGCTCTTGATATTTGTACATATCATCATCTGCGCAATAGTGGGCACTTATTCCAGTCTTTGTCATGGATAGGGCTTTGTGTCTTTTCACAAAATTCTAAGCAGTCAGCGTATTTCCTCTGAGCCTGTGGTTGCGTCTTTGATCACACTAGATGGCACCCTAAGTCCAGTTTCATCTTAAATCATCTGTCCCTGTATTGCTGTTTGAGCATCCAGTCCAGATTAGTCTCAAGCCTGTGGTTGATGTGTCTGTCTTCACGCACGAGCTGGGGGAATTCCCGCGATAGATAATGCATCCTTATAGAATTCCATCTGAGGCTGGGACAGGATCAGATGCCTCATCCATGGTCACTAGCCTATGTTCAGGCAGCACCGGATTCTGCCTGGCTTTTAGAATTCATCTCAGAAGAGCAAGCTGAGACTTTTCCAGAGTGACTTGGCACTAGCCTCAGGGGATGAACTTGCGATGACTGGCAGTGATGCGGGCTGACAAATGAATCCCATTCCTCTAGGATGCAGAATTCTGTCTGATGCAGAGGCAGATTATATGGGCATCTCTGGGTTCTTCCCATTGCTGAGTCTCACTGCAGAAGACCCAGCACTGAGCTCTGAAGCAAATTCCCGGGCTCCTTTTTCTACCTTACTGGCAGTGGGGGGAGTCTTGAGCCTCACTTTGCTTTCTGAGGTTAAAGGATGGTGATTGTCCCATGGCTGGCTACTTAGAAGGTTCAGAAACTTGGTCCAGGGTTGGTCTGGTACTGGTTTTCCATTCTAGGGAATAGACATAATTCCATTGCCTTCTCCCTAGCAAGAGCATCACGAGTTCAAGGCCAGCCTGGGCTATATAGCATGACCCTCCTATCTCATAAGAACAAATAGAAGACAGTATTGTTTATTTCATTTCTATGTTTATCAACTTTCCAGGGTTTTGTGCATCTGGCTTTATGTGGATACTGGGCAATTGAACCAGGCCTGTCAGGCTTTGCAAGCAGGAAACCTTTATCCATCAAGCCATCTCTCCAACCCAGTTTTACTTTTTAAAAACTAACTTATGGGGCCGGGTGTGGTGGCGCATGCCTTTAATCCCAGCACTTGGGAGGCAGAGGTAGGAGGATCGCCGTGAGTTCAAGGCCACCCTGAGACTACATAGTTAATTCCAGGTCAGCCTGAGACCTAAAAAAAAAAAAAAAAAAACTAACTTATGAACTTATGGTATTTGGGGAAGTAGCTCCTCTTTTTTTTTTTTTTTTTTTTTTTTTTTTTTTTTTTGCGAGGTAGGGTCTCACTCTGGTCCAGGCTGACCTGGAATTAACTATGTAGTCTCAGGGTGGCCTCGAACTCTCGGCGATTCTCTTACCTCTGCCTCCCGAGTGCTGGGATTAAAGGCGTGCGCCACCACGCCCAGCTATTAGCTCCTCTTTTTATGTCTATTGACTTCCTATTGTATGTTCCATTATGGTCTATCCAGGGGGATGTTCCATATGAACTGGAGAAGAAGGTGCATTCTGCTGTTGTTGAATGGAACATCCCATATGTATATCTGCTAAGTATAGATAAATTATAGAGTTATTTTAATTCCATATTTATTGATCTTCTGTGTAGATGTGTTTTCCATTACTTTATTTAAAAACTATTTTTATTTTTGTTTGTGAGAGAGGGGAGACTCTTGTGGCTGCAAAAAACCTCCAGATACATGTACTACTTTGTGCATCTGGATTTACGTGGCTACAGGGGAACTGAACCTGTGTAGACAGACTTTGCAAACAAGCTCCCCAGCACATGCTATCCATTATTTCAAGTCTTATATTGAACACTCAAAATATTTTAAAAATTATTTTGGTGTTTTGAGGTAGGGTCTCACTTTAGCCCAGGCTGACTTGGAATTCACTATGTAGTCTCATGGTGGTCTCAAACTCATGGTGATCCTCCTAACTCGGCCTCCTGAGTGCTGAGATTAAAGGTATGCGCCACCATGCCTGGCTCTGAACACTAAATATTTTTTAATTTATTTTTTTATTGACAACTTCCATAACTATAGACAATGACCCATGGTAATTCCCTCCCTCACCACACTTTCCACTTTACAACTTCGCTCTCCATCATATCCCCTCCCCCTCTCAATCAGTTTCTCTTTTCAGTTTGATGTCATCATCTTTTCCTCCTATTATGATGGTCTTGTGTAGGTAGTGTCAGGCACTGTGAGGTCATGGATATTCAGGCCATTTTGTGTCTGGAGGAGCACATTGTAAGGAGTCCTACCCTTCATTTGGCTCTTACATTCTTTCCACCACCTCTTCTGCAATGGACCCTGAGCCTTGGAAGGTGTGTTAGAGAGGTTTCAGTGCTGAGCACGCCTCTGTCACTTCTTCTCAGAAGCATGGTGCCTTCTGAGTCATCCCAAGGTCACTGCCATCTGAAAAGAGAAGGTTCTCTAACCAAAAGTGAGAGTAGCATTAATACACAGTGCTGGGAACTCCTCCATCCCTTATTCTCAGCACTATGTTGCCTTTTGGGTCATCCCAGTGGTCATTGCCATCCGAAAAGAGAAGCTTCTCTAATCAGAAGTGAGAGTAGCATTAACATGTGAATATGAACATTAAGTGTAGTGCTTTCAGGGCAGCTGGATGGGAATAATACATACATTTACTCAGACAAGCATAGGCTTTATACCCCTAAGGCTCATGATCTGCCCTGCCATAGACTTTTGTTTAGGTTTTTCAGTACCAGGTATGTATTCCCTCCCATAGAGAGGGCCTTCACTCCAATTATGGAGCAGTTGGTTACCCCAAAAGCAGACATGCCACTATTGCACCCGTTCAGTCATTGGGCCTGTATGGCCAAACTTGAATATTCAGTGTCCACTGATTTCACCGCTGATGACTTCTGTCTCCCATATGGCTGCATGCAGTGCAGCTTTGTCCAGCTTTCAGTTGGCTGGTCCACAGGGAGAAGGTTTTCTGCTCAGCAACAGCTTGCTTTCTCAGTGACCTTGCCTCTCAGGCAAGAGATGTCTTCAGCAATAGGGTCTTATCATTTGTTTCTCAAGGGCAACCAAGGGCTTTGGCAATAGCCTTTAATGTTTTGGAGGCTACCGGGACCTCCTTTGACCTCTAAATATTTTATAATACTGTTCTGTCAGTTTGTTTCATATATATGTAATAATAGCAATAGTTAAAAAGAGTTCTAATATCATAGTGGTAATAGTGTTTGAGTATTTAGAAACTTATGTTGTTCTAATTATTTGCTGAGGCTAAATAACTTTTCGGTTTTTTCCACTTTGGAATCAAGAGTTCTTAAGAAGAGCCTGTTAGGTTTTGTGGTGCTTTATTTATTCTAGTAACTTTTAGATTCAATGCCTTAGAGTTGGAAAATATATAGCTTATATAATTATGATTTAGAATGTGAGGTTTTCAGGATGGAGAGATGGCTTAGCGGTTAAGGCACTTGCCTACAAAGCCAAAGGACCCAGGTTCAATTCCCCATAAATGTATGTGTCTGGAGTTTGCAGCAGCTGGAGGCCCAGGCACGCCCATTCACTCATCATATAAACAAATCAAATAAAGAATTTGAGGTTCCCTTGATTTTTTGGTAGACAATGGACACGTAAAAAATTAGTTCTGTGGGGCTGAAGAGATGGCTTAGTGGCTAAAGCATTTGTCTGCAAAGCTGAAGGACCTGGGTTTGATTTTTCTAGGACCCACATAAACCAGATGTACAAGGTGGTGCATGCGTCTGGAGTTCGTTTGCAGTGGCTGGAGGCCCTGGCACACCCATTCTCTCTCTCTCTCTCTGCCTCTCTCTCTCTCTCTCTCTCTCTCTGCCTCTCTCTCTAGCTCTCTCAAATATATAACTAAGTTAAAAATTTTTTTTAAAAGCTTAAAAATTTAGTTCTGGGCTGGAGACATGGTTAAGGCACTTGCCTGCAAAGAAGCCTAAGTACTCAGGTTTGATTGCTCAGTATCCATACAAGCCAGATGCACAAGGTGGCACATGCATCTGGGGTTTGTTTGCAGTGGCTGGGGGCCCTGGTGCATTCATTCTCTGCCTCTCTCTCTCCCCCTCTCCTAAATAAATAAAAATACTTAAAAAATTGGTCCCACTGGGAAGATAGCTCAATGGTTAGAGGTGCTTTCTTCTTGCAAAGCCTGCTGACTCCAGTTCAATTGCCCAGCCACTATGACACAAAAAGTGGCGCAAGTATCTCTTAGCAGCAGTGACAACACACCACACGAGCAAATAAATAATTCAAAACCTTAGTTCCATTGTCATACTGTTAGTTCCTATATTACATTTCTTATCCAGAAGACAAAAAATAGTTCCAGAAAGCTCTGAATATTGGAATTTACTTGCATATTGAAAGTCTGTGGGTCTGGGTTCAATTCCCAAGCCACACATATGAGCTAGACATAAAAAGTGGTGCAAATGCTGGGCGTGGTGGTGCACCCCTTTAATCTCAGCACTCGGGAGGCAGAAGTAGGAGTGTTGCTGTGAGTTCGAGGCTACCCTGAGACTGCATAGTGAATTCCAGGTCAGCTAGGGCTAGAGCAAGACCCTACCTCGACAAACAAACAAAAAAATGGTGCAAACATCTGTTGTTCATTTGCATTGACAGGATGCCTTGGCATGCACGCTCACCCCTGTCACACACAGTGAAGTGTAAAGTTTAATTATATAGTTACCAGGATGTTCATAATATTCACTCTTCAGTCTACCTTGTATGTCACAATGAGGATTTAGAATTCTCATGACACTTTTATCATGAGGGTGACATTCTTTCAACTCCCCTCCCCAACGTTCTTATATAGTCATAGGTCTCTTAATGAGGGGGCAGATCACAAGCAATGTGTTAAGATAGTTTCATTACTGTGTGAGTATGACAGAGTGTACTAACTTCGATGGTTTCTTTAATTAATTGTTTTTTGCAAGCAAAGACAGAGAGGAGAGAGAGAGAGGACATGCCAAAGCCTCTAGCCACTGCAAATGAACTCCAGATGCAATTGCCACCTTGTGCATCTGCCTTTACATGGGTACTAGGGAACCGAACCCAGTCGTTAGGACTTGTAGGCAAGCTCCTTCACTGCTAAGCCATCTGTCCAGCCCTTTTGATGGTTTCTTGATGTACTCAAGGAACGAAGTAAATGTGACATATGAGACCACTGCAGGCTTAACATAGAAAAAGTCTTTAAACATTTTTTACAAGTAGCAGTATATTCTAAGGTAGTGATACAGAATATAGTATGGAAAATAGTGAACCAGTAACACAGCGGCTTGTTATCAAGCATGCCCTGTAAATAATTGTATGTGCTCTGCTACTATAAAACTGGCCTTTCGGAGTTTACTGTCACCTCAAACATGCGAGAAATGCATTGTGCTCTGATAACGATTAGCTGATCACTAAGCAATAGGAATTTCTCAGCTGCTCCATTGTAATCTTTTTTTGTTTTGTTTTTTTGTACGGAACGCTTCACGAATTAGCGTGTCATCCTTGCACAGGGGCCATGCTAATCTTCTCTATATCGTTCCAATTTTAGTATATCTGCTGCTGAAGTGAGCACTCCATTGTACTCTTATGTGGCCACGGGCATGTGTGCAGTTGGTGTCATTGACTGAGCCCTTGTTATTTGATGTGTGGTCTTGTGTCACTACTCTGGTTCCTTCTGGTACTCGCCCTCACCCCTCCTGGGCCTGGAATGCCAATTCGGACACGTCAGCTCTTCACGGCTTACAACTTCAGAGGAAAGAGTTAAACGATTCTCTAGTCGTTCAGTTCTTTGTACTGTCTACATTTATATTTTTGAATTTAGTTTAAAGGACTTTTGATTTGAATGTAATCTTTCCTGATCTGACTGTTCCTTCTTGAGAAACATTGCTGAGAATTGTCTGGAACTAAAATGAGATAATTTTGCTTTTCTCTATCTTTTAGAAAAAAAAAAGATTCTATTTTCAGAAGGCTACATCTTTCCATTTGCTGATTTTAAATAAAAATTTAAAAAGTGCCATGTGGGTCACACTGGTCAAGTCTTACAATCCGACAGAAACTAAGTTTTCTACTTTTCTCTTACAGTCTTGGTTGGAAATTACTTGACTACAAAGTATCAGAAAGACAGCTTTTCTGTTTGTCACTCACTAAGCAGCAGCAGTGGGGAGTGTTTTAGCAATTTATTGTGGGGCTACAAAACAAAACAAAACACTAAACACTCCATGGAATCCTCAACAGGCCAAGCAAGCAAGTTTCTCCTCAATTCAATGAGTCAACTTAAAATTACTTGGTCCCTTACATCCCTTAGCAAGTGGACAAAGAAGTCTCCCTAAGGTGCATTTCTTCTACAGTGACCCATGGTGCCAAATGAGCCAGCAAACAAATGGTGCAATCTACACACCTACTGTCTAGCATCACATCCTATTGGCCCACTATTCAAGTTGGGGGGGGGGCTCTTTGTGAGCCCCGTGGTGGAGTCTCAGAATTGCTTTGCAGTCTGAACTTCCCTGATAGACAGGAGTTGTGATCTGGCTCACCCTGCTGCTACTGGCCCTCCATATATACTCAGCTGTCATGTTATTTCCAGTCAAATAGTGTAAAGGCAGCAAGCTAATGCAACATGTTGTCTTCTCCTCTTCCATGCAAATAGTTTTTATTATTATTTCTGAATTGTGTGCATCTCCATCAGACTAGTGTACTTCTAGTGACTTCCAAGAAAGCAGAATTAGGGAATGGGATTTCGAGATGGCTGTTAGCAAGGTTTGGTTTTCCCAAGACTCTAGATGGAAGAATGCTCATATGTAATTTCCAAAGGTGGGAAATGAGTCAATGTGGTATCACTAATTCATCTGTGCTTCTGTATGTTTGCAATTTTTATGTACCAAAAATGTGAGAACAAGTGTATGGGGAACTACCTCAACACAGAGGGAATGTGAGAGCCTCTGTCACTAGTTGCCTTTGAGAAGTTAGCTACAAATCACAGACTTTTAAAAAAGAAAATTATTCATTGGTAAATAGTAAATGGAATAAGAAGTGTAAGTTCCAAAAAAAAAAAAAAAAAAAAGTAAGTTCCTGTGATTCCAACATTTCTGTCAAGTTCGTTTATCCATACTTTTACGAAATTTTCAAGGTCACAGTAACTTGCACTTAATACATCCACCTTTTCTGAGGAAAGTGAAATGTGTAAATCCAGACACTATTTTAATATTGTCAATTATTTAACTACACAGAAAAGATGCAGAATGTACTGTTTGTTTTTAGTTTATTAATTTATTTTGCAGGAACCTTTGACTTTCTGAATATGTACTGCTTGGAGGTACGATGCATGCATAGCCTTTTAAAATGCCTCTGTACAAGTTCATCTCAAAATAATTTCATTCACAACATACACAGAAATCTAAGAGACATGATATGTACAAAGTTTAATAAGTTCTTGCTGCTTTAATGAAGAAACTGATCAATTCTTTTACAACAGGGAAAGAAACATGGACAATGGGTGTTGTTATAAATAAGAACTCAGAATTGTTCAGTCTCAAAGCAACTTTTCATGGCTTTAGAAACTAAAATTGAGCCATCATTTTATTAATCTCTGAATGCCCAAGCCATGCAAAATCTACTTGTATTAAATAGTCGGGGATGCAAATAATACAGAAAAAAATGTCTGGTGAATGTGAAACATTATCAGAATTAACTTTCACAATAGGAAAATACTGTTAATTCTTTCAGAAAGATACAGTAGTGGTGCAACACAGGCAGTGCCCAATTCTGAGTTTTTAAAGTAACATTTCAATTGTCATTTTCCTTTCTCTACAAATATACACACACTGCAACATGGAGTCATTCAAGGTCTAACAATGGTACAATATTAAAATAATTCAATTTGTAATCATAAAGGGACATCTTCACATTCCAGGATACATCATTGATATTTCTAAAGGACAATTTTTCTATGCCTTACATTCTTGCTTTCTGTTTATACTTTCAGAAAGACATTACAATTACCTTTTAAAAGACTATATAAAATCGGGTTGTCACAGAAAGTTGGATATGAACCCTAGATTATTGTGACAAAACCATGACAAAATTTAAAGAAACTGATTTCTTTTATAATTAGAAAGTACTAAAATTGAGACCAGCTCCTTAAAAATTAAACTGTGTATCACACTTCCCAATTTTCCCCAGGAAATAAACAAATTAGCAACACTTGCCTCCACCATCATTAACCTGCTCTAAAACTACATTTGTACAGTGCACTTCTTTTGTTTAATATTATCCTCCCTGCCTCTACTTTCTCCCAAGCTAGGTCAATATCAAGTCAAAACATTTTACAATGCTTAAATTTCTGGCTCCTCTATTACCACTTTAAACATTTTTTTAAAAAACCTCAAATTATAAGGGGCAATGCTCTTTTAACACAATGGCAAACATGCTTTCTAAAAACCCAGTTTACAAAACAGTGAAATAATGTATACCTGACTACATTTTACATTATCAGATACACCAAACAAGTATTTTAAAGATAGAAAGCCTCTTACAAGAAACAAGGAGTGCTCCAACTGATCCAAAGGGCATAGATACCTCCACAGCCAGACGCCACCCAAGTCACACCCTACTGCTTATATGCCCACTGCTTATGCACACCAATCTGATGAGACCATTCTGAAAACACATCTGGAAAGTTGGATAACTTCTGACTCAAACTGGTCATAGGCAAGCAGTCTATGGGACACAGTTAAATGTATCAAGTTTAATCAGTGTCAACTTGTTTTGCTCATTTTAGAATAGAATACAGCCTGTGTATGATACTTGTGCACGATGAAAACCTAATGTGTACAAATCTTCCTTCAAGTCAACCTCTGGTGCCTCATCCTCCAGTTTCCATACCTCTTAAATTGACTACTCATTTTTCCTGGCAGGTGAAAGCAATGATTGACTAGATATATCATCAAAGGACTGAACCATGCATCTACTGTATAACAGCTTATTAACCTTGATGTATTTTCATGCAATAGTTTTGACATCACCTACATGGTTTTAATAAAGCATCAGACTTTTCAGACATGCTACTTTCATTTTCAACTGACAACTGCCAGGTTCATTTCTGGCATTTCAATGCATCATTATGAATACTGGTAGACCTTTTAGCTAGAACACCAAGCAGTATATATATATGTGTATTTTCCCCGAACTTGTTTGGTAACACCAAGTGGTGTTGCCCATCAACAGGGACATATGAAACCATACAAAAGCAAAGGCATCTTACAGACAGGACTGCTAGACTGCTACTGAAGACAAGAGACCAGTGTTACAAGTCTTTGACGAACACCCTTTCCAAGTCCACACTTTTGTGCCTGTCTTCTTTCTCATTGTTATTTTCAAAGTTTTGCCACAGTTGTTTTATGGGAGATGTTTACCAGTGTAATTACACAACCATGCTCTTACTTTGAGAAGTGAGTGGGCATAGATTTTGGGGGCTGAGGGGAGATTTCCACATATGAAAGCTGGAGGCATTGTGTGAGGTTATGATTCAGATGGAAAACTAAGAATTTTATGCCTTTGGTTTCATTATGCTATTAAGTGCAGCTTGTTTTTTTTTTTTTCCCCGATCTGCCAGAGATCATTGCTAAATTAGAGTACAATGACAGCATAAGGGGGTAGGTTGTATATTATATAGGGGGCACTTAGTATTCCTAAGGTTACAGCCTCAGGTAAAAGTCATTCAGGATGGGAAATCCTACCAACTTGATTGCTATTTATATTCACTAAAATGGGGAGATTCCAAAATCCAATTCTAAGTGAAGATGGAAATTCAACAATGGCAGAGAAGTTACTTAAATGTGCTATTGTTAATTTTCCAGTGATGCATACTGGTGACATTGACATGATTTCATATCTTCTTCAGTTTATCTACACCTAAAGTTCTGTTTTGTACACAGTACTTTATGAACTGCCAGAATTCAACAGGATCTCTGAAAAAATTTAAACTTAAAAAAAGTTGTTTCAAGGTTTCCTGTATTCACTGTTTTCTTAATATCTACTTTTGTTTGTTTTTAAATCAAGGGCCTTGTGCATGCTAAGATAGTGCTCTTCCACTGAATGATAGTCCCAGCCTACAGTATTTCCTGGCTAGCTCCCTCTTCTTCCTCAAATAATGCAAATTTATGATGTTGGCCAACTGTAATTTCTCTCAAATTGGCTGATTAACGTAAGTGCAAATAAATCTTCACAGATCACCTCATCTTGATGATTTTTCAGCTAACAGGATTATGGCACAAAGTATTACCTGTGCTGTAAACATGAATTCATTACGAACTTGGAAGGAGGAAAAAGGCCTTATGGACTGCAAACATTCCTTAAGAACCACAGCTGAGCTCAAGATTTCCAAATGGATTTTGGAATGGACTTACATTTGGCATACATTCACTGTGCTATTGGCAAAACACAGTTTTATGAGAATGTCATTTTATAACGTCATACTTTATTTTCAAAATCAATAGCCTAAGAAAAGTATACAATAACTTAAGAGTCTTTATCTTATGTGGCATTAGTATGTCTTAGTTACCAGTGTTGATGTAGCTTGATGAATTGTTGTACAAGCCAAAGGGATCTTAACACCTCTGATTGTACCTTCAAAGGGCATGATATACCTACTGCTACAAGTCACATTTAAAAAAAAATAGCTTGTTTTGCGTGTGTGTTTGAAATTACCCCTGAAAAAGCAGCAATTACAAATACCCTCATTATTTTGCAAAAAAAAAAAAAAAAAAGAAAAGAAAAGAAAAGAAAGAAAGAAAGAAAGAAAGAAATTAAGGAAGGAAGGAAATAAACCACATCCTAGGCACTTGTTCCTGTCCTCTTTATAGGAAGCAGGAAGAAGCGCAGGGAGCCTTGGTTTCCAGAGATTTGTGACCATGTAAGTCTGCTCTGAAATTCACAGTTTTTTTTTTTTTTGCATAAACTGTAACAAACATTTTCTACTATGATTCAAACTTCCCCTTTAAAAAAAGAAGAGCCACTCAGCAGTAACTTTAACCACTGGGATTCCACAGAAGAGCCCTTAATTTTGTGTACATTCTAGCAGGAGTGAATCCTTTCCCAGTTTCAAGTATCCCCTTCTACTTCTCATTCTGCAATGAGTTACGAAAGGAAAAAAAGAAAAGACCTCGCCGCCATTTTTCCTTTTGTGAGCCTAGGCCACAGTGCCCTTCCTTCTCCTTCCCCCCGTCCAATCAGAAATAAAAGGCTGGGCAGATGAACACGTTCCCGAGGTCTTCTTTTCTTCTGGTGGGTGCTCTAAGTTGCACTCTCATCCTGGTGCCAACTGTTTTGAACTCAAGTGTACCGCGGCATCTCACACTGCTCACAGCGATTCAGTGCTGGGTGGTTGAGAAAGGTACAGCTGTCACAGTTCCAGGGAGCCCCTTCATAATCTTCATCTCGGGGTTGTATCCGAGGGTTCTGTTTAGAGCCACTTAGATGTGCTGAGGAAAGTAGAATTAAAGGGGAGAGAAGATAGATTAAATTTTGTTCCAAGCACAACCCAAAATGAAATGAAAACCTCCCACCAAAAAGCCAGAAAGGGAATCTCCTACCTTATCTAATGGGTAAGCTAATTAGTAAACATATCTATTGGAAAAGCTTAATGGAACAGAACGTTTGATAATATTCCACTTTGTTCTAGATACTTGCTTTTGGTGCTATAAGAAGAAAATGGTTTGGAAAAGTCCAGAATAGATTGGCTTCCTAGTTCATTACCCATAATAAAGAGGGCACAGTTACTGCTTTATCTGAATCAACTGAAAAAGTGCGAGAAATCTATTATAGCACACTACATTGTTTCCACCAACCACCTTTGACTTTTCCTCTCTACAGTACTGTTCCTACTACAGCAAATGTCCGACAAAGTAGATGCCTTCTTCTACAAGCCCTTAGCTTCCAACAGTACGCATGTGCCATACACTAGTGGTTCATCACTGGCAAGTAAAGTTTATAACAAAGTTGTTCTCAGAATAGTGAAAACGAAAAAAGACTCTAGTTATTCATAAAGCCAAAATTCATTCAATATATCTAGCTCTTTTATTCCCGAACTATTCCTACCTGATTGGCATTAAAATTTCCTTTATATATTAGCTTTTCAAAAATGGCTATACCTGACAATATCAAATGCCAACAACTTATGATGCCCAGGATTTTGTTTTTTAAATTAAATTAAATTAATTAATTTTTTTTTTCGAGATGGGGTCTCACTGTAGACCAGGCTGACCTGGAACTCACACTATATTTCTAGTCTGCCCTCAAACTCACAGCAATCCTACTACCTCTGCCTCTTGAGAGCTGGGATTAAAGGGTGAGCCACCATGGCCGGCTATCTAGAATTTTATAACAACTCAAAACCTGTATTCTTGGTAAGTCTTTCTTTCTCTCGGACTCTGCTCTGTTCCCAGAGTTGATTCCTGCCTTGTAGGAAGAGTTCCTACTGAGAATGGCACCAGTTAATAGAAGGCTACAGATCTGATGGGATTTGCTCTAGAATCTAGGCAAGCTAACATGGCGGAGAAAACCCACCTAGCCAACACTGAAAACACCTTAGAAGGAAGTGGAGATGAGATGAGGAGCTAACATAAGCAACCTCTCTAAATAGATGACACAAGAAACAGATCAGGAGAAGCTCTGGTAGCTACTGTTTGGGGCTAAGCCAAACTTTCACTGAAAATTAACTAGGTAGCTTCTGGCTTATCAATTTGTCTAGCTTTCATGATCACAAGAGGCAAAGAAAACTGAGATTTAGACCCTGAACCTTGCCCCAAGATCATCTCATTTTACAACACTACAGAAAATTACGAGGTTCCTGTGACTATGGGATACATGTGCTTCAGCTACACTCCTAAATGCCCTGCCTTATCCCTTCAGAACATGCACGTGTAATGCACTTTTCTTTTTGTTAGTACATAAAAAAAGCACCCCATGATGTCTTCTCTTTGAAAAGAACAACATACCTAACAACAAAAGATACAACTGTTTTATAGCTGTTTTATAGACAGGTCTAAATCTCAACTTTATCCTTTCTTAGGATAGGTGACTTATTTTATGAAGTGTTTTATCATACAGTTAAAAAAGTTAACATATGAAACTCTTGGTTGCTATATTCTTTCTATGTCAACCCAAGATGTTGTCTTTTTTTTTTTTCACCTTACTAATCCAGGATATGTGGGCACTCTTGGCCTGTTTATTCCAAGTAAATTGTCAGAGTACTAATGAACCACTCTGAAGTAACTGACCAAAAAAACACATTTTAAAAATTTACCTATATGGAAGTTGTCAATAAAAAAGTTAAAAAAGATTCAGTGGCAACTCTTGTCATTGGCATCTTAAAAGTTTTATTTAAATAAAGGATGTATTGATTTGACAAAAACATTTCAAAAAGTTAATAGAAAATCCAGCTGTGCTATAATTATTTTGGTTCTAAAAAAGACAGCTCATTTCAAAGAGTAGGATTATATTAGGATATCTGTTTTCATTTGATTTATACATGTACAATTTTCTTTATGGCATATTTAAAAATGTTTTACACTTTGTTTATATGTAAACAGCAACTGTGGAACATACTGGGGTGTGTAGGTACAAAATACATCAATAAAAGGCACTATTTTGTACAGCACACTAACAAAGATGTGATAATGAGCTGGAGAAGCTTCTTTAATATTAATTTGAAATGAATTATAGTGGGCTAAAATTTCACAATTTGAAAAACATGCCAGTTTAATCAATATTGTTTGCACAGTAAGTAGAATACATAAAACAAATTGCTCAAAAGCATGTAATTAAGTAAGTATATTCTACATGCTTCAAAGATAAATTAAAGTTTTGCTTGACCAAATATGCCAACAGTAAAGGAAAAAGGGATGTTTATTCTCTGTAAATTAAGTATGTTTTAAGATATATCAGGTAGAATACTCACATAAACATTTGTGTGTGTGTGTGTGTAAAGCTAATTCTCCAGTGAGAAATTTATAAAATCTAGATTTTGGCCTTGCTTTCTGTATACACTAACTGAAGAGCTGACCTGCCCAACATGGTGGCCACATGTGCCTATTGAACAATTGAAATGTGGTCGGTCTAAACTGAAGTGAACTGTATGTGTGAAACTATACACTAGATTTTGAAAAATTAAAATAGAAAATATCACTAATAATTGTATAGTTTCCTACTGAAATTAATCTTAATGTATTTAATCCAGCATATATAAAATGTTTTATCTTTTGTGAACTTTTTAGTGCTTCTAAAGTATTAGAACATTTACAATTATATACGTGGCTTGCAATTTTTTGAGGCAGAGTTTCACTCTGCCATAGGCTGACCTGGAACTCACAGTGATCCTCCCACCTCAGACTCCCAAGTGCTGGGATTAAAGGTGTGAGCCACTCTGCCAAGCTTTGTAGCTTGTAATTTTTTAATAGCAGAAAAGAAACGTCTGTCTTTAGTTATGAGAATCGCAGTTCACAGAAACTCTAGAGACAGAAGTACGAACCATCTGCAGCTGCTGCCTGGGTTTCATGGACATCTGCCTGTACTTTGGAGGTCACGCTAATTCTTCGGGCTTTTCTCTCAATTGTGCAGGGGTCTGAGGAGTCTGCGTGAGAAGAAGCAAAGCCAGTAAGAGATCGAGTTACACTTCAGCTAGACTGAACGGGCTCACAAGGACTGGTCATGCAACCCGCACTGCTGGGTGCATTTATCTTCTTACTACATTATGTCACCTTTAGCGTTCCACTGATGGCAAGTGCTCCACTTGATGCTGCTTTGCAACCTACGCACAGGACTGGGGATATGGCTCAGCAGTTAAAGGCACTTGCTTACAACCTATGCAGAATGGTGGCTTTTACAACTTTGCTCACTGTTTCTGAGTACTTTATTATACTAGATTCCCACTTTTTATTGGATTAAGCATATGAACTTACTGATAGCAACTAAACGGTGATGTGAAAGCAAAATTCAGTTTATATATCAGTACTTTGGCCATTATTGTAATAATGAAGAAATACAACACTAAATTTTATAATTAATGAATGAGAGTAAGACAAGTATAATAGTGCCTCACGTGGAGCACTTGGGATGTGGAGGCAGGAATATCAGGAGTTCAAGGTCACCAGTTTCTAAAGAAGAAAAATAAAAAGGACAGGCATAGTAGTTGTACCTGCCTGCATTTCTAATATATTAGCTGGGAGGGAAAAGTAGGAGGATTGTGAGTTGGAAGACAGCCTGGGCTGCATAGAAAATAACACTTCAAAAATTAAAACTAACCCAAAATAATACTATGTACTAATAAACACATGCTCTCAAACCATTTCATGAATTCTAACAGGGATCCCGATTTTGTGTCAGAATATCTTCTTGTGTATTATGAATTCATAGGTTATTATTGAGCAATACTTTGTTTTTAGAGCAACACTTTGTTTTTTATATGAAAATGAAAAAAAAAACTTGCTTTTAAGAACCAAAGAAAGACCTCGTAAGTTCTAATCAGGTTCTCAGCCCATATGCAATCCCCTAGTACAACCCACCTTTGGAAATCACCACTCTAATTTCTTAAGAATGGTACTTAGGCAGTTAAATTTAACTCTATTATCAGGGTAAATACGAGCAGAGTAAATGTCTCCTTGGGCTCCAAAGATTTGCACAGCACTTTATCTCACTGACTTGTACAAAAACTGTGTAAAATACATAGGTAAGTATTTGAACAGATCACCTCTTTGCAGCATACAGATTAATCTGTAAAAGGTCAGGTAGGCCAACGTGACCAGGACCACTGCTCAAGTCCTATGACATCAAGGTCATTGTTTTTGCCCCAGTGTGAGTTTCCAATGAGGGCCTGAGGATACTTAATGAGTCACCTGAAGAGCTATGTTGCTTAACTGTAGATTCCAACCCAAAAAAGTTCTGTTGCTCTTTTTCTCTGTCCTCTCACTCTATTACTTACTACTGAGATAAGCTTCCATATTCTACTTGAATTTCTAGCATATAGCTAGCTATAAGAACTCTTAAATATTTATTCAAACCAACAAGCCTGTTCTACTATTAGCATCTCATCAGCTGCTTGGTGTGAACAGAACAGAGCTGTAGGACAATGTAGACTAAACTGCAAGTACTTTTAGAAAAGGCTCATGTAGTTTAAATGACGCTGGGTGCAGTAGAACACACCTGTAACCCTAGCACTCTACAGGCTGAGGCTGCCCTGTTAAATAGGGAAACACTGCCTCAAAAAAAAAAAGTGCTAAACAGAAAATAAATCTGACTTCAATATGGACTTCAAAAGGCTTAAAAATCATTTGGCAAAGAGCAGTACCATTTTATAGTCTTCATCAACACTTTTGTAAAACATAATGTATGCTCGACTAAATTTCAAAAGTAGGAATTAATTTATAGCGAATGTGTGGTTTGATATGGCTTTACATGAATATAAATTCCTTAGGGCAGGAGTCATGCCTTTCCTTCCCTTTGTAGAATCAAGCTTGTATCTATCTGTATAATCTACCTATTGAGCATTCGATACATAGTTTAAAAACTAGTTGTCACTGGACCCATCATAGCTATAAGGGACTATCTGTATCAACATCAGTAAATTTCACTCGAAGTTAATGAGCCATGGAACAGAACCTCTTCATACTCTGAATGCTCTATTAAGGATTTCTTTTTTTGGCTTTTTATGTTCAAGTTTATGAGGATGGGTACATAATATTTTTATCAATGATGTTTTGGGACCAGGGTTCTGCTGGATCTATTAAAACACGAGGTCCAATGACAACAGTGAACCCTGAGTCTACTATTATGCTGGAGGATGTTGATAATGCAGGAGCTATGTGGGTCAGAGGGTTATGGAAATCTGTTTGGCTGTGAATCTAAATTGCTCTAAAAAGGGAGGCATTCCTTCCTTTTCTCAAAGAATGTGTTTAACAGTGCTACTCTGTTCTTCTAAAATATTTTGTAAAATTCACTCACCAGCAAACTCTGGTTCTGCAATTGTGTTTGTGGGAAAATTTTTATTTATTACAACAATAGCTAGTAATATTTGTTTCACCTTGTTATTTTGTGGTAGGCTTATTGGCATGAAGATATGATTGTAATGGATAACTCATCTTTGATTTCTAATTGTGTTAAGTGGTATTCTTTCTAGATCAGTTACTTTGGACTTTATTGATTTTTATCTTGTCAAGGATGAATCTTTGTGGTCTGATAACTTTATCTTTCCTTTATTCTGCTTACTTTGTTCTTCACTTGCTTCTGACTATGGACTTTTACATCACTGACTGGCTAATCTGTAGTATTTAAAGCGGCACATTTTCTTCAAAGTACTTGACTACTGCCTACTAAAGAGTCCAGGCTTTGTGGGATGTGCTGCTCAGCTACAGGGCAAGTGCTTAACACCTATGAGGCTTTCCTCTTGATTTCTAGCACCGGAAAATGCTTTTGCCTTGCACAGAGAAAGGTGTGGCTTTGTCTCAAGCTCACAGGAGATAATTTTTAAAATCTAGCAGTGTCTTTTTCAAGTGGGGTGCCCCCCCTTAGACTACACCTTAGATTTTATACTAATGAAGAGGCTCATGATGGACAGACTGTCCACCATTTTTGACCAACTTTGTCCTCTGTTCCCATGGCAATGAGTTTTCAATAGAAAATTTTTCATGACCAGCCCTTGAATCAATTATCTTCAGTTCATCTATTGGACTACCAGTAAGAGATACCACCTTAGTAGACACTGCAGTAAAATCAAGTTTAAATGCATATTTTATGAATCTAAAAGGCTAAAGTAATCAATGATATCTAACTTAATGGCTTTCAGCTTGAATCCACATATAAAGTTGCCACTGTGTCAAATTTAGTAGCTGGCAGTCATTCTCTAGGATTCTTTTTTGTACCATTTTTAGAAATCAGTAGGCTATTGCAAATGTAGATCAGATGAAAGCTGCATGGTTGTACTAAACAGTAAAAAAAAATAACTGCTCCTGGGTTGCAATATAAAAGCACTTCCCTAAGCTTAATATCCCCATGGAACAGTGATCTAACAAAAATTAATTAACTAAGTTAGGTTATATGGATAGAATTTATGTATTCCCTAACTAAAAATAAGTTAAGGTACTTGCCTGTGCAGCCTAAGGACCCAAACTACCCAGAACCCCCATAAGCCAAATGCACAATGTGACGCATGCACACAAGGTGGTACATGCCTCTGGAGTTGTAGTGGCTTGATGCCCTGGTATGACAATTCATTTTCTCTCCCTCCCTCCCTCTCTCTCTCTCTCTCATAAAAAATTAAAACCAGTAAGTCTGGCTGAGTGTGGTGGTGCATGTCTTTAATTCCAGCACTTGGGAGGCAGAGGTAGGAGGCCCACTATGAGTTCAAGGCCAGCCTGGAACTACAGAGTGAGTTCCAGGTCAGTCTGGGTAAAAGTGAGACCTTACCTTGGGGAAAAAAAAAAACCTCAAAAAATTTAAAAGTAAATAAACAAACAAAAAGTAAAATTAAGTCCGAAGAAATGTTTAGATATGTCTTCATAAGTAAACTATGTCGAGTTGCTTAAAGCGAAAGGATTGAAGTATGAAATTCATGTTAATTTAGTCTTGAAATATTGAGAATTATAAAACAGCTTGTTGTTAATAATGGGAAAAAATGTTAAGCTATATTCACTGACTCATTGTTTAAACAACAATTAATGTTTTAAAGATTCACAAATGCCAAGTAAACGTTTGATACATAAATAGAGGGAGACTATATTAATGTATTTAATACTGAATGATTTCTTTGTAAGATTGATTTTATTCTTGGTAAGAAAACACGTCTGTATCTGTTAGGCTAACTTGAGTACACAAAAATTCTTTCATATTTTTAAAAAAAATATTTGAAAGGGGGAGAGAGAAAGAAGAGAGGGAGAGAGAGAGAAAGAGAGAGAGAATGGGTGTGCCAGGGCCTTCAGCCACTGCAAACGAAATCTAGACATATGTACCATTTTGTGAATCTGGCTTATATGGGTCCTGGGGAATCAAACCTGGGTCTTTTGGCTTTTCAGGCAAGGGCCTCAACTGATAAGCCATCTCTAGAGCCCAACAAAAATATTTTGTTGTCTCAAAACAATCTACTGCAGAGCTGGAGCTGTTAAAGGCTTATGCTTACAAAGTTTGATTGCCCAGGTTCAAATCCCCAGTGCCCATGTAAAGCCAGATGGCACAAAGCTGCACATGTATCTGGAGTCCATTTGCAGTGGCACTAGGCCCTGGTGTGCCCATTCTCTGCCACTCTCTCCTTGCAAATAAATAAATAAATAAAATAAATAAATAAATAAATAAAATTATTTGAAAAAAACCTACTGCAGAGCTCTGTATTTGAACATTAGATCTCTTAGGAATATAGCTTTTACAATTCTAAGAAAACCCATAATCGTAATTATATGAGTGTTTTAACTTCTTTAAAAATAATCTACAGCAATCTTAAGAGCTACTAAATTTTTTAAATTTTTTTAAATTTTTTTAATTTTTATTTATTTATTTGCAAGCAGAGAGAGAGACAGAGAGAGAGAAGATAAACAGATAGAGAGAGAATGGGCACAGCAAGGCCTATAGCCACTGCAGATGAACTCCAGATGCATGTGTCCTTGTACATCTGGCTTATGTGGGTCCTGGAGAATCGAACCTGGGTCCTTTGGCTTCACAGGCAAATGCCTTAACTGCTAAGCTATCTCTCCAGCCCAAGAGTTACTAATTTTATGCATTTATTTTTTATTATATTATTATTATTATTATTATTATTTTTGGTTTTTCGAAGTAGGGTCTCACTCTGGCCCAGGCTGACCTGAAATTAACTATGTAGTTTCAGGATGGCCTTGAACTCACGGCGATCCTCCTACCTCTGCCTCCTGAGTGCTGGGATTAAAGGTGTGCACCATTATGCCTGGCACATTTTTTTTTTTAATGTGTGCAGAAGCCAGAGGTTGACATAGGGTATCTCCCTCAGTCACATTCATACTAATTTTAGTGCATTTAATTTTTGTATGTGTGCAGAAGCCAGAGGTTGACATACAGTATCTTCCTCAGTCACATTCAGCCTTAGTTTTTTTTTTAAATTAAATGAACTAGAGCAATATACAATTACATAGTTATTTTTAAAATTTATTTATTTATTTATTTGCGAGCAGAAAAAAAGTAGAAGAGAGACAGACAGAGAGAATGGGTGCACCAGGGCCTCCACCCATGGCAAATGGACTCCAGATGCATGCACCAGTTTGTGCATCTGCCTTTACGTGGGAACTGAGTAAGTGAACTCAGGTTGTTAGTCTCTGAAGGTAAGTGCCTTAACTGTTGAGCCATCTCTCCAGCTCTCAGCCTTACTTTGCCTTCTTTCTCCTTTCCCTCCCTCCCTCCCTCCCTCCCTCCCTTTCTTTTTGTTTTTCAAGGTAGGGTCTCACTTGCTCTAGCCCAGGCTAACCTGTAACTCACTATGTAGTCTCAGGGTGGCCTCGAACTCACAGCAATTCTCTTACCTCTGCCTGCCGAGTGCTGGGATTAAAGGCATGCACCACCATGCCGAGCTCAGCCTTACTTTTTGAGACAAGGTCTCATATTGAAGCTAGAGCTTACTAATTTGGCTAGCCAGCAAGCCCCAGGAATCCTTCTGTTTCTGCCTGCCAGTTGCAGATTACAGGAATGTACTAAGACACCAGGCTTTTTTGTGGGTGCTGAAATCCAAACTCACATACTTGTGTGACATACATTTTACCCACTAAGCCATTTCTCCAGCCCCTTTTGTTCTTGTTTTAAAAAACAAGGCAAAGGATATTTATTTAGAAGAAAAGGTATAACAGCCCCAAAGTGTCAGGAGAAGCATGCTTAGGATTTCAGTCAGCATCCAAAGAAGAGGGGGAAAAAAAAGGGAAAAGTTATGCTTTTGAACTAGAACTCAGAAAAGCAGGCAGACTCTATAGTGAGGATCTGTGAGCAACTGTTCCATTTAGTGCTTTTAAAAAGTTCAAGCGAGGGGAGTATTTCATCATTGCCATGATAACATCAGTATGGTTAACTTGGCTTAAGATGAAGGTCCAACAAATTGTGTTATTTATTTCTAGTGTTTGTGGCACGTTCCTACTTACCTTTTTTAGATGGTTTTGGTGGTACAACTGGGCCAGGTTCTATGTGGTCATAAAAATTATTCATGGCTTTTGGGTCAAAGTTTCCTATAAAGAAAATCACAGGCATTTAAGACTCTTCATTATTACTTGACCTTTTTCAAAGAAAATTCTTAAATGAAACATGTAGGAAGAAAAATATTTTCCAAGGTTTCAAATCTTCTATCATTCTATCCTCCTCCCTTTCTTTATTGTGGAGCAAGATCCAAGGAAAACCACCACACCAGTGTATTGCCAACAGGAATATTTCTAAGCATGAGGCTAGACACCTTAGGTAGGTAGCATGAGGGGCATGTGAAGAGGAAAATGAAGAACGGTGGACCTACTTGCTTTCTCTGTTCTGACCAAACGAGTAAAAAAGACAAATAGTGACAGCTTACTTTCATGCCTGTCAAAATTTACCTGAAATTCTTATCAAAAATTTATCTGTGGAAGCTAAATTGCAAGGTCACCAAGTTGTATTCTGAGATACCTAGAAACCTGGATAAATGTGAAATGTCATCAGCTCATGAGTTCCTATTTTCAAGCAAAGGAAAATCTTAAATTCAATGTTAAATGTGCTAAGAAATATTGTACCATTTGTAAACTAGAACAATCTCTATGACATGTCTTGGTACAAAAATTTCACTTCCTGACCCAGTGTATTTCAGCCACGACTCCTATTGTGACTCCTTCAAGGTCAGTTTTGGGTCTTACCTTCATTCACTTCTATGAGCTTCTTCTTTTTTTTTTTATTCACAGCTACTTTATTCAAACAGATAAATAGTAGAAATAACCTTTGTGTCCACTAATAGTTCTTCATGCCATGGGGTAGTATTGGCAATATAGGGAATGTATTCCTGGTAAATGTAAGAGCATACAAACTATCTAAAAGTACTATGATTCTATTTGTGCAGAGGGTAGAGCCCAGGCCTCCTTTGAAAGAAGTTGAACTCGGAGTGAGTGTGAGAACTTTCCTAGGGTGATGGCAATATTCTCTATTTGGGCTATTTTGTTCTGGGGGGGTTCTTTTGTTGGAGTTAAGTCAGATGTAGGTGTGGGCCAAAACTCACAGAACTGTGCATGTCACATGGAAATAACTCTCAAGAAAATCTCTTCCTTATGAAGCTTAAAATCGTGGTTGGTAGAGACAGGCAGTAAAGAGACCAAGTTGGTAAAGAATTAGATTGTGGTGGGTCTTCGTCTGTTTTGTGTTGCTCTCTAGGAGCTCATTTCTGTGCTCTGCTTGTTCAATGCAACCGCACTGAAGCTTTAATAGTGCCTGACCTTGTTTATGGAGGAGGCTGTGTTCATAGCTCTTGTTTTCTAGTCTTGATTTCACAACTTCCTCATCAAAGCCAACAATAAGCTGTTTTTATTCAATTCATGAAATAATTGTTTATAACTGAAAGATGCACAACCCCATACAAAAATGGTTAAGTCTACTTTTTAGCTTAAAAATTTAGGTAGGGAACTCAATGTATAACGCTTTTTAGAGAGTGGAAAAGTAGAACTTAGTAAAAACAAAACAAAAAACAACTCTGTTTGGACTCCTTAAGAAAAGAGAAGCATTTAGAAATGCTAAAGTACCAAAATGAGCTCTTGGTAAGGTCATTGTTCAATACAGTTCAAAGATACAGCTCTTTCCTTATAAAACCCTTGCAAGTCCTACCAAGAAATGTTTTATGTACTTGGATATGCTGCTTTGAGAGAATTATCTGAAACATCTAAAAATTCATACAAGTCACAATGCTATTTGGTATACTAATTGAATATTCATGTTTTAAGATGTTACATATGTATTTCTCCAATTATTTAGCAACAACTGATGCTTGACTATCTAGCTCACATAAGGCTTGCTATAAATACACTAAACAAATGTTTGAGTATTTCATGTTTTGTTTCAACGACCACTCAAGTAAAGAAAACACGAAAGTTAATGTAACAGTAGAGTAGCGATGGTTTGTATAAACCTCCACATTAAGCAGAATGATGTTTTCAGTGCTTAAAGCTAGTATGTTACAGTGACTAAGCTCTGAAAATAACCTTAAGGGAATCTTACCAGAGAGCTCAACTTTCACATGAAAATTTGT
This sequence comes from Orientallactaga sibirica, assembly GCA_036365145.1. Lineage (NCBI taxonomy): Eukaryota > Metazoa > Chordata > Mammalia > Rodentia > Dipodidae > Orientallactaga > Orientallactaga sibirica. The sequence continues at coordinate 4,746,520 of JAEOAD010000840.1, forward strand.
CTCTGTTTATTGTTCAGATAGTTCCATATCTTTTGTGTTCAACTGTTGAATATTGCTAAAAATGGCAATGAGATATTGTAGTATATCAAAGTACTTTAGAAGCTCTCTTAGCTGCCATATTAAGAATATTAAGTGTTGGTTGGGAGAAGGCTGATTAAAACAGAATTTATTGTTAAGGAAAATTACAGATAAGCTTCAATTTAGTATGAATATAATAGGGCTTTATTTTTTTTTTTTTTTTTTTAGGCAGGGTCTTGCTCTAGCCCAGGCTGACCTGGAATCCACTCTGTATTCTCAGGGTGACCTTGAACTCATGACATTCCTCCTACCTCTGCCTCCCAAATGTTGGGATTAAAGGCATGCACCACCATGCCCAGCTAGTAGGGCTTTTTGATGATACGTGTGTGTGTGCGCGCGCGCGCGTACGTAATGCTGAGGACTAATCCTAGGGCCTTGTATGCCAGGCAAACATTCTACCACTGAGCTATATCCCCAGCCTATATAACAGTATGTTACTGTTGGATAAAGACCTTTCCATATTGTCTTACATAAAGTAAGTGTCAGCACATTATCAAAGGGCAGATAGTATTTAAGACTTTGTGGACTTGTAATACAATCTCTGTTGCAAGCATTCAACTGCATCATTGAAACACAAAAGAAGCCATAGACACTATGTAAACAAATGGGAACAGCAGCTTCTCTAACACTTTTTTGAGTTATAAAAACAGTTGTTAGGGCCTTAGATCCTTGAAACCTTCATCTACACATCTATAATTTTGTCTCAATTTCTTTTTTTTTCTTTTTTCTTTTTTTTTCTTTTCTTTCTTTCTTTTTTTTTTTGGTTTTTCAAGGTTGGGTTTCACTCTAGCCCAGGCTGACCTGGAATTCAGTATGTAGTCTCAGGGTGGCCTTGAACTCACAGTAATCCTCCTACCTCTGCCTCCCGAGTGCTGGGATTAAAGGCGTGCACCACTACGCCCGGCTTTGTCTCAATTTCTTTAGAATGAAGCAAGTACTATACTAAGAACACTTAAATCCATTTTTGTGCAGAATACATTTATATTTTCATGATCTTTCCCTTTACTTAATTCATAGTTCCTATCTTTTTATATGAATCTTTAAAATGGTCACTAGTCTTTATGCAAAAATGCTTTCTCATGAATTTGGTAGTTGATGAAACATTAAATGTAATTTCCAAAGTATAGTAACTGGCATAGTACTGAGGACATAACCCACTACTGATTAAGTGGAGTACAATTAATGGGAACTATAGTATATGGACATGACAGAATGACATCTACTAATCAACAGTGAGTGTAAGCTTTGAACCCCAGTAAATATATTTCCCAGAGGAAATGAAGTCCATTTCTAATCTGGTGAGCTGGGTAAATGAAAGTTAAGAGAGCTTCAACTGAAGGATTTATTTTAAAATAGAACTTTGGTATTCTATTTTTTGATCTTTACTCTTTTTATGCAACCATTTTGGATGATTAACATAATATAAACTATGTCTCAGAAATAATATTTATCCGTTCATGACATATTTATAGTAAATGACTAAAAGCACGTATATATATATACATGGTATAACAAACTATAACAAAGAATAGTGTAGATGATGAGAGCAAACGGTGAAATTGCTAAAGTAAAACTAATGCTTGGCTACCCTCCCCAATCTGATCTGTGATCTGGGGTGCAAGAATCTCTTTCAATGCAGGATTATATTCTTATAAAGAATAAAAGCGGTCTCTTAAATCTACAAAACCAAAAATTCTTGCTCTTTAACCAGTTTAAAAATGTCACAGTATTACCATAAGTCTATACCTCTAGATTGAAGGAGGTCAACTTCTTTCAGTGTACAGTCAACATTTATCTGGAGTTGTCTGTTCATGCTTCTCAATCTCGTCATTTCCTCAGGCTAGTAAGAGAGGACCCAAAATAGCAATTGTGGGAAAGTCATTATCAAGCCCAACATTTAAGAACTGTGCTTCATGTTAACCGATTTGATTGGGTATCACCAAGAATATGCCCTTTGTCCATAAGAAGGCATGTTTAAGAAGTTCTTATATGTAGGTTTTAAAAGGAATAGTCAGGGAAAATGGGGACATCAAAATAGCCACATATAAACAAATGCTGCACACAGTGGCTAGGTACAACACTGGAGTATGTTCTATTATACAAAATAGTATTATTTGAATCACAGAGTACAGAGAATAATTTATTTCTATGTTTTGTCATGGTAGGGGAAAGTGCAAGAAACAATCTTTTAAATGAGCAACATCTAAGATTTTAGTCTTATCTAGTCTGGTAAAAAGTACCATAGTACTAGTTTTAATTAGCATCAGGCACTGTGACTACCAGGATTCTCATTCTTTATGGTAGGTAATATGATGCCAATTTACAGATAAGAAAACCAAGGCATAGGGACGCTAATTTCCCCAAAGTTTTAAAGCTAGGAACTTGTAGAGATGGGCCTTATACAAGTCTTCTATATAAATTCATACAGAAATATTTCAATCCTTTTTCTAGATCAAAGGAAACACTTAAGCTAGTATACTGAAATTTCAGGTATGAATGAATGAACTCCTTTGTTTCTTCTGCTTCAATGTTTCCAGCCCACCTCACTCTTTAGGCCTTTCCAGAGCACACTGAGTCACTGAAATGCAGAGACAGTCTGCCTGAATCTACCAATAAGTCAATTTCCTGAGAGACTTGACATCCTATACAAGAAAACTTTTATTTATTTATTTTGATTGATTTGCAAGCACAGAGAGATAGAAGAAAAACAGGGAGAATGGGTATGCCGGGGCCTCCAGCCACTGCAAACAAACTCCAGATGCATGCAGCACTTTCTGAATCTGGCTTTATGTGGATACTAGGGAATTAAACCTAGGTTCTTAGACTTTGCAGGCAAGCACCTCAACCACTGGGCCATCTCTTCCACCCCCCATTCTTAATTTCCTTACTATTTCTGTTTGAGCTATGGAAGCATGGATACTGAAGCTTTCAGCAAAGCTCAGGTACTAAATGATTTTCAGCTATGTAAAGTTAAATTATCTGTCATCTGTAAAAAAAAAAAAAAAAAAAAAAAAAGATAATCTTATTCTGTTAAGAAACCATGTAATCCGGGCATGGTAGCACACACCTTTAATCCCAGCACTCAGGAGGCAGAGGTAGGAGGATTGCCGTGAGTTCAAGGCCACCCTGAGAATACATAGTGAATTCCAGGTCAGCCTGGGCTAGAGTGAGACCCTACCTCGCAAAACCAAAACACAAACAAATAAACAAGCATGTATTTTACAAAAGACAGGTAAATAAAAAGAGCAGAAAGGATATCTTATGACAAATGCAAGTGTTCAGATACAGCAAAAGAATAAGTGGGGATGCCCATTAATCAAGCAGGGATCAAAAGTTTGAAATAGCAACAAAGAAGGTTTAATAAGAGTTACAGTCCCTTGGAATACTAGAAAAACAACAAAAATGCCCTGGAAACATTTATTAGGAATTGCTCTTCTTTCCTCATTCCTATGGGCAAACTGTATGATGTCAGCATATTACATGCTTAGGCCTTGTCTACCAAGCAACATGAAAACACATACTTGAGCTTTATGTGAATATTGCCATCTACCTAGGAACACATAAGAGGACCCCTACTTTGTGACAGTCTAGTACTTCAAAAGCTGATCCTTCCTCTGTATTTTGGGGGTTAGGAAGAGAAGAGTTTTAGCCATGATGACCCTGAACAATGATGCTTTGTAACTAAATATGGAACTGTTACAATGTACTTTTTAATCAACATGTTATCATACCCAGTCCACTCTTATCAACCAGCTCATTTCCAAAGACAGTGGGACCACTGGATCTTACTCAGGGAAGATTCCTTTTCAAAGCTACTGATTAAAGTGAGGGGGAAAGGTGTTTCTGAAAAGGGTCATTTTATCAAAAGTACTCAGTGTTTTCATGGAAGGAAAGGTTACAAGATTTGCCATATATGATTTAGACTTGTGTGTAATAACAGAATGTTTATATGTGGCATGTGATAAGGTGGCATAAACACCTTAAGTCAACTGTTTAAGAACTTTTTGGGCATGTGGAGATGGCTTTGTGGTTAAGGTCCTTGCCTGAGAAGCCTAAGGATCCAGGTTCAACTCCCCAGGACACACATAAGCCAGATGCACAAGGTAGTGCATGTGTCTGGAGTTCATTTGCAGCGGCTAGAGGCCCTGGCATGCCCATATTCTCTCTGTCTCTCTGCCCCTTTCTCTCACTTAAATGAATATTTTTTTCTTTTCAATATTTTTTATGAGATACAGAGTGAGAGAGAACTGGTGCTCCAAGGCCTCCAGCCACTACAATTGAATTCTAGATATATGTGCCACCTTGTGCACATGTGCAGCCTTGTGCATGTAACACCTTGTGCATCTGGCTTACATGTGATCTGGGGAATCAAACATGGTCCTTAGTCTTTGCAGGCAAGTGACTTAACGACTAAGTCATCTCTTCAGCCTGATAATTTTTTTTTTTTTGGAGAGAGACAGAGAGAGAGAGAGAGGGAGAGGAAGACAGAGATGGGTGTGCCAGCAGCCTCTCAGCTGCTGTGAACGAAATCCAGGTGCGTGTACCCCCTTGTGGTCAAGTGTGGCATTGCACCCTTGTGTCACTTTTGCATCTGGCTAAATGTGGGACCTGGAGATTGGAATCGTGGGAGATTGGAACCAGCGTTCTTAGGCTTAGGAGGCAGGCGCCTTAACCACTAAGCCATCTCTCCAGCCCCAATAATCTTTTTTTTTTTAAATTAAAGAACTTTTTTGTACCTTGTCCCCAATTATGCATCCAGGGCACAAAGTTGGTTAAAAATCCAATTACAATCGGGGACAATGTGAGTCAGGGCAGCTCTCTGCTTATTAAGATCACATGTACATTTCAAGATAAATTTAAAATTCCTCCATTAAACTCTGACATCGCTAAAACCTATTACCTATTACCATCTAGGTAGTGAGCACTTTGGATTTATTACTCGTCTTTTATCTCTTTGAGAGATTGCATCTTCCACAGTGTTTAGTAAAATGCTTTGTAAATAGCAAACTGAAATATGACACCATCATGCACTTTTGCTTTTCTTAAAAAAATTATTTCATTATGATTTCAAGTTTCTGCAACTGTACATACAGCTGGTGAGGAATGTACATTCCAGTCTCATTCAGCAAGCTATTCCAGCTTTTTTTTTTTTCAGGGAAGGGTCTCGCTCTAGCCCAGGCTACCTGGGATTCAATATGTAGTCTCAGGCAGGACTTGAACTCATGGCAATCTTCCTACCTCAGCTTTCAGAGTGCTGGGATTAAGGGGGTGCGCCACCACATCCAGCTTCTAGCTAATTTTTGTTATACATTGTTTGGTAAAAAATTTGCTTGAAAGGCTAAAAGTAACAATATTTGCTTATTAGCACGAGTGTCAATTCTTCATTCCTTTCCATAAGTGGAAAATGATAACTATAGCCACTTACTGAGCACCTACTCCACCCAAGTCACATTACATACACTGTCTCCTTATGTGGAAACACTTCATAATGTCCTTGTACTAATTTCCTCTGTAGACAGGGACATTAGGTATACCCAGTAAGTGCCAGAGCTATTCTGATTTCTACTCCAATATGGGTGCTCTTTCAAAAGAGCCTCAGTGAACAAACAGGAAATTCTGACTCAATGACTTGTTTATTGGCTGATTTTCCTACTAAATACACCTTACTGTCATACATGTTCTTAAAGACAAAAGGAAATCAGCTTACATTTCAAGCAAAATTTTGTGAAAAAAAAATCTTTAAGAATGCTATTCGCTGGGCATTATGTTAATTGGTTACTATTTCCTATACAATTTTATAGGAAACCTCAGAAGTTTACTCTAGCATACACATTTTGTAGATGAGAAATAAAGCACAGAGAATGCCACTCATCCGAGGATATCTGACACAAGTAGTAGAAGTAGGGTTCTAATTTGCACCTCACTCAAAAGTCCACTCACTGCCTTAACCATCATGTATATAGTTGTCCCTCAGCCATGTTTCCCCTTACTGTCCCCATTTTACTCTACATCTGACATCAGAAACACACATTCACACTTATGATTATCAACTGTATTATATAGTCCTGAAGGTAGGAGTGGCTACACTGGGTTCAGTATACTATTCGGTCTATTTTACGCATTTTTGAAATTCTCTAATATATAAAAACAAACTACAGCCTAATGAAGCAGTTTTACCAACCTTTTTTTTTTTTTTTTTTTTTTTTTTTTTTGAGGTAGGGTCTCACTCTGGTCCAGGCTGACCTGGAATTAACTATGTAGTCTCAGGGTGGCCTCAAACTCACAGCGATCCTCATACCTCTGCCTCCCGAGTGCTGGGATTAAAGGCGTGCACCACCACGCCAGCTTTGTTTTGTTTTGTTTTGAGACAGGGTCACATGTAGCCCGGGTTGGCTTAAACCTCACTATGTAGCTGAAGATACTCATGAATTTCAGATTGTTCTGTATCTAACTCCAGACTGCTGGGATTCCAGGCATGGAGCACTCAGTTTATGTAGTGCTGGCGTTTGAATTCTAAGCCTCCTACATACCAGGCAAGCACTCCAGAAACTAAGAGGCATCCCTAGATTTACAAACTTTTCTCTTCCCTTCTAAAAAATAACTTGTCAATAACAACTCTGACTAACCTGTGCCACACTAGACAGTTTTCTAGTTTCAATTAAAAAGTTACTTAGCAAGTAGTTACTACACAAAGCTTACATAGGCTTTTTAAAGAGAATGACTTCTATTTAAAAAGAAAAAGTTGGGCCAGGCATGGTGGCACACGCATTTAAACCTAGTACTTGGGAGGCAGAGGTATGAGGATTACCATGAGTTCAAGGCCAGCCTGAGGCCATGTAGTGAATTCCAGGTCAGCCTGGACTAGAGTGAGACCCTATCTCCAAAATACAGCAAAAAAAAGTTTTTGCTCTATGGATACCTAAAGGACTGTAAGTGGGTTCCTAAATGGGCCAGAGACTTTGATCTCTTCCCAAAGAAAGAACTCAATGAAGATTTCCAATGCAGAAAATGAGGCATATAATTAACTTACAATGACATTGCTCTTTCAGGTATCTTTGTATTTTACTAGTATTAGGTAAACTTCTACTATTAGGAAAAAATCATTAACTTATTGAATATACCTGCTTCTGGAGAACATCTTCCTCAAAAACCTCTTCTGGTTGCTTGTTAGCAGCAGAGGAAGTTCAAGACCATCCACATAGTTTCCAAGGTTTTAGCCCCATCCTACCTCTATGCACATCATGCTCTATAAACTCGCCAGAAATCTCACATTGAAGCCCGGACGCTGCTTCTTGACTGCAAGCCTTCACTACCTTATGTTCTTTTCCTTTCAAAAATAACTTTCCCTTTCCTGTCTGCCTGTAGTGCAGGACATTAGTTCTGTCAATCTAATAACCTCAAAAAAAAATCAGAAAAAAGTGATGAGATCTGCCTCCCACATAATCCCACATATGAAACCACATGTAATTTCACATGATCCCCTTTGAAGCCAGAACTTCAGGCAGAGTGCCATGTTTACTGCAAGCATGAAGACATACATGCTTCCTTCCTTTCCTAAATTTAGAGAGGGAAGGAAAGTAAGGAGAGATCTCAAGGAAAAAGCAGAGGGTAAGTGAGCCTTTAAGACAAGAGTAACAAATATGAAATATTTCAGGTGGATAATAAAATAAGATGTGCACTAACTATATTCAGGAACAAGACAATGTACAAGTTCTCTCATTACCACTGCAATACAATTATATGTTGATGTATCTATTCTTTCCCATTGGCAGCTATGCACTAAGCACTTAGCATCACACCACATTGATAAACAATGCAAAAAATAAAAATTGAATACATGACTACTGAACAGTGAAGACATAGAAAAATCATAGAGGGCTTGTGATATAAGATTTAAGGGGAGAGGTTGTGGAGTCATCTTACATCATTAGAACTATGTTAAAAATATCCAAATTGTTCAACAGAATAATTCCCTTTACGATCATTATCAGTCTATACTGAACATCTCAGGTTCTGCAATTATACATAATGAAACTATTTTGCCTGAAAATACTGTACAGCTAACACCTTCTGAAAATTCAACATTTTTCTTTTGAACTCATTGAAATTACTTAGAAATATAATTTGACATTTTTGGAGGAAACCATATAATCTATCACTGAGAAGAATAAAAGAGGACCTGGAGAATAAAATATAAAAACTTTGGTCAGTATGCCCTTCCATTTCTATTTTGACAGAAGGGAATCTGGAATAAATGAGATGCTATACTTTGATATAACTGTCAGTCTGAAAATATTGATAAGACTACAGAACTTGCAAATGTGAAAAGGTACGGAATTATTCTGACAAGAACTATTTGGGCAAAAGTCTGGCATCCATTGTTTGAAAAGGAACTGTGCCAGGAGCAGAAGCTAAAAGAAAAACAAGTGGTTTAGACGGAGACTGTCCCCATTTTCCTATCAATATCAATCCTAAGAGATCACTTACCGTGGGGATTGCAGTAGTACAGCTGACCCTTCTGAGCCGTCTCTGCATCAGGTCATGCTCCATGCTGTTAACTTCAGCCTTCAACCGCTCTAGTTCCTCTTTTTCATGTTTCAATTGCTTTGCTAACCTCTCCATCCTTGCTCGCTGATGTAACAGCAAGGCTATATAGCATTACAGATTAAGGTCATTGCAGAGAATAACACTGAGTGAATAACTGGAGAATTTCTATATACACTGTTAGTGGAAAGACTCATCCAACTTGGAGGGCTGGCATTACTCTTAAGGTTTTCCTAATGATAATCTGTCCCCAGATCTGCTTTAAGGTGGCTCTTAACTGCTACCAAAATGACATCAGTTATATATTCCTCTTATACTGCTGTTTTTTGTTTCTCAAAGAATATCCTTTAGTTTTCCTAAGAGTTTCTTTATTACTTGTGTGTCATTTTAAAGGCCTAATGTCAGGCCCATTGCATTACAATTGTAATCACTGTCCTTTAAAAAATATGTATGTATTTATTTATAAGAGAGAGAGGAGAGAATGGGCATGCCAAGGCCTCCTGCTCCCTGCAAACAAACTGCAGATGCATGTGCCACTTTGTGCATGTGGCTTTACATGGTAATGGGAAATCAAACCCAAGCCATCAGCCTTTGCAAGCAAGCGTCTTTAACAACTGAGCCATCCCTCCAGTCCATCACTTCCCTTTTTATACCCCGAAAGAATGCTAAATTCTCAGATATCTCAAATCAATCTGTGTTAGATTTTAATTGTAAACATAGTTTTATTTATTAGAGAGAAAAAGGGAGTGTATGTGTGTATATGGGTGTGACAGGGCCTCTTGCCCCTGAAAATGAATTCCAGATGTATGTGCCACATTGTGCATCTGGCTTTACATGGATGCTGGGAATTGAACCCAGACCAGCAGGCATTGCAAGCAAGCACCTTTACTGCTGAGCCATCTCCCTAACCCTTAAACTGGATTTAAAAAATCTCCTATTCTCTTTTATAGTTAGGTCTATTCTCAGGTAATCCAGCAATGTTCTTCATTACTAATGCCAATTCTTTAGAAAAGATTCCAGTTATTTCATGTGATGAACTGGAGTTCTACCCTGTATGAAAATTTCTTTTGCTCACATTTTCCCCAATGAATTATTCCACCCCCCAAAGTCTTATTAGATCACAATTACCACCCACCTCTTTGTATTTTATTTTTTTAAATATTTTTATTTATTTGAAACAGAAAAGAGGGGTGAGAGAGAGCATGTGCAAAAGTGAGAATGGTCATGCCAGGACCTCCTGCCACTGCAAATGAATTTCAGATGCATGCACTACTTTGTGCATCTGGTACTGGGGAAAATCAAATTTAGGCCATCAGTGTTGCAAGCAAGTGCCTTTAACCACTAAGCCATCTCTCCTGCCCAGCTTTGTATTTTTTTTTAAAGTCTGTAGATTAACTCAGAAGCATTAACTTTACCCTTACTAGTAATGCTACTACCCTGCATGTAGTAAATACTATACAGGTAATTAAAACTATATTGCCAATAGGGTTTATTTTCAATAGGAAAATGCCACTTCAGCACAGCAATTATAAAAGGGCTAAAATTTACCTTGTGTATAGGCATAGTCATCTGATCCAGAACTAGAACTCCTTTGATACTTATGGCTTCCCTTTTCTCCCCCAGAGCCTGGTATCACAGAAATGGGCTGAATAGGTTCTGGTGCTGCAGAGCGCTCTTCTTGGTCCACTAAATTTAAAAGATTTTCAGTCGTTGCTCGGCCTACAGTAATTTTAAAAACTGTAGTTGGGTTTGGTATCACCCGAGGAGATGGTGATGGAGCACATGACGGTCCAGTTGGCTGTGTATATGTAATAAACACAGGATTAACACTAAATGGAGGTTTTGGTTGACTAGATATCCCTCTTGAAGGAGAACTTGAAGGTGGCGTGGTGGCTGTATACAGTGAGTGCTGATTCCGTGGAGACGGTTGATTACTGATGGGTGAAGGACTTCTAGTTATTGCCGCCCCAGGTCTCTGAGTAGGTTCAACTGTAATTTCTATCTTCTTCATGGAACCTTTGGGTAAGCTAGATGCTGGGTATGGGAGATAGGCTACTGAATGGCTTCCCTGTTTCTGATAACTAGGAGGTCCTTGTTGATACAGATGGGGTGGAGTAGTTGAAGGACTAGGTGGCATAAACACATGAGAGCTCGGATGGCCCAGCTGGGAAGGTTGAACTTGATGTTGTGGAGAGCTGAAGGGTGAAGGACATTGAGAAGGTGGTGGTGAATGGTAAGCTGATTGAGGGATCTGCTGTTGCTTGGGAGAATACTGAGAAGGTTGATAGTTCTGTTGATGTGGATAAACAGGTAAAGGACGTTGGCTATAATGAGGCACTGGGCCCTGTGGTGAGGACTGCCATGGTGTACTCTGAGGAGTTTGTCTTCCTGATGAGCTCTGAGATGTCTGTCTAATATAAATAGAACCAGGAGACCCATAGAGATTGCTTGGAATTTGTGGAAGAATCTGTAAAGCTCTTGGTACAGTCTGTCCAGAAGGGAGATTTTGGGACACTGTAACAGTAATTGGATTTGTACTATACCGAGGTATGTGCATGTAGGACGGAGGTGGTGGTGAAGGCCCTTGCATAGCAGATGGATTCATTCCTGTTTGCATGGAAGATGGCTGCTGAGGTGGCTGTGAAGGAGGAGTAGCTGCACTTCTGTTCTGTTCATTCATAAAAAATGGATTGTAGTTGGGAGTAGCAGCCACAACAGCTGGTGCTGAGTGCGGTTCCTGAACTAAGCATATCAGCTGTTTACCTCCTGTGTGCTGTGGATCAATATGCCCATCACTTGAACTATGTACCAGTGTTCGACCACCATTAAGGTGAGCTCCTTCTCCTGGGTGGTAGCTACCAGGAGAATGGATACCCAGGTTAATATGCAAAAGGCGATTTCTATTCATCCTATTGTCTTCTGGACTATGGTATTCCATATACAAGTATTTGCTACTCTCCTGGGAAAGGGCTCGGCAACAGGCTTCAAGATTGTTGTTATTCTAGGGGAGAAAAATGGTAAAAACAACATTGGCAAAATTACCAGAGAGTTACACAAATGCTACTGCCAGAATAAGTAGAACTATTTTCACCATGAAACACTTTATGGTTGTCTGTTCTGAAAAAGGAAATGTCAAACAATTCACAGTACATCATAAACATTTAGCTCACATTACTAGTACTACCACTACCGCTACAGAAATGTAAAGTGCTCACTAAAAAACATTATGACTCAGCCTCAAGTTTTCTGGCTCCAATTCCAGGACTTATGTCATATTTGTTGCATCTCAACAAATTAAAAATGTTGGGCTAATCTTGGATTCACCACAATTGCTATGATATATAAGTAATATTCACCATTAATATTTGATAAAAATGAGTGTTTTGCCAAGCATGGTGGCACACACTTTTAATCCTAGCACTAGGGAGGCCGAGGTAGGAGGATCGCCATGAGTTCAAGGCCGCCCTGAGACTACATAGTGAATTAAAAAACTTTTTTTTTTTTGTTTTTGAGGTAGGGTCTCCCTCTATCCTAAGCTGACCTGGAATTCACTATGTAGTCTCAGGGTGGCCCCGAACTCATGGCGATCCTCCTACCTCGGCCTCCTGTGTGCTGGGATTAAAGGTGTGTGTCACCACACCCGGCCCTAATTTGATAAAAATGAAATGAAAATATTCATGTTTAATTTTCAAAAAAAAACACTAAAACCACAAAAAGAAATTATAAAATTCCTGAAGTTAAAACTTTTTTTACTTTTCTTTTACTTAACTTTCTTCCTATGTAATTTCAACCTATATTACTAGGAAAAACTTAAGCAAAATAATGAAATGAGTAAGAACAACAATTGCATAGTTTTAACTATAGCTCCATGCTTTTGCCAGAGTTAATGGGAAGTTAACAAACAGCCTTGTTGGGCTGCCTCAATGACATTCACTCCATAGTTTCAAAAGTTTTTACCAGCTGAAAACAACTTAATATATTTTCAAAATTATCAAAATATGTGGATTTTTAGTTATATACACACAGAGAATAATAGGAAACCGTCATTTATGAGTCTTGACAGTCATCAACTAAAAGGTACTAAGAAAAATAAGTTACGGCTGGGCATGGTGGCACATGCCTTTAATCCCAGCACTCAGCATGCCAAGTTAGTATTGCTGTGAGTTTGAGGCTACCCTGAAACTACATAGTGAATTCCAGGTCATGAGACCTTACCTCGAAAAACTAAAGAAAAGAAGATATAGAGACATTTTCCACTAATACTATTAGACTAACACACAAAATATTCAATGTCTTTGACATGATCTGTAGAAGTTTAATGAACATTCTATTACATATTTATTTTAGGGATATGTATATTTTATATAAAAATTTAAAGAAATACTTCATTTCTGCAGGAAGAGAAGCCTGGGATGTGACATGGCTTGACAAGAGGCACTGAATTAGTTAACTGAAGAGTACTTCGAAATTCCTTGTCTCTTGAGCCCAGTGCTCTTTCCACATAGTAATTTCAAGGGAAAGGATGCTTCGCCAAAGAACATTAATAATTTGCAACTTGGGGAACTACAAAAATCAAAGCAACCTTTGCAATGAAATATAAGAAACTTAAAGAATTTGTTCCATCTAAAGTCCAATGGTGGGCTGGAGAGGCGGCTTAGCAGCTAACACCCTTGCCTGCAAAATCAAAGGACCCAAGTCTGATATTCCAGGACCCACGTAAGCCAGATATACACGGTGAAACATGTGTCTGGAGTTCATGATGTGCCCATTCTGTCTCTCTCTCTCCTTCTTTCTCTCTCAAATAAAAATAAAATATTAAAAAAATAAAGTTCATAGGTGATTTTTTTATTTTCCTTGTACAAAGTACTTTAAAAATTGTAGAAAGAAGCCGGGCATGGTAGCACACACCTTTTAACCCAGGACTTGGGAGGCAGAGGTAGGAGGGTTGCCATGAGTTTGAGGCCAGCCTGAGACTGTAGTGAATTCCAGGTCAGCTTGGGCTAAAGCGAGACCTTACCTAAAAAAAAAATATAGAAAGAGGTCAGGCATGGTGGTACATGCCTTTAGTCCCAGCACTTGGGAGGCAGAGGTAGGAGGATAGCTATGAATTCAAGGCCAGCCTGTGACTACATAGTGAATTTCAGGTTAGCCTAGGCTAGAGCAAGACCCTATATCAACAAACAAAAAATTATAGAAAGAAAGCTGGCAAGGTGGTTCAGTCAGTGGTTAAAAGCACTTGCTTGCAAAGCCAACATACCCTGAGTTGGGTCATTCCCAGCATGCACTTAAAGCCTGATGCAAAGTAGTGCCTATAACAATGGGAGGCAAAGCCAGGAGAAAGCTGAAGCTTGAGGGTCAGCTAGACTTGCATTCCTTTGTAGTGACAAGAGATCCTGGGGTGGAAGAATAGCACAGACACCTGAAGACTGTCCTCTGACCTTGACATCTGTCCACCCATATACATACTAAATAAATACAATTTTTAATTATATAAAGAAATATTAAATAATGTTAGGAATAATTGGAATGCAAAGATTTGTTTTCTTACTTTGCCTGAAAACCATATTGAGCAAGGGCAAGAAGCTAGACCATAAAAGCCTGTCTGGAGCCAAAGGAATCTTCGTGAAATTTCATGCTTTACAGAGCCAGATTATTAATTTCACCAAAAGTATTCTAACTCAAAATGACAAAAATGTTGGATTTGTCAATCTATTCAAATTCATGGCTGCAGTAAAAAGATGAGCAACTTTTCCTTTAAAGTAAAAATGAGCTCTGAGTGGACAGGATAAAAAATTAAAATCCACGAATACCAGGTATTTAAGTATTATCTTTATGAAACCACTGTAAAAAGACTACTACCAGAGCAGATTCAAATGTCATATTTGAGTTGCTAAATGTCTTAATAAAGAAAAAAATGGGCAAATAAATGTGCCAAAGAGCAAATAGTTACAGAATCCAAAACTGTTTACTTCAATACAGAGGCCAGAACTTTTTTTTTCACTACTGGTGATTGAACCAAGACCTCATGCATGCTGGGAAAGTGCTCTACCACAGAGTTTACCTCCAGATCTCTTTTTAATTTTTTAAAACAAGCTTTTAAAAATATTTATTTGCAAGCAGAGAGAGAGAGAGAGAGAGAGAGAGAATGGGTGCACCAGTGCCTCTGGCCACTGCAAAGAAATTTCAGATGCATGTGCCACTTTGGGCATCTGGCTTTATGTGGGAACTGGGGAATTGAACCAGGGCCATTAGTCTTTGCAGACAAGTGCCTTAATCACTTAGCCATCTCTCCAAGCCCTCTTTACTTCTGAGACAGCATCCTACTAAGTTGAACCTTGAATGTACATTCTTCTACTATGCAACTTTTGAACATCTGAGCTTGCAGGCCTGTACCATAGACTCAGCTACAGGTCAAAATTTTCAGGAAGGCATATACGAAAACTCTTGAAAGGACTAGGCGAAAAGTGCCATATTCCTAAATTAAGGGATATCATTAGTACATAGGGGAACTTTAAGGGTGGTGTTGCAAATGCAAACTGTTAATTGCATATAGTTCATATATTGCTACGTGAACACAAATTTTTTGAGACACAGTCTTAATTGGTAGCCTTGGCTCGCCTCAAATTCACGATAATCCTCCTGCTTCAGCCTCTTGAGTGCTGGAATGACAAGCAAGTACCATTACACAGGGCTTTAACAAGGTAATTTTCCAAAACGTGCAGGTGGTAAAATGTCTGCACTAATATATTCTGTTAATCCCAAAGGTAAAAAAAAAAAAAAAAAGATTTAGGACAATATGGGACTGGGTAGATGGCTCAGTGGGTAAACTGCTTGCTGTGCATGCAAGCATGAGGACCTGAGCTTGGATCCCCAGGACACACATACAATTCTAGCCATTGGGGTGCACACCTGTAATCCCAATGCTAGGAAGGCAGGGTAAGGGAGTCTTTGAGGCTCACTGGCTAGCTCATCTAATCCAACTGGTGAGCTCTAGGTTCAGCAAAAGATTCTGTCTCAAAGAACAGAGATGGAGAATGAGTGAGGAAATCACCTGACGTATGTCTCCACACACAAACACATGTGACCACACAGATATGAATACACACAAACTCAACAACAACAACAACAAAAAAGAGATAGGACAATGTAAGTACAAGCAAATGTTTACTGAGATGAATTTCAAGTTTTGTTCCTTTACTTAAGTGGCCATGAACATGTGGGTAAATCAAAGGCCAAATTAAGCAAAGCTAGGTGGGGCCCTAGAAGGAGGTGGGGTAAGTTAATGTTAGGACGAAGTTTCAATTCTAAGACTCAACTCTGGCTTGGTTTTACAGTAGTAAAAAGTACTTTTGCTCTACCAAAAACCAAAAGGGAGCTAATGTAAAAAGCTGAGATTCAGACAGTAAATACACTAGAAAAAGATAAAGGTGAGTACTAACGCAATAACTTTAAGCACAAGGCCCCGACCTAATAAAACATTTGAAAACAAAGGAAACCCATTGGGCCTGAGTCTCTTTGTCATTACCTCCCCTGTTTATAGGTTTGTATACATCCTCAGCTTCTCATACTGTACTAAGGTAGCATGAACATGAGTACTATGTGGGAGGTACTACTCCCCCCAAAGTCAACCAAAATTGGAAAATACTGTAGCCAACAACTGAGAGAGACCCCATGAAGAATGACACAGTCCTAAGAGGGAGGAGGAGGCCTGTTGTGTCTTGAGTAACAAGATATACTATAGCTCAGAAATCAAAAATTTACTTTGATGATGAAAACAAAACAAAGGAAATATTTCTGAACTAAAGAAAGTGATCTAACACTTAAAATGAGACATTAATAAGGACTTATGAACATTAACAATAACATTAATAAACTATCTACAAAATTTTCAAAGTAGGCTCAAAGTGTCGTGTTATTTCTACAGAAGTTAACATGAGTTAGATATTCAAAATTCAACTCTGAGGTCTGGGGTTATAGCTGCGTTAAGAGTGCTTGCCTAGCATACATGAGGCTCTATATATTCAGGGACTGATGACAACTCAAATTTAAGTTCCAAATAAGGATTTTTTGCTTTTACTACATCTGTTTAGTCTTAATGTCTCAACTGGGCAAGATTTTGCCTTTCATGGAACACATGGTAATGTCTACTAGAAGTCAGTTTTCACTGTTGTAAGTGGGAAGATGCTACAGGTATGTAGAGGTCAGAAGATGCTAAACAATCTACCAGGTACTTGTCAGACTCCAAACACAAATAATTGCCTAGCCCAAAATTCTATTGAACTAAGTTTGACAAATGGACCCTACAAAAACACCGCTGAAAATTAAACTGACTTTTAGTCACCCCAACACAAAGCCAGCTCCACTAAGAAAAACTCAATATCACTATTATTAGCAGGAAATTTACCTGTAACATGCACTGAGATACCACACCCTCTGGAATTTCAGGAAAACGCTGTCGGAGATCATGGAGAACCTGAATATCAAGCTGTGGAGTGCTTTGCGCCATGCCAGAGCAAATGGTGGTCAAATCTCTCTTAGGAAATGGGTGTTAGCAGGCCTTCCAAAAGTAATGATCTTGCAACATCACAGGCATTTTCTATGAAAAGAAATGAAAGTATGGTTAAGCCTAATTCCATATTTTACTTTATTTAGATTCCATCAAGATACTAACACCTGAAATAAGTATTCCTAATTTTTAAAAATACATTTTTATTTATTTGCAAGCAGAGAGAGATAGACGAGAAATAGACAGAGTGGTGCCAGAACCTCTAGCCACTGCAAGCAGATTCAAGATGCATACACCACTTCGTGCATTTGGCTTTATGTAGGTACTGGGGAATCACACTCAGGTCCTTAGGCTCTGAAGGCAAGTGCCTTAACCACTGAGCAGTATCTCTAGCCAGTATTCCTTACTTTAAGGTAAGAAAATGGACAAATTCAACATTTACAGAGATTCTTATAATGTAATATAGCTGTATTAGAAGCCTAAAAATATAACATAAAAGACAACAAACAAAATAATCACAATGAAGAACCAAAAATGTTCAGTTTTATTTTAATCCTGAAAAAAAAAAAGAAGCATCAGGCAGCTTCAAACTACAGGGTATTATTATTTGGCAACTTTTCCCCCTCATTCTAGTACAGTCTGACCTAGAATTTACTATGATTCTCCTACCTCAGCCTCCTAAGTGCTGGGATTACAGGTAAGAGCGACCATGCCCACCTTTGTGAACTGTATTTTTCTAGTCTTAAGAAAACCTACCTATGCATAATCACTGATGTCTTCTCTTCCCAGGAGGTATCATATCAGTCCCATAATATCATTTTGATGGACGGAATAATGAAACAGAGCAATAAGAATTCACCAATAATTCCACCAAGAACACTTGTATTCATTTTCCCAGTACAAATTCAAATAAATGGTTTGAATTTAATTGTAAGGATACCGCTTTCAAAATGAAACAACTGGGCAAACAAATTAGAGATGTACTATTTTTCTTTTCAAAAAATGATGCTGGGGACTAATTATGAACTTGAACTACCTAGCTTGACTTTCACCTACTTATGATACCATTGGCACAAGCACTAAGATACAGGGAGTGCAGGTAGTTTGGATAGACAAAATTGTCTCTCAAGCTTCTGGGAGAGACACAACTTTAGCATCCACACAAACAAGGCAAGTACTAAAGAAATCAATACCTCATCAATGAACAGGTAGT
Source organism: Orientallactaga sibirica (assembly GCA_036365145.1). Classification (NCBI taxonomy): domain Eukaryota; kingdom Metazoa; phylum Chordata; class Mammalia; order Rodentia; family Dipodidae; genus Orientallactaga; species Orientallactaga sibirica. Next base: position 4,764,861 of record JAEOAD010000840.1, read on the forward strand.
AGCAAAGGGCAATTAACGAATCCATTTCTTAATCTGTATCATTTTAAAAACCACAAAGTACAATATTACCCGTATAATCTCCTATTTCTGCTGGGTTCAGTCACTACATGGTCAAGCATTTGAAAGAATGAAAATAAAACATTTTCATAGAACATTGTGGAAGCCATAACTCTAAGACACATGTCTAAGCTGCACAGAGTAAAGGCACTCATATCAACGTTCTATTTCTTGCAAACACACCTCAAAACTATAGTGAATTACTCTGGTTGGTTTATATTTTGGAGAATAACTAAAAACCATGTAATCTCAAATTTGACACTCAGTATAGGAAGGCGATTTCATTTGTTGACTTTTATTAGGCCTGTAGTTCTCTTGCTCCTTCCAAGCAGGACTATTTAAGAGTGCCATATACCCTTTGTTTACAGGGTAGCTACAAAGGTCCTGGCGTAAAAGATTCCACCTAACCCTACACAAAAGTGACAAAAAAGATTTTAGGGAATGCTTCAGAGACTTGTAACCATCAACATGAATGATGTCAGAAAACCATGAGGAAAATTAACATGTGGAAGAAGAATACAGATGACTTCTGAATTACAGGGTTGATGGCCACCTTATAGCTGTGCTTCCTGCCATTTACTTATTCCTCACCTGCTCTAGTTTGGCTCATCTCACTGCTACACTGAACACTTTGCTGCTAAGTCCAAGTTCAGAGGTGGAATCTCTTTTAGTAAGACTTCCAGTGACATCTCCCTACCCAGTCCTGCTTATCATACTTGGTTCGAGGGCCTCCTGTTATGCTGTCACTGCAGGCTATGCTGGCCCTCACATGAGCACCAGATACAGAAGACTGCAATCAGCTGGGTACCTGAAGATATCTCATATCAAACTCCAGCTACTCTGGAGAGTCCTGTTAAGCCATAAAGTGGCGACATTCTCAAAAGATGAGGCAGAGATGGCTTACTGGTTGAGGCGCTTGCCTGCAAAGCCAAAGGACCTTGGTTTGGTTCCCCAGGACACACGTAAGCCAGATGCACAAGGTGGCACATGCATATGGAGTTCATTTGTAGTGTCTAGAGGCCCTTGCACACCAATTCTGTCTCTGTGTCTCTCTCAAATAAATAAAAAATTAAAAAAAGATGAGGGAGTGCGTGTGTATAAGTCAGCTTGATGAGACTCACAATGGTCAAATCTACAACAAACATGAAAATAATCAAGCAATTAAAGGGCTACAGAAAAGATGTACTCTGTGAGTCCAAACCAATGATAGTTAAAATACATATATAAATGGCTGAGGACAGAGGGTTCCTGCTTACAACTGGTAAACATGCAGACAATGATGGAGCTGGGGAAGAAATTATCACTTAGCAGTCATCACAGTAAAGATTATTTTAAGTAAGCATTGTCAATGATGCTAAATCCGGGGGAAATTTGAATGAACAACAGGATTTCTGCATGGTCTTCCAAAAGCTTCTAAAGCTTATTAATTCAAGGGGAGCAATCTTAACCATGTACTGGATCAACGGATCATCATCTGGCACTGGTAATTAATATGAACATTATCAATTAAGGCCAGATGGACAGGATGTACCGCCAGAAGTGATACACTGAAGACAATGTGTACCCTATACTCCCAAAGAATCACATACACACAAATGAGAAATGATCTGTTTACTGAAATATTTTCATTCACTTATTTGTGAGGAGAGAGAATGAATATGAATGAATGAATGGGCAGGCTCTAGCCACTGCATATGAACTCCAGACACAGGGAGCTCCAGTGGCACAATCGCTTAGCCACTGGTATATATATGAACTCCAGACACATGGACAATTTTGTGCATCTGGATTTACATGGGTACTGGGGAATTGAACCCAGGCCAGGAGGCTTTTCCAAGCAAGTGCCTTTAACTGCTGGGCAATCTCCCTAGCTGTGTTCTGCTTCTTTTTAAAGGGAGGAAAATGTAATGTTTAAAAATATCAATGTCTCAAGGCTCAATTCTCCAGGACCCATGTAAGCCAGATGTACAAGGGGGCACGTGCATCTGGAGTTCGTTTGCAATGGCTACAGGCCCTGGGGTGCCCATTCTCTCTCTCTCCCCCTGCCTATTTCTCTCTCTCTCTCTCAAATAAATAAATTAAAAAAAAATCAATGAGCCGGGCGTGGTGGCACATGCCTTTAATCCCAGCACTCGGGAGGCAGAGGTAGGAGGATCACCGTGAGTTCAAGGCCACCCTGAGACTACATAGTGAATTCTAGGTCAGCCTGGGCCAGAGTGAGACCCTACCTCGAAAAACAAAACAAAAAAATCAATGTCAAGCCAGGTGTGGTGGTGCACGCACATCTTTAATCCCAGCACGCTGGAGGATGAGGTAGGAGGATCATTATGAGTCTGGAGCTAGCCTGAGACTACATAGTGATGTCCAGATCAGCCTGTGCCTGAGCAAAACCCTACCTTGAAAAAGCAACACACACACACACACAATATGTATATGTGTGTGTGTTATAAAAGACAGAGGCTAGAAAAATGAACCACATTTAAGGGCATAGAGCCATGCTACATTATTTAATACCTGTTCCTAGACTGAATTCTACAGTAACAGAGGGGTTTGTTATCACTCACCTAACAAAGTGGAACATGGACATTACATTAAAAGTATTCTAGCAACGGTAAAAATTATTCAATTTACTAAGCTCATTTGACCAGTAACTGTGCTGTGATTACATTTAAGAACATTCTTGTTTTAGAAATTAGACAATAAAGCTTTTGGGGAAAAAGGCATGTAGCTTACTCTCAAATAAGAAAAAAAGCATTTTGTATATGTGTGTATGTAATCATGTGCACACACACATGCACACAGGAGAAACAAACAATAAAACAAAAAGTTTAACACCAGATAGACACAGATGAAAAATATATAGTGTTCTCTGTGCTATTTCTATTTTTGCAATTTCTCTAAGTTTCAAACTCTTTCCAAATAAAAAGGAAAAACAAAACAAAATGAACATGAAAGCCAACTAACTAATTAGCCTAAGCCTGTTTGGTTCTAGGGCCCTATTCCCTACTGTATTTCCAGAACCCAACCAAAGTGTACTCAAATATCTGTTAAATGGTCAATTTTACTATACTAAATCAATCTCTCTAATAAAAGTAACTTGGGTAAACACTCTTTTATAAAAGATATTTGCAAGGAGGGAGGAAGAGATAGAGAATGGGTATAGTGCTAGAGCCTCTAGCTACAGCAAACAAACTCCAGGTGCATGCACCACTTTGGGCATCTGGCCTTATGTGGGTACAGGGGAATCAACCCAGGTCCTCAGGAATTGCAGGCAAGTGCCTTAACCCCTGAGCCACCTTTCCAGTTCTTAAACACTCTTTATATTCAAAAAATATATATGAACCTTTTGTATGAATTGTGCCCCCTTTCTTCCTCTTTCCCTACAAATCTTGGTAAAATAGATTACTTATGTAGAGTAATTTGTGAATGTTTAAGGACAAAAATACACTTAAGGTATATTTTCTCAAGTTTATCCCAATCAAAATAGCCCAAATTGGAAATTCCAAGAGATTCTTCTAGTATACCAATCTAGGCTTCAACTTAACATGCAAGTTTAAAGGAGGATTAATTAAAACTAAAGAAGTCATACGGAAACCTACTCTTTGTTAGCTAATTTATATATATGTACACACACACACACACACACACACACACACACGGATCCTAGCTACCAATGTATAGACTTGTGTGTGAACGGGAACCAAAAATAGGTACCAGAAACCAGTAAGCTGGTAAAAGGCTATAAGGGAGGGAGGAAAGGGACGGACTTAAGTGTATGGTAATGCACATATGTAAGTAGAAGAACTGATTACAGGGAGGGGAATGGCCTAAGCGAGGCCATGGGAAGAGAATGCATAAAAGAAGAGCAGGGGGAGGGTCAATCTAAACTCAAGATATTGTGAATAAGACATGTAAAATTACTTTTTTGAATAAGGGCACGTCTAGAAGCTGTAGAGTGTTACTAGAAAATTTTCAGTACCTGGGATGGGATACCTTCCAGTGAGTTGTTGGCCAAGGAGGTCCCTGTAGCCTCCAAAACGTTAAAGGCTTTTGCCAAAGCCCTTGGTTTCCCTTGAGAAATAGATAGTAAGACCCTATTGCTGAAGACATCTCTTGCCTGAGAGGCAAGGTCACTGAGAAAGCAAGCTGGTGTGGAGCAGAAAACCTTCTCCCTGTAGACCAGCCAACTGAAAGCTGGAAAAAGCTGCACTGCATGCAGCGTATGGGAGACAGAAGTCATCAACAGTGAAAATAGTGGATGCTGAATATTCAAGCTTGGCCAGACAGGCCCCAATGACTGAACGGGTGCAATAGTGGCATGTCTACTCTTGGGGTAACCAACTGCTCTGTAATTGGACTGAAGGCCCTCTCTATGGGAGGGAATACATACCTGGTACTGAAAAACCTAAGTAAAAGTCTATGGTAGGTGAGGTCATGAGCCTTAGGGGTATAAGCCTGCTCTTGTCTGACTAAAGGTATATATTATTCCCACCAAAGTGTCCTGAAAGCACTACACTTAATGTTCATATTCACATATTAACGCTACTCTCACTTCTGGTTAGAGAATCTTCTCTTTTCAGATGGCAATGACCACTGGGATGACCCAAAAGGCAACATAGTGCTGGGAAGAAGGGATGGAGGAGTGCCCAGCACTGAAACACCTCTGTCACACCCTCCAATGCTCAGGGACCATTGCAGAAGAGGGGGTGGATAGAATGGAAGAGCCAAAGGAAGGGTATGACCTCTTACAATGCAACTGCCCAGGCAGAAATTGGCCTCGATATCCATGACCTTGCAGTGACTAGCAATACCCCCACAAGACCCTCAAAATAGAAGAAAAAGATGATGACATCAAATTAAAAAAGAGACTAATGGAGGGAGGGAGGGGATATGATGGAGACTGGAGTTCTAAAGTGGAATGGGGGGAGGGGAGGGAAATATCAGGTGGGTATTTTTGTATGTAAGTATAAAAGTTGTCAATAAAAAGTAATAATTAAAAAATATACAGATAAAAAATAAAAAGAGTTGGGCTAAAGTACTATGTGGGGATATAAATGCTGTGCATAGACACCACAAGTTGCTACAGAAAAATTTCAGGGCCAGGCATGGGAAAATGCCTAGTGACTTGAGGCTCCTGAGGTCCTAAAAAAATGCAGGCTATTGCGAAGGTTCTTGGTTGCTTGCCAGAACTAGAAGGGAAACCCTGTTGCTGAAGAAACCTCATCATTAGGCTGTAGCACACTGAGAACTCAAGTAAGTACTGAGCTGGAAGTTTCCTCCCTGCTGACTGTCAAAAGTGCTGGAAAGTGGGTTTCTGGTTGAGATGATGTTCACCTAACCATGCCTCACCTCATGGGGAAGGAAAGGCAAGACCTTTAGGGTTCAATGAGGATTTTAGGGGTTTGCAGATTTTAGCAGACTGCCAGTGGGATGGCACGGACGAGCCAAGAGGAGCAAAGTAGGGCATCCCCATGCCCTTGTGTAGCCCGCCAGTTCCACAATCCCCTCAAGCAGCTGTTCCAGCCACAGGCTCCTCCTGCACTAACGGCAGGCTAGCATTACTCCGCCCTAGGCTTTCCCGCCACTGCAGAGCTCCACATGCAAATGCTGTTCCAACTTACTGCCAAACCCCCCCCCATGTGGACCCAGGCCATCAGGCTAGCATCCCCCCACGCCTAGGTGTTCCTGCTACCAGGGAGCTCCACGCATGATCACTGTCCCACTTGCTGCCCCCCCCATGTGGAGCCAAGCCAGCAGGCTGGCATTCCCCCACCATAGGTTTTCCTGCCTCTGCGGAGCTCCAACCTGTGAATGCACTCACCGACATCCCCCCACCCCTGTGCATGGACCCAAACCAGCAGGCTAGCATCCCCCATCCCTAGGCATTCCTGCCACCAGAGAGCTCAATGCGAGACTGCCATCCCACTTGATCCCCCCATCCACCCCTCCATTCGAGGACCCAGGTCAGCAGGCTAGTGTCCCCCCTCCCTAGGCTGTCCTACCACAGGTGACCTCCATGGGTGACCCACTCGCTGCTACCCCCCCTCACAGATCCAGACCAGTAGCCTAGTGCTCCCCTATCCCTACATCCGCCACAGGGGACCTCTACAGACGACCACCTTTCCACCCACTGCCCTGCCCTGTGTGGGCCAGGTCCTACTGGACTTCCTGCAGGCTACTCTGACCGGCCAGCAGGCTATTCTTCATCCCCCCTTCCATTTCCCCGCCACCCCATGGGGACAGCCAACAATCCCCCCTGCACTTCACCTGACAGCAGCAGTCCCATATCCCTGCCCTGCCTTGTCACAGGACCCAACAGTCCCACCTATACCCTGCTACATGGTCCCAACAGACCACTGTCCCATCACCTCACACCTCAGCATCGTGGAACCACCACGCATTCCCATCCTCTCCCCTCCTCCGCAGCCCTACTGCAATACTAGTCTGTTTTGTCCCATTTCCCTCTACCCCGTTCCTTGGGCCATCTGACCACATAGTCCCATACCTGAACCACCAAACAACAAGCACCTTCATTAGGTCCTCCTTCCCTTGAGCAGGCAGGCTCCACTGCCATCACTAGCTGAATCAAAGCAAACATAAAAGGGAATAACCATTGAAAACACTTCAAGGGTAAACCACAGCTTCCTCCTAAATTAATTAAGTTTCCTACACTGAGATGGACAGACCACAGTGCAAAAAGGAATAACTTGAAAAATCAAATGCAAGTAAATCCAACAAGACTTCCCAGTCCCACAATGGATGTCTCTAGTCAAAACATAGAGACAATAAGATCAGAACCTGAAAATGAAGAGACAAGCTATGCAACCCCGGCCAAGCAAATAGCAGAACTTGCAGAAACTCAACAAAGAGCCAATAATTGTATGAATGCTGTCCTTGCTAGATTAGATCTGATAGAAAAGAACCATGAAAGGGTTCCAAAGACAGTTAAATGACCTGAAGGAGAGTGAAAAAAAAAGAAGACGACCACAATAACCAGCTGGAAATGCAAGGATGAATTCCAAGAAGCATTAAGAAAATCAGACAATGACATGAGAAGGGAATTCGAGAGGGATGGAAACTACATAAAAAAGCAGTAGAAAATATAAACCAAATTAACAAGCTCAAAACTCTATAGAAGTTCTCAAGAATAGAGTCAGCCAAGTGGAGGATAGAAACTCAGAACTGGAAGACACAACAGAAGAAATGGTTCTTGAGTCTAAGTGTTTCAATACGTTCAAAAATTCTTGTGAACAGAACAGAAGGGAACTGTGGGATGCCCTTAAACATTCCAACATTCGGATCATGGGAATACCAGAAGGGGAAGAAATTCAGATCAAAGTCATGGAGAACTTATTCTATAAAATTATCAAAGAAAACTTTTCCACTCTCTCAAAAGAAAGTTACATCAAGTAACAAGAGGCTAAAAGAACTCCAAACAGACTGGACCAAAGGAGAAATTCTCCAAGACATATTATCATTAAGACTCTAAATATCAATAACAAAGAGAAAGTCCTAAAAGCAGTTAGGGAGAAACAATACATTATATATAAAGGTAACCCCATCAGAATTACTTCAGAGTTCTTAATGGAAACCCTGAAGGTAAGAAGGGCCTGGAATGGAAAATGCAAAGTCTAAGAACTTATGGCACCCAGCAAAAGTATCCCTCATAATAGATTGTGAAAGAAAAACTTTCCACGATAAAACTAAGCTTTATAACTATATGAACACAAAGCCAAACCTACAGAGAGTACTTCAGGGACTCCTCCACACAGAAGAATCAAATAACCAACCTCAAGTGCCTACAAGAAGCATATCACAATAATTAAACTCAGATAAGGCGCAAAAACTATAATTCGAAGAAAACACCAAAGCACTTATACCACCACAATATGGCAGGGATTAAATCAAACCTCACAGCTATTACCCTAAACATTAATGGTATTAATTCACCCATCAAGAGACATAAGCTAACAGGATGGATCAGAAAATTAGACCCCTCAATCAGCTGTCTTCAAGAAACCCACCTCACCACTAGAGACAGACACCTCCTCAGTGTGAAAGGGTGGAAAATGATATTCCAAGCAAATGGAAGTAAGAAACAAGCAGGTGTAGCTATACTAATATTGGATAAAATAGTCTTCAAAGAGCTGGGCGTGGTGGTGCACGCCTTTAATCCCAGCACTCGGGAGGCAGAGGTAGGAGGATCGCTGTGAGTTCGAGGCCACCCTGAGATTGCATAGTTAATTCCAGGTCAGCCTGGGCCAGAGTGAGACCCTACCTTGAAAAACCAAAACAAACAAACAAACAAACAAAAATAGACTTCAAACCAGGGCTGGAGAGATGGCTTAACAGTTAAGGTTCATGCCTGCAAAGCCTAAGGACCCAGGTTCGATTCTCCAGGTCTCACATAAGCCAGATCTACATGGTGGCACATGTGTCTGGAGTTTGTTTGCAGTGGCTAGAGGCCCTGGTGTGCCCATTCTCATTCTCTCTCTCTCTCTCCCTCCATCTGTCTCTAACAAATAAATAAAAATAAAATCTTTTTTTAAAATAGACTTCAAACCAAAAGCAATCAAAAAAGACAAAGAAGGTCACTTCTTACTTATCAAGGGAAAGATCCAACAAGAGGATATTACAATAATCAATATTTGTGTATGAAACACAGGTGCACAATTCATAAAACAAAACAGAAATAACCACCAACACCATCATAATTGGGGACATCAATATCCACTACACCATCAAAATTGGGGACTTCAATACTCCACTATCAGCAATACATAGATCTTCCAAACAGAAAATTAACAGGGGAGCTCAACAAAACCATAGATCAATTAGACCTAACGGACATCTACAGAACATTCTACCTAAAATCCACAGATTACACATTCTTCTCAGCAGCCCATGGAACATTCTCTAAAATAGATAATATACTAGGTCATAAAGCCTGTCTCCATATATTTAGGAAGATCAACATAATTTCCTGCATGATATCAGATGACAATGCTGTATTGCTAGAAATTAACAACAAAAGATGTGCCAGGAATCCTACCAGCTCATGGAAACTGAAAAACACACTTTTAAGCAATAAATGGGTAGTGGAAAAAATAAAAAATGAAATTGCAACATCTCTAGAAATGAATGACAATGAGAACACGACGTACCAAAACTTATGGGACACAATGAAGGCAGACCTTACGGGGGAAAATTATAGCACTAAATGCCTTCATAACAAAGACAGAGAGATCCCAAATCAATAACCTAACCATCCACCTAAAGGCACTGGAAAAACAAGAAGAATCCAACCCAAAAAGCTCCAGATAGAAAGAAATAATTAAGATCACAGAAGAAATTAATGAATTGGATACTAAAAATCAATTAGGAAAATTGATGAAACAAAGAGCCAGTCCTTTGAAAAAATGAGATCGATAAACCGTTGGCCAGTTTGATCAAGTGAAAAAAAGAGATGCTTCAAATTAACAAAATTAGAAATGAAAAGGAGAGGTCACAACAGACATAAGTGAAATTGGGAGAATCATCAGGATTTATTTCAAAAACCTCTACTCACAATACTCAATAAGATGGAGGAAACGGATGAATTCCTCGACACGTACCACCTACCAAAGCAAAACTCAGAGCAGATTAATCTCCTAAACAAACCTATCATACCCACCAACATTGAAAAGGTAATCTAAAACCTCCCCAAAAAGAAGAGGCCAGGACCAGATGGCTTCTCAGCTGAATTTTATCAAACCTTCAAGGAAGAACTCAAACCAATTTTTCTCAAACTGTGCCACACAATTGGAGAAGAGGGAAAGTTCCCCAATTCCTTCTATGAAGCTAGTATCACCCTAATACCAAAATCAGGCAGAGATGCCACAAGAAAAGAAAACTATAGGCCTATTTCCCTGATGAACTTAGATGCAAAGATCCTGAACAAAATCCTCGCAAACTGAATTCAACAACACATCAAAAGTATTATCCACCTTGATCAAGTAGGCTTCATCCCAGGAACACAGGGTGGTTCAACATATGGAAATCTATCAATGTAATACACCACATAAATAAGCTTAAACACAAAAACCACATGATTATTTCGATAGATGCAGAAAAGGCCTTTGACTAAATAGGCATGGATGGTTTATAATTCAACATAATAAAGACTATATATAAAGCTACTAAAGCCCAAATAATACTTAATGGAGAGAGACTGAAGGAATTCTCATTGAGATCAGGAACAAGACAGGGGTGTCCACTCTCACCTCTGCTCTTCAACATAGTACTAGAAGTACTAGCTCAAGCAATAAGACAGGAGAAAGAAATAAAAGGGATACAAATTGGAAAGGAAGCAGTTAAGTTAGCCCTATTCACAAATGACATGATTCTATACATAAGTGAACCGAGAACCTCCATCTCAAAACTCTTAAAGGTGATTAACTCCTTCAGCAAAGTAGCTGTACAAAGCACAAAATCAATGCACAAAAATCAGTAGTCTTTCTGTATGCAAGACAAAGATACAGAGAAAGAAATAAGCAATATTGTCCCATTTTCTTGTTAATTTTTTTTTTATTTTTATTTATTTATTAGCAACAGACACAGAGAGAAAGAAGGAGAGAGAGAGAGAGAGAATGGGCACACCAGGGCCTCCAGCTACTGCAAACAAATTGCAGATGCATGCACCACCTTGTGCATCTGGCTTACATGGGTACCTAAACAATAATAATAATAATAATAATAATAATAATAATAATAATAATAAACCTCAATCAACCCACTCACAAAATGGGGCAGAGAACTGCACAGGTAGTTCTCAGAGTAATAAATACAAATGGCAAACACACATTTAAGAAAATGTTCAAAATCCCTAATCATCAGGGAAATGCAAACTAAAACAACTATGAGATTCCACCTTACCCCACTAAGGATAGCGAGCATTAAAAAGTCTAATGACAACAAATGTTGGCAAGGAAATGTAACATGGTATGGAAAGCAGTATGGTGACTCCTGAAAAGGCTGACTACAGAGTTACCAACAGATCCAGTTATTCTCTTACTGGGCATTTACCCTAAAATCTCTATGCCTCAGTTCAGAGACTTGCTCAACCATGTTTATAGCTGCTCAATTCATAATAGCAAAGAGCTGGATTCAACCCAGATGTCCATCACTAGATGAATGGATAACCAAGGTGCAGTATATCTATACAATGGAATTCTACATAGCAGTAAAGAAAAATGACACAATGAAATCTGAAGAACAATGGTCGAACTTGGAACAGATCATTCTTAGTGAATTCACCCAATCATAGAAAGATAATTATTACATGGTCTCACTCATCTGTGACTCCTAGCTTGAATCTGTCTGAGATGCTGTCATACCTAGTAAGTATCTTTAGGATTGGACAATAGGGAGGGTGGGGTGGGAAGGGAGGGAAAGGGTGGGGGGGGACACAAAACTGGACCCAAATGGAAATGGTACCATAAAATCCTATATCCTGAAAGATAGACTAAAAGGTTGAACCTTCATTGGGTTCTTAGAGGGAACACCTGAATCACAGGTCCCTGGAGAGGGTATGATGAAGACTAACCTTAAGCTTCTCCTGTTTCTTACTTTCTCTCCCCCTCTTCTCACTCTTCTCTCTTTCTATTTTATACTACCTATTTTTTTCTTCCTTCTTTTCCCTTGGTGCTGACCTGTAACTCACAGTACCAGTATGCGGTTAACATCCACAATGAGCTGTTGATCAGAGACCTACAAGGTGTCCCCAAAGAAGACAATTTCTGTCAGAGTACTTGATGATCCACCAAAGGTTAATGGTAAGACCCTACTGGTGAAGACACCATATGCTGTTGGTACAGAACATGGAGGGACGTGGCTGAAATCTGGAAGAGAGTCAGTCCCCAGACAGCTTGTCTAGTGCCAGAAGGTGCTACATGATCATGAGCCATTGGGGGAAAATGACCAACATCTGTCCAAGCAACTCACAATCTAAGCTGCTCAGCAGCAAACAACCTGACGTGATGCTCACACAAGTGCAATAGTGGCCCAAAGCCATGCTGGGTAACCAATTGCTCTTGATTTGGCTAACAGATCCACTCAGTGGAACAGAACCCATAACTGGAACTGGGAAACAAGTCAGAACCATATCCAGAAAATAAGCCCGCTCTCCAACATCAAGCTCCCACCCATCATGAGCTACAAGAGGGCCTACATCTATTATATTCTCTCTAATATAATAATGGTTATCCCATTTATCTGGTGCTGACTTCACTCTGTGTTGGAGAATTTGATTCTCTTTTTCAGACAGACGCAGAACCTGAGGAGAGAATCAGGCCATCACAGCTCACCAGGGCCCCAGCTGAAACCATGGAGTAATTGGGAAAATGAGCAAGAGTGCTGCTTTCTTGGTGAATCTGGTACCAACACAAGGATGAAAGAGATATATACAGAGAACACTCAACTCCTACCAAACCATATATCCAGAGACACGGACGGGGGTTCCCAAGACCTCATCACTGAAGTAGCCTTAAAACGAACCCAACATGACTCAGGGAAATTCACGGAAGAGAGGGTGGAAAGATTGTTAGAGCTACAAGTTGGGACATTATGCACAGAGACATTGCCTCTTCCCCATAACTGATGGCTACCCCACAATGCACGACCCACATTCCCCAACAAGGAGGGTCCCTTCAGAGAGGAGAGGACAGGGAGGAGGCTAATGATGGTACCAACATGGCTGAATCCACACTATGTATATAACTAATTTAAAAAGTGCCAGAAAGTGCTATGTAGCCCGCTGGAGAAGTCATCAACTGTCTTAACCAGCAGTGGACCCTGCAAGCTACACAACTGAGCATCCAGACAACACGTGCCCACTAGAAGAAAAGAGAACAGGTTTCAACACCAGAGCATGGGCTCAATATAGCTAGAGCACTCTGTCAGGTTCTAGCACAAACTTTCATTGGATTTTACTTCTATTATTAGCTACCATTTACTAACCAACTATGCCCTCAAAAGCAACTATGCTTATTTATATTGTACAAATAAAAAATGAATTCAGAGAAAAGAACTGATAGAAGAATTATGACTCAAATCTAAGGCTGCTTTCTCCAAAGTCCGTGGTTTTCCTACTATGTCTCTGGTAGGAACCAAGAACATTCTAGGACACATCCATGATAACTGCTTTTCACTGACTAGACACCCCCCAAAAAAGATAGCAAGCCCTTACTGATTCATCATCCAATCAGGTAGTTTGTGGTGAAGGTAGAGAGCTGAAAGGGATAGAAAAAAATTCTTATACAAAGGACTTAGCTGATATACGATGTACAAGCATCAATGGTCAATAAGTTGCCTTATTTAAGACAGAAGTTGCCTTTTTAAAAATGGTTACAAATACTTGGTTTTAAAAATGATATTAAAGTATATTTCATAGTTGGGCGTGGTGGTGCAAACCTTTCATCCCAGCACTTGGGAGACAGAGGTAGGAGGATCACCATGAGTTCAAGATCACCCTGAGACTACAGAGTGAATTCCAGGTCAGCCTGGGCTAGAGTGAAACCCTATCTCGAAAAAGCAAAAAAAAAAAAAAGTGTATTTCAAACAGAAACCGACAACGCATTATCTACCCACAATCTGAAAGATGATTACTCTAAACTGATAAAAATATATCCTCCTTAAGGGATTATATATGTAATCTTTTGTATTTTTTTCTTTAGTTATTTTCAAAGGGGAAGGGGGGGTTGGACCAGTGCACCAGGGCCTCTTGCTACTGCAAATGAACATCAGACATATGCACAAACATGTGCATCTGGCTGTATATGGGTATGGGGGAATCAAAATCGGGCCATCATGCTTTGCAAGCAAGTGCCTTTATCGACAGAGCCATCACTCCAGCCCCTTTATACATATCTTAATAGTGGAATAGTGGTTGACACACTGCCCTTTACAAACATTCACTCACTTAAGTACTAACTAATGTGGATACCCACTTATCACTTCATGGTTCTATAAAACACCCTCGGAGAACTGCACAGGGAGTTCTCAGAGGAAGAAATACAAATAGCAAACACACATTTAAGAAAATGCTCAACATCCCTAATCATCAGGGAAATGCAAATTAAAACAACTATGAGATTCCACCTTACCCCAGTAAGGATGGCTAACATAAAAAAAAAAAAAAACAATGAAAACAAATGCTGGCGAGGCTGTGGAGAAATAGGAACAAGTTTTCACTGCTGGTGGGACTGTAAAATGGTTCAACCACTATGGACACCTATATGGAGACTCCTGAAAAGGATGACCATAGACCTACCAATGGATCCAGTTATTCCCTTATTGGGCATTTACCCTAAAGGCTCCAAGCCTCAGATCAGAGACATTTGCTCAACCATGTTTATAGCTGCTCAATTCATAATAGCAAAGAGCTGGAATCAACCCAGGTGTCCATCACTAGACGAATGGATAACAAAGATGTGGTATATCTATACTATGGAATTCTACGTAGCAGGAAGGAAAGATGAAATAAGGAAATTTGAAAAAAAAAAAGGTCAAACACGGAACAGATCATCCTCAGTGAGCTCACCCAAGCACAAAAAGATAATCGTAGCATAGTCTCGTTTATCTGTCGCTCCTAGCCTGAATCCATGTGACATGCGGCCAAACCTAATAAACACTCTGAGGCCCAGACAAGAGGGAGGGTGGGATGGAGGGAGGGTAAGGATGGGAGGGAACGAGAGGGTGGGGGGGAGTACAAGGGGCGGGGATACAAAATGGGACCTAAAAGGAAAAGATACTATAAAACCCTTTACTCTGAACAACAGGCTAAAACATTGATCCTTCAGCAGGCCCACAGACGGAACACCTGAACCACAGGAACCTGGAGAGAGCATCATGAAGGCCAACTTTAATCTTGTCCTGCTTCTCTTTCTCTTCTCTCTCTCTCTCTCCCCCTCTCTTTCTATACTCACTTTCTCTTTTATATTATCTTTTTCCTCCCTCACCTTCCTAGGTGCAGACTTATAACACGCATTGCCAGCACGGGGTGAACGTCCAGAACGAGCTGTTGATCTGAAACACCTACAAGGTTTCCCAAAAAAAGACAGACTTCTGTCAGAGTTATTGATGACCCACCAAAGGTTAATGGTAAGACCCTACTGTCGAAGACAGCATACGTGTGAGACCAAACACAGAGAGACTTGGCCAGAATCTGGAAGAAGGTCAGTCCCCAGACAGTTAGCTAGTCTAGTACCAGAGGGTGCTACACGAGCAACTGGGGGAAAAGGTCCAACATTGGTCCAAACAACTTGCAGACTAAGATACCCAGCAGGAAACAACTTGACGTAATGCTCATACAAGTGCAGTAGTGGCAAACAGCCATGGTGGGTAACCAACTGCTCTTGATTTGGCTAACAGATCCACTCAGTGGAATGCAACTCATTGCTGGAACTGGGAAATAAGTCAAAACCAGGTACAAAAAATGAGCTCAGTCTCCAAGATCAAGATACCACCAAATGTGGGCTAGAAGAGAGCCAACACATATAAAATTCCCTCCAAAACATATATGGTCATCCCTTCTATCTAGTACTAACTTCTCTCTCTGTTGGAGAATTTGATTATCTTTTTTCAGGTGGACAACGAACCTGAAGGGAGGATCAGCTAACCACACCTCACCAGGGCCCCAGCTGAAACCATAGAACAACGCAGGGGAAGGGCAAGAAAACAGCATTCATGGAGATCACGACACCAGAAAAAGGCTGAAGGAGATAAACACAGAGAACATCCAACTCCAACTAAGCCAGATATCCAGAGACACAGAGGCTCCCAAAACCTCATCACTGAAATATAACTAAAATGACCCCAAGGTGGCTCAGGGAAACTTGCGGAAGAGGGGGCGGAAAGATTGTTAGAGTCACAAGTTGGGGCATTATGCACAGAGACTGGGGCCTAACCCCCAGAACTCTTGACTAACCTCACAATGCATGACCCACATTCCCCATTGATGAGGGTCCCTTTGGAAGAGGGAGGACAGGGAGGAGGACAATGGAACCAATACTATGAATGTAAAATCAGAATAATATAAATAAAAAATATATATTAAAAAAACACCCTCATATAAATGTAATGACCTTTTAAAGATTTAAAATGTATTAAAATGTTTTTTTTTTTTCTATAGACAGGGTCTCATGTAGCCCAGGCCAGCTTCAGACTTGCTATGCAGCCTTGAACTTTTCCTTCCTGCCTCCACCACCTCAGTGTTGGAATTATACTAGTGCACCAAAATTTTTTATGTGGTGCTGGGGATGGAACCCAGGGCTTTGTGCATCTAGGCAAGTACTGAACCAACTGAACTATATCACCAGTTCTAAATAACCTTTAAAATATTGTATGTATGTATGTATGTATGTATGTATGTATGTATGTATGTATGTACATACGTATGTATGTATGCATGCGTGCATGTATTTGTGGGGGGCACTGTATGTATTCGAGTGGGAGGGCACTTCAGGCTCTTTTGCTAGTGTAAATGAAATGTCTACCCAGCATTATGTGGATGGCTGAGGAATTAAACCTGGGCTGGTAGACTTTGCAAACAAGCATCTTTAAGCACTAACCCATCTCTCTAGCCCTCCTAAAATACTTTAAAAAATAAGTCATTTCCCTTTTGTTCACTAACAGTCTAAGCCAATCCCCTCTGCCTTCTCCTCCTATTTCTTCTTATGAGACATATTCTCACTCTGTAACCCAGGCTGACCTCAAACTTGCAGCAATCTTCCTGCCTAAGCCTCCTGAGCACTGGGATTACAGGTGTGCACCACCACGATTGGCTGAAGCCCCTAACTGTTAGTACCTGGACACCAGATACTTAGCAGTGGCATCACAGAGGCTTCCTTGGATTGCATGGCCAATTCCCTAGTTCAGAAGCACTGGTCCCACCATCCAGTGGGTTCTGTTCCTAAAAAATGAGCTGCTGGGATTTCTCCCTCAAAGAATTCCTCTTCCTAATCAGAGAGGAAGCACCCTCAGCACTGTGCTCTGACATCACAGTTCCCCACACTCTGGAAATGACATGGACACTTAAATGCTTCATTTCAATGGCCTTTTCTGAGCTCCACGAAGATACATGACAGTGCCATTATGGCTCAGAATATTTTACCATGGCCAGAACTGTAGCTCACTTCCTAAAATAATTCTATTAGAGGTTGCAAACCAGTGGTCTGTGGGTTGAATCCAGCCCACAGATCTGCCTGGTTTTGTCTTGTCAGTGTTAAAAAATTGTACTGAATTTTAAAATAGGATGACTCCATATAAAACTTTATGCACTTAGCTTTTATCTGAAAAATATCAGACTAGGGCCGGGCCTTTAATCCCAGCACTTGGGAGGCAGAGGAAGGAGGATCACTGTGAGTTCGAGGCCACCCTGAGATGACATAGTGAGTTACAGGTCAGCTTGGGCTAGAGTGAGACCCTACCTTGAACCCCTCCCCACCAAAAAATCAGACTATTAAGCAACTACAGGCTAAAGCTGTGTTACAGCCATACCCCTTTTATTTAGAAAGGCCAGTTCCTACACTCCCTGAAAGCCATACATACTGTAGTCTAGACATGCTTCACTTATTTACAGATGTGCTACGGTTGTAGCACTTCAAATATATTCACAAGACAGTATGGAAATCTCAGCTCTGTCAAATAGAATGCTATTGATGCAGTAATTTGGGGCACAGTAAGTCATTACGTCAGGCAAGAAAAGGTATTAAGCACCCTGGCTGGCTCCTCCCATTAAAATCTCAGAAGCAGCAAATGACCCCTAAAGAGGCAATAAGATCCAGGTGCACAATCCTGATGGGTGAGGGAAACATCTCTTAAGTTTAAAGGAAAGTCTGTCTTATCTTGAGAGGCTGATTAATATTTAATAATGAATCAGCCATTTATCTTTTCTTTTCTTTTTTCTTTTTTGAGGTAGACTCTCATGTAGCTCAAGCTGGCCTTAAACTCACTCTTTGTAGGTGAGGCTAGCCTCAAATTTCTGATCTTCCCAAATGTTGGCATAACAGGAATGTGCCACTACACTCAGCTAAAAATGAAAAAAAAAATCACTTTTTTTTCTGAACCATTTGGCCAAATAATAACTGTTAGACAAAAAAGTGTGTGTAGCTGCGAATGGTGGCACACAGCTTTAATCCCAGAACTTGGGAAGTAGAGGCAGCTACATCACTGTGAATTCGAGGCAAATCTGGAACTATAAAATGAATGCCAGGTCAGTTGGGGCTAGAGTGAGACACTACCTGGAAAACAAACAAAAAAAGTGTGTGTGTGTGTGTGTGTGTGTGTGTGTGTGTGTATAAAACCTTGGAACTATCATCCATTTTGCTGCTGCTTTGGAAGTTTTGTTTTTTTTATTTGAGAGAGAGAGAGAGATAGGGAATGAGGGAATGAGGGAGAGACAGAGTGGGCACACTAGGGCCTCCAGCGATTGCAAACAAACTCCAGAAGCATGTGCCACCTTGTGCATCTGGCTTATGTGGGTCCTTGGGAATTGAACCTGTGTCCTTAGGTTTTAAAGCCACGTGCCTTAACCACTAAGACATTTCTCCAGCCCAGAAGTTTTGATTTTAGATAACACGTATTGCATATTACTTATGTATCAGGCACTGTGCTAATTCTTTACCTCATTTAATTCCAATAGTAATGCCCACAGTTTACAAATGAGGAAAATGAATCAAGGCACAGAGAAGGTAAATCATTTGTCTGCCACCACAGTGCTAACCCTTGGAGTTAGAAAGCAAGTTTGACGTCTATGTTTTTAACCACTGTTCTTGATATTGATGGCTATCTAGTAAGACTCTGATGATGTCGTAACTTTAAAAGGCAGATTTACAACAAACTGTCTTGAAAACAAGAAAATTTTTACTAGACTAAATTTTTCATGTTTAATAGATGAGAAGTGTTGTATACTGCGGCATGATGTTTTACTGACAAATATTTCAACGTTAGGACTTTTTGTACATGTATATAAAAGTGTCACAAAATATCATGGGAGAGATAGGGAAATGATCATCGTTATTTCTCCTAAAATGTATCTAAACATTTCAAAAATAAACATCCTATAAAATGCTCATTACAGTGGAAACCATTTGAAAGACACATATTTGCTATGTATAGTTCATATTTGTTATACTCTCAAAAGAAACATACTATGCAACCAAAGTATTATTTGTAATAAAGTCAATAAAAACATTTTCAAATAAGTAGATCCCCAAAAGCAAACAGAAGCATATTCAGATTTAATTTAAACTCAATACTCCTGAAATGAATGTTTGTCATTAACAACCTATACACAGAAATATTTATACATATGCCTATATCTCGTGTATCCATGGAATTTCTACCAAGAGATCATAGAAAAAAAAAAACAAAAACCATTTAAGCAGCAACGAACACATTCACTGAGCTAGTAACACTCTATGAGAAAAGGAATCACAGCCCCAGAGAGAAATGTCTGATTCTAGAACTGTGACAAAGAATATACAGGAGAAGCCTGGAGCATTTATAGTGCTAGAATATAAGGAAGTAATAAAGCAAAACAAATTTTATAATGATGGGGGCATGCCAAAACAATACAGGTGCCAACTCAAAGAGCCCTCAACGGCCAAAGCTGGGAAAACCAGAACTCTAAAGGAAAGTAGATTATGAGCCAAAGTATAAAATAAGCATCCCTGAGCCCATAGTGATATACAGAAAGGATAAAGTAAGTGTGAAAGTGAGATAGATAAATTTCCTATGTCCAAGAATTCCAAATAGCTGGTGCACATCATTTATTTTCAAGGAGACAGAGTATAACTTTCCCTAAGTACAGAATGCACACTGGCTTCTTTCCAAAGAACAAAATACAGATGGCTTTTCAATAGAGAAACCTGGCAAACACAGTCTCAGCCAGGTGGATCAAGGTCAACATGAACAGTGAGAAGCCACATCCATAGGACATATACTGGGTATGGTATAAGCATCAAATGGCACACTATAGCTTTCCTCTAGATCCTTTCTCTAATCCATAACCTGAGTCTAATCATGAGCACAACATGTGACAAATCCCAACTGAGGAATATTCTATAAAGTACCTGATCAGTGGGTACCCCACAGCACGGTCAAGGCCTTAGCAAACAGGGACAGTGTGAGAAAGTGTCACAGTCCAGAGGAGCCTCAGGAGATTTATCAGCCAAGCGTGAGTTTCTTATATGGAATCTTGGGACAAAATACATACATACATACATACAATAAAAACCACCAGGTTAAAAAGTAACATCTAGGCTAGGGAAATGGTGTAGCAGTTAAGGCATTTGCCTGGGGAGCCTAAGGACCCTGGTTTTATTCCCCAGGATCCACATAAGCCAGATGCACAATGGGGGCATATGCATCTGGAGTTCGCTTGCAGTGGTGAGAGGCCCTGGCGAGCCCATTCTCTCTCTCTCTCTGCCTCTTTCTCTCAAATAAATAAACTAAACATTAAAAAAAATTAACATCTGAATAAAGTATAAACTTTAGTTACTCAAAATAGTGCATTAATGGACTGGATCATGTTAAAATAAGCTGCTAAGAATATGGAAACCTGAGTATAGGATTTTGTATTCTTTTCTCAATTTTGTAAAATTAAACCTGTCGGAAAAAGTCTATTTCAAATAAGAAAAAAAAAAATACCTCAATATGGTCTACGAGGCCTGACACAGGAGTTTCTTTATTCACATGTCCAGCAGTGAATGCACCTTCTTTTTCAGTAGTCTAGAAATCTGTGAAAATAAAAAAAAGATATTTATCCTTTTGCTAATTTCCTAATTCAATATATAAAATGTTACAGTTTAAAACATCAAGAACACAGCCCACTACTTATCTTCTGAAGGTTTCCATGGCATAGCTGGTTGCAACTTCCCATCCTGACCTTCATTTAGAAAAGACAGTCTTAAACCCAGTCCTATGATGTACACAATAAGATTTTGTTGTTGTTGTTGTTTTGGTTTTTTGAGGTAGGGTCTAGCTTTAGCCCAGGCTGACCTGGAATTCACTCTGTATTCTCAGGGTGGCCTCAAACTCTTGGCAATCCTCCTATCTCTGCCTCCTGAGAGCTGGGATTAAAGGCGAGCACCACCATGCCCAGCTACACATAAGATTTTAATTGCATAGCTACCTTTACTATTTACATTTTTGAGTAGATAGATGCTTTCTAATTGATTAAATAAAGTGAATTTAAGAAAACAATTGGCTGTGAAAATTGAACCAGCTTAACTATATATTGCGAACTTTTATGCTTTTGTGTGCATTTGATTGTGTGTGTGTGTACACATGTACATCCATGCATGCATGTGTACATGTGTGGAGGTCAGAAGACAACCTCAGGTGTTGTTCCTGAGGTGACATCTACCTTTTCTTCTTCTTTTTTTCTTTATTAGTTATGTACATACTCAATGTATAAACTGCACATGTTGGTACTTATTTTATTTATTTAGTTAGTTAGTTAGTTGGTTAGTTATTTGAGAGAAAGAGGCAGAGAAAGAGAAAGAGAGAGAGATAATGGACACACCAGGGCCTCCAGCCACTGCAAATGCACTCTAGATGCATGCGCCATATTGGGCATCTGGCTTTAAGTGAGTACTGGGGAACTGAACTCAGGTCCTTAGGCTTTATAAACATGTGCCCAACCATCCACCTTTTTTGAGACAGGATTTCTAACTGGCCTAGAACTCTTGAAGTAGGCTACACTAGCTAGTCAGTAAGTCCCAGGGATCCTCCTATCTCCATCTCGCCAGTGCTAGTTACAAGTCTATGCCACCATGCCCAGCTTTTATTTTTGTAACTCTCAGATGCACCACAGATGTGTTCCTGCACATCTCTCACATTATGTATTATTGTAAGCTCTTATACGCTAATACATCTATGATTTATTTTTTAAAAAGTAATCAATCCCATTAACCCAGAAATTCAAATTTGTGGGATTTCCTAGTGAGTTTAAAAGTTTAGCATAAACATCATTAAAAATCATTTATTTAGCAATTTCTAACTTGATGATATTTATGAATCCATTCATTAGTCATTCATTTAACAAAATCTGAGCTTAAAATATCTCAAAGTGAGAGGAACATGCTGTTAGCTATAACTTGAGTAGGGTTAAATTCTATAGTAAATAGTCAGAAAAAGAAACAATTAAGGGGAGACAGAGAGATGGAAAGCTTCATGGAAGAAATGACATTAAAGCTGTATTGCAAAGAGTAGGTTCCAGTTTTAAAATCAAACCAATACAAATTTAAAGCTGGAAGTACTCAAACACATCCTCTATCCCAGTGGTTCTTAACTGGGCACAATTTTGCCCTACAAGAGACATTTGGGAATGTTTACAGGCACTTTCAGTTGTCACACTGAAGAAGAGCCCTACTGGCATCTGGTAGGTTGAGTCCAGGGATGTCTCTAAGCATCTTACAATGTACAAGATGGCTCATAACAATAAAGAATCACACAGCCCAAGATGTTAATATTTCTGGAGCTATGAAACACCAAAATGGGCAGGAGAGATGGCTTAAAGGTTAAGGGACTTGCCTGCAAAGCCAAAGGACTCAGGTTCGATTCCCCAGAACCCACATAAGCCAGATGCACAAGGTGGCACATGCATCTGGAGTTCATTTACAGTTGCTGGAGGCCCTGGCATGCCCATTCTCTCTCTCTCTCTCTCTCCATATATATATGTGTATATGTATATATATATCTTGCAAATAAATAAAAATTAAAAATAATAAACACCAAACCCAACTTCAATATGAACCATTGTATTACACAAGATGGTGACTAAATAAAGGATAGAGAGATTTAAAAACTTAAAAACTGACTAAAAGGGCACTATGATTAAAAGGCTTCATAGCCTCTTGTCCAGTTATAACTCACAACAAACACCAATATATGTTTCATACTAGAAAATATGTTAAAAAGAATATTGTCATGAGGTGGAAAAACTCTTGAGTAATCAAAGCCAACAGTCTTACAGGCATTCTTGATATAGCTTTACCAATCACTCAAAACAAGAATTATGACTACTGTACATTAAAAGTGATTACTGTATTTCTTCTTCTTCTTCTTCTTCTTCTTTTTTTTTTTTTTTGGTTTTTCAAGGTAGGGTCTCACTCTAGTCCAGTCTGATCTGTAATTCACTATGTAGTCTCAGGGTGGCCTTGAACTCATGGCAATCCTCCTACCTCTGCCTCCTGAGTGCTGGGATTAAAGGTGTGTGCCACCACGCCCGGCCTGTATTTCTTCTTATTTAATTTTTTAATTAGCCTGCTAGGTTTTAGCAATCATCGTGGCATTTTTCACACACAATTTTAGTGGGTTCCCCTCCCTTTTTCATTTCCCCTTCCCTTGTATCCCTCTTCTTCCTTTCTGTTCACATGTTACATGTTTCTTTTTGCCCTTCCTCCACCCTCCTTCCTTGTTAGCTTTAAAAAAATACTTTATTTATTTATTTATTTGAGGGAGAGACAGAAAGAGAGAGAATGGGCATGCCAGGGCATCCAGCCACTGCAAATGAACTACAGATGCATGTGTCCCCTTGTGCATCTGGCTTTTGTGAGTCCTGGAGAATTGAACCGGGGTCCTTTGGCTTTGCAGGCAAATGCCTTAATCGCTAAGCCATCTCTCCAGCCCCTTGTCAGCTTTTTTATGCATCTGGTTTTACAAGGGTACTGGGGAATTGAATCCAGGCCACCACACTTCGCCAACAAATGCTTTAACTTACAAGCCATCTCTCCAGTCCCTCCTGTCATCTTTTTAATTTTTTAAAAATTTATTTGCAAGGATGGATGGATGGATGGAGAGAGAGAGAGAGAGAGAGAGAGAGAGAGAGAGAATAGGCACACCATTGCCTCTTGCCACTGCAGACCAATTCCAGATGCATGTGCCACTTTGTTCATCTGGTTTTACATGGATACTTAGGAATCAAACCCAGATTGTTAGGCTTTGCAGGCAAGCACCTTAACCACTGAGCAATCTCTCCAACACCTTGTCATCTCTTATTAACTGCTTAGTCACCTTTCTAGCTTTTTAGGTTTTACTTACACACCCACGTTAATTGCTGTTCTAATCAAAATAGGTAGGAAGTGGACCAAGCTTAAAAGCCTACTAACAGGTGAATGGATAATGATGTTGTGGTACATAGACAAAAAGGAATTTTACCAAGTAGTTTAAAAGTGGAATTATGAATAGGCAGGAAAGGACATATCTGAAAAGAATTACCTAAGGTGACCCATACTCAGAAAGTCCCAAACGACATGTTCTCTGTCATGGGTGGATCCTAGAATGTAATGTTTATATGTAGGTATATAAAGAGGGACAAAGTTGAGCTAAACCTTATTTCTAAATAATACTACATTTACCATCTCTCCAATTCAGTTATGGAACATGGATTTGAATATAAGCAAAATTATAGTAAAACTTAAGCTGGAAGACTTACATATCGACCTAGATTGAGTTAATCCTTGGGGCAGGTCTTCCATACTCCATCAATTCTACCTAAGAGAGATCTGCATCTGGGCAGGATTAATCCCTTTTATTCAAAATCAACTGCTAAATTATCCTTCCATTTGATTGCAAGGAATCCATATTAAATGAATTTTCCAAAGGACTTGTACCTCCCCACTGCTAAACTGCTAAGCACCTGCTGCTTAGGGTATAAGGGCACTTTCCCAATAAATGAATCCACCTGGGCATCTTTTTTTATCCTTACTCTTCAGGCTTGTTTGGTTTGGTTTTGACAGGGTGTTTCATCTTTTGGGCTCAAGGAATCATCCTAACTAGCATGTCAGGTAGCTAGAACTATAGACATGCACCAACACGCCTAGCTATCTATCCTTGCTCTTGAATGCATAAAGAGAAAGCATCAGACGTGAAGAGAGGTGTAATCATGAAAAATGTTTAAAGCAATATAAACAAAATTTTAAAAGAGATATACATACTCCTTACCTCCAATGTTTCAATCAACAAAGCTTCAACTAAGACACCTTGTGCAGTTTGATATACTACAATTCATGGTTAAAAACTTTGACGAACAGGCTGAAAACTCTACCCTACAAAAAATGAAATGCCAAAGAGTTAAGATTCAAAGTGTGAAAGGTTTTTAAAAAGATGCAAAATGATACACTGAACAAATGAAAGATCATGAAAACATCAGTTAGCTGACTACATGAAATTTCAGTGAATCAAGTTTTTGTTTCATTAATGATAAGGACAAAGTTCCTTGGCTGCTTGGCCCAGGATGTTCCCTTCAGTCACCTCTCCTGCCTGAGGCACAGATACAAATGGCAGAAGGTACAAGGCTTTGCTGAGATTCTGCTTCAGAGAAAGCTAGCAAGAAGAGAAAACCATCTGGCATCTCTGCAGATTCCCAAGATCAAGTTATTACCTTCTAGTGCATTTGATTATAAAACTCTGCTGGGAGCTGGGCGTGGTGGCACATGCCTTTAATCCCAGCACTTGGGAGACAGAGGTATGAGGGTCACCATGAGTTCGAGGCCGTGCTGAGACTACATAGTGAATTGCAGGTCAGCCTGAGCTTAAAAAAAAAAAAAAAAAAAAAAAAAAAAAACCAAGAAAAAAAAAAAAACCAACAACAACTCTGCTGGGGCCCTTTAGGATAATGGGTTTTAAAAACTTAAATAACCCTCTAGTGAGCCTGATTAGTCTCTGGCAGTCTAGAACTTTGTAAATTCCCACAACTCAAAAGTACACCAAAGTCAGCAGCAGCAGTGAAGTAGGTCTTTCCCTCCATTTTTTTTCTCTACCACCAATTTCAATAAAAATTAGGGTTACTCACCCAGGAATAGGACACTAGATGCTTCCCCATAACCTAACCCATAAAATCACTAACCTACCATTCATGAATGACTTTTAACTTCCTTGTGAAGGAAGAAAATTACTTATCATAAATCTTTGTGAAATAATACAAAGAGTTAAAGATGAAAGCAGACTCTTCAGTTTCCCAACTGAGGATTTTAGCAACTCATGTAATAACAAGATATTTCAGGCTAAGGAAACAGCACTAGCAGAAGAGGGAAGTTTTTCCATAGAGACAAACTTTAGGCAACTATGGCAGAAGTGACAAAATTAGACATGCTGTGTTACTAGATGTGATGTAAGATGAACTGACAGCATATGTCCTTGGCCATCTGGCCAACAAAGTGTAATCTAACCCTAATTAAACATATAGACCTAATTTGCAGTCTGTATGAAACACAAAGGATAGAAGAACAGGTTACAAATGAAAGCAACAGGAGCTTTATAGATTACAAGAAAATCATGAGATTTAATTGGAGAAACTTATTTATGTATTAAGAATCATTATTAGGTGTGTGATATGAAAATGTGATTATAGTAATATTAGAAGATGTGTTGTTTACTGGGCACATAATTTAGAGGTGGGATGATGGCTTGACTATGCTTTAAATTCTGGCCAAAATTAAAAAGCGTTAATAAAATTTAAAAAGAAAAAGGAAAAAAAAAAGCATTGAGCCTGACATCAAGTGCCTCCTCGAAGTTGTCATCTAGATGTGAGTTTCTCAGCATGAGATTTCTAGCTCCTTCTATTCCCTAAGTACCATTCTGCAGGATGCAGTATGCTCTCAGAAGAAAATGTTAGCCCTTTCCATCTAGGAACCTTGACTTTCACGTTTGTGTGTTCCCTTTCCCTTCCTCAACACTCAGTGATTTCACTTGAGGCTCTAAGACTAGGGTCAGCTCTGAGCCTTCACACAATGATGGCACCTTCCTTAACCCTTATGAGTGATGTCTGGGATGTAAGAAAGACCTGCAGCCAGCCTGCCAGGGATCCAATAAAGGGAAGGTGTGAAATGAAAAACTACACAGAAAAAGGCAGTGAGAAGAAACAAGTGTTGCAACATGCTGCTAGTTACAGTAATTATAAGTTCACGGAACTTTTTATTTGTGCCCACTTGGAAATGTTCACAGTGAAAAATAATCAACTAGAAGTCAGTATACTCTTTTTTTAAATTTTTTTAAATTATTTTATTTATTTTTGGAGAGAGACAGACAGAGAGGGAGAGGGAGACAGAGATGGGCGCGCCAGCAGTCTCTCAGCTGCTGTGAATGGAATCCAGATGTGTGCACCCCCTTGTGGTCAAGTGTGGCATTGCGCCCTTGTGTCACTTTGCATCTGGCTAAATGTGGGACCTGGAGATTGGAACCGGGTTCTTAGGCTTAGCAGGCAGGCGCCTTAACCGCTAAGCCATCTCTCCAGCCCAGTATACTCTTTTTAGAGAAAAAAAATATATATTCTAAATAAACTTGAACAGTGACTATTTTAGGTAGGTGTGGTGGCACTCATGAAATCCCAGTACTCTGGAAGATGAGGCAGGAGAATCATAAATTCAATACCAGTGTGGGGTACACAGCAAGACTCATTCTTAAAGAAGGGAAGACAAACAAAAACAAACAGGGGGTAAAAGATGCTTTGGGGTTGGAAAAATGGCTCAGCAGTTAAGGTGCCTGCCTGCAAAGCCCAATGATCCATGTTTGGTTCCCGGTGCCCACATAAAGCCAAATGCACAGTGTGGCACATGCATCTGGAGTCTGTTGTTAGAGGCTAGAGGCCATGACACACCCATTCTGTCTGTCTCTCTTCTCTCTTGCTCTGTTTGCAATAAAAATGTTTTTTAAAATTAAACAAAAAGATATATAAAAAAGATGGTGAGTGCTAGAGGGACGGCTTAGTGATTAAGGCAATTGCCTGCAGAACCTAACAACCTGAGTTTGAATCCCCAGTACCCACATAAAGCCAGATGCACAAAGTGGCATATGCATCTGGACTTTGCAGTGACTAGAGGCCCTGGTGCGCCCACTCTCATTCTCTCTCTCTCTCCTTGCAAATAAATAAACAAATTAAATTTAAAAAATTAAAGCCAACCATGGTAGCACATGCTTTTAATCCCAGCACTTAGGAGGTGGAGGTAGGAAGATCACCCTGAGTTCAGGGCCTAACTCCAGGTCAGCCTAGCTATAGTGAGACCCTACCTCAAAAAAAAAAAAAACAATACAAAAGTTTAAAAGATAATGATTTTAATTGTCTCATACAGACTGTAGGGGGAAAAAAGCTAAAGACACAAAGCACAAGTCCACTATATTCAAGTATTTATTAAAACTGCAATAAATGATAAAGCTGATGAAAATGTGTACATTCTGTACCCTGCCAAGAAAGTCAGAGAAGGGAGAAAAGGAATCAAGAAAACAAGTTGGTTGAAGAAAAATAACCAGAATAGACCACAGAAAACATGCAGGATTAAAGAATGGGGGCAGGGAGGGTGCATACAAATACGCTGAATAAGAAAATTCAAGAGTTTGGTAGAAATCAGTTTTATCTACATTTTAAAGCATGACAGATTTTTTGAGTGGGAGAGGGCAGAAAACTAATGAATGAGCTTCAAGAAAAGAAGGAAGAAAGAGGAAGAAAGGAAGGAAGGAAGCCAAGCTTTTTTTTTTTTTTTTTTTTTTTTTTTTTTTTTTTTTTTGGTTTTTCAAGGTAGGGTCTCACTCTGGCCCAGGCTGACCTGGAATTAACTATGTAGTCTCAGGGTGGACTTGAACTCATGCAATCCTCCTACCTCTGCCTCCTGAGTGCTGGGACCAAGAATTCTTAAATACACAGAAAAGGGAAAATATTTCTCAAGAGAAAATAAAAGTAATACTAAAGCCAGCATGTTATTGCACACTTCTATTCCCAGCAGAGGTAGAAGGATGGCTGTGTGAGGACAGCCTGGAACTATAGAGTGAGTGCCAGGTCAACCTAGACTACACAATTAAACTGTACTTCAAAAAAAGGAGTAATACTAAAGTTGAGGAGAAGCTGTCCTAATACTCTAAAACTTTAATAATTAAATGCTGGGCTAGAGAGATGTCTTAGTGGTTAAAGCACTTTCCTACGAAGCTTAAGGACCCAGGTTCTACTGCACGTAAGCCAGATGCACAAGTGGTGCATGTGTCTGGAGTTCGTTTGCAATGGCTGGAGACCCTGGTGTGCCCATTCTCTTTCTCTCCCTCCCTCCCTCTTTCTCTCATGTAAACAAATAAATAAATTACTTAAAATAACTAAATGCCACCTGATTGAATATGCACTCAATTAATATGGGCAGTTGATGTTCACAGGCCTGATGAAGGTAATTATGTTCAAGGTATCATTTAAGAGAATAATAAGGTGGGGCAGAAAATGAGATATGAGGGGCATTTAGAAGGGGAAGTACCACACTTACCATTGAAGAGGATAGAGGAAACACGATTTTGGCTAGAATTTCATCAATGGTATCTTCAAATGCAAAAAAGGAAACCATACAGAAGATATTAAGGAAGGGAGTTCTTAGGGATGTTTGAGTTTAACCATAAGGGTGACAAGAAAGATGGTAAATGTAATAGAAAGAAGACAGGCAACTTTTTTTTAAGAAGTGGACATTCAGAAAGGCATTACACATGAAAAGATGAGAAAAGCGTAGTGACAGCACACAGAGGTTGGTAAATTCTAGAGCCAGTAGAACAATGTTCTAGAAATGGTCAGTGAGAATGGAATAGGAAAGAACAATTTTTTAATTGGTTCTAACTTTAGGACATGAGTCATAGGGTCATGATATTTTACAGTTTACAGAAAAAAAAGAGCATAAAATAATAAGACTGTGAAGTCAATGAGCATCTGTAGGCTGGAATAGTTTAAGGCCAGCCTGGGAGTACACAGTGAATTCCAGGTGGGCCTGGGCTAGAGTGAGACCCTACCTGGAGGAGTGGGGAAGACAAAGAACAAATACCATGCTCCAAGTGTGAGACCATAGGCAAATTACTTAAGCTCTTTCAGTCCTGGCCGGTTTCCTAATCTTTTGCTTAATAGCATACCTAATCACCATATACTAACCTCAAAGGTTACTGTTGGAATTCATTTAACTTACATAGACGGGAAAAGGTTGTATTTGGTAATGCACCGTATTTATTGATTAGGCCAAGTTCACATATGGCAGCCAGACTATTAGTCTCATAGAGGAACACTGCCTTATTTTTGATTGACACAAATAGATGCATATTATTCCCACATACGGGTACACTAAGGAGTCATGGTAAAAGGAATCTTGGACTTAGCAAAGTACTCTTCTCCATGAAAGTAAAAAATACAGTTCCATTATGGACAGCTATATGGAGGCTCCTGAAAAGGATGACCATAGACCTACCAATGGATCCAGTTATTCCCTTATTGGGCATTTACCCTAAAGGCTCCAAACCTCAGACCAGAGACATTTGCTCAACCATGTTTATAGCTGCTCAATTCATAATAGCACAAAGCTGGAATCAACCCAGGTGTCCATCACTAGATGAATGGATAACAAAGATGTGGTATATCTACACTATGGAATTCTATGTAGCAGTAAGGAAAGATGAAATAAGGAAATTTGAAAAAAAAAATGGTTAAACATGGAACAGATCATCCTCAGTGAGCTCACCCAAGAACAAAAGGATAATCGTCACATGGTCTCGTTTATCTGTCGCTCCTAACCTGAATCTACGTGACATGCAGCCAAACCTAATAAACACTCTGAGGACCAGACAAGAGGGAGGGTGGGATGGGGGAAGGGTAAGGGTGGAAGGGAACGAGAGGGTGGGGAGGAGGACAAGGGGCGGGGATACAAATTGGGACCCAAAAGGAAAAGATACTATAAAACCCTTTACTCTGAACAACAGGCTAAAACATTGATCCTTCAGCAGGCCCGCAGAGGGAACACCCGAACCACAGGAATCTGGAGAGAGCATCATGAAGGCTAACCCTAATCTTGTCCTGCTTCTCTCTCTCCCTGTCACTCTCTCTTCCTACCTCTCCTCTCTATACTCACTTCCTCTATAATATTATCTATCTTTTTCTTCCCTCACCTTTCTAGGTGCAGACTTAAAACTCCCAGTGCCAGCACGGGGTTAAACTCCACAATGAGCTCTTGATCCGAGACACCTACAAGGTTACCCCTCCCACCCCCCAAAAAAAGACAGAATTCTGTCAGAGTTCTTGGTGACCCACCAAAGGTTAATGGTAAGACCCTACTGTAGAAGACAGCATACGTGTGTGAGACCAAGCACAGAGAGACCTGGCCAGAATCTGGAAGAAGGTCAGTCCCCAGACAGTTAGCTAGTCTAGTACCAGAGGGTGCTACACGAGCAACTGGGGGAAAAGGTCTGACATTGGTCCAAACAACTTGCAGTCTAAGATACCCAGCAGGAAACAACTTGACGTAATGCTCTTACAAGTGCAGTAGTGGCAAACAGCCATGGTGGGTAACCAACTGCTCTTGATTTGGCTAATAAATCCATTCAGTGGAATGGAACTCATTGCTGGAACTGGGAAATAAGTCAAAACCAGGTACAAAAAATGAGCTCTGTCTCCAAGATCAAGATACCACCAAATGTGGGCTAGAAGAGAGCCAACGCATATAAAATTCCCTCCAAAACATATATGGTCATCCCTTCTATATAGTACTAACTTCTCTCTCTGTTGGAGAATTTGATTATCTTTTTTCAGGTGGACAACGAACCTGAAGGGAGGATCAGCTAACCACACCTCACCAGGGCCCCAGCTGAAACCATAGAACAAGGCAGGGGAAGGGCAAGAATACAGCATTCATGGCGATCATGACACCAGAAAAAGGCTGAAGGAGATAAACACAGAGAATATCCAACTCCAACTAAGCCAGATATCCAGAGACACAGAGGCTCCCAAAACCTCATCACTGAAAC
This sequence comes from Orientallactaga sibirica, assembly GCA_036365145.1. Taxonomy (NCBI): domain Eukaryota; kingdom Metazoa; phylum Chordata; class Mammalia; order Rodentia; family Dipodidae; genus Orientallactaga; species Orientallactaga sibirica. The sequence goes on from JAEOAD010000840.1 coordinate 4,796,706, forward strand.
AGAACTAAAATGACCCCAATGTAGCTCAGGGAAACTCGCGGAAGAGGGGGCTGAAAGATTGTTAGAGTCACAAGTTGGGTCATTATGCACAGAGACTGGGGCCTACCCCCCAGAACTCTTGACTAACTTCACAATGAACGACCCACATTCCCCATTGATGAGGGTCCCTTTGAAAGTGGGAGGACAGGGAGGAGGACAATGGAACCAATACTATGAATGTAAAATCAGAATAATATAAATAAAAAATATATATTTAAAAAATACAGTTGATCTTATGCATTTCAATTTCAACAGGACTTAGGAGGGTCATTCCAGTCACTATGTTCAGCTGAAATTTAAGTACAATAAACTTATCCATTGCCAAGGACAAGACAGAAAGTGCCCAAGTTTGAATGGGTTCTAAGTCATGCTGAATATTCAGGAAATAACTGAATTACATACACACACACATACACAATATAGTAACCTCTGAATAAAAATAATGTAATTACACATATGAGTGTAGCCATGTCAAATTTTGTATTGAGCTACAGATCTAGTTTAAGGTTTTAGAGAAAAGAAGCAAACTCATTGCCATTCGTTAAGTCAGTTCTGCCCACAAGCCCCTTTCCATCTGTGAAAATCATTAAGTAATTCCAATCACTCCTCCCACCAAAGATGAATAACAGAGCTGGGCAACATATAAAAACGGCTTTCTTAAAAGGGTCTAAGACCTGTCAGGACAGTACTTTGAGATCCATTAGGAACTGGAATGCAGAGAAGGAAGCTAGAGGATAAACTCTGACAGACTGATAAGCCAGATCTACAAAAGGGAAAAAGTCTCTCCCCTCTCCCAGAAGTAAATGTAAATCAGAAATTTTTTGTTTTTGTTTTTTGGGGTAGGGTCTCACTCTAGTCCAGGCATACCTGGAATTCACTATGTAGACTTAGGGTGGCCTGGAACTCACGGTGATCCTCCTACCTCTACCTCCCGAGTGCTGGGATTAAATGCATGCACCACCACACCCGGCTGTAAATCTGAAATTTATTCACTGAATGCAACATGGTCTTGAGTCATTTGGTTGACCAAGGAAAAACTTGAAAAAGTAACATTTGGGCTGAGGGACATAGCTTAGCAACAGAGTGCTTGTCTGGCACACACAGGCCCTGACTTCAATCTCCAGTACTGTGAAAAACTTTAAATTTGATTAAGCAATCCTGGACTTGGCAAATCAGATTAATGAAGACACACACTTTTTGGAAATAAATCACTTCTGGTCTCAAATTATTTTTCAAATAATTGTCAAACACAATACCTAGCATACAATTAAAGAAAAACAGGCATGCCAGGAAACTACAAGTTAAGCAAAATCCACATAAAATAACAAAACAGTTTCAATGAGGGTCTAGGTATTGGCAATATCAGGTGCAGCCGGGCATGGTGGCACATGCCTTTAATCCCAGCACTTGGGAGGCAGAGGTAGGAGGATCACCATGAGTTCAAGGCCACCCTGAGACTACATAATGAATTTCAGGTCAGCCTGAGGTAAAGTGAAACCCTACCTCGAAAAACAAAAAACAAAACAAAAAAACAGGTGCAGATTTTAAATTATGCTTCTATGTTCAAGACAAAAACCAGTGCTGGGAAGACAGTTCATTTGGTAAAATACTTGTCTTGTAAGTAAGAGGACAATGAGTTTGATCTCCAGCACACATGTAAAAATGACAGCTATAGTGGTACATGCCTGTAGTAATTGATACTAGTGCTGGAGAAGTAGACAGGAAGATACTTGGGGCTCACTGGCCAGCCAGCCTAGCCTAGACGGGCAAGCTCCAGGCCAATGAGAGACCCTCTTCCAAAAAGAGGTAGATGGTATAACTGAAGAAGGACACTTGAGGTTGTCCCCTGCTCTCCACACACACATGAACACAAATCCACACATAGACAGACAGACAGACAGACAGACAGACAGACAGACAAACAGACACACACACACACACACACACACACTGACAAAAATTGTGCTAGAGAGATGGCTTAGCAGTTAAGGCACTTGCATGAGAGGGTTGGATTCCCCAGAACCCACGTAAGCCAGACACACATGGTGGTCTATGTGTCTGGAGTTCGTATGCAGTGGCTAGAGGCCGGGGCGTGCTTATTCATTCTCATTCTCTCTCTCTGCCATAAATAAATAAAAAGATATTTTGAATTTTTTTAAAGTGACAAAAAATCACACTTAAAAACCTTAGCAACAAACTTGAAACTATAAAATGTGGCCAAGATTGCTGTATGCCACTTAATGACAAAAGTTTTTAAGAAACTTTCTGTGAAAACACCATAGTGTACAAACTAAGATGGTTATAACATTACCACATAATGTAATCTTATGTGGTATATATATCTGTGGTTCATGGTTGCAACAAATATCTTTGTGAACCAAATGATTATACATTATTTGAAGAATCAAAGTAATTCTGTTACTGAAAATGCATACTGATATTGAGTCACGAACTACATTTTATAGCAGATGGACACAAATGAGTGAACCCAAGTACTAGAGTGATGGGGCCAGTATAAGGAGAACAGATAAGTATTACAGAGAATACAGTGAGATGGTTGACTATCTAACAGTTAATAGGAATCACAGGAGAGATAGAATGAGACAAAAGCAATATATTCATGATGGAAAAAACTTTCCAAAACTGATAAAAGATGTTAAACCACATATTTGATCATTTTACATTTTTTTCTTTCTGGTTTTTCAAGATAGGGTCTCATTCTAGCTCAGGCAGGCCTGGAATTTACTATGTAGTCTCAAGGTGGTCTTGAACTCTCGTCAGTTCTCCTACCTCTGCCTCCTGTGCGCTAGAAATAAAGGCTTGCACCACCATGCCCAGCTTCGATCATTTTAATAAATACCAACTTGAAAAAAAAAAAGAATAGGGCTACAGAGAGAGCTCAATGGGTAAAGGAGCTTGCTTGCAAAGCATGATGGTCTGAGTCTGCTTCCCAAGTAGTACCAATGTAAAGTCAGATGTGCAAAGTGGGGCATGGGTCTGGAGTTCATTTGCAGTGGCAGGAGGCCCTAGGGCACCCATATACCCTCTATCTGAAATAAGTATTTAAAAAATAAATGAAGAAAAGTTTAAAAGCATCATTAGGGGTAAAAGACTACTTGCAAAGATACAATAGGTAGGTAGATGGATGGCTTCATTCTCAAGAAAAATAAAATCAGAAAATAAATCTATCTTCAAGGAACAGAAAAGACAGTCATTACCAACTTAGAATTCTACTGTGGAGAAAATATCCTTCAAGAATGAAACTGAAATATATTTTAAACAAATAAAAACAGTTTACATGCAGCATACCCTAAGAAATCATAAAGCTAAAGAAAATTGGCCCAGCACATACCCAAAGGACTCTCCATTTTACTACAGAGATACGTACACATCCATCCTTATCATTGTGCTTTTTAATGTTTATTATTATTATTAACAAGATGTTTTGTATGGATACATCACATGTTGGGACCCTCTTTTCTCTCATCCCTACTGTCATTCTGTTGGGGACACTCCTCAGTGGGGTTGCAGGTATTCCCCATGGGGTTGTGGTTTATGCATTGTGGGAGCAGTAGTCAATTATTTGGTGGGGGGAGGGAATGCCTGTGGGCATGATGTCTCAACCTGTGGCTCTTACAGTCTTTCCCGCTCCCTCTTCTGCAAAATTCCCTGAGCCGTGGTGGGTGAGTTTTAAGTCTACTTCAGTGCTGAGCTCTTAGGAGCCTCTGGAACTCTGCTTTGGTAGGTGCTGAGTATTCTCAGGGTCTGTCTCCTACATCCTGGTGCTGTTTATCAGGAACAGCATGGAAGTAGCACTCTTGTTCGTCTCCCCAATTCCTCTGTAGATGGAGATAAACTAACCCTCACACTTCAGCCAAGCCACAGCTGAATCATTGTTCTTTTTAAAAAATCTATTTTATTTTTACTTAAGGGGGGTGAGGGAAAGTATGGGCACACCAGGGCCTCTGGCCACTGCAAATGAACCCGATGTATCTGGCTTACCTGGGTTCTGAGGAATCAAACCTGGGCGTCACAGGCAAGCACCTTAACCACCAAGCCATTTCTCTACTCATTGTGCTTTTCACAATAGCAAGGAAAAGGACTCAGCCAGGATGTCCATCAACAGATGACTGGATAATGAAAATGCATCATATTTACACAGTGGAATTTTATTCTACTGTAAACAAAAATGAAATTTAGCTGGGCATGGTGGCACACACCTTTAATCCTAGCACTCGGGAGGCAGAGTCAGGAGGATCCCTGTGAGTTGGAGGCCACCCTGAGACTACAGAGTGAATTCAGGTCAGCCTGGACCAGAAAAACAAAAATCAAAACAAAACAAAAAAAGACAGAGAAAGAAAAATGAAATTTGTAGGAAAACAAAACTGGGAAACATTAAATTAAAATGTTAAAATGATGTAACTGAGACCCCGAAAGATAAATACTGTATGTTTTCTCTCATATACAGATCTTAGCTTTTAACTGTTAGGTAAGTGGATCTAGGTGGAAGTGGATGTGGATAACACCCAGGAAAGTAGTAAAGGGTCCAGAAACTGGAAAAAAGAGGCTTTAAGGGAAGACTCTATAGAACATAGGAGACATTCAAGTGGAAGGGTAAGACTGAGACTGCAAGAGCACAGTGGGAAAGGGAGGCAGGGAGATGAGGATATGGCAGGGTGAGGGAGAATCAACCTAACAATATATGAATGAAAACACCATAAGGAAACCAAAAGAAAAGTGGACCAAGATGTAATGTTACAGATGTAGAAAGGCACGAAAATCCATCGAAGTATAAGCGAGCACGGGAGAAATGTAAAGGAACATTGACTGCTCAAAATAACAGTATCTGTGGGATTTAAAATATATAAACTACAGGACAGTAAATACATATACATCAGGAGGTAGGCAAGTGGAACTATAGTGTTTTCTTTAATGTGCTTGCTTCAAATGGGAGGAAGGTAAAGTTATCACTCAACACTAGACTTTGATACATGAAGAAGACATGCTGGAAATTCTGTGGAAATTTCACGAAGAATAAAAATGAATGTGGTATCAGAACTAGTAAAGAAAAACCTGATATAAAAAGGATCAAAGTAAGAGAAAATAAGAACAAATGTAATGAATGCTGTACTTAATCCCCAAATGCTAGCAACTACATTAAATGTAAATGGACTAAATTTTCCAAGCTAGGAGAATGATGGTCAGGCTAGACAATGTGTGAAAAATATGGCATGCAAACAAGCCATGGTATAAATTGTTAGTTTAAGACAATTGTCAATGAAAAAAAAATCATTAAAGAATCACGTTATAATAAGAGATTTTAGTTCACCAGAAATATAACAAAATAAATTTACAGACAGGTCAGACACCATATGCTTTGGTTGCAGGACACTTTGAGAAATCAAGCTAGAACTGAAGTGGAAGCCATCTCCCTTTTCACTAACTGTAATAGTGCTGGAAGGTGCTATGCAGCCTGCTGAAGGAGAAAAGTTATCAATGAGTTTTTAACCAGCAGTAGATCTTGCAGGCTACATAACTGGCCACCCAGACAAGATGCACCCACTAATCCAACAGTGGCATGTCTGTTACTGGGGTAACCAACTGATGTCTGATTAGATTTGAGGCCCACTCAGAAGGAGTGAATTTATACATGATGCTAAAAATCTAGTCAAAAGCCTATGGCTGGAAAGGTCACAAACCCTAGGGGGAACTTACTACTGTGGCTTGGCCACATGAATATATTATGCCCAACAAACTGCCCCATAAATGCATATTTAAATGCATGTGCATTAGTGCTGCCCTCATTTTTTGTTACAGAAGTCTCTCTTAGCTGAGCATGATGGTGCACACCTTTAATCCCAGTACTTGGGAGGTAGAGGTAGGAGGATCACTGTGAGTTCAAGGCCACCCTGAGACTATATAGTGAATTTCAGATCATCCTGGGCTGGAGCAAGACCCTATCTTATAACAAACAAACCAAAAAAAGTCTCTCTTTTCAGTTGACAGTGACTGCTGGGAGACTAAAAACTCATCAAAAAAACGGGTATGATGGTGCATGCCTTTAATCCCAGCACTCGGGAGGCAGAGGTAGGAGGATTGCCATGAGTTCAAGGTCACCCTGAGACTACATTGTGAATTCCAAGTCAGCCTGGGCTAGAGTGAGACCCTATTTCACCCCCCCCAAAAAAAGGCAAGTACGGGATTCAAGAGTTCAAAGCCAGGCTGGGCTACATTAGAATCCATCTCAAAAAAAAAAAAAAAGGCAGAAAAAAATCACAGTGGAAGGCATTGTGAACTAAAGAAAACATTTCATATAAAAATTTCAGGATGCTTGTATAACTATACTTGACAGAGAAGCAATCATAGTTTTAAGTGCACACCCATACTCACATTTGCTCTCAGTTTTTTTCTCTCTCTCCGTATTTTTCTGTGTTAAATAAATAAATAAATAAATAAATAAATAAATAAATAAAATAAAGTATTTTAAAAAGTATGTTGAAGTTGGTTCTTTGGAAAAATAGTACAATTCCTAAATCCTTAATAAAATTATTCAATGAAAAACATGAAAGTAGCCAGGTGTAGTGGTGCACGACTTTAATCCCAATACTTGGGAGGCAGAGGTAGGAGAATCCTCATGTGTTTGAGGCCACCCTGAAACTACACAGTGAATTCCAGGTCAGCCTGGGTTAGAGCCAGACTCTGTCTCAAAAACAAACAAACAAGCAAAATCCCATAAAAGTAGAAAGGATACTATGAGAGGGGAAGAAGATCTTAAGGGAGGGAAAATCAGGAAAAGATAGGATAGTGCAATACATGTGACATGAAAGTATAAGGGAACATTATTTGGGAAAAAAAGGAATTAGCAAGAGGAATGAGAGAAGGCAGGGGGGAGGGGGACAAGTAACATAAGAATGTATCTGAATGAAAAGGTCATAATGAAAGTCATTACTTTGCTAATTTAAAAATTAATTTAAAGAGAGAAATTTATATACCTAATATCAAGAATAAATGCATATATTAAAAACATAATTATTCATAGTATTATGCATAATAGTCCAAAAGGAAAATAAAGCAAGCACTCAATGGGTGATGAATAAATAAAATATGGTGTATGTGTACAATGGCACTTATTTTACTTACTTGGCAATTAAAACAAATGAAGTACCACTACATGTTATAACATAGGTGAACCTTGAAACTACATGAAGTGAAAGAGGCCAGTTACAAAAGAATACATGTTACCTGATACAACTTTCATGAAACTTTTTAGGTAAGGATTTCATTTTTTTTCTTTTGAGTTTCCCTAGGTAGCCCAGGCTGCTCTTGAATTCATACTACAGGTGCCTTGGCCTCTGGATCAATTTCCCAATGATGGGTCTAAATATAATGCAATACATGTGCAATTCAGATGAAACTGACAAATTTTTATAAAAATCCAATTAAAACTAATAAGAAGTAATGAGCTTAAATAAGATCAATTCAATTTCTAAGAAAAAGAACTTGTAACTGAAGTTTTCCTCAAAGAAAACTTTCCAAATGGCTTCATTGCTGAATTTGATCACATATCTAAAGAAATAAAAGCAATCTTAACAAGCTCTTCCAGATAACAAAAACAGGAATACTCCTTAAATCATTTTACAAGGCTATCAAAATCTGACTAGGATACAAAAAATAAAACAAGAGCCGGGCGTGGTGGCACACGCCTTTAATCCCAGCACTCAGGAGGCAGAGGTAGGAGGATCACCATGAGTTCGAGGCCACTCTGAGAATACATAGTTAATTACAGGTCAGCCTGATCCAGAGTGAAACCCTACTTTGAAAAACCAAAAATAAATAAATAAATAAATAAAAATATAAAAACAAAATTAGAGGCTGTCTCACTCTTGAACAAAGATCCAAAATTCCACAAATAAAAGAAAAATATGATTTTTTGCTTATTTTATTTTTATTTATTTGAGAGTGACAGACAGACAGAGAGAGAAGGAGAGAGAGAGAGAGGGAGAGGGAGAAAGAATGGGTGCACCAAGGCCTCCAGCCACTGCAAACAAACTCCAGATGCATGTACCACCTTGTGCATCTGGCTTACATGGGTACTGGGGAATCAAGCCTCGAACCAGGGTCCTTAGGCTTCACAGACAAGTGCTTAACCAATAAGCCATCTCTCCAGTCCCCCAAAATATGATATTGATCAGGCTGGGTTGTAAAGCTGGTTTAGCAAAAGGAAAATCAATCAATATTATTTGATTTGAAAACCAAATTTATGATTATTTTAACACGAAAATCATCTGATAAAATCTAATGTTGGGCTGAAGAGATTGTTCAGTGGTTAAAGGCACTTGCTTGCAAAGCCTAACAGCAAGTGTTTGATTCCCCAGTACCCATGTAATGCCAGATGCACAAAGTGGCACATGCATCTGGACTTCATTTGTAGTAGCAAGAGGCCCTGGAGGGCCCATTCTCATTCTCTCCTTCCATTCCTTGCAAATAAATAAATAAATAAATAAATAAATAAATAAATAAGTTTTTAAAAATCCAGTATCTAGCTCTTTTTTGGTTTTTCAACTTTCTTGAACTTGCAGGTACCAGCTCCAGTAAGCTCAGCTGGGTGAGATTGGGGGAGGGGCTACTCCCATGTGGGATCATAGGGTTTTCTACCCACTCCTGCCTTCCACAGAGTAGGGGGCTCTCTGTATTTCTTTTTCTCTTTTCTTCTCTTAATCTAATAAAGTCTCTTTAAATCTTTTAAAATATCCAGTATCTACTCGTAAGAACAGACTGACACTTCCTTGATCATATAATGTCTTGGAAAAAAATTAAGAATCATCTTTAGTACAAAAAGCCTGAAAGATTTTCTTTGAAAAAGAGAACAAGACAGGTGCCCGAATATCATTTCTATTCAATATTATAGTTGAAGTACTAGCCAAAACAGTAAGACAAGAATCAAATAAAAGTACAACAAAGCCATTGTGATGACACAAGCCTTCAATCCCAGCAGAAATAGGAGGATTGTTGTGAGTTCAAGGACAGCCTGAGAATACAGAGGGAATTCCATATCAGCCTAGACTAGAGTGAGACCCTACTTCAAAAAAAAAACAAAACAATTTTAACATAAAAAAATAAAATTTTCTTTACTGACAGATAAGACTGACAACCTAGTAAAAGATTCTAAAGGTAAATTCAAAGAGTAACAAAAAATTAACACAAGGGATATATACAATGTCAACATAAAAATATAAATAAATGGGCTGAAAAGATGTCTTAGCGGTTAAGGTGCTTGGGTGCAAAGCCAAAAGACCCAGGTTCAATTCTCTAGTGGTCATATAAAGCCATATGTACAAGGTGGCACATGCATCTGGAGTTTATTTGTAGTGGCTGGAGGCCCTGGCATACCCATTCTTTCTCTATATCTGCCTTGTTCTCTCTCTCTCAAATAAATAAATATTTTTAAAAATATAAATATTTTTTGAATAATGGCACATTTAGAAGCTGTAGACTGTTAGTAGAAAATTTTCAGTACCTGGGATGGGATACCTTCCAGTGAGTTGTTGGCCAAGGAGGTCCTGGAAGCCTCCAAAACATTAAAGGCTTTTGCCAAAGCCCTTGGTTTCCCTTGAGAAACAGATAGTAAGACCCTACTTCTGAAGACATCTCTTGCCTGAGAGGCAAGGTCACTGAGAAAGCAAGCTGGTGCTGAGTAGAAAAACTTCTCCCTGTAGACCAGCCAACTGAAAGCTGGAAAAAGCTGCACTGCATGCAGCCATATGGGACACGGAAGTCATCAGCAGTGAAAACAGTGGACACTGAATATTCAAGTTTGGCCATACAGGCCCGATGACTGAACGGGTGCAATAGTGGTATGTCTACTCTTGGGGTAACCAACTGCTCCATAATTGGACTGAAGGCCCTCTGTACGGGAGGGAATACATACCTTGTACTGAAAAACCTAAGCAAAAGTCTATGGCAGGTGAGGTCATGAGCCTTAGGGGTATAAGCCTGCTCTTGTCTGACTAAAGGTATATATTATTCCCACCAAGCTGCCCTGAAAGCACTACACTTAATGTTCATATTCACATATTAACGCTACTCTCACTTCTGGTTAGAGAAGCTTCTCTTTTCGGATGGCGATGACCACTGGGATGAACCAAAAGGCAACATAGTGCTGAGAAGAAGGGATGGAGGAGTGCCCAGCACTGAAACACCTCAGTCACACCCTCCAAGGCTCAGGGACCATTGTGGAAGAGGGGCGGATAGACTGGAAGAGCCAAAGGAAGGGTATGACCTCTTACAATGCAATTGCCCAGACAGAAATTGGCCTTGACATCCATGACCTTGCAGTGCCTAGCAATACCTTTGCAAGACCCTCAAAATAGAAGAAAAAGATGATGACATCAAATTAAAAGAGAGACTAATGGAGAGAGGGAGGGGATATGATGGAGATTGGAGTTCTAAGGTAGAATGGGGGGAGGGGAAGGGAGGGAAATATATGTATTTTGTATGTAAGTATAGAAGGTGTCAATAAAAATAATTTAAAAATATAAACATTTATAACATGGACAATATTAAATATCTCTCAACTTTCAGTCTTTCTGGAAAAACTAAATATTACTGAGAAAAATTAGAAGGATGTAAATAAAGTAGTATTCCATATTCACTAAGTAGAAAACAGTATTATAAAGATGGCATTTCTCCCCAAGTTGTTCTTTAGGGACAAAACAATTATAATCAAAACAATAGACTGTGTATGTATATGTGAAAAATGACAAGATGATACTAAAATTCATATAAATGTGTGAAGGGCTGAGACCAGCCAAGATATTCTAAGGAAAAGAGGTGGAAGAGCTTGGTCTACTGACTATGGAGACTTATTATAAAGGTATAACAAACAAGACAATGTGATATTAGAATAAAGAGAGACAAACAGAACACCCCAATAGAACAGAACAGAACATAGCAAAAGAACTATATTACATATGGATATTTAATCCCTCACAGTAGTATTGAAGACATGGTGTGCTGGTACATTTAACTACACATATGGGGAAAAACAGCATCATCCCCTATGTCACAGGATTACACAACAACCAGTTTCAGGACATCACCAGATCTATGTGTGAAAGTCAAAGCCATAAAGTTCCCAAAAGACACAACCATGGGATAGGAAAAGATGGTTGAAACTCAGCCCTATGTTTACCTTATTTATTTATTTCCAAGGAGAGAGAGAGAGAGAAAGGGGGGGGGCGAACCAGGGTTTCTACCCACTGCAAACGAACTCTAGATGCATGCCCCCCTTGTACATCCAGCTTTATGTGGGTAATGGGGAATCAAACCCAGGTCATTAGGCTCTGCATGCAAGTGGCATAACCACTAAGCCATCTCTCTAGCCACCCTATGTTTACTTTAAACATAAAGAAAAATACTGACTACATTAAAATGAGAACTTTTGCCAGGCATGGCAGCACATACCTTAAATCCCAGCACTAGGGAGGCAGAGGATCATTGTGAGTTTGAGGACAGCCTTAGACTATGTAGTTAATTCCAGGTCAGCTTGGGCTAGAGCAAAACCCTACCTTAAAAAACAAACAAATTTAAAAAAAATGAAAACTGTAGCTTCTGAAAAGAAAACTTAAAGACATGCAACACAAGGGGAGAGTACATTTGTAACCAGAAAAGGCTTGGTGGTTAAGGCACTTGCTACAAATCCTAATGACCCAAGTTCAATCCCCCAGTACCCACGTAAACGAGATGCACAGTGGCATACACATCTGGAGTTCATTTGCAGTTTCTGGAGACCCGAGTGCACCCATTCTCATTTTCCTTCTCCCCTCCCTCTCTCCCTCCCTTCCTTTTCTTCTTCTCTCTCTCTCTCTGTTTGCAAATAAATAAATAAATAAATAAATAAATAAATAAATAAATAAATACAAGTATATACCAAGACACATTTTTTAAAGAATTGTACCCAAAATAGTTATGAAAACACAAAACACTACTGGAAGATTTTGATACAGATATTGACATTTCCCCCGCGATTTGTATAGTTAAAAGATTTTAACTATACATATTAAGATATTTTAAAACTTTGGAAACATAAACAGTTCAATAAACCAGTTCTTTTATTCCTCCTCTAATCTAAACATCAAGAGAAATAATCTTCACTATAAAGTCTTCATTTAAAAAACTCTCTTCTTGGACTGGGGAGATGGGTTAGCAGTTAAAGGTACTTGTTTACAAAAGCCTGACAGATTGGGTTCAATTCCCCCAGTACCCACATAAAGCCAGATGTACAAACTGGTGCAAGCATCTGGAGTTCATTTATTGCAGCAGGGGACCCTAGCATGCCCATTCATATTGTCTCTCTCCAATAAATAGATAAGTATATTCTTTTAAAAAGCAATCTCTCTCTATCCCAAAGCCATCAAGACATTCTCCAAACACTGAAAGCTACTTCAACAATAATATCCACCAACAACAGACAGACAAGAGAAACTGTATGCAGTAACAAGAATAGTCTACAACTATACACAGTCATTTCACATTTACAACTTTCACAAAAGTCAGAAAAGAGAACAGTAAGATTCCATTTATATAAAGTATAAAAATAGGCAAAAATAATCTGTGGTGTTAAAAGCCAAAAAAGTGGCAGGGAGGCAGGTTATGGTAAGCAAGGCTTCAAAGTTGATGATATTCAATTTACTGAGGTTGGTACACAAATATGCTCAGTTGATGGAAATTCACTGAGTTCTTCACGACTGATAATGCGTACTTTTTGCCCATCAGCAAAAAAAATGGCTCTTTTAAGTATGAAGGAATACATTTTCATAATTGTTCAGGGAATATGAGAACAAAAAATCTTGAAGTCCATTGCTTCAAGTCAAAACACAAAATTCAAAGAATTAAAATATATTTGAAATTATGCTAATTGCCAAAATACATATAGGTGTCAAATTAACTAGTAACTCTTAAACTTATATGTAATATTAGTTGCTAGTTGAATCCAACAGTAGAAACCAAGTTGTACTTACATGTAGTGACAAATGTTGATTCATAACAATGTATGACAACTAAATCCTATAATTTTCTATTAAAAAGGTTTTAAATCTTAGACATTAATAAATGGGGTGGACATATCTAGTCCAATTAACAAATTTTAAAAATAAAGATACCAACATTGAAGTTGGATATTTTGTCCAAGGTTATATAAATGTCTCAATAATTATAAACAATTGAAGCTACTGAATTAAATTCACTTCCTCCCAATTTTCTAATTTCAGGAGGGTTTCCACCACCAATAATATATTTACTGCCAATGCCTCTCAATACACACCATATTCAACAGACACAATTTTATCCAACCAACCCAAAATTAATTTCTTTGCCATCCATGACTAACAGCCAAATTTACTGCTGTGGCAGAAAAGATAAGACTTTCTCAAAGTAAAGTTCATGACGTGCCGACTAGCAGATAACTTACTATGTACTCTCAATGATGAGTTTGACATCAAACTTAGAGCATGTGTGAAAATTCAGAATAGTAAGGATATATGGTATCCCAGAAAAAAAAAAGACTTAAAAATCAATAATGGCCACAAATTGAACTCAAGGATTTTCTAACTGCTCATCTAAACATAAAAATGTGCTTACTTGCTGACATACAATTATTATACTAGTCTAATACTTTCCTATTACACACCCTTGGGTTAGAGCAGTTTATGCATTTCACACATATCAATGCACTTAATTCCAAGAACCCAGTAAGGAGGCCACTGTTTTATCAATATTCTAAAGATGAGAAGTTCTGTAAGAACTGGAACAGAGATTTGAAGGCAGGCACTCTGGATGGACAGTCCAGGCTCGTAACCACTTTACTAGGCAATACAGCCTTCCGAGAAGCTAAGCCAGGAAAATGCTCCTGCCTTTTAAGAGACCAGCTTTTCTTACTCGTCCAGTCTTCAGCTTGCACCAGATAAGAAGTTCCTCTCCCCAAGGCCCAGGGTGTCCTTGTTTGTTAGGATCACGGAAGAAGATCCCACTGATCCATCTGCAACAGTATGCTCATAATCTCAGTACCTGATGTACTCTGTGCATGTTCTTGCTGATACAGAGAAGTTAGTTTTTATACTACTATCAGTATTCAAATTCAGATATGCTGAGCTGGCCTGGGAAACAACACCATACACGGTTTTTTATTCTGTGGGAAAATTGTACTGATTTCAAAATAACACAAAGTCTTTATAGACCTTAGAGAAATTGAGGCTCCCTGTAGCCTTGCAGATGCCAACATCATTAAATTTTAATAAAAAGTACTGCAGTTACTCAATCCAGTTTTACTCATACATCAAAGAGGCATAGCTCTTTATACTTACCATGGTAGGAATGGTGTTACAAAAAAAAAAAAATAGCTTACTATTCTATGGATTTCTTGACTTATGGCCCAGGGTGGATAGAATTAGCAGTTAATATAATGCTCTCCCTGACCTTCAATAAGCTTTGTCTTTAAAAATTGCTACTAAGGCAAGAAACACATCTATTTTAGCTACCCCCACAAGATTATAAAGGGTTAACATCTCAGAAGGTATCTCAAGTACTAAGAGTAGTAACTATGAGGACAATGTTAATAATAGTAACTGTTTGGAGCACTTACCTTTATGAGACATGTTTTTAGAAAACACATCCTCTGGCCCATTTAATCCTCACATGAGATAAATACCACATTATCCCCATTTCAAAAATGAGGAAACAGGTCAGAGATTAAGCAATTTGCCTAAAAACACAGAACTGGTATCAGAAGATCTATTTGAGCATTTTACCCTAACAAATCCAATTCTTAACCACCATACTCTGCATATAATTAAACAATTTAGCAAACTTAAAATGAAACGAGGGCACAAACTTCAAATTCATTTTCAAACAAAAATGATGTGAAGCATATCTACCAAGGACTTATCTTGCCTGTTATTGGGACTATTTCCTTCCAGCAAAGAAAGATTAAAAATATTTATGGAGAACATATTTAAAATGCATTTAGTTTTTGCTATTCTCACTTCAAAAATCTCTCACCAAATTGGCTGAATGCCATACACACTGGTAACAGTATACAACAACAGGCTAATAAAAATTTATTTTAAAATCTTCATGTAAAACACACTGTCTGTGCTTACCAATAAGTAAACTAGAGCAAAATAACAGCCAGAAGTTCAATGCCTTTGAAATGTTCCAAACATCAGCAAGAAGTAGCAGGTACAAGATAATCCTTTTGTAACAAACTGGAACCCTATTGTTTTCATTCACACATGAAGACTGACTTTACCAACAAACCTTAAGTTGATATGGACCAAATGAAAATTTCAAATTCTTCACTGACAATAGAAAAAACCTGTGTATTTATTTCCTAGAAGAACCATCTGCACCACATACCTAAAATAAATGTGGATAGCTTAAGGTATGCTGCCTACTATCTTACTAAGTAATTAACCAAAAAAAGGTAGGCCACCACCAATTTCGGAAGCACAAGCTTATTTTGTGCATATGTGTCCATGTCTCAGAGAGAGAGAGAGAGAGGATGTCTGTGTTTCTCACATGCCTGTGCATGTTGAAGCCAAAGGTCAATCACTTACCACCTTGTAATTTTTTTTTTTGGTAGGGTCTCACTCTAGCCCAGGCCGACCTGGAATTCATTATATAGTCTCATGGTGGTCTTAAACTCAAACTCACAGCCATCCTCCTACCTTTGCTTCCTTAGTGCTTATATTAAAGGCATGTGCCACTATGCCAGGGAGACCACCTTGGTTTTTATGATTTTTTTTTTAATTTGAGACACAGAGAGAGGGAGAGAGAGAATGGGCGTGCCAGGGCCTCTAGCCAGTACAAATGAACTCCAGATGCATGTGCCCTTGTGCATCTGGCTTACATGGGACCTGGAGAATGGAACCTGGGTCCTGTGGCTTTGCAGGCAAGTGGCTTAACTGCTAAGCCATCTCTCCAGCTCAACCTTGGTTTCTGGGACAGTCTCTCACTGAAAGCTGGAGCTCACTTATTTGGCTAGAGTACCTTACCAGTGAGCTCCAGCTCCAAGAGTCTGCCCATCTCTGCCTACCTTGCACTAGGGTTACAAGCAGGCATCATTACACCTGGCATTTTGCATGCATTACGAGGATGTAACTTGGGTTTGAAAGTTAGTGCTGTAAACTCTTTACCCACTCAGCCATCTCTCCAGCCTCACAAGCTTATTTTTAGATCATATATTTGAACCTTGGACATGGGCTTCCCAGGAAACAATGGTTAATGTGCTAGGTTCTAAACCAGCCCAAAAACCTTAATCCATAAGGTTACAGAAGTATACAAAACACCAACTTATAAGCCGGGCACTAGCACTTGGGAGGCAGAGGTAGGAGGATCACCGTGAGTTCGAGGCCACCCTGAGACTACAAAGTTAATTCCAGGTCAGCCTGGGCCAGAGTGACTCTACCTCAAAAAAAAAAAAAAAAAAAAACACCCAAGTTGTATCAGCAATAATCTTACAGGAAAATTCATTAGTAAATCCATTAGTATTCCAACTCAGAACAAAAGCAATCACTATCTGATTCAGTCCTCGATGTAGAAGGCAAATCACTAAGCAGGAGCTGGCCTTCCCTAAAACCTCTTCCTTGACCTCTCTGACCAAGGCAGAATGAAAGGCATGAACAAGGGCAAAAGTCGGAGCTAAGGGGGAGGAAAGGCTGAGGATGAGGAAGGAAAGACCTACTTGGGAGAGAAAGATGTAGAGTGGGATGGCAACTAAAAGGAAGATGTAAAAAGTATGAGGATAGGGTAGGCAGGTGAAGAGGATTATGGGAACAGATGCCCACTCCTGTAGCACACAGGCTTAAGGAGAGGGAATACAAGAAAGCCTAGCAGAAGCCTTGACACGGCCTCCCTCTAGTTATTCTCCATTTTTACAAGAGAATCAGGTAGGTTAAGGGGTCTTAGGTGCATCCTTCTTGACCTGCTAGGGCTCAGGAATTCACCAGGGGAATGGACTTAGAGGCTTCACAAACCTCTTTGTCCTCATTCACCCTGCAAAGACTTCAGTGTCAACTAAAAACTAAATGACCCTCAAAGAAGAGAGGAAGGAACAAGAGGTGAGAAATTTTAAGCAGGGAGGCAATATTTTGGCAAGTCAGATAATTAACAGCGTTGTCAATGAATTAAATAATAAATGCTCTTAAGTCTAGGATTCAGTCTGACAATTCCAAGTATTTCATCAGGTCTACCTCACTTTTAGACAAATGTTTGTGGCCATGGTAATAATTTAGGATTTGATATGCAGAAGGTATGAAAATAAACTTCTAGATATATATAAGGCAATTCCCTGGTGTATTTTCTTTTTATGGTGATGATGTAAATAACTATAGAAAGGTTTTTTTTATTTTTGGCTTATTTGGTAAGCAACTATATTATCATTTGTCAATTTCCTCACTCAAATTGCCCAAATACCACGAGTAATTACCTTCCAAAGTAAAGTACATTTAACTCTTTCTTGGGAGTATAACTACAATTAAAGACTTGTTCATTCAACCCAAAGACTGTTAAGACTCCAGACTATTTTTTTGAAACAGTCACACAAAACCCTGACAGATATACTGAGGAACACATAAATCTTTTTTTCCATATCAATGAGACCTACCTTACTCCACACTAAAGGGACTTAAAACAATTTACTTCTTTTAAAATGAAACAGCAAATCCCAAACTGCATAATGACATATCAAAAATGTCTGGTGAAAGACAATGAACTACATAGGTAAAACTGACCCAATGACCAGCTGGAGGATGAGCACCACTTAGGTGTCATCTTCTTTCCTGCCCCTAACCTGTACTTCTATGGTGGCTCTTCCAGTTAACTCTACCCAGATGTGGGTCTCTCTCTTAACCAGACTAAGGGCCAGGCTCAACAGCACAGCTGAGATGCAACAACTGAAACCAGTGAGAGCCAAAAGTGATGGTTCCCACCAACAAAATGGTCCTGTGATTTGTGCCAACACTTCAGACACTGCTCTGGAACCTTTAAAAAGTCTGCCCTATATGAAATTGTGTAGCTTGGCATAAAAGCAGCCATATTTTCTGCAAAACATGATCCCAGTCCAATAACTTTGGTCTGAATTAAGAAAAAACAAGGTCTCCTATCAAGTACTGTACTGATGGAGAAAGCAGCAGTGTGTGTATTTCCACAATGCTCCATAAAACAAATCCAAGCCCCTATAAATAGCTATTTTACTTTAGTAGTCCAAGCTTAAATACTATTCTGGATCAGAATAAACAAAGTATTTGATCTTTGAAGTATCCTGGGCATGCTGAAACAGGAGGAGGTTACTGAAAACATTTGAATTTCAGATAGGTCGCTACTGACTACTGGGACTCCTTACAGATGAGCAGAATTCTAGTCAAATGTTATTACCCCTGTACAGAAAAAAAAAAAAAAAAACAGTTCTTGAGATTATCTGTAGTTAAGGACTTGGAGAGCTTTCAAGATTACCAACAGAACTGAAGAGTTTATTTACAACAAAAAAATTTCCATTAAAATATTATCAGTCTGCACATAAACTTATGCAGAGTGTGGAAGAAAGACCACATGCTCTAGAATCAATCACAAATGAGTTTGAGTTCTAGCTTTGTGGTTTACCAGCTATGTAAGCTACAGAAGACTCCTGGAGATTAGTGTCATTATCTGTGCAACAGGGATAACATTATCTTCAGCCCAGGGTAACTACAGCACACCGCCCACCAAGCCCAGAGCCTGTATATACTCAAATGTTAGCTCAGTTGATGCCAATAAAAACTACAGGGTGGTCTGTAATTAGAGAAGAATGTGTCAAACAGACAAAAAAATTCAAGGTGATTGAACATAAATTATGTCCTTTCAGATGTAATGAAGGAAAGTAACTATGTAATATCTACCTTTACTGAATTCTAACTTTCTCTTGATTAAATTAGTTGTCAGGGGAGGCTTCCAGGCTGTAAATTTTCACATCACACATTGTTTTAAAATCATGTATGTGTAGAAATGTAAGAATATGTCTGCACTCTTCCAGTGATTATTAGAAATAACACAATCACAATAGTTACCATGGGTAATGATGTCCTTTACAATTTAACACTGCAAAGTTTAACTCGCATCTCAAAACCCCTTCTTGATCAAAATGTTTTTTCCACATGTTCTTGTACAGCGTTGCAAATCATTTCTAAAGCAAAGAAAAGAAGTAAACTCATCCTTCCAAAATGAAAAAAAAGTGCAAAGCAAGATCCATTCATGAAATTGTTCTTTTATCGTATTCACTTCGGTTCTTTTACAAACTCATAAAAACTGACAAATGTCACTGACTGAACGATGCACCAAAACGAGAAGCCCTACCGGGACTAAAGACAGCGAATGTTTTCAAAGATTTTCAATGATAAGTTTCAGTAAGCACAAAAAATGCTTTATGCGAACACATAAACGATATGAACTTCTGATTCTTCTTTATGCAGCGTAAGTTTTTCAGTTTCCAGCTCACACCCCTACCCCAATCCTGCTTTAATACACTTTATGGGGCAGACAGGGTAGTAAACTGCAAAACCGCAAATAGGAATAACTCTGATTTGTTGGTGGACCTCAGAGGACTGCTTATGCGATCCCCTTTAAATGAAGGTAATATTTTCTCTTTACTCATCACCTACAACAATTTGCAAACCTCTTCTCCAACCAGCATGAATATCACTACTAACCTTGCCCACATGTCTCAACACCTTCAACAGAGCCAGCCTAGGTTCTGCTAGTCCCTATCACCCAATCTCCCTCCTGGGGCGTGAAGCCCGGTTCACTCTTCCCAATGTCCAGGAAACGGCGAGGAAAGGCATCATTCCCGTCCAGTCGGGGCGAATGCCAATTAAACACCCCCCACGGCCACTCCCTCTCCCCTTGGCCTCTTGGTGCGTTCGGGGCGTCCCGGGAGGGCGCAGACGCGACAGGCCCTGCGCAGATCTCCCGTGTCTGCTACCAGCGCCCTACCGAGCCAAGCCCCCGCTGGACACCCGTAGTCGCGCGCACACGCCCACCGTCCTGGGCGTGGGGTGACCAGGACTACCCCAAATTACCCCCCACCAAGTCCCGATCTGGGGCAGGTGCCGGGGGGCCTCCTCGCGAACACTCACCGGGGCGGTCGCGGCTCCACGGGGCGCCGCTGCCTAGCCCTCCCGCTTGTCGTGGGCTCCCGCGGGGGGTCCGGCGCCGCTTCCCCGCCCGACCCCCCTCGGGTGCGCGCCGCGCGGAATACAGATCCGGTGTGAGCCACCGCCGCCGCCCCCTTCCCTCTCTCCTCCCTCACTGCGTCCCTCCCACCGAGGCCCGCCTCGTATTTCCTGGATCCGGTCTCGGTGAGAGTTTGGCAAGAGAACCGCCGGCTTCAGGGCTTCCGTCGAGCGCCGTCGCTCGCCAGGCACAAAGATGGCACCGCTGGGAACTACCGTGGGCGATCTCGCGAGGCTTTCCCCACAGGAACCCGAGGGCGGGGCCACCACAGGAAAGGTGATAAATTGGCCTGAACCAAGGCTTTCCCATATCGGAGCAAGTGACTGCGCCTGCGCGAGACCATTGCGCTAACGCATGCCCAGAATGGGCTCTAAAGTGAGACGCAGTTCGCCGAGTTTTACCTGTTTTTCTTTTTTTTTTTTTTTTTTTTTTTTTTTTGTTTCTTTAAGGGCGCGGAGCGGAGGAACCGGAGTGAAACAACCTAGGAAGGGCTTGGCAGGACTAGGTGCCAAGGTGAGAGGCGTCTCTTAAGGCTTGGCATCCTTCAGAAGCTCGAATGGCCAACACACTTGTGCATTCCCAGAAGTCCTCTAGCCCTGTTCTTATAGCTACCTCTACTAAGACAGCGTTGTTTGGAAAGTCACAGATACCCCTTCTTCATTCTGTTGGCTCATGTTATCAAGAGCTTCACAACTCCCAGCCACAGCCTTCAGGTTTTTCACACCACCACCACCAAAGTTTCTCTTTCACTCTGATATTAACTAAACCTTTCAAATCCCTTACAAATAATCTGTTTTCCAGTTTTAGTTTTTTCCTTGCTCATTCATTTATTCCAGTATATATTGTTAAATTTCAAATGTGCCAAGTACAGAGGAAATATATGCTCTGACTACTGACATGGAGAGAGATGAAAAGGAAAAACAATGACAGGTTAGCTCTGTAAATTCTGTGATACATATGAATACAGAGCAAGGCGTGGTGATGCATGCCTTTAATCCCAGCACTTGGGAAGCAGAAGTAGGAGGATGGATCGCCATGATGTCGAGGCCAGCCTGAGAGTACAGTGTGAGTTCCAAGTCAGCCTGGGTTAGAGTGACACCCTACCTCAGGGGAAAAAAAAGAAATGAACAGAGAGAGGGCTGGATAGATGGCTTGTCCTTTAAAAAACACTTGCTGTAAAAGCCTGACAACCTGGGTTCAATTCCCCAATACCTACGTAAAGCCAGGCTCACAATGTGAGTACATCTGGAGCTCATATGCTCTCTCTGAAAAGACTAGAACTCAATGAACCAAACAAGTAATACGATGGTTAATCTTGATTGTGAACTTGACAGGTTTTAGAATCACCTAGGTGAAAAACCTCTGGGCATATTTGTGAGGGTGTTTCCAGAGACCTTTAACGTTGGAGGTAAGATCCACCCTAAATATGGGTGGCACTATTTCATAGGCTGGACTCTCAGAAACAAGCTTATCATCGGCATTCATCTACTTCCTGGCTGTAGATATAATGTGATCAGTTGCCTTATGATCCTGCTACCACAGCTGGTGCTACTGTTGCCATCCTCCTATGGAATGTACTCTTCTTAAGTTGTTTTTGTCAGGTTTTTTTTAAATATTTTTATTTTTTTATTAATTTGAGAGAGAGAGAGAGAGAGATACAGAAATAGGCAGGTAGAGAGAGAGAGAGAATGGGCACACCAGGGCCTCTAGCCACTGCAAACGAACTCCAGATGCATGTGCCCCCTTATGCATCTGGCTTACGTGGGTCCTGGAGAATCAAGCCTCAAACCGGGATCCTTAGGCTTTGCAGGCAAGCGTTTAACCACTAAGCCATCTCTCCAGCCTGTCAGGTTGTTTTTTATAACAGCAAAGAAAAATGGAACTAATAGAGGTAGCACCTCCAGGACAGAATTACAATGTCTGGACTAGAGTGAGGATCAAGAAGAGAAGACTATCACAATTTAGACATCGGGCATCTCCTAGTGGTGATGTCTCTGAAGAAGGGGCATGGCACCAAATTTTCAAGTGTGGGGATACTACAATCTGGATCCAACTGCAGTAGAGGGAAACACCCCTCTCCATCTAAGAGCTTCCAGTCTCCCTTCAGCCTAGGTTGTAGGAAGGGTGCTTCTAGATCAGAGTTTCATGAAAAGATGGGCAGCCTCAGTTAATTTAGAAATCCGTGAATGAAAAGTAAGTGCTTATTTTAGTGTGGTACTGAGACTTTTGCTTATTAAATAGTGAAAGAGAATAAGACAGCAGCTCTTCTTCACAACATAAACTGAGATTGATCTCTCTCTGTCTTTGTCTTCTTGTTCCTCCTTCCCTAGATTATTAGTCCAGAATAGCTCAGCATCACATCACATTCCTGCCATCAGGAAGGTTTATTGGGGTTCCTTTCAAATCAGGATGAATGGTTGCTTAAGTGCATGGATGACACAACAGCAGCTGCACCATTGAAAAGCCCAGGCAACTACTCCCAGAAATTTCATCTCTCGACGCATACTGCACGACTTGCAAGCAGCTGTGCTGGGAGAGTCTTGAGCAGACTAAAGGACTTGCAGGCAGCTCAAATGGTGAGTTTCATCTCCAAGCAGTTGTTTTCCCTTTATATGGGTCTTAGGGAAGAGTCTTGCAACCTTTTTCCAGAGTTGTTGACTTCCTTACTCTCTGGAACTTCCTTCCTCCCCCAGGAGGGAATCTTTTTTTTTTTTTTTTTTTTTTTTTTTTGTTTTTATTCCAGGTAGGCTCTCCCTTTCCAAGAGGGAATGATTTGATTTTTAATTAACATGGGTCAAAGTCTGCCTTTTCTTTATCATTCCTATAACCTTGGGGAGTGGTCATGTGACCTTTAAGTTTCAGGTCTCCTGGACTTGACTTCCTCAGTCAGACACTCGTACCTCTCTTAGGAGGAAATATTTCAATTCAGAGGAATTTCCGACACAATACCTGTATGTAGCCAAAAATTCTATGAAGCTGGACAAAAGGCAGGGAATGGAAAATAACCATAACACTTCAACCCTACAAAATAGTCAAAACCAACAATGTGGTCTAAAGTTATATCTTGGCCTCTTTCCCAGTTGGGTCTTGTCACCAATGAGTAGCTTGGAATCAGGGAAACAAGGGGAAATCCTTCTCTTTGGGACTTTTTTCCTCGTCCCATCTTCCATTTTCTAGCTGTAACTTCTTCTCCAGAAGGAAAGATGAGAATGGAGCTAACAAGCTCAGTTGCTTCATCAATACTGTCATTAACTGATGTTTTTTCTCTGTGGGCATGACAGATGCTTAAAATTGGCCTTGTTTTTTTTAATTACTCATTCATTCATTCATTCTCAGCCTTCCACTGGGAAGATTCAGTAGCTCATTTCAGAACACATACAAAGCTCTTTGCTCTGTATGGCCTCTTTCTCCTAAGCCACTGGTCTTGTTTACTTTTCAGTGCTGTTGTAAGTCTTCCTGTAATTGTCAGTACTTTGTGTGTAACTGGCATTCAAATGCTGGCCTCTTTATAGACAACCATGATTCTTCAACCCTCTTACTTCATAGTTCTTAGATATGGACTCTATCTTCTCTAACTTCTGTGCCCCTGCCTCTTGTAGAAAACCTGCAGCTCCTTCCTCCCAGGATCTCCTCACACATTACTAGGACCTTCAACAGGGCACAAGAAAGGCTTTTAAATTTGCTTTTTAAATTTGTTTTGGAACATTCATCCGATGCATGGTGCAGAACAAACAGAGATCACATTGGTGTTACAGCAAACATACTATCTTCATAATCTCATGAAGCAAGCAGCAGTGTCTATATTTAGACAGGCTTCAAAATTCCATGTATCTAAAGATACATGGGAAGGTCTTTCTAAAACCCATCAAGTGTGACCTACAGATATCTGCAGTTCAGTAAGCAAACAGCTGGTGGGTGATACATCTTAAAAGACAGCTCTAGCACAGCTTTCAGAGATCATCTCACTTTTCTTTCCCTGCCCTCACAAGGAAAGAAAATCTACACCAGTCCTTCAAAGATGATAATAAATATTTCCTTTGTAGTTGTCTCTTATTTAGGCTGGAGGAAGTGAGTGATAGTCATAGAACCAGTTTTGCAACCTCTTGGTGAATTCTATGGAGTAAAGCCTAGACTTTTTCTTTAGAATATGATAGAATTTGTCATTTATTATTCTTGTTACCTATGTCAGACACCTCTTATAAACCATGTCAGGTATTTTTTGCCTCACCCTACTATATCAATAACCTATTATCATGTAACAGTTTTATAAACAATACTCTAAAATAATAATCATTTTATTTGCTAAATATGCAGTGAGACCAAAATTTGTGTGGACTGGGTTTGGAAATTTCCCTTAAGGTCTCAGGTGGGATCACTCATGGTGACAAGAACAAATGCTATGAGACCTAAAACTCCACAGGGTACGATCTAAAAGCTAAAAAGATAGCAGTGCATTCAATAGGCCATTTCATTAGGCTATCTGCTTTTTAGCAATGAGATATATTATAAAAGCTGTGGTTCTCAATGTCATGTATTACTTTAGTTTGTAATAAAACCGGTCCATTTGATTCAGGCAACACTTTTTTTTTTTTGATAGGGTCTTGCTCTAGCCCAGACTGACCTGGAATTCACTATGTAGTCTCAGGGTGGCCTCAAACTCATGATGATCCTCCTACCTCTGCCTCCTGAGTGCTGGGATTAAAGGTGTGCATCACCACACCCGGCTGTTTTAGGCAACACTTTATGGAACACAATATCAATATGTGATCATTTTGTAAACTTCTGAATGGTGGGACTGGTGAACGAACTGAGGATAGGGAAGGACAATTCTTATTGACATTATGAATCAATTTTGGAAAAAATGAATTGCTGTGTCACTGGCACACCCACCCTGTGGGAAGGATCCAAAGTCATCACTCTGCCAAAGTAGATGACTGGTCCCCTTGAGAAATAGTGTTATGATCTGGGCTCATTGTTGGTCTGTGCTGTTGATAAGTAGCTGATTAAGGCTAGGTGATAGAAAGCCCTTGCTGGGCTGTAAGGGTAACAGGATTCCATCGAGAGGATCCATTTGCCCTTCTACCTTCTTCTGGCACAAGCCCAAAAGGGACCTTGTTAGTGATGGACTACTAAGGCTACTTCATGCCAGCCAATCTGAATTGGGGTGGGAGCAGCTCTTAATATCTTGCCTGGGATATTGGAATTAATGGAATGTTATGGTCTTTCTGTATGGGGAAAATGTCCCAGAGGAAGGTGAACTTGGATTCCTCTGAGAGATCAACTCAGCATGAGTTTCAGGATCACATTCAGACAGATACGCTCTTTGTGTTAAAATATTCTATTTTAATTCTGTTAATTTTCTACTATATAGATATTGACTTTGCAACTGGTAATTCCCAATAGAAAAAGAGTCTCTTGTAATCTAAATTTTTTGCTTTATAATGACTTTGCTTCCCACCCAACCGTCACTTAATACTTGCCTGTAGACTGGTCAGTTCCTTTTCAGAAGTCACAATGTACTGGATGGGCATGGTGGTGCAGGCCTGTAATCCTAACACATGGGAGGCAGGGAAAGGAAGATCATGAGATCAAGGCCATCCTGAGTTATATAACAAGAACTTACCTCATTAAAGCAGGAAAAAAACCTATAAAGATAGAAAGAAAGAAATCACAATGTCTTCTTAGCTTGCTAGAGGAATAAAGGGTAACCTATTTTAATGTTCCCTATCAACTGAACTCAGCCCTCTTATACTAAAACACTAAAAGGGGGTGTATTCTTATTAATTAGGTGCAAGGAAGGAAGAAACACCAATTTTCTAGCACTCCATCCTTTTCACCCCTGGCCCTATAGAAGGACACATTTTCTCACATACCAACATTCTCTGACTAGAAAGTTATATACATGGTTATACACAATGGATTAATGTTTGTTCGAATATGAATCACCTATACTAACAAGGACTGTTTTAGAATTAAGCCAAAAGGTTGGGATTCTGCTTCAGGACATTACCTAATCTAAACTAGATTGCTACAAGACAGCAATCTCAGTTGTAAAACATAATCAGACTTTTACATCTCTCCCTTTCAATGCTAGAACTAGCACTCCTAGCCATCTATGTCCTCATCCAGTGCAAAGATCAATTCTTTATTCTCTATCCTCTTTGGCTTATCTCTACCAAAGCTGTCATTATAGGAGTAGCAACCCATCTCTGAGAAGAGCTTAAATTAAAATTGGCTCAACTGTTTTCTTCAGATTTGAAGTCAAAGTTTAATTAGTAATAGGATCAAGACCTTTATGGGGCAGTTCTCTTCATCAGTATAAAGTAGTAAAGTAGTCTCTACTTCTTCTTTTTTTTTTTTTTTAGAAGCACACATTTCAGATTGAACAAGTACATTCTCAGTGTCTCCTAAACAAATTCATGGTGAGTCTGTTTCTCTCCTTGCTGCTAGATAAGCTCCACAGATCTCTAGAAGAATCCTTCTATACAAGCTCATAGTTGCCTACTTTCCTCAACTTTCATATTGGAAGAATCACAAATTTCTTAAGTGTCTGCTCTAATGGGCCAACAAGGCAGACTTGCTGCAGATCAGGAGGTAGATAATAGTGTTAGGGGAAGATAGGAGAGAAAAACACTGTTTGGGAAAGGAACAGCTAATAATCAGGTAGGGGGAATTAGGAAAGGTTCAATGGGAGTGACCTCAATATGATTATACTCATGATAGAAAACATATATACTGGATACTTCTGGTGCTCAACCAAGATCCCTGCCTCGGAGCAATATATCTATCCTTAACTACTGGTTTCTGGCAGTTTATATATACCTCCTTCATCAAGAATTGCCTTTGTCTTCAAGGAACCACCTCATAAAGGTTATGCATTCTCACAGTAGGTGGCCTATAGCTGATGACTGGCTGATGTGGATATGCAAAGACCATTTACTCTTGCCTTAATGTAGAAAAGCTCTGAAGTTCCCCTCAACTTCAGAGTACAATGTAATATAGGCTAAAACCCTTGTCTGAAACCACATCAAAGTTCAGTGTCTCCATTTTCCCAATGCTGTCTCCTTTACTGCCTTACTAGTGAATTTACTGATAGAATTTTTCAGTAAGCCCTTTCCACTCATGTATCTCAAAATTTGCTCCCAGAAAATCCAATCTAAGACTTATGTATGATATGATTTGAGTATTTCTCCTAAAACGTGTGAAAATTTGTCATTGTAACTGTATTAAAAGGTTGAACCTTTAAGAGATTAGATAGTGACATCTTCCCTCTTATGATTGGGTTAATATCATTAATGCCAGAGGTAGGTGAAGGTTAGACATAGTTACCCAAGCACTTAGGAGTCAAAGCGGGAAAGTCACCACAGGTTCAAGACTAGTCTGGTCTACACAGCAAATTCTGGACCAACCTGGGATACATAGTAAGACCATGTATCAAAAACAAGTAAACAAAAAAAGACTGGTTGGCTTTCCTTCCCTTTTTTCCCTCCATCCTCTCTCTTTCTTTCTCCTTCTTTTTCCTTGTCCCTTTTTTATACAAGATGAGGAAACAAGACAACCTTGCTAGGTATTGGCTCCTCAATTTTGGGCTTCCTAGCCTCCAGAACTATAAGAAATAAAATTACATTCTATATAAATTCAGCAGTCTTAAGCCTTCTGTTTTAGTAGTACAATAATGGACAAAGCCAATGAAAAGATATATAGTGGAATAAATCACTAACTAGCCCTTCTACCTTCTTGTTAGAGGTAAAAAAGACTTCATCTCGTAGTCTCCAATCTCGTTCCAAAGGTGAACAAATTACTAAGTCCTGGTAAGATAGAGCCTCACATTTCTTCAGGCCACTGTAATTAATCTGATCAGACATGACTTACATAGAAATAATCAGATGAAATGAAACTTTTCTGGGGACACACTTTTCCCTGAAAGGATATATATAGTATTTGAATTTGCTAGAGCCATCCTTGCACTAGCGAATGGTACCCACCCAAAAAAATTGAGTTTCAAATTGAAAGGGGACAGATGGAGAAACTAAGTTTGGGGGACATTTGAACTCCTGCATCACAGAGTACCTAAAACCAACTTTATTTCCTATACTATTCAGTTACATGAACTCCAACATGCTTTTGCGTAACTAGGGATAAATTTTCTGCCATTTGCACAAAAGAATCAAAACTGGTATATGAATAATGAAACAAGTATAAGAATGAATGATTTGAACATTGAAGAATGTATGGGGAAGCTAACCTCTTCAATGCACATAAAACATGGCTTGCTTTAGCTGATTTCATTTCCAGGTCTTTCGTAAGCACAGTTTCCATTTTATGGTAAACATATAATAGTACTGTCATTTGACAAATGAAAATTGAGGTTAAGAGAATCACCTAAGGTAATAGGTAATTGGTTTAGCATTTTTGGCTTTTCCCCTCCCCTGTCCAATGGAATCTGTGCCAAGAACACCAGAGACAAGTGCCATTTAACGGTAGCCTTAGGGATTCATTCATTGTTCAATTTACATTCATGGAGCCAGGTTCTGATGCAGACATAAATAGGGAAAAAAATCTCTGCCTTCAAAGTTTGTCACTTTGAGAAAAAGGTTATGTAAACAACTAAACATAGTGTAATGTAGGGAATGAAGGTATAGTTCATGCCTTGGTGTTCTAGACGCTCTGAGTCTAGAAGATGTGTTTGAGGGAGTAGGAGTTGAGAAACATATGGAATGGAGAGAGCCATCAAAGGAGGTCATTTCAAAGGAAGTTATTTGAAAATTCATAATAAAAATAAGCAGGAGAAGCACAATTTTGGGGCCAGCTGACTTACATAATGAGTCTTTGTCACAAAACTAAAACAAAAACAGCAAAAACACATCCAGTTGGTATACATGAAATTTCATTGAAAATTAGACCATCTAACTGGACTGAATAAAAAGGAGAAAGTGAGCCGAGCACCAGCATTTCCTGCTGTAGCAGCTACGTTTTTATTGCTAGGACAAATCACCTCACCAGAAGCAGCTTATGGGAGGAAAGGATTTGTTTCAGGCTTTCAGTGTTGAGGGAAAGCTTCACCATGGCTCATGTAGCTGAATCACTTCATCACACACCTGTAGCAGAGAGAGAGAACAGCTAAGCTAAGCTATCTCTGAACACACAGTAGTCTAGACTCATCGATTCCAAGGTCTGTCCACATCAACACACCTCCTCCAGTAAGGCTCTACCTCCCAAACACTCCACCAGCTGGGGACTAAGCATGAAGCTTAGTTACACACACACTTGAGGCAATGGGGGACATTTAAATTCAAACCACCACACATTCATTCTCTCTGCTTCCTGATGTACCCATATGTGAACATGCCTGGTCACATGCTCCTGCTGCCATGCATGGAGACTATTAACAAGGAATGGGGTTGCTGATGTGATAAACCTGTTCATGTGGCTCTTAGGTCTTTGAAACCAGTTTGTGGGAGGAATATAAAACAACATTTGGAGCTGTGGAATAGAGAAGCCCTAGAATGTTTCAAATAGAGTTTAATGGGCCATTCTAGTGGGAGATGGGAAGGCCAGAATGCTGAGGGAAATGACAATGGAGGCCTGGCTCATGAGGTTTTAGAGAGACATAATGGCTTTCTTAGAAACCATCCAAAAGAAAGGCTTGAGGAATAACAGCTTACAATACATAGCTTAACAATTTACATAACTTAGTATATTGGGTTGGACAGGGTGGTGTACAATAATCCCATTACTCAGGAGGCAAAGGCAGAAGAATTGCTGCAAATTTGAGGCTAGCCTGGTTAATGTAATCAGTTATAGGCTTTCAGGACTACATAGCAAGACCTTGTATTAAAAATAAATGCAAGAAGGGCTGTAGAGATGGCTCAGCAGTTAAGGCACTTTCCTGCAAAGCACAAGGACTCAAGTTTGATTCCTTAGTATCCATGTAAAGCCAGGTGCACACGGTGGTACGTGCTGCTGGTGTTCATTTGCAGTGGCTAAAGGGCCTGCTGTGCCAATTCTCTCTTTCTCTCTTGCACTCTTTCTAAAATAAATAAAAAAAGTAAGTGCAAGACTCTTTAGCATATTTGATTACAAAATTATAAATGAAGCATATTTTTAAAATTTATTATTTATTTTATTAATTATGCTCATAATGTGAATATATTCATGTTGGTGCCTTTGATAACCTCATCCTTGTCCTCCCCCCATCCAAAGGGACACTCCTCAGTTGGGAATGTGGGTCGTGCATTGTGGGGGTAGCCATCATTATGGGGAAGAGGCAATGTCTCTGTGCATAATGACCCAACTTGTGGCTCTAACAAGCTTTCCACCCCCTCTTCCATGAATTTCCCTGAGCCATGTTGGAATTGTTTTAGTTCTACTTCAGTGATGAGGTTTGGGAGCCTCTGTGTCTCTGGATATCTGGTTTAGTAGGAGTTGAGTGTTCTCTGTGTCTATCTCCTTCAGCCTTGTGCTGGTGTCAGGTTCACTGAGAAAGCTGCACTCTTGCCCATTTCCCCTGTTACTCTATGGTTTCAGCTGGGGCCCTGATGAGGTGTGATAGGCTGATCCTCCCCTCAGGTTTGGCATCCATCTGAAAAAGAGAAGCAAATTCTCCAACAGAGAGAGAAGTCAGCACCAGATATATGGGATGACCATTATTATTTTAGTGAGAATTTTATATGCATGGGCCCTCTTATAGCCTACAATTGGTGGGAGCTTGATATTGGAGAACAGGCTCATTTTTTGGACATGGTTTTGACTTTTTTTTCCCAGTTCTAGCTATGAGTTTCATTCCACTGAGCAGATCTGTTAGCCAAATCAAGAGCAGTTGGTTACCCTCCATGGCTGTGTGCCACTATCGCACGTGTTTGAGCATCATGTCAGGTTGTTTACTGCTGAGTAGCTTAGACTATGAGTTGTTTGGACAGATGTCAGTCATTTTCCCCCAGTCGCTCGTGTAGCACCCTCTGGCACTAGACAAGCTAACTCTCTGGGTACTGACCCTCTTCCATATTCCAGCCAGGTCACTCCATGTTCTGTCCCAACAGCATATGGTGTCTTCAGCAGTAGGGTCTTACCATTAACCTCTGGTGGGTCATCAAGAACTCTGACAGAAATCTGTCTTCTTTTGGGAAACCTTGTAAGTTTCTCTGATCAACAGCTCATTGTGAAAGTTAACCACATGCTGATACTGGGAGTTACAGGTCAGCACCAAGGAAGAAAAAGATAGGAGATTGGAGTTCTAAAGGGGAATGGGGGGAGGGGAGGGAAATATCATACACTTTTTTGTATATAAGTATAGAAGGTGTCAATAAAAAAAAACTTTAAAATAAAGGAGAAAGAGAGCAGAGAGAGAAGAGGGAGAGAGAAAAAAAAAACCAGGAAAAGATTAAGGTTAATCTTCATGATGTCTTCTCCAGGGCCCTGTGGTTCAGGTGTTCCCTCTAAGGGCCTACTGAAGGTTCAATTTTTTTAGCTTATCTTTCAGGATATAGGATTTTATGGTACCATTTCCATTTGTGTTCCCCCCTTACCCTCCCCTCCCATCCCACCCTACCTATTGTCTGGTATTCAAGGTACTTATTAGATATGACAGCATCTCGGGCAGATTCAGGTTAGGAGCCACAGATGAGTGAGACCATGCGACTATTATCTTTCTGTGATTGGGTGAGCTCACTAAATGAAGCATATAGCTAAAATAAAAACTATATTGACTCTCCCTTAAAATATTAAGCTAAATTTTCTGCAGTTCTACCATTTTGTCATAATTGATTTTCTTTTTACTCATTACTTCATTCAAAAAAATGTAAGGACCTTAGTGACCAGTAGGTATTATGCCAAAAGCTAGGGCCACAGCAGGGATGTTGCACACATCACATTCTCTGGCATACCATTTACCAGAATGTAGTCTGATGAACAGATATAACTAACTACAAGGCAGACATAAAAATGAAGTTTAATTTTAGTTGGAAATATATGAACCTGAAACTCTGGTATTATGGACATGCCAAATATATAATGAGTGGAGAACTATTGTTCTCTGCTACTTTGCTATTGGTCATTCAAACAGCTATGTGTATCCTTCTTCCTATGAATAAAATATACTGTAGCACCAATGCAAAGAATGGGGAAGTAAAATTCCATCACCACATGCATTTCAGTTCAGAACCTCTGAGTGATGTATTCTCTATATCAGGTTCAGATGTGTCTATTTATGAGTCTGTCGATTTATTTTAAATCATTTTCTTTATTACTTTATTTGAGAGAGATAGAGAGAGGCAGATAAAGAGAGAGAGAGGGAGAAAGAGAATGGGCATGCCAGGGCCTCCAGACACTGCAAAAGAACTCTGGATGCATGCACCACCTTGTGCATCTGGGTTATGTGGGTCCTGGGAAATAGAACCTGGGTCCTTTGACTTTGCAGGCAAGTGCCTTAACCACTAAGCCATTACTCTAGCCCTTGATTTATTTTAAAAAGTCAAATATGTGTCTTAACCACAACTTAATGTTGGAGTAGGAATTAAGTCACAGGGACAAAAGCATTGATATTGAAAAAAAAAAGAGAGAGAAGTAGAACTATTCAGAAGTCATAGGTTTATAATCATTATTCATGCCTACTGGATTGGTACTACAAAAGCTCTTTGTCCTAGCATTGGATTGAACACCTTAGTTAGATAATGCCTCTGACAGCCTTACACTCTGCATTGATTGTTATGGCCACATCCACCGTGGGCCTCACTTCTATCAATGTATTAGTGGGCTAGCACTACTTGGAGGGGGATTCTAATCATCATAGGTATTTGTAGACCAAACTTTTGGTTGCTTTGCCCTTTGGATTGCCTCGAATACATAATAGGCTTTGGGTTCATTTGTTATTTGTCAGTTACATATAGAAGTAATTGTAGCCTAACAGCTCTCCCAAGCAAAATTCTCTTGCTGTGTCTCTGTTCTCTCACTCAAGATAATAGCTGTTTCTTTAAGGCCATCATAAAGGGTTTGGCTGGAAAGTTGAAGTTTTTAATATGATCTTTACCTTTGCTCTGGTTCTCACTCATGGATCGAGAAGTAAAACAGCCCCAGGAGCCACCAGATTATTTCTTGGCAAGTCTTCCCTTTTTTGCAGCCTTTTTATATTACTCCATGATGAAACTCTTTGACTTTTTTTTTTTTACTGACAACTTCTATAATTATAGACAATAAATCATGATAATTCCCTTCCTCCCCCCACTTTCCCCTTTGCAACTCCACTCTCCATCATCTCTCTCCCCTCTTGATCAGTCTCTCTTTTATTTTGATGTCATCATCTTTTCCTCCTCTTAGATGGTCTTGTGTAGATAGTGTCAGGCACTGTGAGGTCATGGATATCCAGGCCATTTTGTGTCTGGAGGAGCATGTTGTAAGGAGTCCTTCCTTTCATTTGGCTCTTACATTCTTCCTTCTACCTCTTCTGCAATGGGCCCTGAGCCTTGGAAGGTGGAATAGAGATGTTTCAGTGCTGAGTACTCCTCTGTCCCTTCTTCTCAGCAGTATTGTGCCTTTTGAGTCATCCCAAGGTCACTGCCATCTGAAAAAAAGAAGCTTCTGTAACCAAAAGTGAGAGTAGCATTAATTATAATATTATTAATATTAATTATATTAATATATGTTGTTGACTTTTGCAGTTAAGTGGCACTCAGAAATTACAGGCCACAGACATAGTATGTACCTTGATAATGCTATCTTTCTCTCCATCTTTGGTTGCTATCTGGCTACTTGTTGCCAGACCATTCCTCAATGGGATGTTGCAGAAAGAAGCAAGACACAGCATTTAAAATCTCTCTTATTTATTTAGTATAAATAAGAGACATTTAAAATATGGTTGCTTTCAATATCTGTGAGCTGTTTTTCAAGATATTGCTGACTTTTTGGAGGCTGTGCATAGTTAATATTTCTATGTCTTTGGAAGCATGAGAAAGTAGAGTGGGAAAGGACCTGCACCATCTGCCACAAATGCCTGGTTCTTAATTTTACTCCATCCAATGAGTCAGCAACTCGTAGAAGGCATGGGGCCAATACAATGGGAAATTGGCACCCTCAGTTTGACATACTGTACAGTATGAAAGAACTCACTGTAAAAAGAAACCCAGACAGCCTCCCCACATCAAGAAAATTATATCTAAACGATTGCTAGTTTTGTATGACTGGTCTAAAGAGAATTTCTTAAGTAGAAATGGAATTGACTTTCTGGATCCTGTCAAAAAGTAAATGACAATAAAGTTGATTTTGAAATGTAGGCAAAATATCTATGTGCTGATTTGAAAATCCATAAAGATGAGAACAATTGATGCATCCTTAGAACTTGTCAATGTGGTTGTCCAATTAATTACTAATGTCACTTCCAAAATTCTTTGGTCCTCTCATAGATATATTTAGTGCAGATTTGGAGCATAAAGCATCTTCTAAATATCTCATGGTATTTTTTCCTTTCTCATATCATATAATAAACTTTTAAAGTGCATAAAAATAAGTTAACAATTGTCACAAAAGATTATCCCTTCTCGTCTCAGCATGTTCATCTGCTATATTAATATGTCATTTTTGATGTTCATTTTGTCTGATAAATTTACTCCCAATTGATTTAACTGTAGTACTAAAGATACCTTCATTAGTCTACACTGCCAAAATACAAATCAAATCTCAATTTTATTGAAGAATGGAAGCAGTGATCATTCTAAGAAGTTCTGGAAAAAAGGCAATAGAATTTAAGAAGTTTATATTATTATGTCTATTTATACTAGTATGAAGTACAGGAAAATTTTCCGTTTTGTTAACTGCTGTATACCTGGTGTCTAGAACACATAAGATGGAAACACCTTAAATAAAGAAATTTTATTGGAGTTAATGAATTTCCTTTATTTTGGAGATAGTTTTCATTGTATAGCTGAAGCTGACCTCAAAATCACAATCTTCCTTTCTAGGATTATAGGTGTCATGCTTGGCTTTGTTTTCCCATTTAAAAAAAAAATAATTTGGGGGCCTGTTGAGCTGGTTCAGCAGTTAAGGCACTTGCCTAAAAAGACTAAGGATATGGGTCTGATTCCCCAGTAAAAGCCAGGTGCACAAAGTGGTACATTAATTTGGAGTTGATTTGCAGTGGCAAGAGGCCCTGGCATGCCCATTCTCTCTCTCTCTCGTTATCTATCTATCTATCTATCTATCTATCTATCTATCTATCTATCTATCTAATTTGCCACTGCAAATGAACTCCAGACATATGTGCCATCTTGTGCATCTGATACTGAGGAATTGAAACTGGTCCAGTAGGCTTTGCAAGCTCCTTTAACTGCTGAGCCATCTCTCCAGCCCAACTTGATTTTTTTTTTTTGGTTTTGCGAGGTAGGGTCTCACTCTGGTCCAGGCTGACCTGGAATTAACTATGTAGTCTCAGGGTGGCCTCGAACTCTCGGTGATCCTCCTACCTCTGCCTCCCGAGTGCTGGGATTAAAGGTGTGCGCCACCACGCCGGCTCCAACTTGATTTTTTGAGACATAATCCCACTCTAGCCTAGGCTGCCCTTGAACTCACTTTGTAGCCCAGGATGGCCTCAAACTCACAGAGATTCTCCTACTTCCCAGTGCTTGGATTAAAGTGTATGCCACCACACATACCTGACTTTAGTGTTTTTAATGATAAAGGTTATGTTTGGTTAAAATCATTCTTTTTTTTTTTTTTTTTTTTTTTTTGGTTTTTCGAGGTAGGGTCTCACTCTGGTCCAGGCTGACCTGAATTCACTATGTAGTCTCAGGGTGGCCTCGAACTCTTGGCGATCCTTCTACCTCTGCCTCCTGAGTGCTAGGATTAAAGGCGTGCGCCACCACGCCCGGCAAATCATTCTTTTTTGGGGCTTGGCCCCATACTTTTGGAGCTTGGTCCCAAGTCACACTTGGGCAAACACCTGTGTTCTATTGTTAGCACCACCAAAGTCAAAAAGAAACGTTATAGTCAGATTCGTTTTTGGTTTTTTAAGGTGGGGTCTCGCTGTAGCACAGGCTGGCCTGGAATTCACTATGTAGTCTCAGGGTAGCCTTGAACTCCCTGTGATCCTCCTACCTCTAACTATTTAAAAGAGAAAATGTGAGAGAGAAATAGAGGGATAAATAGAGACAGAACATAAATAGAGAATGAGCCTCTAGCCACTGCAAACGAACTCCAGACACATGTGCCCCTTTGTGCATCTAGTTTATGTGGGTACTGGGGAATTGAACCCAGGTGCTTAGGCTTTGCTGGCAAGCACCTTAACTGCTGAGTCAGTTATCCAGCCCCTATAGCCAGATTTTTGTTCCATTGGTTATTAGCTACTCTGTGTGTGAGTAGCTTTCCCCCTTTTATCCCCTTCTGAAGTCTATCTCTCTTTCATCTCCTTACACACATTGTAGTAATGTGCTATATCAGTGTGTGTACTAAGTTAATAAAGAGTTCTTTTGCTCTTTTAGTTTTTAAGGTGATAAATAATAAGATGTATCTTCAAGAAGGAAACAATAGTGACTGGGCCAGGTGTAGTGGTACAAACCTTTAATCTCAGCACTGGTGAGACTGAGGTAGGAGGATTGCTGTGATTTTGAGACCAGCTTGGACTAGAGTGAGAGAGGGCTGGAGAGATTGCTCAGCAGTTAAAGCACTTGCCTGCAAAGCCTAACGACTCAGATTCAATTCCCCAGTACCCACATAAAGCCAGATGCACAAAGAGGAGCATGCATGTGGAATTTGTTTACAGCAGATAGAGATCCTGGTGTGCCCATTCTCTCTGTTTCTCTCTCTCTCTCTATCTATCTCTCTCTCTGCTTACAAATAAATAAATAAAACTATTTCTTTTTGATTTTTCAAGGCACGTTCTCACTCTAGCTCAGGCTGACCTGGAATTATGTAGTCTCAGGGTGTCCTTGAACTCACTATGAT
The DNA here is from genome assembly GCA_036365145.1 of Orientallactaga sibirica. Classification (NCBI taxonomy): domain Eukaryota; kingdom Metazoa; phylum Chordata; class Mammalia; order Rodentia; family Dipodidae; genus Orientallactaga; species Orientallactaga sibirica. The sequence goes on from JAEOAD010000840.1 coordinate 4,833,930, forward strand.
CCTCCCACCTCTGCCTCCCAAGTGCTGAAAAAATATTTTTTTAAAAAAAAAGAAAGAAAAATGATGATTGGAACCCAAGTCCTGAATTCTTCACTATCATCCTATCATGTTACAAATTTCTTGGAGAACTACTTAGTAAGAACAATTTGTCATGGAGTGTAAGAACATTGATTTAGAGGAAAAATCATATAATCATGTGAGAAAAATGTTTTGAAGTGTCTTATCCCAGATAGATGCATGCCCAAGCAACCTGTCCCAACACACATAATTGTTTATAAGTTGAGAAACATTGGCCAATGAAGAATATGTGTATAGTAGGGAAAGTCCTGGAAGGGAGAGGATAAGACAGAAAAAATGCAGGAAGTTATATAGGGGTCTTTTCAGATTGTGGCTGAATACTGAGTCATGCATGCTCAGAATTTAAATGCATAGCATGTCTAAAAATTGTAAAGGCAAAATGCTCATGTACTACAACTGAAAAGGATTTATTTTATAAAGGCAAATGCTCACAAGGATGCTATTCAGACATTTCAGCTGGGTAACAATTACATTTTGCTGAAAAGTATTGGTAATGATAGTTGTAAAGATTATATGTATATGTGAACTCTCTAAAGATTACCTCACTCAACATCAAGATTCTTACATTTATTTTGCAAACTATCAAAAGCAATCTAAAGCCTGCTATTTGCCAGGTTGTGGATTGAAGGTGTGAATTTCCCTCAGCCTTTATAGGGAAACACTTTGGCATTCATTTCTCTGACATGAGATTGCTTTTCCCAAAGCAATTTTGGAGGGAACATTAAGTGCTATAGAACTGGAATTGGAGAAGTGGGCTTCACAAAATGTTTTTAATCAGAGTTATGTGGGAGCACATTTAATCATTGTTTAATATAAGACTTTAAATAAACAACACTTTATTTAAGAGACTTATTGCTTTAAGTTAATTTCAACTGGGTTCTCTTTCTCATTCTTTTCTTTGGCTTTTCATTTTGAAAATGTTTGGCCTCTATTGAGCTTACTATTCCTGAATGGTAGCCAATCTACAGCCCACTGCTACACCCACCCCCATTATCACCATCATTTGAACTATAAATGGAAATTCATATGTTTCTTTTTGGCCCTTGCTAGTTGTAGTTGTCACTGACAATTCCCTTTTCATTTGAAAAAAAAAAAAAACAACACAAAACAGAATGGTGCTGTATATTTTCAGTCATATTCTCCTTGGAATCAAATGTCACTGCTGGGTTGCATGAAGGTTTATTTGTATTATAAGAAAATTTCCTTTAGATCTCAAGACACCTCTATCTTTTTTTTTAATTGACAACTTCTTTAGTTGTAGACAAGATCCCATGGTAGTTCCCTCCCTCCCCCATTTTCCCCTTAGAAATTCACTCTCTATCATATCCCCTCCCCCTCTCAATCAGTCTCTCTTTTATTTGATGTCATGATCTTTTCCTCCTATTATGATGGTCTTGGGTAGGTAGTGTCAGGCACTGTGAGGGCATGGATATCCAGGCCATTTTGTGTCTGGAGGAGCACGTTGTAAGGAGTCCTACTCTTCCTTTGGCTCTTACATTCTTTCCGCCCCCTCTTCTGCAATGGACCCTGAGCCTTGGAAGGAAGACACCTCTATCTGTAAAAGCTTTTGTGTGCAGGAACTTCAGGGAGAATAATGTGACCTTTTAAATAGTAAACTTTCCAAGTGAGTATCTCCCTCTGGTTCCAGGTTCATGTGGTTGTATGTGTGTAGGTATGTGTACACATGAGCTTTTATGTTAATGTGGATTCTGATTTCTCAAACGGATATGGTAAGTCTCTAAATTCACCAGAAGGAGCTTTTATTGATTATAATGAGTACATTACAAAGAGTAGTTAACATGGAGAACCTAAGGTATACTCATCTTTCCATTTTTCCTTTCTCATTCGGGTTAATCAATTCTTCCTATGTGCCTTGTTAGAAGAGGGTTTAGAGTTTATTTATAAGCAAAAATAGAGTAATTCACTGTCTTTAGTCTACGTTTTGCTGCAATAACAGAATACTACAGTCTGGGTGAATTATAAATAAAGGAAATTCATTTCCCATAGATATGGCCAAGCAATCCACTATCAAGTATATGATGAGGTCCTTCTCGCTATGTCATAGAAACACATAGTATATCACATAGTGAAAGAGGGAGGATGTCAGCACAGGTCTCTTCCTCTTCTTATGTAGACACTAATCTTATAGTGGGGATCCAAATATTATGACTTCATCTAACCCTAATTACCTTTCAAAAGCCTCACCTCCAAATACCATCAACACAAGACACTGAGGGTGGAGTTTCTCTCTCTCTCTCTTTCTTTTTTTCTTTCTTTTTTGAAGTTTAGGAGTATTTTATTATAGAATATTTTAGAGCTTAAGAGAGAAAATGGTAAAGCTCCCGTGAAACAGGAGGGGTCCTGAGTAGGTTATCTTGGAGTTAGGTGAGCATATTCAAACCCCAAGCACTGACTATTCCACTTTGCCTAAGATTTCAAGTGCAGGGAACAGTTTTACACACAAGAGGATAAGTCAATCACCTTGGCAGGAGTCATATACAAGATACTTCTCATCCTGGATTTCTTCTTCAGCCCCGACTTCACTGAAGAGACCTATTTCTAAAGGCACAAGGAGAAAGGGGCACAATGATTATGTATACTTTTATTTGGCATATAACATACATATAAAAATTACATGAATCATAAATATAACAATTTATTACTTACCACCAAGTGAACATACACTTAAGTAAGTAGTATCCAGATCAAGAAAGAAAATGTTCCAGAATCCTTTAAGCCTCCTTGATACATTCTTTCAATCACTATCTATCTATCTATCTATCTATCTATCTATCTATCTATCTATCTGACTATCTATCTATCTAAAATTTGGTTTTTCAAGGTAAGGTTTCAGTCTAGTGCAGGCTGACCTGGAATTCACTATGTAGTTTCAGGGTGGCCTCGAACTCATGGTGATCCTCCTACCTCTGCCTCTCAAGTGCTGGGATTAAAGGCATGCATGTGTCACCACACCTGGCTCCCCTTTGAAATATTTTTAATTTTAATTTTATTTATTTATTTGAGTGAGTGTGTGAGAGAGAGAGACAAGAAAGGCAGATAGAGAATGGGTGTGCCAGGGCCTTCAGCCACTGCTAACAAACTCTAGACCACATGTGCCACCTTGTGCATCTGGCTTTTTGTGGGTCCTGGGGAATCAAGCCTGGGTCCTTTGGCTTTACAGGCAAGCACCTTAACTGCTAAGCCATTTCTCTAGCCCCATTATCCCCTTTAATAACCATTATCTTAACTTAAAATGCTTCAGATTAGTTTGACCTGCTACCAAACTATACACTTTATTCTTTAATTTCTGGTTTCTTTCATTTAACACTATGTCTGTGTGATTAATCCATGTTGTCATTTAGTTCACTCACTTTTCTTGCTATATAGTATCCCATTTTGTAACTACTTGATTTACTTACCCATTCTACTTTTTTTGTTGTTTTTTTTTTTAGTTTTTCGAGGTAGGGTCTCACTCTGGCTCAGGCTGACCTGGAATTCATTCTGTAGTCTCAGGGTGGCCTTGAACTCACAGCAATCCTCCTACCTCTGCCTCCCGAGTGCTGGGATTAAAGGCGTGCACCACCACACCTGGCTCCATTCTACTTTTGATGGACAGCAAATTTGAATGTTTCCACTTAGGAGCTATTGTGAACAGTGCTACATGCACTTTTATTCATTTGCATGTGCCGTGAATAATATGGTAAGGAGAGAGGGGTGTGGTTATTTGGCAGACACTCAAGGAGATAGAAATACTCAAACGCGTCAGTACAAACCACGAACCATCATTGGGTTCCGTAATTTACTACAAGAATCACAGAAATCAGTAGAAGCTATCACACTCAAAGCCTCATTTTTTTTTATAAGAAAAGGATGCATGGAAATTGACCCAATATGTATAAGTCAGCATGGGAAAGTTTGTCAGCACATACTTATGTGGAACAGTAAGTAGAATGTGCTAATTGTCCACTCAGAAGATTCATCTGAGCATTGGTGACTACAGTTTCTATTCAGACTTTATTAGATAGGCATGATGTGATGAAACTGTGGTTGAATTAAATTTATAGCTCTCACACCCCTTCACACTGTTGGGCATTCTGGTGTGTGCAGCCTCCACAGAAAGGCTATCTAATGTGGCTTGCTTCACCCTTAGTCACCTCTTTAGCACAAATTATCAGGTGGCCCATCATGAATTAGAAAATCACTTCCATCACTCCAGAAATTCCAAAGATTTAGTTTACCTCTTCGGGGCAGGACAAGGGCGAGACTATGCTTTGGGCAAAGTCAGTTTTCTTACTATAGAGGATCCTTTCCCCTTTACTGGACAACATGCCTGGATTCTCATGCAGCAAGAAGAGAGGAGCTGTTCCAATGAGTGGGATCATCTACAAACTTAAAATGGATACTCAATACAGAATATTAAAATACAATTTAAATATATATCGATAGATAGAGAGATAGATAGATATAGAGAGAAGGTTATACTCTTTTATCCCCTCGCCCCAGCTCCCATTACCCTGGAGGCCCTCCTCAGTGGGGTTATGTGTTGTCTTGAAGGCCTTAGTCAGTCCCTATGAGATAGAGGGGGAACTGGCCCTCAGGGTATTCCTACCCACTCTGTGGCTCTTACAATCTTTCTGCCCCCTCTACTGCAATGTTCCCTGAGCCTTGGCAGGCCTGTTAGCAGTCTGATTTAGTAATGAGCTCTCTATAGCCTCTGGATTTCTGCTTTGATGGGTTGTGAATGATCACTGTGTCTGTCACCATCAACGGATCTTGGTTCTCCATTTTCTCTGCCTTTTGTAAAACAAAACAGATTCTCCAACCAGGAGTGCGAGCAGCTTGGGGTAAAGGGGATATACAAAGTTATTTGAGAGACTTTTTGGTCTTCTCCAGAGGACAGTGGAAGCTTCTCTCTGAAGTCTATGATTTTTGTAACCATGGGATTATAACTTGGTTTCCAGTATCAGACATGAGTTCTCTCCCACTGAGTGGGCCTCATGTCCAGTTAGAGAACAGTTGGTTATCCACAGAGGCTGTGTGCCACTATTGGACAAGTGTGTACTTCTGGTTGATCTCATAGTCTGCAGGGTCCACTGCTTGTTCATGCTGTTGGTGACCATTGTCTGCCAGCAAATCCCATAGGGCTTTCCAGCACTATGATGTCTAGCCAGGAGGGAACTAGTTTCCCTTTGGTTCTAGTATGGTGTTACGATTCAAAAGAGAATTTAAGGTGATTTATGCAAGCAATGCCTGTGTATGTGAAAGAAGCAGCACAATATGGTGTAATCTAAATCAATGTGCTTTTCATTAGCAGTAATTCCGTTTAACCCCAAGGCTCTTCCCTAACTAAAATGAGCAGAAATGGAGAAGAATCATTTACTTTTGTGCAACACAAAGGCTTCTGAAGCTTTTTACACAGACGATATTTATGAGAGAAAAGGTTTCTTGGGCAGGGGAGAGTCACACAAGCCTAGGGGTTTGGATAACGAAAGCTAAGGACCTGAAGGCTTCAGGGTAGACACAGAAAGATCTAGAAGACCAGATAAAACAGAGATACCTAAAGCTATAAAAAAGCTTGTTTGGATTTTCAGAGAAGGAAACCAGAAGAGAAAAATTAACCTACAATGTGTTCCTGAGATGGATTTCCAGTCCCTTCAGGTACTCCCTCAGCTCCTTCCTTGGCAAAGAAAAAGGGAAGAGACAGTCAAGAAAGGCTTGTAGTGGACACTCTCAACTCAATGCCCTTCCTTTGACCTTCATTTCAGTGTGGTCTCTATGCTTTCTACTGTCCAGCACCTACCTGCATCATTGCATCTAAACATGTTGCCTCCCCACCAACAATTCTGTCGTATGCAGCAGATGAGAAATGCTAGGAATCAATTTTGAGAGCGACTCTCACACAAAATTTCATATTATAGTTATAATTTCCATTATAAATGATAGTGCATTATTATCACCCTATATCCTTATCCCCTTGGGTAGGATAATTCTTTACAATTTGTCTGTATAGCTACCCCATGGAGTTAAGCTCCAGGTGTTCACTGTAGTAGATGGCTTAATAATGCACTTTATCTGCCTTATTGAAAGGTGGGCTGGGTGATATGCTGAGAGTTTATGTGGCTTCAAGTCATGATAATGATCCCTGCATCATTCCCTTTCAAACACCCACATAGAGGTGCTTTGTACATGTGCCATCAGAACTATCTGTACTTCAATCCTATGTTAGAGGCTGCTTCTTGAGATGCCCACACTGACGGTACACAGCTCTTCCCCAAGCTTTCAAAGATAAAAAGCCTTCTTTTTTAATTTATTTTTTATTGACAACTTCTATACTTACAGACAATAAACCATGATATTTCGCTCCCCTCCCCCATTCTCCTTCAGAACTCCACTCTCCATCATATCCCCTCCCTCTCTCCATTAGTCTCTCTTTTAATTTGATGTCATCATCTTTTTCTCCTATTATGAGGGTCTTGTGAAGGTATTGATAGGCACTGTGAGGTCATGGATATCGAGGCCAGTTTCTTTCTGGACAGTTGCATTGTAAGGAGTCGTACCCTTCCTTTGGCTCTTACATTCTTTCTACCCCCTCTTCCGCAGTGGACCCTGAGCCTTGGAGGGTGTGACAGAGATGTTTCAGTGCTGGACACTCCTCTGTCCCTTCTTCTCAGCACTATGTTGCCTATTGGGTCATCCCAGTGGTCATCGCCATCTGAAAAGAGAAGCTTCTCTAACCAGAAGTGAGAGTAGAATTAATATATGGATATGAACATTAAGTGTAGTGCTTTCAGGGCAGTTTGGTGGGAATAATATATACATTTAGCCAGACAAGAGCAGGTTTTATATCCCTAAGGCTCATGACCAGCAGAGGCCAGTAAGCTAGAAAAAGTTTATAAGGGAGGAAGGAGAAGGAAGGACTTATGGGGATGATATTGTATATATGAAATAGAAGAACAGATTACAGGCAGGGGAAAGGCCTAAGTGAGGCCAGGGGAAGAGACTGTTTAAAAGAAAGGCAGGGGGAGGGTCAATCAAAATTCAACATATTCTGAATAAGATTTGTGTAAACCTACTTTTTTGAATAATGCACATCCAAAAGCTATAGATTGTTACTAGAAAATTTTCAGTGCCAGGGATGGGGTACCTTCCAGTTAGTTTTTGGCTAGGGAGGTCCCTGTTGCCTCCAAAACATTACAGGCTATTGCCACGGCCCTTGGTTTCTCTTGAGAAACAGATGGTAAGACCCTGTTGCTGAAGACTTCACTTGCCTGAGAGGCAAGGTCACTGAGAAATCAAGCTGGTGCTGAGCAGAAAACCTTCTCCCTGTAGACCAGCCAACTGAAAGCTGGAAAAAGCTGCACTGCATGTAGCCATATGGGAGACAGAAATCATCAGTGGTGAAAACAGTGGACACTGAAAACCTCAAGTTTGACCAGAAAGACCAAATGACTGAATGGGTGCAATAGTGGCATTTCTGCTCTGGGGGGAACCAACTGCTCTCTAATTGGACAGAAGGCCCTCTCTATGGGAGGGAATACATGTGTGGCACTGAAAAACCGAATCAAAATTCTAAAGCCTTCTTTTAATTTGGCTCAAGAGCAATAAAGGGCTGGGCATGGTGGAGCATGCCTTTAGTCCTAGTACTCGGGAGGCAGAGGTAGGAGGATCACTGTGAGTTCGAGGCCACCCTGAGAATACATAGTGAATTCCAGGTCATTCTGGGCTAGAGTGAAGCCCTACCTCAAAGAAAAAAAAAAAAAAGAGGACTAAAGGAAAAGAGGGTTCCTTATATAATTATTCAATTTCACTGTACTTACTTGAAACTGATGCTTTAATTAATAGCATCAGACTCTCAGGGAATAAAATATTCTCATGTGCTTTGGAATTTCTTTTTGGCTGTGAGCTCATCTTCAGTGAGAATGATCTTCCATGAGATGCTTCTGTATATCACTGATCAAGGAGGTGCCATAAATAGATGTCTTAACTTTTGCCTCTGCTGTGGCATTGCAACTTTTAGAGTGAAGAACAGTGTTAAGTGGGTTTCTCACTAAATAGTACTCATATTGCAGTCTCTAGGCAGAGTTGACACCAAGGGGTTCCAGTTTCTTGATGGTAGTAGCTCTGTTTCTGCCAATGGTCCACAGTAAGCAACTAATTGTGTTTTTATTTTTTCCTTATTTTTTATCCTTTTTATTGACAGTTTTCGAACATGTCCATGGTTTGTTTTGATTGTAGTCCCATCCAATTACCTTTTGTTATTTCCTGCTCTTTCTCCCCTGTACTGCTTTCTGATTAGTTCCTCTTCTATTTTGATGTGTTTTAGAAATTTTTGCTCCTGTTCCATCTGCTTTTATTTTTTGATAAAGGACAGGGAAGCCCTTTCTACTGCCCATTTTTATTTTGACAGATGGTCCAGTTTTCTAGTTTGATCTCTTTCTCTAGCTTGGATTCTAGGCTGTTCTTGTGCTGGGAGCTCAGTCTGTGGAGATGTGTATCCATCCAGGTCCAGTAGTTCAAAAGCTGTCTGGCTTCAATTCCTTCCTATTGCCTTTGTATATAGGAATTTACTCTTCAGCTTGCCTATAATGTAAAAGCACATTTTTAGGGCTGGGGATATAACTCAGTGGTACAGTATTTTCCTAACAAGCATGAGGTCTTAGGTTCAATCCAAGAGGGGCTGGAGAGATGACTCAGAGTTAAAGGCACTTGCTTGCAAAGCCTGACACCCTGGGTTTGATTCCCACATAAAACCAGATAAACAAAGGGATGCATGTGTCTGGAGTTCACTTGCAGTGGCAGGAGGCCCTGGAGCACCCATTCTCATTCTCTCTCTCTCTCTCTTCTCTCCCTTCCGCCATTCCTTTTGCTTGCAAAAAATAAAGAAAATATTAAAAAGGAAGGAAGAAAATATACATGCTTATATTACATGTCAATTTCTGATTTTAGAGAGAGAAAGAATCTTGTCAGGTAACAATAGGTATCATGACATCACCCTGCCCAAAATGATTATTTTGTATTATGTAGACTGGATTAACCCCTCATATCCACCTTTGAAAATGATCTTGGCTTTCTTTTATGTACCCCAAAGACTTCTTAGAGCAGAGTTTGCAAAGAAGGATGAAAACTCCTGTTTTAAGCCTTCAAGCTTTGTTTAAGATTTCACAAAATCAAGGAACAAATTTCTAGGCAGATCTCATACTTATTGGATCTGAGCTGTCTCTTTTGCCTGAAATCTCCACAAGAGGAAAGTTCATTTCCCAGACATAGCCCAAGATGGAAGGTATATCATTGATACTGAAGGCAGATCCAGCCTAAGATTTTTCTTCCAATCCCAGAGATAATTAACCTCAGAGTCACAACCTCCTTCATGTTCCATATGTTGACATTCCCATTTTAAAAGATAATCTAGAGCAAAGAAAGACCAAGGACTTTGAAGTCAAACAGTATAATGCTAAAGGATGATTTACAAAAGTTAAAATATGACTCTCATACCAATAAAGAATGGGAACATTCTAATGATAAAATCAGTACAATTGAAAGGCTGGTTCAAAGAGCATTTTTAACACTGGCATCTTTATAAATCTTCAGGATAAGCACTTTGAAATAAGTTTACAATGTAAGAGACAAAACTGGTTAATGTGCTGAAGACATGGTTCAGTGATTAAAAGTGCTTGCTTGCATGTCTGCCAGCCTGAGGTGAAGTCCCCAGAAACCATGTTAAGCCAGACACAAAGTGACACACACATCTGGCAATGCACCTACAGCAATAGAATGTGAATCAGGAGAATGCCAAAGCTCAGGGGCCAGTTAGAGTGGCACACATGAAGCAAAGCAGCAAAAACAAGATAAGAAAAATGGAGACCCTGTCTCAAGCAGGGTGAAGGGAGAGGACAATCACTCCCAGGTTATCTTCAGCTCTCCACACATGTGCTATGATGCATACACACCCGCCCACACACATCATACACAACTCTACATACATACAAATACACACACACACTCATAATTTAAGAAACCTGGTTAATGTCCAAAGGGGCAGTCAATCTATTACTTTTGATTATACTTTTAATTTTTTTATTTTTTCAATTTATTTTATTTATTTGAGAGGGAGATAGAGGGGGGGGATAATGAATGGGCATGCCAGGGCCTTCAGCCTCTGTAAATGAACTCCAGACACATGTGCCACCTTGTACATCTGGCTTACATGGGTCCTGGGGAATCAAACCTGGGTCCTTAGGCTTTGTAGTAAGTGCCTTAACCACTAAGCTATCTCTTCAGCCCTGATTGTATTGTTTTAAAAAATATTTATTTATTTATTTATTTATTTATTTATTTGAGAGAGAGAGAGAGGAAGAGAAAGAGACAGAGAGAGAGAGAGAGAGAGAGAGAGAGAGAGAGAGAGAAGGGCACACCAGGGCCTCCTGCCACTGTAAACTAATTCCAGACTCATGTACCACCTTGTGCATCTGGCTTACCTGGGTACTGGGGAATTGAACCTGGTTCCTTAGGCTTTGCAGACAAGTGCCTTAACCACTAAGCCATCTTATCAGCCCTGATTGTATGTTTAATAAAATTCTTTTTTATTTATTTTCAAGGGGGGGGGGAGGAGAGAGAATATAAATGGGCATACCAGGGCTTCTTGCCACTGCAAATGAACTCCAGATACATGTGCCACTTTGTGCATCTGACTTTATGTGGGTACTGGGTATTTGGACCCAGGCCATCAGGCTTTGCAAGCAAGTGCTATTAACCACTCAGCAATCTCTCCAGCCACGTGATTGTAATTTTTTTTGTTTGTTTGTTTTTCGAGGTAGGGTCTCACTCTGGCTCAGGCTGACCTGGAATTCACTATGTAGTCTCAGGGTGGCCTTGAACTCATGGCGATCCTCCTACCTCTGCCTCCCGAGTGCTGGGATTAGAGGTGTGTGTCACCACGGCTGGCATGATTATAACTTTTACTGTACAGTAAGATTAACATATAAATGAAGAGTTTGAGCACTTGGTTAATAGTTAATGGCAAAGTTGCATAGATATATCCCCATGGATAATAAAATAATACTTGGGTGACCCTGCCATCATCCCAGGGTGGTACTCAGAAACATGTAATTCACTTACCCCTTCATTTGCATGATTTAAAAAATGTATATTAACAATTGCTAGGACACCTTGGTATGCCATATACTAGCTTTTAAACATTTACTTAAATTCTCTAGGACTTAGTTTCTTCATCTATAAATATGGAGTTAATAACCTCTTTGCTTGATTATTTTTTCCTGTTCCTCCACTAACAGAGGTAATGTATGGATAGCCTCTAGGCATACAGACTGTAGAGCTGGGCACAATTGACACCCATGGTGGGTAATAGAGACCTGATGGTACTGGGATATGAGTAAGGAAATGGACTGGAGCCTGGATCACTGTATCTGGGGAATGAGAAGTCTAGAAAGAAAAACAACTTGAAAAGGGGTACAGCAAATGTAAAGAAATCAGAAGGATGAGAAACCCAGAGATAAATCAAGGAACATGGATCAGCTAACAACTCATACAAGTTTCAAGCTCAAAGAAAGCAATGAAGAAAAAAAAAAACAAGATGAGAATGAATCCTCTGATCTGAATCCATGGAAGGTGGCAGATTTTATGCTATTCAGTTTTGCCAATAGTGTGGGATGGCATTCCCCTAAAGATTAAGGTTACTCTGGGAAATGAATAGGATAAAAGCTAAAGATAATTTACATCAGGGCCATTGTTTAGTAGCTAAAAATAGCAAGTGCTTAAGAACTGGTAGCGATTAATTACACTTTTTATTCCAGCTTTTTCTCAGTACAGGTTGTAGGTGAGGCAGTAGTCTTTATGAATAAGCTATATAGAAATAGGCTTCTCTAGCTTAAAAAAAGGTTAAAAGAGAGAGTTTGGGCATACACACCCTTATTGGAGGTGGATAATGTTGTGACCAGAAGTCAAAGATTGTTACAAGAAAATTTTAGTACTGGGGGTGGGATACCTTCCACTGAGGTGTTGGTCAAGGAGGCTCCTGCTGCCCCACCAAAACATTACAGGCTATTGCCGAGGCTCTTGGTTTCCCACCAGAAATAGATAGTAAGACTCTATTGCTGAAGACTCCACATACTTGGGCTGCAAGGGCACTGAAATCAAGCTACAGCTGAGCTGAAAACCTCCTTCCTGTTGACTAACTGTCAAGATCCTGAAAAGAGCTGTGCAGCCTTTTGAGAAAGAAAAGTCATGGTTCTTAACCAGAATTGGATTCTGCAAGCTTCAAATGTGCCAACTGGTGCAATGGTGGCATGTCTGTTATGGGGGAAACCAGCTGTTCTCTGATTGGATTTGAGGCCCACTGCATAGGAGGTAATTCATGCTGTGGTGGTTTGATTCAGGTGTCCCATAAACTTAACTGTTCTGAATGCTAGGTTCCCAGCTGATAGAGATTTGGGGATTAAAGCTTCCTGGAGACAGTATATTGTTGGGAGTGGGCTTATGGGTATAATAGCCAGTTTCCCCTTGCCAGTGTTTGGCACACTCTCCTATTCCTGTGGTCCACCTGATGTTGGTAAGGACGTGATGTTCACCCTCTGCTCATGCCATTGTTTTCCCCTGCCATCATGGAGCTTTCCCTCAAGTCTGTAAGCCAAAATAAACCTTTTTTTCCCACAAACTTCTCTTGGTTGGGTGGTTTCTGCCAGCAATGCAAACCTGAGTGCAACACATGCCTATTACTGAAAACAATCAAAAGCCTATGGCTGAGGAGGACATAAGACCTAGGGGGAACCTTCTACTTATGTTTGGGTAAATGGATATATGATGTCCACCAAACTGCTCTCTCAATACTTATATTTAAATGGTGGTGGCCGCTGAAGTGACTCAAAAATTATCAAAGTACTGAGAAGAAGTAACAGTGGAGGGGCTGGAGAGATGGCTCAGCAGTTCAAGGTGCTGGCTTGCCTACCAAGCTTGAAAGCTGCATGACCAAGGTTTGATTCCCCAGTACCCAGCTAAAGCCAGATGCACAAAGTGACACATGTGTCTGGAGTTCATTTGCAGTGGCAGGAGGCACTGACATACCTATACTTACTCTCTTTCTGTCTACCTCTTTCTCTCTGCCTCTCTCAAATCAATAAAATACAATTAAAATTAAAATTAAAAAGAAGTGACAGTGGAGAAAAAATGATTACATCAACATGGAAGAGAGTCTATCCACATACTTGGACTGCAAGTTCACTGAGAAATCCTGCTGGAGCTGAGCTGAAAGCCTCCTCCATGTGGACCAGCTGACAGAAGGTTGGAAAAAGCTATGCTGCATGCAGTTCAATGGAAGAGAAAAATCACCACTGAAGATACTCAACAGTGAACACTGAAAACCTTAAATTTGGCCAGCCAGGCCAAATGAGCCAATAAGTGCATTAGTGACATATCTGTTATGGGGGAAACCAACTGCTCTCTAATTGGACTGGAGGCCTGCTCCATGGCAGGGAATACATCCCTGATACTGAAAACCTACGACAGGGGTAGTCATGAGTCCTAAGGGTGTAATATCAGCTGGTGTCTCACTAAATGTATATATTATGCTCACCAAACTGCCCAGTAAGCACTTCTCTTAATGTCCACACTCATATATTAATGCTACTCTCACTTATGGTTAGAGAAGCTTCTCTTTTCAGATGGTGGTGACCTTGGGATGACTCAGAAGGCACCATGGTGCTGAGAGGAAGGGACAGAGGAGTGCTCAGCCCTGGAACATCTCAAACCCACCTTCCAAGGCTCAGCATTAATATAAAATGCCCTGCATATCCATGACCTCACAGTGCCTGACACTACCTACATAAGACCATCACAATAGGAGGAAAAGATGATGACATCAAACTGAAAAGAGAGACTGACTGAGAGGGGGAGGGGATATGATGGAGAGTGAAGTTTCAAAGGGGAAAGTGGGGGGAGGGAGGGAAGTACCATCGGATATTGTCTACAATTAAAGAAGTTGTCAATAAAAAATAATTTAAAAAAATAGAAGAGAGTCTATTTGGAAAGAAGAAGGGGATTCAGATGGAGTGGAAAATTTGTGAGGAGGAAAGGGAGGGGATTATGATCATAGTATATTATCTGTGGTTATGGCAGTTGTCGATAAAAATGTTATAAACAGTAATTTAAGAGTCAGTGGAAGGAAGAGTACTTAATACTGTCTTCCAGACACAAGTGACATTCATAACATTACAGTGGCTGATGCTATCACGAACCCTGTAAAATAGGAGAAAAAAGTGGTGACGTCAAAATAGAACAGGGCAAGAACTAGTTGGAAAGAAGAAGGATATCAGCAGAGGGGGGATGGGGAAGGGGACAAAGGTGAGTTGTGGGAGGGGATTATGATCATGGCATATTGGATATATGTATAGAGGTTGTCAATAAAAAGTTTTTAAAAATTAGCCAGGCATGGTGATACATGCCTTTAATCACAGCACTAGGAGAATCGCCATGAGTTCGAGGCCACCCTGAGACTACCTAGTGAATTCCAGGTCAGCCTGGACTGGAGTGAGACCCTACCTTGAAAAGCCAAAAAAAAAAATTTTTTTTTAAGAAAAAGAAGGAACGATGAGAACACATCTCTATATATGAGATGGATGACTGTTGTTTCTGCCTGCTGTGGCAACCCAGAAGATAATGTCACTTGTGCCTTCCTTCAAGAATCTGCTTATCAGCTGCAGAGTACAGTTAGCTGACAGACTCCAATGCAATGTCTTCTGGGTGTGCCTCAGCATATAATTGTGAAGTCCTCTTCTCAGGGCAAGCATAATGCAGCTACAATGGTATGGCAACTTCTAGGTAATATAATAAATATAATATAATATAATATAATATAATATAATATAATAATATAATATAATATAGGTCTTCATTAGCAGAAAATCTTTGTTCAGATATCCCCACTGGGTTAGCTCTCTGTCAGAATTTTCTTCCTCCCTCACTTATTATTTTACAGGTGTCAGATATGCATCACCATTTGAAGAGTTTCTCTGGTCATTCTTCCTCCCTCTTCTTTCACACAAGTTTGAAACTCCTCAATTAACTCATGTGTATTCCTCACTCACTATTTGCTTCCCAGGACACCTGAGGGGATACAGTGGTACTGAAAGTCATCTGAGAAATCAGAAGACAAGAAATTATGACTGGATCACTCACTGTCTGAATGGCCATAAGGACCCCTATCCTTGGCCCCTGATCTAATGTCAGAGTCTCATTGCTGAAATTCCCACTAGTGGTGATTTGTGGGAAAGATCTGCTTGAGAGGAATGCTGTCTGGTGCAAGGCTTTGCAAGAATCTTGTGGGATAATCAGAATGAATAGAAGGACAATGGGATCATTTGTTTGCTCCAAATTTCAATCACATTCTAGAAAGATAAAGCAAACTAGAAGTAGTTAATGAACAATTGAAACGCAGGCATGAAGGCCAGAAGGCCCATTTGGTAGTTTACACAGAGACCCTTATCTCCTCTAGTTGGAGAGTGGAAAAATCTGAGGATAAAACCCGTGGTTCAATAGTCATATTTGCTGTTCTTCAAAGATGTTTTGAAGGCTCAGCTGAAACACTGCATTATAGCAATTTCAGAGTTCAGGTGCAATCTTAGACTCTGAAACGTGGTACTGAGAAACATTCTCCTGAAGAATTCGGCTTCCCAGGCTGCTCTGACCACTGAATCTCCAGAGGTTGCCTGCTTCCCACTATTAGGAACCTATGCAGTGCATTGTACAATTAATATATGCTAATAAAAAGCGCTTATGCTGAGGTCAGAGAGATGGCTTAGCAGTTAAGGTATTTGCCTGCGAAGCCCAAGGACCCAGGTTCAATTCCCCAGAGCCCACATAAGCCATCTGCACAAGTTGGCACAGGTGTCTCAAGTTTACAGTGGCTGGAGGCCCTGGCTAGAGGCCCTGTCATGCCCATTCTCTCTCTCTGCCCCCCCTTTTTTTCTCTCTCTAACTCAAATAAAATAAATAAATAATAAAAAAATTAAAAGAGCTTATGCTAATAGCACTCAGCTAGGGATGCGCTGGATCTGATGAAGGGAGCTCTAAGACCTATTGAGGATGTCTTACCAGAGCACAGGGGTAATAGAGGACAGGATTTTGAGGAAATTTGATGAATGAAGGCAAAAACTATGACTGAGAAGGAAGAGCTTATTAACTTTATGTCACTGTTTTGGGACACACTGTGGCAAAGACTTCAGGTGATGGGGCAAATGCCCTACCAGGTGGCTCCTAGATGTTCAAAGACACTGGTAGCCCAAGATTAACTAAGCTGAAATACCTAAATTGCCATAACAAATGGTAAATTAATAAGAGTATGGGAGAAATGTACAGACAGCAATGCACAGATTTTGTAAAGCCAGAGTTGCCATCGGTGGATTATGCCTCCTGGAGAGAAGCAATGGTGAGATGGTCATCATCCTTACCAACACATTAAGTGGGGACTTACCCTTAGCCTGCATGCTGGCCTGAGTTACAACAGGAAGGCTGCCACAAAGCTTGGCTTGGTAGTAGTAGCAGAGATGGTGGGATTCAAAAGCAGAACAGGTGGTGGTGTTTAATCAGCAGGAACCATGGTGTTGTAATCATCATTATGACCAGACAGGTTGAAGTGGCTGCCAAGGGGCCTTAACTAGCAGCCAATTGTGGGCAAAAGTGATGGGCATCAAACCAACGTGCTACTTAATCAAAAGGAAACAGAAGAATAGGCATAGAGGACTTATTGTCACTCCAGTATAAAGTCTGGACTCATTGTCTATTCCTGGATCTGGCCAGTTTTTGGAGACAGAACAGATTAACTAAAAAGATGGTCAGAGAAGGGCTCCTGTTTCCCCAGATGAAAGGACCCTAAAATACCATGGCAAATGTAGTACCAAATTGACTGGATACCAACTCAGGTGATGGTTTAATTGGGGAAATGAAAAAATGCAAATAACATGAGCACAATTAGATAAATATCGGAGTTGACATTAGACTCCAGACATCTAGAACATCATCATGGCTCCCTTTTTGAGTAGAGGCATGTGAAGACTAAAGGCCAAGTTCTAGCTGTTTCTATCAGTTTTAGGAGCCCACCTAATAGTCATATTCCCATGTTCTAAATGTATAGTTAGGATAGATGTACTTGGCAGTTTATTTACCACCTCATTAGTGTTTGGGCTGTATAAGGCCAAGATCAACCACAGCGTGGAAGGCTGTCACCCATCCAAAGCAGTAATTCTCAAATGATTTTGCATCCCAGGGGGATCGCAAGCAATTTTGTTACCCTTAATTATTAAAAAGGATCCCATGTATCCTTTAATTTACTAATCTGGCCCCTGTAGAAGCTTGGTGGAATTGTCATGGGTTAATGCAAGTGGCAAACCCATCCACATCTGCCCTGCTGGACAAGGTATCCATGTTAGATTGACATGGCCTCAGGACTTCATGCACAGTCATCAACTTGGCAAATGTGTTCTTCTCCATCCCAGTCAGGACAGAGGGTTACAATCAGTTCTCATTTCACCATAAGGATATATTCACTTGCTTGTGTTCTGTCATAATACAGTCTAAAGAACACGATATGGAACCATTAGGCTGATTGGGAAGGATACAAGGGGTGTGTGACTAGCAGAAATCGTAATATTCCAGTAAAATATGGAACGATCCAGAAAGTTGTGCATGCTAACATATTCTCTAAAAGCAAAAACTATTTGTAGAATCCCATATCCCCCCTATAAAAAGAGCAACCATAACACCTGGTGACTTTAGGTCTTGAAGTCAATACCTCACACAGCTAGGAATACTATTTTGATCAGGTGACAGAAAAGGCTGTCAGTTTTGGATGGGTATAGATCAGGAAAGGTGTCTGAGTGGGTCCAGGCTACAATGCAATCAGTACTACCTATCCATTGGATTTGGTGTTGGGATGTCAGTAGATGTACTATGAAATTTATGTCATGTTCCAGTGGAAGAATTCCAATGGGCTCTGCCAGTCTGGAGGTTAGTTAGAAGGCCCTGGTAGAGATGCCGTGGTTGACCTTAAGACACAAAGATAGCTGGGTATGGTGGTGCATGCCTTTAATCCCGGCACTCAGGAGGCAGAAGTAGGAGGATTGCCATATTTTGAGGTCAGCCTGGGCTGGGCTAGAGTAAGATCCTACCTCAAAAAAGGGGCACAAAGATACACAAAAAAATGCTAATCTGAGCTGGGTTCTGTCAGATCCATAACATAATAATGTTAGGTAGGCCCAGCTACAGACTATTAAAAGATGAAAATCATGCATCTAGAATCAACTCCAAATAGGCCTAAAGGGCATGAATAGGCTACATGAATAGGTGTTGTGGTTTCATGGTAAAATACTATCCCCTCTAACTTCAAGTGTTTTGATTACTTGGTCGCTGGCAGGTGGCAGTTTGGGACAGCTGTGGAGCCTTTGGGAGGTGGTGCCTTTCTGGAGGAGGTGTGCATTAGGGGCAGACCTTGATGCTTATTAATCCAGTCTGCTGGGTGTTCAGAGCTTGGTTTCACTTGCTGCTTCTCACTACTGCTGATGTATGACAATATGAGCCAGCTTCCTTTTCCTGCTATATTTTCACTGCCATGATGAAACTTCCCCTCAAAACAGTAAAGCTAAATGGACCATTTCTCTCTACCAGTTGTGTTTGGGCAGGTGTTTTGTCCCAGCACTGAGAAGGTAAGTGCAACTCTAAGCCAGGTCCCACGTCACTCACCATGGTTATACCAGAATCCATCCTTCAGCGCATATCTATGGCCATTTATGGGTCTTGTACAACAAAACACCTGAAAAAGAGATGACTGTCTGATTATAGCTTAAATATGGTCCAGCTCAGTATAGAGATGCAAACTGAAATTGGAGAATGGTGGCTCCATTACCATGCTTGGAGTGATACTTAAAGACAGTGATGAAGAAAACCTTCTCAAGAGGCAGAGCTATAAGCAGAATGATTGTCCTGAGCTCGGTGAAGAGGGAAAGTGGCACAGTGTGAAAATGTATATGGAGTCACGGGCAGTACAGAATGGCCTGGGCATCTGGTAAGGAAGGTAGAAAGGAGAACAAGTTGTATTTGAGAGCAGGGAAATCTCGTGTTGAGCCTATGGAAGTGGGCGCAAAGACTGAAGATTTTTGTCTTACTGCTTGGGGCCCACTAGAGAACACCAATCATGGAAGAGGTTCTCTAGACATTGGGCACTGAGCACATCGAACCAGCCACTCTTGGGCTCCTCAATCATATGAGCCAACAAGAAAAGGCTTGAGCCAGTTTGAGTTGTGTTTCTGTAACAACCAATAGTCCTGCTGCGTTCACATAGGAACCATGAACTAGCTGAGAATATGAAAGCAGAATGATTCATTCACTGAATATAGGATTTTTCATGTACTAATTGAAAGTACATTTGTATGTTTAGCCACTAATCCTATGGAGGGTACATTTTTATATTGATTACAAACCATAAAATAGCTCACCTTAGCATTGAAGTGAGCCAAGGAAAAAACAAGATGATTATCAGAAAGCAATTCTGCCGGGTGTGGTGGTGCATGCTTTTAATTCCAGTACTTGGGAGGCAGAGGTAGGAGGATTGCTGTGAGTTCAAGGCTACCCTGAGACTACAGAGAAGGCAACTCTGAGCACCCAAATAAACTTGCAGGTCTCTTCCACAAAGCAACCCTCAGTGGTTTCTAGCCCAGAATGGAACAGAACTTTATATGTAGCATAGTCTGGCCTTGAACTTGTGATACTCCTGGCTCAGTCTCTCTATTGTAGGCATGTGCTGCCATGCCCAGCTGCATATGTAAATGTTAATAAATGAATTGGAGTTTGTGGCCAAATTACTAATAATGTTGCCATGATATTTGTCTACAATTTGTCCTTTGTAACAGAATCCATTATTTTTATCTAGGTCCATGACTTCTGAGGCAAATCTATTTTTTTCTTTTTAATTTTTTTAAAAAAACTTTTTATTGGCAACTTCAATAGATATAGATAATATACTATGATCATAATCTCCCCCACCCTCTACTTCCCCCTCCTAAGTTGCCCCCTCCATTCTCCATTGACTCCCTTATCCTTTCCAACCAGTCTCTCTTCTATTTTGATGTCATCATTTCCCCTCCTATTATGCAGGGTTTGTGTAAGTAGTGTCAGGCACTGTGAGGTCATGAGTGTCATGGCCACTTTGTGTCTGGATGACAGCATTGTAAGTAGAACTCATCTTGCGTTTGCTCTTACATGGTTTCCACCACCTCTTCCACAATGGACCCTGAGCCTTGGAGAGTGTGATAGAGATGTCTCCCATACTGCTGAATACTCCACTGTCACTTCTCAGTAATTATGGCCAATTTTGAGTCTCTCTGACATCTGAAAATAGAAGCTTCTCTAATAAAAACTGAGAATAGCATTAATATGTGAGCATAAATATAAGTGTTTAGAGGGCAGTTTGGTGAAAATGATATATCCTTTTAGCTAGACAACAGTAGTAGTCCCCCCCCCAGATAATATGTCCTCCCCAGCCATAGATTTTGGACTGTTTTCAGTGACAGGCATGAATTTTCTCCCATGGAGTGGGCCTCAATTTCAATTAGAGAGCAGTTGTTTTCCCCCATAGCAGACATGCCACCTGTGGCGGTTTGATTCAGGTGTCCCCCATAAACTTAGGTGTTCTGAATGCTAGGTTCCCAGATGATGGAGAACTGGGAATTAATGCCTCTTGGAGGCAGTGTATTGTTAGGGGTGGGCTTATGGGTTTTATAGCCAGTTTCCCCTTGCCAGTGTTTGGCACACTCTCCTGTTGCTATTGTCCACCTTAGGTTGGCCAGGGGGTGATGTCCACCCTCTGCTCATGCCATCATTTCCCCCTGCCATCATGTAGCTTCCCCTTGAGTCTGTAAGCCAAAATAAACCCTTCCCCGCCCCAAAGCCACTCTTAGTTCAGTGATTTCTGCCAGCAATGTGAACCTGACTGCAACACCACCATTGCTCCAGTTGCCAGTTGGTACTTTTGGCCTGACTGGACAGCTGCAAAGCTTATATGGTCCACTGCTAGTTAAGACAATTATTGACTTCTCTCTCCAAAAATGGTTGAATGCTGCAAACCTCTTTCCAGCATCCTGGCAGCTACTCAATAGGGATGAGGCTTCCAGCTCAGCTCCAGCTTACAAATTTACTTTTTGAAGACTCCTTTGTAGCCAAATGGGTATGGTAATAGAATGGTTAATCTTGATTGTCAATCTATAGTCAATACTTATCATGATTCAAGCTCATTTGACAAAATATCAGTGATATGTTCACATCCTTGATCTTAAAGAGTATTTGTGCGGGTGATTCACTAACAGAAATGTTAGTGATGTTGCTGCCAGTTCAAGTCAATAAGAAACACATTGATCTTTCTATCCATGGTAGAAATGAGAGTGAGAGATAATTCTAAGTTATCTAAAAGAGCTTTGCCAATAGTTAAGGTATAAGGCAAGGGAAGTAGAGTAGAACACAACACAACCTTGAATTATACCACTTAAAATCACAGCGTTATATATTAAAAGCATTAAGACAGGCCCTAAATTTCATAATAGCTCAAAAGGTGAGGGCCAGATAAGTATAAATACTAGGGGGTCTATGTTGTGATCATGGAGTTGCCATTCACATTTAACTATTAATTAACACTGCAATTTCATTTGCTATCCTTAACAGATTATCAAGAAAAGTTATATTCGTTGAAGAATCACATAAGTAACATTTGTCAGATATGAACTAGTACTGAATTTTGATTGAGTGACCCACAGACACAGTGAGGGGTCTGTATATCGTTGGGGCTGGATTAGAGGATTTGATACTACTGAAGAACCAGTAACCATGAATAATTTAAGAGATCTGAATAAAATTAGAAGGAGTAAAAGAAGCTTGGTGGTTGTTTACTAAAATCTAAGAATCATTATTTTTTAAAAAAATATTTTTGGGGGCTGGAGAGATGGCTTAGTGGTTAAGGCATCTGTCTGCAAAGCCAAAGGATCCCAGTTTGACTCTCCAGGTCCCATGTACACCAGATGCACAAGGGGGCACATGCATCTGGAGTTCGTTTGCAGTGCCTGGAAGCCCTGGTGCGCCCATTCTCTCTCTCTCAAATAAATGAATAAAAATATATTAAAAATATTTTTATCTATTATTTGCAAGGAGAGAGAGAAACAAGAGGAGGAGGAGAAAGAGAATGGGCGCACCAGGGCCTCCTGCCACTGCAAACTAACTACAGATGCATGAGCCACTTTGTGCATATGGTTTTACCTGGGTACTAGGGAATTGAACTTGGTCCATCAGGCTTTGCAAGCAAGCACCTTTAACCACTGAACAATCTCTCCAGTCCCTAAGCATAACTCTTTAATCTGATTTACTAGATTCAATATACATGTATTTATAGCATTCTCTAATCTATGTTAATTACTACTAATAAGAACCTAACCTAGGACAATTGTATAACAAGAGCATACATTACGTGTGGATTATTTTTGCTTAAAGTATTTTAAACTTACCAGTTTTAGTTAATCATGTCTTAGGCAATAAGAAGTTTGTAGTGAGGGTTAACTTTAATAGGCGCCTTTGAGATGACCTTTTCTGTACCTCTTTTCACATGGCTCCTCTTTAGTGTGGCCAGCATAATTGAGAAGGCCCATGTTGACCAAACCCTGGAACATGATTTTAACTTTCAATAATCTGGTTGGTAGAAACAAAAGGGAGAGCTCCTTTCTCCAGGTACTCTGGGCAATTTCAGGAAATAGTAGGAAATTGCCAATGAAATTTACAAATCCCTTTGCTCTGGATTACTTTTCTCAATCTTTGATTAGCCCCATCTAATTAGATTTCAGGAAAGTTTAGTTACCAATTGAAATGAAGGTAAACATACTTTCTATAGGGTTAAAAATACCTGCAGCACAATGTATAACACGGATTTTTAAAGGTGTATACAATATTTTCCAAAGATGTGTCATATTCCTTGACACTCAGCAATATACAATTTATTATTGTAAGCATTTTGTTGAGAAAATTTTCATTTAAGCAAATAATGGGGCTGGAAAGATGGCTTAGTGGTTAAGATGCTTGTCTGCAAAGCCGAAAGACCCAGGTTTAATTCCCCAGTATCCATGTAAAGCCATATATACAAGATGGCTCATGTTTCTGGAGTTTGTTTGCAGTGGCTAGATGCCCTCATATGCCTATTCTCCCACCCCCTGCCTCTTTCTCTCTCTCAAATGATAAATAAACAAAATATGAAAATATATGAACTTAAGCAAATATGGCTCTATTAAGATTGTCATTATGTAGGACCAGCCCTGGCTGCCTCCATCAGTTTATGATGTTTAAGATTTTTTTTTGTTTTTGTTTTTCTGAGGTAGGGTCTCACTCTAGCCCACGCCGACCCATAATTCACCATGTAGTCTCAGGGTGGCCTTGAACTCATGGTGATCCTCGTACCTCTGCCTCCCAAGTGCTGGGATTAAAGGTGTGCACCACCACGCCTGCCTGATGTTTAAGATTTTAAAGAAGAGATAATTAAAAATATTATCAATGTTAGGAGATATTGGAAAGGGTATAAGCATTAGAGTTAGGAATTGGATTTGTTCAGTGCATTCTCTATGTATTTATGGAAATATCATATGGAACCCATTAATATGTACAGTGAATATTAAAAGCTCCTGAGCCGGGTGTGGTGGCGCATGCCTTTAATCCCAGCACTCGGGAGGCAGAGGTAGGAGGATCTCCATGAGTTCAAGGCCACCCTGAGACTACATAGTGCATTCCAGGTCAGCCTGGACCAGAGTGAAACCCTACCTCGAAAAAACCAAAAAAAAAACCCAAACCAACCAACCAACAAAGTAAAATAAAACAAAACAAAACAAAACAAAAAGCTCTTAGCAATACCCTTTTTTTTTTTTTTCAGTTTTTCGAGGTAGGGTCTCACTGTGGCCCAGACTGACCTGGAATTCACTATGTAGTCTCAGGGCGGCCTTGAACTCATGGCGATCCTCCTACCTCTGCCTCCTGAGTGCTGGGATTAAAGGCGTGCACCACCACGCCCGGCTTCTTAACAATACCTTTTAAAGACTGCAGATAATTTTCAAAAATCTGGGGCTAAGGAGATGGCTTTGTGGAGCAAGTGCTTGTTCTGCAATTCCCATGGTCAGATCTCCGGATCCCATGTAAAATAAAAAAAAATAAAAAATAAATAAATAAAAAGAGCTACAAGCTGCAGCAGGCTTTTCCAATCCCAGTATGCTTGAAGGAAGAAGGGAGGTGGGAACAGGAGAATTTCCTGGAAGTTCACAAATGAAGTGGAGTGGAATAGCGAACATTGGAAAACCCTGCCTCAGATAAGGTGGAAAGCAAGGACTGATGCTGGGAAGTTGTCCTCTGACTTACACAGGCTTGCTGTAGCATGCATGTACTTGCACACACACACACACACACACACACACACACACACACCTCAAATAGATAAAAAAAAAAATATATATATATATATATATGTACCAAACCCTAGAAAAATATTTTTAAATATGGTTTTATTAGAATAAAATTGTTTCAAATATATGGCATTGTGGGTACAACTGCTTTCAGGAAGGCCTGATTCATGATCCCCCAGAACTCTTGAGCAAACTCACAATGCATGATCCACATTCCCCATTGATGAGGGCCCCTTTGAAAGTGGGAGGAAGGGGAGGAGGACAATGGAACCAATACTATGAATGTAAAATCAGAATAATATAAATAAAAAATATATATTGATTAAAAAAAAAAAAAATAAGAAAAAGGTTGTTTTTTTTTTTTTTTTTTTTTTTTTTTTTTTTTTTTTTGCTTTTTCGAGGTAGGGTCTCACTGTAGCTCAGGCTGACCTGGAATTCACTCTGTAGTCTCAGGGTGGCCTTGAACTCACAGTGATCCTCCTCCTTCCCCTGTCTCCCAAGTACTGGTATTAAAGGTGTGTGCCACCATGCCTGGCTCTTTGAAAAGGTTTTTTGACATGTAGAATCACTGGGCACTTTATTTCTGATTGCAAATTAAATTTTCCTTCATTATAACTCTAGACCAATGACTATTTGGAGTGACAGGGACCTGAATGTATCAATAGTTCAGTCAATATTTTTTGAGAAAATCACCTTATTAACTGCATGGGACACAAAGAAAAAATAAAACCTAAAACTAGTTTTGATGCCTAGGAGAAAAATCAACTGTTACTTTGGCCAATGCACATTTCTGCAAAGGGGAATCATGCCCTAGAGAAAGAAAATATTTTCTCGAAGGACATTAGTTGCAAGGAGCTTTATTAGTTCGTAGTTTAGGACCATTAATTGTGGATTGCTTTGTTTCACCTCCAAAATAGTATGAAGAAATGTTAGGTTTAAGCTAAGAAGGTATTATCCATAATGAAAACATTAGTTGAAGTTCCACCTTATATTTAGGATTTATATTTAGAACTTTAGGATTTTCAAACAGTTTTTCCATGTGACTCCCTTTATAGCGTCGCAGACAAGGGAGAGTATTAGCTTTATCTATAAACAACAAAGTGGATGATGATGCTCGATGAAGCAAAATTAACTCCTGTGTCATATGACTCCATTGGGGTGAAGAAGGGTATGAATTTGGAGAACAAATGAGGATATAGTGATCAGTGAGTGCCCCAAGAGTCCTGGAGCTTGTTCTCCACTCTGTGTGGCGAATCTAGAGGGCAACGGGGTGATACAAACATTGGATGGCTTTGGGGGGGATCTGAGGGTGGGGTAACACCACTAAGTATAGCCAGGAGATTGCAATCTTTTAAGAGAAACCCCTAGTTTACCAGAATAGAAGACAGAGAGGCTGAGATATAACTTATGTCAGTTTCATGGAAGTTCATGCTTTCTGTATGGGGGAAATAGCTGAATGTCCCTAAACTGAGAATCTCAAGGAGTGTCAGTGGAACTGAGGTCAGTATAGAGAAAAATCACAGTTGTATTCTGAGACCACAGGCCATGCTGGGATTATGCTCAATGATAAAGAGCAGATAAGAAGTTAAATTCCAGTAAATTCCGAGAAAAGATATGACCTCTGTATCTAGAAGCTCTTTGAACCCTGACCTGTAGTAAACTACCCAGAAAGAAACTAGCTCATTCCGGGGGAGAGTAAGAGGTGGGAAATACTCCAGAGAGTCAAAGTTTAAAATTAGAACAACTGGCTGTGAGTCCTAGGTTTTACAGTGGTTATTTCCTTAGGATCTTAATAACTAAATTAATTACAAAGAGAAAAGAAAATCACACTTTTCAGGTTATTCAAAAGTTAAATTACTTTGAGTAAAATATACTTAAAACAGATTGAGTGGAGTTCTATAGTAATTACTACAAATAATGGGAGCTATTTCATAATTTGTGAGTTCTCTTATTTCCAATGACATATTTGAACCTCAGATTTGATGTTTTAAATTTTTGTTTGTTTGTTTGTTTTTTTGAAGTAGGGTCTCACTCTGATCCAGGCTGACCTGGAATCAACTATATATTCTCAGGGTGGCCTTGAACTCATGTCGATCCTCCTACCTCTGCCTCCCGAGTGCTGGGATTAAAGGCCTGCTCCACCACGCCCGGCTTGAACCTCAGATTTGAATGTGACACTTTCTATAATAAAAATTTGGGATTGTGAATTAAATACCTGGTATCATTGTATAGATAAACTGCATAATTTCCTGTCTCGTGGGCAAAGGTCTCTTGCTGTTAGAGGGATTGCAGGCAGGAGATAACTAAGAGAAGAGGAAAGAGGGAGAGAGGGAAGGAGGGAGAGGATAGAAAGAGAGAGAGATTGAGATCCTGAGGGAAACCCTAGTAGTAACAATACCTAACCCAATATATCTTAATGTTTGACATTATACATAATGTATAACCCAGGCTGGCCTCAAATGTACTGTGTATTAGGGATGCCCTTGAACTCCTGATCTTCCTGTTTCTACCTCCTAAGTGCTGGGATTACACACATGAACCATCACAAGCAACTGTTTTTTTCATTCAGTTTAATTGTTCCAGTGCTTGTCACATGTAACTAAGATACTTTTTTTTAAGATTTTGTTACTTATTAACTTATTAGAGACAGAGACAGAGCATGAGAATGGGCATGTCAGTGCCTCTGGCCACTGCAAATGAACTCCAGACATATGTGCCACCATGTGCATCTGGCTTACATGGGACCTGGAGAATCGAACCTGGGTCCTTAAGCTTCACAGGCAAGCACCTTAACTGCTAAGCCATCTATCCAGCCCCAGATTTTTTTCTTAAAGAAATAAGTGGATATATTTTGAAAGGGCCATGTGGAAAACAGCTCTGGACAAACCCTAGGAGGTGAGAGTAACTCCTAACCAATGGTGAGGAAGAAAACAGGGACCCTAGTCTTATTTCACCAGTCATTGAATCTGCCAATAAGTACATGAGTTGGGACAAGCATCTGGTGAATTAGAAGAGACATGACACTGGCTGACTTTTTAAAAAATATTTTTGTTTATTTATTTGCAAGCAGAGATAGAAGAGAGGCAGACAGAGAGAATGGGCCAGGACCCCAGCTCCTAGAAATGAACCCCAGATGATTGCGCCACTTTGTCCATCTGGCTTTACCTATATTCTGAAGAATCAAACCCAGGTGGTTAGGTTTTGCGGCAAGTGCCTTAACTGCTGAGCCATCTCTCCAGCCCCTGACTCTTTTTTTTCTTTTGACACAGAATCTCACTATGGTGCTCAAGCTCCTGGGCTCAAATGGTTCTCCTGCCTCTGAGTAGCAGATAGTACAGACATGCACCATCACCCCTGACCTGGCTGCTATCTTCTTTTTTTTTGCTATCTTTGTTGGAATACGTGTGTGTGTGTGTGTGTGTGTGTGTGTGTGTGTGTGTGGTGTGTCACAGAACATGTGTGGAGGTCAGAAAACAACCTCTTTGTCTGTTTTCACCTCCCACCTTGTTTGCGGCGGGATCTCCAGGCTAGCTGGTCCACAGGCATTTGGGGATTCTCCTCTCTCCACCTCCCATCTCACTGTAGAAACACTAGGATTATGGACGCATGCTACCATGCCTGGTTTTATGTGTGCTCTAAGGATCTGAACTCCAGTATTCTTGCTTTTACTTTGCCGTTACTCACTAAGCCATCTCTGTAGACCCTGGTTGGCATATTGACTGAAGTCTTGTGAGAATCCTGAGCAGAGGACCCCGTTATGCCACATCCAGGGTCCTGATCCTTCAAAAAGTATGAAATAATAATGTAGGTTGTTTTAACCTGTTGTATGTGTGATAATCTGTGTAAAATTATAATAGATGACTAATATGTTAACTATACTCGCTTTGCCTCAGAACATACCTACAGTTTTTCAGCTCTATGTTGAACTTTTTTTAAAAAAAATACTTTATTTATTTGAGAGAGAGTAAGAAAGAGGGAGAGAATGGTTGCACCAGGGCCTTCAGCCACTGCAAACAAACTTCAGACACATGTGCCACCTTGTGCATCTGGCTTACGTGGTTACTGGGTACTCGAACCTGGGCCATCTCTCCAGCTACATATTGAACTCTTGTTCTCTCTTGAGAACCTCTTTGCTGAAACTCCTGCAAATCACATTGCCCACACTCCGCTCGCTAGTAGCTAGTTTTTGGCTAGAATCTGCCAATGAAAGTAGTGGTGGGAGACTTGTATGCTGAGGAGAAACATTTTCCTTCATTGTTAGAAGTCTCTGGCAATAGCACCATCAGAGAAAATAACTGAAGGTAACCACAGAAAGCTCTGAGATCTAACATCATTAGTGAGAGTGTGAGATTCTGGTTTCCCACTAAGCTGAAGTAATTCAATTTTAATAGAAATCGTGGCAATAGTGATGTCTGTGGAAATTCAATGAGTACAGGCTCGTGGGATCCAGGCCAAGGACCTTAGCATTCCACTGGCTTCTCAGAAATACAGTTCATAGTCATTTCTTCCACTCCCTTATTCCTTGGTTGCCTTTTACATTTTGCTCTTTCCACACTTCTAGAATGCATTGAACAACTTCCCTACATAAAATTCCCTTTGCTTAAATACATAGAATGGTTCCTACTTGCTAAAATGAACACTGATTCAAAGAGCTCTGCTTCTGCATGTTGCCCTCTGGTCTCCCTTGGCTCTTGCTTCACTAATCAGACGCTGATTTTCCAAACTTCGGGGACTCTGTAAGATTTCTAATATAATTACAATAAAGTCCTTCTGGATTCAAGCCAGCCAGAATTTATTTCTGTTGCCTGCAATCAAATATACTAATTATTAATAGAAATTTCAACAGTGTAGAATGTATCTTTTTGTGTGGTTGCTAAAAAATAATATAACAATGCAAACTAACCTTATAGCTCCAGCAGTTAGAAATTCCCAGAAGTGGCACTAGGTGAAAATCAAGGTGTTGTCTATGGCCATACCACCCTGAATGCGCCCAGTCTCATCTGAAAATAAAGGTGCTGCTCGTACTACTTCCTTTCTGGATGTTGCCTTAAAGCCAGCAGCATCTCATCCCCCTGACGGTTTTCTTTTTCTCTTTCTTCCCTTCCTTCCTTCCTTTTTTTTTTTTTTTCAAGGTAGGGTCTCATTTTAGCTCAGGCTGACCTAGAATTTACTCTGTTGTCTCAGGGTAGCCTCAAACTCACGGCAATCCTCCTACCTCTGCCTCCCAAGTGCTGTGATTAAAGGTGTGTGCCACCACGCCCGGCTATTTGTTTCTTGAGCAGGGCTAGCCCTGTTCACTCTAGCCCAGGCTGACCTGGAACTCATTCTCTATCCCAGGATGGCCTCATACTCATGGTGCCCTGATACACATCATACTTTTTTTGATTAAGGAAATCAAGATGAAAAATAAATTAACTAAAAAACAAACAAAAACTATGCAGAGAAAATAGATGGGGAAAAAGTTTTAAATTTTAACAGTAGTTGTTTTAGGAGTATGGAATCTTAGATTCATGGCTATGGTTTCTATGTCAGTTTTTTTTTAAGATTTATTTTTATTTATTTGATTATTTATTTATTAGAGACAGAGAGTGAGGGAAAGAGAGATAAAAGAAAGAGAGAGAGAGAGAGATAGAGAGAGAGAGAGAGAGAGAGAGAGAGAATGGGCATGCCAGGGCCTCTAGCCACTGCAAATGAACTGCAGACATATGCACCACCATGTTCATCCGACTTATGTGGGACCTGGAGAATCAAACCTGGGTCCTTAAGCTTTGCAGGCAAATACCTTGACCACTAAGCCATCTCTCCAGCCCTAAGTAGTTTTTCCCATTGGCACATATTTCTGTCATAAGAGAAAAAATATTAAAAGTACAAGTAAAATGTTTTATGGTAACTAACTTGTTAGGATCTGTTGGATAGTGTTTCTATGTTTTCCATGTTGATAGGAAAGAAATACATTGGCTTTCAAGTTCAAAGGCCTGAATTCATACCTTAGCCATTTATGTATTTATTTCCTTATTCATTCATTTCTTTTGTATTTCTTGAGGAAGGGCTTCACTCTGTAGCCCACACTGGCCTTGAACTTTTGACTTTCTGCTTTAGCCTCCTGAGTGCTAGGACTACAGACATGTCCCATCACTCCATTTTATCCAAGTTACCATGCTTTACTCTGTTTAAACTCAGGCAAATGATCACCTCTAAGCTTATTTTCCTCATGGTAAAATGGGCTGCTGCTTGTGACTACTTGATAGAACTGAGCATTGCGTGTGGTAACACCTTTATAAAGAATGGGGAGGGCTGGAGAGATGACTTAGTGGTTAAGGCATTTGCCTGTGAAGCCAAAGGATCTCTGTTCGATTCTCCAGGACCCACGTAAGCCAGACGTACAAGGGGCACATGCATCTGGAGTTCGTTTGCCATGGCTAGAGGCCCTGGCGTGTCCATTCTCTCTGTCTGCCTCTCTTCTATCTCTCTCTCTCTCTGCGTGCAAATGAATGAAATAAAAAAATTAATGGGGAACATTACAAATGCTCAGTAATCATTAGTTCTTTCTCACTCTCAAGCTGTCTCAGAAATGGAGCACTCCTTCATAGACTTTCTCACATATTCATTTATTTTCCATTTGTGTGTAGTTGAAGCTTCCTTATAGAATGCTTATGATCATTTTATGGATTATATTATATACTTTGAATCCTTTCGTAGAATTGTGTGAATTCCATTTTGGCTTCCTACTTATCTTGTCTGGGTTCATCTCTATGTGGCATTGTTTGGGAAGGCTAAGATAGCTAGCCCATGTCTGCACAGGGGCCAGCAGGCCAATCCAGGTCTATTCAAACAGTCATGTCAGGTTCCAAGAGAAATGAGAGTGGAAGTTCTCTTGAGGCTTGGAAACCACACACATGATTTTCACTGCCTTCTTGTAGCCAAAGCAAGTTGCAAGAAAAGCTGCTTCCAAGGGAAGAGAACCCACCTCCATTTTTTTTCAATTGCAGAAGCAATAGTAGAGAAAGATGCAAGACTAGGGACATATTTGCAATCTATCCCAGATGCATAGGTAATCAGTGAGAATGCTATGATGGGCAGTCTGCCCTGATGATCGATGAGTCTAGACAAACTCCAATATGCTCTTGTGATAAAACAAAATAACATGAAAGCTGAATGTATTCCTAATTTGATCTTGAATTCTTTTTTTCTGCATGTGTAGGTCATGTGCATATTCATATGTGTGTGAGCAGACGTAAATGTGTATATGGAAGCCAGAAGACAACCTTGAGTGTCATTTCTCAGACAGGTCACCCACCTTTTTTTAGAGTCAGGGCCTTTGAATACCCTTGCACTCACCAATTAAGCTCACCAATTAAGTCAGTGAGCCCCGGGGATCCACCTGCCTTTACTACCTCAGCACTGAGACTACAGATGCATACCACCATGCCTAGCATTTACAGGGGCACTAGGGATCAAAATCTGGCCCTCATGCTTATGACACAAGCATTTTATGGGCCTTCTTAGTGACATTCTTAAAGCATGATAGTAAAACCTGTCTTCTATGGGCTGAATCTAGGACAATATTGTTGAAAACGATGAGAGGATGATGACAGTTTACCCAAGGACTTTAATGTTCATAAATCAGTCACGAATGGAAAGTAAAAAAAAAATACCCATAGCACATTAAAAAATCTGCCTCAGGCAATCTTAAAATGTTTGACATTTCATTTACTGGAAAAAAATGTAGCTTTTGTAATTAAAAAAGTTTTGACAACTGAAAGTGACTTTAAGACCTGTTAAATCAGGTCAATGAAGCTGCTGATTATGTCAAAGTTTATTTTATTTTACTCTATCTTATTTTATTTTAATAGCGAGAGATTGGAGGCTGTGGATATTTAGCTATATATCTAATGGACACTGCACAGGGAAATGCGCCTCAATGAAATATTTTTAGATTGCAATGATGCAGAAGCCTGCAGAAGCTTAGGGAATCCAAAAGAAATTTTATTCATGTCCTACTTTCATAAGGTAGCTAGAAACGAAAAGAGCCCTATTCTTGTAGTATTCCATTGGAAGTAATTCATATTTGATTTGCTAACAATAAGTGGGTAGCAATGGTCAGTAGTGTCCAAGGGGTTAAGATAGCTAGTTAAAGCAGCTTATAAAGACAATCAAAGAATGATCATGCTATCACAGCCCACACTTCTTGTATTGAGTATGCTCCTGCATTTTTTTCTTCTTCTTTTTCATTTTTTTTTCTAACAGAGACAGAATGAGTTGGCACGCCAGGGACCCAGCCAGTGCAATTGAAATCCAACTGCATTCACCACCTGGTGGGCATGTGTGACCTTGAGCTTGCCTCATCTTTGTGCATCCGGCTTATGTGGGATCTGGAGAGTTGAACATGGGTTCTTAGGCTTCTCAGACAAGTGCCTTAACTGCTAAGCCATCTCTCCAGCCTACTCCTGCATTCTTACTGTGTAAGTCCATGCCAATGGATGGGAGTGAGCTAGGGTAAAGCATTACTCTTGGTTCATTCCAGATAGTCTAGGCAACAATTATGGCTAAGGAAAAGTTGCTTCCATCCCAAACTTCTCCTAACTGGATGATAGTTTCAATTTGTTCAAAAGGCTGTGCAGTCTTCAGTCTCCTTTGACTAAGGAGCTCCAATTCTTCTCTAATCAGCTCCTTGTGTTTTGCATCTTTCAGCCTGTGAGGGGATGGTTTCGGCTTCTTTCCATTTGGTTGCAAAGCCAATGCTTCTAGCTTGGGTTTTCAGCAAATAAATTTCTTGAAGACTTCATTTCAGTGAATATTTTCTGTATGTAGGAAAACTAAAGGATCCTTATAGATTTATGTGATAATGGCCTTAATGGGAGAATATAGAGTAGCTTTCCAAATCAGAGAAAAAGCCCAGGATGTAAGTCTTAAAAAAGTCAAAGGTCAGGGATGTGCAAACAAAAATTAGACAAATAAATTCTGAGATTTAATTATTTTAAAAATTTGTTTTAGTTTTTTGAGTTTTATTTATTTGAGAGAGAGAGAGAGAGAGAGAGAGAGAGAGAATGAGTATGCCAGGGCCTCCAGCCACTGCAAACAAACTCCAGATGCATACACCACCGTGTGCATCTGGCTTACATGGGTCCTGAGGAGTTGAACCAGGGTCCTTTGGCTTTGCAGGCAAATGTTTTAACTGCTAAGCCATCCGTTCAGCCCTGAGATTTAAATATTTTATTTAGAGCTGGAGAGATGGCTTAGTGGTTAAGGTGCTTGCCTGCAAAACCAAAGGATCTAGGTTCGATTCCCCAGGACCCATGTAAAAATATTTTATTTATTTGTTTATTTCAGAAGGAGTGAGAAAGAGGCATATAGAAAGAGAGAGGGAGGGATAGAGAGGCAGAGAGTGGGCATGCCAACACCTCTAGCCACTGCAAACAAACTCCAGATGCATGCACCATCTGGGCATTATGTGGGCACTGGGGAATTGAACCTGGGTCCTTAGGCTTTGAAGGAAAGTGCCTTTAACTGATAACCCATCTCTCTAGGCTAAATTCTGAGATTTAAATTCCTGGGATGGGTAGAGGTAGGAGGTGGGTGGATTTGACATGTATAGCATCAGGCCAGAGGGGAGGCAGTGAGTATCAAGAGGCCCATGAAGATTATATTCCATGTTTGTGTCAGGGAATATTTTTTAAGGGAATGTAAAGTGCTAAACACCACAATGAAGTGGTAGGAATGCTGGGTGCACACAGCCATCACATGAGTCTGTACTTGGAAACATAGTTGCCATGGTACATAGGGTTAAATACCTGTTCACATACAAGTCAGGTTTTTCTTATTGAATAGTCCATAAGTGAACTTCATAGAAGTGCTCTGGGTGCCATGTGTTTTCATTCTGGACCAAACTAACTGAATGAACATGCACAGTACTACCTGTTTGAAACCATGTGAGCTGGAAGCTGTTTTGTTATTAGCAAAAGTGGGCTTTTTTTGTCATAGTGTTGCATGATGATTAAATGAAATGAATACATTGAAAGATTCTGACTTCTAAAAACAATATACTTCTTAGCTGTTATTAGGGTGAAGTGGTGCATCGCTATTATGGTAGGAAAACCTTAACTCTGCCTTAATATATTATGCTTATAAAGCTAAGAAATGAC
This sequence comes from Orientallactaga sibirica, assembly GCA_036365145.1. Classification (NCBI taxonomy): domain Eukaryota; kingdom Metazoa; phylum Chordata; class Mammalia; order Rodentia; family Dipodidae; genus Orientallactaga; species Orientallactaga sibirica. Next base: position 4,868,626 of record JAEOAD010000840.1, read on the forward strand.
CTCCCATTTCCAGGCTTCATAGCACACAATTTCATATTGGCATTTCTCCCGTGATGTGCTATGCACCCAGGTGACCGCTATATTAGTTTTCTATTGCTGCTGTAGCAAATTGATGCAAACAGTGCCTTAAATACAGTTTTGTTAGCTTATAGTCATGGTGGTCCAGTGGGTTCATATCAAGGCTTTGGCCAGGATGCTTTCTTCCTGCAGGCTTTCTAGAAGAACATATATTCCTTGCCATTTCCAGCTTCTGGGGCCTCCTGCATTCCTTGGCACAGGCTTCTGCCAACTTCAAGGCCAGAAATTGCACCATCACTCCATTCTCTGCTTCTCTTAACCCATCTTAGCTGAGCCTCTGCCTTCCTTTTTCTCTAATAAGGGCTTGTCAAATTACATATTTCCACCTGGAAAACCCTGGATACCATCCTCATCTTAATCTAACCACACATGCAAAGTATTTTTGGCTTACAGGTTGTGAAGATTAGGATGCCAACATCTTGGCTGGGAGCAGGACAGATATTTATCCCAACACAAGTAATAGTTGCTTACTGTATTTCACTTTGCTGCTATTTCTTATCAAGAAGGATTGAGCTTATTTTCTGAGGCCAACACAGATCTTTTGTCATCTTGGGCAGTATTTGTAAGAAGCCTAAATTGAAGGGTCTCTTTTTTTTTCACTTGTAAAAGTATAATTTTATCCCAAACCAGAGTTCCTCTGTTCGATTATCTCTCTGCTAAAATTTTGAAATGGTCTTTTCCAATAGGATCTGTTTTGAAATATAATTTTTGGCAAACTTGACAGTTTGGAATTAAGAAAGTCAAATCCTTGGGGTTTGGGTTGGGGAAAAGGTCTGTGAATTCTGTCTCATTTTCTTATTTAGAGACTCAGCATTTTCTGTGAATAGTTTGATATTTCCTTCAAGGGCAGAGGTTTCTCAAAGCCCCCATCCAGTGGACATTTAGCTTGCTAATCAAAGAGTGGGGAAGCTGCTTGCAAGCTAGTGAGTAGAAGCTAGGGAAGCTACTAACATCCTACAATGTATGGAATGGTCCCCCCCCTGACTTGCAACTATGTATTTAGAACTTATGTTCACTTCATGCTCCCAGCAATTGCTAGAGAGACTGTACCTTGAAGAGGCATGAAGGACAGTTTGATTGTTCCCTCTGCCTTTCATTTTGGCCCCAGGATAAGTAATGAAACAACTAGACCATCTCTCCCCTTTAGGAGTGTGCTCAAGACACACCTGCAGAACTCGGTTGAAAAGCCCCAAATCCAGGATATCGCAGAGATGGAGGAGGCAGAAAGTCTATCTTCAGCAGATAGCACACTAATTCCTAATGTTTAGAATTGGTTTGGACAGGGGATGAAAAGCTAAAACACACACACACTTAAATAAGCTAGTGTTATTCCTGGTATTCAGAATCTTCGGTCTTGTTGATTTTAAACCCATAAAAATGATGCCGTAGCTGGGCGTGGTGGCACATGCCTTCAATCCCAGCACTCGGGAGGCAGAGGTAGGAAGATTGCCGAGAGTTCGAGGCCACCCTGAGACTACATAGTGAATTCCAGGTCAGCCTGAGCCAGAGTGAGACCCTACCTCGAAAAACCAAAAAAAAAAAAAAGATGCCGTGTCCAACGAAAGTCAGGTCTGGGCTTAGCAGTTAAGGTGCCTGCCTGCTAAGCCTAAGAATGCCCCTTTGATTCTCGAGTTCCCACATTTAGCCAGATGCAAAGTGACTCAAGGGTGCAGTGCCACACTTGCCCACAAGGGGGCGCACACTTCTGGAGTTTGTTCACAGCAGCTGAGAGGCTGCTGGCACGCCCATTCTCTCTCTGTCTCTCTCTCTGTGTTTCTCTGTCTCTCTCTTTCTCTCTCTCTCAAAGAAAGGTCAGGTCTACCTTTTGTAAGGAAGAGGACTAATATCCTGTCTCATCCCTCCCTTGAGACTGCATATGCAAAATCACCTATTGGCTTGAAGGGACAAGACAGGAGACTATTCGTTAACATGTCAGAAATACAATGTGTTCATGCGTATGACAACGCACAGATAAATTTTGTAGTTGAAATTCCTCAGTACACCGTGGCATCCCTTGAAAAAGCCAATAAGTGTATATTGAGGTGCTTTGTAAACTCCCCTCCTCCTGAGTAGCAAGTGAGGCACGTGCTTTCTCATATTCAGCCAGGTACTAGGAGATGTTCAGCAAGTAGCAGTCACAGTTCCAAAGTGAAAACATCAGTGCCCCCATCAGGAGAAAGTGGAATATCCTATGACTTAAGCAGACAAATTGCTCTTGTTTTAAATATTTTTTTAAAAATTTTTTGAGGTAGGGTCTCTCTCTATCCCAGGCTGACCTGGAATTCACTATGCAGACTCAGGGTGGCCTGGCGATCCTCCTACCTCTGCCTCCCAAGTGCTGGAATTAAAGGCATGTGCCACCACACCCAGTTCACTCTGTTTTTGACATATCACATAATTTCATGATTCTGCCCTTGTTCATACTTGCCTCTACCCTGGAATATGTTCGCCTTCTTCCTACTAGTTTCCCAGCTTGAAACTCTCCAATGCACAGATGAAGTAATTCTCTCTTCCACGAATCCTTACTCCATTCCTCCCATCTCCATCTAACTGCATTTCTAGTGCTCTGTTTGCTTAATGGGTAGCCTTGCTAAGGTTAAGATAGTGTTTACCAGTGTCACTTTTCTCTTTGCTGGACACACTGTTAAGCTAAATTTCTTGGCCACTTTTGTATCTAAGTAGAACTGTTTCAGGTTTGGTGCTTGGGATGTGGACAGAATTCATATGTCATTTCCACGCCCAACCTTTGACACATTCCACATCATCCATGTGTCTGTTTCTTTGTCTATTTCTTTGATGGGACTAGAGCTACCATGAAGTTATGAAGTGAACGTACCTACATTCCAGAATCACCATTTAGAGGATGTGCTCCAGGAGAGCCTCAAAAATCAGAATGTTTACACAGCAGTTTAAGGGAGAATGAATACACTTTTATTATATGAAGCCATTGAGATAACTTACTATAATACACATTTTCCCTTTCAGTTTAACGACTTTCTTTAATGGAGACCAGCTAGCCAATATTCTACCCATCTTCCATTATCCATACCTCTTTAACTCAAAGTAGGTACTCAGACTGTAACTTATTACCACTTCAGGCATGGCTCCCACTTCCCTGGAGAAAGGAAGACAATCCTGTCCTAACTCTCTGCTGGAAGGTTATCATTTCTTGTGTTTACTAATCCATTCTTTTTTTTTTTTTTTTTTTTTTTTTGGTTTTTGAGGTAGAGTCTCACTCTAGCTCAGGCTGACCTGGAATTCACTATGTAGTCTCAGGGTGGCCTCAAACTCATGGCAATCCTCCTACCTCTGCCTCCTCCTAAGTGCTGGGATTAAAGGCATGCACCACCACACCCAGCTACTAATCCATTCTTTATTTAAAAAAACTTCCAGTATTCTTTATTTTATTTATTCATTTATTTGAGAGACATAGAGAGAGAGAGACAGAGAGAGAATGGGCAGTCCAGGGCCTCTAGCCACTGCAAATGAACTCCAGACACATGTGCCACCTTGTGCATCTGGCTTACGTGGCTCATGGGGAATCGAACCTGGGTTCTTAGGCTTTGCAGGCAAGCTCCTTAACTGCTAAGCCATCCCTCCAGCCCACCAATCTATTCTTGAGATGCAAAAGCACCTCAAAATTCTTCCAAGAATGCTGCACAACCATAAGTAAATAAGATTCAAGGTGGATGTAATGGCACATACCAGTAATCCCTGTCCTTAGGAAGTAGAGACAGGAAGATCAGGAGTTCAAGGACACCCTTAGCTACAGAATAAGTTTGAAGCCAGCCTGGGCTACTTGAGACCCTGTCTAAACAAAATAACAACCAAAAACAAACAAAAAACCCCAAACCAGAGATCAAGCCAGGTGTGGTCGCACATGCTTCTAATCTCAGCACTCAGCAGAGGTAGGAGGATCACTGTGCATTCGAGGCCAGCCTGGGATGACAAAGTGATTTCCAGATAAGTCTGGGATAGAGTGAGAACCTACCTTGAGAAAAAAAACCCAAAACAAAAAACATAAAACAAACCAGAGATCCAATAGCTTGCTGTGCATTAAGTATAAATCTAGGCTACAGATTTATTCCTTATAATAATTAGTGTATGGCCATTATTTTGAATCATTATTAGGTCAAAATTATTAGTAACTTGCAAATGGAAATTTTGAATTATGCACCTTTGTGTCTCCAATAATGCCCAACATACTATCTTGCATACCAAAGCACACAGCGACTGTTGAATTTAATGAGGAAAAGAGCAGGAGTTTTACTAGACCTTACTTCTTCCAGCTTATTAACACACTCATGTACAGAGAGGCTGGTACACTATTCACTCGTGTTCTAGGAAAAAAAAAAAAACCCTAAACTCTTGCTTAGAAGCCAATATGAATCATTCTGTCAATTATTGAGGTATAATTATACCCAATTAAATGTAGTTATCAAGCACATAGTTGGATGAATTTTGACAAATCTAGACAACTTTGAATTTATGGTATAAACCATTTTGGCCACATCCAGAAAGTTCTTTCATTTTACTTTAAACCAATATCTCTTTACTGTGGTAATCCCTGTTGGCCCAGGGAGAAACTGACAGATTCATTTAATGTGTGCCAAATCTTTACATAAATTAAAAAAATCACATAGTTCGCACTGCTTTACATCTCCTTTCTTTTATTCAACCTTCCTCTGATGAGCTTTACCCCAATTAGTGTGCTTAGCAGCAATTCACTTCTTTTTCAAGTACATCATTTCTTTTCTTTTTTTGTTTATCTATTTGCAAGCAGAGAGAGAGAGAGATAGAAGAGAGACAGACAGGCAGAATGGGTGTGCCAGGGCTTCTAGTAGCTGCAAACAAAGTACAGATGCATACACCACTTTGTGCATCTGGCTTTACGTGGGTACTGGGGAATCAAACTCTGGTCGGTAGACTTTGCAGGCAAGCGCCTTAACTGCTGGGCTATTTCTCCACTTCCAACATCATTTCTTTTTATTGCTGAGTCCATCTTCTCTTGAAAGGCATTTGCATTGTTTTCAATGTGCAACTGTTATGAATCAAGCTGCTCTAGTATCCTGAGAAAGTCTTTCTGTGAACATTTCCATTTCTCTTGTGTAATCAGGAGCGATACAGGGTAGAGACAGTTTTTAAATTTCTAAGTTCCTATAAAATCTGTGTCTGAAATGGAAGTGCAAGTTGACATTTTTACAAGTAATATGGGAGGTATAGCTTCTCCACATTCTTGCCAGCACCTGGTATTATCAATGCTGGTATAAATTTGTTATTAGCAAGTATTTCATTTTGTTTTAAGAAGGAGGAGAGGAGAAAAGTTAAGAAAAGAAGGGAGAGAATAAGAGGGAAAAGGAGGGGAGGAAATAGCAGGGTCAAGGAGGGAGAGGAGAGGAATGAAAAAGAATGAAGAAGATGGAAGAGGAAGGGAGTAAAAGATGGATGAGTGAGGGGGAGAGGAAGAAGAGTAGTGAAGAAAAACATCTAAGAAGTATAGTTATAAATTCAGATTTTAATTAAATAAATTTTCAAATTTGAGATAGGGTCTTGTTATGAAGCTAAGGCTGGCCTGGAACTCATTTTGTTGCCCAGACTAGCCTCAAACTTTCAATTCTCCTGCCTCAGACTACTGAGTGCTGTGATGATAGGTGTGCACCACCACCTGTCACCAGCCAGATGTTATAGTATCTGCTCTAACCTCTTATCAACTAAGAATGCATTGTCTTTTAGGGGAGAAATATGAAGCAGCATTCATTCTGTTATAGTGGGGCTGTTATGAGCTGGATATTGCATAGAGTATATATTCTAGGGAGCTGGTAGTTTTTCAAGGCTAATTGGGACAAGAAAGAGGCAATTCTGGAAGAATTATCTTCTCATTAGGAACTGACAATAATTTTGATGTTCTTCTTCATGTTGTGAAACATGGCTGCTTGGCACATGTGGGAAAATACATCTCCTTTTCTTTTGTTAAAGCATAAGAATGAAGGCTTTATTCACTGCAGGCACATCAGATGAGTTCACAGCAAAGGGGCAACAACCAATAGCTATGACAGATAGAACGGGGAGAAGAAAAGAAGAGCAGGACATGCATTCTTAACTGTCATTTCTACCCAAACAAGTTAAAGCCAATCTGACTCATCGAGGAAGTATAATGAACATTTTATGAGGTATTATCCCAAAATCTAACCTTTCTGGAATAAAAGTATGGTCCTTCTGGATATAATGAACTTGAATACAGAAAGCCAAAGAAAATCCCGTGTTATAAAGCCAAACATGTGGATTGAAGAATACATCAGAGGTGCTGGAGATATAGATCAGTGGTTAAAGCACTTGCCTACAAAGCCTAATGACCATGGTTCCACTCCCCAGTAACCACATAAAGCCAGATGCACAAAGTGGTGCATGCATCTCGAGTTCCTTCGCAGTGGCTAAAGGCCCTGGTGCACCCATTCACACACAGACACACACACACAGACACACACACACACACACACACACACACACTCTCTCTCTCTCTTTCATCTCCTTGTAAATAAATAAATAAAATATTTAAAAGGAATACATCAGAAATGATCACCGTTTTGAATATTTGCTTAATTTCCTAATTGTTCATCTTGAAGAGACAAAAGTTAATGTCATTATTTTGATACACCCTTCCTATTCCAGATACAGAGTCCTGGATTGTTTGAGAAATGTCTTATCAGCTTTAAACCTAGAGGACAGTGACAGGGCAGTGTTCTTGGCTTTCTCACTTCCTGTCTTTACTGTGGATCTAGTAGGCAGTGCTGTAGTGGGTCCATTGGTGTGGTAATAGAGGCAGCTTGTTAAGTTTGCATTAAAAGAAACATCTGGGTTACTTATCACTAAAGAGCTGTTACCCAATGCTGCCACAGTCACTGTCAAAACAGAGTGAGCTGCTACTATCCTCCTTTACCTAGGCCCTTCCTGGGTGGGCTATCTGTTTTCCCTAGAAGATGACTTCAATTGAATTTGAGGGATCTGGAGTTGTGTGGTATAAACAGTAAATATGAGTTCTTACACAGTCAGCCATTTGACTAAAGCTTGTCGAAGTCCTTCTGTGGACCAGGTACTCTTCTAGGTGCTCCCAGTACACTGGTGAAGAAAACAACAACAACAACAACAACAACAACAACAACAAATCCATCCTTTGTGTGTGAACTGGAACCAAAAATTGGTACCAGAAACCAGTAAACTGGTAAAAGGCTATAAGAGGGAGGGAGGAAAGGGAAGGACTTAAGTGTATGGTAATGCACATATGTAAGTAGAAGAACTGATTACAGGGAGGGAATGGCCTAAGTGAGGCCATGGGAAGAGAATGCGTAAAAGAAGGGCAAAGGGGAGGGTCAATCAAAATTCAAGATAGTGTGAATAAGACTTATGTAAACCTACTTTTTTGAATAATGGCACATCTAGAAGCTGCAGACCGTTACTAGAAAATTTTCAGTGCCTGGGATGGGATACCTTCCAGTGAGTTGTTGGTCAAGAAGGTCGTGGAAGCCTCCAAAACATTAAAGGCTATTGCAAAGCCCTTGGTTTCCCTAGAGAATCAGATAGTAAGACCCTATTGCTGAAGACATCTCTTGCCTGAGAGGCAAGGTCACTGAGAAAGCAAGCTGGTGCTGAACAGAAAACCTTCTCCCTGTAGACCAGCCAACAGAAAGCTGGAAAAAGCTGCACTGCACTCAGCGTATGGGAGACAGAAGTCATCAGCGGTGAAAACAGTGGATGCTGAATATTCAAGTTTGGTCACACAGGTCCAATGACTGAACAGGTGCAATAGTGGCATGTTTGCTCTTTGGGTAACAACTGCTCCCTAATTGGACTGAAGGCCCTCTCCACGGGAGGGAATACATACCTGGTACTGAAAAAACTAAGCAAAAGTCTATGGCAGGTGAGGTCATGAGCCTTAGGGGTATAAAGCCTGCTCTTGTCTGGCTAAATGTATATATTATTCCCACCAAGCTGCCCTGAAAGCACTACATTTAATGTTCATATTCACATATTAATGCTACTCTCACTGCTGGTTAGAGAATCTTCTCTTTTCAGATGGCGATGACCACTGGGATGACTCAAAAGGCAACATAGTGGTGAGAAGAAGGGATGGAGGAGTGTCCAGCACTGAAACATCTCTGTCACACCCTCCAAGGCTCAGGGCCCATTGCGGAAGAGGGGGCGGATAGAATGGAAGAGCCAAAGGAAGGGTATGACTCCTTACAATGCAACAGTCCAGACAGAAATTGGCCTAGATATCCATGACCTTGCAGTGCCTAGCAATACCTTCACAAGACCCTCATAATAGAAGAAAAACATGATGACTTCAAATTAAAAGAGAGACTAATGGAGAGAGGGAGGGGATATGACGAGATTGGAGTTCTAAAGGGGTATGGGGGCAGGGGAGGGAAATATGCATTTTTTGTATGTAAATATAGAAGTTGTCAATAATTTTTTTTTTAAAATCCGTCCTTCTACCAGTAGGGGGAGACAGATAACAAAGTAAGAAATGTCAGCTGTAGAAAGTGTTGGAAGGTGGTGTATCTGGAAAGGAGAAATACAATAAGGGGGATCGAGAGTATTGGGGACTGGGATGGAAGTGTCATTGTGATGATAATACTAAGCTATTATTAGTATCAGTATTTATTGGAGCCAGCTGACAAAGTAGGAATTTTTTCACCCTTCCTTACACTGCCACTACCATGACAACCTAGAATTGTAAAAATGATTATAGTTGATACATTTCCTACTCTGGAGAAGGAGGTGAAATTGGAATGTAATTATGTTCTGTGTAGGTATTGACATCACCGTCATGCGTCTAAGGATCTATTGAGGATCAGGTAATTGGCCAAGAACAGGAAATAAAGCACCAGTGCTGCTGTACAGTTTTAATGGTGATGTAAACCCGCTCTCTCTCTCTCTCTGCGTTGTATAGCTCACATGCTGACTGATAGCCTGTTTTATTATTTTCTTGTAAATAGCATATGTTTCCTGATGCCTAGAAGTAGTTTTCATAGCATAATTTCATCCCTGGCCTAGTATTTTTCGATGTGTCACGATTTCTGAACATTTCCAGTATTTAAGGACATTTTGCTAGTCCCCCAAATTTAACTGTGATGAAATGCTGCTTCATGTAACTTTGGGCACATTTGTGGTTTTATCATTATATGACTTACAAAAGAATTGTGGGTTCATAGGATATTCATAACTTTATGATTTGATGCAAGTTACTAGTTACTAGAATGCTAAATGTAGCCCTGTATTTAAAAAGTTGTTTCTTTATATTCTCAGCAATGCTTCTATTGTTGTTCTTTTTAATATTTAATTATTTATTGGAGACAGACAGAGGCAAGAAAGGGAGAGTGAGAGTGAGTATGGGTATTCCATACCCAGTGACACACCTCTATCAACTGCTGAAGTCTTAAGTAGGAAGGATAATTTTAATCAAAAATACCTCAGGTTGGGCTGAGAGATGGCTTAGCTGTTAAGGCACTTGCCTGAAAAGCCTAAGGACTCAGGTTCTATTCTCCAGGTCCCACGTAAGCCAGATGCACAAGGTGGCACATGCGTCTGGAGTTCGTTTGCAGTGGCTAGAGACCCTGGCATGCTAATTCTCTCTCTCTTTCTCTCCTTTCCTCTCTCCCTCCCTCTTGGTGTCTCTAATAAATGAATAAAAATTTTAAAAAAACTTAAAAAAATACCTCTGGCTATGGGGGACATTCAATTTCTAATGTTCCATCCACTTTCTCAGTTAAAAAGATTGTGCTTTATAGGCTGGATTGATGGCTTAGCAGTTAAGGCACTTGCTTGCAAAGCCGAAGGAACCAGGTTCAATTACCCAGGATTCACGTAAGACAGAAGCACAAGGTGGAACATGCATCGGGAGTTTAAAAAAGAAAGAATTTTTTTTTTTGAGTTAGGGTCTCACTCTAGCTCAGGCTGACCTGGAATTCACCATGTAGTCTCAGGGTGGCCTCGAACTCATGGTGATCCTCCTACCTCTGCCTCCTGAGTGCTGGCATTAAAGGCGTGTGCCACCACACCTGGCAGATTGTGTTTTAATATTTTTACAGAGCTTTAAAAAATGCCTTGGTGTTTTGGCTTTAATTTTTTACTTAAAGTCTGCAGATATAGGTCAGTGGAAGAGCACTTACCCAGTATATATGAATCTCTAGGTTGTATTCCAAGTACAATAAATAAATAAATAAATCTCATTTATATTTGCAACTTGGGTCATTAGGCTTTGCAGACAAGCACCTTAACTGCTGAGCCATCTGTCCAGCCCCTGAAATTACTTTTTGCATAGGGGTCGATGCAGGGCTGGCTCTTTGCTTTTCCTCATATACTCATCTAGTAGTTTCAGGACTGGGAATATTCATTCAATAATGGATCTTTTCCCCACACATATCATATGCTAATCACTTTAGGAACTGTATTATGAAGCTGTACAATGTGAGGTTGTTATTTTGGAGTCAAAAGGGTAGATTTTTTTTTTAAATTTGTTTTCCAAGGTAGGGTTTCACTCTAGTCCAGGCTGACCTGGAATTCACTATGTAGTCTCAGGGTGGACTCAAACTCATGGTGATTCTCCTACCTCTGCCTCCCGAGTGCTGGGATTAAAGGCTAAGATTTTTGTCAGTTCCATGTAACATCCCAAATATTAATTCCTTGAAAAAAGTAATTCCTTTATTCATTCATTTATTTATTTATTTTGATTTTTCAAGGTAGGAGGTATTTTTTTACGGTTTCTTAGACCTGGATGTATGTATGTAGTCTCAGGCTGGCCTCGAACTTACATTGATCCTTCTACTGCTGGGAACAGAGGTGTGCACCACCACATCTGGCTAAAGTTACTTTTAATTAATTAACGAATTAATTAATTAATTTCAAGCAGAAGAGGGGGAGAGAGAGACAGAAGTATACCAGGAGATCTGCAAGCTCCAGAATTAGTTATAACTGCGATTCTGGCTCAAAAAGCAGACCAGGTGGAAGAAGGATGGATGGATAGATCAGGGCACACAACATGTTCTATTTCACTCTGGCCACTGCAGGCCAGCAACCCCTCTCTAAAAGGTGAACTTTTGGATTTTGGGTTGGTTGGTCTTGTTCTCCAAAGAACATCTTTTAAAGTTGTGTGGCTTTCTTTTTGTATGAACTATCTGTCTGTCTGCCTGCCTGCCTCGTAATTCCTTCTTATTAAAGGATGATATAGAATACTGTAATCACTGAAAAGAATAAGCTGTTACCCAAGAATTCATATGTATGTACCTGGGAAATTTCAGCTAGCAAAAAAAAATGTAGATATGGGATGAAGTCAGTGGTGGGATTGACTCAAGCATTTCTTTCTTTAAAATAAAAGCAAAAGCTGCTGCACGGTACATTTGAAAAATCTAGCACTCTTCCCCATGAACTTTGGGGTCCACTTCACACCAGCTGAGTGGGCTCACTACACAGAGCTCTTGCTTGAGTGTCTTTTCCCTGCTGGCCTTATTATTTAAAATGTGCTACTGTCAGATATAAATGATGTTTCTTACTAAGTACGCTCAATAGCATTTTCCTTTCACTCTGTTTTTTCTTCCAAATATAACATTAAGCCATTTTGCCTTTGTGTAGAATGATTACAAGCCTCTGTGACTATTCCCAGACTTGTAACGTGGCGTGAGTGGCAGTCTGAGTGATTGAGCCATAACCTTTGGGCACTCAGGCAATTATAAGTTGTCCATAAGCTTTGTTGTGTCACCAGAGCAGAGAGAGCTCTCTTCTCGTGATGTTGTATGGAGGTAAAACTCTACAGAGAACAATGAAAATTATTTATGGTTTTCTATATGTTTACTATGAAATTTAAGGATTACTTTTTCTGCCTTTGTCCATGCCTTCATTTTTCTATGTTGAATCCTCAAAATTTACTTGTATGGACTTTCCACTAATGTAGTAGTAGGAGTTTTTTTTTTTTTTTCATTAATCTATTTTGTTTAGGCTAGATATAGCTCAATGGTACAGTCCTTGCCCAGTATGCATTAAGTGTTGGTCTTGATCCCCAACACTGAAAAAAAATCAGTTTCTGATGTTCAAAGAAAAATGAAAGTCAGACAACAGAAATATCGTTCCATTCCTATAATTCTGGGAGTTGATGATTTTACTTTCCTTAATAAGGCAATAACTCAAGAGCTGGTCCTTTTCTGTCAGAAGACAAATATTGTTAAACAGAGCTGTCATTTGCTTCAGAGCTCTGCTTTGTGCAGAGGCGTATGTGCGTGTGCTTATAAGAAAAGAAGGCATTTTCTCAGCCAGGATAGAATGAGCTGCAATAGGCTGATTACTAAATGGTTTATCAGAAAAATCTCAGCACTGTAAAAGAACATTAAAGGTCACATGGTTCCATCTCCTGTCTACAGATTTGCTCATTCAAAGCAGAAGGTTCAAGTTAACAAGTTTTGAAGCTGCTAAACACTATCATTTCATAGCAAGACCCTTCTCTTCCTAAAATGCCACATGTATTTTTCGAATTGATTGGCTTTAGAATTTTATGACACTGAGAAAAATTTCAGACATCCTAGATCGGGTTATGTTATAATACTCTTGGGAAAATTATGTTTTTTGCTTTTTTTTTTTTAAAAAAAATTCCAACGTCCATAAGAACATTTTGCTAGAGATATGTGGCCCAGCCAACATCAACTCCTAAACATGTAAGTGAGGCCATTTAATATTTTTCCATCTTGTGATTGAGTCTCTTACCAATTCCAGAGCTTGCTCTTTGTGAGCCCCAGTGATACTCCAGTCTATTCCACTCAGGACTAAGGTTAAAGATATGCATAGCCATACCCAGCTATTTACATGGGTTCTGAAGATTGGAGCTCAGGTGGACTCAGGTTCCCTCAGGCCCTCGTGCTTGTTCAGGGAGTGCACTTAACCACCGAGCCATCTGTCCAGCCCTACTTCTTTTTACTCTGTCTCCACATATCCCCTCCCACGAGGCCTTTATTCTATTGGATCCTACTAGAAATGCTCAAGCCACAGGTTTTCTTCCACCTGTCTCTATTCCCATTATTCACTGCTTAATTTAAAGGTCTTTCCTTCCAAGTGTCTGAAGAAATTCCATTTCCTACTGTTACCATCAGTAGTTCTTCCTATCTCTTATGTTAATGAGTTTATTATTTATTTGTTATAGCTTTTCTGTAAGCTCCATAAAGTCATGGAGTTCTCTAACATTTTCTAAGTGCCTTTATCTATCTTACTGTTATGTCCCTGGGATCCAGAATAGCACCAACACTTAGTAATCCCTCAGCAAACATTTACTGAACTAATGAATGAACCCCTGTGTTAGGTGCTATACCCAGAGATCAAATGAGAGAATATTAGATTCATATTTTATATGTCATGTTTTTCTCCTTAGGATGTATTCTAATTGAGAAGAAAGTGAATTAGAATCAACTGGTATTTAAGTATTTAAAATGTTTAAATAATCACTTCTCTGTTTGCAATGGACTGAATATTTATGACCCTTTAAAATTTATATGTTGAAATCCTAACCACAAACCTCATGCTATTAGGAGGTAATAGGATCATGAGTAGGGAGCAACCATGAATAAAATTAGCATCTTCAAAAAAGGGACACAGAGAACTATGTTGCCACCTTCTTTCTGCCACTTGAAGATATAAGAAATGAGCAGTTTACAACCTGGAAGAAATCCTTCACCACAATCAGGTCATGTGGGTTTCCTAATTTCAGACTTCAGTCTCCAGAACTATGAATAATATGTTTCTGTATTTTATGACACACCCAATTTATGGCACTTTGTTATAGCAGCCTGAATTAAGACTCTGCTTTATTACTTTTGCCTAATGCATTTTTTGCATTATTTCACACACACACACATGCACACACATATATACATACACATACATATGTACATACATACATATATGGCAACTATCTATAACTTGGAATCCCCTTCAATTTTGTAATAATTCGGGCTACATGCTTCTTGAAGATCAATCTTAACCTGTAATTATTGGCTTAGAAAATTAGTCCAACAGTGATTTGATAAAGGAGTTTACTTTATTCATAAATTGGCAGCCAAATATTCATGAGAAATCAAATCAAACATAGAAGAAAGCAATACCATCATTTTACACATACAAAAGGCTGAATCCCAGACTCTTCATTCAATTTAAAAATGTGTGAAAGGGTGATATTACAAGGGAGGATGGTTCCAATAACCACCACATAAAATAATGTACCTTTGTTTTCATACATTTCCTATGGATTATATTTCAGGTCATTAGGTACCTTTTTATTTTATTTTTTAAAATTAAATTTATTTTTATTTATTTATTAGAGAGAAAGAGAGAGAGAGAGAGAGAATGGGCACGCCAGGGCCTCTAGCCACTGCAGATGAATTCCAGATGCATGTGCCACTATGTGCATCTGGCTTATGTGGGACCTGGAGAATCAAACCTGGGTCCTTAGGCTTCTCAGGCAAGCACCTTAACCACTAAGCCGTCTCTCTAGCCCTAGGTACCTTGTTATATGCAAATTGGTAACACTGAACCGATGACCTCTATGAGCCACTCTAGTTCGTTAAAAATATGAAAGAAGGGCTGGAGAGGTGGCTCAGAGGTTAAAGGCAGTTGCTTGCAAGGCCTGACAGCTCAAGGTTGATTCCCTAGTACCCATGTAAAGCTACATGCACAAAGTAGCATATGTGTTTGGAGTTTGTTGGCAGTGGCAGGAGGCCATGGTGTGCCTATCCTCTCTCTCTCTCTCTCTCCCCCTGTATATAAAAATATAGTTTTAAAATATGAAAGAAAAACCTAGAAGAGATGACATCATTTTTTTTTCAGGGTAGGGTCTCACTCTCTAGTTCAGGCTGACCTGGAATTCACTATGTAGTCTCAGGATGGCCTCGAACTCACGGTGATCCACCCACCTCTGTTTCCCAAGTGCTGGGATTAAAGGCGTGCGCCACCACACCTAGCTGGGAGAGATAGCATCATTAAATGTGGCCATATCACACTACTCTAAACACATGTACACTCATGTATGCAACACTTCCTCATTGTCTTCCTCTGGATTTGTCACATGTCTTATTTCCTTTCCTCCATACATTGTGCTGTGTGTGCATGTATGTGTGTGAGTGTATGTGTGTGTTTTCAGGCTGACTCAGCACTTATTAAGTGGCCAGTTCACCTAAGTCTAATTTATGTTCTGATATTAAACACATTTTGCCTTTGGTATTTAATGGAATCATAAACAGGAATAGAGTAAAATGCTAAGATTAGAGTATTCTGTGACTACAAGTGAGATTCTGCAAAAATTTCCTTGTCAGTACTTGAATAACTTAGTAAAGATGATATTTGAAAAAAAAATCTATCTCCATCTTAAGAAAATAACATCTTAGCTTCTTCATGCAGCTAGCTTGTATAGTCTGAATTTAACAACTAATACTTTTACTCGGTTGCTAATAAATTCATCTGCAAAAACAAACATTTGCGAAACACTAAGCAAGCTGGGATTCTCTTGTAATTAATAGGGTTCCCATTCTCAACAAACTTTTTGTGTTAAGTGGGGAAGAGGTCAGGGAGAAAAATGTAACAAATTAGCATTATAGAGTTGCTGAAGATTTGCTAGGGTGATAGTGTATTGCACAATAAAAAAGATAAATTCTTTTAGGAAAAATGTGTAAGCATCCAAAATGTATTTTAATAAAAGTGTTATTTAAAAATAAACTCATATAACTCACTAATAATGTACAATTTTTTATTTAAGGGACTGAGTCTTGGTTTTTTTTAAACATTTTTATTTGAAAGCAGAGACAGACAGAGAGAGAGAGAGGGTGAATGGGTACACCAGGACCTCCAGCTGCTGCAGATGAACTCCAGATGCATGCACCACTGTGTATCTGGCTTTACATGGGTACAGGGGACACAAACTTGGGTCCTTAGGCTTTGAAGACAAGCACCTTAGCCTATGAGCCATCTCTCTAGCCCCTGGGTCTTAGTTTTTATTCTGTTGATCCACACATACAATTTATGTTTGTCTTTATTTCATTTTCCTTTAAAATTAGTCTTTTTTGTTTTTTCGAGGTAAGTTTTGCAATACCCTAGGATAATCTGGAATTCACTAGCTCTCTCAGAACTCCTGGCGCTCCTCCTACTTCTGCCTCCAGAGTGCTGGGATTAAAGGTGTCCACCACCACACCCAGCTTAAATAAGGTTTTCAAAATTAAATTTTAGTGACCCAGACTTGAAGACAGTGGTTTATAGAATATGGTTTACAGGGTACTGGGAGTCCCCCAGACAGTTGCAGAGAACCAGTAATATCATAATACTATAATTGTGCTTGATTTTTTCCTATAATACCATTGCACAGGCAGTAAAATGTTGATAAAACTATTGACTCTTGGAGATGGGGAGATATCTCAGTGGTTAAAGGCACTTGCTTTCAAAGCCTGCTGGCCCAGGTTTGATTTCCCACTAGTCACATAAAGCCAGATGCAGCAAGAGGCTCTGACACATCCATTCTCTCTCATAAATAAATACAAGTTTTTAAAAATAATTTACTCACTCTTTAGACTAAAGCCTCAACACCATATCACTTATCTCAAAAACAAAAGAGAGTCAGTTCCATGACTAATTTTATCAAATTTTGAGCTGATTTGCTTGTGTGCTTTTTAAAATATATATTTAATTAATTTATTTATTTGAGAAAGAGAGTCAGATAGAGAGAAAGAATGGGCATACTAAGGCCTTCAGGCACTGCAAAGGAACTCCAGATACATGTGCCTGTTTGTTTCTCTGGCTTTGCATGGGCACTGGAGAATTGAACCAGAGTTGTTCGACTTTGCAGGCTAGTACTTGCATCACTATAGCCATCTCTCCAGCCCTGTTTATGTGCTTTATTTTTTATTTATTTTTATTTTATTTTTAATATTTTAGAGGGACTACATGAGAGAGAGGGGAAGAGAGAATTGATGTACCAGGACCTCAGCCACTGTAATTGCACTCCAGATGCCTGCACGACCTCGTGGGCAAGTGCAAACTTGTGCGCTTGCTTCACTTATGTGTTTCTGGCTTATGTGGGATCTGGAGAGTCGAACACGGGTCCTTAGGCTTTGCATGCAAGTGCCTTAACTGACAAGCCATCTCTCCAGCCCCTGTTTATGTGCTTTTAAAAGCACCACCTCACTTTAGTTCAGGATCATGGAACTAACTCTGTACCCCAGGCTGGCCTTGAACTCACAGCAATCCTCCTACCTCAGCTGCCCCAGTGCGGGGATTAAAGGCCACCATGCCCAACTCCTATAAGATGTATCTCTTTTACAATCTTTGTGGTGATTTGAGAAATTTGCTGTAAACCAAGGAATGATTGTTGTCTCAAGGTAAAGTACTTGCACAATTCTGAGCTGTTAATTAAATGAACTGCTTTGCTCAGGGGACAATATTTTTACTTTGAAAGAGTGACTGATAGACAAAATGTGGTTTTTCTGATGTGAGTATCTAGCAGGCATTTTCTGAAACATGAACAAAGTGAGCTTGTCACCATAAGGAAAAATCAACCGGCTGTGTTTATTGCCAATGATATAATTTAAGCTTTCATGTCAAAATTATCATTTTGGAAACTTGTATTCATAACTTTTAGCTTGGTTGCTTTCTAGTACTTAAAGACTTTTCTGATGCGTCTGGGGTTCATACTATCAAAAGTGATTTAAAAAATATACTATGCAATGAAATGTGTCAATTTTTGGAAGAGCTGTATAATTCAGTGAAAATTATTTTCCAAATAACTAATGCATGATGTTGCAAAACTATGATGGGTAAAATATCTATTCCAAGGGAAAAATAGGCCTTTTTTTTCTGAGAAAAGATCTCAATGTGCAGCCCAGTCTGGCCTTGAATTCATGATTCCCCTGCCTCAGCATCCAGAGTGGTGGGATTACAGGTTAAGCTAATGGATTTTAATGTAACAGAATATGAACTTCATATTACCTTATAGTGCCTTTTAAATATTTATGTTTATGCCTGTAGATTAGTGCTGCTCCTACCCTTGGTTGCACTGGGCAGAGGTTAATGCAGAAATACCTAATTGGTCAGAATGCTAAGAACAAGTGGCTGTGGTGTATTCAGTCCTGAATGAAACATCTCTATCACCCCTTCCAAGGATCAGGGGATGTCATGATAGATGGAATAGAAGGAATGTAAGAGCAGGAGGGAGGGGAGAAGTATTGGGGAATGCTGCACTCTTGACAGGACATGGGCATTGCCTTCATGAGCTCACGGCAGCTGTGGTTACCTGCACAAGACCTGTGTAAGATTTGAACCTGTCAACATTCCACCATGGAAGGGGAGGAGCTCATGAGGCCCCATCATTCCCTGAGGACCTGTGGACAGTTAGTGGTTGTTGAGAAAGGGAGAGACTGTTCAGAGGTTCAGCCCCTGGTAAGTTGTCTGTGCTCCAATGAATCACCCTTCATCCATACACATGCAAACAACCTTAGTTAATTCAGTGGGTCAAAAAAAAAAAAAAGGGAGGCAGAGGTAGGAGGATTGCTGTGAGTTCAAGGCCATCCTGAGACTATGTAGTGAATTCCAAGTCAGCCTTGGCTAGAGTGAAACCCTACCTCAAAAAAATTAAAAAAACAACAAAAAACATGAAAGTAGGAGGGCAACTACTTGGGATGACACATGGGTTTAATGGGAGGGGGAGAGCGAGAAGAGAGGGTAATGGAAGTGAATATGATCAAATACATTATATACATGCATGAAATTTTCAAAAATAATTTAAAAAGAGACAAGGAATTCAAAGACTACCAACTTTGAAGAATAAGACTGTATATGAAAATTTATATTTTTAATTGAAAATGACCTTATTTTTTAATTTTTATTTTTTATTGACAGTTTCTGTACTTACCATCAAAAACCATGATATGTCCCTCCCCTACCCCCATTCCCCCACTTTCCATAATATCACCTCCCTCTCTCCATTAGTCTCTCTTTTCATTTGATGTCATCATCTTTTTCTCCTATTATGAGAGTCTTGTGAAGGTTTTGCTAGGTACTGCGAGGTCATGGATATCGAGGCCAATTTCTGTCAGGGCAGTTGTATTGTAAGGAGTCATACCCTTCCTTTGGCTCTTACATTCTTTCCACCACCTCTTCCGCAATGGTCCCTGAGCCTTGGAGGGTGTGACAGAGATGTTTCAGTGCTGGACACTCCTCCATCCCTTCTTCTCAGCACTATGTTGCCTTTTGGGTCATCCCAGTGGTCATCGCCATCTGAAAAGAGAAGCTTCTCTAACCAGAAGTGAGAGTAGCATTAATATGTGAATATGAACATTAAGTGTAGTGCTTTCAGGGCAGCTTGGTGGGAATAATATATACATTCAGCCGGACAAGAGCAGGCTTTATACCCCTAAGGCTCATGACCTCCCCTGCCATAGACATTTGCTTAGGTTTTTCAGTACCAGGCATGCATTCCCTCCCATAGAGCAGGCCTTCAGTCCAATTAGAGAGCAGCTGGTTTCTCGCAGAGCATACATGCCTTTATTGCATTCGCACGGTCATTTGGCCTGTCTGGCCAAACTTGAGGCTCCCAGTGTCCACTGTTTTCACCACTGATGACTTCTGTCTCCCATGGGGCTGCATGCAGTGCAGCTTTTCCCAGCTTTCAGTTGGCTGCTCTACAGGGAGAAGGTTTTCTGCTCAGCACCAGCTTGATTTCTCAATGACCTTACTTCTCAGGTAAGTGAAGTCTTCAGCAACAGGGTCTTACCATCTGTTTCTCAAGGGAAACCAAGGGCCTTGGCAATAGCCTATAATGTTTTAGAGGTATCAGGGACCTCCCTGGCCAACAACTCGCCGGAAGGTTTCCCATCCCTGGCACTGAAAATTTTCTAGTAACAATCTATGGCTTCTGGATGTGCCATTATTCAAAAAAGAAGGTTTTCATATTCAGAATATCATGAATTTTGATTGACCTTCCCCCCCACCCTTCTTTTATGCATTCTCTTCCCCTGGCCTTGCTTAGGCCTTTCCCCTCCCTGTAATCTGCTCATCTACTTACATATATACAATACCATTCCCTTAAGTCCTTCCCTCTCCTCCCTCCATTATTGCCTTTTTCTAGCTTACTGGCCTCTGCTACCGATTTTTGGTTCCAGCTCACACACCAGTCTGTACATTTGTAGTTACGATCCACATATGAGAGAACATGTGATGTTTGGCTTTCTAGGTCTGGGTTACCTTGCTTAGTATAATCCTTTCCAGATCCCTCCATTTCCCTGCAAATTTCATAATTTCATTTTTCTTTACCAGCCTCTCTGGCTTTCTGTCTGGTTATGTGATCTTTGGTTTCACGTGTGATCCTGCCATGATATTATCTGCCATTAGGCTCTTGCTAGAGGCTGAACCAATGAAGCTGCTCAATATTGGACTTTCAACATCCAAACTAAATAAGCCTCTTTTCTTTACAAAATTAGCCTGCTTTAGATATTTTGTCGGAGTAACAGAAAGTAGGCTAACATAGAACCCATTCTTAAGTTCCCTCTCCCCACCCTTACGGCATCTAGTTCTCTGGCAAGCAGCTCCAGTGTACCTACAATAGACAAGGGTCACATCTGCCCAGATTTCATGGAGCTATCCCAGAAGTGTGTCAAGGTAAGCCCCATATGTCCTTGTCAGGAGCTACTCCAAATCATGGGAAAGTACTCGAGTGAAAATCACTTTTTTTTCTAATGTAGCCTTATAACCTCTCTCCCCCTGATTTGTTTGCTCCCTTTAGTTTTGCCACATTTCTTGTTGATATACATAGAACAGCCCTTGTAATTATTTAGAGGGCATGATAGAGCCTCCTATTGCAAGGGTCATGGTTTCTTTCTTTTCCTTTCTAAAAAAGTATTTTATTTATTTATGAGCGAGAGAGAGAGAGAGAGAGAGAAAGAGGGAGAGAAGGGGCATGCCAGGGCCTCCAGCCACTGCAAACGAACTCCAGATGCATGTGCCACCTTGTGCATCTGGATTTACCTGTGCCCTGGGAAATCAAACTCGAGCCCTTAGGCTTTGCAGGCAAGTGCCTAAACTGCTGAGCCATCTCTCCAGCCCTGTTTTCTTTTCTTTGTAGACATGATATTATGATGCAACCAAGGGTGGCCTCAATTTTATGATCCTCCTACCTTAGCCTCATGAGGCCTGGCATATTGTTGATTTCTGGCATATAGGTGTATGTACACATGTGTTGTGTGCGTACATATGTGTGTGTTCTATGAACATGTGTGTGGAGGTCACAGGAAGACATTGTGTGTCCTTCTCTATCTCTCTGAACCTGGAGTCTTCTGTTTTCACTTAGACAGTTCAATATATGCTGTAAACTGACTCCTAGTACTGGCCCTGCAAAAGTGCATGTAAATGGGGCAAACTTGAGGAAAACAAGCATCTTTGGAAGCATATGTCTCATGTGATGTCACGCCATGGAAATGTCTGCACCAGTTGATATTTTGAAACTTAATAACTAATGTGATCATATTAAGAGTGGGAGCTTTTCCGAGGTCATGAGGTCAGAGGAGCAGAACCTTTATGAATGGTATTAGAGACTTAATAATAGAGGCACTTATGCCTTTGCAACTCTTCTGCAATGTGAGAACACATTTTCATTGACTACTTATTTGCAAGGAGAGAGAGAGAGAGCGAGCATGAGTATGGGCATGACAAGGCCTCTGCCCCTATAAATGAACTCTAGGCACATGCAACACTTTGCGTATCTGGCTTTACATGGGCACTGGGCAATCAAAGCTGGGCCATCAGGATTTTAAAGCAAGTGCCCTTGACCACTGAGCCATCTCTCTAGTCCCCAGTCCCCCTTGTATACCTTTATGTTGCTTCCAGTATTTTAGAACACTTGGCTGATACTATGTATGATGAATGACCTTCACCATACACTATACCTGTTGCTATCTCAATCTTGGTGTTTCTATCTCTGAAAACTGTGAACAGATTTCTATTTTTTGCAAGTTTTCCAGTCTCTGGTATTTTGCTATATAAACTACAATAGATTCAGAAAGATAGGGTCTTCACAGGAAGGGACTCCAGGTATAGGCAGGCTGCTGTCCTTTATCATGGGAGAGGAAGCTGCTTCTGAAAGGGAGTGTAGTGAGTTTGGGGCACTTAAGGTTTTTAGGTTTGCTTATCCAAATGTCCACACCCTAGTTCCCTAAATTCTCTTCTCTTCTTATGAAGACACTGGCATTGGCATAGAAATATCAAGGTTTTGTGTTTGGCTTTGTATTAGGTACATTGCTGTTGCTATGCTAAAAATAGCTGAAAAACAGCTTACTGGAGGAAAGGTGTAATTTGGGCTCATAGTTTCAGTGGGTCCTAGTCCATCATAATGGGAAAGAAATGGTGGAGTTCATAGTGGTAGCAGTTCGTGGCACTGACACCTTATATTGTGATGCACCAGGAAACAAAGACAGTTCGGCTGGACTCAGGGGCAAATATCAACTTCCAAGTCTTTCCAGTAGTGACCTACTGCTCCCATCAGCCCACAGCTTACCAAATCAGTATAACTGGCCAGGAAACATGCTTTAAAAACGTATGCCTGCAAGGGACATTTTAGATTCAAATCATAATAAACCTCCTTTGACTCTCTGCTACAAATATATTCTAGAACAGATTTTCATCAAAGTTTACTGAGTTTCTGATGACAGCAAGTCACCCTTAATGTTGCTTTGAAAGCCTGTGACCTTCACAAAGTGTCTTAAATAGACAATTACCTGAGCTGAGCTTATTATTTCTTTGTTGTAAGGCATCCATTGCTGTCAAAAGCAAACACCCTACATGAAAATCTATAATTTTAGTAGCTCCATACTAAGCAGAGGTAGCAGCCATTTAATATCATGCCCTCAATTTATAATTAATTTGCATATCTACATATTAACTTGAACTATTCTGATGC
Organism: Orientallactaga sibirica; assembly: GCA_036365145.1. Classification (NCBI taxonomy): domain Eukaryota; kingdom Metazoa; phylum Chordata; class Mammalia; order Rodentia; family Dipodidae; genus Orientallactaga; species Orientallactaga sibirica. Next base: position 4,891,667 of record JAEOAD010000840.1, read on the forward strand.
TAATGGACACCTGGGGTTATTACTTTACTCAATAATAGAAATCCTTTTGCTTTTATATCACCATTTAGTCTACTTACAAAATCCCATATCAAGAGTTGCTTTCTATGGTCATTCCCTATACTAATTGTCACACCTAGAATTATTTAGAAAATGGAGCCCGAGAGTCAGGCATGATAGTTTAGACCTGTAATCCTAATCAATCAAGAGGCTGAGGCTGGAGGATTGTGAGTTCAAGGCTTGTTGGGGCTACATAGTGAGATCTTCTTTCAAAAAATATAAAACAAAAAACAAGGTCTAGCTCAATACTTACTTGCTAATGATTTCATTGACATTGGGGTTGAGTTTGCATGATACGTTCCTGGTTTTAGTTCTGCATTATAGGACTCTCTTTAGTCCAAGGCCACTCAGGACAATCTGTCATCCTAAATGACAGGTGTAGTTCCAGGGAAGCAATAATGAGGAGAAAGGGGAAACCAGGGTGCATCAGGGAGAGCAAATGCAAGGCAATGTATTAACAAGCCGGGCAGAACTTCAAGAGAAGAATGGTGATTGTTCATAGAGAAAACTTATTGTCACATAGGCTGTTCCTTGGGACCATGCCTTGGAAGGAGGGAGAAAAAAGAATTTGTTTGACAATGTCTTCCTGTCACTAGTTACTTGAATTACATGGAACATTAAACACCTGCAACTCCAGGTTCTGCCTTTTTACCCTTCTGAATAGATACTGGGAAAACCAGGTTAAGCGTCTCCTGTTATAGTCTTTGTGGCACTGAGAGACACTGGGGAATTCATGGCCTCTGTAGACTTGATTAGAACAGGCCTCTGGGTCCTGGACCCTGTGGCTCCCACTGCAAAAGGAAGATCAGAGATTGGTAGATTTGTGAAGGCAAGACAAACTAGGGGAAAATGCTTGCACTTTGAGTTCCACAGACTTGAATTTGAATCACAGCTCTGACAAGTATAAGCAGTATCATTTTCAGTAAGTTGCGAACCTCTTTTGTAAAATGAGAATCACAATAGCAACCTTGATAGTGTCATGTATGTAGTTAGCAGTTATCTTGGTAAGGTTTTCATTTCTTCTTTTAAAAAAGTATTTTTATTTTTATTTATTTATTTGAGAGAGAGGGAGAGAGAGAGAGTGAGAGAGGGAGAATGGGTGCACCAGGGCCTCCAGCTACTGCAAATGAACTCCAGACACTTGTACCACCATGTGTATCTGGCTTATGTGGGTCCTGGAAAATCAAACCTGGGTCCTTTGGCTTCACTGGTAAGTGCCTTAATTGCCAAGCCATCTCTCCAGCCCAGGTTTTCATTTCTCTACCAGTGCCTCGTGACAACTAGTTCTTTTCAAATGAAGAATGGTTGGTATAAGAGACTGCCACGGATGTCTTTTGGAAGCTCTGCACATGCCCAGTATACTCTCAGACACATCTGATACTGTTCTTTTGAAAGACAAGGCCTAAGTAACAGGAAAACTATCACTACAGCCTGGGCCTGTCAAAAGGTCTTATCTCTGTTCCAGATCCTACTTAAAGGGTTTAAGAAGCATAACATAATATAACTAGCATTGAATCCAAAATCATTGTGGCCAGCTGTATAAAGAGAAATAACTGATCATTTACAGGTGATATATCCCAGAATATTCCAGACCCTAGGTCCCTACAAATGTAAATAATATAACTGTTCTGGAATCTTTTTAGTGTTATCTGCCACCCTCTGGCATGCATAAAGCTTTGCTTGCTTATTTACTTTACTTACTTACTGTGTCTATGTCTTATTCACTGGGTCCAATTACCTTAATGTCATAATGATATTGCAGGAAATCAAGATGATCAAGTAGTCTCCAGACTCTATTGTAGATGAGAACAAGTGAGCTGCCATAGCCCTGGGTATGCTTGGGTAAACTGCTGTTCCTGATGTGAAGGCAAATGGCTTATGATCATCTTTGCTGATAGGAACAAGTTAAACAATTTTGTTAGGTCAGTATCTATAAACCAGGTGCCAGAGGGTCTCTTTATTTGCTTCTATAAAATTAGCATATTGAGAATCACAGCTGTGACTGGAATCATTATCCTATTATGTCTGTAACTATTTACAGTCATTTCCCAACATCTATCTAGACTTATCCCTGGCCAAACTCTTGTCTAATGGGGACGTGATAGAAATCATCACTTTGGTATTTTTCAAGTCATTGATGGTGGCATTTGCTCCATATAATTCCTTATGGAACTCAGCATTGCTTCTTGTTTATTTTGGTCTGGCTTGGCACAGGGGAGGAGGGGTATTTCCAGGACTTGCATTTGGCACTTTTTTCTATGTCAGCCCTAATTTCATAGGTCGGGAAGATAGAGTGGGAGTTCTTCCAGCTATCAAATGTATTTATGTTCACATTTATATTCTGAAGCTAGAGAAATAAACACAGAATAAGTGCATGGCCCTACTGGACATACTGTGGGCTGGATTCTGGCCAAGATGCTATATATCTCCTGCTTTCTCCCTTAAAATTCACCACTTATATGTGCTACCCAGACTGACAATGCTTTTTGTTAAGGGCCTACACCTTGTCCTGGCAAACTTTCTTTTGTGTGTGTGAAGGTTGATTTGGGGTCTATCCCTCAATCTCTCTTCATCTTATTATTATTTTTTTGAGGTAGGGTCTCGTTCTAGCCCAGGGTGACCTAGAACTCACACTGTAGTCCCAGTCTGGTCTGAACTCACAGTGATCCTCCTACCTCTGCCTCCCAAGTGCTGTGATTAAAGACATGCGACACCACACCTAGCTAGCTTATTTTTTGAGACAAGATCTCTCATAGAGCCTGGAGCTTACCAACGTGGTGAGAGTAGCTAGCCAATAAGCCCAATACATTCTTCTGGCTCTGTCTCCCCATTGCTGGGATTGCAGGCATGTACCATCATGCTTGGCTTTGCAATGGGTGCTGGGGATCTGAATTCAGATACTCACGCTTTTCTGAATGCACTTACTGACTGAATCAGCTCCCCATTCCTTACTAGGCCTCAATTTATTTACATGGAAGTTTGTTGGATTTAATTTGAAACACTATTATGCCCCTGTGGTCATTAAAAAAAATTATTCCCATGAAAGTCAGTCACAATGTAGGTATTAGAAGTTCTACTTATTAGGTTCTGTAAAAATACCAGAACCAGAATCACAACTATGCCTGGATTATCATCTTTTTGGAGGGGAATCTAGAGGGTCTGTTTCCTCCACCAAGCGAGGCTGAAAGTTACAGGCTTCCTTCCTGTCTGCCCAAATGTACCTATCTGATTCTCAGGATCTCATTTATAGTAGACAAACTAGATTTTCAACTTCTGTGCTAGATATTGGCCTTTGGTGGTCAGCCCAGTGCTCAGTAAGGGAGGACTTAAGTATCCTGTCTTCAATTTCTTCCTTCCAACCTCCTGCTAATGCTTCCACTGATTGAACTAAACCTTAAGCCAGATAAGAGAAATAGTTTGGTTTCTGTGGGCACAGAACAAAATACTGATAGACAGTAGATCAGAGGGTTAAATGAAAACATTCTGCACAACTTTATGTCCTATTCTTCTGATCACTATGTTCTAAGAAGCTAGCGCAAATCTATTCTTTGCAATATCTGTAAGAATGGGAAAGAGAGGATAATTCCACTATTATGTAGTCACTGTTTCATTATTCTGTTGAGACTAGGAAATGCAATTCTATGGTGGCATTCATTGATAAGTCTACAGGTGACAGTCAACAAAGTGAGTTTCAAAGATAGTGGTACTGCCACTAATTTTTAATGCATATGAACCTTGTATTTGAATACGTAAATGAGAAAATTGTGGTAAGAACACACATGCCAATATAGTCTCACATCCATTTTATGATTAGTTATAAATAATTTATTCAATAAATAGTTAATTAACTATTGCCAACAACAAGCAAGCAAAGCAAAAATTCATAAATTTCACTTTCTTTTAGGAAAGTTAGACAAAACATCTAAGAGAAAAGCAGAAGTTATAAAGGACAGTAACGAATTTATACTTCATCTGTGGCACACTGAAAAGCTTTTGGATGATTTTAAGAGTGGTAATATGAGTTAGTATATGTTTGATGCTTTTTTTTGGAGAGAGACACAGAGAGAGACAGAGACAGAGAGAGGAAGAGGAAGACAGATAGAGATGGGCGCGCCAGCAGACTCTCAGCTGCTGCGAACGCAATCCAGATGTGTGCACCCCCTTGTGGTCAAGTGCGGCATTGCACCCTTGCATCACTTTGCATCTGGCTAAACATGAGACTTGGAGATTGGAACCAGTGGAGATTGGAACCAGCGTTCTTTAGGCTTAGGAGGCAGGCGCCTTAACTGCTAAGCCATCTCTCCAGCCCCATCTTTGATGCTTTTAAATGATCATTATGGATGTTGTTTAGGGAATAGCCTGTGGCAGAGAAATGGTAGAATCAGAGGATTTATTTAGGAGCCTATAGAAGTTGCTTACAATATAAAAGCCGGTGTTGTGATTTTGTACATTATAAGGAGATAGACAGGTGATGTATTTTCCATATACAACCGACACACTTTGTTAGTGGATTGCATGCACCTAAAGGGAGAGAGGAAGGAAAAGAATTGAAGATGACTTCTAGCTTATTTTTGGATATACTGGATGACCAGAGATGCTAATAATTTTTTGTTGTTTTTTTTTTTCAAGGTAGGATCTCACTCTAGCTCAGACTGACCTGGAATTCACTATATAGTCTCAGAGTGGCCTCAAACTCCCCATGATCCTTCTACCTCTGCCTCCAGAGTGCTGCGATTAAAGGCGTGCGCCACCACACCCAGTTGAGATGCTAATAATTGACAGTAGCAAAGTTGTGGGAAGGGATGGCTGGGGTTTCAGGGTAGGACATCAAGAGTCCTGATTTATGTGTTAATTTTGAGTGGTGCATTATATATTTATAAATGCATTCTCAAATTTCGTGTAGTGAGTAGCTGACTAAATGATCATGTCATTCAGAAGAGGGAAGGGCTGGAAATACAAGCATGGCTATTAATGAGTATATAGATACCATTTAAACCTATGGAAAAGGATGAGTTCTATAAGGAAATAGTATAAACTACAGAAGACACTGAAGCTCAATGATAGAAACTGGGAAGAAGAAGCAGTACCAGAAAGGGGCTAGAGTGGGAGGCCAGGGGAGCTGAATGTCCTAGAAGCAGGTCAGGGAGAGTAGAACAGACAGAGATCCAGCTGGAAACAGTGGAGAGCATTCAGGAGAAAAGAAGGTGACAATGAGTCTATTCAACTCTTTCTGTAAGTTCTGCTATGGATGGGGAAAGGGATCAGAGGGATCGTCATTTCATCTTCTCTCTCCTCTTTATCTATAAATGCAAACTTTAAAGGTGATACTTTTTATAACATTTAGCTTTTGCTAAAGAGCAAGACATCCTAAAACCTAGTGGCTTAAATACTTAAAAAAAAGATAAACATTGATCATTTGTTATGATTTGGAATTTGTTCTGGTATAGGTAAGTCTGGATGAGGTTATTTTAGCACAGGTGGTGGCGTCATTGACAGGTCTGATTGTTAGTTCTGTCAGGTAAAGTAGGCAATGGTTTGGCCTGATATCTCTTGTCATATAGCAGAACAGCTAGACTCATGCCTATGATCATGATTGTAAGATTCCCAAGACTTTTAAAGTCTTTGGCTCTGTCACATTTACTATTGTCCCATTAACTAAAGCAGGCCACATGGACAAGCTCTCAGTCAATGTGGGTGGGAAATTATCAATGGCAAAAAACAAGAGAGAGGAAATTACTAAAGCCCTGGTTGCAAATAATCTCCCACAATTATTATGGTATTTCTAATTATGTGAACATATCCTTGGAGTGGTTCATGTTAAAAGGCTTGAAGTTATTTTCTAACTCTCTTTCTCCTCTCTTGTAAAATTTGGAAAATTATTTAATTAACTAAATAAAAATATATTTTGTGAAAAATAATTTTCTCTTCATACTTTAATAATATAACCATTAAAATAAACTTTGATAACAGAACACTTACTCTTTCACTTAATTACATTCTGAAACAGAGGAGAAATAATATAATTGGCAAATTAAAATATTAAATTTGTTTTAAATCCCTTGTAACAAAATGTGAATTACTATTTTCATTTCATTTGTTTTCTTACGAATAGTCAAAGAGGTAATCACCAATAAGTGGCAATATTTAAACATTTAAATCTTCAGCAGTATGTCTGTCTTAGATGATTATGTATGTGCTTCTTATCTCAGAGTTGGCAGTAGGTGAAATTAAATGGTTTTCCAAGTGAATGCATTGTCAATCCACATTCTTCCAGCTAATTGTTTGCTTTTTTGCCATTTTTGCCTGCCTCCCAAGGGGGCCACTTGCCCCACCAAAGAGTGCTGACAATTTTAAAGCTTTCTGCAAACATCGTCAGGCACAACTGCTTAAGAAAAGCCTGCATAGGGTGTGTGTGTGTGTTTTGCTTCCGGGAGACATAGAATGGAATACTGACATTGTACTGTATTCAAGACAATTGCTGGTCCTCCCTCATATTAGCTTCAAAACAACTGCATGCCTTAGTTTACTCATATGCAAAGCAGGAGATTTCCTTAGTATATTAGTTACTTTCTTATTCCTATGAACAAATACCTGACCCAAAGCAACTAAAGGAAGGGAAGAGTTTATTTTGGTAAATATATTTTGGTATGTTTTGAGGAAATGTAGTCCAAGCTGGTCACGTTGTAGCACAGGAAGCAGAGAGCTTAGAGGAAGTCGGGCTGGGCCACCAAAATGTCAATACCCACTCCCAGTTACCCATTTCCTTAAGCACTAAAAGTTCCATAACATTCCCGAGGAATAGTTCTAACTTGGGACCAAGAATTCAAACACATGAGCCTTTGGAGGGCATTTTACATTTAAACCACCACGTCAAAATTCCCAGAGTCCATGTAAGTTCTGCTCAAGTCACAGACTCAGCAGTCTATTAACCGAGAAATGGAGGAGTGACCCTGAACACCCTTAAAACTGGTTAAAACCAGTAGGACCAATCATAGCAATATCTAGTAACATGTTTGCTATTCTGAGGACATATATGCAAAATTCAAGAGATACAGGCATACAAGTAGGAGAGGGATCCAAAATGTCATGGACATCAAACAGTTGCTATTTGTTATACTGTTGACCCTTGATTTTTTCAAATATTAGAAAATATCTATAGCTGAAATGGCACTCACTTGCTTTCCAGAGTCCCTTGGGCTGAGTAGATCAGAAGAGAGATTCTATCAATTTGGGGAGCCAGAATCTTTGGGAATCTATAGCAATTCTGGTTTCAGTCAACCCTCAACCTACTATGCATGTACACAAAAACACACCTCACACATGTAAGTGATTAAAAATGCTCCACAGATAATAAAGAGATGGCTTAGTGATTAGTGGTTAAGGCATTTGCCTGTGAAGCCTAAGGACCCAGGTTCAACTCCCAGTACCCATGTAAACCAGACACACATGGTGGCACATCTGGAGTTTGTTTGCAGTGGCTGGAAGCCCTGGCATGCCCATTGTCTCTCAATAAATAAGTAGAAATAAAATACAGAAAGGCTCTGCAGGTCTAAGTTTTGGGAATCTGCTTGTTCTGGAAGGTGACAGCTGCTATTACACTGAGCTGTGTCATGGCTGACCTCATGATTCCAAACCCAGATTGCACCTATTCCAGCCAAGCTACACAACTTGAAAGTAAATTCCTCATTGCCAAGTAAATTCCCTGTTTCGTCATGATTACCTCCTCTCCTCTTCTTTTCCCTATATTGCTCTGGGGTTTTCTGCTCAGTATTTATTTTGTGTAACACTGGAAGAACTGAGTCTCATATTTTATTCTAAAATCTCTTTGTTTCTTCCTTTCTCTCTTCTTGTCTCTCTATCTTAAAATCTTAAATCACATAGTGCAAACAGCTCTCTAGTTGTTCAAGATCCAGAATTATTTCCCTGACCAAGCAAGAGCTCTCATACATAGAACTCAATGTCCTCATCTGTGAAATGGGATAAAACCTTCTCACACACAATGATTGAATGAAATGACATATGGAACTCACTTTGCACAGCATTTGCTATTCACTAAGTATTAAAAAAAACACGAGTTATTTTGATATTGTATTTTGTAATTTAAGTCCAAGCAATTTTTTGTTTGTTTTCTGGGGTAGGGTCTCGCTCTAGCTCAGACTGACCTGGAATTCACGATGTAGTCTCAGGATGGCCTTGAACTCATGGCAATCCTCCTACCTCTGCCCCCCCGAGTGCTGGGATTAAAGGCATGCACCACCACGCCTGGCATAAGCAAATGTTTTGTATCTCATACTATTTATGATTTGTAATGGGACTTTTTCTTAGGAATTGATAGCCCATTATTTTTTTAAAATCAGGCATTGATTCATCAACTTGTTATTTTATACTTCCAAAAAGAAGAATTAACTGCATTTGGATTCTATGTTCTGGATATATACTCATGTTTTCTTCTTATGCGGAACAATCACAGAGTTCTATTAACTCTATTGCCATCAGCTAGATATAAAAAAAATTTGTGATTATTTGTGATTTGTTACCAAAATACTAAGAATTTGCACTATGTATGTCATATGAGACATCAGATTGACACCAAAATCATGCTAGACAGTTTTCATGATCAAGTCCTTATGTATGTTCATTTTACCTTTTCCAGCAGAACTGCAAAGATTCACTGTTTTTATTTACTTCAGCTTCTAACAATCTTTTCTCCATTGAGAGCATTTTTCTGCACGTGTCTGATTCTCACATGTAACACTGGCTGAGAAGATGTCAGTGGGAGGGAGGCTGCTGTTAGCCAGGTTCTGTGCCATCTGAAGAGCATCTCTGTGTGACTTGGAGGGGACAGAGTGCTTCTCCCTGAAGAGGAAGGAATGGGTTCCCTCCAGTGTGGGTCACAAGGTTAACCATACTGCATCACTGCATCTCTGGTGCCTTGCATAGTTTACCTTGGATCATGGGTTTGCAGGTAATGAAGAGAGTCAGAGAATCCCATGACACCGAATTTCGAGCCGACAAGGCCTTTCAAGTCTACCTGGTTAACTCTCAAACACCACTTAGATCCTTTCCATAGTGGCTTTGGATCGGATGGCCATCTGAATGCATCTTTTTTCTGTAGAAGACCCGAGGCTCCACCTCCTTGAGAACTTTATGAGGAATTTCAGGCACTTCCTTAATTGAATAGGATCAACAGGTACTTAAAGTCGCTCATGAACTGTAGTACAATCCAATTTAGGCAAAAATTGTCCAGATCTGTCATAAAACTAAAGATGGGACCAATACAACTGAAAAGAACAGAACATATTGAGTTTTAATAAGTGTCAATGCTTCACAATGAAAGGTAAAGTAAGAACTTTACCTAATGACTTGCATGTAATTTGGAAAACTGTGTGTATGGCAGGTACTATTTCTTTCTTTCTTTCTTTTTTTTTTTTTTTTTTTTTTTTTGGTTTTTCGAGGTAGGGTCTCACTCTGGCCCAGGCTGACCTGGAATTAACTATGTAGTCTCAGGGTGGCCTTGAACTCATGGCAATCCTCCTACCTCTGCCTCCTGAGTGCTGGGATTAAAGGCGTGCGCCACCACGCCCAGCTTTACTATTTCTTTCATGTATTGAGGAGCAGAGAAGTCACAAATGTGGTCCATATAAATCACATGATCACTGTCTTTCCCCTAAAACTAGTGCAGGTTTCTGTGCATAGTTTAACCTAGAAACCTTTTGAGTCCCATTTTTCCCTGTTTTCCTTTCTACTGTGTTGCACTTCTAAAAAGGAACAGAGGGAGAATATAGCAAGGTCACTATGACCTGGGAAAAGAGGGGAGAAGAAATGGAAGAGGGTTTTCCTAGCTGGGCACTGTGCTATAGCATGCTGGTACTCTACATCAAGGTAGAGGATCCTATGGTGTTTGTCCATCCTTGAGAACAATCATATTTTTTAAATTTTTTTTAATTACTATTTTATTTATTTTTGGAGAGAGACACAGAGAGAGACAGAGAGGGAGAGGGAGCCAGATAGAGATGGGCGCGCCAGCAGTCTCTCAGCTGCTGTGAACGAAATCCAGATATTTGCGCCCCCTTGTGGTCATGTGCGGCATTGCGCCCTTGCGTCACTTTGCATCTGGCTAAACGTGGGACCTGGAGATTGGAACCGGTGTTCTTAGGCTTAGGAGGCAGGTGCCTTAACCGCTAAGCCATCTCTGCAGCCCATAGAACAATCATATTGTTAAAATTTATGATGAAATAGTTAAAGTATCGAGCCAAGATATATGTAATTTACTAAAATGATTCTGTAATATATATGTGCATATGCATACATATATGTATATATACATATATACATATATACATATATATATATATATATATATATATATATATATATATATATATATAGAGAGAGAGAGAGAGAGAGAGAGAGAGAGAGAGAAATTAGAGTATAAATTATAAGGCAAATGTGGTAAAATGTTAATAATTATAGGTGACCCTGGAGTAAAGGTCAGCTGCTGTATATATTATTTATATTGAAAATCCTCTGCATGCTTGAAATTACCTCAATATAAAATGTTGATGCTAATCTTTTTTTTAAATGAAGTTTTGTCTGCAACAGCACAAAACATGCTATCCGTTTTTCTAGGAAGTGGACTTTGAAGTGACTTTGACATAAGAAGCCAAAGAACTTTCATTGCCTGCCTGTCTGGATCATTCATGTTTCCTTTCACACCTACTCAGCTGTCCACTCCTCAGGAAATGTACTCCTCTGTGCTTCTCCTCTTCAATCTCCAGATATGTATGGTCCAAGCAAAATCTTCTCTCATCCAGCATGCTCCTTACATCTTGTTTTCAGCTGCTCACTTAGATTGCCTTTCAAAGTGGCATACAGTGAAACGAATTAAAGGCCAATGTGAAAAGGTTCCATGACAGACAGTACCAACTTTTTTTTCAGTCACTCATTTTTCTATTTTTACCTTCTGAGAAAGTGATTAAGGATAGACAATCCAGGAAGGAAAAAATCATTGGGAGGCAGGGTCTGTGGCATATTGCAAAAATAACCACAGTTTTCCACCTTCCCTGTACACACAGCCTGTTCAACGCTGCATCATTGGTCCTCCCATTCAGAGATGGCCATTGTTTCTTCACTTCATGAATTTATACTGGCCTTGTGACCAAGCCAATATGCCCCAAGTTGATGTTTGAAAGCCATATACTGTGTGAGTCACTGTCTTGTGGCACTTGGAACAGTGAGATCGCCATGTGAACAAATTGGAATTAGCCTTCTGGCTGATGAGAGACACATGGGTGCAAGTCATCCATATTTCCCCAGCTGAAGCAGAGCTAATTTGCAAGCTATGTAAGAGACCATCTTAGCCCATCCATGCCTTGCCAAGGCATCAGCTGATCACAGACACAAAATATTAGTAGAGCTCAAAGGAGCAGCTCAGACCAGAGGCTCTGCCAAGACATCCCAGAACGGGGAGAAATGATCAATGTTTGTTGCTTTAAGCCACTAAATTTTAGGGAGGCTTGGTTGGCAGTAAGAGCTAGCTGAAACAAAGCTCCAAAAGTAGGCAACAGAAGTGCTATATTGGGACTCTGGCCTACTTGCTGTAACATCACAATGTATGGAGAGCTGCCTGAATGCATGGCTTCCTCTACCTCCCCTCTTGATCAGCTGGGCTCCCGCCAATGATCATTTGCCAATGTAAAGAAGAGGAAAGTGCTATGGCATAGAATATTATGATGAATTTATTTCTGACGTTTCTACTTGGTCCAACCTAGTATGTATTGTTTTCTCTAAGGCTATAAAACTATTGTGTGAAGGGAGCAATTTTTCATTATAACCTGGTATGCTCTTTAAGAAGTGAAATAGTTAAATGTATATCGGCCTGCTTGTCTTGATGACAGGTTCTATCTAGAGGGTGATTTCTTCATCAAGATAGGCAGATGTAGGTGAGTATCAAATGGATTCGTGGGGAAATGCCCCTCTGCTATATATTCCATAATAGCTATGACCCCTATCTATCTCCAGTGAGGCCAGGAGACTGCAGCCGGAGAGGGTTTTGCAGTTCTGTGAATAAAGGTTTATTACTTCCCTCTACCTTCCATCAATCAGCTCAGTGTTAGGAGAACTAAAAAGGAAAAAGCAAACCTAATCTCTGTGTCTGCTCATAAAATAAAATCGGCAAAGTAGTCCCTCACCCATGCCCTTGAAAGTAACTTTTTCAAAGTTGGAAGAAACAATGGCATGTGATTTGATTAGAACTGGAATGGGAAGAGAGGATTTGTAGCTTTGAACCTGTGTGCCAACATTTGTCCAGATGTCACAGTTCAAATCCTCAAACATTTATGAACATCTACTCTGTACAGAGAGGTGATTCAGAAAATGCACAGATGCACAAATGGGGTGTCTGCCCTTTCTAGACTCATAATGTAACAGACAATGGGCAACACACAACCATAATATGCCAAAAGGAGGCAATAGATGTTAAACCCACAGGATAAAGAAATGAAGAAATAGGGAAAGAACAAATTAATTCTCACTTTATAGCCAGGACAACTTAACAGAGATGTGCACCTTGGGAGGGAATTTGCTTCTATAGGCAGAAATTGTAGGGAAGATGGCTATCTGAGGCATGGAAAGAGAAACAGAAGTTATGTTTTGATGAAATCCGGGAATTCCCATCCTTACTACGTAAGAGAGTAGTATTTTTCCATCTTGTTTAAGTCACTTGTTTTTAAAATTGATATGAAGGGAATTACAGACGAAGAGAAGTACAGTAGCAAAGATAAAAATCCGGACAAAACATTAAGCAGAGGGCTGGAGAAATGGCTTAGTGGTTAAAGCATTTGCCTGCAAAGCCAAAAGATCCCGGTTCAATTCTCCAGGACCTACGTAAGCCAGATGCACGAGAAGCACATGCATCTGGAGTTCGTTTGCAGTGGCTAGAGGCCCTGGAGTGCCCATTCTCTCTCTGTCTGCCTCTCTTCTATCTCTCTCTCACTCTTTGCTTGCAAATAAATAAATAAAAATTAAAAAAGAAAACATTGAAATAAATAAAAATCTTTAAAAAAAAACATTAAGCAGAGCATGAGTGGTGGAGCTGGGGCATGGGAAAGGAAGGTTCAGAAAAACAAGACTTTTGGAAAGGTAAGGTGAGATAATAGAAGGCCTGAATGAGTGTTGCAATTATATGGCAAACCTTTTTTAATTTTTACTATTGTGAGAGGTCTGCGGGTATTAGCTATTCACAATTATCCAACCTATTTATAGAGCATGAAGTTTTT